>OZ010744.1:13829206-16229206 GCA_963932245.1 Tachinus rufipes
TTCGATATTCTCATCGATTATCGATTAATGGCTATTTTCGGTCAATTTGAAAGTTCTAAACGCGTGAAACTAACATACTTCTAGCCGGCGGATGGGGACGCAAATTTTTTTGTGGCAAGCCACAGACCCCATTAGGTTGTCGAGCAAAGCGGAAGACCGTGCTTCAAGGGGTTCTCCTTCGGCGATCGAAAGAGTCGAAACATACCAAAGGGGGGGGTCTTTCTCCTTTTTGGACAAGGATTTTTTCAATTTTAAGAGAAAAAGGTCGGTTTTTTTGCATTTCCTGACGTAAAATGAACCCCTGATTACGATTTTGGGGGTCCGACACCGATATTCCTAGCACCCTGGCGGCAATTTTAAAATAACCGCAAAAAACACGGTTTTTTTGCGTTTCGAAAAGCAAAAAGGGCACTAAACGGTGAAGGGCAGGGACGCAATTATCCCTGAGGGTAATCAACAGACCCATCTGACTTCCCGCCAAACCGGAAGTCCGTAGGTCAAAGGGTTTTCCTTCAGCGACCGACGAAATTTCGGTTTTAACCTAACCTTACCTAACCTAAGCTCACGTCGCCACACTAAAGCTCGCAAACGTGGACCAATGTTGGTAATTTTTTGGTTACTGGGGTAATTTGGACCCCTGATTACGATTCCGGAATCGCCGTTTCGATATTCTTAATCGTTCACCTTCTAATTCATAGCGGTTTCTTGGTGTATTTTTATTACGAAAACGGGTGAAACAAATATAGTTTTAACTGGCCGAGGAGGACGCAATTGCTCCTGTGGCAAGCCAACGGACTCCGGCAGATGCTTTTGCAAACCTGAAGTCCGTAGGTCAAAGGGTTTTCTTTCGGCGATCGATTGTATCGCTTATTACGTACGCATGCTCGTGTTTGTCAGAGTAAAATCCACAAATGTGGATGAAAGTTTGTAATTTTTTGCTTTCTGGGGTAAATTGGAGCCCTGATTACGATTTCGATATCGCCGTTTCGATATTCTCATCGATTATCGATTAATGGCTATTTTCGGTCAATTTGAAAGTTCTAAACGCGTGAAACTAACATACTTCTAGCCGGCGGATGGGGACGCAAATTTTTTTGTGGCAAGCCACAGACCCCATTAGGTTGTCGAGCAAAGCGGAAGACCGTGCTTCAAGGGGTTCTCCTTCGGCGATCGAAAGAGTCGAAACATACCAAAGGGGGGGGTCTTTCTCCTTTTTGGACAAGGATTTTTTCAATTTTAAGAGAAAAAGGTCGGTTTTTTTGCATTTCCTGACGTAAAATGAACCCCTGATTACGATTTTGGGGGTCCGACACCGATATTCCTAGCACCCTGGCGGCAATTTTAAAATAACCGCAAAAAACACGGTTTTTTTGCGTTTCGAAAAGCAAAAAGGGCACTAAACGGTGAAGGGCAGGGACGCAATTATCCCTGAGGGTAATCAACAGACCCATCTGACTTCCCGCCAAACCGGAAGTCCGTAGGTCAAAGGGTTTTCCTTCAGCGACCGACGAAATTTCGGTTTTAACCTAACCTTACCTAACCTAAGCTCACGTCGCCACACTAAAGCTCGCAAACGTGGACCAATGTTGGTAATTTTTTGGTTACTGGGGTAATTTGGACCCCTGATTACGATTCCGGAATCGCCGTTTCGATATTCTTAATCGTTCACCTTCTAATTCATAGCGGTTTCTTGGTGTATTTTTATTACGAAAACGGGTGAAACAAATATAGTTTTAACTGGCCGAGGAGGACGCAATTGCTCCTGTGGCAAGCCAACGGACTCCGGCAGATGCTTTTGCAAACCTGAAGTCCGTAGGTCAAAGGGTTTTCTTTCGGCGATCGATTGTATCGCTTATTACGTACGCATGCTCGTGTTTGTCAGAGTAAAATCCACAAATGTGGATGAAAGTTTGTAATTTTTTGCTTTCTGGGGTAAATTGGAGCCCTGATTACGATTTCGATATCGCCGTTTCGATATTCTCATCGATTATCGATTAATGGCTATTTTCGGTCAATTTGAAAGTTCTAAACGCGTGAAACTAACATACTTCTAGCCGGCGGATGGGGACGCAAATTTTTTTGTGGCAAGCCACAGACCCCATTAGGTTGTCGAGCAAAGCGGAAGACCGTGCTTCAAGGGGTTCTCCTTCGGCGATCGAAAGAGTCGAAACATACCAAAGGGGGGGGTCTTTCTCCTTTTTGGACAAGGATTTTTTCAATTTTAAGAGAAAAAGGTCGGTTTTTTTGCATTTCCTGACGTAAAATGAACCCCTGATTACGATTTTGGGGGTCCGACACCGATATTCCTAGCACCCTGGCGGCAATTTTAAAATAACCGCAAAAAACACGGTTTTTTTGCGTTTCGAAAAGCAAAAAGGGCACTAAACGGTGAAGGGCAGGGACGCAATTATCCCTGAGGGTAATCAACAGACCCATCTGACTTCCCGCCAAACCGGAAGTCCGTAGGTCAAAGGGTTTTCCTTCAGCGACCGACGAAATTTCGGTTTTAACCTAACCTTACCTAACCTAAGCTCACGTCGCCACACTAAAGCTCGCAAACGTGGACCAATGTTGGTAATTTTTTGGTTACTGGGGTAATTTGGACCCCTGATTACGATTCCGGAATCGCCGTTTCGATATTCTTAATCGTTCACCTTCTAATTCATAGCGGTTTCTTGGTGTATTTTTATTACGAAAACGGGTGAAACAAATATAGTTTTAACTGGCCGAGGAGGACGCAATTGCTCCTGTGGCAAGCCAACGGACTCCGGCAGATGCTTTTGCAAACCTGAAGTCCGTAGGTCAAAGGGTTTTCTTTCGGCGATCGATTGTATCGCTTATTACGTACGCATGCTCGTGTTTGTCAGAGTAAAATCCACAAATGTGGATGAAAGTTTGTAATTTTTTGCTTTCTGGGGTAAATTGGAGCCCTGATTACGATTTCGATATCGCCGTTTCGATATTCTCATCATTTCCCCCTCTTATCGATTAATGGCTATTTTCGGTCAATTTGAAAGTTCTAAACGCGTGAAACTAACATACTTCTAGCCGGCGGATGGGGACGCAAATTTTTTTGTGGCAAGCCACAGACCCCATTAGGTTGTCGAGCAAAGCGGAAGACCGTGCTTCAAGGGGTTCTCCTTCGGCGATCGAAAGAGTCGAAACATACCAAAGGGGGGGGTCTTTCTCCTTTTTGGACAAGGATTTTTTCAATTTTAAGAGAAAAAGGTCGGTTTTTTTGCATTTCCTGACGTAAAATGAACCCCTGATTACGATTTTGGGGGTCCGACACCGATATTCCTAGCACCCTGGCGGCAATTTTAAAATAACCGCAAAAAACACGGTTTTTTTGCGTTTCGAAAAGCAAACGGGCACTAAACGGTGAAGGGCAGGGACGCAATTATCCCTGAGGGTAATCAACAGACCCATCTGACTTCCCGCCAAACCGGAAGTCCGTAGGTCAAAGGGTTTTCCTTCAGCGACCGACGAAATTTCGGTTTTAACCTAACCTAACCTAACCTAAGCTCACGTCGCCACACTAAAGCTCGCAAACGTGGACCAATGATGGTAATTTTTTGGTTACTGGGGTAATTTGGACCCCTGATTACGATTCCGGAATCGCCGTTTCGATATTCTTAATCGTTCACCTTCTAATTCATAGCGGTTTCTCGGTGTATTTTTATTACGTAAACGGGTGAAACAAATATAGTTTTAACTGGCCGAGGAGGACACAATTGCTCCTGTGGCAAGCCAACGGACTCCGGCAGATGCTCTTGCAAACCTGAAGTCCGTAGGTCAAAGGGTTTTCTTTCGGCGATCGATTGTATCGCTTATTACGTACGCATGCTCGTGTTTGTCAGAGTAAAATCCACAAATGTGGATGAAAGTTTGTAATTTTTTGCTTTCTGGGGTAAATTGGAGCCCTGATTACGATTTCGATATCGCCGTTTCGATATTCTCATCGATTATCGATTAATGGCTATTTTCGGTCAATTTGAAAGTTCTAAACGCGTGAAACTAACATACTTCTAGCCGGCGGATGGGGACGCAAATTTTTTTGTGGCAAGCCACAGACCCCATTAGGTTGTCGAGCAAAGCGGAAGACCGTGCTTCAAGGGGTTCTCCTTCGGCGATCGAAAGAGTCGAAACATACCAAAGGGGGGGGTCTTTCTCCTTTTTGGACAAGGATTTTTTCAATTTTAAGAGAAAAAGGTCGGTTTTTTTGCATTTCCTGACGTAAAATGAACCCCTGATTACGATTTTGGGGGTCCGACACCGATATTCCTAGCACCCTGGCGGCAATTTTAAAATAACCGCAAAAAACACGGTTTTTTTGCGTTTCGAAAAGCAAAAAGGGCACTAAACGGTGAAGGGCAGGGACGCAATTATCCCTGAGGGTAATCAACAGACCCATCTGACTTCCCGCCAAACCGGAAGTCCGTAGGTCAAAGGGTTTTCCTTCAGCGACCGACGAAATTTCGGTTTTAACCTAACCTTACCTAACCTAAGCTCACGTCGCCACACTAAAGCTCGCAAACGTGGACCAATGTTGGTAATTTTTTGGTTACTGGGGTAATTTGGACCCCTGATTACGATTCCGGAATCGCCGTTTCGATATTCTTAATCGTTCACCTTCTAATTCATAGCGGTTTCTTGGTGTATTTTTATTACGAAAACGGGTGAAACAAATATAGTTTTAACTGGCCGAGGAGGACGCAATTGCTCCTGTGGCAAGCCAACGGACTCCGGCAGATGCTTTTGCAAACCTGAAGTCCGTAGGTCAAAGGGTTTTCTTTCGGCGATCGATTGTATCGCTTATTACGTACGCATGCTCGTGTTTGTCAGAGTAAAATCCACAAATGTGGATGAAAGTTTGTAATTTTTTGCTTTCTGGGGTAAATTGGAGCCCTGATTACGATTTCGATATCGCCGTTTCGATATTCTCATCGATTATCGATTAATGGCTATTTTCGGTCAATTTGAAAGTTCTAAACGCGTGAAACTAACATACTTCTAGCCGGCGGATGGGGACGCAAATTTTTTTGTGGCAAGCCACAGACCCCATTAGGTTGTCGAGCAAAGCGGAAGACCGTGCTTCAAGGGGTTCTCCTTCGGCGATCGAAAGAGTCGAAACATACCAAAGGGGGGGGTCTTTCTCCTTTTTGGACAAGGATTTTTTCAATTTTAAGAGAAAAAGGTCGGTTTTTTTGCATTTCCTGACGTAAAATGAACCCCTGATTACGATTTTGGGGGTCCGACACCGATATTCCTAGCACCCTGGCGGCAATTTTAAAATAACCGCAAAAAACACGGTTTTTTTGCGTTTCGAAAAGCAAAAAGGGCACTAAACGGTGAAGGGCAGGGACGCAATTATCCCTGAGGGTAATCAACAGACCCATCTGACTTCCCGCCAAACCGGAAGTCCGTAGGTCAAAGGGTTTTCCTTCAGCGACCGACGAAATTTCGGTTTTAACCTAACCTTACCTAACCTAAGCTCACGTCGCCACACTAAAGCTCGCAAACGTGGACCAATGTTGGTAATTTTTTGGTTACTGGGGTAATTTGGACCCCTGATTACGATTCCGGAATCGCCGTTTCGATATTCTTAATCGTTCACCTTCTAATTCATAGCGGTTTCTTGGTGTATTTTTATTACGAAAACGGGTGAAACAAATATAGTTTTAACTGGCCGAGGAGGACGCAATTGCTCCTGTGGCAAGCCAACGGACTCCGGCAGATGCTTTTGCAAACCTGAAGTCCGTAGGTCAAAGGGTTTTCTTTCGGCGATCGATTGTATCGCTTATTACGTACGCATGCTCGTGTTTGTCAGAGTAAAATCCACAAATGTGGATGAAAGTTTGTAATTTTTTGCTTTCTGGGGTAAATTGGAGCCCTGATTACGATTTCGATATCGCCGTTTCGATATTCTCATCGATTATCGATTAATGGCTATTTTCGGTCAATTTGAAAGTTCTAAACGCGTGAAACTAACATACTTCTAGCCGGCGGATGGGGACGCAAATTTTTTTGTGGCAAGCCACAGACCCCATTAGGTTGTCGAGCAAAGCGGAAGACCGTGCTTCAAGGGGTTCTCCTTCGGCGATCGAAAGAGTCGAAACATACCAAAGGGGGGGGTCTTTCTCCTTTTTGGACAAGGATTTTTTCAATTTTAAGAGAAAAAGGTCGGTTTTTTTGCATTTCCTGACGTAAAATGAACCCCTGATTACGATTTTGGGGGTCCGACACCGATATTCCTAGCACCCTGGCGGCAATTTTAAAATAACCGCAAAAAACACGGTTTTTTTGCGTTTCGAAAAGCAAAAAGGGCACTAAACGGTGAAGGGCAGGGACGCAATTATCCCTGAGGGTAATCAACAGACCCATCTGACTTCCCGCCAAACCGGAAGTCCGTAGGTCAAAGGGTTTTCCTTCAGCGACCGACGAAATTTCGGTTTTAACCTAACCTTACCTAACCTAAGCTCACGTCGCCACACTAAAGCTCGCAAACGTGGACCAATGTTGGTAATTTTTTGGTTACTGGGGTAATTTGGACCCCTGATTACGATTCCGGAATCGCCGTTTCGATATTCTTAATCGTTCACCTTCTAATTCATAGCGGTTTCTTGGTGTATTTTTATTACGAAAACGGGTGAAACAAATATAGTTTTAACTGGCCGAGGAGGACGCAATTGCTCCTGTGGCAAGCCAACGGACTCCGGCAGATGCTTTTGCAAACCTGAAGTCCGTAGGTCAAAGGGTTTTCTTTCGGCGATCGATTGTATCGCTTATTACGTACGCATGCTCGTGTTTGTCAGAGTAAAATCCACAAATGTGGATGAAAGTTTGTAATTTTTTGCTTTCTGGGGTAAATTGGAGCCCTGATTACGATTTCGATATCGCCGTTTCGATATTCTCATCATTTCCCCCTCTTATCGATTAATGGCTATTTTCGGTCAATTTGAAAGTTCTAAACGCGTGAAACTAACATACTTCTAGCCGGCGGATGGGGACGCAAATTTTTTTGTGGCAAGCCACAGACCCCATTAGGTTGTCGAGCAAAGCGGAAGACCGTGCTTCAAGGGGTTCTCCTTCGGCGATCGAAAGAGTCGAAACATACCAAAGGGGGGGGTCTTTCTCCTTTTTGGACAAGGATTTTTTCAATTTTAAGAGAAAAAGGTCGGTTTTTTTGCATTTCCTGACGTAAAATGAACCCCTGATTACGATTTTGGGGGTCCGACACCGATATTCCTAGCACCCTGGCGGCAATTTTAAAATAACCGCAAAAAACACGGTTTTTTTGCGTTTCGAAAAGCAAACGGGCACTAAACGGTGAAGGGCAGGGACGCAATTATCCCTGAGGGTAATCAACAGACCCATCTGACTTCCCGCCAAACCGGAAGTCCGTAGGTCAAAGGGTTTTCCTTCAGCGACCGACGAAATTTCGGTTTTAACCTAACCTAACCTAACCTAAGCTCACGTCGCCACACTAAAGCTCGCAAACGTGGACCAATGATGGTAATTTTTTGGTTACTGGGGTAATTTGGACCCCTGATTACGATTCCGGAATCGCCGTTTCGATATTCTTAATCGTTCACCTTCTAATTCATAGCGGTTTCTCGGTGTATTTTTATTACGTAAACGGGTGAAACAAATATAGTTTTAACTGGCCGAGGAGGACACAATTGCTCCTGTGGCAAGCCAACGGACTCCGGCAGATGCTCTTGCAAACCTGAAGTCCGTAGGTCAAAGGGTTTTCTTTCGGCGATCGATTGTATCGCTTATTACGTACGCATGCTCGTGTTTGTCAGAGTAAAATCCACAAATGTGGATGAAAGTTTGTAATTTTTTGCTTTCTGGGGTAAATTGGAGCCCTGATTACGATTTCGATATCGCCGTTTCGATATTCTCATCGATTATCGATTAATGGCTATTTTCGGTCAATTTGAAAGTTCTAAACGCGTGAAACTAACATACTTCTAGCCGGCGGATGGGGACGCAAATTTTTTTGTGGCAAGCCACAGACCCCATTAGGTTGTCGAGCAAAGCGGAAGACCGTGCTTCAAGGGGTTCTCCTTCGGCGATCGAAAGAGTCGAAACATACCAAAGGGGGGGGTCTTTCTCCTTTTTGGACAAGGATTTTTTCAATTTTAAGAGAAAAAGGTCGGTTTTTTTGCATTTCCTGACGTAAAATGAACCCCTGATTACGATTTTGGGGGTCCGACACCGATATTCCTAGCACCCTGGCGGCAATTTTAAAATAACCGCAAAAAACACGGTTTTTTTGCGTTTCGAAAAGCAAAAAGGGCACTAAACGGTGAAGGGCAGGGACGCAATTATCCCTGAGGGTAATCAACAGACCCATCTGACTTCCCGCCAAACCGGAAGTCCGTAGGTCAAAGGGTTTTCCTTCAGCGACCGACGAAATTTCGGTTTTAACCTAACCTTACCTAACCTAAGCTCACGTCGCCACACTAAAGCTCGCAAACGTGGACCAATGTTGGTAATTTTTTGGTTACTGGGGTAATTTGGACCCCTGATTACGATTCCGGAATCGCCGTTTCGATATTCTTAATCGTTCACCTTCTAATTCATAGCGGTTTCTTGGTGTATTTTTATTACGAAAACGGGTGAAACAAATATAGTTTTAACTGGCCGAGGAGGACGCAATTGCTCCTGTGGCAAGCCAACGGACTCCGGCAGATGCTTTTGCAAACCTGAAGTCCGTAGGTCAAAGGGTTTTCTTTCGGCGATCGATTGTATCGCTTATTACGTACGCATGCTCGTGTTTGTCAGAGTAAAATCCACAAATGTGGATGAAAGTTTGTAATTTTTTGCTTTCTGGGGTAAATTGGAGCCCTGATTACGATTTCGATATCGCCGTTTCGATATTCTCATCATTTCCCCCTCTTATCGATTAATGGCTATTTTCGGTCAATTTGAAAGTTCTAAACGCGTGAAACTAACATACTTCTAGCCGGCGGATGGGGACGCAAATTTTTTTGTGGCAAGCCACAGACCCCATTAGGTTGTCGAGCAAAGCGGAAGACCGTGCTTCAAGGGGTTCTCCTTCGGCGATCGAAAGAGTCGAAACATACCAAAGGGGGGGGTCTTTCTCCTTTTTGGACAAGGATTTTTTCAATTTTAAGAGAAAAAGGTCGGTTTTTTTGCATTTCCTGACGTAAAATGAACCCCTGATTACGATTTTGGGGGTCCGACACCGATATTCCTAGCACCCTGGCGGCAATTTTAAAATAACCGCAAAAAACACGGTTTTTTTGCGTTTCGAAAAGCAAACGGGCACTAAACGGTGAAGGGCAGGGACGCAATTATCCCTGAGGGTAATCAACAGACCCATCTGACTTCCCGCCAAACCGGAAGTCCGTAGGTCAAAGGGTTTTCCTTCAGCGACCGACGAAATTTCGGTTTTAACCTAACCTAACCTAACCTAAGCTCACGTCGCCACACTAAAGCTCGCAAACGTGGACCAATGATGGTAATTTTTTGGTTACTGGGGTAATTTGGACCCCTGATTACGATTCCGGAATCGCCGTTTCGATATTCTTAATCGTTCACCTTCTAATTCATAGCGGTTTCTCGGTGTATTTTTATTACGTAAACGGGTGAAACAAATATAGTTTTAACTGGCCGAGGAGGACACAATTGCTCCTGTGGCAAGCCAACGGACTCCGGCAGATGCTCTTGCAAACCTGAAGTCCGTAGGTCAAAGGGTTTTCTTTCGGCGATCGATTGTATCGCTTATTACGTACGCATGCTCGTGTTTGTCAGAGTAAAATCCACAAATGTGGATGAAAGTTTGTAATTTTTTGCTTTCTGGGGTAAATTGGAGCCCTGATTACGATTTCGATATCGCCGTTTCGATATTCTCATCGATTATCGATTAATGGCTATTTTCGGTCAATTTGAAAGTTCTAAACGCGTGAAACTAACATACTTCTAGCCGGCGGATGGGGACGCAAATTTTTTTGTGGCAAGCCACAGACCCCATTAGGTTGTCGAGCAAAGCGGAAGACCGTGCTTCAAGGGGTTCTCCTTCGGCGATCGAAAGAGTCGAAACATACCAAAGGGGGGGGTCTTTCTCCTTTTTGGACAAGGATTTTTTCAATTTTAAGAGAAAAAGGTCGGTTTTTTTGCATTTCCTGACGTAAAATGAACCCCTGATTACGATTTTGGGGGTCCGACACCGATATTCCTAGCACCCTGGCGGCAATTTTAAAATAACCGCAAAAAACACGGTTTTTTTGCGTTTCGAAAAGCAAAAAGGGCACTAAACGGTGAAGGGCAGGGACGCAATTATCCCTGAGGGTAATCAACAGACCCATCTGACTTCCCGCCAAACCGGAAGTCCGTAGGTCAAAGGGTTTTCCTTCAGCGACCGACGAAATTTCGGTTTTAACCTAACCTTACCTAACCTAAGCTCACGTCGCCACACTAAAGCTCGCAAACGTGGACCAATGTTGGTAATTTTTTGGTTACTGGGGTAATTTGGACCCCTGATTACGATTCCGGAATCGCCGTTTCGATATTCTTAATCGTTCACCTTCTAATTCATAGCGGTTTCTTGGTGTATTTTTATTACGAAAACGGGTGAAACAAATATAGTTTTAACTGGCCGAGGAGGACGCAATTGCTCCTGTGGCAAGCCAACGGACTCCGGCAGATGCTTTTGCAAACCTGAAGTCCGTAGGTCAAAGGGTTTTCTTTCGGCGATCGATTGTATCGCTTATTACGTACGCATGCTCGTGTTTGTCAGAGTAAAATCCACAAATGTGGATGAAAGTTTGTAATTTTTTGCTTTCTGGGGTAAATTGGAGCCCTGATTACGATTTCGATATCGCCGTTTCGATATTCTCATCGATTATCGATTAATGGCTATTTTCGGTCAATTTGAAAGTTCTAAACGCGTGAAACTAACATACTTCTAGCCGGCGGATGGGGACGCAAATTTTTTTGTGGCAAGCCACAGACCCCATTAGGTTGTCGAGCAAAGCGGAAGACCGTGCTTCAAGGGGTTCTCCTTCGGCGATCGAAAGAGTCGAAACATACCAAAGGGGGGGGTCTTTCTCCTTTTTGGACAAGGATTTTTTCAATTTTAAGAGAAAAAGGTCGGTTTTTTTGCATTTCCTGACGTAAAATGAACCCCTGATTACGATTTTGGGGGTCCGACACCGATATTCCTAGCACCCTGGCGGCAATTTTAAAATAACCGCAAAAAACACGGTTTTTTTGCGTTTCGAAAAGCAAAAAGGGCACTAAACGGTGAAGGGCAGGGACGCAATTATCCCTGAGGGTAATCAACAGACCCATCTGACTTCCCGCCAAACCGGAAGTCCGTAGGTCAAAGGGTTTTCCTTCAGCGACCGACGAAATTTCGGTTTTAACCTAACCTTACCTAACCTAAGCTCACGTCGCCACACTAAAGCTCGCAAACGTGGACCAATGTTGGTAATTTTTTGGTTACTGGGGTAATTTGGACCCCTGATTACGATTCCGGAATCGCCGTTTCGATATTCTTAATCGTTCACCTTCTAATTCATAGCGGTTTCTTGGTGTATTTTTATTACGAAAACGGGTGAAACAAATATAGTTTTAACTGGCCGAGGAGGACGCAATTGCTCCTGTGGCAAGCCAACGGACTCCGGCAGATGCTTTTGCAAACCTGAAGTCCGTAGGTCAAAGGGTTTTCTTTCGGCGATCGATT
Source organism: Tachinus rufipes (assembly GCA_963932245.1). Taxonomy (NCBI): domain Eukaryota; kingdom Metazoa; phylum Arthropoda; class Insecta; order Coleoptera; family Staphylinidae; genus Tachinus; species Tachinus rufipes. The sequence continues at coordinate 13,840,926 of OZ010744.1, forward strand.
GTATCGCTTATTACGTACGCATGCTCGTGTTTGTCAGAGTAAAATCCACAAATGTGGATGAAAGTTTGTAATTTTTTGCTTTCTGGGGTAAATTGGAGCCCTGATTACGATTTCGATATCGCCGTTTCGATATTCTCATCGATTATCGATTAATGGCTATTTTCGGTCAATTTGAAAGTTCTAAACGCGTGAAACTAACATACTTCTAGCCGGCGGATGGGGACGCAAATTTTTTTGTGGCAAGCCACAGACCCCATTAGGTTGTCGAGCAAAGCGGAAGACCGTGCTTCAAGGGGTTCTCCTTCGGCGATCGAAAGAGTCGAAACATACCAAAGGGGGGGGTCTTTCTCCTTTTTGGACAAGGATTTTTTCAATTTTAAGAGAAAAAGGTCGGTTTTTTTGCATTTCCTGACGTAAAATGAACCCCTGATTACGATTTTGGGGGTCCGACACCGATATTCCTAGCACCCTGGCGGCAATTTTAAAATAACCGCAAAAAACACGGTTTTTTTGCGTTTCGAAAAGCAAAAAGGGCACTAAACGGTGAAGGGCAGGGACGCAATTATCCCTGAGGGTAATCAACAGACCCATCTGACTTCCCGCCAAACCGGAAGTCCGTAGGTCAAAGGGTTTTCCTTCAGCGACCGACGAAATTTCGGTTTTAACCTAACCTTACCTAACCTAAGCTCACGTCGCCACACTAAAGCTCGCAAACGTGGACCAATGTTGGTAATTTTTTGGTTACTGGGGTAATTTGGACCCCTGATTACGATTCCGGAATCGCCGTTTCGATATTCTTAATCGTTCACCTTCTAATTCATAGCGGTTTCTTGGTGTATTTTTATTACGAAAACGGGTGAAACAAATATAGTTTTAACTGGCCGAGGAGGACGCAATTGCTCCTGTGGCAAGCCAACGGACTCCGGCAGATGCTTTTGCAAACCTGAAGTCCGTAGGTCAAAGGGTTTTCTTTCGGCGATCGATTGTATCGCTTATTACGTACGCATGCTCGTGTTTGTCAGAGTAAAATCCACAAATGTGGATGAAAGTTTGTAATTTTTTGCTTTCTGGGGTAAATTGGAGCCCTGATTACGATTTCGATATCGCCGTTTCGATATTCTCATCATTTCCCCCTCTTATCGATTAATGGCTATTTTCGGTCAATTTGAAAGTTCTAAACGCGTGAAACTAACATACTTCTAGCCGGCGGATGGGGACGCAAATTTTTTTGTGGCAAGCCACAGACCCCATTAGGTTGTCGAGCAAAGCGGAAGACCGTGCTTCAAGGGGTTCTCCTTCGGCGATCGAAAGAGTCGAAACATACCAAAGGGGGGGGTCTTTCTCCTTTTTGGACAAGGATTTTTTCAATTTTAAGAGAAAAAGGTCGGTTTTTTTGCATTTCCTGACGTAAAATGAACCCCTGATTACGATTTTGGGGGTCCGACACCGATATTCCTAGCACCCTGGCGGCAATTTTAAAATAACCGCAAAAAACACGGTTTTTTTGCGTTTCGAAAAGCAAACGGGCACTAAACGGTGAAGGGCAGGGACGCAATTATCCCTGAGGGTAATCAACAGACCCATCTGACTTCCCGCCAAACCGGAAGTCCGTAGGTCAAAGGGTTTTCCTTCAGCGACCGACGAAATTTCGGTTTTAACCTAACCTAACCTAACCTAAGCTCACGTCGCCACACTAAAGCTCGCAAACGTGGACCAATGATGGTAATTTTTTGGTTACTGGGGTAATTTGGACCCCTGATTACGATTCCGGAATCGCCGTTTCGATATTCTTAATCGTTCACCTTCTAATTCATAGCGGTTTCTCGGTGTATTTTTATTACGTAAACGGGTGAAACAAATATAGTTTTAACTGGCCGAGGAGGACACAATTGCTCCTGTGGCAAGCCAACGGACTCCGGCAGATGCTCTTGCAAACCTGAAGTCCGTAGGTCAAAGGGTTTTCTTTCGGCGATCGATTGTATCGCTTATTACGTACGCATGCTCGTGTTTGTCAGAGTAAAATCCACAAATGTGGATGAAAGTTTGTAATTTTTTGCTTTCTGGGGTAAATTGGAGCCCTGATTACGATTTCGATATCGCCGTTTCGATATTCTCATCGATTATCGATTAATGGCTATTTTCGGTCAATTTGAAAGTTCTAAACGCGTGAAACTAACATACTTCTAGCCGGCGGATGGGGACGCAAATTTTTTTGTGGCAAGCCACAGACCCCATTAGGTTGTCGAGCAAAGCGGAAGACCGTGCTTCAAGGGGTTCTCCTTCGGCGATCGAAAGAGTCGAAACATACCAAAGGGGGGGGTCTTTCTCCTTTTTGGACAAGGATTTTTTCAATTTTAAGAGAAAAAGGTCGGTTTTTTTGCATTTCCTGACGTAAAATGAACCCCTGATTACGATTTTGGGGGTCCGACACCGATATTCCTAGCACCCTGGCGGCAATTTTAAAATAACCGCAAAAAACACGGTTTTTTTGCGTTTCGAAAAGCAAAAAGGGCACTAAACGGTGAAGGGCAGGGACGCAATTATCCCTGAGGGTAATCAACAGACCCATCTGACTTCCCGCCAAACCGGAAGTCCGTAGGTCAAAGGGTTTTCCTTCAGCGACCGACGAAATTTCGGTTTTAACCTAACCTTACCTAACCTAAGCTCACGTCGCCACACTAAAGCTCGCAAACGTGGACCAATGTTGGTAATTTTTTGGTTACTGGGGTAATTTGGACCCCTGATTACGATTCCGGAATCGCCGTTTCGATATTCTTAATCGTTCACCTTCTAATTCATAGCGGTTTCTTGGTGTATTTTTATTACGAAAACGGGTGAAACAAATATAGTTTTAACTGGCCGAGGAGGACGCAATTGCTCCTGTGGCAAGCCAACGGACTCCGGCAGATGCTTTTGCAAACCTGAAGTCCGTAGGTCAAAGGGTTTTCTTTCGGCGATCGATTGTATCGCTTATTACGTACGCATGCTCGTGTTTGTCAGAGTAAAATCCACAAATGTGGATGAAAGTTTGTAATTTTTTGCTTTCTGGGGTAAATTGGAGCCCTGATTACGATTTCGATATCGCCGTTTCGATATTCTCATCGATTATCGATTAATGGCTATTTTCGGTCAATTTGAAAGTTCTAAACGCGTGAAACTAACATACTTCTAGCCGGCGGATGGGGACGCAAATTTTTTTGTGGCAAGCCACAGACCCCATTAGGTTGTCGAGCAAAGCGGAAGACCGTGCTTCAAGGGGTTCTCCTTCGGCGATCGAAAGAGTCGAAACATACCAAAGGGGGGGGTCTTTCTCCTTTTTGGACAAGGATTTTTTCAATTTTAAGAGAAAAAGGTCGGTTTTTTTGCATTTCCTGACGTAAAATGAACCCCTGATTACGATTTTGGGGGTCCGACACCGATATTCCTAGCACCCTGGCGGCAATTTTAAAATAACCGCAAAAAACACGGTTTTTTTGCGTTTCGAAAAGCAAAAAGGGCACTAAACGGTGAAGGGCAGGGACGCAATTATCCCTGAGGGTAATCAACAGACCCATCTGACTTCCCGCCAAACCGGAAGTCCGTAGGTCAAAGGGTTTTCCTTCAGCGACCGACGAAATTTCGGTTTTAACCTAACCTTACCTAACCTAAGCTCACGTCGCCACACTAAAGCTCGCAAACGTGGACCAATGTTGGTAATTTTTTGGTTACTGGGGTAATTTGGACCCCTGATTACGATTCCGGAATCGCCGTTTCGATATTCTTAATCGTTCACCTTCTAATTCATAGCGGTTTCTTGGTGTATTTTTATTACGAAAACGGGTGAAACAAATATAGTTTTAACTGGCCGAGGAGGACGCAATTGCTCCTGTGGCAAGCCAACGGACTCCGGCAGATGCTTTTGCAAACCTGAAGTCCGTAGGTCAAAGGGTTTTCTTTCGGCGATCGATTGTATCGCTTATTACGTACGCATGCTCGTGTTTGTCAGAGTAAAATCCACAAATGTGGATGAAAGTTTGTAATTTTTTGCTTTCTGGGGTAAATTGGAGCCCTGATTACGATTTCGATATCGCCGTTTCGATATTCTCATCGATTATCGATTAATGGCTATTTTCGGTCAATTTGAAAGTTCTAAACGCGTGAAACTAACATACTTCTAGCCGGCGGATGGGGACGCAAATTTTTTTGTGGCAAGCCACAGACCCCATTAGGTTGTCGAGCAAAGCGGAAGACCGTGCTTCAAGGGGTTCTCCTTCGGCGATCGAAAGAGTCGAAACATACCAAAGGGGGGGGTCTTTCTCCTTTTTGGACAAGGATTTTTTCAATTTTAAGAGAAAAAGGTCGGTTTTTTTGCATTTCCTGACGTAAAATGAACCCCTGATTACGATTTTGGGGGTCCGACACCGATATTCCTAGCACCCTGGCGGCAATTTTAAAATAACCGCAAAAAACACGGTTTTTTTGCGTTTCGAAAAGCAAAAAGGGCACTAAACGGTGAAGGGCAGGGACGCAATTATCCCTGAGGGTAATCAACAGACCCATCTGACTTCCCGCCAAACCGGAAGTCCGTAGGTCAAAGGGTTTTCCTTCAGCGACCGACGAAATTTCGGTTTTAACCTAACCTTACCTAACCTAAGCTCACGTCGCCACACTAAAGCTCGCAAACGTGGACCAATGTTGGTAATTTTTTGGTTACTGGGGTAATTTGGACCCCTGATTACGATTCCGGAATCGCCGTTTCGATATTCTTAATCGTTCACCTTCTAATTCATAGCGGTTTCTTGGTGTATTTTTATTACGAAAACGGGTGAAACAAATATAGTTTTAACTGGCCGAGGAGGACGCAATTGCTCCTGTGGCAAGCCAACGGACTCCGGCAGATGCTTTTGCAAACCTGAAGTCCGTAGGTCAAAGGGTTTTCTTTCGGCGATCGATTGTATCGCTTATTACGTACGCATGCTCGTGTTTGTCAGAGTAAAATCCACAAATGTGGATGAAAGTTTGTAATTTTTTGCTTTCTGGGGTAAATTGGAGCCCTGATTACGATTTCGATATCGCCGTTTCGATATTCTCATCATTTCCCCCTCTTATCGATTAATGGCTATTTTCGGTCAATTTGAAAGTTCTAAACGCGTGAAACTAACATACTTCTAGCCGGCGGATGGGGACGCAAATTTTTTTGTGGCAAGCCACAGACCCCATTAGGTTGTCGAGCAAAGCGGAAGACCGTGCTTCAAGGGGTTCTCCTTCGGCGATCGAAAGAGTCGAAACATACCAAAGGGGGGGGTCTTTCTCCTTTTTGGACAAGGATTTTTTCAATTTTAAGAGAAAAAGGTCGGTTTTTTTGCATTTCCTGACGTAAAATGAACCCCTGATTACGATTTTGGGGGTCCGACACCGATATTCCTAGCACCCTGGCGGCAATTTTAAAATAACCGCAAAAAACACGGTTTTTTTGCGTTTCGAAAAGCAAACGGGCACTAAACGGTGAAGGGCAGGGACGCAATTATCCCTGAGGGTAATCAACAGACCCATCTGACTTCCCGCCAAACCGGAAGTCCGTAGGTCAAAGGGTTTTCCTTCAGCGACCGACGAAATTTCGGTTTTAACCTAACCTAACCTAACCTAAGCTCACGTCGCCACACTAAAGCTCGCAAACGTGGACCAATGATGGTAATTTTTTGGTTACTGGGGTAATTTGGACCCCTGATTACGATTCCGGAATCGCCGTTTCGATATTCTTAATCGTTCACCTTCTAATTCATAGCGGTTTCTCGGTGTATTTTTATTACGTAAACGGGTGAAACAAATATAGTTTTAACTGGCCGAGGAGGACACAATTGCTCCTGTGGCAAGCCAACGGACTCCGGCAGATGCTCTTGCAAACCTGAAGTCCGTAGGTCAAAGGGTTTTCTTTCGGCGATCGATTGTATCGCTTATTACGTACGCATGCTCGTGTTTGTCAGAGTAAAATCCACAAATGTGGATGAAAGTTTGTAATTTTTTGCTTTCTGGGGTAAATTGGAGCCCTGATTACGATTTCGATATCGCCGTTTCGATATTCTCATCGATTATCGATTAATGGCTATTTTCGGTCAATTTGAAAGTTCTAAACGCGTGAAACTAACATACTTCTAGCCGGCGGATGGGGACGCAAATTTTTTTGTGGCAAGCCACAGACCCCATTAGGTTGTCGAGCAAAGCGGAAGACCGTGCTTCAAGGGGTTCTCCTTCGGCGATCGAAAGAGTCGAAACATACCAAAGGGGGGGGTCTTTCTCCTTTTTGGACAAGGATTTTTTCAATTTTAAGAGAAAAAGGTCGGTTTTTTTGCATTTCCTGACGTAAAATGAACCCCTGATTACGATTTTGGGGGTCCGACACCGATATTCCTAGCACCCTGGCGGCAATTTTAAAATAACCGCAAAAAACACGGTTTTTTTGCGTTTCGAAAAGCAAAAAGGGCACTAAACGGTGAAGGGCAGGGACGCAATTATCCCTGAGGGTAATCAACAGACCCATCTGACTTCCCGCCAAACCGGAAGTCCGTAGGTCAAAGGGTTTTCCTTCAGCGACCGACGAAATTTCGGTTTTAACCTAACCTTACCTAACCTAAGCTCACGTCGCCACACTAAAGCTCGCAAACGTGGACCAATGTTGGTAATTTTTTGGTTACTGGGGTAATTTGGACCCCTGATTACGATTCCGGAATCGCCGTTTCGATATTCTTAATCGTTCACCTTCTAATTCATAGCGGTTTCTTGGTGTATTTTTATTACGAAAACGGGTGAAACAAATATAGTTTTAACTGGCCGAGGAGGACGCAATTGCTCCTGTGGCAAGCCAACGGACTCCGGCAGATGCTTTTGCAAACCTGAAGTCCGTAGGTCAAAGGGTTTTCTTTCGGCGATCGATTGTATCGCTTATTACGTACGCATGCTCGTGTTTGTCAGAGTAAAATCCACAAATGTGGATGAAAGTTTGTAATTTTTTGCTTTCTGGGGTAAATTGGAGCCCTGATTACGATTTCGATATCGCCGTTTCGATATTCTCATCGATTATCGATTAATGGCTATTTTCGGTCAATTTGAAAGTTCTAAACGCGTGAAACTAACATACTTCTAGCCGGCGGATGGGGACGCAAATTTTTTTGTGGCAAGCCACAGACCCCATTAGGTTGTCGAGCAAAGCGGAAGACCGTGCTTCAAGGGGTTCTCCTTCGGCGATCGAAAGAGTCGAAACATACCAAAGGGGGGGGTCTTTCTCCTTTTTGGACAAGGATTTTTTCAATTTTAAGAGAAAAAGGTCGGTTTTTTTGCATTTCCTGACGTAAAATGAACCCCTGATTACGATTTTGGGGGTCCGACACCGATATTCCTAGCACCCTGGCGGCAATTTTAAAATAACCGCAAAAAACACGGTTTTTTTGCGTTTCGAAAAGCAAAAAGGGCACTAAACGGTGAAGGGCAGGGACGCAATTATCCCTGAGGGTAATCAACAGACCCATCTGACTTCCCGCCAAACCGGAAGTCCGTAGGTCAAAGGGTTTTCCTTCAGCGACCGACGAAATTTCGGTTTTAACCTAACCTTACCTAACCTAAGCTCACGTCGCCACACTAAAGCTCGCAAACGTGGACCAATGTTGGTAATTTTTTGGTTACTGGGGTAATTTGGACCCCTGATTACGATTCCGGAATCGCCGTTTCGATATTCTTAATCGTTCACCTTCTAATTCATAGCGGTTTCTTGGTGTATTTTTATTACGAAAACGGGTGAAACAAATATAGTTTTAACTGGCCGAGGAGGACGCAATTGCTCCTGTGGCAAGCCAACGGACTCCGGCAGATGCTTTTGCAAACCTGAAGTCCGTAGGTCAAAGGGTTTTCTTTCGGCGATCGATTGTATCGCTTATTACGTACGCATGCTCGTGTTTGTCAGAGTAAAATCCACAAATGTGGATGAAAGTTTGTAATTTTTTGCTTTCTGGGGTAAATTGGAGCCCTGATTACGATTTCGATATCGCCGTTTCGATATTCTCATCATTTCCCCCTCTTATCGATTAATGGCTATTTTCGGTCAATTTGAAAGTTCTAAACGCGTGAAACTAACATACTTCTAGCCGGCGGATGGGGACGCAAATTTTTTTGTGGCAAGCCACAGACCCCATTAGGTTGTCGAGCAAAGCGGAAGACCGTGCTTCAAGGGGTTCTCCTTCGGCGATCGAAAGAGTCGAAACATACCAAAGGGGGGGGGTCTTTCTCCTTTTTGGACAAGGATTTTTTCAATTTTAAGAGAAAAAGGTCGGTTTTTTTGCATTTCCTGACGTAAAATGAACCCCTGATTACGATTTTGGGGGTCCGACACCGATATTCCTAGCACCCTGGCGGCAATTTTAAAATAACCGCAAAAAACACGGTTTTTTTGCGTTTCGAAAAGCAAACGGGCACTAAACGGTGAAGGGCAGGGACGCAATTATCCCTGAGGGTAATCAACAGACCCATCTGACTTCCCGCCAAACCGGAAGTCCGTAGGTCAAAGGGTTTTCCTTCAGCGACCGACGAAATTTCGGTTTTAACCTAACCTAACCTAACCTAAGCTCACGTCGCCACACTAAAGCTCGCAAACGTGGACCAATGATGGTAATTTTTTGGTTACTGGGGTAATTTGGACCCCTGATTACGATTCCGGAATCGCCGTTTCGATATTCTTAATCGTTCACCTTCTAATTCATAGCGGTTTCTCGGTGTATTTTTATTACGTAAACGGGTGAAACAAATATAGTTTTAACTGGCCGAGGAGGACACAATTGCTCCTGTGGCAAGCCAACGGACTCCGGCAGATGCTCTTGCAAACCTGAAGTCCGTAGGTCAAAGGGTTTTCTTTCGGCGATCGATTGTATCGCTTATTACGTACGCATGCTCGTGTTTGTCAGAGTAAAATCCACAAATGTGGATGAAAGTTTGTAATTTTTTGCTTTCTGGGGTAAATTGGAGCCCTGATTACGATTTCGATATCGCCGTTTCGATATTCTCATCGATTATCGATTAATGGCTATTTTCGGTCAATTTGAAAGTTCTAAACGCGTGAAACTAACATACTTCTAGCCGGCGGATGGGGACGCAAATTTTTTTGTGGCAAGCCACAGACCCCATTAGGTTGTCGAGCAAAGCGGAAGACCGTGCTTCAAGGGGTTCTCCTTCGGCGATCGAAAGAGTCGAAACATACCAAAGGGGGGGGTCTTTCTCCTTTTTGGACAAGGATTTTTTCAATTTTAAGAGAAAAAGGTCGGTTTTTTTGCATTTCCTGACGTAAAATGAACCCCTGATTACGATTTTGGGGGTCCGACACCGATATTCCTAGCACCCTGGCGGCAATTTTAAAATAACCGCAAAAAACACGGTTTTTTTGCGTTTCGAAAAGCAAAAAGGGCACTAAACGGTGAAGGGCAGGGACGCAATTATCCCTGAGGGTAATCAACAGACCCATCTGACTTCCCGCCAAACCGGAAGTCCGTAGGTCAAAGGGTTTTCCTTCAGCGACCGACGAAATTTCGGTTTTAACCTAACCTTACCTAACCTAAGCTCACGTCGCCACACTAAAGCTCGCAAACGTGGACCAATGTTGGTAATTTTTTGGTTACTGGGGTAATTTGGACCCCTGATTACGATTCCGGAATCGCCGTTTCGATATTCTTAATCGTTCACCTTCTAATTCATAGCGGTTTCTTGGTGTATTTTTATTACGAAAACGGGTGAAACAAATATAGTTTTAACTGGCCGAGGAGGACGCAATTGCTCCTGTGGCAAGCCAACGGACTCCGGCAGATGCTTTTGCAAACCTGAAGTCCGTAGGTCAAAGGGTTTTCTTTCGGCGATCGATTGTATCGCTTATTACGTACGCATGCTCGTGTTTGTCAGAGTAAAATCCACAAATGTGGATGAAAGTTTGTAATTTTTTGCTTTCTGGGGTAAATTGGAGCCCTGATTACGATTTCGATATCGCCGTTTCGATATTCTCATCATTTCCCCCTCTTATCGATTAATGGCTATTTTCGGTCAATTTGAAAGTTCTAAACGCGTGAAACTAACATACTTCTAGCCGGCGGATGGGGACGCAAATTTTTTTGTGGCAAGCCACAGACCCCATTAGGTTGTCGAGCAAAGCGGAAGACCGTGCTTCAAGGGGTTCTCCTTCGGCGATCGAAAGAGTCGAAACATACCAAAGGGGGGGGTCTTTCTCCTTTTTGGACAAGGATTTTTTCAATTTTAAGAGAAAAAGGTCGGTTTTTTTGCATTTCCTGACGTAAAATGAACCCCTGATTACGATTTTGGGGGTCCGACACCGATATTCCTAGCACCCTGGCGGCAATTTTAAAATAACCGCAAAAAACACGGTTTTTTTGCGTTTCGAAAAGCAAAAAGGGCACTAAACGGTGAAGGGCAGGGACGCAATTATCCCTGAGGGTAATCAACAGACCCATCTGACTTCCCGCCAAACCGGAAGTCCGTAGGTCAAAGGGTTTTCCTTCAGCGACCGACGAAATTTCGGTTTTAACCTAACCTTACCTAACCTAAGCTCACGTCGCCACACTAAAGCTCGCAAACGTGGACCAATGTTGGTAATTTTTTGGTTACTGGGGTAATTTGGACCCCTGATTACGATTCCGGAATCGCCGTTTCGATATTCTTAATCGTTCACCTTCTAATTCATAGCGGTTTCTTGGTGTATTTTTATTACGAAAACGGGTGAAACAAATATAGTTTTAACTGGCCGAGGAGGACGCAATTGCTCCTGTGGCAAGCCAACGGACTCCGGCAGATGCTTTTGCAAACCTGAAGTCCGTAGGTCAAAGGGTTTTCTTTCGGCGATCGATTGTATCGCTTATTACGTACGCATGCTCGTGTTTGTCAGAGTAAAATCCACAAATGTGGATGAAAGTTTGTAATTTTTTGCTTTCTGGGGTAAATTGGAGCCCTGATTACGATTTCGATATCGCCGTTTCGATATTCTCATCATTTCCCCCTCTTATCGATTAATGGCTATTTTCGGTCAATTTGAAAGTTCTAAACGCGTGAAACTAACATACTTCTAGCCGGCGGATGGGGACGCAAATTTTTTTGTGGCAAGCCACAGACCCCATTAGGTTGTCGAGCAAAGCGGAAGACCGTGCTTCAAGGGGTTCTCCTTCGGCGATCGAAAGAGTCGAAACATACCAAAGGGGGGGGTCTTTCTCCTTTTTGGACAAGGATTTTTTCAATTTTAAGAGAAAAAGGTCGGTTTTTTTGCATTTCCTGACGTAAAATGAACCCCTGATTACGATTTTGGGGGTCCGACACCGATATTCCTAGCACCCTGGCGGCAATTTTAAAATAACCGCAAAAAACACGGTTTTTTTGCGTTTCGAAAAGCAAAAAGGGCACTAAACGGTGAAGGGCAGGGACGCAATTATCCCTGAGGGTAATCAACAGACCCATCTGACTTCCCGCCAAACCGGAAGTCCGTAGGTCAAAGGGTTTTCCTTCAGCGACCGACGAAATTTCGGTTTTAACCTAACCTTACCTAACCTAAGCTCACGTCGCCACACTAAAGCTCGCAAACGTGGACCAATGTTGGTAATTTTTTGGTTACTGGGGTAATTTGGACCCCTGATTACGATTCCGGAATCGCCGTTTCGATATTCTTAATCGTTCACCTTCTAATTCATAGCGGTTTCTTGGTGTATTTTTATTACGAAAACGGGTGAAACAAATATAGTTTTAACTGGCCGAGGAGGACGCAATTGCTCCTGTGGCAAGCCAACGGACTCCGGCAGATGCTTTTGCAAACCTGAAGTCCGTAGGTCAAAGGGTTTTCTTTCGGCGATCGATTGTATCGCTTATTACGTACGCATGCTCGTGTTTGTCAGAGTAAAATCCACAAATGTGGATGAAAGTTTGTAATTTTTTGCTTTCTGGGGTAAATTGGAGCCCTGATTACGATTTCGATATCGCCGTTTCGATATTCTCATCATTTCCCCCTCTTATCGATTAATGGCTATTTTCGGTCAATTTGAAAGTTCTAAACGCGTGAAACTAACATACTTCTAGCCGGCGGATGGGGACGCAAATTTTTTTGTGGCAAGCCACAGACCCCATTAGGTTGTCGAGCAAAGCGGAAGACCGTGCTTCAAGGGGTTCTCCTTCGGCGATCGAAAGAGTCGAAACATACCAAAGGGGGGGGTCTTTCTCCTTTTTGGACAAGGATTTTTTCAATTTTAAGAGAAAAAGGTCGGTTTTTTTGCATTTCCTGACGTAAAATGAACCCCTGATTACGATTTTGGGGGTCCGACACCGATATTCCTAGCACCCTGGCGGCAATTTTAAAATAACCGCAAAAAACACGGTTTTTTTGCGTTTCGAAAAGCAAAAAGGGCACTAAACGGTGAAGGGCAGGGACGCAATTATCCCTGAGGGTAATCAACAGACCCATCTGACTTCCCGCCAAACCGGAAGTCCGTAGGTCAAAGGGTTTTCCTTCAGCGACCGACGAAATTTCGGTTTTAACCTAACCTTACCTAACCTAAGCTCACGTCGCCACACTAAAGCTCGCAAACGTGGACCAATGTTGGTAATTTTTTGGTTACTGGGGTAATTTGGACCCCTGATTACGATTCCGGAATCGCCGTTTCGATATTCTTAATCGTTCACCTTCTAATTCATAGCGGTTTCTTGGTGTATTTTTATTACGAAAACGGGTGAAACAAATATAGTTTTAACTGGCCGAGGAGGACGCAATTGCTCCTGTGGCAAGCCAACGGACTCCGGCAGATGCTTTTGCAAACCTGAAGTCCGTAGGTCAAAGGGTTTTCTTTCGGCGATCGATTGTATCGCTTATTACGTACGCATGCTCGTGTTTGTCAGAGTAAAATCCACAAATGTGGATGAAAGTTTGTAATTTTTTGCTTTCTGGGGTAAATTGGAGCCCTGATTACGATTTCGATATCGCCGTTTCGATATTCTCATCGATTATCGATTAATGGCTATTTTCGGTCAATTTGAAAGTTCTAAACGCGTGAAACTAACATACTTCTAGCCGGCGGATGGGGACGCAAATTTTTTTGTGGCAAGCCACAGACCCCATTAGGTTGTCGAGCAAAGCGGAAGACCGTGCTTCAAGGGGTTCTCCTTCGGCGATCGAAAGAGTCGAAACATACCAAAGGGGGGGGTCTTTCTCCTTTTTGGACAAGGATTTTTTCAATTTTAAGAGAAAAAGGTCGGTTTTTTTGCATTTCCTGACGTAAAATGAACCCCTGATTACGATTTTGGGGGTCCGACACCGATATTCCTAGCACCCTGGCGGCAATTTTAAAATAACCGCAAAAAACACGGTTTTTTTGCGTTTCGAAAAGCAAAAAGGGCACTAAACGGTGAAGGGCAGGGACGCAATTATCCCTGAGGGTAATCAACAGACCCATCTGACTTCCCGCCAAACCGGAAGTCCGTAGGTCAAAGGGTTTTCCTTCAGCGACCGACGAAATTTCGGTTTTAACCTAACCTTACCTAACCTAAGCTCACGTCGCCACACTAAAGCTCGCAAACGTGGACCAATGTTGGTAATTTTTTGGTTACTGGGGTAATTTGGACCCCTGATTACGATTCCGGAATCGCCGTTTCGATATTCTTAATCGTTCACCTTCTAATTCATAGCGGTTTCTTGGTGTATTTTTATTACGAAAACGGGTGAAACAAATATAGTTTTAACTGGCCGAGGAGGACGCAATTGCTCCTGTGGCAAGCCAACGGACTCCGGCAGATGCTTTTGCAAACCTGAAGTCCGTAGGTCAAAGGGTTTTCTTTCGGCGATCGATTGTATCGCTTATTACGTACGCATGCTCGTGTTTGTCAGAGTAAAATCCACAAATGTGGATGAAAGTTTGTAATTTTTTGCTTTCTGGGGTAAATTGGAGCCCTGATTACGATTTCGATATCGCCGTTTCGATATTCTCATCATTTCCCCCTCTTATCGATTAATGGCTATTTTCGGTCAATTTGAAAGTTCTAAACGCGTGAAACTAACATACTTCTAGCCGGCGGATGGGGACGCAAATTTTTTTGTGGCAAGCCACAGACCCCATTAGGTTGTCGAGCAAAGCGGAAGACCGTGCTTCAAGGGGTTCTCCTTCGGCGATCGAAAGAGTCGAAACATACCAAAGGGGGGGGTCTTTCTCCTTTTTGGACAAGGATTTTTTCAATTTTAAGAGAAAAAGGTCGGTTTTTTTGCATTTCCTGACGTAAAATGAACCCCTGATTACGATTTTGGGGGTCCGACACCGATATTCCTAGCACCCTGGCGGCAATTTTAAAATAACCGCAAAAAACACGGTTTTTTTGCGTTTCGAAAAGCAAACGGGCACTAAACGGTGAAGGGCAGGGACGCAATTATCCCTGAGGGTAATCAACAGACCCATCTGACTTCCCGCCAAACCGGAAGTCCGTAGGTCAAAGGGTTTTCCTTCAGCGACCGACGAAATTTCGGTTTTAACCTAACCTTACCTAACCTAAGCTCACGTCGCCACACTAAAGCTCGCAAACGTGGACCAATGATGGTAATTTTTTGGTTACTGGGGTAATTTGGACCCCTGATTACGATTCCGGAATCGCCGTTTCGATATTCTTAATCGTTCACCTTCTAATTCATAGCGGTTTCTCGGTGTATTTTTATTACGTAAACGGGTGAAACAAATATAGTTTTAACTGGCCGAGGAGGACACAATTGCTCCTGTGGCAAGCCAACGGACTCCGGCAGATGCTCTTGCAAACCTGAAGTCCGTAGGTCAAAGGGTTTTCTTTCGGCGATCGATTGTATCGCTTATTACGTACGCATGCTCGTGTTTGTCAGAGTAAAATCCACAAATGTGGATGAAAGTTTGTAATTTTTTGCTTTCTGGGGTAAATTGGAGCCCTGATTACGATTTCGATATCGCCGTTTCGATATTCTCATCGATTATCGATTAATGGCTATTTTCGGTCAATTTGAAAGTTCTAAACGCGTGAAACTAACATACTTCTAGCCGGCGGATGGGGACGCAAATTTTTTTGTGGCAAGCCACAGACCCCATTAGGTTGTCGAGCAAAGCGGAAGACCGTGCTTCAAGGGGTTCTCCTTCGGCGATCGAAAGAGTCGAAACATACCAAAGGGGGGGGTCTTTCTCCTTTTTGGACAAGGATTTTTTCAATTTTAAGAGAAAAAGGTCGGTTTTTTTGCATTTCCTGACGTAAAATGAACCCCTGATTACGATTTTGGGGGTCCGACACCGATATTCCTAGCACCCTGGCGGCAATTTTAAAATAACCGCAAAAAACACGGTTTTTTTGCGTTTCGAAAAGCAAAAAGGGCACTAAACGGTGAAGGGCAGGGACGCAATTATCCCTGAGGGTAATCAACAGACCCATCTGACTTCCCGTTAAACCGGAAGTCCGTAGGTCAAAGGGTTTTCCTTCAGCGACCGACGAAATTTCGGTTTTAACCTAACCTTACCTAACCTAAGCTCACGTCGCCACACTAAAGCTCGCAAACGTGGACCAATGTTGGTAATTTTTTGGTTACTGGGGTAATTTGGACCCCTGATTACGATTCCGGAATCGCCGTTTCGATATTCTTAATCGTTCACCTTCTAATTCATAGCGGTTTCTTGGTGTATTTTTATTACGAAAACGGGTGAAACAAATATAGTTTTAACTGGCCGAGGAGGACGCAATTGCTCCTGTGGCAAGCCAACGGACTCCGGCAGATGCTTTTGCAAACCTGAAGTCCGTAGGTCAAAGGGTTTTCTTTCGGCGATCGATTGTATCGCTTATTACGTACGCATGCTCGTGTTTGTCAGAGTAAAATCCACAAATGTGGATGAAAGTTTGTAATTTTTTGCTTTCTGGGGTAAATTGGAGCCCTGATTACGATTTCGATATCGCCGTTTCGATATTCTCATCATTTCCCCCTCTTATCGATTAATGGCTATTTTCGGTCAATTTGAAAGTTCTAAACGCGTGAAACTAACATACTTCTAGCCGGCGGATGGGGACGCAAATTTTTTTGTGGCAAGCCACAGACCCCATTAGGTTGTCGAGCAAAGCGGAAGACCGTGCTTCAAGGGGTTCTCCTTCGGCGATCGAAAGAGTCGAAACATACCAAAGGGGGGGGTCTTTCTCCTTTTTGGACAAGGATTTTTTCAATTTTAAGAGAAAAAGGTCGGTTTTTTTGCATTTCCTGACGTAAAATGAACCCCTGATTACGATTTTGGGGGTCCGACACCGATATTCCTAGCACCCTGGCGGCAATTTTAAAATAACCGCAAAAAACACGGTTTTTTTGCGTTTCGAAAAGCAAAAAGGGCACTAAACGGTGAAGGGCAGGGACGCAATTATCCCTGAGGGTAATCAACAGACCCATCTGACTTCCCGCCAAACCGGAAGTCCGTAGGTCAAAGGGTTTTCCTTCAGCGACCGACGAAATTTCGGTTTTAACCTAACCTTACCTAACCTAAGCTCACGTCGCCACACTAAAGCTCGCAAACGTGGACCAATGTTGGTAATTTTTTGGTTACTGGGGTAATTTGGACCCCTGATTACGATTCCGGAATCGCCGTTTCGATATTCTTAATCGTTCACCTTCTAATTCATAGCGGTTTCTTGGTGTATTTTTATTACGAAAACGGGTGAAACAAATATAGTTTTAACTGGCCGAGGAGGACGCAATTGCTCCTGTGGCAAGCCAACGGACTCCGGCAGATGCTTTTGCAAACCTGAAGTCCGTAGGTCAAAGGGTTTTCTTTCGGCGATCGATTGTATCGCTTATTACGTACGCATGCTCGTGTTTGTCAGAGTAAAATCCACAAATGTGGATGAAAGTTTGTAATTTTTTGCTTTCTGGGGTAAATTGGAGCCCTGATTACGATTTCGATATCGCCGTTTCGATATTCTCATCATTTCCCCCTCTTATCGATTAATGGCTATTTTCGGTCAATTTGAAAGTTCTAAACGCGTGAAACTAACATACTTCTAGCCGGCGGATGGGGACGCAAATTTTTTTGTGGCAAGCCACAGACCCCATTAGGTTGTCGAGCAAAGCGGAAGACCGTGCTTCAAGGGGTTCTCCTTCGGCGATCGAAAGAGTCGAAACATACCAAAGGGGGGGGTCTTTCTCCTTTTTGGACAAGGATTTTTTCAATTTTAAGAGAAAAAGGTCGGTTTTTTTGCATTTCCTGACGTAAAATGAACCCCTGATTACGATTTTGGGGGTCCGACACCGATATTCCTAGCACCCTGGCGGCAATTTTAAAATAACCGCAAAAAACACGGTTTTTTTGCGTTTCGAAAAGCAAACGGGCACTAAACGGTGAAGGGCAGGGACGCAATTATCCCTGAGGGTAATCAACAGACCCATCTGACTTCCCGCCAAACCGGAAGTCCGTAGGTCAAAGGGTTTTCCTTCAGCGACCGACGAAATTTCGGTTTTAACCTAACCTTACCTAACCTAAGCTCACGTCGCCACACTAAAGCTCGCAAACGTGGACCAATGATGGTAATTTTTTGGTTACTGGGGTAATTTGGACCCCTGATTACGATTCCGGAATCGCCGTTTCGATATTCTTAATCGTTCACCTTCTAATTCATAGCGGTTTCTCGGTGTATTTTTATTACGTAAACGGGTGAAACAAATATAGTTTTAACTGGCCGAGGAGGACACAATTGCTCCTGTGGCAAGCCAACGGACTCCGGCAGATGCTCTTGCAAACCTGAAGTCCGTAGGTCAAAGGGTTTTCTTTCGGCGATCGATTGTATCGCTTATTACGTACGCATGCTCGTGTTTGTCAGAGTAAAATCCACAAATGTGGATGAAAGTTTGTAATTTTTTGCTTTCTGGGGTAAATTGGAGCCCTGATTACGATTTCGATATCGCCGTTTCGATATTCTCATCGATTATCGATTAATGGCTATTTTCGGTCAATTTGAAAGTTCTAAACGCGTGAAACTAACATACTTCTAGCCGGCGGATGGGGACGCAAATTTTTTTGTGGCAAGCCACAGACCCCATTAGGTTGTCGAGCAAAGCGGAAGACCGTGCTTCAAGGGGTTCTCCTTCGGCGATCGAAAGAGTCGAAACATACCAAAGGGGGGGGTCTTTCTCCTTTTTGGACAAGGATTTTTTCAATTTTAAGAGAAAAAGGTCGGTTTTTTTGCATTTCCTGACGTAAAATGAACCCCTGATTACGATTTTGGGGGTCCGACACCGATATTCCTAGCACCCTGGCGGCAATTTTAAAATAACCGCAAAAAACACGGTTTTTTTGCGTTTCGAAAAGCAAAAAGGGCACTAAACGGTGAAGGGCAGGGACGCAATTATCCCTGAGGGTAATCAACAGACCCATCTGACTTCCCGCCAAACCGGAAGTCCGTAGGTCAAAGGGTTTTCCTTCAGCGACCGACGAAATTTCGGTTTTAACCTAACCTTACCTAACCTAAGCTCACGTCGCCACACTAAAGCTCGCAAACGTGGACCAATGTTGGTAATTTTTTGGTTACTGGGGTAATTTGGACCCCTGATTACGATTCCGGAATCGCCGTTTCGATATTCTTAATCGTTCACCTTCTAATTCATAGCGGTTTCTTGGTGTATTTTTATTACGAAAACGGGTGAAACAAATATAGTTTTAACTGGCCGAGGAGGACGCAATTGCTCCTGTGGCAAGCCAACGGACTCCGGCAGATGCTTTTGCAAACCTGAAGTCCGTAGGTCAAAGGGTTTTCTTTCGGCGATCGATTGTATCGCTTATTACGTACGCATGCTCGTGTTTGTCAGAGTAAAATCCACAAATGTGGATGAAAGTTTGTAATTTTTTGCTTTCTGGGGTAAATTGGAGCCCTGATTACGATTTCGATATCGCCGTTTCGATATTCTCATCATTTCCCCCTCTTATCGATTAATGGCTATTTTCGGTCAATTTGAAAGTTCTAAACGCGTGAAACTAACATACTTCTAGCCGGCGGATGGGGACGCAAATTTTTTTGTGGCAAGCCACAGACCCCATTAGGTTGTCGAGCAAAGCGGAAGACCGTGCTTCAAGGGGTTCTCCTTCGGCGATCGAAAGAGTCGAAACATACCAAAGGGGGGGGTCTTTCTCCTTTTTGGACAAGGATTTTTTCAATTTTAAGAGAAAAAGGTCGGTTTTTTTGCATTTCCTGACGTAAAATGAACCCCTGATTACGATTTTGGGGGTCCGACACCGATATTCCTAGCACCCTGGCGGCAATTTTAAAATAACCGCAAAAAACACGGTTTTTTTGCGTTTCGAAAAGCAAAAAGGGCACTAAACGGTGAAGGGCAGGGACGCAATTATCCCTGAGGGTAATCAACAGACCCATCTGACTTCCCGCCAAACCGGAAGTCCGTAGGTCAAAGGGTTTTCCTTCAGCGACCGACGAAATTTCGGTTTTAACCTAACCTTACCTAACCTAAGCTCACGTCGCCACACTAAAGCTCGCAAACGTGGACCAATGTTGGTAATTTTTTGGTTACTGGGGTAATTTGGACCCCTGATTACGATTCCGGAATCGCCGTTTCGATATTCTTAATCGTTCACCTTCTAATTCATAGCGGTTTCTCGGTGTATTTTTATTACGTAAACGGGTGAAACAAATATAGTTTTAACTGGCCGAGGAGGACACAATTGCTCCTGTGGCAAGCCAACGGACTCCGGCAGATGCTCTTGCAAACCTGAAGTCCGTAGGTCAAAGGGTTTTCTTTCGGCGATCGATTGTATCGCTTATTACGTACGCATGCTCGTGTTTGTCAGAGTAAAATCCACAAATCTGGATGAAAGTTTGTAATTTTTTGCTTTCTGGGGTAAATTGGAGCCCTGATTACGATTTCGATATCGCCGTTTCGATATTCTCATCGATTATCGATTAATGGCTATTTTCGGTCAATTTGAAAGTTCTAAACGCGTGAAACTAACATACTTCTAGCCGGCGGATGGGGACGCAAATTTTTTTGTGGCAAGCCACAGACCCCATTAGGTTGTCGAGCAAAGCGGAAGACCGTGCTTCAAGGGGTTCTCCTTCGGCGATCGAAAGAGTCGAAACATACCAAAGGGGGGGGTCTTTCTCCTTTTTGGACAAGGATTTTTTCAATTTTAAGAGAAAAAGGTCGGTTTTTTTGCATTTCCTGACGTAAAATGAACCCCTGATTACGATTTTGGGGGTCCGACACCGATATTCCTAGCACCCTGGCGGCAATTTTAAAATAACCGCAAAAAACACGGTTTTTTTGCGTTTCGAAAAGCAAAAAGGGCACTAAACGGTGAAGGGCAGGGACGCAATTATCCCTGAGGGTAATCAACAGACCCATCTGACTTCCCGCCAAACCGGAAGTCCGTAGGTCAAAGGGTTTTCCTTCAGCGACCGACGAAATTTCGGTTTTAACCTAACCTTACCTAACCTAAGCTCACGTCGCCACACTAAAGCTCGCAAACGTGGACCAATGTTGGTAATTTTTTGGTTACTGGGGTAATTTGGACCCCTGATTACGATTCCGGAATCGCCGTTTCGATATTCTTAATCGTTCACCTTCTAATTCATAGCGGTTTCTTGGTGTATTTTTATTACGAAAACGGGTGAAACAAATATAGTTTTAACTGGCCGAGGAGGACGCAATTGCTCCTGTGGCAAGCCAACGGACTCCGGCAGATGCTTTTGCAAACCTGAAGTCCGTAGGTCAAAGGGTTTTCTTTCGGCGATCGATTGTATCGCTTATTACGTACGCATGCTCGTGTTTGTCAGAGTAAAATCCACAAATGTGGATGAAAGTTTGTAATTTTTTGCTTTCTGGGGTAAATTGGAGCCCTGATTACGATTTCGATATCGCCGTTTCGATATTCTCATCATTTCCCCCTCTTATCGATTAATGGCTATTTTCGGTCAATTTGAAAGTTCTAAACGCGTGAAACTAACATACTTCTAGCCGGCGGATGGGGACGCAAATTTTTTTGTGGCAAGCCACAGACCCCATTAGGTTGTCGAGCAAAGCGGAAGACCGTGCTTCAAGGGGTTCTCCTTCGGCGATCGAAAGAGTCGAAACATACCAAAGGGGGGGGTCTTTCTCCTTTTTGGACAAGGATTTTTTCAATTTTAAGAGAAAAAGGTCGGTTTTTTTGCATTTCCTGACGTAAAATGAACCCCTGATTACGATTTTGGGGGTCCGACACCGATATTCCTAGCACCCTGGCGGCAATTTTAAAATAACCGCAAAAAACACGGTTTTTTTGCGTTTCGAAAAGCAAAAAGGGCACTAAACGGTGAAGGGCAGGGACGCAATTATCCCTGAGGGTAATCAACAGACCCATCTGACTTCCCGCCAAACCGGAAGTCCGTAGGTCAAAGGGTTTTCCTTCAGCGACCGACGAAATTTCGGTTTTAACCTAACCTTACCTAACCTAAGCTCACGTCGCCACACTAAAGCTCGCAAACGTGGACCAATGTTGGTAATTTTTTGGTTACTGGGGTTATTTGGACCCCTGATTACGATTCCGGAATCGCCGTTTCGATATTCTTAATCGTTCACCTTCTAATTCATAGCGGTTTCTTGGTGTATTTTTATTACGAAAACGGGTGAAACAAATATAGTTTTAACTGGCCGAGGAGGACGCAATTGCTCCTGTGGCAAGCCAACGGACTCCGGCAGATGCTTTTGCAAACCTGAAGTCCGTAGGTCAAAGGGTTTTCTTTCGGCGATCGATTGTATCGCTTATTACGTACGCATGCTCGTGTTTGTCAGAGTAAAATCCACAAATGTGGATGAAAGTTTGTAATTTTTTGCTTTCTGGGGTAAATTGGAGCCCTGATTACGATTTCGATATCGCCGTTTCGATATTCTCATCATTTCCCCCTCTTATCGATTAATGGCTATTTTCGGTCAATTTGAAAGTTCTAAACGCGTGAAACTAACATTCTTCTAGCCGGCGGATGGGGACGCAAATTTTTTTGTGGCAAGCCACAGACCCCATTAGGTTGTCGAGCAAAGCGGAAGACCGTGCTTCAAGGGGTTCTCCTTCGGCGATCGAAAGAGTCGAAACATACCAAAGGGGGGGGTCTTTCTCCTTTTTGGACAAGGATTTTTTCAATTTTAAGAGAAAAAGGTCGGTTTTTTTGCATTTCCTGACGTAAAATGAACCCCTGATTACGATTTTGGGGGTCCGACACCGATATTCCTAGCACCCTGGCGGCAATTTTAAAATAACCGCAAAAAACACGGTTTTTTTGCGTTTCGAAAAGCAAAAAGGGCACTAAACGGTGAAGGGCAGGGACGCAATTATCCCTGAGGGTAATCAACAGACCCATCTGACTTCCCGCCAAACCGGAAGTCCGTAGGTCAAAGGGTTTTCCTTCAGCGACCGACGAAATTTCGGTTTTAACCTAACCTTACCTAACCTAAGCTCACGTCGCCACACTAAAGCTCGCAAACGTGGACCAATGTTGGTAATTTTTTGGTTACTGGGGTAATTTGGACCCCTGATTACGATTCCGGAATCGCCGTTTCGATATTCTTAATCGTTCACCTTCTAATTCATAGCGGTTTCTTGGTGTATTTTTATTACGAAAACGGGTGAAACAAATATAGTTTTAACTGGCCGAGGAGGACGCAATTGCTCCTGTGGCAAGCCAACGGACTCCGGCAGATGCTTTTGCAAACCTGAAGTCCGTAGGTCAAAGGGTTTTCTTTCGGCGATCGATTGTATCGCTTATTACGTACGCATGCTCGTGTTTGTCAGAGTAAAATCCACAAATGTGGATGAAAGTTTGTAATTTTTTGCTTTCTGGGGTAAATTGGAGCCCTGATTACGATTTCGATATCGCCGTTTCGATATTCTCATCATTTCCCCCTCTTATCGATTAATGGCTATTTTCGGTCAATTTGAAAGTTCTAAACGCGTGAAACTAACATACTTCTAGCCGGCGGATGGGGACGCAAATTTTTTTGTGGCAAGCCACAGACCCCATTAGGTTGTCGAGCAAAGCGGAAGACCGTGCTTCAAGGGGTTCTCCTTCGGCGATCGAAAGAGTCGAAACATACCAAAGGGGGGGGTCTTTCTCCTTTTTGGACAAGGATTTTTTCAATTTTAAGAGAAAAAGGTCGGTTTTTTTGCATTTCCTGACGTAAAATGAACCCCTGATTACGATTTTGGGGGTCCGACACCGATATTCCTAGCACCCTGGCGGCAATTTTAAAATAACCGCAAAAAACACGGTTTTTTTGCGTTTCGAAAAGCAAAAAGGGCACTAAACGGTGAAGGGCAGGGACGCAATTATCCCTGAGGGTAATCAACAGACCCATCTGACTTCCCGCCAAACCGGAAGTCCGTAGGTCAAAGGGTTTTCCTTCAGCGACCGACGAAATTTCGGTTTTAACCTAACCTTACCTAACCTAAGCTCACGTCGCCACACTAAAGCTCGCAAACGTGGACCAATGATGGTAATTTTTTGGTTACTGGGGTAATTTGGACCCCTGATTACGATTCCGGAATCGCCGTTTCGATATTCTTAATCGTTCACCTTCTAATTCATAGCGGTTTCTCGGTGTATTTTTATTACGTAAACGGGTGAAACAAATATAGTTTTAACTGGCCGAGGAGGACACAATTGCTCCTGTGGCAAGCCAACGGACTCCGGCAGATGCTCTTGCAAACCTGAAGTCCGTAGGTCAAAGGGTTTTCTTTCGGCGATCGATTGTATCGCTTATTACGTACGCATGCTCGTGTTTGTCAGAGTAAAATCCACAAATGTGGATGAAAGTTTGTAATTTTTTGCTTTCTGGGGTAAATTGGAGCCCTGATTACGATTTCGATATCGCCGTTTCGATATTCTCATCGATTATCGATTAATGGCTATTTTCGGTCAATTTGAAAGTTCTAAACGCGTGAAACTAACATACTTCTAGCCGGCGGATGGGGACGCAAATTTTTTTGTGGCAAGCCACAGACCCCATTAGGTTGTCGAGCAAAGCGGAAGACCGTGCTTCAAGGGGTTCTCCTTCGGCGATCGAAAGAGTCGAAACATACCAAAGGGGGGGGTCTTTCTCCTTTTTGGACAAGGATTTTTTCAATTTTAAGAGAAAAAGGTCGGTTTTTTTGCATTTCCTGACGTAAAATGAACCCCTGATTACGATTTTGGGGGTCCGACACCGATATTCCTAGCACCCTGGCGGCAATTTTAAAATAACCGCAAAAAACACGGTTTTTTTGCGTTTCGAAAAGCAAAAAGGGCACTAAACGGTGAAGGGCAGGGACGCAATTATCCCTGAGGGTAATCAACAGACCCATCTGACTTCCCGCCAAACCGGAAGTCCGTAGGTCAAAGGGTTTTCCTTCAGCGACCGACGAAATTTCGGTTTTAACCTAACCTTACCTAACCTAAGCTCACGTCGCCACACTAAAGCTCGCAAACGTGGACCAATGTTGGTAATTTTTTGGTTACTGGGGTAATTTGGACCCCTGATTACGATTCCGGAATCGCCGTTTCGATATTCTTAATCGTTCACCTTCTAATTCATAGCGGTTTCTTGGTGTATTTTTATTACGAAAACGGGTGAAACAAATATAGTTTTAACTGGCCGAGGAGGACGCAATTGCTCCTGTGGCAAGCCAACGGACTCCGGCAGATGCTTTTGCAAACCTGAAGTCCGTAGGTCAAAGGGTTTTCTTTCGGCGATCGATTGTATCGCTTATTACGTACGCATGCTCGTGTTTGTCAGAGTAAAATCCACAAATGTGGATGAAAGTTTGTAATTTTTTGCTTTCTGGGGTAAATTGGAGCCCTGATTACGATTTCGATATCGCCGTTTCGATATTCTCATCGATTATCGATTAATGGCTATTTTCGGTCAATTTGAAAGTTCTAAACGCGTGAAACTAACATACTTCTAGCCGGCGGATGGGGACGCAAATTTTTTTGTGGCAAGCCACAGACCCCATTAGGTTGTCGAGCAAAGCGGAAGACCGTGCTTCAAGGGGTTCTCCTTCGGCGATCGAAAGAGTCGAAACATACCAAAGGGGGGGGTCTTTCTCCTTTTTGGACAAGGATTTTTTCAATTTTAAGAGAAAAAGGTCGGTTTTTTTGCATTTCCTGACGTAAAATGAACCCCTGATTACGATTTTGGGGGTCCGACACCGATATTCCTAGCACCCTGGCGGCAATTTTAAAATAACCGCAAAAAACACGGTTTTTTTGCGTTTCGAAAAGCAAAAAGGGCACTAAACGGTGAAGGGCAGGGACGCAATTATCCCTGAGGGTAATCAACAGACCCATCTGACTTCCCGCCAAACCGGAAGTCCGTAGGTCAAAGGGTTTTCCTTCAGCGACCGACGAAATTTCGGTTTTAACCTAACCTTACCTAACCTAAGCTCACGTCGCCACACTAAAGCTCGCAAACGTGGACCAATGTTGGTAATTTTTTGGTTACTGGGGTAATTTGGACCCCTGATTACGATTCCGGAATCGCCGTTTCGATATTCTTAATCGTTCACCTTCTAATTCATAGCGGTTTCTTGGTGTATTTTTATTACGAAAACGGGTGAAACAAATATAGTTTTAACTGGCCGAGGAGGACGCAATTGCTCCTGTGGCAAGCCAACGGACTCCGGCAGATGCTTTTGCAAACCTGAAGTCCGTAGGTCAAAGGGTTTTCTTTCGGCGATCGATTGTATCGCTTATTACGTACGCATGCTCGTGTTTGTCAGAGTAAAATCCACAAATGTGGATGAAAGTTTGTAATTTTTTGCTTTCTGGGGTAAATTGGAGCCCTGATTACGATTTCGATATCGCCGTTTCGATATTCTCATCATTTCCCCCTCTTATCGATTAATGGCTATTTTCGGTCAATTTGAAAGTTCTAAACGCGTGAAACTAACATACTTCTAGCCGGCGGATGGGGACGCAAATTTTTTTGTGGCAAGCCACAGACCCCATTAGGTTGTCGAGCAAAGCGGAAGACCGTGCTTCAAGGGGTTCTCCTTCGGCGATCGAAAGAGTCGAAACATACCAAAGGGGGGGGTCTTTCTCCTTTTTGGACAAGGATTTTTTCAATTTTAAGAGAAAAAGGTCGGTTTTTTTGCATTTCCTGACGTAAAATGAACCCCTGATTACGATTTTGGGGGTCCGACACCGATATTCCTAGCACCCTGGCGGCAATTTTAAAATAACCGCAAAAAACACGGTTTTTTTGCGTTTCGAAAAGCAAACGGGCACTAAACGGTGAAGGGCAGGGACGCAATTATCCCTGAGGGTAATCAACAGACCCATCTGACTTCCCGCCAAACCGGAAGTCCGTAGGTCAAAGGGTTTTCCTTCAGCGACCGACGAAATTTCGGTTTTAACCTAACCTTACCTAACCTAAGCTCACGTCGCCACACTAAAGCTCGCAAACGTGGACCAATGATGGTAATTTTTTGGTTACTGGGGTAATTTGGACCCCTGATTACGATTCCGGAATCGCCGTTTCGATATTCTTAATCGTTCACCTTCTAATTCATAGCGGTTTCTCGGTGTATTTTTATTACGTAAACGGGTGAAACAAATATAGTTTTAACTGGCCGAGGAGGACACAATTGCTCCTGTGGCAAGCCAACGGACTCCGGCAGATGCTCTTGCAAACCTGAAGTCCGTAGGTCAAAGGGTTTTCTTTCGGCGATCGATTGTATCGCTTATTACGTACGCATGCTCGTGTTTGTCAGAGTAAAATCCACAAATGTGGATGAAAGTTTGTAATTTTTTGCTTTCTGGGGTAAATTGGAGCCCTGATTACGATTTCGATATCGCCGTTTCGATATTCTCATCGATTATCGATTAATGGCTATTTTCGGTCAATTTGAAAGTTCTAAACGCGTGAAACTAACATACTTCTAGCCGGCGGATGGGGACGCAAATTTTTTTGTGGCAAGCCACAGACCCCATTAGGTTGTCGAGCAAAGCGGAAGACCGTGCTTCAAGGGGTTCTCCTTCGGCGATCGAAAGAGTCGAAACATACCAAAGGGGGGGGTTTTCTCCTTTTTGGACAAGGATTTTTTCAATTTTAAGAGAAAAAGGTCGGTTTTTTTGCATTTCCTGACGTAAAATGAACCCCTGATTACGATTTTGGGGGTCCGACACCGATATTCCTAGCACCCTGGCGGCAATTTTAAAATAACCGCAAAAAACACGGTTTTTTTGCGTTTCGAAAAGCAAAAAGGGCACTAAACGGTGAAGGGCAGGGACGCAATTATCCCTGAGGGTAATCAACAGACCCATCTGACTTCCCGCCAAACCGGAAGTCCGTAGGTCAAAGGGTTTTCCTTCAGCGACCGACGAAATTTCGGTTTTAACCTAACCTTACCTAACCTAAGCTCACGTCGCCACACTAAAGCTCGCAAACGTGGACCAATGTTGGTAATTTTTTGGTTACTGGGGTAATTTGGACCCCTGATTACGATTCCGGAATCGCCGTTTCGATATTCTTAATCGTTCACCTTCTAATTCATAGCGGTTTCTTGGTGTATTTTTATTACGAAAACGGGTGAAACAAATATAGTTTTAACTGGCCGAGGAGGACGCAATTGCTCCTGTGGCAAGCCAACGGACTCCGGCAGATGCTTTTGCAAACCTGAAGTCCGTAGGTCAAAGGGTTTTCTTTCGGCGATCGATTGTATCGCTTATTACGTACGCATGCTCGTGTTTGTCAGAGTAAAATCCACAAATGTGGATGAAAGTTTGTAATTTTTTGCTTTCTGGGGTAAATTGGAGCCCTGATTACGATTTCGATATCGCCGTTTCGATATTCTCATCGATTATCGATTAATGGCTATTTTCGGTCAATTTGAAAGTTCTAAACGCGTGAAACTAACATACTTCTAGCCGGCGGATGGGGACGCAAATTTTTTTGTGGCAAGCCACAGACCCCATTAGGTTGTCGAGCAAAGCGGAAGACCGTGCTTCAAGGGGTTCTCCTTCGGCGATCGAAAGAGTCGAAACATACCAAAGGGGGGGGTCTTTCTCCTTTTTGGACAAGGATTTTTTCAATTTTAAGAGAAAAAGGTCGGTTTTTTTGCATTTCCTGACGTAAAATGAACCCCTGATTACGATTTTGGGGGTCCGACACCGATATTCCTAGCACCCTGGCGGCAATTTTAAAATAACCGCAAAAAACACGGTTTTTTTGCGTTTCGAAAAGCAAAAAGGGCACTAAACGGTGAAGGGCAGGGACGCAATTATCCCTGAGGGTAATCAACAGACCCATCTGACTTCCCGCCAAACCGGAAGTCCGTAGGTCAAAGGGTTTTCCTTCAGCGACCGACGAAATTTCGGTTTTAACCTAACCTTACCTAACCTAAGCTCACGTCGCCACACTAAAGCTCGCAAACGTGGACCAATGTTGGTAATTTTTTGGTTACTGGGGTAATTTGGACCCCTGATTACGATTCCGGAATCGCCGTTTCGATATTCTTAATCGTTCACCTTCTAATTCATAGCGGTTTCTTGGTGTATTTTTATTACGAAAACGGGTGAAACAAATATAGTTTTAACTGGCCGAGGAGGACGCAATTGCTCCTGTGGCAAGCCAACGGACTCCGGCAGATGCTTTTGCAAACCTGAAGTCCGTAGGTCAAAGGGTTTTCTTTCGGCGATCGATTGTATCGCTTATTACGTACGCATGCTCGTGTTTGTCAGAGTAAAATCCACAAATGTGGATGAAAGTTTGTAATTTTTTGCTTTCTGGGGTAAATTGGAGCCCTGATTACGATTTCGATATCGCCGTTTCGATATTCTCATCATTTCCCCCTCTTATCGATTAATGGCTATTTTCGGTCAATTTGAAAGTTCTAAACGCGTGAAACTAACATACTTCTAGCCGGCGGATGGGGACGCAAATTTTTTTGTGGCAAGCCACAGACCCCATTAGGTTGTCGAGCAAAGCGGAAGACCGTGCTTCAAGGGGTTCTCCTTCGGCGATCGAAAGAGTCGAAACATACCAAAGGGGGGGTCTTTCTCCTTTTTGGACAAGGATTTTTTCAATTTTAAGAGAAAAAGGTCGGTTTTTTTGCATTTCCTGACGTAAAATGAACCCCTGATTACGATTTTGGGGGTCCGACACCGATATTCCTAGCACCCTGGCGGCAATTTTAAAATAACCGCAAAAAACACGGTTTTTTTGCGTTTCGAAAAGCAAACGGGCACTAAACGGTGAAGGGCAGGGACGCAATTATCCCTGAGGGTAATCAACAGACCCATCTGACTTCCCGCCAAACCGGAAGTCCGTAGGTCAAAGGGTTTTCCTTCAGCGACCGACGAAATTTCGGTTTTAACCTAACCTTACCTAACCTAAGCTCACGTCGCCACACTAAAGCTCGCAAACGTGGACCAATGATGGTAATTTTTTGGTTACTGGGGTAATTTGGACCCCTGATTACGATTCCGGAATCGCCGTTTCGATATTCTTAATCGTTCACCTTCTAATTCATAGCGGTTTCTCGGTGTATTTTTATTACGTAAACGGGTGAAACAAATATAGTTTTAACTGGCCGAGGAGGACACAATTGCTCCTGTGGCAAGCCAACGGACTCCGGCAGATGCTCTTGCAAACCTGAAGTCCGTAGGTCAAAGGGTTTTCTTTCGGCGATCGATTGTATCGCTTATTACGTACGCATGCTCGTGTTTGTCAGAGTAAAATCCACAAATGTGGATGAAAGTTTGTAATTTTTTGCTTTCTGGGGTAAATTGGAGCCCTGATTACGATTTCGATATCGCCGTTTCGATATTCTCATCGATTATCGATTAATGGCTATTTTCGGTCAATTTGAAAGTTCTAAACGCGTGAAACTAACATACTTCTAGCCGGCGGATGGGGACGCAAATTTTTTTGTGGCAAGCCACTGACCCCATTAGGTTGTCGAGCAAAGCGGAAGACCGTGCTTCAAGGGGTTCTCCTTCGGCGATCGAAAGAGTCGAAACATACCAAAGGGGGGGGTCTTTCTCCTTTTTGGACAAGGATTTTTTCAATTTTAAGAGAAAAAGGTCGGTTTTTTTGCATTTCCTGACGTAAAATGAACCCCTGATTACGATTTTGGGGGTCCGACACCGATATTCCTAGCACCCTGGCGGCAATTTTAAAATAACCGCAAAAAACACGGTTTTTTTGCGTTTCGAAAAGCAAAAAGGGCACTAAACGGTGAAGGGCAGGGACGCAATTATCCCTGAGGGTAATCAACAGACCCATCTGACTTCCCGCCAAACCGGAAGTCCGTAGGTCAAAGGGTTTTCCTTCAGCGACCGACGAAATTTCGGTTTTAACCTAACCTTACCTAACCTAAGCTCACGTCGCCACACTAAAGCTCGCAAACGTGGACCAATGTTGGTAATTTTTTGGTTACTGGGGTAATTTGGACCCCTGATTACGATTCCGGAATCGCCGTTTCGATATTCTTAATCGTTCACCTTCTAATTCATAGCGGTTTCTTGGTGTATTTTTATTACGAAAACGGGTGAAACAAATATAGTTTTAACTGGCCGAGGAGGACGCAATTGCTCCTGTGGCAAGCCAACGGACTCCGGCAGATGCTTTTGCAAACCTGAAGTCCGTAGGTCAAAGGGTTTTCTTTCGGCGATCGATTGTATCGCTTATTACGTACGCATGCTCGTGTTTGTCAGAGTAAAATCCACAAATGTGGATGAAAGTTTGTAATTTTTTGCTTTCTGGGGTAAATTGGAGCCCTGATTACGATTTCGATATCGCCGTTTCGATATTCTCATCATTTCCCCCTCTTATCGATTAATGGCTATTTTCGGTCAATTTGAAAGTTCTAAACGCGTGAAACTAACATACTTCTAGCCGGCGGATGGGGACGCAAATTTTTTTGTGGCAAGCCACAGACCCCATTAGGTTGTCGAGCAAAGCGGAAGACCGTGCTTCAAGGGGTTCTCCTTCGGCGATCGAAAGAGTCGAAACATACCAAAGGGGGGGGTCTTTCTCCTTTTTGGACAAGGATTTTTTCAATTTTAAGAGAAAAAGGTCGGTTTTTTTGCATTTCCTGACGTAAAATGAACCCCTGATTACGATTTTGGGGGTCCGACACCGATATTCCTAGCACCCTGGCGGCAATTTTAAAATAACCGCAAAAAACACGGTTTTTTTGCGTTTCGAAAAGCAAAAAGGGCACTAAACGGTGAAGGGCAGGGACGCAATTATCCCTGAGGGTAATCAACAGACCCATCTGACTTCCCGCCAAACCGGAAGTCCGTAGGTCAAAGGGTTTTCCTTCAGCGACCG
The DNA here is from genome assembly GCA_963932245.1 of Tachinus rufipes. Classification (NCBI taxonomy): domain Eukaryota; kingdom Metazoa; phylum Arthropoda; class Insecta; order Coleoptera; family Staphylinidae; genus Tachinus; species Tachinus rufipes. Next base: position 13,872,244 of record OZ010744.1, read on the forward strand.
ACGAAATTTCGGTTTTAACCTAACCTTACCTAACCTAAGCTCACGTCGCCACACTAAAGCTCGCAAACGTGGACCAATGTTGGTAATTTTTTGGTTACTGGGGTAATTTGGACCCCTGATTACGATTCCGGAATCGCCGTTTCGATATTCTTAATCGTTCACCTTCTAATTCATAGCGGTTTCTTGGTGTATTTTTATTACGAAAACGGGTGAAACAAATATAGTTTTAACTGGCCGAGGAGGACGCAATTGCTCCTGTGGCAAGCCAACGGACTCCGGCAGATGCTTTTGCAAACCTGAAGTCCGTAGGTCAAAGGGTTTTCTTTCGGCGATCGATTGTATCGCTTATTACGTACGCATGCTCGTGTTTGTCAGAGTAAAATCCACAAATGTGGATGAAAGTTTGTAATTTTTTGCTTTCTGGGGTAAATTGGAGCCCTGATTACGATTTCGATATCGCCGTTTCGATATTCTCATCATTTCCCCCTCTTATCGATTAATGGCTATTTTCGGTCAATTTGAAAGTTCTAAACGCGTGAAACTAACATACTTCTAGCCGGCGGATGGGGACGCAAATTTTTTTGTGGCAAGCCACAGACCCCATTAGGTTGTCGAGCAAAGCGGAAGACCGTGCTTCAAGGGGTTCTCCTTCGGCGATCGAAAGAGTCGAAACATACCAAAGGGGGGGGTCTTTCTCCTTTTTGGACAAGGATTTTTTCAATTTTAAGAGAAAAAGGTCGGTTTTTTTGCATTTCCTGACGTAAAATGAACCCCTGATTACGATTTTGGGGGTCCGACACCGATATTCCTAGCACCCTGGCGGCAATTTTAAAATAACCGCAAAAAACACGGTTTTTTTGCGTTTCGAAAAGCAAACGGGCACTAAACGGTGAAGGGCAGGGACGCAATTATCCCTGAGGGTAATCAACAGACCCATCTGACTTCCCGCCAAACCGGAAGTCCGTAGGTCAAAGGGTTTTCCTTCAGCGACCGACGAAATTTCGGTTTTAACCTAACCTTACCTAACCTAAGCTCACGTCGCCACACTAAAGCTCGCAAACGTGGACCAATGATGGTAATTTTTTGGTTACTGGGGTAATTTGGACCCCTGATTACGATTCCGGAATCGCCGTTTCGATATTCTTAATCGTTCACCTTCTAATTCATAGCGGTTTCTCGGTGTATTTTTATTACGTAAACGGGTGAAACAAATATAGTTTTAACTGGCCGAGGAGGACACAATTGCTCCTGTGGCAAGCCAACGGACTCCGGCAGATGCTCTTGCAAACCTGAAGTCCGTAGGTCAAAGGGTTTTCTTTCGGCGATCGATTGTATCGCTTATTACGTACGCATGCTCGTGTTTGTCAGAGTAAAATCCACAAATGTGGATGAAAGTTTGTAATTTTTTGCTTTCTGGGGTAAATTGGAGCCCTGATTACGATTTCGATATCGCCGTTTCGATATTCTCATCGATTATCGATTAATGGCTATTTTCGGTCAATTTGAAAGTTCTAAACGCGTGAAACTAACATACTTCTAGCCGGCGGATGGGGACGCAAATTTTTTTGTGGCAAGCCACAGACCCCATTAGGTTGTCGAGCAAAGCGGAAGACCGTGCTTCAAGGGGTTCTCCTTCGGCGATCGAAAGAGTCGAAACATACCAAAGGGGGGGGTCTTTCTCCTTTTTGGACAAGGATTTTTTCAATTTTAAGAGAAAAAGGTCGGTTTTTTTGCATTTCCTGACGTAAAATGAACCCCTGATTACGATTTTGGGGGTCCGACACCGATATTCCTAGCACCCTGGCGGCAATTTTAAAATAACCGCAAAAAACACGGTTTTTTTGCGTTTCGAAAAGCAAAAAGGGCACTAAACGGTGAAGGGCAGGGACGCAATTATCCCTGAGGGTAATCAACAGACCCATCTGACTTCCCGCCAAACCGGAAGTCCGTAGGTCAAAGGGTTTTCCTTCAGCGACCGACGAAATTTCGGTTTTAACCTAACCTTACCTAACCTAAGCTCACGTCGCCACACTAAAGCTCGCAAACGTGGACCAATGTTGGTAATTTTTTGGTTACTGGGGTAATTTGGACCCCTGATTACGATTCCGGAATCGCCGTTTCGATATTCTTAATCGTTCACCTTCTAATTCATAGCGGTTTCTTGGTGTATTTTTATTACGAAAACGGGTGAAACAAATATAGTTTTAACTGGCCGAGGAGGACGCAATTGCTCCTGTGGCAAGCCAACGGACTCCGGCAGATGCTTTTGCAAACCTGAAGTCCGTAGGTCAAAGGGTTTTCTTTCGGCGATCGATTGTATCGCTTATTACGTACGCATGCTCGTGTTTGTCAGAGTAAAATCCACAAATGTGGATGAAAGTTTGTAATTTTTTGCTTTCTGGGGTAAATTGGAGCCCTGATTACGATTTCGATATCGCCGTTTCGATATTCTCATCGATTATCGATTAATGGCTATTTTCGGTCAATTTGAAAGTTCTAAACGCGTGAAACTAACATACTTCTAGCCGGCGGATGGGGACGCAAATTTTTTTGTGGCAAGCCACTGACCCCATTAGGTTGTCGAGCAAAGCGGAAGACCGTGCTTCAAGGGGTTCTCCTTCGGCGATCGAAAGAGTCGAAACATACCAAAGGGGGGGGTCTTTCTCCTTTTTGGACAAGGATTTTTTCAATTTTAAGAGAAAAAGGTCGGTTTTTTTGCATTTCCTGACGTAAAATGAACCCCTGATTACGATTTTGGGGGTCCGACACCGATATTCCTAGCACCCTGGCGGCAATTTTAAAATAACCGCAAAAAACACGGTTTTTTTGCGTTTCGAAAAGCAAAAAGGGCACTAAACGGTGAAGGGCAGGGACGCAATTATCCCTGAGGGTAATCAACAGACCCATCTGACTTCCCGCCAAACCGGAAGTCCGTAGGTCAAAGGGTTTTCCTTCAGCGACCGACGAAATTTCGGTTTTAACCTAACCTTACCTAACCTAAGCTCACGTCGCCACACTAAAGCTCGCAAACGTGGACCAATGTTGGTAATTTTTTGGTTACTGGGGTAATTTGGACCCCTGATTACGATTCCGGAATCGCCGTTTCGATATTCTTAATCGTTCACCTTCTAATTCATAGCGGTTTCTTGGTGTATTTTTATTACGAAAACGGGTGAAACAAATATAGTTTTAACTGGCCGAGGAGGACGCAATTGCTCCTGTGGCAAGCCAACGGACTCCGGCAGATGCTTTTGCAAACCTGAAGTCCGTAGGTCAAAGGGTTTTCTTTCGGCGATCGATTGTATCGCTTATTACGTACGCATGCTCGTGTTTGTCAGAGTAAAATCCACAAATGTGGATGAAAGTTTGTAATTTTTTGCTTTCTGGGGTAAATTGGAGCCCTGATTACGATTTCGATATCGCCGTTTCGATATTCTCATCATTTCCCCCTCTTATCGATTAATGGCTATTTTCGGTCAATTTGAAAGTTCTAAACGCGTGAAACTAACATACTTCTAGCCGGCGGATGGGGACGCAAATTTTTTTGTGGCAAGCCACAGACCCCATTAGGTTGTCGAGCAAAGCGGAAGACCGTGCTTCAAGGGGTTCTCCTTCGGCGATCGAAAGAGTCGAAACATACCAAAGGGGGGGGTCTTTCTCCTTTTTGGACAAGGATTTTTTCAATTTTAAGAGAAAAAGGTCGGTTTTTTTGCATTTCCTGACGTAAAATGAACCCCTGATTACGATTTTGGGGGTCCGACACCGATATTCCTAGCACCCTGGCGGCAATTTTAAAATAACCGCAAAAAACACGGTTTTTTTGCGTTTCGAAAAGCAAAAAGGGCACTAAACGGTGAAGGGCAGGGACGCAATTATCCCTGAGGGTAATCAACAGACCCATCTGACTTCCCGCCAAACCGGAAGTCCGTAGGTCAAAGGGTTTTCCTTCAGCGACCGACGAAATTTCGGTTTTAACCTAACCTTACCTAACCTAAGCTCACGTCGCCACACTAAAGCTCGCAAACGTGGACCAATGTTGGTAATTTTTTGGTTACTGGGGTAATTTGGACCCCTGATTACGATTCCGGAATCGCCGTTTCGATATTCTTAATCGTTCACCTTCTAATTCATAGCGGTTTCTCGGTGTATTTTTATTACGTAAACGGGTGAAACAAATATAGTTTTAACTGGCCGAGGAGGACACAATTGCTCCTGTGGCAAGCCAGCGGACTCCGGCAGATGCTCTTGCAAACCTGAAGTCCGTAGGTCAAAGGGTTTTCTTTCGGCGATCGATTGTATCGCTTATTACGTACGCATGCTCGTGTTTGTCAGAGTAAAATCCACAAATGTGGATGAAAGTTTGTAATTTTTTGCTTTCTGGGGTAAATTGGAGCCCTGATTACGATTTCGATATCGCCGTTTCGATATTCTCATCGATTATCGATTAATGGCTATTTTCGGTCAATTTGAAAGTTCTAAACGCGTGAAACTAACATACTTCTAGCCGGCGGATGGGGACGCAAATTTTTTTGTGGCAAGCCACAGACCCCATTAGGTTGTCGAGCAAAGCGGAAGACCGTGCTTCAAGGGGTTCTCCTTCGGCGATCGAAAGAGTCGAAACATACCAAAGGGGGGGGTCTTTCTCCTTTTTGGACAAGGATTTTTTCAATTTTAAGAGAAAAAGGTCGGTTTTTTTGCATTTCCTGACGTAAAATGAACCCCTGATTACGATTTTGGGGGTCCGACACCGATATTCCTAGCACCCTGGCGGCAATTTTAAAATAACCGCAAAAAACACGGTTTTTTTGCGTTTCGAAAAGCAAAAAGGGCACTAAACGGTGAAGGGCAGGGACGCAATTATCCCTGAGGGTAATCAACAGACCCATCTGACTTCCCGCCAAACCGGAAGTCCGTAGGTCAAAGGGTTTTCCTTCAGCGACCGACGAAATTTCGGTTTTAACCTAACCTTACCTAACCTAAGCTCACGTCGCCACACTAAAGCTCGCAAACGTGGACCAATGTTGGTAATTTTTTGGTTACTGGGGTAATTTGGACCCCTGATTACGATTCCGGAATCGCCGTTTCGATATTCTTAATCGTTCACCTTCTAATTCATAGCGGTTTCTTGGTGTATTTTTATTACGAAAACGGGTGAAACAAATATAGTTTTAACTGGCCGAGGAGGACGCAATTGCTCCTGTGGCAAGCCAACGGACTCTGGCAGATGCTTTTGCAAACCTGAAGTCCGTAGGTCAAAGGGTTTTCTTTCGGCGATCGATTGTATCGCTTATTACGTACGCATGCTCGTGTTTGTCAGAGTAAAATCCACAAATGTGGATGAAAGTTTGTAATTTTTTGCTTTCTGGGGTAAATTGGAGCCCTGATTACGATTTCGATATCGCCGTTTCGATATTCTCATCATTTCCCCCTCTTATCGATTAATGGCTATTTTCGGTCAATTTGAAAGTTCTAAACGCGTGAAACTAACATACTTCTAGCCGGCGGATGGGGACGCAAATTTTTTTGTGGCAAGCCACAGACCCCATTAGGTTGTCGAGCAAAGCGGAAGACCGTGCTTCAAGGGGTTCTCCTTCGGCGATCGAAAGAGTCGAAACATACCAAAGGGGGGGGTCTTTCTCCTTTTTGGACAAGGATTTTTTCAATTTTAAGAGAAAAAGGTCGGTTTTTTTGCATTTCCTGACGTAAAATGAACCCCTGATTACGATTTTGGGGGTCCGACACCGATATTCCTAGCACCCTGGCGGCAATTTTAAAATAACCGCAAAAAACACGGTTTTTTTGCGTTTCGAAAAGCAAAAAGGGCACTAAACGGTGAAGGGCAGGGACGCAATTATCCCTGAGGGTAATCAACAGACCCATCTGACTTCCCGCCAAACCGGAAGTCCGTAGGTCAAAGGGTTTTCCTTCAGCGACCGACGAAATTTCGGTTTTAACCTAACCTTACCTAACCTAAGCTCACGTCGCCACACTAAAGCTCGCAAACGTGGACCAATGTTGGTAATTTTTTGGTTACTGGGGTTATTTGGACCCCTGATTACGATTCCGGAATCGCCGTTTCGATATTCTTAATCGTTCACCTTCTAATTCATAGCGGTTTCTTGGTGTATTTTTATTACGAAAACGGGTGAAACAAATATAGTTTTAACTGGCCGAGGAGGACGCAATTGCTCCTGTGGCAAGCCAACGGACTCCGGCAGATGCTTTTGCAAACCTGAAGTCCGTAGGTCAAAGGGTTTTCTTTCGGCGATCGATTGTATCGCTTATTACGTACGCATGCTCGTGTTTGTCAGAGTAAAATCCACAAATGTGGATGAAAGTTTGTAATTTTTTGCTTTCTGGGGTAAATTGGAGCCCTGATTACGATTTCGATATCGCCGTTTCGATATTCTCATCATTTCCCCCTCTTATCGATTAATGGCTATTTTCGGTCAATTTGAAAGTTCTAAACGCGTGAAACTAACATTCTTCTAGCCGGCGGATGGGGACGCAAATTTTTTTGTGGCAAGCCACAGACCCCATTAGGTTGTCGAGCAAAGCGGAAGACCGTGCTTCAAGGGGTTCTCCTTCGGCGATCGAAAGAGTCGAAACATACCAAAGGGGGGGGTCTTTCTCCTTTTTGGACAAGGATTTTTTCAATTTTAAGAGAAAAAGGTCGGTTTTTTTGCATTTCCTGACGTAAAATGAACCCCTGATTACGATTTTGGGGGTCCGACACCGATATTCCTAGCACCCTGGCGGCAATTTTAAAATAACCGCAAAAAACACGGTTTTTTTGCGTTTCGAAAAGCAAAAAGGGCACTAAACGGTAAAGGGCAGGGACGCAATTATCCCTGAGGGTAATCAACAGACCCATCTGACTTCCCGCCAAACCGGAAGTCCGTAGGTCAAAGGGTTTTCCTTCAGCGACCGACGAAATTTCGGTTTTAACCTAACCTTACCTAACCTAAGCTCACGTCGCCACACTAAAGCTCGCAAACGTGGACCAATGATGGTAATTTTTTGGTTACTGGGGTAATTTGGACCCCTGATTACGATTCCGGAATCGCCGTTTCGATATTCTTAATCGTTCACCTTCTAATTCATAGCGGTTTCTCGGTGTATTTTTATTACGTAAACGGGTGAAACAAATATAGTTTTAACTGGCCGAGGAGGACACAATTGCTCCTGTGGCAAGCCAACGGACTCCGGCAGATGCTCTTGCAAACCTGAAGTCCGTAGGTCAAAGGGTTTTCTTTCGGCGATCGATTGTATCGCTTATTACGTACGCATGCTCGTGTTTGTCAGAGTAAAATCCACAAATGTGGATGAAAGTTTGTAATTTTTTGCTTTCTGGGGTAAATTGGAGCCCTGATTACGATTTCGATATCGCCGTTTCGATATTCTCATCGATTATCGATTAATGGCTATTTTCGGTCAATTTGAAAGTTCTAAACGCGTGAAACTAACATACTTCTAGCCGGCGGATGGGGACGCAAATTTTTTTGTGGCAAGCCACAGACCCCATTAGGTTGTCGAGCAAAGCGGAAGACCGTGCTTCAAGGGGTTCTCCTTCGGCGATCGAAAGAGTCGAAACATACCAAAGGGGGGGGTCTTTCTCCTTTTTGGACAAGGATTTTTTCAATTTTAAGAGAAAAAGGTCGGTTTTTTTGCATTTCCTGACGTAAAATGAACCCCTGATTACGATTTTGGGGGTCCGACACCGATATTCCTAGCACCCTGGCGGCAATTTTAAAATAACCGCAAAAAACACGGTTTTTTTGCGTTTCGAAAAGCAAAAAGGGCACTAAACGGTGAAGGGCAGGGACGCAATTATCCCTGAGGGTAATCAACAGACCCATCTGACTTCCCGCCAAACCGGAAGTCCGTAGGTCAAAGGGTTTTCCTTCAGCGACCGACGAAATTTCGGTTTTAACCTAACCTTACCTAACCTAAGCTCACGTCGCCACACTAAAGCTCGCAAACGTGGACCAATGTTGGTAATTTTTTGGTTACTGGGGTAATTTGGACCCCTGATTACGATTCCGGAATCGCCGTTTCGATATTCTTAATCGTTCACCTTCTAATTCATAGCGGTTTCTTGGTGTATTTTTATTACGAAAACGGGTGAAACAAATATAGTTTTAACTGGCCGAGGAGGACGCAATTGCTCCTGTGGCAAGCCAACGGACTCCGGCAGATGCTTTTGCAAACCTGAAGTCCGTAGGTCAAAGGGTTTTCTTTCGGCGATCGATTGTATCGCTTATTACGTACGCATGCTCGTGTTTGTCAGAGTAAAATCCACAAATGTGGATGAAAGTTTGTAATTTTTTGCTTTCTGGGGTAAATTGGAGCCCTGATTACGATTTCGATATCGCCGTTTCGATATTCTCATCATTTCCCCCTTTTATCGATTAATGGCTATTTTCGGTCAATTTGAAAGTTCTAAACGCGTGAAACTAACATACTTCTAGCCGGCGGATGGGGACGCAAATTTTTTTGTGGCAAGCCACAGACCCCATTAGGTTGTCGAGCAAAGCGGAAGACCGTGCTTCAAGGGGTTCTCCTTCGGCGATCGAAAGAGTCGAAACATACCAAAGGGGGGGGTCTTTCTCCTTTTTGGACAAGGATTTTTTCAATTTTAAGAGAAAAAGGTCGGTTTTTTTGCATTTCCTGACGTAAAATGAACCCCTGATTACGATTTTGGGGGTCCGACACCGATATTCCTAGCACCCTGGCGGCAATTTTAAAATAACCGCAAAAAACACGGTTTTTTTGCGTTTCGAAAAGCAAAAAGGGCACTAAACGGTGAAGGGCAGGGACGCAATTATCCCTGAGGGTAATCAACAGACCCATCTGACTTCCCGCCAAACCGGAAGTCCGTAGGTCAAAGGGTTTTCCTTCAGCGACCGACGAAATTTCGGTTTTAACCTAACCTTACCTAACCTAAGCTCACGTCGCCACACTAAAGCTCGCAAACGTGGACCAATGTTGGTAATTTTTTGGTTACTGGGGTAATTTGGACCCCTGATTACGATTCCGGAATCGCCGTTTCGATATTCTTAATCGTTCACCTTCTAATTCATAGCGGTTTCTTGGTGTATTTTTATTACGAAAACGGGTGAAACAAATATAGTTTTAACTGGCCGAGGAGGACGCAATTGCTCCTGTGGCAAGCCAACGGACTCCGGCAGATGCTTTTGCAAACCTGAAGTCCGTAGGTCAAAGGGTTTTCTTTCGGCGATCGATTGTATCGCTTATTACGTACGCATGCTCGTGTTTGTCAGAGTAAAATCCACAAATGTGGATGAAAGTTTGTAATTTTTTGCTTTCTGGGGTAAATTGGAGCCCTGATTACGATTTCGATATCGCCGTTTCGATATTCTCATCATTTCCCCCTCTTATCGATTAATGGCTATTTTCGGTCAATTTGAAAGTTCTAAACGCGTGAAACTAACATACTTCTAGCCGGCGGATGGGGACGCAAATTTTTTTGTGGCAAGCCACAGACCCCATTAGGTTGTCGAGCAAAGCGGAAGACCGTGCTTCAAGGGGTTCTCCTTCGGCGATCGAAAGAGTCGAAACATACCAAAGGGGGGGGTCTTTCTCCTTTTTGGACAAGGATTTTTTCAATTTTAAGAGAAAAAGGTCGGTTTTTTTGCATTTCCTGACGTAAAATGAACCCCTGATTACGATTTTGGGGGTCCGACACCGATATTCCTAGCACCCTGGCGGCAATTTTAAAATAACCGCAAAAAACACGGTTTTTTTGCGTTTCGAAAAGCAAACGGGCACTAAACGGTAAAGGGCAGGGACGCAATTATCCCTGAGGGTAATCAACAGACCCATCTGACTTCCCGCCAAACCGGAAGTCCGTAGGTCAAAGGGTTTTCCTTCAGCGACCGACGAAATTTCGGTTTTAACCTAACCTTACCTAACCTAAGCTCACGTCGCCACACTAAAGCTCGCAAACGTGGACCAATGATGGTAATTTTTTGGTTACTGGGGTAATTTGGACCCCTGATTACGATTCCGGAATCGCCGTTTCGATATTCTTAATCGTTCACCTTCTAATTCATAGCGGTTTCTCGGTGTATTTTTATTACGTAAACGGGTGAAACAAATATAGTTTTAACTGGCCGAGGAGGACACAATTGCTCCTGTGGCAAGCCAACGGACTCCGGCAGATGCTCTTGCAAACCTGAAGTCCGTAGGTCAAAGGGTTTTCTTTCGGCGATCGATTGTATCGCTTATTACGTACGCATGCTCGTGTTTGTCAGAGTAAAATCCACAAATGTGGATGAAAGTTTGTAATTTTTTGCTTTCTGGGGTAAATTGGAGCCCTGATTACGATTTCGATATCGCCGTTTCGATATTCTCATCGATTATCGATTAATGGCTATTTTCGGTCAATTTGAAAGTTCTAAACGCGTGAAACTAACATACTTCTAGCCGGCGGATGGGGACGCAAATTTTTTTGTGGCAAGCCACAGACCCCATTAGGTTGTCGAGCAAAGCGGAAGACCGTGCTTCAAGGGGTTCTCCTTCGGCGATCGAAAGAGTCGAAACATACCAAAGGGGGGGGTCTTTCTCCTTTTTGGACAAGGATTTTTTCAATTTTAAGAGAAAAAGGTCGGTTTTTTTGCATTTCCTGACGTAAAATGAACCCCTGATTACGATTTTGGGGGTCCGACACCGATATTCCTAGCACCCTGGCGGCAATTTTAAAATAACCGCAAAAAACACGGTTTTTTTGCGTTTCGAAAAGCAAAAAGGGCACTAAACGGTGAAGGGCAGGGACGCAATTATCCCTGAGGGTAATCAACAGACCCATCTGACTTCCCGCCAAACCGGAAGTCCGTAGGTCAAAGGGTTTTCCTTCAGCGACCGACGAAATTTCGGTTTTAACCTAACCTTACCTAACCTAAGCTCACGTCGCCACACTAAAGCTCGCAAACGTGGACCAATGTTGGTAATTTTTTGGTTACTGGGGTAATTTGGACCCCTGATTACGATTCCGGAATCGCCGTTTCGATATTCTTAATCGTTCACCTTCTAATTCATAGCGGTTTCTTGGTGTATTTTTATTACGAAAACGGGTGAAACAAATATAGTTTTAACTGGCCGAGGAGGACGCAATTGCTCCTGTGGCAAGCCAACGGACTCCGGCAGATGCTTTTGCAAACCTGAAGTCCGTAGGTCAAAGGGTTTTCTTTCGGCGATCGATTGTATCGCTTATTACGTACGCATGCTCGTGTTTGTCAGAGTAAAATCCACAAATGTGGATGAAAGTTTGTAATTTTTTGCTTTCTGGGGTAAATTGGAGCCCTGATTACGATTTCGATATCGCCGTTTCGATATTCTCATCATTTCCCCCTCTTATCGATTAATGGCTATTTTCGGTCAATTTGAAAGTTCTAAACGCGTGAAACTAACATACTTCTAGCCGGCGGATGGGGACGCAAATTTTTTTGTGGCAAGCCACAGACCCCATTAGGTTGTCGAGCAAAGCGGAAGACCGTGCTTCAAGGGGTTCTCCTTCGGCGATCGAAAGAGTCGAAACATACCAAAGGGGGGGGTCTTTCTCCTTTTTGGACAAGGATTTTTTCAATTTTAAGAGAAAAAGGTCGGTTTTTTTGCATTTCCTGACGTAAAATGAACCCCTGATTACGATTTTGGGGGTCCGACACCGATATTCCTAGCACCCTGGCGGCAATTTTAAAATAACCGCAAAAAACACGGTTTTTTTGCGTTTCGAAAAGCAAACGGGCACTAAACGGTAAAGGGCAGGGACGCAATTATCCCTGAGGGTAATCAACAGACCCATCTGACTTCCCGCCAAACCGGAAGTCCGTAGGTCAAAGGGTTTTCCTTCAGCGACCGACGAAATTTCGGTTTTAACCTAACCTTACCTAACCTAAGCTCACGTCGCCACACTAAAGCTCGCAAACGTGGACCAATGATGGTAATTTTTTGGTTACTGGGGTAATTTGGACCCCTGATTACGATTCCGGAATCGCCGTTTCGATATTCTTAATCGTTCACCTTCTAATTCATAGCGGTTTCTCGGTGTATTTTTATTACGTAAACGGGTGAAACAAATATAGTTTTAACTGGCCGAGGAGGACACAATTGCTCCTGTGGCAAGCCAACGGACTCCGGCAGATGCTCTTGCAAACCTGAAGTCCGTAGGTCAAAGGGTTTTCTTTCGGCGATCGATTGTATCGCTTATTACGTACGCATGCTCGTGTTTGTCAGAGTAAATCCACAAATGTGGATGAAAGTTTGTAATTTTTTGCTTTCTGGGGTAAATTGGAGCCCTGATTACGATTTCGATATCGCCGTTTCGATATTCTCATCGATTATCGATTAATGGCTATTTTCGGTCAATTTGAAAGTTCTAAACGCGTGAAACTAACATACTTCTAGCCGGCGGATGGGGACGCAAATTTTTTTGTGGCAAGCCACAGACCCCATTAGGTTGTCGAGCAAAGCGGAAGACCGTGCTTCAAGGGGTTCTCCTTCGGCGATCGAAAGAGTCGAAACATACCAAAGGGGGGGGTCTTTCTCCTTTTTGGACAAGGATTTTTTCAATTTTAAGAGAAAAAGGTCGGTTTTTTTGCATTTCCTGACGTAAAATGAACCCCTGATTACGATTTTGGGGGTCCGACACCGATATTCCTAGCACCCTGGCGGCAATTTTAAAATAACCGCAAAAAACACAGTTTTTTTGCGTTTCGAAAAGCAAAAAGGGCACTAAACGGTGAAGGGCAGGGACGCAATTATCCCTGAGGGTAATCAACAGACCCATCTGACTTCCCGCCAAACCGGAAGTCCGTAGGTCAAAGGGTTTTCCTTCAGCGACCGACGAAATTTCGGTTTTAACCTAACCTTACCTAACCTAAGCTCACGTCGCCACACTAAAGCTCGCAAACGTGGACCAATGTTGGTAATTTTTTGGTTACTGGGGTAATTTGGACCCCTGATTACGATTCCGGAATCGCCGTTTCGATATTCTTAATCGTTCACCTTCTAATTCATAGCGGTTTCTTGGTGTATTTTTATTACGAAAACGGGTGAAACAAATATAGTTTTAACTGGCCGAGGAGGACGCAATTGCTCCTGTGGCAAGCCAACGGACTCCGGCAGATGCTTTTGCAAACCTGAAGTCCGTAGGTCAAAGGGTTTTCTTTCGGCGATCGATTGTATCGCTTATTACGTACGCATGCTCGTGTTTGTCAGAGTAAAATCCACAAATGTGGATGAAAGTTTGTAATTTTTTGCTTTCTGGGGTAAATTGGAGCCCTGATTACGATTTCGATATCGCCGTTTCGATATTCTCATCATTTCCCCCTCTTATCGATTAATGGCTATTTTCGGTCAATTTGAAAGTTCTAAACGCGTGAAACTAACATACTTCTAGCCGGCGGATGGGGACGCAAATTTTTTTGTGGCAAGCCACAGGCCCCATTAGGTTGTCGAGCAAAGCGGAAGACCGTGCTTCAAGGGGTTCTCCTTCGGCGATCGAAAGAGTCGAAACATACCAAAGGGGGGGGTCTTTCTCCTTTTTGGACAAGGATTTTTTCAATTTTAAGAGAAAAAGGTCGGTTTTTTTGCATTTCCTGACGTAAAATGAACCCCTGATTACGATTTTGGGGGTCCGACACCGATATTCCTAGCACCCTGGCGGCAATTTTAAAATAACCGCAAAAAACACGGTTTTTTTGCGTTTCGAAAAGCAAAAAGGGCACTAAACGGTGAAGGGCAGGGACGCAATTATCCCTGAGGGTAATCAACAGACCCATCTGACTTCCCGCCAAACCGGAAGTCCGTAGGTCAAAGGGTTTTCCTTCAGCGACCGACGAAATTTCGGTTTTAACCTAACCTTACCTAACCTAAGCTCACGTCGCCACACTAAAGCTCGCAAACGTGGACCAATGTTGGTAATTTTTTGGTTACTGGGGTAATTTGGACCCCTGATTACGATTCCGGAATCGCCGTTTCGATATTCTTAATCGTTCACCTTCTAATTCATAGCGGTTTCTTGGTGTATTTTTATTACGAAAACGGGTGAAACAAATATAGTTTTAACTGGCCGAGGAGGACGCAATTGCTCCTGTGGCAAGCCAACGGACTCCGGCAGATGCTTTTGCAAACCTGAAGTCCGTAGGTCAAAGGGTTTTCTTTCGGCGATCGATTGTATCGCTTATTACGTACGCATGCTCGTGTTTGTCAGAGTAAAATCCACAAATGTGGATGAAAGTTTGTAATTTTTTGCTTTCTGGGGTAAATTGGAGCCCTGATTACGATTTCGATATCGCCGTTTCGATATTCTCATCATTTCCCCCTCTTATCGATTAATGGCTATTTTCGGTCAATTTGAAAGTTCTAAACGCGTGAAACTAACATACTTCTAGCCGGCGGATGGGGACGCAAATTTTTTTGTGGCAAGCCACAGACCCCATTAGGTTGTCGAGCAAAGCGGAAGACCGTGCTTCAAGGGGTTCTCCTTCGGCGATCGAAAGAGTCGAAACATACCAAAGGGGGGGGTCTTTCTCCTTTTTGGACAAGGATTTTTTCAATTTTAAGAGAAAAAGGTCGGTTTTTTTGCATTTCCTGACGTAAAATGAACCCCTGATTACGATTTTGGGGGTCCGACACCGATATTCCTAGCACCCTGGCGGCAATTTTAAAATAACCGCAAAAAACACGGTTTTTTTGCGTTTCGAAAAGCAAACGGGCACTAAACGGTAAAGGGCAGGGACGCAATTATCCCTGAGGGTAATCAACAGACCCATCTGACTTCCCGCCAAACCGGAAGTCCGTAGGTCAAAGGGTTTTCCTTCAGCGACCGACGAAATTTCGGTTTTAACCTAACCTTACCTAACCTAAGCTCACGTCGCCACACTAAAGCTCGCAAACGTGGACCAATGATGGTAATTTTTTGGTTACTGGGGTAATTTGGACCCCTGATTACGATTCCGGAATCGCCGTTTCGATATTCTTAATCGTTCACCTTCTAATTCATAGCGGTTTCTCGGTGTATTTTTATTACGTAAACGGGTGAAACAAATATAGTTTTAACTGGCCGAGGAGGACACAATTGCTCCTGTGGCAAGCCAACGGACTCCGGCAGATGCTCTTGCAAACCTGAAGTCCGTAGGTCAAAGGGTTTTCTTTCGGCGATCGATTGTATCGCTTATTACGTACGCATGCTCGTGTTTGTCAGAGTAAATCCACAAATGTGGATGAAAGTTTGTAATTTTTTGCTTTCTGGGGTAAATTGGAGCCCTGATTACGATTTCGATATCGCCGTTTCGATATTCTCATCGATTATCGATTAATGGCTATTTTCGGTCAATTTGAAAGTTCTAAACGCGTGAAACTAACATACTTCTAGCCGGCGGATGGGGACGCAAATTTTTTTGTGGCAAGCCACAGACCCCATTAGGTTGTCGAGCAAAGCGGAAGACCGTGCTTCAAGGGGTTCTCCTTCGGCGATCGAAAGAGTCGAAACATACCAAAGGGGGGGGTCTTTCTCCTTTTTGGACAAGGATTTTTTCAATTTTAAGAGAAAAAGGTCGGTTTTTTTGCATTTCCTGACGTAAAATGAACCCCTGATTACGATTTTGGGGGTCCGACACCGATATTCCTAGCACCCTGGCGGCAATTTTAAAATAACCGCAAAAAACACGGTTTTTTTGCGTTTCGAAAAGCAAAAAGGGCACTAAACGGTGAAGGGCAGGGACGCAATTATCCCTGAGGGTAATCAACAGACCCATCTGACTTCCCGCCAAACCGGAAGTCCGTAGGTCAAAGGGTTTTCCTTCAGCGACCGACGAAATTTCGGTTTTAACCTAACCTTACCTAACCTAAGCTCACGTCGCCACACTAAAGCTCGCAAACGTGGACCAATGTTGGTAATTTTTTGGTTACTGGGGTAATTTGGACCCCTGATTACGATTCCGGAATCGCCGTTTCGATATTCTTAATCGTTCACCTTCTAATTCATAGCGGTTTCTTGGTGTATTTTTATTACGAAAACGGGTGAAACAAATATAGTTTTAACTGGCCGAGGAGGACGCAATTGCTCCTGTGGCAAGCCAACGGACTCCGGCAGATGCTTTTGCAAACCTGAAGTCCGTAGGTCAAAGGGTTTTCTTTCGGCGATCGATTGTATCGCTTATTACGTACGCATGCTCGTGTTTGTCAGAGTAAAATCCACAAATGTGGATGAAAGTTTGTAATTTTTTGCTTTCTGGGGTAAATTGGAGCCCTGATTACGATTTCGATATCGCCGTTTCGATATTCTCATCATTTCCCCCTCTTATCGATTAATGGCTATTTTCGGTCAATTTGAAAGTTCTAAACGCGTGAAACTAACATACTTCTAGCCGGCGGATGGGGACGCAAATTTTTTTGTGGCAAGCCACAGACCCCATTAGGTTGTCGAGCAAAGCGGAAGACCGTGCTTCAAGGGGTTCTCCTTCGGCGATCGAAAGAGTCGAAACATACCAAAGGGGGGGGTCTTTCTCCTTTTTGGACAAGGATTTTTTCAATTTTAAGAGAAAAAGGTCGGTTTTTTTGCATTTCCTGACGTAAAATGAACCCCTGATTACGATTTTGGGGGTCCGACACCGATATTCCTAGCACCCTGGCGGCAATTTTAAAATAACCGCAAAAAACACGGTTTTTTTTGCGTTTCGAAAAGCAAAAAGGGCACTAAACGGTGAAGGGCAGGGACGCAATTATCCCTGAGGGTAATCAACAGACCCATCTGACTTCCCGCCAAACCGGAAGTCCGTAGGTCAAAGGGTTTTCCTTCAGCGACCGACGAAATTTCGGTTTTAACCTAACCTTACCTAACCTAAGCTCACGTCGCCACACTAAAGCTTGCAAACGTGGACCAATGTTGGTAATTTTTTGGTTACTGGGGTAATTTGGACCCCTGATTACGATTCCGGAATCGCCGATTCGATATTCTTAATCGTTCACCTTCTAATTCATAGCGGTTTCTTGGTGTATTTTTATTACGAAAACGGGTGAAACAAATATAGTTTTAACTGGCCGAGGAGGACGCAATTGCTCCTGTGGCAAGCCAACGGACTCCGGCAGATGCTTTTGCAAACCTGAAGTCCGTAGGTCAAAGGGTTTTCTTTCGGCGATCGATTGTATCGCTTATTACGTACGCATGCTCGTGTTTGTCAGAGTAAAATCCACAAATGTGGATGAAAGTTTGTAATTTTTTGCTTTCTGGGGTAAATTGGAGCCCTGATTACGATTTCGATATCGCCGTTTCGATATTCTCATCATTTCCCCCTCTTATCGATTAATGGCTATTTTCGGTCAATTTGAAAGTTCTAAACGCGTGAAACTAACATACTTCTAGCCGGCGGATGGGGACGCAAATTTTTTTGTGGCAAGCCACAGACCCCATTAGGTTGTCGAGCAAAGCGGAAGACCGTGCTTCAAGGGGTTCTCCTTCGGCGATCGAAAGAGTCGAAACATACCAAAGGGGGGGGTCTTTCTCCTTTTTGGACAAGGATTTTTTCAATTTTAAGAGAAAAAGGTCGGTTTTTTTGCATTTCCTGACGTAAAATGAACCCCTGATTACGATTTTGGGGGTCCGACACCGATATTCCTAGCACCCTGGCGGCAATTTTAAAATAACCGCAAAAAACACGGTTTTTTTGCGTTTCGAAAAGCAAAAAGGGCACTAAACGGTGAAGGGCAGGGACGCAATTATCCCTGAGGGTAATCAACAGACCCATCTGACTTCCCGCCAAACCGGAAGTCCGTAGGTCAAAGGGTTTTCCTTCAGCGACCGACGAAATTTCGGTTTTAACCTAACCTTACCTAACCTAAGCTCACGTCGCCACACTAAAGCTCGCAAACGTGGACCAATGTTGGTAATTTTTTGGTTACTGGGGTAATTTGGACCCCTGATTACGATTCCGGAATCGCCGTTTCGATATTCTTAATCGTTCACCTTCTAATTCATAGCGGTTTCTTGGTGTATTTTTATTACGAAAACGGGTGAAACAAATATAGTTTTAACTGGCCGAGGAGGACGCAATTGCTCCTGTGGCAAGCCAACGGACTCCGGCAGATGCTTTTGCAAACCTGAAGTCCGTAGGTCAAAGGGTTTTCTTTCGGCGATCGATTGTATCGCTTATTACGTACGCATGCTCGTGTTTGTCAGAGTAAAATCCACAAATGTGGATGAAAGTTTGTAATTTTTTGCTTTCTGGGGTAAATTGGAGCCCTGGTTACGATTTCGATATCGCCGTTTCGATATTCTCATCATTTCCCCCTCTTATCGATTAATGGCTATTTTCGGTCAATTTGAAAGTTCTAAACGCGTGAAACTAACATACTTCTAGCCGACGGATGGGGACGCAAATTTTTTTGTGGCAAGCCACAGACCCCATTAGGTTGTCGAGCAAAGCGGAAGACCGTGCTTCAAGGGGTTCTCCTTCGGCGATCGAAAGAGTCGAAACATACCAAAGGGGGGGGTCTTTCTCCTTTTTGGACAAGGATTTTTTCAATTTTAAGAGAAAAAGGTCGGTTTTTTTGCATTTCCTGACGTAAAATGAACCCCTGATTACGATTTTGGGGGTCCGACACCGATATTCTTAGCACCCTGGCGGCAATTTTAAAATAACCGCAAAAAACACGGTTTTTTTGCGTTTCGAAAAGCAAAAAGGGCACTAAACGGTGAAGGGCAGGGACGCAATTATCCCTGAGGGTAATCAACAGACCCATCTGACTTCCCGCCAAACCGGAAGTCCGTAGGTCAAAGGGTTTTCCTTCAGCGACCGACGAAAGTTTCGCTTTTAACCTAACCTTACCTAACCTAAGCTCACGTCGCCACACTAAAGCTCGCAAACGTGGACCAATGTTGGTAATTTTTTGGTTACTGGGGTAATTTGGACCCCTGATTACGATTCCGGAATCGCCGTTTCGATATTCTTAATCGTTCACCTTCTAATTCATAGCGGTTTCTTGGTGTATTTTTATTACGAAAACGGGTGAAACAAATATAGTTTTAACTGGCCGAGGAGGACGCAATTGCTCCTGTGGCAAGCCAACGGACTCCGGCAGATGCTTTTGCAAACCTGAAGTCCGTAGGTCAAAGGGTTTTCTTTCGGCGATCGATTGTATCGCTTATTACGTACGCATGCTCGTGTTTGTCAGAGTAAAATCCACAAATGTGGATGAAAGTTTGTAATTTTTTGCTTTCTGGGGTAAATTGGAGCCCTGATTACGATTTCGATATCGCCGTTTCGATATTCTCATCATTTCCCCCTCTTATCGATTAATGGCTATTTTCGGTCAATTTGAAAGTTCTAAACGCGTGAAACTAACATACTTCTAGCCGGCGGATGGGGACGCAAATTTTGTTGTGGCAAGCCACAGACCCCATTAGGTTGTCGAGCAAAGCGGAAGACCGTGCTTCAAGGGGTTCTCCTTCGGCGATCGAAAGAGTCGAAACATACCAAAGGGGGGGGTCTTTCTCCTTTTTGGACAAGGATTTTTTCAATTTTAAGAGAAAAAGGTCGGTTTTTTTGCATTTCCTGACGTAAAATGAACCTCTGATTACGATTTTGGGGGTCCGACACCGATATTCCTAGCACCCTGGCGGCAATTTTAAAATAACCGCAAAAAACACGGTTTTTTTGCGTTTCGAAGAGCAAAAAGGGCACTAAACGGTGAAGGGCAGGGACGCAATTATCCCTGAGGGTAATCAACAGACCCATCTGACTTCCCGCCAAACCGGAAGTCCGTAGGTCAAAGGGTTTTCCTTCAGCGACCGACGAAAGTTTCGGTTTTAACCTAACCTTACCTAACCTAAGCTCACGTCGCCACACTAAAGCTCGCAAACGTGGACCAATGTTGGTAATTTTTTGGTTACTGGGGTAATTTGGACCCCTGATTACGATTCCGGAATCGCCGTTTCGATATTCTTAATCGTTCACCTTCTAATTCATAGCGGTTTCTTGGTGTATTTTTATTACGAAAACGGGTGAAACAAATATAGTTTTAACTGGCCGAGGAGGACGCAATTGCTCCTGTGGCAAGCCAACGGACTCCGGCAGATGCTTTTGCAAACCTGAAGTCCGTAGGTCAAAGGGTTTTCTTTCGGCGATCGATTGTATCGCTTATTACGTACGCATGCTCGTGTTTGTCAGAGTAAAATCCACAAATGTGGATGAAAGTTTGTAATTTTTTGCTTTCTGGGGTAAATTGGAGCCCTGATTACGATTTCGATATCGCCGTTTCGATATTCTCATCATTTCCCCCTCTTATCGATTAATGGCTATTTTCGGTCAATTTGAAAGTTCTAAACGCGTGAAACTAACATACTTCTAGCCGGCGGATGGGGACGCAAATTTTTTTGTGGCAAGCCACAGACCCCATTAGGTTGTCGAGCAAAGCGGAAGACCGTGCTTCAAGGGGTTCTCCTTCGGCGATCGAAAGAGTCGAAACATACCAAAGGGGTGGGTCTTTCTCCTTTTTGGACAAGGATTTTTTCAATTTTAAGAGAAAAAGGTCGGTTTTTTTGCATTTCCTGACGTAAAATGAACCCCTGATTACGATTTTGGGGGTCCGACACCGATATTCCTAGCACCCTGGCGGCAATTTTAAAATAACCGCAAAAAACACGGTTTTTTTGCGTTTCGAAGAGCAAAAAGGGCACTAAACGGTGAAGGGCAGGGACGCAATTATCCCTGAGGGTAATCAACAGACCCATCTGACTTCCCGCCAAACCGGAAGTCCGTAGGTCAAAGGGTTTTCCTTCAGCGACCGACGAAAGTTTCGGTTTTAACCTAACCTTACCTAACCTAAGCTCACGTCGCCACACTAAAGCTCGCAAACGTGGACCAATGTTGGTAATTTTTTGGTTACTGGGGTAATTTGGACCCCTGATTACGATTCCGGAATCGCCGTTTCGATATTCTTAATCGTTCACCTTCTAATTCATAGCGGTTTCTTGGTGTATTTTTATTACGAAAACGGGTGAAACAAATATAGTTTTAACTGGCCGAGGAGGACGCAATTGCTCCTGTGGCAAGCCAACGGACTCCGGCAGATGCTTTTGCAAACCTGAAGTCCGTAGGTCAAAGGGTTTTCTTTCGGCGATCGATTGTATCGCTTATTACGTACGCATGCTCGTGTTTGTCAGAGTAAAATCCACAAATGTGGATGAAAGTTTGTAATTTTTTGCTTTCTGGGGTAAATTGGAGCCCTGATTACGATTTCGATATCGCCGTTTCGATATTCTCATCATTTCCCCCTCTTATCGATTAATGGCTATTTTCGGTCAATTTGAAAGTTCTAAACGCGTGAAACTAACATACTTCTAGCCGGCGGATGGGGACGCAAATTTTTTTGTGGCAAGCCACAGACCCCATTAGGTTGTCGAGCAAAGCGGAAGACCGTGCTTCAAGGGGTTCTCCTTCGGCGATCGAAAGAGTCGAAACATACCAAAGGGGGGGGTCTTTCTCCTTTTTGGACAAGGATTTTTTCAATTTTAAGAGAAAAAGGTCGGTTTTTTTGCATTTCCTGACGTAAAATGAACCCCTGATTACGATTTTGGGGGTCCGACACCGATATTCCTAGCACCCTGGCGGCAATTTTAAAATAACCGCAAAAAACACGGTTTTTTTGCGTTTCGAAGAGCAAAAAGGGCACTAAACGGTGAAGGGCAGGGACGCAATTATCCCTGAGGGTAATCAACAGACCCATCTGACTTCCCGCCAAACCGGAAGTCCGTAGGTCAAAGGGTTTTCCTTCAGCGACCGACGAAAGTTTCGGTTTTAACCTAACCTTACCTAACCTAAGCTCACGTCGCCACACTAAAGCTCGCAAACGTGGACCAATGTTGGTAATTTTTTGGTTACTGGGGTAATTTGGACCCCTGATTACGATTCCGGAATCGCCGTTTCGATATTCTTAATCGTTCACCTTCTAATTCATAGCGGTTTCTTGGTGTATTTTTATTACGAAAACGGGTGAAACAAATATAGTTTTAACTGGCCGAGGAGGACGCAATTGCTCCTGTGGCAAGCCAACGGACTCCGGCAGATGCTTTTGCAAACCTGAAGTCCGTAGGTCAAAGGGTTTTCTTTCGGCGATCGATTGTATCGCTTATTACGTACGCATGCTCGTGTTTGTCAGAGTAAAATCCACAAATGTGGATGAAAGTTTGTAATTTTTTGCTTTCTGGGGTAAATTGGAGCCCTGATTACGATTTCGATATCGCCGTTTCGATATTCTCATCATTTCCCCCTCTTATCGATTAATGGCTATTTTCGGTCAATTTGAAAGTTCTAAACGCGTGAAACTAACATACTTCTAGCCGGCGGATGGGGACGCAAATTTTTTTGTGGCAAGCCACAGACCCCATTAGGTTGTCGAGCAAAGCGGAAGACCGTGCTTCAAGGGGTTCTCCTTCGGCGATCGAAAGAGTCGAAACATACCAAAGGGGGGGGTCTTTCTCCTTTTTGGACAAGGATTTTTTCAATTTTAAGAGAAAAAGGTCGGTTTTTTTGCATTTCCTGACGTAAAATGAACCCCTGATTACGATTTTGGGGGTCCGACACCGATATTCCTAGCACCCTGGCGGCAATTTTAAAATAACCGCAAAAAACACGGTTTTTTTGCGTTTCGAAGAGCAAAAAGGGCACTAAACGGTGAAGGGCAGGGACGCAATTATCCCTGAGGGTAATCAACAGACCCATCTGACTTCCCGCCAAACCGGAAGTCCGTAGGTCAAAGGGTTTTCCTTCAGCGACCGACGAAAGTTTCGGTTTTAACCTAACCTTACCTAACCTAAGCTCACGTCGCCACACTAAAGCTCGCAAACGTGGACCAATGTTGGTAATTTTTTGGTTACTGGGGTAATTTGGACCCCTGATTACGATTCCGGAATCGCCGTTTCGATATTCTTAATCGTTCACCTTCTAATTCATAGCGGTTTCTTGGTGTATTTTTATTACGAAAACGGGTGAAACAAATATAGTTTTAACTGGCCGAGGAGGACGCAATTGCTCCTGTGGCAAGCCAACGGACTCCGGCAGATGCTTTTGCAAACCTGAAGTCCGTAGGTCAAAGGGTTTTCTTTCGGCGATCGATTGTATCGCTTATTACGTACGCATGCTCGTGTTTGTCAGAGTAAAATCCACAAATGTGGATGAAAGTTTGTAATTTTTTGCTTTCTGGGGTAAATTGGAGCCCTGATTACGATTTCGATATCGCCGTTTCGATATTCTCATCATTTCCCCCTCTTATCGATTAATGGCTATTTTCGGTCAATTTGAAAGTTCTAAACGCGTGAAACTAACATACTTCTAGCCGGCGGATGGGGACGCAAATTTTTTTGTGGCAAGCCACAGACCCCATTAGGTTGTCGAGCAAAGCGGAAGACCGTGCTTCAAGGGGTTCTCCTTCGGCGATCGAAAGAGTCGAAACATACCAAAGGGGGGGGTCTTTCTCCTTTTTGGACAAGGATTTTTTCAATTTTAAGAGAAAAAGGTCGGTTTTTTTGCATTTCCTGACGTAAAATGAACCCCTGATTACGATTTTGGGGGTCCGACACCGATATTCCTAGCACCCTGGCGGCAATTTTAAAATAACCGCAAAAAACACGGTTTTTTTGCGTTTCGAAGAGCAAAAAGGGCACTAAACGGTGAAGGGCAGGGACGCAATTATCCCTGAGGGTAATCAACAGACCCATCTGACTTCCCGCCAAACCGGAAGTCCGTAGGTCAAAGGGTTTTCCTTCAGCGACCGACGAAAGTTTCGGTTTTAACCTAACCTTACCTAACCTAAGCTCACGTCGCCACACTAAAGCTCGCAAACGTGGACCAATGTTGGTAATTTTTTGGTTACTGGGGTAATTTGGACCCCTGATTACGATTCCGGAATCGCCGTTTCGATATTCTTAATCGTTCACCTTCTAATTCATAGCGGTTTCTTGGTGTATTTTTATTACGAAAACGGGTGAAACAAATATAGTTTTAACTGGCCGAGGAGGACGCATTTGCTCCTGTGGCAAGCCAACGGACTCCGGCAGATGTTTTTGCAAACCTGAAGTCCGTAGGTCAAAGGGTTTTCTTTCGGCGATCGATTGTATCGCTTATTACGTACGCATGCTCGTGTTTGTCAGAGTAAAATCCACAAATGTGGATGAAAGTTTGTAATTTTTTGCTTTCTGGGGTAAATTGGAGCCCTGATTACGATTTCGATATCGCCGTTTCGATATTCTCATCATTTCCCCCTCTTATCGATTAATGGCTATTTTCGGTCAATTTGAAAGTTCTAAACGCGTGAAACTAACATACTTCTAGCCGGCGGATGGGGACGCAAATTTTTTTGTGGCAAGCTACAGACCCCATTAGGTTGTCGAGCAAAGCGGAAGACCGTGCTTCAAGGGGTTCTCCGTCGGCGATCGAAAGAGTCGAAACATACCAAAGGGGGGGGTCTTTCTCCTTTTTGGACAAGGATTTTTTCAATTTTAAGAGAAAAAGGTCGGTTTTTTTGCATTTCCTGACGTAAAATGAACCCCTGATTACGATTTTGGGGGTCCGACA
This sequence comes from Tachinus rufipes, assembly GCA_963932245.1. NCBI lineage: Eukaryota > Metazoa > Arthropoda > Insecta > Coleoptera > Staphylinidae > Tachinus > Tachinus rufipes. Next base: position 13,896,837 of record OZ010744.1, read on the forward strand.
CCGATATTCCTAGCACCCTGGCGGCAATTTTAAAATAACCGCAAAAAACACGGTTTTTTTGCGTTTCGAAGAGCAAAAAGGGCACTAAACGGTGAAGGGCAGGGACGCAATTATCCCTGAGGGTAATCAACAGACCCATCTGACTTCCCGCCAAACCGGAAGTCCGTAGGTCAAAGGGTTTTCCTTCAGCGACCGACGAAAGTTTCGGTTTTAACCTAACCTTACCTAACCTAAGCTCACGTCGCCACACTAAAGCTCGCAAACGTGGACCAATGTTGGTAATTTTTTGGTTACTGGGGTAATTTGGACCCCTGATTACGATTCCGGAATCGCCGTTTCGATATTCTTAATCGTTCACCTTCTAATTCATAGCGGTTTCTTGGTGTATTTTTATTACGAAAACGGGTAAAACAAATATAGTTTTAACTGGCCGAGGAGGACGCAATTGCTCCTGTGGCAAGCCAACGGACTCCGGCAGATGCTTTTGCAAACCTGAAGTCCGTAGGTCAAAGGGTTTTCTTTCGGCGATCGATTGTATCGCTTATTACGTACGCATGCTCGTGTTTGTCAGAGTAAAATCCACAAATGTGGATGAAAGTTTGTAATTTTTTGCTTTCTGGGGTAAATTGGAGCCCTGATTACGATTTCGATATCGCCGTTTCGATATTCTCATCATTTCCCCCTCTTATCGATTAATGGCTATTTTCGGTCAATTTGAAAGTTCTAAACGCGTGAAACTAACATACTTCTAGCCGGCGGATGGGGACGCAAATTTTTTTGTGGCAAGCCACAGACCCCATTAGGTTGTCGAGCAAAGCGGAAGACCGTGCTTCAAGGGGTTCTCCTTCGGCGATCGAAAGAGTCGAAACATACCAAAGGGGGGGGTCTTTCTCCTTTTTGGACAAGGATTTTTTCAATTTTAAGAGAAAAAGGTCGGTTTTTTTGCATTTCCTGACGTAAAATGAACCCCTGATTACGATTTTGGGGGTCCGACACCGATATTCCTAGCACCCTGGCGGCAATTTTAAAATAACCGCAAAAAACACGGTTTTTTTGCGTTTCGAAGAGCAAAAAGGGCACTAAACGGTGAAGGGCAGGGACGCAATTATCCCTGAGGGTAATCAACAGACCCATCTGACTTCCCGCCAAACCGGAAGTCCGTAGGTCAAAGGGTTTTCCTTCAGCGACCGACGAAAGTTTCGGTTTTAACCTAACCTAACCTAACCTAAGCTCACGTCGCCACACTAAAGCTCGCAAACGTGGACCAATGTTGGTAATTTTTTGGTTACTGGGGTAATTTGGACCCCTGATTACGATTCCGGAATCGCCGTTTCGATATTCTTAATCGTTCACCTTCTAATTCATAGCGGTTTCTCGGTGTATTTTTATTACGAAAACGGGTGAAACAAATATAGTTTTAACTGGCCGAGGAGGACGCAATTGCTCCTGTGGCAAGCCAACGGACTCCGGCAGATGCTCTTGCAAACCTGAAGTCCGTAGGTCAAAGGGTTTTCTTTCGGCGATCGATTGTATCGCTTATTACGTACGCATGCTCGTGTTTGTCAGAGTAAAATCCACAAATGTGGATGAAAGTTTGTAATTTTTTGCTTTCTGGGGTAAATTGGAGCCCTGATTACGATTTCGATATCGCCGTTTCGATATTCTCATCATTTCCCCCTCTTATCGATTAATGGCTATTTTCGGTCAATTTGAAAGTTCTAAACGCGTGAAACTAACATACTTCTAGCCGGCGGATGGGGACGCAAATTTTTTTGTGGCAAGCCACAGACCCCATTAGGTTGTCGAGCAAAGCGGAAGACCGTGCTTCAAGGGGTTCTCCTTCGGCGATCGAAAGAGTCGAAACATACCAAAGGGGGGGGTCTTTCTCCTTTTTGGACAAGGATTTTTTCAATTTTAAGAGAAAAAGGTCGGTTTTTTTGCATTTCCTGACGTAAAATGAACCCCTGATTACGATTTTGGGGGTCCGACACCGATATTCCTAGCACCCTGGCGGCAATTTTAAAATAACCGCAAAAAACACGGTTTTTTTGCGTTTCGAAGAGCAAAAAGGGCACTAAACGGTGAAGGGCAGGGACGCAATTATCCCTGAGGGTAATCAACAGACCCATCTGACTTTCCGCCAAACCGGAAGTCCGTAGGTCAAAGGGTTTTCCTTCAGCGACCGACGAAAGTTTCGGTTTTAACCTAACCTAACCTAACCTAACCTAAGCTCACGTCGCCACACTAAAGCTCGCAAACGTGGACCAATGTTGGTAATTTTTTGGTTACTGGGGTAATTTGGACCCCTGATTACGATTCCGGAATCGCCGTTTCGATATTCTTAATCGTTCACCTTCTAATTCATAGCGGTTTCTCGGTGTATTTTTATTACGAAAACGGGTGAAACAAATATAGTTTTAACTGGCCGAGGAGGACGCAATTTGCTCCTGTGGCAAGCCAACGGACTCCGGCAGATGCTCTTGCAAACCTAAAGTCCGTAGGTCAAAGGGTTTTCTTTCGGCGATCGATTGTATCGCTTATTACGTACGCATGCTCGTGTTTGTCAGAGTAAAATCCACAAATGTGGATGAAAGTTTGTAATTTTTTGCTTTCTGGGGTAAATTGGAGCCCTGATTACGATTTCGATATCGCCGTTTCGATATTCTCATCATTTCCCCCTCTTATCGATTAATGGCTATTTTCGGTCAATTTGAAAGTCCGCTTAGGTCCCGACACTAGAATTTTAATCCTAGGTTGGTACCCTTGCCAATCGCTCCAAACCTTGAGCAAAAGTTTTCGACATAAGGACACAAGTTACAAAAAATGGTAAAATGGTAAAAAAGCTTCTATAAAATATAAAACAAATAAAGCTGTAAAAAAACTATTAAATTTTGTTCCGTTTACATTTTATTAAAAATAATATTTTGATCACTGAACTGAACTGTGTTTTAGAATTCAAACCCTCTTCAGTTTAACTATTTAATTAAAACACATTGTTTGCTTAGACGTTATTTAGTCTGAAGCCCGGTTATTCAGCACCATTAATCATAGGGATTTACTAGAAACGGTAACAAACAGGTAGCACCAGGATTTCTAATCAATGGTAGCGCTACCAGTTTGTAACCAATGTTAGTAAGACTCAAGTAAGTAATTAACTTACTATCAATCTTCATCCATCGAAACTGCTTGATAATAACTAAAACAGAAACATAATTAGTAAAGTTTAACCAAAACAAAACATTTTTATAGCATCTAGCCGCAAGCAGTAACACAGATGCCATTCAGGGAGCAAGGATGATTAATTTCCTGAAATTAAAACAACCTGGAATAATCGTCAAAGAAATATTTTAACATCCATAATACACGGCAACGCTAGCTAGTGACGTCACTGCGGAGCATATATACAAAATTGTCTATAACGCATTATGTCGACAGTTGCCATAATCATAGCATTTTGCGCTAGCTGAGGATTGTCTATAACGCATTACAGTGTCTACAGTTGCAGTGACGATGGATCTGGGAAGAAAAATGGAATATCTTAACAAATAAATGAAGCGTTTCTCATCACGTTACAAAATATAACATTAAAAAAGCGCTATATTACAGTTCTGCAGTTGACATTACATTTCATTGTGCCATGAGCCAAATATATAATCTACTTTTTTTAGAGTAAGGCACAATAGGAATTTCTATAAATATTGAACAAATAAGTTAAATTAACCTTTATTGATAAGACAGTCAAGATTGTAGATCTTAAAAGGAAATACATATTATATATATACTTTTTTTAATATCCTAAGTATAAAACATATTTCAATATAAAAAAATCACATTTTCATATTTATTAATTTTTTTTGGAATGGGCGCAGTCGGTAGCATTCCCCTCTTAATTAATTTGAAGATGATCTGGGGATGTTTATTTATTTTAAGAGTATGTTCTATGGAATTCGCTACTATTTTAGTCTGATATATTATAAAAAATATCATTTTTGGCACGGTGTAATTTTGAGTAATTAAAACGGAAAATGTCTATCGAGACTAGATTAACGGTATAAAAATATATCAGATGGTACTTTCATCGAGTTTAGAATCTTATTTAAATGCCATGTTAAAAGTATACTAACATAACCTAAAAAATATAACAAGAATTGATGTCAAAAGACAATAACTTTCTATTTTTTTTTCTAATAATAAAAACAAATTATATTTACGCTACTGTCTTCAATTAAACTGTGCTAAATTGAGCTTAAACTTCGCGTTACAATGGATGGAATTCGCGATGTATTCTCGCAAACACGTAGTGACGTCAATACACATCTGAAAATTTTAATTAATTGTAGTACGGAATGAATGGAATTATATAGGATATTCTAACGCATGTTCGTTCTGTGATATGTACACGCCTTAATAACACCCGCAACTGGATGTATTCGCCTCGTTCGCACGATCAAATTTACTGAATATAGTTGATAGAGTTAAAGTAATTGCAATTATTATATGTAATCACTTGAAGTAGATTTAGAACAAAATCAAGCCTTCTCACATCTAAAAATAAACTAATACTACAAATTGACGTCGAAATAAGTCCCGAATTTCATTTAATCTAAGTCAGAACAGAACAAATCAACGCGAATTGACGCGAACGAAGCGAATTGACGCGAACTAAGTATCAATGCAAACTTACATGTTTTCAAACAATGTTGACAAACTGAATAACATATTATTGGTAAAAAAATACGCGCAAACTAAAAATAAAATTCTCCTAAACATGACATCCATCAAATTCGCGTCCATTGTAACCTTAATACATAAAAAATTAAACAAAACTTTTAATTAAAAAATTTGGAATGAATCATATGGAAATATAACCGCTTAACTTAATTAAACATATAAACAAAAATTACTTAACAACCCTTAACATGGCATAAACATAACTTAACATTATCTAAACAAACACAAAAATAGACATAAAAACAAAGTGTCGACAGATCAAAAATAGGAATACATATTATAAAATACGAATACTTCACGTGTGAGATTGTGCCCATTTCTCATTCACTATCTATAATATATATAAAAAATTGTATTTTTTGTGTGAAATGGCCACATACCTCATGTACAAACATCAAAAAACATAATTATAATAATGGCTGGCAGGACTATTTACAAATGTACCCTCGGCCCCATGACCAAATAGGCAATATTTCAACTAGCCCACCTAGCTTTCTGCAGATCTATTTGTCCCTCTAGTGTCTTAGCCAGATATATGACAAACAATTGAGATAGGGCGGTGACTAAAGCTATTATTGCGATTGTGTATAGATTTCGTTCTGCCCATGAACGAATGATTTCTATACAGCCGGAAGTCCATACTTTTTTACTCGCTTCTGCTACCTGAAATAAACACAAACATTATTTAAAAACAAAGTTATCGAACAAAACAAGTTAAAAATTTAATAATCACCCTGTATATAAAGTAAAATATTATAACTATAGTTATGTAAACATCCCCCCCCCCCCCCCCCCATGACTCGTCGATGTGTTTTTAATTTTTTAGTTGTCTAATTGTGATTTGTTGTTCAGATCACGACAAATTTAATAAAACTTTATAATCCCCTCTTCTCAACCGTAGGCAAACTAGATACATAAGCAATCTGTGTGCCCCCCCCCCCCCCCCCCATACTAATAAAACAACATGGCTAAAAACAATTGACCTTTTGCCTAATTTTATTTTTTCACTATTGTTATTATTAAATAACAGTGTTGATAGAAAAATCTTTGAGTAGATCAGTCAGATCAGTCTTCAGTCACAACTACATCTGACCTTCAACCCCAGCCAAAAAATGAGAAACAAATTGACAGAAACACTTTCAAGAAATACAGATTTAGACCACCAATGACCACTGACTTAAAAGTCAAAAATCAACAACAACGTACTACTTTGAGTTGTGTTTGATCGTCTGGCAGGGTCTTCGAACACGCGCTGCGGCAGCAATGCAACGTACCTCGAACACTTCGTTAATATTTGCTAGTTTCAGATGGTTCGATGCTCGGCGCGTGATCGAGGTAAACAAAATTACTCCGCGGCATTGCAGCTGCTGCGCGCTCGTTTATCTGCGCCATTAGTCTGCAAGTACTAGCAAAGTCTCCGCTCAGAAACCACAAAGTTTGCCCGTGTTACAGTCGTGGGGCAAAATTAACATAGATCACAGCAACGTGTAAAACTGTCAGTAGATGAAGCACACAAGAAATAGCCTAATAGAACCTTCTCACATTACCCAAACTATGGTAATGCAGATAAGCAAAACAAATCTGCAAAGCTTACAAGACTTATAATGGACACTGTGGCCTAAACAAACACATGCATAGAATAATAATCCTAACAAAACCCCTATGCCGCAAATGTCTGTCGGACAAAGAAAACTCCGCTATATCTGCTAAGAGAGTGCAAGGCTTACAATACGCTACTTAGTGCCTTCCTTGGCACATACTAAACAAAGAACAGCTCAAGACAGGCCATTGGCAAAAGTTTCTAGACTTCATTGAAAAAACGAAACTACTGGAAGCGTAACACTCGACGATGCCCAATAAGACCAAGAACCCGCAGTGCAAAGACGCGTATCACCGCAAGAGAAAAAAACTTATAATATGCTAACAGCATTCTAGATAAAATATGTAAAGTAGAACATTCTTCTTCAACCAGCATTTCGATGTGATGCATGCTAATCATAAAAACAAATTAAAAATTCTGGTACATACAAAAAATTCCAATTCCATGCACGTATTTAGAAGTTTCTGAGACAATGACGTACAACGATAGTTGCAAGGGTTGCAAGCGTGTCCGGATCAAAATCCTATCAATCAATCGAAACCATTGACAATGATACTTACAAATCCCTATAATCAAAAAACTTAAACACAGAAGCGTCATAAAAAGTCGGTAGCCCAAAAATATCCATGAGAAAATAGTAGCAGTGCATGGCGAAAATAACTTGTTCTATTTTCAAGTCAAATGTTCGTGCAAGGTAAGAAGTTCAAATGGGGAAGTAAATCCATTCATGATGACCCAAAGTGTGGAAGCATAACTAACGAAATCATCAATAAAGTTGAAGATTTGGTGTTGATTGACCGCGTAAAAATTTCAGTTATTAAGAAATAAGAATATCAAAAACGAGTTTTTTTTTCTATTCTATATAAAGATTTAAGATAAGATAGATTCCCAAGCTCAGCGCTGAACAAAAACTGTGTAGAAAAACTTGACTTTATTTCAAGATGAAGACTTCTTATATAGAATTAATTGTAAATAAAGGGCTCTCCACCACCTAAGAAAACGAAGACGCAATTTTCTGGGCAAATAGTGATAGCCAGTTTTTTAAGACGCTGAAGAGATTCTCTCAATTAAGTATATGCAAAAAGCTACAATAACAAGAAATGTCTACAATGACACAATGAAGAAACCCACAATTATGCTCAGAAAACAACTGTAGGATCAATAAAAAACAATTGTTAAAAAAAGTAGCAAATTAATGCGGGTTTAAGGAATTACAATATCCACCATACAGTTCCGACCACGCCCTCTGTGACTATTATCTCTTTCCAAAACTTAAAAAAAAACACCGAGGGCGTCGCTTTTTATGACAACTTGGAAAACGTAGATATTATTTCTCAATAAAAGCATTGTCCAAAAAGATTATTGGCCTTTTGTGGCCAAATTGCAAGATTTCTGACAAAGATATATAAATTGAATAAGCAACATTTCTAATTATTTCAGTTAAAAAATGAATCATTTAATTTGATGATAATAAAACAAATTCAATTTTCAACGTAACGCCACTGGAATTGCCGTTCTACCAAAAAGAACCATAATATATGCAACCATCCTGACTCATCTGCATAATAAATAACATAACAAAGCAAACTAGTAACAAATTATTGCTATAATTAACATTTTATGATTAATGAATACAATTATGTTGAAATATAATGCTGCTGGTATTTAAAAGATAATATACAGGTCACATTTAATTATGATATCACTTTCCAAATGATAAAATTTGATACAATAGCACAACAATGGCAACCTTATTCCCAAGAATAAAATAAAATTTTATCAAAGTGAATGTAACTTTCTAATATATTTGAAGATTAAATAAACAAATATTTCCATACATACATTTATAAGTCACATTTGTAATTGTTACAAACTGTGACAACTTTCAGAAATGACCAATAAAATAAAATTAATAATTTGGGTTTTAAAGATTTATTTGAAAAACTGCTGCATGATGTGATGAAACTAAAATGTGTTTATTTAACACAAAATTACCAGAAAATAAATAACTTGAAAATTATCACTAAATGTAAAATAGAAATAAATATGCTAAAAACTTAAGTAACCAAAATAATGCTTTTTTATTAAATCGGTTTTTTGAGCTGTTTTTATCCAATGGGTTTTCTGTACAATTTATGAGATAAATCAGTTTTTTGTTCTTTATTCATAAAATGAAAGTTTTTTGTTGTAAGGTAGTTTTTAATAAAAAAATTGCAAAATACGGCGGCAAACTTTTGACAAAAACTGCCTTAAATTAAAAATTATTTGGACAATTTCAATTAAATTTGCTGGATAGTAGCAATAAATAATAGAAAATATTTTAGAAATTTAAAAAACGTAATTTTGTTACAATAATTAATTTGTTTTCTAAGCTTTCAAATTGAAAAATACGGTAAATTTTTAGTAAAAACTTAATAGACAGTTGCACCAAATTATGTAAAACATTTTAGAAAAATAAAACTTATAATTTTTTAGAACCAAAATTGATTTCTTAGCTTTGACATGCAAAAATACGTTAAATTTTTGACAAAAACTAATCGAACAATTTGGGATAAATTTGCTAGATAATTGCACTAAGTAATAGAAAACATTTTAAAACTACAAAAGTTTTAATTTTGTTACAATCAAATTGATAATTTGATTTAAAAGTGCAAAAAACAGTGAATTTTTGGTTAAATAATGAAAAATATTTTAGAATTATAAAAGTTGTAATGTTGTTACAATCAAATTGTCTTTTTTTGCTTTTCAAGTGCAGACACGGTGATTTATTAATTAAAACTAATTAGACATTTCTGATTAAACTTACTATGTAGTAGCACTAAATAATAAAAAATATTTTAGAATTTTAAAAAACGTAATTTTTATGAAATTAATTAGTATTTTGAGCTACCTTATGTAATAAAGAGTTTTTATTGCGATTTATGATTATAAATTTCCTACAATAAATTAGTTTTTTGAGGTATGCCTTCTTCAAGAATTAAAACAAAATTTATGAGAATTAATTTTTTGTGTAAAAAAAAGCTTTGTGTGATTCATTAAAAAAATTCAATAACAAATTTTTACATTATTTATGATCAATTTTAAGAAATAAACTAGATTTGTGTGCATTTTTTGCAATATATTGTTTTTTGCGCGATTTGTAATGAATTTAATCATATAAACCAGTTTTTTGGTGAGATAAATTAGTTTTTTGTTCTAATATCATGCAATAAAAAGGTTTTTTGTGCAATTAATGATAATGCAATTTATACAATAAATTTTATGAGACAAACTAGTTTTTGTGCCATCTTATGCAAGTAAATTTATTAAAATAAAGCTGTTTTTGTGCCAATTTTACGAAATAAATCAGTTTTTTGTTCTAATTTTATGCAATAAAAGACCATTCTGCTAAATAATTTAATTTATAATAAAATTTATGATATTAACCAATAAAATATTTTTTTTTGTGCAACTTATAATAAAAATAAAATAGTTTTTTGTGCTTATATTATGCTACCATTTTTTTTTAAATTTTAATCTACTATCTAATGTTATGTTTTATAAGTGCACACTTTTTTCTTTTTTGTTCATATATTACTTTTTGTATTAAATAGATTTTTTGGAAACAAACAAGTTGAATTGAATAAATGGGTTTTCTGTGCAATTTAAAGCAGTTTTAATAAGATAAATCAGTTTTTTGTGCTAAATTTATGCAATAAATGTTTTATTTTAGCTGAAATTATAAAAAATATATTTTTTGTGCTAATTTTATGCAATAAATGGGATTTCTGTTCATTTATAATAAATCAAATAAAGTAAATCAGTTATTTGTGCTCATTTTATTAATAAATTGAGATTCTGTGCAATTTATGATGAATTTTATGTAATAAATTATTTTTTTGTGCTAATTTTATGCAATAATTTGGTTTCTTGTGCAATTTAAGATAAAAGCAATAAAAAAAAATGCTCATTTTATGCAAAAAAATATTTTGTGCAGTTTATATTAAATTTCTTAAAATATATTAACTTTTTGTGCTAATTTTATGCAATAAATAAGTTTGTTGTGCAATTTATGATGAATTTTCTGCAATAAATAAGTTTTTTATGCTTATTCTATGTAACAAAAAAGTTTTTGTGTTATTTTATGTAATAAATCGTATTTCAAATTTCAAAAATCAGTTTTTTGTGCTAAATTTATGCAATAGGTTTTTTATGCATTTATGAGATAAATCAGTTTTTCGTGTTAATTTTATAAAAAAATGTCTTGTTATAAAATTTTTGTAATAAAAAAAATGTTTGTGCAATTTATAATAAATTAAGTCAGGTTTTTGTGCCATAATTGGAAACAAACTATTTTTTGAGCTAATTTCATGCAACAAAGCAACTGCTTTCTGTTTGAATTTAATTCAATAAATATTTTTTTGCAGTTTATAATAAATTTTATAAGGTAAGCGCTCGCTAGTTTTTAGTGCATTTGTTTGCAATAAATGCGTTTTCTGCGCAAATTTATATTGGTTTTTTAGGAAATCAGTTTTTGTGCTGTTTTTCATAAACTGTATGAGATAAATCAGATTTTTGTTCTATATTCATGAAATAATTGACTTTTTTTGCAATATGTGTTTTTTGTGCAATTTGTAATGAATTTAATAATATAAACCATTTTTTATGTAATAAAAAATTGTTTTGTTTAACTTGTGATGAATTTAATGAGATAAATAAGTTTTTTGATCTAATTTCAGGCAATAAAAATATTTTTTGTGCATTTAATGATAATGCAATAGATTTTATAAGATAAACTAGTTTTTTGTGCGAATCTAAGGGTTCTTACATTTGTCAATTTCTTGTTCAATTTTAAAGACTTACTGACCTTGAAGCCCCAATCAGATTAAATTGTCACTTTACATTTGTCAATTTATTGACCAATTTATTGTCAGATTAAAATATCAGATTAAAACATAACCTACTTTGCTTCAATTTATTGATGAAGTTAGGTGTAGCCAACTGCAAAATATATATGATTCAGTCACAGTGCATAAATATTACATCTACCACATAACCTGGCGATCAGCTGTTTTATTATACAGTTGGCAGTATTGAAAATTGAACAATAAATTGCCAAGTGTAAAGTGAAACAAATCTGCAATAAATTGTCGTAAAATTGACTGTAATTAATGAGATAAATAAGTACTTAAAATTGAACAATAAATTGACAAATGTAAAAACACCTTTATGCAATAAATAAGTTTTCTACCCAATTTAAAATAAATTTATTAAAATGAAGCAGTTATTGTTCCAATTTTATACTATAAATAAGTTTTTTCCGCAATTTATAATAATTTTCATGATTTATAATGATTTTCATTTTAAGAATTCAGTTTTTATCCAATAAATGTTTTCTATGCAATTTATGAGATAAATTAGTAGTTTGAGATAATTCTGTGTAATAAAAGGTTTTCTTGGCAATTTATGATAAATTTCCCGCAATAAACTAGTTTTTTAGTGTTCATTCGATGAATTCTATGCAATAATAGTTATTTATGTTACAAGTTGTAAAATGATAGTGTTTTTTTAACGAGTCGCAAATTATAGATCGAGTTCGAAGAACGAGATCTATAATGCGACGAGTAAAAAAACACGCATTTTACACGTGTAACATACACTATTTTTTGCAATTTTGGAGTATAATCCGCAAGTTTATGATAATTATTGTTTTTTTTAAATTTTATTAGTAGTGAAAAAAGTGCTTACTTTTTTTCACTAGTGAAAAAAAGTAAGTAGTTATAACATCGAAAATGGCAACTGAAAAGTCAATATTATAGTTCAGAATTGCAAAAAAAGGTTTTATTCGCAAATTATAATGAATTTTAAAAGAATTAATTATTAAAAGAATTTAAAAAAAATGTTCTACTATTTTTTTGTAATATATGAGTTTTTTGCACAATTTATAATAAATTTAATATAATCCAGTTTATTGTGTTAATTTTATGAAATAAAAAGTTGGTTTAGTTTAATTTATGATAAATTTTATAAGATTAATTAGTTTTTTGTGCAATTTCAAGCAAAAAAAAAGGCTTTTTGTGCAATTTATTATTTATGCAATAAATTTTTGTTTAGTTTATCATGAATTTTATGAGACACCTGGCGTGCTGACTCTACAGAGACGTTCTATGGCTAAAAACAGTCCGATCTGAAAATATCAAACTTTCCAAAACTCTTGCAGTTTTTGTCACCAGCTGGACTATTATGCAAAAAATATTTTGTGCAATTTATATTAAATTTCTTAAAATATATTAGCTTTTTGTGCTAATTTTATGCAATAAATAAGTTTATTGCGAAATTTATGATGAATTTTCTGCAATAAATAAGTTTTTTATGCTCATTCTATATATGTATGTAACAAAAAAGTTTTTTGCACAATTTATGATAAATTTCTTGAGTTTTTTTTGTTATTTTATGTAATAAATCGTACATAAAATTTAATAAGAAATCAGTTTTTTGTGCTAAATTTACGCAATAGGTTTTTTGCAAATTTTATGACTTAAAATAGTTGTGTTAATTTTATGCAGTAAAAAAATTTTTGTGCAAAATTTCTGTGAAAATAACATTTTTTGTTCAATTTATAATAAATCAGGTTTTTGTGCCATAATTAGTGACAAACTATTTTTTGTGCTAATTTCATGCAATAAAACAATTGCTTTCTGTTTGATTTATGCAAACTTTATAAAAATAAATCAATTTTTTGCTTTAATTTAATGCAATAAATATATTTTTGCAATTTATAATAAATTTCATGAGATAAGCTAGCATTTCTTGCAATAAATGAGTTTTCTGCGCAACTTATAATGGTTTTTATACAATGGGTTCTATGCAATTTATGATAAACTTTATGAGATAAATCAATTTTTGTTCTATATTTATGAAACTTACAATAAATTGTGATTTCTTTTGCAATATATGTGTTTTTGTGCGATTTGTAATAAATTTAATCATATAAACCAATTTTTTGTGCTGACTTTATGCATTAAAAAATTGATTTGTTTAATTTGTGATGAATTTAATGAGATAAATTGGTTTTTTGTTCTAATTTCACACAATAAACAGATTTTTTGTGTCATTAACAATAAATTTCATTAAACAAACAAGTTCTTTGTGCTAAATATATGCAATAAATGAGTTTTTTGTGCAATTTATAATAAATTTATGAATAATTTAGTGACATAACATTTTTTTTGTGCTAATTTCATGCAATAAAAGAGCTTTCAGTTTGATTTCAATCAAATTTTATGAGATAAATAAGTTTTATGTACTAATTTCACACAATAAATGTTTTTTTTTTGCACCATTAACAATAAATTTCATTAAATAAACAAGTTCTTTGTACTAAATATATATAATAAATACGTTTTTTGTGCAATTTATAATAAATTTATGAATAATTTTGTGACATAATAATTTTATGCGCTAATTTCATGTAATAAAAGAGCTTTCTGTTTGATTTCAATCAATATTTATGAGATAAATAAGTTTTATGTATTCATTTCACACAATAAATAGATTTTTTGTGCTAAATATATGCAATAATAGTATTTTGTATAACAAGAGTGGATAGTATGCCCATATCGCACGAAGACGAATTTGGAGCACAACGCTGCAGGCGTATTCATAAAAGCTGATTAAATTTAATGACTATTAAATGTGACAACATAACCTCACAATTCGATAAAATGCCAAAACTATTTTTATAAATTTGATAGAAATACATGTTATTTATTTTGCGTTATTATTAAATATAATTACTCATTCATTTCTGATAGTTATTTTAATTATGCCAAACTTGTTTTTATGGTAGAATAAGTATAAATAAATTTGCGGTTGTCAAATTTAACAATCCGTTACTGTAAATGACTTTTATGAATACGGGCATTAACATTATTTTATATTAAAATAAATTCAGGTTATGTTTGACATCTGACGTTTCGCATAATTATCAAATTCAGAACTACCTATAATTTTGGTTAAATTATGTTTGTTAAAATATTTAATTAAAAATGTTTTTAAGCTTTATTGTATTAATAACAGTTAATAAATAAGACATTCTTAATCTATTTTTGATATTTTACAAATAAAAAACCATTTGTATTCAGCATCGTAATCAAAAAATAAACATTGTGATTTGTATTTTTTGTTTTTATGGTTGGTACGGCATACATATCATATCCACACTAGATTGAATATATGGTACATATCCATTCAGTTAGGCGTGAATAAAAGTGACAATATATAGAAGGGAGTAGACAAATTTTTTGTATAACTTATAATAAATTTATGAATAATTTAGTGACATAACAATTTTATGTGCTAATATCATGCAATAAAAGAGCTTTCTGTTTGATTTCAATCAAATTTATGAGATAAATAAGTTTTATGTACTAATTTCATAGAATTAATGATTTTTTCACACCATTAACAATAAATTTCATTAAATAAACAAGTTCTTTGTGCTAAATATATGCAATAAATAAGTTTTTTGTGCAATTTTTAATAAATTTAAGAATAATTTTGTGACAACAATAAATAAGTTTTACGTACTAATTTCCACAATAAATAATTTTCTTGCGCCATTAACAATAAAATCCATTAAATAAACAAGTTCTTTGTGCTAAATATATGCAATAAATGAGTATTTGTGCAATTTATAATAAATTTATGAATAATTTTGTAACAACAATTTTTTGTGCAAATTTCATGCAATAAAAAAGCTTTCTGTTTGATTTCAATCAAATTTTATGAAATAAATAAGTTTTATGTACTAATTTCACACAATAAATGGATTTTTTGTGCCATTTACAATAAACTTCATTAAATAAACAAGTCTTTGTGCTAAATATATGCAATAAATGAATGTTTTGTGCAATTTATAATAAATTTATGAATAATTTTGTGACTTAACAATTTTGTGTGCTAATTTCGTGCAATAAAAGAGCTATCTATTTGATTTCAACCAAATTTTATAAGATAATTAAGTTTTGTGTACTAATTTCACACAATAAATGGATTTTTTGCACCATTAACAATAAATTCCATTAAATAAACAAGTTCTTTGTGCTAAATATATGCAATAAATGAGATTTTTGTGCAATTAATTGATAAATTTGATAGAAAAAATCAGTTTTCTTCAAATTTTATACAATAAATGCATTTTCGCCACAATTTATAATAAATTTTAGAAGATAAACCAATTTTTATAATAATTCCCTGTGTTGGAATGATCTGAAAAACTGTATATGCTTCAATGAGCTAAAAACCGGTTAGCATAAAATGTATCACTAATCTAACTATACAATCAACAAATATTTAACAGATAACATTTAAAACATGTAAAACGCTAAGTTTTGAATCTACCTAACTAGTTATTCTATTTTATTTTTTATTTTTGTTATATGTATGTATTGTTATCGTTTGACTTATCATATCCACATGTCATTATGAAATGACAATTTGAATAAACATTTGTAAAATATTAAACCCCTTAATATAAAAACAAATCCCTAATTTGACTTTATATAATCCGCAAATATCAATAAAAATGATCCAGCAGTCAAAAATATTACTATAAATGTTTTAATCTACTTACCGATAACGTTTGAACACCATACCCGCACATAATATTAACGAGACCTGAACTGATATCGGTGGCATTTATGCAACAGGAAAAAGGAACCCCACATTTTTCAACACTGGGTGATGAGCAATTAAAATATTCATTTTTGGACCAATCGATATAACCTTCAGAACTCAATCCACAGCATCGAAACTGAAAGCAATAACAAAAAATTAATATACAAATCAGTCACAAAACATAGCCAACTAAAAGATGATGTCACTATGATCATATTAAAATGTAATAAAAAAAACATAATCACCTCCTGCTGTGCAAAATCAATAAAATTCTGTAAATCAGGATCATCACGATATGTATGGATTATTTTATCCGTAAAATTATCTTCCAACATAGATTGCATCGATTGTGGAAACACGAATCCCATTATAGCAATTCCAATTTCCAATAGGAAGAATATAAGAAGACATAGTGAATACTGAAATATTAATCAATTAATTAATACAAAACAACTTAAAATCTAATTTAACTTACCAATTTAAGTAAGCATGTGTTTTCCCGTAAAGCACCAACACATCCGGCAAAACTAACCGTAAAAATAACTCCACCCATTATAATCATAACGAGTGATACGTTTAAAATTACATCGTAGAAATTTTCCAATTTCACCGATCCTGTTAATTGCCATTTGTCTATAAATGCGTACAATCCGATACCAATTAATAAACCTCCAATTAGCTGAAAATTAAAATTGTTTAATTTAATTAATTCAACGTAACAATATTACTTACCCAAAAGACAAAGTTGAGTATAAAAATAAGATACTTAAAACAGGAGCTGACATAGGTAAAATTACTATAGTGTCTGCCCCTGGTGTGTGGTGGCATTTTGATTGTTTTATTGGATTTTGTGGGTGCCACTGATGATTAAGCTTTGATTGACAGGACAACAAAGAGTCCCTGGACCAAGGCGTGCTCTTGGTAAGGATTTACAGCATTCTTTTGGTTATATTATCTCGTGGTTGTAATTAACCAGATTATAATTAAATGCACAATGTACAGGATATAGATTATAATTGTTTCCTGGTCTGGTAAAATTTATTTTGCAACAAACCAGTCACCTTAAACGTCAAAGTTTGACGTTTCGTGCTGGATTACCAACAATACAATAATTACATTGCTGTGAAGTTAGCAATTGAAGGCAGTGGCGTTGCAGTAGAGGTGGTTTGCTTATACAGGGTGTTTAGATATACAAAGTGTGTATAAAAATAAGATCTTAAAATATAAAAATATAAATGGTTTTAACCCCAAAATAATATTAATTATAAATTATCTTATTTTTCTCATTCAATTATGTATAAAGAAAAGAAACTTTTACTGATAAAAAATGTTTTTAAATATATCACAATTTTGATTAGCTACATTTTGAGATTCCAGTTCCATTGTACACACATTATACTTTTAAAATTTAAACAGACTTACTGCAACTTGTAGAAGCAAGCCACGTGCAAAATTAACACGCTTCTGGGCTGTCAATAGTTGACTGCTTGCCAGTTTTGGGTTTATTCTCCGTTTTTCGCTGACGTAGGTTTCAGTTAACTCCAAAACTCGGTGTAATAGTTTGCTCTCACAAGCAGTAAAACAACGTTTGCACTAGTCTTTAGTTCAAATATGATAAACCTAGGATTAAAATTCTGATTCTCCTCTGGTTCATCAAAGCTAATCCCCGGCACTTTAAGTTAGAATCCCAGTTTGCTGCGGCTTGGAAATAAAGTCTTTGGAGCTGATCTTCCCATTGACAGAGATAGTATTATGATATGGATCTTAGTTTTTTACAATATCTTCAAAGCTAATTATGTCTGGCACCTCAAGTTCTAGTATCGAATTTACATCTGTTGCAAATAATCGTGTCCTCTTAAAATACTTTAGCCGAGATCAAATGACAAAGAACACATATTTCGCAAAATATTAAAGACAATAATAAATAAATTTTGATAAAATAAAAATTTAAAAAAATTGCATTAATGATAAATGATAAAACTGATTACAATATTATTGTACACCTCAGATTATATTATTTGTGCAGTTTTGCAAATTTATAATAATGAAATGATTAATAAAATTAGATTGATTTAAATTAATAGATAATTAAATAACAAACATCAAGCTTATAAACTGTAATGTATAATATTCAAAAATTAAGTTTAAATTTAATTATTTTATTACAATAAACACAATAATCAATAATTAGAGTAATATTTGTAAATACAATTTAGGTTTACTTTAACAAATATTATTTTGATTTTTATTGTGATGATTTTTCCGATTAAAAAGCCGATATTTTTGTCACGTATACACCACAGCCTACACAACAAATGTTTTAAAGAATTTTCCTTTTTTTTATTGATATTGTTTACTTTTCCTTGCAACAGACCACGACCTATAACACACCAAGTCACCACCAAATAAAAACGACATTTAGCAATTAAACCGGAAAGAAGCGTTGTTAAGCCACTAATCCTGGCAGAATAAAATTGCAAAAACTTGGCAGTATTTGCTCCTGAAGACAACTACTTAAAAGAAATCAAACCTCACTCACTCACTGCAAAAACAGAACTGTCTTAAGCTCTTTATTGCTTTATAATACAATTCTTCACTCAGAGGTTATGAGTTTAGGTTACCAGAGAATTTAAACACTCGCAACAGAGATTGTCCTGATTTCAGCGGTGGTTTCAGTAGTACCCTGATAAGAAGTGAAGTAAGTTCTGCAATTCTAAATTTTTGCCGTTTGAAACGGTTAGTTACCACTAACCGTCTTCTTCTTTAAGCGTCGTTCATTTTCGATGGTTACGTCAATGGCAAACCATGTCGTGTAGACATCGTTGGAGTATCCTGTCAAATCCCGTCTTTATTAAAAATTGTAACAAAATACAAGATACACTAAATTTCACTTTTGGACTGTCTTTTGAGCTCTCTACCCAATGTAACACGTTTGGGTTTTTGATGTTAGCCGTTACTTGCAAGTTCAAACCAAGTTTGCGGATTTTTCGTACTTACTAAGCAAGTCTTAACTTCATCTCTTCAACCATTAGGTGCAAGTACTGTCTTGTGTGCAAATATAATATTTTTTTTAGCAAAACAACGTAAAAACTCGCTTCGGACTTACTCAAAACTTTTAGCCAAAAGTTTCTCAATTGCTAGGCCAGATCGTATTAAAAGTGACGTCCAGCAAATGACCTAATAAGTAGTTATAATTGGAGTTGGTTGCTTCAAGGTAAATAAGCTAGAAACGGTTTCGTAATACAAAAATGTTATCGTAACTTTCAATAGTTAACAATTGTTTTTCCGTTTCCCCGCAACATCTCCATTGCTTAATCTTCTTTTTATTACTTGGTTTTACGATATTGTATTAAAAGATGTAAAGGCCATTCTTTGTCCCACGCTGCACGCAATTTATTACCGGCAAACCCTTCAGAAGTGGACCCGAAAAACAATTAAACAGCCTCGGCGGTAAAAAATCCAGCTATTGGGTCCTTAACCGCATTATGAGAGTGCAGTTTTGTATTTTTGTTCAATGTTTCTTTCATAGAGTGCAGTTCTTAGTAAAAAAATTGTTTGTTTTTATAGTACAAGCCAAAAGAGAATAGAGAGTGGTCTGCGTCATCCAGATTAGAACGGGAAGTTGAAAGCTGCAGTCTGTAATGATCGTGGATGGTGAGCTGTACACGCAGTTCCGCTATATGTCGTTTGAGCAATTCCAGTCTGCTCGACCATTTGCTGTTGACTTGTCTTGTTGAGACTCTGGACTAGATTGAAAAACTGGGCAGAGAAACCATGTTTTATTTATAGAAGCAGCAGAAAGAACTATGATTAAATGAAAGTTAGTGTTATGCCGCTCACTTGCTGCAAACAATTTCAATTTAAATGTTACTACTTTGAGGTTTGTCGTTAGCTTGACTTTGAATCAGCAGAGCTTTCTCTCTTCCTCCTTTCCGATGCTTATGTCCGCACGCATACTCTCTTTCGTTGCTATCGGGATCCTCCAATGCAATTCTCTCTACGGTCGGTTTGAGTTTCTGCAAATCGCAGTCTCTCTGCGTTTGTCCAGCTTTTGACTTTAAGGTCGTCTTGGCCAGGGGTCGCTACTCCCTGTCTAGTGATAGCAGATGCCTACTGGGCTGTCAGTTGTTCATGTAATCCTGTAGTCTTGTGCTTCGTTTTATGCACGGATACTCTCTTTGCTCGTTTACTTGTTCTCTCTCTTGTCTTAATCACATCTAGTTGTCTAATAGAGCTTTAGATGCTATAATTAGCTTGGCAAAATCTACATTACTCGCTTGTAATAAGCGAAGTAACAGCTGATCTTTAGATGATAGCAGTGAGACGCTGGACGCCGGTCCCGCTGCTTGTTCAAAAGATTTCTTAATGCGTGCATTGGGAGCGCTCCGAGTCTTACCATGGGCCTGGCTGTTAGGGCTAACTTTTAGTTTTTGGTAAACCAAGCAGCCCTTATAACTTACGATGTGCGGCCCACCACACGCGACGCATTTGGCTAAATAGCCGCTCTCTTTTGTGAGAGTGTAACTGTTGATTGGATAATCACTAACACTCTTGACACACAGGGATGCCCTTGTGTCTGTAGCGTTGGCAAAAGTAAGATTGCGCAATCTCGGGACATTTGCGTTTGACCTCAATGGTCACGCAAAATCCGAATACTTAACAAAAGATAAACTCTCTTTATTTTTGCTCTCTAGGGAAACTGGACGTACACCATGAGAAATGTTTTCCCGTCTTGATCCATGCGTGTCGTTGGTGTGTACCCCTGAGCGATAAGCTCAACCTGCGCTATTTCAGCCATAAAGCAGATAGGTACATCCCAGATAAAATATTTTAAAGTCTTTTCAGACCCTAATTGATAAGAGTGGTGAAAGATTTTGTACCTCGTGCAGTAATCGATCGCCGCTCTGAAGTTTTCCTGCGTTTACTAGGTGGTGGATGGTTATATTTAATAATTCAAAGATCGCCTTTAGCCCTAAGTACTAATCCTTATCGTGGATAGTAATTGGAAGAGGGCGGCGTGCGCAAGCTCCCTCTGTGGGCGCTGGCTGTCTTGAGTGGCCTAGGAAGCTATTAGCCGAACCAGAGCTGGTCGGCTACGCTTAAGGGTGCGGACATAACGGCAATCCTAGCTCCAATTATTGAACAGCGCTCCGAGCATAGAACACAAAAATTTGTTCTAAGCTCGGACCCTTGCTCACCGTTCGAGCTTTGTATTTATATTGAACTGAAACTTTTTTAAACTAATAATTTTACTCTCACGCCGCTAAAAAAGTTTCAGTTCAATATAAATAAGAGGTTCGAGCGGTGAGCAAGGGTCCAAGCTTAGAACAAATTGTAGTGTTCTATGCTCGGAGCTAAGATTGCCGTTATCTACACCCTTAAGCGTAGCCGACAAGCTCTGGTCTGGCTAACAGCTCCCTAGACCACTCAACACAGCCAGCGCTCACAGAGAAAGCTGGTGCACGCCACCTTCCTCCAATTACCATCCACAATAAAATGAATACTTTGCTATCTTTCCTTCTATCAAGATAAAGCCGCCGTCTTGGGACGGGTCTTTTTAGTGGACATCGGCCTTGCTGTTAGTAGTTTCCATCTCTTCCTTCTCGGAGGAGATGGAGTCGGGCGGTCCGGCGGCAGGTCGCTTGAGGAAGACCTGGCTTACTTGAGAAATCCTGGATGACCGTGCAAGTTTCTATCGAGGCCTCTGTGAAGGTAGGCTAGACTGATGCTGTAGCTGGGAGCTGGATGGACAACTTGGTGGACTTGATCTTGCTAACGGCTGCCTTTGCTTCCTTAACATCACGTCGGATTGATTTAACCTGGACGTCCTGCTCGCTGATCTTCTTTGTTTGGCTTTCCATCAACACCATGAGGTGGGATTCCAAGACGTAGATCTTCTTTGCCTGGTTTTCAATTGTCAGCTCGTTCTTCTCCACCAGAGCAAGCATGTGCTTTAGTATGTTGCGGTCCGACATCCTCCCGTCAGAGTGCATACTACAATAAAATGTTTAAATTAATAATTAATCAGTTGAATTAGTGGTGGATGGCAGTTTAGAACTGTATATATACTCTGTCGGCTCCAATAGTCAGTGCGTCTCTTGGTTACTTCTCGGGGTGAACTGGTATGGTCGGCTGCTGGCAGTCAATTATTTTCATAGTCGGGTTTAACACCAGAATTTTAAAACAAATTTCCTTTCTTTGCTTGCAATTGGTTAAGCGCACTGCAAAGTGGGGGTGTGTTGCAGTGGATAACGCCACCTAGAGGCCAAAAAATAAAAACTCCCTGTTTTATTTAGATTGAAGGTGATGTAGTGATAAGTGTACAGGTGATCGCCGGCATGTATTGTTCAGAGAGACGGAAGCATTTTATAATATAAGTGATTACTCGGAAGTCATTAAGAGTTTGAATGTCGAAAAGTTCCAAGAAATTGGTTTGGCCGGCGGTATTTCTTCTTTTGGCGTCGCTTGTCTTTATAGGTTTGCTCCTTTCTTGCCATGTCGTGTAGGTATCGTCAAAGTATTTTGATCTCGTTTTCATCAATAATACTAACCTAGTCAATTGCTTTTGTGTGAGCCACAAACTAAACGCTAAGCTGGGTTCAAACAAAAGTTTCTACCGTCATCTAAGTTGTTGTAGTTCAACAAGTTGCGGTATCGTTCCAGTCTGTTTGTCTTTATTCATGTTCAAAATAGAGGCACTTTGACACATCACTTCATCAAAACTGGTGGCTTTTTCGTAGAATTTGGTTCAGTGACGTAACTACCTGTAAGCAAAGATCTGCACTGTGGAGAAGCCGACAAACTTTTATTTCCAGAAGAAGCCCTTTTCAATATGTTGGTTGAGCTCAAAAACCGTAGCTAAAGCTAAGCCACTGACTAGCTTATTGATTTTGTGTGGCAAGTGACTTTGTCAAACTTCACTGCGCAGGTCTTAGATTCATTCGGCATGTATTCCATGTCCCATTGTTGCTGAAGTTCGTGTGCAATGTTGTCAACGTAGAATCAGCTGTTGAACCACCAGATACTCGCTTATGTATATAATATAAACTTGCTTTGTACGGACAAAACAACGTGTCCAACCCGCTTCAGGCTCGTTCAAGACATTAAGCTAGGATTCCTCGGTCGATATATCAGATCGTACTACGAGTGACGTTCAGCAAATGGTTTTCTGAATGATATCGGGTCACGTTTGTGTATAGTAGTGCCAAGCTGACCAGTGTCATAGCCAAGTATTAGTCAGGAATCTAAACCTATCAAATTTGGTTGAGAGCCGTGAATGTGTCAATATCGTATTATTCAAAGTCAGCTAGATATTTTTTTAGCAATTGTGTAGCCTAACCTTTTTCTTCTTCTTCTTCTCGAGGTATTGTAAAGAAAGACGTAAAAGCACCATGCTATTCTTTACCCCACGTTAGGCGCCATTAGTTATCGGTCTTTTAGAAGTAGAAAAGGAGCGGCCGTAGCAGAATCTAAAAGATAGTTAAGCAGCCTCAAAGATACAGAATTCCAGGCTTGAGTACTTCGGTGCATTCTAGGAGTGCAATCTTCTCTATTTTTGTCAAAATATCGTACTATTCGAAGTCGGCTAAATATTCTTCAAGCAATTGTTTTTCTATATCTCCTCAAAATCTCTGTGGCATGGACCTTTTTAGTCTTCTCGAGGTATTGTATTGGGGGACGTAAAAAAAAACACCATTCTCTGTCCAACGTTGGGCGTCATTTATTACCGGTGCAACCTTAGGAAATAGACAAGGAGCGGCCATCGCAAAACCAGGACGGCAGTTAAACAGTATTGGAAGTAAAGATTTCTGGCGTTGAGTGTTTGAGGTCAAAGAAGCACCCTCGGCAGGAGACATGGCGTGAAGACTGTAGGGTGTCCGGGGCCTCAACACAACTAGCACGTAATGGCACTCATTTACCACGACTACAAACGTTATTGCACAAGCCTTTGGCAAATGCTGCAATATGCAATTAATTACATTAAGTGCAAGTTGTACAATATACTTTTTCTACGACTACAATAAATTTAAAAAAAATAACAATTTATGGAAACTATCTGCAAGTTGAACACTTTTCTTTTATGACTAAAATGTATACAAAAAGAATTACAATGACATTTAACAGCTGATCTGTCACTTTTTGATGCGTAATGTTCCCTTTTGAAGAAGTAGAAAAAAACGCCTTTTGTTACAAATACTTTTGATCTTATCAACTGAATTCATTTGTGGGCTCCTTGATACATACTTTGTTAAATCACAACATCAAATATTTTAATTTCACCATAAACAATCAATTAATTTAAATAATTAATCAATTAACTAATTAAAAATTTTCAAGCACCTCATAAGAGCTTAATGATTATCATCACCACTCAAATAATATCTAAAAATGTATTGATCTATACAATGTTCATACTTATCAACATATCCCCACACATAATGATATCAGAAAGCATTAGTGGCGCAATCAGTAAACATAGTTAGTAATCATTCATTAGTGAGTAAGCAGCCAGCCACACCTGTAATAAACAAACATGGCTTTAAATATATTCTCCAATCTATTTTCAAAGAAGAAAAACAAACATGTAATAGAGGAAGACTTACCTAAAGCACCTGTACGGAAATATTCTCTATCAAAAAGTGGAAGAATGCGACAGAAAAATTACAGACGAGCCGTGTTACCTGATAAAACAATCTACACAAAAAATCAAGAAAACAACAATACACAACCACAACCTGATATAATAAAATCAGGTTTTTATGATACCAAAAGGAGTTTGAAAGAAGATGATCAAAATCTCACCATCGAGTATGTTTTGCAGGAATTGCAAGATACCGTCGATCGTGAAAAAAAGTGAAGTGTTTTATATTAAAGTGCTTATAATGTGATACTTTTTTTTATTATCTTAATAGTTTTAGTGATAAGGGGATTATAAAACAAAATGCATTATTCATTGTTTATTGTACAAACATCTAAAACACAAAATTTCGCTCTGCACATCGGACATGTACATTTTTCCGATAGCCATGTATTTACTTTGGTGATGTCTTGTCGATGTGCGAACCAGCGTCCCATGCAATCTGCACACCACATTGGTTTGCAGTAACATGTTGTGCAATTTGTTTCTCCTCCTGTGTCGGCACACATTTTTTGTAATTTCACATTTGATGGTGATTGCATACAACCAAGACACATTTCTAATTCCTAGAATTAAATATTATTATGTATTATTATTGCTAAATAAATGTTTAATATAAATTAAAAAACTATAATAAGCGAATTTTATTTACTAACAATATTCTAGTTAATTATACACAAATTACTGTTCAGGATTTAAGCAAATTTGGTCATAAATTATAAATACAAATCTTGTATTTCAATAAATAAACTGTTTATTACAAATATGCAATATACAGAGTGCCCAAAAAAAATTGATTAAATAAAAAATAAAATTAGTCAATTAATGCGATGCGATTGACTAATCATTCGAAAGTAATCGACTAATGATCTATTTGTAATCGTAAATAAACTGATTAATGTCTAATCAATCAAATTAGTATTTTGACTAAACTCGGTCACTTCTTTACTATTCTTGGGCTCAAAACGATCGAAAAAGTCACAAATTTAGCAAAAAGATGGCGACAAAAATGATAATAGACAGATGCTTAGAGTGCGGACTCAACGAGGACCCTTGCTCCGACC
The DNA here is from genome assembly GCA_963932245.1 of Tachinus rufipes. Classification (NCBI taxonomy): domain Eukaryota; kingdom Metazoa; phylum Arthropoda; class Insecta; order Coleoptera; family Staphylinidae; genus Tachinus; species Tachinus rufipes. Next base: position 13,922,527 of record OZ010744.1, read on the forward strand.
ATGCTCATCGCTTAGCGTTTTATGAACCTGAAACTCTGGAACTTCGATTTTAGCTTGTTACTCTCACCCATTGTTACGATCATCGTAATTATATATTTTTAGAATCAAAATTCCAGTGTTCCAAGGTCGAAGCGTTGAGTGATGAGCAAGAGTAGTATAGAAGCAAAGATCCCCGTTGTGTCTGCAGCCTTAAATACCAATACCAGTTCAGCACCCAATTCGGAGGTGCGCCATTTGCCTGCAGTCTAAGACACCCAGAGCGATCAGTATTGCCAAAATTGGTCAAAAACAACCCAAAACAAGCCAACGCCGTTTTTTAAAATATTACTAACCCTACCAGACTTTACCCAACCAAAAATTCTTATTAGATTTCCAAGACCTGGCAGCTTTTAAAGCAAGAGACTTGGGATAAAATTCTTTGACAAAAGGAACATTTAATCACGGTTGAAAAATCTTAAAAAAGCAGTTGCACCACTCAAACCACGGTACAGAAACCGGAAAGTAGCAGACCTGGTCAGTCGGTTAACCAGAAGTCTAAGCAAAGACTAATTTTGGACAAACCCTTGACCAACGTCGTTCTATTGATCATGAAAGCAAACCTGACACTAGACAAAACCATTGCAGGTTCTAAAATTAACTAAAATCTAAAACAACGTATAATTTCCCAAAAGCATTTAAAGAGACGCAATTCTGTGTTGGCGGTCAAACCTGGTTACATGCTGAACCACCACCACCGTCAGGCATTTTACCTAGCAATTTTGCCAGACGCAACTAAAAGTAATCTAAAAGCAAAGACCCGTACAAGCAAACTTGCACGTAGCTTGGTATCCTATGTTTATCAAAAGCGACCCATAGACGGACACATTTCTTGGCACATTTGCATGCGGCAAGCCAAAGTGATGGAAAATCCGTGCGTTTATTGCTGATTTAAGGTGACATATCACGAGCCATGCATATGAGGCATCATATCTCAACTTACACGCCACAGAAGCAAGAGCCATGCCAATTCTTTGTGCAAATCATCACAAACGTCCATAAACAGGCGGGTTTACTTGTGGCACATCAGGAGAACAGATAAATCGTTTGATTGACGTAAACGTTTATGGTGTAGGTCGTAAAAATGATATCCATAAGTAGAACCGTAACAATAGTCCGTGGTCATGGCGTGGGTCGGCATCGTCTCTAAAGAGTATACGTGGGGCATAGCGGAGGGCAGCATATGTTATCCACAAAAATGTACAGAGTCCATTATGAAAGTAATGCGCATTTTCTATGAAAAATAGATTTATTGATCGTACTGGTACAAACGCTTAAAATTCTTCTAAATACTCTCCCCCTGAATCAATACACTTTTGCAGACGTGTCTGCCACGCCTGGAAAGCCTTTTATTAACCGTATGCTCCCAATGCTTTCCTTTCAGCTCTCTCCTTCAGTCGGAGAACAAAAAAAAGTCGGAACTGTAAGAGAGATGGGGGACAATCGAGGTGTTGCTTCAAGCCAGAAAGTTAGTAACAATAAAGGCCGTGTGGCTGCCCTCAAGCGCGATACGGCGTTTCAATCTGTTGAGCACCTCGAGATAAAAGGCTGCGGTACAAACTCAAAATAGACGATTTCTCGGACGTTAAAAAAGATAATGAACATAGTTTTGATGCGAGACTTGCTCATTCGCGAATTCTTAAGGCGAGGAGATGATTTTGTGTGCCACGCGCTACTCTGCCTTTTCGATTCTGGGTCGTACTCAAACATACAGAATTCGTCTCCGGTTACAGAGTTAAGAAAATCCGGCTCATTTTAAATCAAATCCAAAAGTTCCTGACAGCGCAAAATCACGTCGTGTTACAAAGTCGAAAAACACACTTCTCGAAGAGACACGTCTTTCCGCTCACACACTTCAAGCAAATTGGCGACCGGCTGCGTTGAAAAGGGCAGATCTCCCACCGGTTTTACCGGGCTTGGGCCTGGGATGGATAGTCGCGTCACAATAAAATCATGCGCATTACTTTCATAATAGACCCTGTATGTAGGACGTAGCGTATGTCGGCGTATACTTGTTAAGATGACGATTCATGGCTTGACTCTAAGTTAACTCGACGGTTTGATTCCAGTCAAAGAGTAAAGTTAGGTTGCAAAGTTGGCAATTGACTGACTACGCAAGTGGCGCCCGCCTGGTTGGCATAACAATGTACAATGTGATGCCGCAAGTGGGAGGAGCCAATCATGCACACGTCGCTCCAAACCAAAACTTCTAGTTTTGTGTGAACTTGCACTCTCGAGTGAGTGTCCGAGTAAACTATGTGCGTACCGGCGACGCCGTAATGCAAAAGGAACACTTGTGCGCAAAACAAAAAGACTTTTGAGAAGATGCCACCGCAAGATAGTGTGTCGTGTAGACCTCCGCCTGAACCTAGACTATGCCCAGTTTAGGGCAGCCCGTGACGCAAGTAATTTAAACTTTTCGAATCACCTCGTCACCCAGGCTTAGTGGACACTTCTTTTACTCCCGTCCCTGTGCATTAGTGCCAAAAACCAAGTCGACGTCACCTAGATCCCATCAAGATGGAAACAAAGCTCAAGCTCAGAAAGTAAAGAGATATTATGCCCAAGTATGCGGAGCCAAGCTTCACCAATAACGGCGCACCTCGTCACTCCCCGCTCCTACAAATATTAGTGTGTCGAGAGCATGAAGTCAAAAAGCCCACATCGGACTGGAAATACACTAGAGCAGCCTTAGTCTAGATTGTCCGTCTGTTGCCAACACCTAGTGCCACCACCGTACCCAAGCTGAAACTTCCGCAACTACTCCTTACGATGCCGTCGACCGCCTCTATACGTTCAGCCGCTAGAGATTCCGAGGTAAACATCATCAACTTATTCTCTGTTCTTGAAACCCCCACCAGAGTTTCAGAACGACCACTAGTAGCTGCTATATGCACATCCACGGCTCTCCAAACCAAAACCTCTAGTTATGTGTGAACTTAAACTCTGGAGGAGTATGTGTGAAAACAATGAGTTTTCGGCGTTTTGAGTGATCGCGTGTGTCAAAACTTGTAATTACGTTTACTAAAATGCACTCCAACCACCGGAGAACATTCCCCGAGAGCAACCGCGCTGCTCCCAAACTTGGACCAGCCGACCCCGCAACCTAAGGGTAACAAAAACTGTAAATACGTAAACTAAATATTACAACCCAATCCGCAAAGAGCTCGGCCAACCACAAACAAGCAAAACAAATTTTAAAAAATCGTCCTAGAGTTCTGCAGGCAGTTTCGTGGCAACATTCGTAGACACCATTTCGTTACTGGCGACCAAAATTCCGTCTCCAGAAAACCTTGTCAAGCTGCAAACGGTCTCCGCAAGATCCCAAAAGAATTATCAACACTTCGCTCAGAACAATACCGGTCTAAGGTCAAACCTGCCCTCAAGACTACCCTTCATCATCCCAACTGACACCAAAAAGGCAATACCAAGTACATCACCCAAAACCACCTCATAGCACACAGACGCTAGAAATATTCACATTAACATTAACAAACAAACAAGGAAACCCCAATCTTCATTATGGAGCTTGATCTTGATACAGCTCAACTATTTTTGACATCTGTCCTCGCAGCTCTCACTTGTTATTCTATTATTTTTTTTTTTTATAAATCTAAACATTTTTGACAGATAAAATTTTCTGGTACGTGTCAATTATTTTGATCATACATCACAAATTTTTGACATACAACGCTTGACCTTAAACTATTTTTGACATCTGTCACTAGTTTTTTTTTTTTTTTTTTTTGTATCTTACTGTTGGTGCTCTCTTTCCATTCTTTGGACATGCTGTAAAGTGACCGGCCAAGTTATTTTTATTTTACTATACTTCCAAGCCATAAATACCGCCCAAAAGAGGTAATAGCAAATACTATGCATAAACGCTTAATAAAAGTTGATTTTAAATACCTAAAGTACTAAATCCTTTCTTGACATCAATAATATCCTAGTTAAATTAATCTACTGCCATAAATCGTACTTATCAAACCAAAAATATAAATACTTAAATCCAAATAATCCAATTGCGATCTATTTGATTGATTTTTATTTTTAACAATATAAAAATGATAAGCTCTCAATTCAATTGATTTAATCTGATTCACTTTGTTAATTAAATCAATCATACGCCACAGAATAAAATTCATCAAAAAATTAGCATAAAAAAATCGTTTGCTTATCATTTGCAATATGGAAATATCTGATACAAACTTAATTAGTTTACTTTGTACCTGAATATTATATTATCAATATTATTAATGTTATACTAGGAACACTAGTTGCTATGGTGAAAATGCATATCTTATCAGTGTGACTAAATTGAGAATCATATTATATATTATTACTGTAACGTGATATGATTTAATAGGATATGAGAACAATAGATCAATATTTTTATACACATTATTTATAATAATATTTGATTGTTCAATAAATATAGAAAAATTAATTAGTATTATGAAACAAACAGTTTTCAAACTGTGTTTGATACATTTATAATCTGAGAAAATTCAAATATTTCAAGACAAACCTAGTGCGTAGTTTATTTGAATTTCGTGCCACTACTAACTAGAATTTTCTTTTGAGCAGTTTCCGCTCTTGTTGAATTGGTTTTAGCAACGGTCGGCTTTGCTTTCCTGAACGGCTTTTTTAACATAATTATCAACCATGTAAATAATCAATAAATAATATTTACCGTGTAATTGTAGGTTACTTTTCTTACTATCTCTACATTATATATCATTATTATATGTATAAGTTTATTCAACAATATTATTTAAAAATTCTTGCAAAAAAATCATTTTGAAGTGACAATATACTATTGTCAATTTCAATTAAACACCTGATTCCCACCGTTACCAACCAAGCGCAAAAGCAAAAGCTTTTCAAAATGGCGACCTTCCGTCACAAATCGGTAGCGATGAGATTTTGTTGTATATTTCCGAGAGCAACAAGTACCGCTCCAAAAAGAGCGGTCCGCTCACGCCTTCCTGAACGCACACATAGATCTATGTTGACATTACACTGAAGTTTACCACAAATTATTATTTCAATATTGGCATTACATTGATTGATAAAAATGCACGAACCGCCGTCAAAACAATAAAAACTCTGTGTCTTGGTTGCATGTTCTTTTTGAGTTTCCTAAACCGGCTCTTAATCTGAGCACCATTGTTGTGATAATCATCATCTTCAGCTGTATGCACGCTACTGCTAACAACGAGGCTATTACCTGCCCGCAATGTCAACAACTTACATTATAAGTGCACGTAAAAAGTTTTTGAACTAACTCCGGACCACTAGATAACAATATTCATCTGATCTAGATAAGAAAACGTTCTTAGGCATAAAACCCACGCCGACAAGATGGGTTGGTAAGTGAGAGAGCGTATTTTAAACTCCACAACCTTTGGCAAGACAGTCAAATCCCTAGACCTTTGCTGCATGCTCCCTTCCATTCAAAAACTCTTAAAAATTAAAAACAATGGAAGACCACGTGCTTTTAACTGTAGCGGCTGGTACGGGTTATATTCACACCAATCCATAACAATTCTTTTCCAAAATCGGTCTTGTCACCGGTAACTGGTACGTGAGATAAGCTGAGGTCTCAAAAGATGGTCAAGCTATCCACACATTCAACCTCTTCCAAAAAACACAAATACGGCGTGTAAAAACCTGGTTGCGGTTACGTACACTAATCGCGTCTATAATCCCTGAAGAACCGCACTATACATACAACAAGAAAGGCAATGCCGCCTTTTCCTCAACCATCGACTGTCTCCCCTATCACTACATGGGCAGAGAGCTGGTAACACCACTCGCTCGCATTTCATAAACTCACCCAAGAAATTTGTTTAGTCAGCTTCATTTTTCAACTTATTGACTGCTGTAAGTCATTCTCTTATGTTTGTGAACTGCAGAAATAACATTCAATTCCTAATGACAAATACTTGTTCAAGTAAGAAGAAACACATTTCTAAACCACCCGCTTGCATTTTATAAACATGCACACTTCTTTGTCCTTCACTTCTATAAATACTCAATTTTCAAGCAAGTTAGTCCGAGAGCCTAAGCAGTCAACATAGGAAGAATAACTTCTCTAGCCACAAAATCGACAGAAATTCCGTCTAGTGCCACCAGGTGACAAAACTGCAAGTTCCACATAACCACCACACGGTGTCGTAGACCACCACGCAATAGACTTCCTCCGGGTAGTCCGAGGCTATTGCAACCCCGTACTTTGCGTTTGTACCTCCACTAGAAGACACCACAAAAAAATTAAAACCCATATGAGAAAACAACCTCACACCAAACCAGAAAGCTTCCTTCGCCGAGCAACTTTGTATATTGAGAGATACCGCAAAGCTTTCAAGGGCATACACTGCCACACCCTTACTACCTAGCACCTACCTATAAAAGCAGCCGGTAATAAATGGCGCCCAACGTGGGGCGTTAAAGAGCATAGTGCCTTCGCAATCCCGCAACCAACAAACTGAGAAGAAGAAATCCAAACAAAACGCTCTGAAGACATTGAACAAACTTCAGCAATCGCCTCTAACGATGACTACCAGATAGTCATCTGGGTGACCATAACAACACGGCTCCCAACCAGGTTAAGATCCCAGTTAACCAAACATACTGTCTCGGGACATGTCCAAGCACACATTTCGAACAAACCCCAGACAAGTACGGGAAAACCCAAGTAAGGTAACGTCACTAGTTTGCAAATCACAAAGACCTGACAGAATATTTGGCAGTCTATTCGTTCATTACTACACCAAAGTAAGGCGACACGATAACCTATAAGAACGAGCTGATCACCGTAACACATCACCCCGACATGACGAGACACCTCACCTACCTAGTAGATGCAGAATTCCACAAAGACACCGTAAGTCACGACGTTCTTCTGAAAAGAATAACAGACCTAGTGACGATGATTACAAATCCGCATTATATCTGCGATCCGCAGGTGGAACACAAGGCTCACATGTACTTGTTGGACGTGGCAATCTACATGAACAAGCAATGGAAATAGGTGACCTCACAAAGTCAGATATGACAAGCTAACCTCAATGTGATGCCCGAAGAGACCAAAAGAGTCCAGAAATTCAATCAATCGGAAACTAACAACTAAACGTCATTGAAGTCGAACATCAAATGCCACCAGAAATCACAACACTTCAGGTAACAGCCACCGTAGAACCCATAGAGAAAGTGCCACAAAAAACACTTCGGCTCTGCCCTACCTGCAGTCAACACCGGACGTAACAAAACTGACGTAACAGACTGGCAATATCCCCCTTTCCGGCCTCCCAAGAAAAACCAAAAAAGTCAAACCAAAACCAAACTTTTCGTTTCGTTTCACCGACCAAAAAAGAAATCGTAACACCATGCAACTAGTGAACGAAAGCACTCAGAAGAAAAAAACAACTTACGCCGATCATCGTCCTAGTTGAAACTCGTGCAACAATGAACTACCGCGTAGTGCCCAGAGACGTGGTCCGGGAGAGGTTAAACTCGCTCAACGTGTGCCACTCCAATGCCAAACACCGTGAAAACTACCACCAAAGCCCGGAAATTAAAACAATTACGGACAAACTCGCGACACCCGAACTTATTGTAAAACCCCAGTAGATACTTTATATTATTAAACATACTTTATATTATTAAACATGAACTACTCCTATATATAATGTATACAATAAAACACAATTTCTTTTAACTTTTCCATCAAAACAGCTGCAATGGCATTCATGTCGGAGCAGCAACCAGTAACCGTTACTGTCGGCAAAAAGGCCGATGACAAACCAATTGGACTTCAGCAGCAAAACAAAAAAAATGAAAGGCAAGAACAAGTCCCAGGCAAGAGACAAACCTAGCACAAGCGCCAGGGTCGCCGCCTTATCACGCGCCAGATAGCCACCATGGACACTACCATAGAGAACCTCAACCGGAGAATATTGGAAATATACTCTGCATTCCAAACCTTGGAGGATTTTATAATAGAAAAACCAAGACAAGCAAGACCCCCACCGCCAAGGTTGAGGAACCGGACAAACCCGCACCGGACCAGGAAGAAATATACCTGAGGAATACCAAAGGACCTGGCCACGCCCACCTTAAAATAAGTAACCCGCCCGCTAAAGATGTGAACGGCCCGCAAGCGGAGAGCTTCTCCAAAGTGAGAAAAAAGAAGAGACCAGAATTCATTTACCAAAGTAAGGTTACGGCTGGATGCAGCGGATCTCAACCACTCCGGTAAAGTCTCAAACACTCCGGCCCCGGCTCCGTTTACTTCACAATCCGCAAGTCCCCGCAAACCTGTCACTGCAAAACAAATCGTTAGCAAATGTTGTTTCGCAGTCGGCACCTACTCTTGCGAAAGGTAATGAGAAGATAGTCGCTCATCCCAACGACTTCAAATATTTTCATTAAAAAAAAAATCATGTTCGCTCTACTTCCGCAATAATAGCTTATACCCCAAAGTTGATTGATTACGATATGTTTTTGGAATGGTAATTTCAGCTAAGATGAATAAAGTAGAATTCTTCATCTGTCAGAACATCGATGTCATGTCGGTGTCTGAGTCGATTCACAATTCAAAATACTTTCACGAATTTGGAAACGTCGGGGGTGAGGCCGGGGCGTAGAACACTAATCTTTGCAAAAGGATCCTTGAACAATTCCGAGTTTGATACTTCTGACAGTGTCGTTGGAATCAAATGCGATCGTTGCAAATGTTCCCGGGTTAAGGATAATCAAAATCGCATCAAGCTACATGATCCCGTGCAACCAAATCAAAACAGCAGATTTAGATTCGGTCTTAACAAATCCTTTCCCCACTAACCTTGCTGGAGACTTCAACGCAAAGTACCGGGCGTAAAATAGCTCCATTTCAAACGCCAAGAAAAAGGTGCTGCTCGACCAGTAAAACCCACCCACTACTATAAAGTTTCCAAAAAAACGTTCTTGATGTAGCAATACTAAAGAACGTCAACTTCCAACACAAAATCAAAGTAATCAACGACCTAAGCTGGGACCACAACCCAGTAGTACTGGAGCTCTTTAAAAGAGAATCAACTAGAAAGTGAAAAAAAATTGTAACAGATACTAATTGGCCTCTCTTCTTACGATGCCTGGAAAAAAGCATTGGCAGCCTGGCCCCAGTAAGAACATAGAAAGAAAGTGCCGTCAAACTTTTGACATTCCAAATCCGCCAGGCCTCGGCAAAGGCTACTAAAATCACGCGGACGTTTACATTCTTCTACCTTCCCATCAGCATTGGTTCAGATAAAGACATTGTGACAGATCATATCGTTAAGGGTTTCAGACTAAAAAAGAACCGTAGTCTTTTTCAGGTAGTCTTCTTTGATGTCAAAAAAGCCTATGACAAGGTCTGGCACCTTAACTTTAAACTGCACAGCAAAACTTCCCTCTGCGGCTTATAAGCAAAGAGTTCTATAACTAGAGATTCCAAGCCAGCGTTTTGCCGTACAATCTCAGTATCTCTGTTCTTGTCGCACAACTCTATACCCTCTCCCTCTCTCTACTAGTGATCGAGCAACTATACGTTGTAGGTAATAGAGAAACGTCATGGTGCGACAAAGATGAAGATACTGAGAGTGTGCGCTGCTTATACATTGTTTAAAAGGCAGCTTGAAATCTCTAGCTATAGAACTCTTTGCTTATAAAGCTGATTGCCTTATATCTATAACGCAAAACTATGGCAGTCAAAATTATGAATAATATTTCTACCTCACGGCAAAAGTTCCTCAAGGCTCCATATAATCTACTATGTTTTTTAACCTGTTCGTCGAGGATATGCTCTCGGGATGCACCCACGGGGTAAAAATGACACAATACGCTGACGACACAGCACTTCTATACTCATCAAAGTCACCAATGATGGTCACTTCCAGGCTAGAAAAAGCCACCACCAATCTAGAGAACTGGTTGAATGACTGACAAGTCAAAGTTAATCCAGAATAAAGCAAAGCTATCTTCACATGGTGACGGAACACCCCTCATGAGAACGTTCTTCTTAATGACGTTACCATACCGTGGTCCAATGCTGATAAGTATCTAAGAATTACCTTCGACAAAGAGTTCATTTACTGGTTGCACGTGCACTCTATTCTCTTCTAGTTCCAATGCTGCGGCGGGACAGTGGCTTGTCGCTCAGAAATAAAATTCGGCTGTTCACCTCGACCATCAGACCATTTGGGAGACGGCCGCAAACATGAATTTCGATAGACTGGAGTCCTTCCAAAGTCTGACTTTGCGGATGCTTCTCAGAGCTCCATGGTACGTCCAAAATCGTAAAATTTAAAGCAATCTCGAGATTCCTCCTCTGCGCAGACATCTCAAAGCTTTGACAAAAGAGTACTTAGAGAATCTCGCGGCTCATTCCAATTCTGACCTGGCCCAACTCGGCGAGCCAGACAAGGATGTTTCGCGACATAAACGCCCGGTTAACCAATTAGTTAACCTTATCCCTACCTAAAGTGGGTAACGCCACATCCCAGCCCATAGCCTATAGCTTATACTCGTCCCATTTTTCCACTTTCATCTTACCCAAAACGGAAAGTCTATTATAAGCCATTAGGTTTCGAACTTAAAGGCATTCAACATTGGGGAAGGTTTAGTCCGTAAGCGCTTTTCTCGTGAAAGTAATGCAACACCTTGAGTCTTTAAATAATTAAAAAAAAAAGTCGAGTCTAAGAGCCTGTGCATAAATCAGCCACTGCGTACAAGAATGATGTCAATATTTGACTTTGTATACACACATTATAGTTTTATTCACATATGCCCTCCAATACACCAATCTAAAGTTGCGATGCTGGAATGGTCTATGCAACTATGAGCAACTTCAGGTCGTATATCTGGTGAGCAATGGCCGCGTTCAGGACGACTCATCATGCGTACTGAACGCGCTTGATGACTATCGTTTGCTGGCAGCGCTTGTCATTTTACTCATCATACATCTAGGTTTGCTTGATCCGCGCTTTTATTTGAAAAGTAAACTCATCATGTCAAAACTAAACTACATAGCAGTTATATATGTTTTTAAACGGGAAAGGAGCAACATAGGTAACTATGAGATTACAACGTAATATTAACGCTGTAATAACTTGGGTGAGAGAAGTAAAAAATGATAAAGATAATCAATTGCCGTACTTCGTTGCCAACTTCAGAGTAATCTTATTCTACACCTTCGCCTTAGATGGCTTTACTTATTGAGAATATATTATATCTCGTTAAATAGCGGCTTCATAAACTAATTAAATTATTTATTTAAATTCAAAACTCTGAGCTTTATGTTTATGTAGTTGGTAAAAGTTTACACGGTTGGCAACAGTGGCAAAAAATACCGTTCAGACGGGCTCAGCGCTTAATAGATCAGCGCTGGCAACTGATTAGTTATACTGAACGCAACCATTGTTATAATCGACCAGCTGTTGGCAGCGTTGCCAGGTACCGTAATTGCGATAGATTTGCCATAATTGAACTGCATCAACTTTCGAAACTTTAACTGACAAACTAAATTTGATTGCCATATTATAAACGTTTTCATTCATTTTTATACAAATAATGACATCTAAACTTGAAAGTGAATATTAACTAACTTTTAAGAAATGGTATAATGATGTGGCAGACAAATACTAACTAATATTTTACATTTTGCATACAACATTATAAGAAAAAAAACTTTTTTTAATCAAATCAGTGTCCTTAGATAACATAACCTAATGTACCCACCAAATCAACTTAAATGGACGTTTGAATACCTCATTAGCATGTTTGTAATAACAAATAATTCCAAAATTGTATTTTAAAATTGATAAATAAAAATAAATGATACGCCACTGAACTCTTGACATATCTCCCACTACCACCAACCTAACAAAAAAATAAATTCAATATAATTGGCGCGTAATTTAAAAAAATAAACATTCAACAGTTACAATTCAAAAAAAATAACAAAATCAATTTACCTGAGTAGGTGTATAAGTAGCGTTATCCTTAATGGCTTCTTTAAATGCATCAATAAATTTATCAACAACATTTTTATGTATTTTAATCTCCTGAGGCACAGTAATAGATCGCGTAACTCGATCCTGTAAATCCCTAAAATCACGAGCATTCAACCTAATTTTAAACATTTCAACACGACTCGAATGCACTTCAATTGTAATAAATTGCTCTTGCACACCATCATTTAAATGCGAAATTGAATGTGTATCACTTTCTTTTACGATTAAATTCGCATCACTTTGATGCGATATGAAAACACTTAATGGATTTATTTTTATTATCCAATTTGCCGTTACAATAATTCTACTTATTGGATTCGGTTGAATCGAGAATTTTTCAATGCTGAAAATAAATTATTTAATAAATTTTATTGCAATTAATAAAATGATTCATTATATACTTTCTAAATTCTGCATTAATATCGGAAGCTATAATTTTCCAACTGGAATTGTTATTGCAGAATTTACACAGATTTTTTGCGATTGGATGGTTTTCATTGTTTGGTTCATACGTATAACTTGTATAGAATGCCATTAATGGCAATATAAAACAAGGTGTTAATATAAGTTTGCTTAACAGATTCGATTCTGAAAAAAATATGGCCTGTAACTATAAATAAATTAATTTATTAATAAAACTGACTGTAAATTTGTATTTACCCCATCGTTACTGCCTGCTAATATAATAAATAGTATAAATGATGCAGGTAGTAGTGAGTATACGAAAAGCGTTAAAGTAGTCCTTTTTAATTGATAAGTTATAAAATCTTCATGTTCATTTCCGAGATATGCAGAGAATAATGCAGGAATTGTAAAACCAGCCGATGTAAACTCCGGGGGTGGATAAATTATGCATGCCACTAACAGAAGATATAATAAAATAATAACTAAATCTGGTGTCATTTTGGAATTTTGATTATTTTTAACATTTAATTCATTACACTACTGTTGCTCAACACTTGTCATAACATATTTGAAGTTAGTTGTTATTATAGGTTAAAAAGTTAAATATGTATAACATGTTACATGGCCAACATGGGTTGAATTCATTGGTTAAAACAGAAAATACGTGGTAGTAGTTAGTCACGGAAGATAAAAATATTATATGTTATTGCGTAAAGAATAGTAGTCCAAAGTCTAATTTATATATAGATTCAGGGACTAAATGTTTTGTTTTATTAATATTTGACATCTATATGAAATAAAACGTCAAATTTTAATTTTAAGACAAATTTTGACAGTTTATACTATTTGTTTGACAGTTTTGGCTAATTAGCCAAATTACAAATAATTAATTATCTTTGCCAGATTTTTAGCTACTATTTGACAATTTCTAATAGCATTACCAACTTATAATCATAAAAAACTTCCTTTTTAATGATTGTAAATTTGGCATTACAAACTGACAATTTAACTAACAATATTTGGCATTAATAATTAATAATTCTGCATTTAAAACTATAAATCCCGTTTTGAAAAATATAAATCTGGCATTCAAAGTGTAAAATTCTCTTCCAACGCGTTTAAATCTATTGTTAAATTGTTATAATCGCCATAAAATAGCAAACAGTACTAAAATTCGGCCATAAAATGTTAAAAATATTACAACTTGGCCACAAAACTTAAGATTTATGTAAAAATAGCAAAATCCGGCCATAAAAGAAACAAAAATAACAAATTTTTGTAAAAAATATTTAAATCTAATAATAAAATTTAAAAAATCCGGCCAGTGAATAAAAAAATTTCAACTTAAAGTAACAAAATTGGTTTATTAAATGTGAACAATGCAAAACTCCGGCCATAAAACAGTAAGCAGTATTAGAGTCTAAGCACAAAATGTCAAAATTATTAAAATCCGAAAACAAATTAAAAAAAAAAACACAAAATCCGGTTTATAAAATGTTAAAAATAACAAAATTGATTAATAAAAAACCATAGTCTAATAGTAAAATGTCAAAAATTGAGCCGTAATATTCAAAAACAGTAAGAAAAGTACCAATTCCGACAATAAAATGTTAGAAACATTAAAATTCAGCCACAAAATTTGGGAACTAGATCAAAAATACTAAAATCCGGCTATAAAATGTGAATAGTGTCAAAATTTAGCAATAAAATGCTAACTTCTAATAATAAAATATTAAAAATCCGATCAGAAAATTAAAAAAAGTACAAAATCCGGCCATAAAATGTCAACAACACTAATATTCGTCCACAAAACTTAAGAATTACGTAATAAAATACCAAAATATGGCTATAAAAAATCTTTAGGTAAAAAATAGAAACATAAAATAATAAAATGTCAAAAATTCAGTCCGAATCCTAAAAATGTAAAAAACTAATAACAAATTTATAATATAAAATGTCAAAAATATTAAAATTCGGAAACAAAACATAAGAATTACAATAAAATCCAATTAAAAAATGTCAAAAATACTAAAATACGACCACAAAACTCAAAAATTGCAAGCCAAAGTACTAAAATCCGGTCTTAAACTGTTAAAATGATTAAAATTAGTTTAAACTAATGTGCCCACTTACTAACCCAAGTGATTATCATTAAGAGAATAAAAGTTACTTCTTTTTACAAACATTAAAAGTCGTTATATTCAAAGAGAAGATGGTGATACTGACCCTTAATGACCAACATTTGGATGGGTGGGCGGGTTACTTCAATTTATGATTACCATCATTAGTTGCCCATCTACCCGCCCAAATATGCGTTATCAAAAGATTGAAAGTTCTCTCTGCAATTAGAAGTTTCAATATTCAAAGAAGAGGTGGTGATACCAACTTGTAATAACAAACACTTAAGCGGGCACTTCAGTTTAAACATGTCATTGCACGAGAGCTGCAACTCAAATCTCTAAACTACGGCTCAACACAACAAAATATCGTTATGGATCTTTGTCCACCATCTCCACAGAGACGTTTCAGACCCTGGAGAATTCTACCGTCATATTAAAGTTTAACCCTTAAAAACGTGCCAGTAACACAACCAGACAGCTGCAAATCATACCTGTGTTACCGGAGTCTCTTCCAAGGAGATGTCCGGTTCAAAGTAAAAAGCATCTTCTCCGTAAGAGTGTTCCCTGTAGTCGGAGTAATTGTAGATAGCATTTTAATAAACAAATTACTACAAACACCTTCACACAGAAGGCCACACGCATACACACTCACCCATAGTGCATTTTACTACAGACATGCTCACACAGAGCGCTGTCACCACAAACGCACTCCTACAGACTGCGCCGCGGCTCCCAAGAAAACCTAAGTGACGTTATTGATGCACGACGTAAAAGAGCTTAAAAATATACACAGTGGCCGTGCTAAAAGTTTCCCTTTGGCGGAGTGTGCTATGCCGTCGGAATTGAAGCAAGCCTCAGTGCAAGTTGTAAGTGTACCAAATTAGATCTAGGCTACGAGCAGATATACCCGTGACAATTCCTCCCTTTTTAAACTCAATACACGGTTTTTGTCCAAGATTGTTATTTCCTGGGTTCCGGTGGCGGCTTTGCTGTTTGTCTTTTTTCCGTTGGTACATTTGTCCAAGACACTAAAACCGATGCATCTACTCGCACGCAAACTTAACGCACTTTGCAGCGCAGCGGCAAGTTGTTTGAAGGCACGGTCGCGGTACGGGGTAGGCCAATGTTTGATCCGGTAATGTGTCCGAAGTTTGTTAAAATCTAAGCGCAACCTGCGCTGGTCTATAACCAGAAGATTCCGACAGAGAACTCTTGGTGTAACAGCGTCTTTCTGTACGTAGCGATTGGGACGGCGTCAGCAACGCAATGCCGAGCTTAGCTCCTGGTTCTATGGTAGAGTCTCTTAGATGTGTGCCTCCCACTGTATGAATAGAACAAATGGGTTTATTCGTGAGGGCCTTGCTATGGCCAGTTTCTTTGCCTGTCTCGTTTGGTCTTCCTTCTATGGTTACGATCGGTTCTTCGATTCCTAAGCCTTGTCGGTGAATCGAGTGCAATTGCTTAGCGAGTAATTGTCCACGTTCCAAATAACATCCCTGCCCAGTGCATCGTATAGCAGATTTCTGTAACGGCTTAAAAAAAATACTCCAGTTGTCGGGGGTTAGCTAGCTTGGTTAATGTTTATCATCACCATGCAGTCATAGAACCAATCCATCAGGCGGCAGATCTTGCTTGTTATATTTGGCAAGAAAGAATCTCAAAGTGTTGCAGGAGCAGCGTCTGAAATGTAGTTTATACTCCACATAGATTTCTGTTAGAATTGCTTGTTCCTCCCAGTTCTTGTTCTTTAAGATAAGGTTTTGCATTTTGCATTACTGCCTTGGTTCACAATCAAATTGTAGTCAGCATGGTTATCAACCTGTAATAGTTTGCAATAACGGTGTCTGATGGTAATACCATTGTCGGCTTCGTAGCATACGATGCTTCCATAGTCACGTCTAGATGTTCGGCTAGGTAGCTGTTTAACTCGAAGTAGTCTGTTGTTTAGTAGCAGACTTTGATCTCTTTGTCCTTTACCCATAGGGTTCTGTCTAGAACGCAGTTATTATAGCGCTTCTCTAGATAGTGCGATACAGAGTATTCATACTCCAGCTAGTCGCGCGGTGGCAACATCTTTGACATTTGACAATGCGAAATAGCTCTATCCATTCGATGTCTTTTTCTATATTTTAAGTGTGTCCGGACACCCAAAAGCACTATGTCTTTGGATGTTCCTGCTTGGGTGCCATTTGTTACCGGCGTCTCTTCCAAGCGAGTAGAAGAAGTGGCCGGTTTAAGATAAAGAGCGTTCTACCTTTCCGAAAGTATGTGGACACAACGACAATCTGACCATCGAACAGCGCTCCGACCATCGAACAGCACTCCGAGCATAAAACACTAAAATTTGTTCTAAGTTCGCACTCTCGTACACCGCTCGAGCCTCGTATTTATATTAAACTGAAACTTTTTTAGCGGCGTGAGAGTAAAATTATTACATTATATTTTTTAATTACTAAATAATTTTACTCTCACGCTGATCGCCGTTGTGTCCAAGCCCTTAGAGTGCTTCCTGAGATCAGTGTAGTCGTAGAGAACATTTCAATAAACAAATTATTTTTATCTTCTTCAAACACCTTCTCACAAAAGGCCACATGCATACACACTCCTAGAGTGCATTTCACTACAGACACGCTCACCCCAAACGCACTCACACAGAGTGCGGTTCCCAAGAGAACCTAAGTGACGTTATTGATGCACGACGTGAAAAAGCTTAAAGCTACCCACAGTGGCAGTGCTGAATGTTTTCCTTTGGCGGGGAATGCAATGTCGTCGGGATAGAGACAAATCTTAGTGCAAATTGATGCTGAATCGTTGGTAGCAAGCCAGCGGCAGAAGGTGCGTCCTGCCTAGGGAAACGTCTTTGCCGTGATAGCCGTTTGGTCTCTACTGAGAGCGAAGTTGAAGTGACGATCAGACGGAATGCCCGCCGTTGGTCACTAGGTTTCGTCTTAGAAAGATCAATGTTGACGATGCAAATGAATTCTGAATCTGCGATGACAGATACAGATACACCAGACGTGCACAGAGAAGAAATTTGTCACGTTATTCATAACCAAAACGTAACAAACGACACCCCGACATGATACATAACAGACATAGTTCTGTGCCTCTCAATACATTATGATACCGTGACACAAAGACACATCCTGGACACTTCTAGTATGTAATAGAACTAACCCAAGGTGATACCCGGGTATCGTAACCAGAAACATTTTTTTTACTTACATAAAAGAAATAGATTCCAAAATTATACCTGGCTTTTCCGCGGCAGCAACATTGTGATCAAAAACAAAAATTCCTTCTACATAAAAAAAAAGTTACTCTTGAATACATTCAAACACATTTTTTGATATTAAGGAGCAAATTTGCCTGCATTGCCGTCTACTCATAATTCACTAAGAACCATGTTTTATACTTTAAACTTAAACACATTGTTATCTTTAAATAACTTGTTCCACTTGTTAAATTGGCTTTTATTGCAAATAGCGAGCGGCGGAAGCTTTTTATTAACGCTCTCAGATAGCGTGTTTTTCTTGACGTTACATCAGGAGTTGCTGTTAGTTGAGCTACAAAAGTAAAAGGCATCTGCAAAGACTGGAAAAAAGCGTTGGAATATTTTTTACTATCTACTTTCTCTTTGTTTTGCGTCGTTTAGCTATTGTCTTTTTTTTTGACAAGTTGATAGCTATACCAACTTTGGCATTCTCGAGCTACCGTGCATCTATCTGCAATGACTCAACAAGTTGCAGTAGGCTTTGTCAACAAGAAGTTGATCCGTTTCTGAATTTTCTTTGGCGACCGACAAGTTGTGAAGATCTGATAGCTACGTGCGGTTCTACCTGCAACACACAATTTCAATTAATATAATTTTTGTTTTAAACTGCTTGCAATTAATACTAACTGACGGGTGTTTTATAAGCAGCTCCATTAGCTGCTTCATCGTGGCATAAATCTTCTTTACCAAGTTGTTCAGTTTACGTATCTTTGTAATGTCTTCCTGCAATGCTTCTAGAGCCCGGATTGAATTCTCTAGTTCTTGAAGTTTTGGCAAAAGGTGTCAGCGTAGTACTTAAGATAATCTTAGTTTAGGTTAGGTTAGGTTAATCAAATCTTCTAATATTAACTGACGGGTTTTTTATGAGCAGCTCCATTAGCTGCTTCATCGTGGCATAATTCTTTTTTACTGAGTTGTTCAGTTTACGTATTGCAATGCTTCTAGAGCCCGGATTGAATTCTCTAGTTCTTGAAGTTTTGGCAAAAGGTGTCGTCAGCGTAGTACTCAAGATAATCTTAGTTTATGTTTTCAAAAGCTTGGGTGACCAAATCTTCTATTGCTTTAATTTTTTAGTTAAAAATTACCAGGACAAATTGCTTTATCCTAGTTTTTAACATCTTCATCCTGGCAAAAATTATACTCTTAATCTTCATCTTTTTCTATCTAAGGCATTGTCTTTGGGTTTACGTCTGCTAAAGTTATAAAACTTCTAAAACAACAATTTTTTTTATACTGCTTCGGATTGTCTTTCTCTTTTAATTTTTTTTGTATTGTTTATTTTAAAAATTTAAAGGTAAAGTAGTAGAACACCAAATGCAACTGACAAACCAAACCCTCACAAGTTTAACTTTAAGCAAACTAAAATGCCCAATTCCAAAATAATGTCATAGAACCAAATGCCAGGAAGTACTGCATACAAACTGTGGTATGGTACTCAGAAATACCAAACGTACAAATACAATACATTCATTTTGCACACAGACAACAAAATCCTAATCTAGCTGAAGCAGCCACCCGCAAAATATAAAATGACCAGATAAGAGCTACAGTTAGAAGAATTTAATTTATAGTTGAAACACGTCCCCGGAACGTCTTACCACCTGCCAGACTCTCTGTTTTAACAACCGCATAAAGAAAAAATAAAAGAATTGAAAGAGAAGGTATACAGGTTAATGTCACATCAGCTCAACAAAAAAAAAACGCATACTACAAGAAGCCTACGTCAATTTTTCCAGCGCTTAAGCCAAACAACTGCTCAATTTAGATCAAAAAACCTATGCCGCCGCTGTCACACAACGTGAAGTAAAGTTCAAATATCAAATAAAGAAAAACAAAACTTTTATCAGAACTATAAATGCAGCAGCATCCAGATATAGCATAAAAAAAACGCAAATTATGAAAAAAAAAGGCAATCAAAACCATCTTAAAGATACACTATTGGCCAAAAGTAAAAAACAACGTCCGATGGTTTATTCAAAAACGTCTCAAGGATTGCCATCAATTTTTGACTAAAAAACTAAAAGATAGGTTAAGTTAGGTTAAGTAAGAAATGGCAAGACATGTGGGACAAAAGTAAAAAAGACAAATGGACAAAGACGATCATAAAAGATATTGAAAAATAGCACAACAGAAAAGAGAAAAACCTAAGTTACCACATAACACAAGTTCGGACTGCAATAGGATGAGCAATGCATGTACTGCCCATACAAGGATGACCCCGGACACATGTTCGAGTGTGTAAAGTGGAAGCCGGAAATAGAAAAAATTAAAAATGTAACAGGTACTACAATAACAAAGGAGAATATAGTTGAAGTAATGCTAGTAAGTGTAGAAAATTGAAAAATGGCAAAGGAGGTTTTAGAAAAAATCTTAATTGAAAAAGACCAGCTAAGAGATGAACAGAAAAAAGACACCGCAAGTGCATAAAGCATTTTCCCTCCTCTATATATATAAAAAAAAGTTAGGTTAGGTTAGGTTTCTGTTGCCAAGGCTAATCACCGAAGCCAAAAGTTAAAACTACCACATTTGGCGCAAATTCAAAAATTCCAACCTAAACTATTGGGTTCTTTAACAAGCACCCAACAAAGCAGTACATAGGACCTTCTAAAGTTTTTCGAAAGAAAGCATACTCATCACAACACATTTAAAAAAAAAACTGACCCTTCAGTTAGAGGACTCGAACTTAAAACCCATATTGTAACAGTCAAGTACTTTAACCACTACACCACATAAGCGGTTAAAAGGATAAAGCATCAGCAATAGAACGTAGAGCGTAACATTTTCTACCAATACAGATACATTTAAATTATTGTATTTGACGACAGACTGCAGTTTACCAGTCATCGCCAAAGTCTGCAAAAATTAAAAATGCTCAAGCCAACCTGATAGATTGTTGCCATGAAGAGTTAAAGATGAATATAACAACTTTGAAAAACCTCTGAAAAAATTGGGATAAGTTAAACAACCTGGCACCCATTAATGCTTAGCTAGAAACAAACAGCACAGCACCAGGCACAATTTGGCAAGAAACAATCTGTAAGAACCAAAAACGGCTTTAAGAACTTTGCTACTGTTAAAGTACATACTAAAATAGAACATACTCTAAGCGGTAAAACTTTATCATTACCTACAGACCCGGAAAGGAAGCCATAATACAAGAGAGAGAAAAAGAGTTTACTTTAAAACTTGTTTCACAATCACTGGGCCTTCCAGACGTCTAGCTTGCATAGCGCGCATGCGTCTAGGTTTTAGGTGCTACTTTATTGTAGAGTCGGTATTGACAACTACTCGGTTTTGTCATCCTTGGCTAAAAATTGGTCCAATTTCTTAAAAAAGCTGTTCTAAGATTTTTGGAGTTCTTAACAATGTTGGGTTTGTAGAGTTGGAGAGCTATTACTTCAAGTTGACCCAAGTTGTGCGCCAATTGTTGCGGTATAACTTTGTCGGAGTTGCCACTTCTCCGCTGTTTTTTAAGAAAATTAGATCTTAAAGATGGAAGCAACGGTTACTGTACATGTTACCATAATGTGGTCACTGTTACTCGTTTCAAACGGCACCACATTGTGCAATTCAATCAAATCTGTTCTTTAAATTGCGCAAAGCAATTAGAGCTCCGAGGCTGCTTAACTGCCTCTTAGGTCGTGTGACAATCGCTCTATTACTACATCCAGATTAATCTCATATTTTACTAGTCATAATATTATTATAACTCGTTATATTTTTAATGATTTCTTTAGCAAAAAAAACAACGTTTGCAAGATTCCGTTTGACCGAATAACTAACTATACTCACACTATTTCCGTAAAAACGGTAAAAAGAAGTCAGTTAGTAGTAAGTAAACCAGTATTATGTCGACTTATAAACTATACATGATCTGTGCACTTGAAGCAAAAGGTTTATTGCAAGAGCCAATACATAGTCGGCATTAGGTTTGTCCTTTTAATTTAAAAACAAGTAAAATGTTTGAAAAATTTTGTTAATTTCTAGCCATAATCTTTTACGGCTATTTTTATTAGAATATTCTTTTGAGCTTTTTTTAGGTTGTTGCAGCGCCGGTTTGATGACCACAATTCACAAAACGTTCTAAAAAGTTTTTAGAATCGCGGAACCAGAAAGTTTTTTGATTTTCGCATTTTATTTTCTGCAAACCGCAAGACAATATGTCAACCGGATTGATTCTGCTAAAAAACACATTTCTTAAGGATTTCAAAAAACCAAAAGTCGACCAGAATTCTATTAATTAACAAAACTGATTACTAACTACTACACATTTTACAAACTACTCATCAACGTTCCGTGCTCTATGCTGTCAAACAACTAATCTACAGCAAGCGGCAGAATAATTGACAAGTAATACTCAACCAACCAAGTGCCACCAAAATGCATAAAAAAAATTAATTCTACAATTCCACCTGGCAGTTCCAAGGCAGCAACATCAAGGTCAATGACAAAAATTCCTTCTACACCTACCCTGTACGGTTGCAACCGCTCCCCGCAAGTATGTCACACAACAGCAACCTAATACAAAACTTTATTCTTTACTTTGAAGGCAAGTCATTTTACATGACAGAAGTTACATACCTAATGCATTACCCACATACAACTTTCTAATACATAAAGGCTGGAAATATTACATTTTAAGCTGCATACAGTAACAACCCTCATCTCAATTACCGAAGTTAACTCTCCAGCAACCAACTCATAAACTTGTGACGGTTGGGATTTTTTTCTACAAAACCCAGAACCGGTAACATCATTTACGTCATCAAACTGCAGAAGCATTGAAAGAGAACCAACAAAATTCCTTAATGACAAACACTAAAGCAAGATACTTTAGTAAAAACTATTAACCCACAACTTATGTACTAAGTGCAAAATAGTGGAATTTGCTCCTGACATCACGTAACTTGATCCTGTCTCTAGATCGCTAATATCCGTCCAACCTTAATCCAAAATGTCTGTTCAATACTCCGCTAAAAATAAATGTTATTCTTAAAAACAAGAAAACAGATTTTCTAATATTTATGAAAAACTAAAAGCCAGCCAGTAATCTAATAACTAACAAATTGGCCTACATTGCCGTCTACTCTACAAATCATTCACCTACGTTTTGTGGTCTATGCAAAAAACAACAACCGTGTTTTAGATGTTAAACTGTACATGGTCTTCTTTAAAAAAAAAAAATGCCGCTAACGTCCAAACGTGTATTTAGACCGTAACCTCAAATTTGCGTTCCAAAAAGTTTTTAACGGAGCGCAATTGTAAAGCCAGAAAACTGCAGATAACTCGGAAACGGAAAGTTTATTAGCTGTCAAACTTTTCAGCAAACTTTGGTCCAAATACCAACCCAACTGGTTCCGCTAAAAAAAATTGTTCTTGAAAACAAAAAACACCGTTAGTCAGAAACTTAATAACTAGCCAATTATTCACCAACTTTCCATTATCTATGCTGTCGACCAACTGATCTACAAGTGCATTTTTTCATAACGTAATTAACTTAAACCTATTTGGTTAATTACCGACGTTAGCAAACTAGTTTAACGTAGTTTATTTATTTTTATACTTCAATTTTTTCCCATATTTTGATTGAAATAAACGTTGCAAATTCTTTTCGAGCAATAGCTACACCACTGAGTCACTACCAATTTAATGACACATCTGTCAATATATTTTTAGGTTATGCAAGTAATACAATAATTGCAAACTGATAGTTGTTTTAACCTAACCTAACGTAATCTCTAATGTATGATCCACACAATTTTTAGGTTAGTTGCTTAGTTTTATATAATGAAAAAGCGCTAAAAATGGTTGATCAGATTTTGTTTTCAAACACAGTAATTGTAAATTGACAGTTATTGTAACCTAACGTAACGTAACCTCAATTGTATGACATAAAAGTCTTCACAATTTTTAGGCTAATTTTATATTAAAAAAAAAACGCTAAAAATGTTTGACTAGTTTTATTTTTTGTACCTTTCATTACGAGTTTGGACGATAATCTTTGACAAAACCTGAATAAATTGTTATAAACTTAAAAGTAATTTACCTTGCGCACGCCAATGGTTTCTTACTAATTTCATTGCGATTACTAAGCACCCACCTGTTAGTCATCCTATGACTAACTCCTTCTGTCTCAAGAACCAGGTATCTACCATCTCCGTCCAACAGGTGCGGCAGCAAAGTATTAAGAAGCAGACAGTTTGTTTATGATTTAGCTATCGAGTGGTTGTCCTATTTGTTTGTGTGTGTTTATTAATTTAATGTTGAAGTGAAGCCTTTGAATCAATTTTACAAAAATGTGGCTTAAGTGGAGGACTTGTAATCTCAATATATTAATTATATTTAGTGTAATTGTGTCATGTACAGGTAATTTGATCAATTTTTAAAGCACTGGGTTGTGGATATAGGCGGGGCATGTGGCACTGTTTATTAATGCTTTTATCAATTTGTTATTTAATGTAAATTTACTAATATGTATTATATTGTGTAATGATAATAAAATAAAGAATGCAATCTTGTTTATTTATTTATTTATAAAATTCAGCTTTCCTGAAGTAATAATTATGTAAATTAATGAAGGGTGTGTTACTCATCCAATTTAATATAAGTAATTAAGAATATGTGGATATTTTTAAAACAATTGTTCATTATTGTAAGGTGTAGAATTGACTACTTAGTTGTTGGGTATAAAAGCTGAACAAAATTAACTTTATTATTCATAAAAGAAGCAAATGCGTACATTGAAACATATTTAGAGTTAAATATCTTTGTTGCAAAAAAAATAGAATAGCTTCTATAGTCTGTTGAGCTCGATATCAGACTGGTTAGTGTCTACTTAACCTTTTCATTGTGTCGACTTAATATGTTTGATAAGTCTAGCAGATAACCTTACACCACAACATAGCTTCAATAAGACATTTTTAGTTTTTAGAAGTTTGTAGATTCAGATATTATCAAAAGTTGTCAACAGTTTGACAGAAAATTGTTGAAATGTCAAAAGTTTGACAGAAATTGTTAAAATCTCAAAAGTTTGATAGAAAAATGGTTGAAATGTTAGAAGTTTGACAGAAAATTGTTAAAATGTCAACAGTTTGCTAGGAAATTGTCAAAAGTTGGACAGAAAATTATTAATATGTTTAAAGTTTGACAGAAAACTGTTGAAATGTCAAAAGTTTGATAGAAAATTGTCAAAAGTTATAACAGAATGTGGTTAAAATTTTATAAAAGTTTGACAGAAAATTGTTAAAATGTCAATAGTTTGACAAAAAATTGTTAAAATGTCAAAAGTTTGATAAAAATGTCAAAAGTTTGACAAAAAATTGTTAAAATGTCAAAAGTTTGACAAAACTTTGTTGAAAAAAAATTGACAGTTTTAAATGTTTGTCAGACAAGCATTAGACACTTGATTTAAGTTTATCATTTGTAAAAAGTATGATTTTATTACCACTAACCTTACATTAATTGCTTTTAATCTTTTTTAACCTAACCTAACATGTTTTTAGCTGAAATTCGTCACACATCAGTAGAACAAGACTTAAACGATCCACGAATAAAAATAATATGGTGTACTGTAAGCAGAGATGAACAAAGAAAATGCAACAATTTTGCAATGGCAGTTGAAAGAGATCGATTAAGCGTTGGTTACGATGAATTCAAACTAAGTTGCTATCATGCTTTCAATAAAGCAGAATGCATGCAACTGTTGGATGCTGGAACGGTGACGTTTACATCACTCGATGCTGGAGAGGTTTTTGTCGGAGGAAGATACCACAGTTTGGTACCAATTTCTCAAGAAGTATCGGAAGGGGGATTCAATTATAATTATGCTGTTGCTGTTATTAAGAAGAATACTTTGACTGAAGTTACATCATTGAGGGATTTGAGGAATAAGAGAGCTTGTTTTGCAGGTGTTGGAACTATGGCTGGATGGACATTACCAGTTTATACTGTAAGATTGTATTAAAATAATTAAATGGGTATACATGGATAATTATAGGTTATGTTTATTAAAATCTATAGTATGCTGAATTAGTCAAGTGAAGTTAGGAAAAATTTAATATTTTAATTAAGAAATAATTATCTTTTATCAATATAACTTCAAAAATTATCTTCAAGATGAGTTAAAACCAATGAAGTAAAGTAAGGCATACTACAACCATAACCTAAAATAATAAATATTGATTAAATCTGTCAAAATGATAATATTGTTTTAATATGTCAAAATATTTCTGCTAAATGTGTCAAAAATTGAATTGAATGTCAAAGTGGGGACATTTTTTGACTTAAGTCTCAACAATTTTGATCTGATATATTTTGACATATAAAGGGTGTCCCAAAATTAACGCAAGATTTGAATTAAATAGAAAACACAGTTTTTAGTCTTTTGATTGTTATTTTTTTATTCAATCATAAAGTACATAGGATAGGGTTATTTATGGGATATCACATCAGGCAAGTGGCCTTCACGGCTTTGCTGGCACATACGCACTCTTTAGTCGAAATTTTCCATGACCATTCATGGTCACAGGTGGTTGTGGGCTTGTTGACATAGTCCTTTGACTTCAAATAACCCCATAAAAAGAAATCTAATGGTGTTAAATCACACGATGTAGGGGGCCAATTCTGATCACTGAAACGAGAGAGTACACAACCAGGAAATGTCTCATGCAGCAATTGAATTGTTTCACGGGCTATATGGCATGTGGCATCGTGTAAGCCTTTATTTTTACTGACAATTTACTGCACAAATGGCGGCAAATTCAAATCTTGCGTTAATTTTGGGACACCCTTTATATTAAGATTAAGATGCACTCAGGTCACGCGCCTTTGCACCAGCAAAAGAATCGGATGTCTTGCTTGTTACGCAGTTACGTCAACATATGTGTTTCCAGCACGCCCGCAGGAGCTGAGCTGGGGGTATCGATGGTCTTGGTGTTCTACAGGATGCAGGGGATACGAGTTTGTGGGCAGTTGTGTTGGGCATGTGTCGTTTCTGCCAGTCTTTGCCTCTAGAACATGTATTTGTTGACGGACGGGTGATTTGATACTTACAGTCGTTGATATAGAACGTTCATCCTTGGTGGTGGTCTAGCAGACTCAACTTTTGGAGTTAACAACATCTCCTGTTGTTCAATCTCATCTTTTATTAGTTTGTCGCTGGGGTTGCGGTACAGCGCGTCAGGTAATATGTTTATCTACAACGGCAGAGAGGATATGTATGATTAACAGCTGTAACAAAAGTTAAGCAACGACCGCTCCGACCAAGACTTGGATGGGGTAACCAACAAAGTGATGCAGAGCTTGGCGTTCTTTCCAATATAGGTCCGTTACCTCATATAATTATCTAAACATATGGCTTCTCTGTGGCTGGGTGTGCCCGACATTGAGATTGAAACCCAAGGCCTTCTTCTTGATTTAGGCTTAGAGCTACGCGCCTTGTGGTATTGAAGTATAGCTGTCTTTCCATCGTTTTGGTTGTCTGCCCAGGAGCCTTTTGGAGTTTGGCTTTCAATTTCTCGATTGCTTAGCTATTCTGGTGTTTGGCATTTGGAATACGTATTCATTCTATGCTCGGCGCTTTTGTCTTGTCCATCGGATTATGTCTTGTATATCGTTTGTACGATTTTTTTTGTTTTCTGCTCTGGTCTTAGTGGCATAGATCATTATTAGTCCGATGCAGGTTTTGTATCTTCTGATCTTAGCATAATGGTTTTTCAATATTAGATCTCTTGGTTTTTTTTTTGGTTACTTCTACTGGTACTTAAATGAGATTACCTGTTCCATTCTTAGGGCGACAAGGTCAGACCTCTTGGTTGAGTACTTTTTTGCTTGCCACATTTCTAGTTGTTCCTTGTCGTACAGTTGCTGGAAGTGGTTCTTCTATTGTATCTTGCTATACTTGTTTGCTTCTTGATTTTTTTTGGCGCACTATTCCTCATATATTTGTTTGTGGGCCGTATAGGTCGTGCTCTATATCAGCTCTGTAGGTTGCCCAGAATTCGGTTTTTATTCATTTGGTTTCTATTTTTGTTTTGTTTTTTTAAATATTTTTTTAGTTTTTTGAGTGTTCTGTTCTGGAGGTACTTTCCAACATGCGCAGCGGAGTATGTTTTTCTTCCAAGACTTACTTTTTATGTTTTGTTTTGTTTTCCTCGTAGTCCTAAGAATCTGTGAGCTTTGTTTTCTCCTTTGGCATGAAGCTAACTTCTCCGAAGAACTCTTCGTCTTTACCCGGGCTTGGGACTGGCAGTGATAGCTAATGTTATTTGTGCACAACGTAAATGATTTATCTTCAAAATATGGCCCAAACGACGACCATACACTACAGTTTGTCTGAGTGGAAGTTGGAAGACCGCTTTAGTGGTGCCGTTTCACAAAAACGCTTGTGTTTTCATTGTCGGTTGAAACGTGCCAATACCCGATTTATCAATTTTTGAAATGAAGTGGAGACGTTCTTTAAACCAAACGACATGGCTCTAAACTGGTAGTGAGGTGTTTCCAACAGTATCTGCCGATACTCCGTATTCATGTCTATTTTTGTGAAAATTTTGGCCTCAAAGTCCTTTAGGATTTTGTGGAAACGCGGCGTTCCATCTTTATTCTTAATTAGTGCTATGAGTGCGCAATAGTCACTGGTTTTACTTTCTGTAATACCGGTTACCAACATCTCTTCCACTTGTCTTCTTGATATGCCATTATCCATTAATGGATGTTAGCGACAATATGGTTCATGTCTTCGCGATTCCTGGCTGTGTGGATCAGACTTCTGATGGTCCTCAGTCCCGTTTATTGTTTCTCAGCCACGACATCTTCTTCCGATTCCCCTCTTTCTTTCGATTTTGTCCTCGATAATAAGCTGTAGTATATTTTGGACATGTCCCAAATATGCAGTTTTCTTTCTTTTTATTGTAGTCAACTGTTTGCCCGTCGCAGGACTTCTTCGTTGGTTATTTGCGCGGTCCATGGGATCTTCTGCGATAGAGCTACATTTCGAAGGCTTTTATTCTGTTCATTGATGTTACTTTTATCGTCCACCACTCAGTACCGTAGAGGAGCACAGACCATATTATAGCATCTGACAAATCTTATTCGGAGGCTCAGATCAAATTCGGTGTTAATAAGGACTTCTCTGAATTTGGCACCTGATATCGGTGTCCGATGACCAGTCATCTGTCAGCCATGTTCCCAAATAGTTGAACTTCTTGACCCTTTCCACCGGTAGGCTGCCAAAAGTTAGCACCGCGTTTCCTGCTGGATTTGGGTTGCGGGATATAACCATAAACTTTGTTTTTAGTTATGTTTATGTTTAGTCCGATGAGTTGGCTCTGATTCCCTACTTCTACTGGACGCAGTGTTATTTTCTTCTTATGGACAAGTAGCCAGATGCCCAGATCTGGGCATGGTCTTTCAGTTCTCTTTTGTTTGTGATCGTGTGTTATCGGCAAATACGAATGTGAACGATCGCAATTGAGCCATTTATGGTTCTTTCGGGTACTCTTTTAGGGGAGTAGACTGTAATCTAGGCTGGAGCCGTTGTTACTCAGCCAGGAATATCCCAGTATAATTGCTTTACCCAATTTGGGCGGTGTTTCTTAACCTACGATAAGTAGTACGTGTGCATTGCTGGTGGATTTCAAAATGGATTATTATCGTTTTTAATTGCATTGCTCTGAGCAGGGCCAAGTTAAAGAAGTTTTGACTGTTAATGCCACTCGTGTTTGTTAGGTAGGTGATTCGGATGCTCCATAAATCTTTTGAGTTCATCCAAATTTGAGGCACGTGGTCCGCTAGCTAAGCTTTCTGTTAATGTTTTCCCGTTTGAGCTTGATGATAGTCAAGGTTTTGCTGGTCATTGTAAAATCTGTTTGTTAGGTCAGTTTTTGGCTTTTGGCAATGTAGTTTGATGAGTGGACCGTGGTTTGGCCTGGAATCACGTTGTGTCATCTTCATATTGTACATTGCAGCTTTCCGTCAACAGTCACAAACCTGGTGCTATCGACATACCACTACAGTAATTTCTCTGGAAATTTTGAGAGATCATTACCATCATCTTGTGGTTCCATACCGCGCCATGGTATCAGGACAGCCACTGGTAGCTGCTACACTCACTTCCACATCCTTCCTCTAACAAATAAACCAGTTCTTCATTGAGCTCTGTGTGAGGTGAGTTTGTTAGGGAGAAAACGAAGTTTAATTTGTTTAAAAAATTAAACAACTACTTACACAACCAACTCCGACACCCCGAAAACTTTTACCGAAAGTCACTCAAACACTAGCTCTGAAAATAACGGACCACGACGCCTCTTCATCTATTACGCCCTGAAGCTGCTGTGGGCGTCGTTCTTATTGTTTCTACTATCAGCAGATATGTTAGCCTCTGAACTTTATCTAGTTTGTTGGCCAAACTCTTGAGGGTGGTCCGATTATCATTTTGCTTGCAAAGAGCACTCAAATGACCTTTGTGGTTAAATTTTTCAGATGAATGAAAGTTTAGGTATGTAGTGGTTTTTTGCCGTCTTGTGAACGGTACAATTGCTGTGTAGCTTGGGTTTACTCATTTTTTTTGCATCGTCTTTCTACGGTTTTTAGTGCACTCTGTATCATGTTTGGAATATTTACGAGGATTGTGAGGTAATCCGCCAGCATAGCCTAAGGCAAAAACGTCCATGTAGTTTAGTATCTGTAGTAGGCTGTTTATGACGAGGCACAGTAAGGGTGAAAGTACACTTTCCTGTTGGTACCCGCCGGCGACTTCAGCTTCTACAGTCTTTCTATGTAATGTTATGGTTACAGTCCGGTTCTTGAGCATAGAGTTGACTCAGTGTTGGACGAGAGGGTCTATTCTTTGGCTCTACATTGCATCTGCGATGGATTCAAATGTATTATTGTATATATCTCGAACTTTTTTCCGGCTCCTGGTGAATTGAATGGGTTTAACGTGTCCCTCATTCTAGGTTGCCTTTCTGTTTACCTTCTTAATTGACAGTTTCAAGAGCTTCCATCAACGTAGAGCCGGGAAAGTGTGTCTGCAGGAGCTCTTGCAGAGTGCTTTTGACCGACTCAGTGTATTTTTTGTTTTTGCAAGAATCTAATGTTCCAGGTGCCTTTGCTTAAAGCTTTTTGGAGGCTGGAACATGTTGAAGGTCTTTACAGTATCATCTACTCCACGGTTCTCTGTTGTTTTTTTTATGTCATTGGCCATGAGGTGACTTAGCCGCCGTTTTCTTGGCTTTGTTGAACGGCTTTCTAGTGTTTGCCTTTGTTGGAGATGTGTTTGACAGTGCTAGTGCAACTTCCTTCAAAAGTGGTTTAAGTGGACAAACATATCTGTTATTATCAGGCGCTTGTGGGACGTTTTGGCTTTTTCTTTTGAAAATCACAGTTAGTTTTTCCCGGTTTTCTGCGTTAAAGACAGAAAGAGCGTTTCTTCTGATTTGGTATAGAGCCGGATGTATCCATGATCAAACAATGAGTCCGGCACTTCTACTATAAATTGTATGCATGAGGGTTGGGCTGCTAGCAGCTATCTGGTATGCTTAACGTCTTTATTTTTCTTTTGTGAGTCTAAGGTTCCTAGACAAGGGCGATATCAATGTTGTGTTCGACATATAAGCACTGAGGACTGAAGAAGCTGCTCCGCAGTTATTTAAATTGATGTGCACGATGTTCAACATTGAACTTACTATTACAGTTCTTTGGCAATAAATTTTGTTCCATGGCTTCTTCAACGACGGTCGTTGTTGCTTCTAGGTTGTCCTTTTTAGGAAGGAACAGAACCCGGAGGATTATTGTAAAGAAAGCCAGGTGCAGTTTGTCTCCTGAGTTTATCACCTTCTTTCAAGAACCCTAGTCTATTAGCAGGACGTGTAAAATCTTTTCAAGGTTTTGTTTTGAGTTGTCTTGGTGCTGATGGTGTTTTGCACATCCAATCTATTTAGGTAGGGTTTCCGGTTTTAACTGTGGTCTCGGTACTCATGTCATAACCCTTCTTGGATCAGGCAATTCTTTTAGATCAATGATTAGGAGTTTTTTACTCTCCAACAATTTTTTTTTGGTAACTCTTTGATAATTTTCAAGGAAATACCTCCCCTTTCTTCATCAATCTTACCTAAAATAGAGGTCTTGATGGCTTCTGCCTCAACCTCAATTGTGGAAGCAATCGGAGTACCTCTTTGTGTCTCTAAAGGTTCTTTTTGAAGTCTCTTCACTTTTTTTTTTGTTTTTAAGTTTAAAAAGGCGATTTTTTGTTTTTAAAATAATCGAATCGGGACAGCCTTAGGACGTAAGACATTTTGAATTTTTTGAATATTTTCTCAAAAATAATTTTCATTTACGTCCCTGTAGATGGAGCATATGGATTTTTGGATTCTATCACTCTTTATCATGGGATTAAAAAAAAAAACAGAGGAGGCGGGAGAAATCTTTTCCTAAAAAACGTAGATCATGATGTTTATGACAGTTTAATAATATTGGATGGCATTTATGAGAGCACATTTTATAATATTTATTAATTATTTTTTGATGTTTATAATGTCTCCCAAACATTTTATGATAGTTCGGAAACGTTTTTTGACAACTTACGAACATTTTATGATAGTTCAGAAACAATTAATGACAGTTTACAAACATTTTATGACGTTTCTGAGAGCTCGCGGACATTTTCTGACATTTATAACATCTCGCAAACATTTTATGACCGCTCAGGAACATTTTATGACGTATATGACAGCTTAAGATATTTTAATAAACATAACCTAAACTAATTTTGTCAAAATGATAATTATAATATGCCAAAATATATTTCTACTTAATTTGTCAAAATTTTGTTAACATATTTTAGAAAATTTGATTAAAATACTTTTGAATGTTTATTATATATGATTTAACTCTAAAGTATTGTTTATTTTTTCAGTTAATGAAAGAAGGTGGAATGGAAATTGTAGATTGCAACAATCACGTACAATCGGCAACTAATTTCTTTGGACCATCGTGTGCCGTCAATGCATTATCTGATAAATACAATCCCATTGGTGACAATTCAGATAAATTATGCTCTCTATGTATTGGTAAAGTACCTGGAGGAAAATGCACGGATTCGGATCCTTATTCGGGTTTCGAAGGTGCATTCAGATGTTTACTAGAAGTAGGCGAAATTGCATTTTTGAAACATTACACAGTTGAGGAATTAACTGGCGGAATTGAATTTAGTAAGTAATAATATTGTAATGGTCTATTGTCTATGTTTAATTAACTTTTGAGGTTAGGTTGTAATAACATATACATACACCATAAGCAAACTCTATGTAACGTGTCCTTTTGGATATTGAGTAAACCTGGGTCAGGTTTGTTTAAGGTCGTCACTGGTAGTATGCCGTATGGGCTTGTTGCGGATGGTGTTGGGGGTTGCGGTGCTGATTCAAGCCTGGTAATGCTTTCTTGCAGATGAAATCGTTTTTGATGTTGATGGAAATTTGGACATCCTTTTCTTTAGGATGTAAAGGTGTCGGGACTAATTACGAGTACCATGCTTTTGGTTGACCAACGTTGGGCGCCATTTTGTTACACGGTCCCATGGGTTGATCTGGGGGTGACGGTTGAGTTTTCCAGGGTACGGTACGTCCATCCAAATAATGTATTATATTGTATTGAGCCGGAGCTCGGAGGATTTCGAAGCAACTTCCGTGCAGTGACACGGAGGGTGGTAAACCCTTGTGTCGGGAGTGTAAGGACGCGATGCAATGGACAGGCGATTGATGCAGAATCTTGAGGTTACACCGGAATCCAAATATTGGACTCGGAGAGAGAGAGAGAGGGGGGGGGGGGAGTGTGCAGTTCTTGTGCAATGACTTGGTGAATGAAGGTTTACCAGGTCGGGAGTGTAATGCCCTGATTCAGGAGCCGAGAGATCATAGCGGGATCTTGCTGTGGGCGTCGGTGAAGATATGTGTCCAGTAGAGTGATCCGGGAGCAGTGCAGGGGTCGTAATCGTAGTTTGTTTTGGGTATAATTTGGAGGTTTGCTGAAGTTCTATTGGGAAAAGTTGGGTGATACGGTTCTTGGTACATCTTTGTCTCTGGTCTGGTCTCCAGTCACTGCCGGTGGAACAAATTTGGATTTCTTTTATGCTTTTGAAACTATCCCCACCATCTTTTTTGAGCGTAGTAACTTTTGGTGGTTCCGTTAAGTTTGCCTCCTCTTTAGTAGTGGGCGTCGGCTTGAGGTCGTCCACGTGGATTTTGGTGGGAGGACGGTAGTACTGGTCTTTGATACAGTTCCGTATTGGCTGTTATGATAATTTGTTTTGGGCCCATTCATTTGTTAGTGAAGCCTTTTGCTTTTTTTAATGTTTTTGATAACCTAACCTCAAATTTATAATTTTTTAGCTGCAATTTCGAAAGATTCCTTTGAATTACTCTGCAAAGATGGCACCAGACGTCCAGTTGATGATTACAGAGCTTGCAATTGGGGTACAGTACCAACCAATGCAATCATGACGACATCAGCTTCAACATTCGCGTTAAGAAAAAAATATCAAAAATTTTTACGAAAAGTTGCACAAATTTACGCTCCTCGCAATAACAACACATATACCGAACGACCAGATTACAATAGAAATGCAAATAGTAATGACAACAATGGTCGCTTCAAACGACAATTAAATTACGGAAGAGATATAAATTACGGAAGGAACAACCAAAATAACCAAAATAACCAAAACAATCAAAACAACCCATCAAATTTTGATCCGTATAAAAAAGATACGAATCAGGATAATTTTTTCAATCAGCAGGATCCTTACAATAGGGACAATCAAGATAGCCGGAATAGAAATGCTGATGATAATAATAATCGTAATCCGTTTGAGGATGGTCCATTTGTTAGAGATCCGCATAGTATAAATAGGGAACAATATGGTGTTAATATAGATCCCTACATTACTGATGTTAATAAATATAATCGAGATAGAGATCAAGTCGATCGACCATATAATCGCACTTATGTTAACGAATATCCCAGAAATGGGACTTATTATGAAGAATTTAATTTGTTTGAATCGTCGCCGAAATATGGAATTCATAATAATTTATTAGTGCAGGTAATTTTTTTTTGGGTTATGTTATTTTGTGTTAATTTCTGTTTCTTTTTAGGATCTTACTAGGAAATTTGTTGAGATGGATGAAAATAGCCAAACGTATTCTGGTTATTTGGGAAAATCTTTGGATGTAATTATGGGTGTTAGGGATTGTCCCGTTAATCGTATGACGTTGTGTGTTACATCTGATATTGAAATGGAAAAATGTGTTAAAATGAAGGTAATTGAATAAAAAAAAAATTATGAACTTTAGTAATTTTTGAGATAAATTGCTTATTTTTTGACATCTCTGACTGCTATCAGGGTATGGTCTATACACCAACTTAACAATGGTCTATGCCCACAAATGACGTCACAGAGATGTAGCGGAAATAAGCCTTACATTAATGTCAAAATCCGTTTTTAATCATGATGATTTAGAAAAAATATGTTAAAAAAGTTTTGTAGACAATATAATAAAGTGATCTCAGGTGTTGTCCGTCTATATCGTGGCGTTTCGTTACGGAAATTATTTATTTCAGAGTGTTATGAATTTTTCGTACTACTTGAATTGGTAGCCCTACGTTGGGCGACAGTTTTTACCAACTTCATATAGTAAGATCGAAGAAACAAGGTCAAGGTCACTGAGAGTCATGTTATTCTTCATTAATGCGAATTTTATTTGGTAGAATGAAGTTCGAGACTTTACGGCTCATGAAACTTTTGTTGGATTTAGGAGGTAGCCATGTAGGTTACGTTTAGGAATGTTTTACCCACTTATGGAAGAGGTAACTCAGTTACTATTAAATTCACCGGTCGATTTTGGACTGAATTTTCTAGATCTGGTTCGGAGCGCCAAGTGCCAGATCAGGATTAGAGTGAACGGCGAGGTTTTTGAAGTACTTTTTCGCCAAAGCTTTAATGTGTTGTAGTAGTGGGAGAATCTCGAGGTCGGTTTGAATATCCAAGTTTCGGACAAACCATGGAGCTCTAGCGAGCATCAACAAAGTTTTGCTTTGAAAGACTTCAAGACGACTGAGGTGGCTGTTTGGAGCCGTTCCCCAAATTGGGGAGGCATACGTGACCATCGGTCTGATGGTCGAGGTGTAGAACCTGGTTTTGTTCCGGAGCTACTGGCCACTATTCCGACGTAATATCGGTTATAGACGAGCTTTAGCCATGTTGGCTTTGTTCAGAATGGACTTTTGGAGTCAAAGATTATCTCAAGATAGTTGGCAGTGTCTGACCACGGTATGGGAACGTTGTTTAAGATGACGTTTTCATGAGGAGTGAGTGATCGACGCCGTGTGAAGAGAACGGCATTGCTTTTCTCTGGATTTACTGTGATCAATTTTCCAGATTGGAGGTGGCTTTTTGTAGTCGTAAGGTGACCATTGTGGTTGACCTTGATTATGTTTTGTCTAAATTTGGCTTCAAGAAGGGTATAACTCGTTAATGGAGCGGTTTATTGCAAAGATTTGGTTGCTCTAGGTTTGGCGCCATTTGTTATAAACATTTTACCGTGAGTTTGAGGGGGAGGAGTCAGTGGGAGCTCTTTCAATGCGTATTTTGTTTTGTTTTTTGTTCGGCTTTGGCTTCTCTACACTTTGACGCTGGATCACTGAAACTTAGATTCTAGCATATTACTTCGACTCTAGTATTTATATAGTTTTAAGATCAAAGCTAGTACGATAAGCTACTGACAACTTTGATGGTGAAAGTAGTAACACTAAACATGATGCAATCAGCAAAATGAAATCAGTTAACTTGTAGAATTTGATAAGACTAGAGAGGTTTCCGAGAAGATAATTTAGATTGACCTATACAAAACCACTGATGTAGCAAAGACTTTGGAAATTGGAAAATAAACTGAAGAGATTGCAGGGTGGGCCGTGGTACTTGAGGAAATTGATTCTCCGGGAGACACCAAGAACTATAGAGAGTTTATGGGAGTGGGTTTAAACAAAAAAAAAACATAATCAAAGTGGAGAACTGCTCACTATGGAAGACATAATCACCAAGGTTGTCTTTGTAGAACTATAGGACAAAAAATGGAATAAAACGCAGCATCTAAAAGATCGATATTCAGAGCTTGCTACCATCACTGAAAAGTCATCGAACAAACGACTAAAGAACAATTCAGAAATCTGGAGGAATCTGACAGAATATAAAAAAGGAGTATCTTTTGATGAACGCGAGGAAAATGTATGGTATAAGATCGAACAAATTATGTTACCGGCATCCTTCTCGAGGAGTTGTGAAGGTTGCCTGACAAGCCCGGGTGTGATCCCCAGACCATCGTGTTGTACGGGGTTTGTACGTTTGTTTTACACGCACACAGCGTGCACCACCGTTGCTCACACGGAGCTGGTGGTTGTTTATGGATCGACGTGATCCTGCACAAGGCAAGGATTGGTGGCCGTCCTGAAACCCGGGCGGGGGGTGCAAGCACTGGGTGTAAAAGCTTTTCCTGGGGTTAGCCAGAGGTGGACTGCAATGCAACGGGCGGCCTCGGATGGAGCCGGAGGAAGTGCTTCTTGGTTGCAGTAGGTGAAGTTGTGTCGTCATCTAAGGGGCACCCAGCGGATTGCCAGCTGATGTGGTGGTTTAGATGATGTCCGTCTTGATGTGGCTGCTTTGGGCTTTGGATATTGACTGAGGAGCGGATGAGAAAAGGTGGACGGAGTCCTGCCTTCATGGGGAAACAATCAGAAATGAAACAGAGCACAATGATAGGGTCGCATTGTACCAAATAACAAGTATAAACCTGGAATCTTTTAACATCAAACAAAGGTCACAACGTAGCAAAGATGGCAAGAACCTGAGAGCGTAAAAGAACTCAGTTGTTCTGGAGGAGAGCAATATAGGCGAAATCAAGACGAGGAAACTTCAGTGACAATTAATATGGGACTGATTAACTGCACAGAGGAAAACAGGATACTACTAGTTAGGTGTTAGCAGCGTTCGACGACCAGGCAGAGGGAATACATGTTACAACTGCGAAATTGAAGGACATGCCTCTAAAGAGTGCACAAGGATGGGAATCTTTCAAAGTACATTGCATAGTGTGCTACCGTATAGGCGTTGCTTAGATTTTTATGGAGAAATTGTACGTCTAAGTCGGGGTTTTAGACTGTCGGAAAGTTTTTTGAACATATTAGTTATCTAGTTGGCTGAAGACTAGCTGAAGATAAGAATCTTTTTATAAAATCTTTTGTCACTTGTTTTGGCACAAGCGGAGCTGATTTTTAGCTGAAAGAGGTGCGCTTTGTGCATGTTCTTCTTGAGAGCGTTGGGTGTGTTCCAAGGGGCAGAAGTCTGCTGACGAGGAGCAGGTGCCTTACTTAGTTTTTCTTAAACCGGACCCTTATAACTGGCGGTATGTGGCTCCCCACACGCGGCGCATGTCCTCGGACTCTTTGTTAGAATTGCACGCGGAGCTTGGATGTGTTAGCCGTGTGGCCGTAGTGTTGGTAATGTGTAATTTCTGCGGTCTTTTGCTTGTACTTGATGGTAACGCGAAGCTCGTATAACTCAGTGAGAGACAGGATCTCCCTGCGGAAGCTGAACATACAGCATTGAGATGGGTTATCCGTCCTTTCCCTTGCGAGTAGTTCTGGTAGGACTGTACCATTGAGCGACGAGCTCAACTTGCAGCACATCAGCTTTGATATAGTCGGTAACAAACTAGGGACTTTTCAGACCCTAACTGATAGGTGTAGTGAAAGATATTATTTTTGACACAATGATGCCAGACTAGAATCAAGCTCAACAGGGTCTTCTTTCCCCGCTAATTTTTCCAAGCCCGTTCCTTTGGCAGTGGTTTCGCTAGATAGTAAATTGGGACATAAACACTACACGCCGCTTTACGCAGCCGTTCACGCAGCTTTCGCCATCGGACCTGTCCTCACTAGTGCTCCGCGAGCCTACAACCAGCGATGCCAGTGCCAAAGGAACTTACCATCCTAACCACACTCCAAAAACTAGCGGGGTATTTGAGGGAAATCTTTGCCGACGTTATTGTGAAACGAAGTAATAATCTCCCCCAGTTTGTTCTATGGCCCGACACTAGTTAACACCCACTAAATCAAGGTGAGAACTTTGGGCTTGGGACCTGCTATGTTAGTTAGTAGATTGTGACAGTGGAAATCTCGTTAATCTACTCATGCGCGTCACTAATTAGATGACGAGGCATTTGGCTATCTTAAGAGAGTAACAGTTACTCTTGCACCGGGGGGCGGTTAGCCCTCCCGTTTGCCACTCACCTGGCGTAGCAGGAGCTTAACCTACATGCTTACCTGCTAGACTAAGCGTTCAAAACGTGAGTTCTCATTACACTGCAAGTTAGGTCAGCAATCATAAATCAAACACTTCAAACATAGAGGACTCACCTATAGGCCTACACCTTACTATTTTGACTGATGTCTCCGTCAGCGAGGCCGCCTCCCACTTGCGCTCTCATTGGCAGAGCACATTGGCTGGGAGAGACGGTGGGATAGGCCCATGCGTGCTGAGCGTATTCCCTTTCAACTTAAGGGTATGTCTCTACATAAATGGACTCGACCCACTACCAACTACTAAGGAACGAACGCCACCACTGAGAGACCAACGCCATGCGAGTAGGTACCAGCAGCCACCGGTAGGGCTCTCTCCCTCAGTACTTGTGTCGACATCTGTCACGCCCAGTAAACACAAGTTTAGATAATATAAGTTTATTACACGTATATATGGTGTAAAAAGCGTATATGGTATATGTGTATTTGTATAATATACATTTCTTGTACACGTAAGATATGTATATCTGTATATTATACGTTAATATTTTCCTTTTTTTCTACCGTTGATTAATATACGTTTATTATCCATCAGAATATATCTATAAATTACCTGCATAATATATCTAGGTATATTTAACGTTTGTTATTTCTGGGTTTAGTTTGCCGATCAATGTTGTCTTGGATATTCGTACGTCCGAGGCTACCCGAGCGCGTGAATATAGTTTGCAAAGTGTATGTTGAGATGCATGATTCATCTTTTTTTTTTAATTTTTTATCAACCAT
Organism: Tachinus rufipes; assembly: GCA_963932245.1. Lineage (NCBI taxonomy): Eukaryota > Metazoa > Arthropoda > Insecta > Coleoptera > Staphylinidae > Tachinus > Tachinus rufipes. The sequence goes on from OZ010744.1 coordinate 13,962,528, forward strand.
AATGTGCACTTGCTATTAGTTGCAATATCCGATACAGTTTTAAGTTGTTTGTTGTTACACAACAGTGCTGAAGTGTTGTATAATTGAACTGGAAGCGCAGGTTTAGGAGTACTAATATGAAATACCTAATTTGTGCTAAGTCTGAAAATATGCAATGACATTTTTGGTTCAAATAACTTGTTTTTATAGCCATTACAGTAACATTAATATCAATTCATCAATTCATCGATTTATTTTTATTTTTTTAATTTAAATTTAATATTATTAATTGCTATTGTTATATATAGTATTATAAATACAAATAGCAAACTAGTCAAGTTATTTAAAATAAAGATTACTATATGTGTGTCATATGAGGTTGTGGAAATACACACAGTATATTTTTCAGATGTCACCAAAAGACTGGTTGAAAAATCAAAATGAATCTTTAATTTAATTGTAATGTTCTTTAATATCTATGTTAAATATTATAATGTTTTATTTATTTAGATGTAATACTTTGTATTTTATGTTAACATGATATACATATTTTATATTATTATATATCCGGGAAAGTAGGCAGTACGGCAGAGAGGGCATGTACAAATACCAGCGTTAACAAAAGTTAAGCAACGTCCGCTTCGGTCACGACTTGGATGGGTGACCCAATTCTTCCCAATATGAGTCCGTTATCTCGTATAGGCATCCAAACATACACATGTCTACTCGCCGGATAAAGTTTTAGCTATAATACACGTGTATTTCAATTGAAAAAATATACAATTATATTAATTATATTTTAACGCATTTTTTACGTTGATAATACGTGTAAATTACACGTTTAAAATACATATAACCTATACGTATATTACACACTAAATATACGAGATATATCCGTTTAGTCGCCGGACATTTTTCCGAATAATATACTTAACAAATAAACAAATATTACACTTAGGTGTAATACCAAAAATAAACGTATCTTAAACGTAACTGTGTTTACTGGGCGGTTGGCGTGTAACCGCCGAAGTAGCTTGCGTCACCTGTACCTTACATCTTGCAATCTAAGTGGTTCATCCATTGCTTAAAAACTTGGGATTGGAATATGTGCCGTGAGGACAACCATATCTCGGTATACGTACTCTCGTCGCGAGCACGTCCTGCAACCCCAGTATTCATATTAGACAAGATTTCTTGTCAACGTTAGATGAGTTTCCGTCGTGGGCTATTGCGGAGCACCACTACTCCACATCATTACCTGCAATGGCGTCCTTTATCTCTAAACGGTACGGGTTTGAGTGCCGACGTAGAGAATTGGTTTGCCTACTTCCTAGGTTTTATAGGTATAAACAGCTACCCGCGCTAGCTTGAATTTCTTCAGTTGACATTCAGAGCACTGGGCAGAAATCACATTGCGTCAACATCTGCTGAGGCCATCGCAACAGCTTTTGATAACGAATTTATCTCGAACAGTGATGGGCGGGGGCGGCTTGTGCCAGAGCTCTCTGTGGGTGCTGGCGGATTTGCGGAAGGGCCCAGGGTTCTGTTAGTCGGACTAGAGCTGGTCGAATGCGCCGTAGTGGCTGGTCGGGTTGAGGACTTTTGGGTCTTGGTGGCTGATCGCCTAGATGGCGCTCTTAATATGCACTTGATGGGAACGGTCGGCTGATGGCCTATTAGTAAAAGTAACTGAGAAGGACTTTCTTCAATTTCTTGGAGTTTTCTTTGTGCTTTACCAGGATTCCTCTCCTGGGGGCGTAGCTTTGTGATGGGCTGTGACTTTACCGTTCTGTTGGACGTCAATTTCTTTTTTCTCGAAAGATGTGTGTCAGCTGGACTGGTGCAGGTTTCTTGAAAGAGGCCTAGACTGGGGTTTCAGCTGGCTTGCTTTCTTACAGGATTGAAACTTTGGTTGACCGCTTCTTTGTAGTCTTTAAGGTGGAGGTCGGGGCTGGGTGGGCAGCCCGTTGATGGCGGTCTTTATGTTGGTTTCCATTTTTTTTTGCGCATCAATTGCATAATATTGTGGGCGTTGATCCTGTCTGTTCGTCCTTTCACCAGGGTCAAGATGTACTACTCTAGGGCTACTACGACGCGTTTGTACGAGAATACTTGCAGCTTTGTCATACGGCGGAAACAGACTCACTTTAGGGCACTGAGGACTGAGGATATTTTTGGCTTGCTGCACGCGGTTTACAAACCTAATACTTGTACGAAAGTGCTGGATTTTTATTAAGAAAATGGATATCAAATTCTAAGAACTTTTCTGAGAGTACTAAGACTTGGAAGAAGATATTTTAAGTTACAAAAGTAACCTTTAGAATTGCCATGTTCCATGAAGCGCAAGTAACATTGCTCAAATATTTTACCCATTAGGTCTTCTCGGCTCAGTCATAGTTATAGCAAACGGTGCGTGCGTGTATTTACGGTAAATAACCGAGGACGTACCAATAAACTGTAACCTTATTTGCTCTAAATCGCTGATTGCGCCGCTCCAAACACAATTTGTACCACGTTTCGACTTGCTACTTACGGATTTAATCCCGTAAAGTAGTAATTGCGAAATACGATATAACAAATGTTAAGTACTATTTTGACACAACTGTAGAATAATTGTGGATACATTCTTGCCCAAGTGGATGGAAATCGTTCATAGTAACTTGGGTATCCAAAATTCAAGCGAACTCAAACTCTGATTTGTTATTCCATGTAATCACATACGAAAATCCGGCGGATGTTGTCTGTGTGTGTCTTGCGGTTGTTGGCTTTTGGGGGAACGGCCCCAATTTTTTACTCGATTAATCATTCTTTCAGGTTGGAAGCTAGAAATGTGGATGACTCGAAACCACGAAATTCAAAAGAATTTGCGAACGAGTTTATAGCCAAATTTGAAACGATGATACTTTCGACATCTTTCGTTTGTTTCCGTCATTTAATTCAAAATGGCCGCCATTAATGTTGTTCATAAGTCAACTATTTTGGCAGTTGATGCTATTTAAGAAGTATTAAAAAACGAATTAAATTGATTTCAGACTGCTTTGGGAGCTCAATTATTGAAACCAGAAATGGTATGCTACAAAGGACACTCGCAAATCAATTGCATGCAAGCGATACGATCCGGAAATGCCGATGTTACTGTATTGGACGCCAGCGATGTATACACAGCAGGTCTGAATTTCGATTTAGTACCTTTCATCAGTGAGGTTTATAATTTAGGAAAACCTGAATATTACGTCGTTGCTGTTGCCAAAGAATCCGATCCTGATACTGAAATCACGTATCTTAAAGGTTTGCAAATTGACTATGATTAGATTATATTAGTTACAATTACAATTTTTTTCTTTAGGAAAATATACTTGTCATGGAGGAATCAATACTGCAGCCGGTTGGGTTTATCCGATGGCTTATTTATTGAGTAATGGTTGGATTCGGCCGTATGGTTGCGATAGTATACGAGCTGCGGCTGAATATTTTACCAAGAGTTGTGTGCCTGGGGCTATTAGTACTGAATATAATACTGGAGTGCCTTATGATAATATGTGTCATTTATGTCACGGCGCAAGTTATCGGTAAGTAATATATCGGTAACGTATATACAGGATGTTTTGAAGTCAACTTTTGATATACAGGGTGATACATAAATATTGTAAAAAAAATTACCAATTATGATTTTAAACTAGCAAACAAATTTGTAGATAAAGCTTTACACTTTTCTGTAAACACCCTGTATATAAGAACCTGAAAATTTAATACAAAAAGCATTTTTTTCACTGTCATTATTTTGACAGATATTGTCGACGGGATGCATCTGAAGATTATTACGGACACACGGGAGCATTCCGATGTTTGGTTGAAGGTGGCGGACACGTAGCGTTTGTAAAACATACGACTGTGATTGAAAATACCGGTGGTAAACGTAGAGAATGGTGGGCGCGTGATGCTTTAATGGACGATTTTGAATTGATGTGTCCTGATGGTAAATATTTCCATTACATTCAAAATAGTGTGACTAATTAATTTTATTTTATAGGTACTAGAGCTGAAGTGAATGAATATGAAAAATGCAATTTGGGCAAGGTTAAAGCGAACGCTATTGTAACCAGAGGTGGTTATGCTTATAACGACACGCAGGTTAATTCTTATATTAATTTGTTTATGTATTCGCAAACATTCTATGGAAGGAAGATACCTGATGAATATAGGTAAGTTTGATAGCTAAAATAATACACGCTCGAATTGTCCGAATAGAGACACGTTACATAATGACGTAATTAACGTGCCGTTATTTGTTCAATTTGTAATAAACATAACCTACAATTGGCACAATTTGTAGGTTATATTAAACCGTGACATTTAATTGAATCTTCTTTTACAGTTTTAGTATGTTCTATTCGACTCCACCATACACGGATCTGATATTCCAAGATGCAACAACTCAGCTGCAAGTAATTCCTCTTGAAATGCGTTATTATTCCGATTATTTAGGAAAGGATTTTATGCGAGCGAGACGTATCGTTGATTGTCATGCAGGTGCTGGAAATTTGCATGTATCGATTCTTACATTTACATTCACACTGTGCCTTCTCATATTACATCTTTAATCGAATCAAATAATTAAATTTGTGATCTTTTTGATATTAATTGACTTTATACAATATGTACATAGTTTTTATAAAGATTTTATTATCGCATTCCGTCCAAACGTTAAGATCAATTTGAATGAATCTCAAATAATTAAAACATGATGCAGCATGAAGGTAGCTTCTTTATGATTTTGTTAATTTTAGTTTTTATTAATTTTGTACCTGTTGCTTGTTTACAACAATCTTATTAAATAATTTTAATTGATTAAAAATTAATTACAATTTGCGCCATTTATTATTAATTAGGTTGGTAGAATTTTGACACAATTTTTATACAATGGCGGCGCATAATTTGATATATGTCACTATTATCCAGTGGCGTATCGTTTTATAAACAATATTCTCTCTAATTGTATTGTAAATATGTTATTAATAGCGATTTGTATGTTACAGCTCCGTAATTAAGCACAAATCATCATGCACAAGAAAATTTTATTTTTTTCATGAATTTATGTAACATTACATTTTAGTATTCATTTGTATAAATTAATTGTAGTTTTCCGTCCATTTTATTTTGACTTTTTTATATGGAAATGTATTTTTTAATGTTTTATTATGAAAACAATTAAATCATGTTATTGTAATGTGTGTGTTTTTAATATTATTTTACTTCAGTGTTGGTTGTCTGTAAGAATGCGGACATAACGAGGATCTTCGCTCCGATCATAGCATCGTATGGCTCAGCGACCCTACCCTGAAACATTGGAGTTTCTATCCTAAAAATAATAAATACGAGGATTGCAGCGATTGCTGCAATGAGCAAGTGTTCCAAGCTTGGATCGAAATTCTAGTGTTTTAACGTCAAAGCGCTCAGCGATGAGCGACGGAACGATCAGTGACGTAAACAGAATTGTAGGGTCTCACCGCAAAATATTAAGAACAATTTTAGAAAATTGCGTAAAGGGTTGTTTGGAAACCTTTGCATGTGTGGTGGGTAACCTGGATTTGTTTGGAGTTGACCTTTGACCTCCTTTGGGAGTCATGCACGATGTAACGTGTCCGAACGTGATGTTCGGCTGGTATTGCCATCTACCGTTTATACTGGTGAAGGGCTTGAGGACACCTGGCAAGCGTATGGAGTTGTTTCTAGCTTGCGGTGGTAGGTGTAGCTTGGTTAGAGACGAACCCGCAGCCGAGAGATTGCACCCTCAGATGAATTGCCGGAGGCAGGCTGTGAAAGCGCTACCATGATTTTGTGGTGGTTTATATACTTCTTGGCTAATACCTCATTGGTTCTTTAATGCTCCACAAAACTGCATCAATTTTCTATCCCTCGCTCTCCACTTACTGGACTGCGACTTTTGGTGTTGCCGGTGTTTCCGTCGGTGGAGTAGATCGCTTTTAATGAAGGTCTGTAGGGACAGTCTTCTACCCAGTAGCAGTGGGTTCCCGCGATGGTGATACTCTTTTTTTGGGCCTAGTCACTTGTTGCTCAGCCCTTTTGCCCGTTCATGTACTATCACCCTGGTTTGTACTTCCGAGAGTTAGCTAGTCTTGGGTACCGTCGTTTTCGGTACGCCGCTTGTTTTTGTCTGGCTTCCTGTAGGTGTTTTCTGGAAAATTTCCTAGTTTTGCCAGGTTTTGCCCTAACAACAACTCGCTTGGTGTTTGCCCTGTCTCTGATCTTGCAATTTTCACTGGGGTTTTACGGCTAAAAACCTTTTCTGATGGAGTGATGAAATCTCTACAGTGGTTTGGAATCCACTTAAAACCGTAGGTCCCTTGTAATGTAAGTTGCCAGCATTACAAGCAGAGAATAGGCTAAGGCGCCAGCAGATGAAGCCGATGCTCTGCTTAATTTCCGCGTGCGGTCGATCCACCGGGTTAGCCTGGGGGTGGTAAGTTGCCGTGGTGTGGTGTTCGACTTTAACTTACCATATGCAGAGGTCCATCATCGTCAAGGCATACCGATTTTACTTGTGCATTTTCCACGGCTTTCTCTGGCCGCTGTGGGTTCAGAGGGGTTTTTGGCTGTGTTTGTTTGGTCTTGATCTTTAGGCATGTCACGCAGCGAATGAACGTTTGTACGTTTGGCCAGTGGTAACCTCGAAAGATAGCGGCTGTGGTTTTATTTCTTCCGGATGATCCGCCATGGCGTCGAGTGGTGCTTTTTAATTACCTCTTGCAGCATTTTGGGAGATACGACCAGTTTGTTGTGGCCGGCGTTGGTTCAAATTTGCTTGTCGTATTCCCCCAGTTTATAAGTCAGGTTTGTTCAGAAGGGTTCTGTGTCGTCTACTATCTCTTGTCATCCCCTGATGATTTTGCCTGTTGACACGCTTACGGCATTAAGTTGGTGCCGCCAGGAGTATATTTTACCGTAAAGTCGAATCTTGCATAATTAGGAAACATCTGGTAAACTTTGCTTTGACATCGGTAAAGTTTTCTAACTAGATTAAGGCTAATACACCAGTACTGTTTCCCAATAAGCCCGCAAGCACCTGGCAGATCACTTTTTTGAAGGTGGCCGGTGAGTTTTTAGCCCAAAGGATCTTGTAACGTAAAGTGAGGGTTTTGTTTATAGGGATCTGCCAGTAACCGGTCTTTAAATCGATCTTGCTAAAGACTTTGGCATCTGGAAGTTTTTTATGGTTTCTTGAATCTTTGCCAAAGGTGCTGTTTCCTATCAGATGTTCTTATTAAGTGCGCAATAGTCTATGTAAAACCTTGGGGTGCTATCTTTTTTTTTTCACTATTACGAAGGTGGCGCAATAGCTACTGGTGCTCCGCTCTGAAATGCATTTGGCCAGCAGTTTTTCTACATGTTGCATTCTTTTGCGCGTTGACGAACTGAGGTGCTATCGGTTAGTTTCATAGTCGGCGTAGTCGTAGGAGTTGCATCTTCTCGGAAGATTGTTGGAAATTCTTGAACCAGTCGTTCAAAGCCTGCGGGTTCTGGGAAGGCCTGTTGCGGCAGCTTTATTGAGTCGTTTTTGCTTTTAGTGAAGCATCGGGCTTTGTCGTAGTGTATGCACTGGCGGGAGTAATCTATGGTAGCGTCTTTGTCTAGTAATCAGGGGTTGCCAAGTATCACGTTTTTGCTCAAGGTCGGAGTGAGTAAGGAGATCTGGTAGGCGTTTACTTCTTTGTTGGTTTGCATAGGGTTGGTTTGTAATATTGTCATGGTTAAGGTTTTGGTATTTAGTAGTGGCAGCTTAGTAAAATTGTGGCTAGCCCCTAAGTCGACTTACAAACTTCCACGTGCTTCTCGTCAATGACACTAGTTATGCGGTATAAATGGTGTTTTCAAAATGCTTCTACGCTAGCTGCTTGTTTTTTACTGGTTAAAGACCGGGGAGGTTTTACGTTTAATTCCTGACTGATTTTTGGTTTGTTTTTCAAACGCGTTACGGTCAGTATTATAAACTTTAGTTTTGTGACTGCTTTCATAACGTTTGCCAGTATTCTTCCAGTTGATGAGGGCAGATCCGTTAATAGAGTGCCGCTTTACGGCGTATAAAATATTTCACAGGTAAGTGTGATTTGTGGTTGGGTCGACGTATTGTCGTAGTGTTTTGTTCTTGATGATTTTGTATGAGTAGATGAGTCCTGCTCATGTCGTTGTTTAAATCTATGACCTTGTCTCTTAAAGCTCTGCATTAGAAGGCGGTAGTGAGCGGTGTGAGCAATTTGATTTTGTTGCAGAGATGCTGTTCGAGTTAGTTAAATAACCTGGGGTCCTTGCGCAGTTTGCTACTGATGAGGGGCAGTTCAAAGTAGTTTAGATAGTTACCTTCTCGGCTGTACAACCACGTTTGTGTAGTGGCTTGGAGGAAAACTGTTTGAGTTTATGCGTGAACGTGTAGTTGGCTGGTTGATCTCTTTGTTGTCTTAAAGTTTTTGGTGGTGTGCTCTTCCGTGTTGCATTTAGGTTCTCAACAGGTTGTATCGGAGTCGTAAAGGCACTATGCTCTTTATAGTTCCTATGCTGGGCGCCATTTGTTACCTGTTCCTGTCCCGTCTGGTGAAGGGGGGGGGGGAGGGGAGGTAGAGTGAAAAAGAGCTGCTTTTTTTCTATGTTGTTGTATTATTTTGAGGTGAGTAACTATAATTATCCACCTGAGTTTGTTTGGAGTTGATTCCTTTTGAGGTCATGCACGATGTAACGTGTCCAAATGTGATGTTCGGGCAAAAACACTTGGACAAAAAATTTGAAAAAACAAATAAGGATGGTATGCGTGAAAACATAAATCTGATCTACTGCTGGACGCAAAAATACAAAATGTCTGAATAAAAAGAGAATCAATTAATTATAATTAAACGCTGAACGAGTACAGCTGTAAAGGAAAAGTATAAAAAAAAGTTATCAATATGGCCAAACAAAGTACCTGGGACTATGCCATTGAGAAAGATATTTGAAAAAAGAGCTATCAAATAGAAACCAGCTTGTTGCATATAAAACCACACAGTAATTTAGCATACAAGATAAAGAAATCAATCAAGCAAAGAAACTCTTAAGAGATTCTCCTTTCTACAGAAGAAAAAATAATTAGAGCGGCTTAAATAATCAAAACAAAAAACGACCAGGACCAGACGGTATACCTGCTGAAGTTGTTAAAACGGTGGTTCAAATGACAAGAAATGTTTAAAAATGATGAATATCTGCTCAAAAACAATGAATTTCCACAGACATTTAAAGTATCTAAAAAAAGTCCGCATACAATAACAAGACAAGATATCATACAAATCACTTGTCTTTTAAACTGTATTTTGTTCCAGCGTAAATGCTAATTGAGCAGAATGCAAAAATATCTGTCACACAATATAGATTTGTCAAGCTAAAAATCAACATCTGCTATGAAGAAAGTAGTTGTAGAAGCGGACAAAGCAAAAAGAAAACGGAAAGTAATGCCATAAATTGTTGTGACTTATGGTAACACTAGATGTAATCAATTTTGTATCTTGACTGGGGTAACGGGTGCTCTAAAGGAGAAAAAAAGTTTTCCGTATCTAGTAGAAATGATTAAAAGCTATTTCTCTAATAAAACTTTGCTGGTGGGAAAAACAGGCCTAAATCAAAGTTACATGCGGTATTCCACAGGGGTGGGTAATAGGTCCACTTTTGTAGAATATTGATTACGGCTTAATCTTGCCGTTAAGTGTCACGACCGTTGCATATGCTGACGATAGTGGTTATTGCTGCGAGGAGCTGTTGATTGAAAAAGCCAACAAAGTTATTCAACAAATTACAGCTCAATGAAACAAACGAGACTAGATGTAGCTGTAAAAAATCAAAGCAGTACTACCAAATAACACCCGATTACTAAAATATCTAGATGTAACTTTTGAAACAGGAGCAAAATTGACACAGCACATAAAAAATGCTTGAAACAAAAATAAAACATCCGTTATGAGGCTCACATATCTAATGACAAATGCACAGGGTTCTACGGAAAACAAAAGAATAATATTGAGCATTGTACGCAGCTTCTATCTGTTACAAGGGTTTAAAATAAAAAAATGTACAAATTAGAATAGTTAGAAATTATTTTGATAGTTTTAAGTATGTTTAGAAAACTTTTTGATAGTTTTAAGAACATTTAAAATTTTTTATAAAAATATTTTACAGTTTAAGAACATTAAAAAAAAATTGACAGTTCAGAAACTACTTAAACAGTTTTGAAAACATTTAAAAAGTTTTTGACAGTTTTGAGAACATTTAATAATGTTTTGGACAGTTTTATGAACATTTAGAAAAACTTTTGACAGACCAAAAAAACACACTAATAGGATTTGTAAAATCGAAACAATTTTCTATGCTTAATCCTTGGCCGCTGGGGTTGTTAGATTGAGTTTGAATAAATTATTAATTTAATTAAGCTTTAAAAACATTTCTAACAGTTTAAAAATTATTTTGACAGTATTTGAAAACTCTTTGACATTATTTTAACAATTATAAAAAAAAAATCGGAAACATTTAGAAAAACATTTGACAGTTTTTAAAACATTTAGTAAATAAATTGTTAGCTCAATAATTATTTTGACATTTTGAAAACATTAAAATTAATTAGAAGATATTTTGACAGTTTTGAAAACATAAAAAAATGTTTTGGCAGTTCAAAAATTGTTTTGACAGTTCAAGAACGTTTAGAAAAACTTTTGACAGTTGAGAATGTTTAGAAAATATTTTGGTTATCTAAAGAAACTATTTTAATTGAGAATATTTAAACAATTTTTCGATAGTTTTGACAACATTTAGAAAAAAAATTTACAGTTTTAAGAAAATTTATAATTATAAAAAAAAAAATTGACAGTAATTATTTTGATAGTTGACAATTTTAGAAACATTTAGAAATTACTTTGACTGTTATGAAAACAATTAGACAATTTTTAGTTTTAATAACATTTAAAAACAGTTTTAAATACTATCAAAAGAATAACAAACGTTTGAGAACATTTACAAAGTATTTTGACAGTTTAAGAATTATTTTGATTGTTTAAAGTATAACTAGACAATTTTTTTGAAACAATTTGGAAATATTTTTGGCAGTTATAAAATTATTTTGACAGTCTATTTTTGTTGACAGTTTAAAAACTGTTTTGATAGTTTTAAGAACATTTAAATTTTTTTTTTACAGATTTAAGAATAAATCTAGAAAATATTTTGAGTTTTGAGAACATTTGACAGTTTAGAAATTGTTTTGACAGTTATGTAAACATTTATAAAATATTTTGAACGCTTTGAGGACATTAAAAATGTATTAACAGTTTTAAAATACTCAGAGAACCTTTTGACAGTTAAACAGTAAAAAGGTTTTTTAATTTTAATATTTTTAACAGTTTTTAGCCGGATAAAAGTACTTTGCTTTACAGTTTTTGAATTTTGTAGCTGAGTTTTAGTGTTTTTAACATTTTATAGCCGGATTTTGTATATTTTTTTCATGTTTTGTGGCCGGTTTTTAATAATTTTGACATTTTACAGCCAAATTTATTCTTTTTTACAGTTTTAAGTTTTCTGACAAAATTTTTGACATTTTATTATTCTATGTTGTTATTTTATAGCTTATAGACATTTTTTAGCTAGATTTTGATATTTCTTTACATAATTTTTAAGTTTTGTGGCCGGTTTTTAGTGTTTTTGACATCTTATGGCTACATTTTGTAGTTTTTTAATTTTCTGGTTAGACTTTAAACATAATATTGTTAGATGTTGGCATTTTATTGCAAAATTTTAATGTTATTTTACGTTTTATAGCCGGGTTTTAGTACTATTATACATAATTCTTATATTTTTAGTCGGATTTTAGTGTTTCTAACATTTTTTTGCCGGATTTCGTACTTTTGTTACAATTTCTGAATTTTCTAGACAAATTTTTAACATTCTATTATTGAATTTTAGTTTTTTAAAATTCAATTTAATTATTTTTAACATTTTATAGCCGGGTTTTGATATTTTTTACGTGTTTCTTAAAATTATTGGCCGGATATTAATAATGTTAACATTTTTTGTCTAAATTTTAGTATTCTATGACCGGATTTTTGCATTGTTGACACTTAAAAAACGGATTTTGGTACTTTAAATTAATAAATTGATAGTTTTGTTATTTACTGGCCGGATTTTTTTAACTTTTATTATTTTATAATTAGATTTTAAATTTTATTGATAAGAATTTGATATTTTTAGTTTTTTATGGTCGAATTTTGAAATTTTTTACATAAATCTTAATATTAAAGTCTAGCCACAAAGCTAGACTTTAATATTTTTAACATTTAATGGCCGGATTTTAGTACAATTTGCTATTTTATGGCCGGATTGTTCAAATTTTTATTATTTTGATACTTTTTGACAAGAATTTAACTTTTTATAGCCGGATTCTGGTATTTTTTTACATAAATTTTAAGTGTTAGAGTGGATTGTAGTATTTTTAATATTTAATTGCCGGATTTTAGCAATGTTTAACATTTTATGACCGGATTTTTACATTATTGGTTTTGATAAACGGATTTACTACCTTAAAGCAAAATTTTGATATTTTTGTTATTTACTAGTCAGTTTTTGGTTGTTTTGAGCAAAATTTTGATATTTTTACTTTTTATGGCCGGATTTTAATATTGTATGCCATAGAGTTTTGTTGTTGTCAAATATGATATATGTGAAACTTTGCCTAATATGACTTTTTTTTTAAGGTATTATATCACATCACTATAATCTTTTCCAAATATAAAGAGTAAAAAGAATTCTAACTTCAAAAAGAGTATAACTGGTCAGCCTGACATATGGTTTTAATAAAAATCAACTCCAAATAACATTTAACTGTTGGAAACCATTTTTTTGTTATACCTATAACATATAATAAATACGCTTTAAAATTAAATAACAAAAACATGATAAAAATAATCTTTCAACTATTAAATAACATTCCTAATATCCATAATAATGAACTAGCGCAAGTTTAAAAGTGAAAGCTAATTAACATTCATTTAAATGCCAGACCTCCAGGACATGCTCTATTACTCATTCCCCCCATTCGGCATTCCCTATGCAGCGCAGTGAGTGTTGTTTCCCCCCACTCCCCATTCACCTACTGGTCTGATAATAAATTTCAAGTGGCATCCACCAACATGGCAAGTTTAAGAACTGTTTACGCTTTTGCAAGAGAAATGCACCCAAAGACTGAAAAAGCTGACATACAATATGGAACTGCAGGATTCAGAACCAAGTAAGTTATCCAGAACAATTAAATCCTATTTTTATAGGTTATAAGGTGTGACCTAAATGAATTCTTTTTAGAGCCAGCAAGCTGGGATATGTTATGTACAGGATGGGGTTATTAGCAGTTTTAAGGGCCCGCTACAAGAAAGGTTTGTTTGATTTAATATTAGCGATTTCGATATAATATAACGATTGTTTTAGCTGTCATCGGTGTCATGATAACTGCTTCTCATAATCCTGAACCGGATAATGGAGTTAAATTAGTTGATCCCCATGGAGAAATGTTGGAACAGAGTTGGGAAAAATGGGCAACTAAATTTGCCAATGTTGGGTGAGTTATTACGGAATTGAATTAAAATATTTAAATGGAATTATTTTGAAGTATTTACAACCAGTCATATAGATAACATTTAAAATTATTTAAATTTGTTTACATTCTTATCAGTAGCTGATAGTGAATGTTATTGTTGTTATAAGCAATTATTTATATTACTAATTATGTAGGCAACTCTGTTTACATATTTAGGTAACTTAATTTGCTTCAATCTATTAATTTTTAGAAAGGAATTGCATTTATTTATGCAACTATAAATATAATTTGTTATCAATCATTTAATACAATGAATATGTAAGTCATGCATTATTAATTGTTTTATTTATCAACAATGTATTTAACAATGCATATTTAGTTAATAAATTGTACAATAAATGTGATAAGTTGTTAATTGATTATATTTATTATAAATTTATACATACTTTAAGTTCATAGATAAAGTTTGATAGCCTTTTCACATTTAAACAATGACTTTATTGTTGTTATTAAATTATAATAATCCTTTTCTTTATGACTTAAAAATCAAAATGGCCACCATTAATATTCAAAATAGAGCATGCAAGAGTTTTGTCAGATGCTTTTAAAAATGATTGCCCTTATAGATTTATAGATTTGATTAGGATACTTTGATTAAGCTGGATAATTATGTTTAGTTTTTTGGTTACGGTATAGATATTTATGTTTATAAAATACATTTGATGTTTTGTAATTAGTTTGAGTTAATATCTTCAATCTGTTACAACACAAAATTATGATGTATGATTTACAGATTTACAGTTGTCAAAATGTTTTATAAATGTTCTGAAAACGGTCAAAACAGTTTCTGAAGTGTTTAAAAATTCTCAAAACAGTCTAAATAATTTCTGAACAATAAAAATATGTTCTAAATGTTCTCAAAACTGTCAAAATATTATCTAAATATTTTCAAAACTGTCAAAAGTTTTTCTAAATGTTCTCATACTGACAAAACAATTTCCGAACTGTCAATTAATCAGATTTTATAAATGTTTTCAAATCTGTCACAATAATTCCATAACTGTCAAAGTATTTCTTGAATTCTAAACTGTAAAATATTATATTAATGTTCTGAAAACTGCCAAAATAATTTCTGATCTGCTAAAAATGTTCTCAAAATTGTCAAATATTTTTCTAAATTTTCTCATAATATTTTGTATATATTCTCAAATCTACCAAAATAACTTCTGAACTATGAAAAGATTTTTTAAGTGGTATTAAAACTGAAAATATTTTCTAAATATTAAAACTCTAAAAATAATGTCTAATCTGCCAAAAGATTTTATGAAACAGTAAATATAACTTCTGAACTGTCAAAAGATTTTATAATGTTCTCAAAATTGTTAAAAAATTGTCTAAATATGCTTAAAACTATCAAAATAATTCTTAAACTGTCAAAATGTTTTTTAAATGTTCTCAAAAGTCTGATTTTTGTTTAATAAATTCTAAAACTGTCAAAAGATTTTTTAAATGTTTTTAAAATTGTCAAAATAATTTTTGAATAGTCATTATAATCTCTTAATATTTTCAAAACCATCGAAAGTTTTTCTAAATGTTCTCAAAACTGCCATAAGATTAGATTTTTAGTGTTTTAGTTTTTTTTAGTGTTTTCAAAACTGTTTTTCTAAACGTATTTTTTTCTAAATGTTTCCGAAGTTACCAAAAAAATAATATCTAAACTGTCAAAAAATGTAGTAAATCTGTTCAAAATTGTCAAAAGATTTTTTAAATGTTCTTAAAACTTTCTAAAGTTTTCTAAATTATTTCAAAACTATCAAATAATTTTTGAACTCTCAGTTTTGTTTTAAATAATGTTGAAACTGTCTAAAGATTTTTTAATGTTTTTGAAACTACTCAAAAAACTGGCAAAATATTTTCTAAATATTCTCAGAACTGTCAAAATAATTTGTGAAATATCAGATTTTTTTGTAAATGTTTTGAAAGCTGTCCAAAGATTTGTAAATGGTCTCAAACCTGTTTAAAAGTTTTTTAAATGTTTTCAAAACTGTCAAAATAATTTTTGAACTGCCAAATTGTTTTTTTACATTTAAAACATTTAAAAGTGTGAAAACAGTTTCTGTACAGTCAAAATATTCTCAAAACTGTCAAAATAATGTCTCAACTGTCAAAAAATGTTCTAAAACTGTCAAAGAATGTTCTAAAATTGTTAAAATAATTTCTGAACTATAAGAAGTTTTACAAATGTTTTGAAAAATGTAAGATTTTTAAATTGTTTT
The DNA here is from genome assembly GCA_963932245.1 of Tachinus rufipes. Taxonomy (NCBI): domain Eukaryota; kingdom Metazoa; phylum Arthropoda; class Insecta; order Coleoptera; family Staphylinidae; genus Tachinus; species Tachinus rufipes. The sequence continues at coordinate 13,978,389 of OZ010744.1, forward strand.
CACAACTGTCAAAATAATTTCTAAACTGTTAAAAGATTTTGGTAATATTTACTAAAGTGTCAATACAGTTTCTAATTGTTAAACAATTACTAAATTATCAAAAGATTAGATAGAAAAAATATTTTTTTTAAATGTATGACAATTGTTCTCAAAGCTGTAAAACGTTCTCAAAATTGTCAAAAGGTTTTTAAAATCTTCTTAAAACTGTCAAAACATTGTATAAATGTTCTCGAAACTGCCCAAAAAAATAAAATATTCTCAGATATTTTATAATGCTTTCAAAACTGTGAAAATAATGTCTAAACTGTCGAAAGAAATTTCTAAAAGTGTCAAAACTATTTATGAACTATCAAAATGTTTTTGAAATGATTTTAAAAGCTGTCTTAAGGTCTTTAAATGTTCTGAAAATTGTCAAAAGTGTTTTTAAAACTATCAAATCTTTTTCTACATGTTCTCAAATCTGTCAAAATGATATCTGAACTCTCAAAAAATTGTCTAAATGTATTTAAAACTATCAAAATAATACCTAAACTGTCAAAATGTTTTATAAATGTTCTCAAAAGTGTGGTTTTTTTAAAATGATTTTCAAAACTGTCAAACGATTTTCTTAAATCTGTCAAAATATTTTCTAAATGTTCTTAAAACTATCAAATAGTTTCTGAACATCAAAATATTTTCAAAATTATTTAAAGTTTTTCTAAATGTTCTCAAACTGTCAAACGATTATATTTTTAAATATTCTGTCACAATATGTTCATAACTGAACTGACAATATGTCTAAATGTTCTCAAAACTATCAAATGTTCTGAAAACTGTCAAAATAATTTCTGAACTGTCAGAAATTGTCTAACGATTTTTTAAATGTTCTTAAAACTGTCAAATGTTTTTCTAAATTTACTAATATTTTCTAATGTTCTCAAATCTGTCAAAATTCTGAACTGTCAAAAAATTTGAATGTTATAACTGTCAAAAGATTTCCTTAATATTTTCAAAACTGAAAATGTTTTGTAAATATTCTTAAAAATGCCAAAATAGTGTCTAATCTCTCAAAAGATTTTCTAAAATTTTAAAAATAACTTCTTCAACAGATTGTCTAAATGTTCTCAGAACTGTCAAAAGATTGTCTAAATATGCTTCAAACTATCAAAATAGTTTGTAATCATTCAAAAGATTTTGTAAATGTTCTTAAAACTGTCAAAATATTTTCTAAATGTTTTCAAAACTGTCAAAACAGTTTCTGAACAGCAAATTATTCTCAAAACTATTAAAAGCTTTTCTAAATGTTCTTAAAACTGTCAAAACAATTTTTAATATGTCAAAAGATTATATTTTTTAAATGTCACAATATCATAACTGCCAAAATAATTTCTGAACTGACAATTTGTTTTCTAAATGTTCTCAAAACTATCAAATGTTCTGAAAACTGTCAAAATAATTTCTGAACTGTCAGAAATTGTCCAACGATTTGTTAAATGTTTTCAAAACTGTCAAATATTTTTCTAAATTTACTAATATTTTCTAAATGTTTTCAAATCCGGCAAAATAATTTTTGAACTGTCAAAAATTTTTCTGAATGTTTTCAAAATTGAAATTTTTTTCTAAATATTCTTAAAAAAGTTAAAATAGTGCCTTTCAAAAATTTTCAAAAATTTTAAAAATTTTATCTGAAATGGCCACTGATTTTATAAATGTTCTCAAAATGGTCAAAAGTTTCTAAATGTTTTCAAAACTGTCAAATTTTATTCTAAATGTTCTCAAATCTGCCAAATGAACTGTCAAAAGAATTTTTTAATGTTCTTAAAACGGAAATGCTTTCTAAATTTACTCAGAAATGTCAAAAAATGGTCTAAATATACTAAAACTATCAAAATAATACCTAAACTGTCAAAATGTTTTGTAAATGTTCTTAAAAATGTCAAAATATTTTCTAAATGTTTTCAAAACAGCTAAAACATTTATCAAATTATTTTCAAAACTATTAAAAGTTTTTCTAAATGTTCTCAAAACTGTCAAAACAATTTCTAAACTGTCAAAACTTTAGATTTTTAAATGTACTGCCAAAATAATTCCTGAACTGACAACATTTAGAATGTTCTCAAAACTATCAAATGTGTTTCTAAAATGTTCTAAAATTTGTCAAAATAATTTCTGAACTGTCAAATAACGGTAAAAAGGTTTTCTTAATGTTTTGTAAATATTTTAAAAAATGTCAAAATAGTGTCTAATCTGTCAAAACATTTTCTAAAACTTTAAAAATAACTTCTGTCAACAGTTTGTCTAAATGTTCTCAAAGCTGTCAAAAGATTGTCTAAATATACTTAAAACTATCAAAATAGTTTGTAAACTTTCAAAAGGTTTTGTAAATGTTCTTAAAACTGTCAAAATATTTTCTAAATGTTCTCAAAGCTGTGAAAACAGTTTCTGAACAGTAAAATATTCTCAAAACTATTAAAAGTTTTTCTAAATGTTTTGAAAACTGCTAAAAGAATTTCTAAACTGTCAAAACATTAGATTTTTTAAATGTTTTGTCACAATATCATAACTGCCAAAATAATTCCTGACAATATGTTTTAAATGTTCTGAAAACTGTCAAAATAATTTTTTAACGGTTAGAAATTGTCCAAAGAGTTTTTAAATGTTCTCAAAACTGTCAAATAATTTTCTAAATTTTCTCATATTTTTAAATGTTCTCAAACCTGTCAAGATAACTTCTGAACAAACAAAATTCTATATGTTCTTTGCTGAAAATGTTTTCTAAATATTCTTAAAAATGTCAAAATAGTGTCTAATCTGTCAAAAGATTTTCTAATACTTTAAAAGTAACTGATTTTCTAAATGTTCTCAAAACTGTCAAAAGATTGTCTACATATACTTAAAACTATCAAAATAGTTTGTAAACTTTTAAAAGATTTTGTAAATGTTTTTAAAACTGTCAAAAGATTTTTTAAAGATCTTAAAACTGTCAAATTATTTTCTAAATGTTCTCAAAATAATTTTTGAACATTCAACATCTTCTCTAAATATGCTCAAAACTATTGAAAGTTTTTCTAAATATTGTCTGATAAATCAATTTTTGAACTGTCGAAATATTAGATTTTTTGTTTGTTCTCTAAACTGTCAAAACAATTTTTAAACTCTCAAAAGGTTAGATTTTCTAAATGTTTTTAAAACTGTCAAATGCTCTCAAAACTGTCAAAATAATATCTGAATTGTCAAACATTATTTTAAATGTTCTTAAAATTGTCAAAATAGTTTTAAAACTGCCCAATATTCTTCCGAACTGGCAAAATATTTTCTAAATGTTCCAAAAACTTTTAAAACAATTTCTGAATAGTCAAAATATTTTCAAAACTATTAAAATATCTTCTAAATATTCCGAAAACTGTGAAAATAAATCTAAACTGTCAAAGAATTTTTTAAAACTGTCAAAATTGTTTCTGAATTATCAGACAATTTTCGAAATGTTCTTAAAACTGTCCAAAGATTTTGTAAATGTTTTCAAAATTATCAAAAGTGTTTTTCTAAATGTTTTCAAAGTATTTTCTAAATGTTCTCAAACCCAACTGTTAAATTTTTTTGTATATGTTGTCAAAACAATTTCTGACCATTCAAAATGTTCTCTAAATATTCTCAAAATCTTATCAAAACTGTCAAAACATTTTCTAAACTGTCAAAAGATTATATTTTCTAACAGTTCTCAACTGTCAAATGTTTTTCTAATTAATCAAAATATTTTATAAATGTTTTCAAAGCTGTCAAATTAGTTTCTAAACTGTCACAAAATTTTTAAAAGTTCTCAAAATTGTTAAAATTTTTTTAAATGTTTTGAACTATTTTCTAAATGTTCTCAAACTGTCAAAATAATGTCTTTCAGATCGATTAGATCAAACGTGATCAGATTGGGCACGGAGTTCGACTGATATTCGGTTTGAGAGGTGCAAATTGTCAGTCGCTCTTCTCAAACTCACGGTGATAGGTTTCAATGATTTTCAGCTCGGGATCGTTTTCCAGGACTTGCTTGGGTTTTGTCGTGTGTGTGAGAGGTATTCTTCAAGGGTCTCACGATCGGGGTAGACCAAACATCATACAGTAGATGTTGGTCGGTTGAGTGAGCCATTGGTAAATTGGTCAGCATCACAACTGGCAACCAAATTGCAATGTCTAAAGAGGTAGACAATCAAATATGGTTTAATGCAAAACAAAAGTTTCAATCAATTACTCAAACCCAATCCAATTCCTAGGCAGTGACTACAAACAGTTCATTTTGTAGTCACTGCGGTGCGATGGTAAATTTCGTATCTTTTTGTCTGGATGGTTAGCAGTTGGTTTTAGTTTGCAAGTTTCTGGATCTGTTGTACAAAGCGTGGTTGGACTGGATCCAAGTTTGCTCTTATAGGCGGTTAGGTGACGGCTATTAACGTTGTTAGGCTTTAGTGAAATATTTCAATTTCTATGAAGTTTATCGTTTCCAATATTTTAGGTGTTTTCGGTTTGCTAGAGTTCATCAATCCAGTTCTATTATCTCTCTTGAAGCGGTTTACCGAGTATAGTGTAAGGGAGCTCATAGAGCAAAATGTTAGGAGCCAAATTATTTTGATCACTATTTTGGAGGTTGGACCGGGGACGCCGAAGGTTTTGGGGTTATTGTTTACAAAGTGTTACGCTAAAGCTATCAACCACAAACTTTATAAATATGTTGCTGGTACCGACTGGGAAATGTTCATTTTGTCTGCTGGGGTCTTATCCAGCTTTGTGCTGAATGCTTCTGAAATGTGGCCGTGCGGTTCTAGTTTTGTCGATTCTGCGGTTTCGGAACATAAATGTCTTTTGCTCTAAGTTGTCATATGTTTTATGTTTCCTGTTTTAACAAATTATATTCTGGCGGGTTTTTTTACTTTGAAGTTGATGATTATGAATAGATAAATATTAACTTCTTCGGCAGTTACTGCTCGATTTTAACAGATAATGATTGTTGTAGTAATTTACCGACCTTGTCTGATTGTTACCGAAATACTAATTTTGCAGTAAATTTCAGTATTCAACTTTGATAGATATAGTACATTTAAAGACTTTCAATATTGGTCTGCAATAAAATTCAATCTACAAACACATTTTTTTTTTAGTGATGACCAACTTGAAGAAACCATCACCGAACTCGTCAACGAATTCAATATCGATATGACCAACCGGGTTGAAATCTACGTAGGCAAAGATACCAGGTCAGTATTCCATAACAAACACTCAACAAATTCATAAACTGAATCCATTACATTTTTTCAGACCAAGCAGTCCAAGCTTAGCAAAATCGTTGATGGATGGAATTCTAGCCTTATCGGGCAAACCTTTAGATTGCGGAATTGTAACCACTCCCCAACTACATTATTTCGTAAAATGTAGAAACACTAGAGGAGAATACGGTTTGCCCACAGAAGAAGGTTATTACAATAAACTTATAACTGCTTTTAAGATATTAAGAGGGAGCGATTTTACTAAAGGCAATTATAAAAATGTAGTTTTATATGATGGTGCTAACGGTGTGGGGGCCAAAAAGATTAAATTGTTCCAGGAGAGGATTGGGGAGTGTTTAAATATTCGTCATTATAATGACGGATTGATTGGATCTGGAAAATTAAATTATATGGTAAGTAATGATGATTAGAATTTACATAAAAAAATTATGATTTTTATAGGATGCTTGTTTAGATTAAGGTTACAAAATTTTATTTGTTAGGACTTTAGGAAGCTTTTTTATGAAGCTTAGCTTAGTTTTGATTTAAATTACAAAATTATGTTTATTAGGACTTTGGAATTCTTTAGGAAGCCAATCTTAACAAGTCAAAAATTATGATTTTCTTAGAAAGTTTGTTATAAAAAACATCTATAGTCAGTTTTGATCTAGATTATTAAATTTTATACATTCAGACTTTAAAATTCTTGAGAAACTCTAATTTGATGATTTTGTTAGTAACTTTGTGCCAAAATTATCCACAGCTAGTTTTGATTAATGTTGCAAAATTTTGTTTATTAGGACTTGAGAATTCTTTAGGAAGCCAATCTTAACATGTCAAAAATAGTGATTTCTTAGGAAGCTTGTTATGGAAAGGATCTACAGCTTGTTTTGATTAAGAATACCAATTTTTTTGCATATAGATTTTAAAATTTTTGAGGAACCTAACGTTAGGAACTCTAATTTGATGATTTTGTTAGGAAGCTTGGTGCCAAAATCATCTGTAGATAGTTTTAATTGAAATTATATTAAGTTAAACAATGAAGACTTTAGAATTTTATAGGAAGCCAATCTTATTTTTTGTGGTTTTGTTATGAAGCTTGATACAGTTGGTTTTTATGAAGATATCAAAACTAGACTTTAAAATTCTTTAGGAAGCTTCAAATCAATAGATAAAATAGGATTTTGTTTTGACATATTATGATGATTGCTTTGTTTTGTTATTAGTGTGGTGCTGATTATGTAAAGTCAAATCAAAATTTCCCGACCGGATTACCGGTGGAAAGTAACGTCAGATGTGTTTCCGTTGACGGTGATGCGGATCGTGTTATCTACTATTACATGGATGACGAAAACAAATTCCATTTATTGGATGGTGATAGGATAGCCACACTTATAGCCGGCTATCTCAAGGAATTGTTGCAAGAGACTGGAATTGATCTCAATTTAGGTTTAATTCAAACTGCGTACGCAAATGGCGCATCAACTGAATACATCACACAGAAACTTGTAAGTTATATTTTTATTTATTTTAAATTACATAATTCTTACATCTTACTTAAACTATGCACAAATATTGGTCCAAATCTTTGGTGGTTTTTGATTACTACACAATCAATTGACCAACATTAAAAAAATATTTCAAATTAAGTTGGAAGAGAATGTTATAATTTACACAGATTTTAATTATTTTGCTTCTAGAAAGTGCCTGTAGCGTGTGTACCAACAGGCGTAAAACATTTACATCACAAAGCTTTAGAATACGATATCGGCGTTTATTTTGAAGCCAACGGTCACGGCACGGTCGTATTCAGTGACGAAGCAAAATCAAAACTTAAAACAGCTTCCAAAAATGATACGTAAGTTACACTTTGCATTACCATTATTTGTTTAATTAAATGATTGAATAGTTTATCAGATTCCCAACGCAAAGCAGCCGAACGTTTACTAGTCCTTATAGATTTAATCAACGAAACCGTCGGAGATGCAATTTCCGATATGTTACTCGTAGAAACAATTCTGCATGATAAAGGATGGGATGCATCCGATTGGGAAGCTGTTTATGTGGATTTACCCAATAAACTCATGAAGGTTGTAGTAGAGGTAAGGAATAATTATAAAAAGAAATAAAAAAAATAAAACCAAAACTTCCGATAGGATCGTAATGTGATAACAACGACTGATGCCGAGCGAGTTTGCGTCACACCAAACGGACTTCAAGATGAAATTAACGATTTAGTCAAAAAGTACAATAAAGGCCGTTCATTTGTGCGGCCATCAGGAACTGAAGATATCGTTCGCGTATATGCAGAAGCAGCTACCAAAGAAGAAACTGATAAATTAGCAGCTGAAGTTGCCTTAAAAGTTTATAATTTAGCAGGAGGTAGTGGTGATAAGCCTGAAATACCTGCGTAATTATTTTTAATACTCTTTTTTGGGGGGTGATATTAGTTTAAATTTAAATACTAAGTAAACTGAAATATAGCCAAATGTTAATATTTAATCACCCTCTTAATTGCTTTTTTATTTAAGCACATTCCAGGTACATCGATACTTGCCATTCCAATTAAAAGACGGATTTTTTTAATTATAAGTTTTTATACCTAGAAATATTTAAAATTAATATTGTACAGGTGGGGTGATGGTACTTCGTTAATTTATTTTACAGTTTACGAACAATGGTGCAATAATAATTAATGTTTTTATACTTCTGAAAGTTATATATGTAAACATAGTTTAAGCTTTTATACCCTTAATACTTTTTAAAATAAAATAAATTGCTTTTATTTCTTATTTTTTGTGTTTTTAGATTCTTTAATAGAGCCGGTTGGTTCATTGGCTGGGAATCCGGGTGAGGGGATAATATAGGTGCTGGAACGCAGTCACATTTACTGAGTGTTGCATAGTTCGGAACACTGCCGATATGCTTAGTTGTCATTCGTTTCGGTCGGTGTTCCGCTACGAGGTGCGGACAGGTTTTGCGGGTGGTCTACTCCTATGTCATCGGCGCCTGTCCCAGAGGTGGTCCGAGGCTACGGAATAGATGGTGGCCGTCGAGTTTTCCTTGGAAGGGAGGCTAGCTGTGTATTGATTGATTGTGTGGGTGGCGTCCTGGGTGCAATAAAGCTTGGAATGTGTGTACCAAGCGTACGGGGTGCAATGTCGTAAGGCTTCGTCCAGGATGTGAAATGTGCCTAGAGCTGGTAGAGAGGTATGCATCCGGTGCAGACGTCGGTGTAAAAGAGTTATTCCTGGGGATGGCTGGAGGCGTAGCTGGGGTCTTTGTCGTGAAGTATTTTGGAGGATGGTAGATCGCAGCGGGGTTCATCTCAGATGATGGAAAGTTCCGGTCGGTCGAGGTGTTGTTGGTCAAATCTCGAATCGGAATGAATTAATTGTGATTTAGATTTTCTGTATATTAGGTCAAGTCCCACTAACGGGGAGTATTTGAGAGAGGGGCATGACACTTAGTGCTTTTTAGGTATGAGACATATCGTATCTTGAGGCTTCTCTTGGGGTTTTTCCCCTGGGAGCTTCTTCTGGAGGTACCTTAGTCGTAGGGGCGGTGAGGCAAGTTTTTGACCCAAAAGCAGTTACCTCCAGAGTTCAGGATTTTAGAGCCCATCCACTTGTGGCTAAATCCTCTCGCCCGTAAGCGTACAACACCTTGTCTCCCGGTTGGAAGTTTTGGGGTACTTTGGTTTTCTGGGGGTATTAGTACGGGTTGGTTGCCTGCCGGTATTTGGCCTGTTGGAGGCGGCGGTTCAAGTCGCACTGCTTTTGCGTAGTTTGATTCTTATTTCAACCTCATGGTTGGTGAAGATCTTGCTCTAGGAGCATGTAACTCTGACTTTTACTGGTAGTTGAATTGGTCTGTCTGTTGTTGTGGTAAGATCAACGACAATAGCTCATCCCAGGCGCACCGTGGGTGTTGTTCGGGTTTGCCTGGGGGTGGTAGATGGTATGGTGGGCGCTGAACTGCGTCTGCGAAATGTCTGATGAATTTAGGGGTCATTGTCCGACAATATTGTTTTTGGGTACCCAAGTCTGTGGAACAGCTTCTTCAGTATTTGGACCGTCGTTTTTTTGTTGTCGGCGGGGGCGGATACTGCTTCTTCTCAATGGCGACCTTTTTTCAGCGTCTTTTTGCCGTTTGCGAAATCAGAGGAGATGTGTGTTCATCTTTGCGAACCCCCAGCTAATGGTACTTCCCGTTTTGTCCCATCCCGGGTGGCTTACCTTGTCGGACGAGAACAAAATGCTTCAACAACTTTTTCTGGGCGGCTGGTGGCGTTCGGTAGTTGGTTGATTGCTCCAGGGGTGTATTTTACTGTATAATTGAACTTCTTTAGGATCAGGGACTACTTGGTGAATTTGGACTTGGCGTTGGTGGATGTTTTTAACTACACCGTCCTCCGTAAAAAAAACTTAGTCTTGAAGGTGTTGGTGAAACGTCTTAACGCTATATCTAATTTATTTGTATAAAAGCTGGTCTTTTGGCTTTGAGATATCGTATGAGATTATGTGTTTCTTGAGTTTATCTTCTTAACAGTATTGCGTCTGCGTAGCTCGCATCTGTTTGTAAGGCAAAGCGTAAGTTAAGCTGTGGCCTTTCTAGTTTAAGTGGTTGGTCATTGGCTTGATCGAGCTGGTCGAATGCAGCGGAGGTGTCCGTCGTTCACCGAAAAGTTTTTTTTTTAGCCTTGCTTACCCATTAGCTAAGCTATGTGCACAGACCAAGAAAGCTTTGTAATTGCTTTTTAGGGTAGTCTTGCATTAACTTGAGATTATGCTTTAGCTGTTTGTTTCAATCCGCCGTGATGCAGTGACTAAGTTATTCCTTTTCTTTCTTTCAAAACTAGCATTTGCTAGGTTAGGTTAGGTCAGCGCAACCCATGTTTCTGCAGCTTTTCAAGGACTATACGTAGGTGATCTTGATGTTTGTTCTTGTTGATAAAATACACTATAATGTTGTACAAGTACACCAGGACGCATATTCTAAGTAGGATATTTTCTGAAATATAAGCTTCCGTCGGGGGTGGCAAAAGAGATGCTTGTGCGCTTTTTGCGTAGGTATTTGCCAATATCTCGTGGTGAGGTCCATCTTGGTGATAATCTTTGTTTTCTCGAAAGCTTTTAGGGTTTTCCCAATCCTAGAAAATGGGGTCACTTTGTCTTTGGTGGCCTTATTAAGCCGCCGATAACCAAAACAGAACTCTGGTGATTCGTTTTTTTTTTTTAAAATTATTACCACGATTGCTAGAGCTTGGCTAGTGGTGTTCAAAGTTGTGTTGGGAGTAGCTCTCAAATATTGCCGGAGATAGGCTTTGCCATGGAGAGGTTTAGCAGCGTGAAATTGTGGGTAGCTCCGCTGTCGACTAAGGCTTTGTGGGAAAAACCGTTAATATGGATGGACATGCGGGGCAGGCAGTTAGCGTTTCCGGATGGGTTGGAGGTGTTTGGGTTTAAACTGACCCTTGGTCTGTTTGGAGCGTTTACTGTTTTGAGCGAAAGTTCTAGTTAGTTTTTGACATTTGAACGCAACCTCAACTTGGGTGGTTATCTCTTCTAGCTCTTTAAAAAGCTGAATTGCTTCCTATCTATTGACTGTTAGATGAGGGGCTTGAAAGGGTGGCCAACGTGTTGGCTATTGGCGACTGCTTTTTGGCTTGATGGGCATTGTCTGCAAGTTTTTTTCTAAATTACATACAGGCCACCTTAGGGTAGTGTGCGGTGCACATGTCGGGTCTCAGTCTACAAAACATTGGGGTGGCTTGGCTGGTGATGTTTGGTATCATTGGATTTACCGCATGGGCTTTTGGTTCAACCCTAGGAGGTGCGGTTCCAAGGTAGTTAAGTACCGGGTACAGGTTTTTCTTTCCCATTGTGGGTCTGGGTGTGCCGTCAGGGATTGAGGATCAACTTATGTTGACGGCGTGGGGTACTAAAGTTTTGTTGCGGGACAGTTCTCTGTGACCCTCACTTTGGCTAGTGGTTCAGCCGGTACAAGTGGTAGCAGGTCGTGTTGCGGAGTTGGCGGCTCTCAGGAGTACTTAAGGGTAGCCTACAGCTTATTGGGTCAACCTGTGAGCGGCATTCAAATGGCCTGACTGCAGGTGGTGTCAATTGGTCGGGCGGTTTTTGCTAGTCAGGTCTTAGGCTCGATGACAGTAATGGCTAGTGAGCGAACAACGGTAGCGTTGTCGGGTAACGGCTGCGTGGTCATCCGCCTGGAGTGATGGTTGTGCAGTGGGTTTTGGTGTTTCTAACACGATTTGGTGTTCAATATAGGGGAGTTTTTGTGGTAACATTCTTTGTGAAGATTGTAGGGGCTACCCGTCCATTCTGCTGCTTTGTAGGTTGGCAGCATTATATGTTCTTTATCACATCCCATGTTGATGAATATATCTTTCTTTGGTATTATAGAAGACTCAAAGGCACTATACCTTTGATGTATCTCTGCTTGGGTGCTGGTGGTCCGAGGGGAGTGTGGGTCAAGTTTTGATCAAGCTCTGCTCACTGAGAGTATCTGAGTTACGAGGGTTGCCGCGGCCGTGATACTTACCCGCGCTCGCGTTAGCACTGCGATTTGGACGCTGTGACGGTAATTTCTGTAGGATAATTAAATGAGATGATGGTGGTTATTAACTTTAATTAAATAACTTTGTAATTTAAACTATAAAAATATTACTCTCTTCTTAGGGGTTTTCCGTTTAGGAAAATTTGGAGTCATTGCTTATTAGGCACTATAGCTTCGTATATTTGGCGCAGGTGGAAGTAGTTTTTTTTTGTGTCCTTTTTCTCCACGTTTTGTTGTGTGATTTGACTTTTGTCACTTGGTATGGATTCAAATATTTAGCTTTAAGCTTGAGCCCTGCTCTGCTGGTTTTTGCTTTTATATTTTTCTAAAACTTTTAGTATTTGATGCTCAATTGCTTTTTTTAGTTCCCCTTTTCTATCCCTATCTCTATCTTCTTGAAACACATTGATTGATAAAGATTTCTGATTTTTGGGATTTTTGATTTCCTGTTAGTAGGTACAAATGTGTGTGGTCTGCTTCTTTGCACAGTCAAATTGATTATTCTCTGGACGTCATCAACATACTTGTACCATTTTGTTGCATTGTTGATTGCAATTTTGCTGCTATGATGGCCTCTCTATTTGTCCATTTACCATGGGGAGCTTCGTTGTAATTAAGCTCAATCTTTTCTTTTCACAACACTTCTTGAACCTATTGCTTGTAAATGCCGTTTATTGATCGGATATGATTTGCAGTGGATTGCCAAATATTTTTTTTTGAAGATCCAATTTTTTTATTACTTTTGCCGTACGTGAACTTTGTAAAGGCTTTTATTATTGCTAAGACGTGGTTGTAGTTATTGTTGGTCGTGTTCAAGGATCCCGAACGGTCAATATGATACGATCTCAAAGCTGCATCTTTTTTAAGCAGCTGATTTAAGAATTCTTATGCCTTTTTTCTTTTTCTATTTATTAAAATGTGAGATGCACTTACTATTTTGAAAGAAAAGTCGCATTTGCTACAATTCTTCGGTAGCTAGTCAGTTGATGATGAAGGTGGTCTTGTGGTAGTTATAAACATTTTTATTAATTAAACAGGTTGGGCGTCAGTTCACTTTATTGATTAGGGTTTGGGTGTAAGCAGTGGGATAAAGCTAATGGCAGTGGCTAGTTTAGGGTTTCTTATTTAGATTTTTTTTTTAAGTTGGTGTGAAGCTGTTTTGATTCAGAGTGGTAGACCGTGCAGGTTTTATACAAAATGACGTTTGAGAAGGCTTTTTGATGGCGGAAAGTTGTGCTTTGGGATATTATTTAAATGATCCTAAACGCGTTTGTGCCCGCAACACTCTCTACTAAGTCACTTTAAGCCGATTTTGAGCAAAATGGACTAACATCGGTTTTATTGCTACACCAAACATTGACACATTGACAACCACGTCCACCAGCGACGAGAACTAGCTTTGTTTTTTATTTCAGAACTATTAACAAAGTACGGATTCACCAGATTTACCTCAGTTTGGTCAGTTGACTACGTTAGGAGAAGCGCCTACCAACTAAACTCCACACTATGGAAACTTGAAAGTACCAACCTTTACAGATTATAACCTTTATTGAAGATTATATGGGGACAATGCTTACAAAATTGCAATATAGGCTTTGCGTTAAATAGCGAGGCTAGTAGTCGGCCACAAAACGGTGGTTGTTTTGCTTATAGATACGCACGGAGTCTATGTGGCTTTAGGTAAATATGGTGAGTTTGTGTAGTGCGTAGTCATGTTAGAAGTATAGGAGAGTGTGTGTTTAAGTGTTATGAGTGAAATCCAACCATGTCGGTAGTTGCTCACACCAATAGAGTCCTTTCGTGACTTTTAACTTACCCGTGTTTATGTACGGTTTTATGGGTACTTTAAAGGCTTTTTGAGAAAGAACTTTTTTTAATAGTTTTAAGAATGTTGCGTCGACAATCTGTTTAGTTTTTCTTTAGATGCTTGCCCGAGAATGTGTAAAATTAAAGTTATCCATTTTTTCTTCTACAAGTTGCTAAGATCCAGACTTCAAACCTTTATAGTAACTCTGGTGGAGGGCTAATAAAAAAAGATTGACATCTACGAGAAGGCACTACACCAGCTGACCCAAGCCAGAAAAGACACCAAAAACTCCAAAGACTTTGAAGAAACTGGCATCTACTACCAACACGGTCCAGCCCACCAAACCAACGGTAACTCCAACTCAAGCTTCCCTCAAGATACCAGCCGCCGGTCCTGCTGATTTTGATACTGTTTCCTCCAAGGTAGACATGGACAACAATTTTGCCTCCTATTATGAAGCTACGCTTTTAGAAAAAGTATTCATCCTGTTCCAAGGAAAAAAGTTGAAGTATTTAAGGAGGTTAGATAGTAGGCGCTCGTAAGTGTAAATTTGATACTTTGCAAGTTGCAAGTCTTAAGGATTAAAACTCCTCTTCTAGTCCAATAAAAAACAGAATTTAGCACGTACTCCTACAGTAAGTTGTGTATCTTTTGGCACAAATTTCATCTGTCAGTATATTTTATTCGAAAACAGAATATATTGAGTTATTTTGTTTCTGTAAAGAAATCGTTTTAATTTTTTTGACTAAAATATTTAAATTAAAAATTAAAATTACATTTTTCTAGTTTCTAAACATATTTTTTAATTTGTTTTGGTTTTTTTATAATGTTTTTCCGATCTACAACATACAAATTTAACACATTTAATCAACATCATTAGTGAAAACATTCCAATAAAGATTCCAAACAAAATAACATCCAACAAACAGTATTGATACCACGCAAGATCCAAAGCAGTCGACCTAAAATGCGATGCTCCGCGGTTGCGAATTACATATTCCAACCAATAAATTGCTTTTGCCATTGGTTTGATTGGTTGATCCCGCAACAGTGTTGATAACTTCTTTGCATTTTTTCTGAAACTAATAAGTACATTATATCATCACATTCCTTAATACAAACACAAACCTAGGTTCTGTTAATAATTTTTCTATTGAGTTTGTTAAAGTATTTTCTGATAAATCTTCAAAGCGTACAGTCAGTGCAAATCCTCTACTAGTAGACGTAATCATGTTGGATGTTTGATCAGCAAATATAGGAATTCCTAGAATTGGTACTCCAAAATAAATTGCTTCAATAGTACTAAATAAGCCACCGTGGGTTATGAATAATTTAACATTTGGGTGAGCTAAAATTAAATTATAAAAACATCATTTACCAATTATATACTAATAATAACCTAAAACATCTTGTTGTGGAATCCAATTTAGTATTTTGACATTCTCAGGTATATCTTGCAAATCATGTTCGTATTTCCACAAAACATTCAAATGCAGTTTTCCAAATGTTTTCAATAAAGCTTGAAGTTTACTTTTTGGAAAATGTGAGCTTTTAAGCATCGAACCCATACTAAAAAACACCACACCATTTGTAGATTCATCCAGATATTTTTGTAATTCTCCAGACAAACCTTTAGTGGGTTCTATGTGAAAACCACCGATTTCAATAATGTTTGGTAATTTAGGCGTGATGTAACTAAAACTGGGGTGGGAATTCAATAATATTAAAGAATTGTTGTAAAGTACATCCTTGATTTTAGATGGTGGATTTGGGAAATATTTTTGCATTAATTGTTCATGTTTTGGATAAACATTGAAATGCAAATTGAATTGCATGTAGAGATAATAGAATGTGTTTGATAATCTTTCAAAGAAATTCATTCGTTCCGGAAGGCGTACATAAAAATCTGCAATGTATGACAATGGAGTTGGGTTACCCACTAATGGATCTATGTAGGAGTTGGACATCATTGGCGTGTAAACAACGCAAGGGGCCTTGTAATGATGACAAAATCCCTTAAAGGCATCACTCATGAATTGAGTATGAATGACTAAGTCAAAAGTTTCATTAGATAATAGCAGATTTTGCACTTCTTTGCTTCTCAATAAATTTTCTGTTAAATCAGTTCCGATATTACTTAAAAAATGTATGTAGGATGTGATAGATAATGTACCAATTGCATCGAATAAAGTCGTTTTATTATCTACAATCAAAAAAGTGTATGAAATTAAATTTTAAAATAATAATAATCTTACCATTAAAGACTGTTGGGGTTGCTTTATATGTTATATTCCTGTAATTTTTAATTTCATTTTTTGGTGCATATAAACTAATAACTGTAACTTCATGCCCTTTTTCGGCCAAAGCACGCATTAATTGATTTGGTGGATTGAAGTGACTGTAAGAAGACACGTGAAATACGCCCAAAATTTTTGCGGATTCAATGTTGTTGCATAATATTGCAACAATTCCGATGAGGATTGCGACCGTACGCATTTTTTGGTGTTTTACAACTGATTTTAACTATGAAAATTAATATATTATCTTTCGAAGGTCAATTGTTTGAACTTTGATTATTATAGTAAACATAGCAAATGATAATAATAGGTTTGTTCCAACCGACATCAATTGCCAGTTTGTAAACTGGTTGCGACTAATAGATGGATTATGTTTGTGCACGCGTCAATTTTGTACTGTATACAAATACAAACCGCTTGTCCGTTGGAACATGCCAAAACTAAGTTTTTGACAAATTAATTAACATTTTAGAAAATAAAAAAAAAAAATGGATAAAAGCGATTGAGGAAAAATTGTTTGTTAAAGTGTTATTAAATAAATTTAATAAACGGAAAATTAAATGTAATAAATATATAATTAACTAACAGTAAAGACATGATAAGATTAAAGCAGATAAATTATTGCAATCGTACTGCTACTGAACAATAAATTACGGTTATTATCATCAAATTAAAATTAGACTAGATAAATATATAAAATTACGGTAGATTAATACATTCTTCTGATTGCTGTCTGATTTTGACATGATTTGTGTACAGTTGGAACTTTAGTGAATATACACTTATAGACGCGCCGTGTGCTATTTTTTGCTCGTTGCATGTTAAAGCCGACATAACAACGTTCTATGCCCACGAATGACGTCAAGCGCTAATTGTAGGTATAAGCCCGGCGAGTAGTTAAATCTTTCTTAACAAAAATTGTAATTTATAAATATAGTATTGATAAACAAATGTTTGAAACGCGCCTATAAAATTCTTTGGAACTATAAATATCAATTGTCGATTATTACTTATTTGTACAACAAAATTCAATATTTATCTGAAATAAATAATATCAAATAATTCATTCATACTCGAAGTAACCTATACAATGTTTATAGACATTTTGATAGATTAAATTTGCAAAAATGTGTTTTCATACACGTGTTTAGTACAAAATTTCTTGCTATATGCGCTTTCTTGTCCACAACTGACGTCACACGCACAGCGTGTATTGTCTAACGCGTGTTCAACTACGCACAGTCCTGACAATTCCAAACCGCGTTTGGTGTTGGTTGGAATAAACCTAAAATATCTGATAGTGATAGCAAAACAAACATATGTAACAAGTAACTGCTATGCAATACGCTATACGCATAGTGAAGTATTGGCATGAGGTTTGGCTCACATGATCTGTCGCGCTATAAAGTTATTATTTAAAATTATATTTAATTTTTGAATCGATTTGTCAAAATATTTATAAAAACAACTTTAAACAAGATAAATTTACAGATATAAATGAATAGTGAGATAGCTCAATTATAGAGCATTAGGAGTTTGATCCCCAAAATATTGTGGTTTGGAAGTCATCTAATGTGGTGGATTAACGCAAATTGAATAAACTCACCAAGAAAAAATCCGCATCACTTTCAAAGATTTACAAAACTTTAACCCGTTTAAATCTTTAGTAAAACTGACTTAAATGCTGTTAGCAGATTCTCACGGCCAAAGCTCATAAACACTTGACCCCTTTTGCTGCTTTCAATGAAGAAACTTACTAACTTAAAGTCATGTCAAGCCGTTTGGGTTAAAGATTAACTACTATTTAAAAACTGATGTTACGAGTGCTACTAAAAAATATAGTCTTTGTTTACCTAGACGACATTCTTGTGTATTTCAACATTTATGAAAAAACACGTGGGTTACTTGCGGCATTTGGGCCACCAAATCAACTCAGACCAAATCTCTGATGCACTACTTTGATCTAATCTGAAAACAAATGCTACCCAAAACAAAGAGCAACTTTCGAGCTTTTTGAGTCGCATAGGAGGAGTTGATATCTGATCTTTTAATGATCAACGCTTGGGATGGATAGTTGGGTCACTTCAGATGATGTTTACTATCCAGTAATAAAATGAAGTCACCTCTCACTTACCTACAAATTTCTTAAAAAGAAATTGGAGGTTTCTCCTCTTTGCAAGCATTAGAAGTTTTTATGTTAGAGGAGAGAATGATGAACTCAATCTCGTATTGACCAACAGTTGGATAAATATGTAGGTCAGTTTAATGCATTTTGATTACAATGGAATAGGTTAAACTAGAATGCATAGTCTTTTTCTCTAAGAATGAAAAGAATATCTATTATCTTACCAACCAACAGTTAAGCAAGTAGGTATGTTACTGAAAAGCACAGTCACTTGCTCAATACTTTGTTAGTAGGAAATTGGAAGTTATTCCTGTTTGCGAGTTTTATGTTAGAGAAGAGGAATTATTAATCTCATTTTTTGACGACCAACACTTGAGTGGGTCCTTCCAGATTATGATTATTATTGAGTAGTTTAAACTGGAATGCTCACCAACCCGCCTAAATATTTGTTAACAAAAGCGTTAAAAGCCAATAGAAGAAATGTTGAAACAATTTAAACTGGAATGCCCAGTCACTATTCCAAAAATTTGTTAACAAGAAATTGAAAGCTTCTTTTCTTTGAAACCGTTAGAAGTATTATGTTAGAAAAGAAAACAATGTATTCAATCTATTGATGATCAATATTTGGGTGGGTTTCTCCAGATCATGATTACCATTGAGTAGTATGAACTGGATTGCTCACCGACCCACCTGGGTGTTTGTTATCAAGAGGTTAGAAGTATTTTCTTTTTGCAAGCGTTAGAAGAGGGAATGATTAATCTAATCTCTTAATGATCAACGGCGAGTGAGTGGATTACTCTAGATTATGAATAGTTTGAACTGGAGTGCTTACCTACCCGCTAAAGTGTTTGTTATAAAAAAACAAAATTTCTTCTCTTTGCTAGCGTGATAAGTTTCTAAGTCAAAAAAGGGAATGATGAATCCAATCTCTTAATGACTAATAGTTGGGTAAGTGAATGTCACTCCAGATTATGATTACTATTCTTCTTCTTCTTTAGGTGTCCTCTTCGATCTGAATGTATGCAAATGCGTACTTTTGAAAAAGCCGCTTTAAATAGTTGGTTCTTTATTTCGCGTTTTACAGCTATTTTACATCGCCCCAAAAGTCTTACGACTTGTATGAAGGAGGTTGATGGAACCAACAGCTTATTAGGTGACTTCCGAATTACCCCCGTGGATAAAGAGCAAAGTTATTATTTTAGTTATACTTGAGGATCGAACCTCGGACTGTTAGCGTGCTACGCTAACGCTCTATAACTGTGCTATCTCACCGTATAAGTTAGTAATGCAATTGAACCAGTCTTGCAGATTTTTTAGCTATGAGTGGCTTCTTCTTCCAACGCTTCTTCTTTCTTGTATTTTTTCCTGTATTATTATTTGGAGCAGATGGTACTTATCCCTCTAGTCACGTGCTCCAGGTAATTTTTGCGTGTTAATGATGTTTACAATTTCCTTTTTTTTAATTATCTTTTTAATTACTTCTGTGTTTGTTACTGTCCGTTCATGGTATTCTCAATATTCTTCTGTATATTCACAGCTCAAAGGCCTCTAACCTTTTGATGTCCGCATTTCCATGCTTCTGCTTCATACAATTGATTGTATATAGCATGCCTTTAATCTTGATTTTAATTCTAGGTTTAGATCTTAGAGTTTTTTTTAAATTTTTATGAAAGCTGTTCTAGCTTTTGCTATTCTAGTTTTTATTTTCACTGAACAATCGTTATCTTGGTTAATGGTTGTGCCTAAATAGTTGTACTTTGTTACCTTTTCTATAAGTTTATTGTGTACGTAGATGTTTTTGTTATTTTGTGGTGTTTTTGTCATTACCATGAATTCGGTCTTTTTTGCATTTACATTTTGTTGAGAATTCTCTAAAGGTCTTCTAAGTTAGTTGCAATTAGAGTTGTGGCGTCAGAATATTTTATGTTATTTATCGGTATGCCGTTCACTTTTACTCCTATTGTTTTGCCATCTAGTGTTTTCTTTATGATTTCTTTTGCTGATAGTACGCATTACTATTAAGTAGTTTGAATTGAAGTGCCGCTCCAGTCAAAAGTTTGTTGTCAAAAAATTTAAAGTTAAAAGTCTTTTTGTCCAAAAAATAAAAGGTAATATTCAATTTTTTAATAAATAACACTTAGGCGGGCGGGTGCGTCACTTCAGATTATGTTTACCAGCAAGTAGTTTGAAGTGCTCAATTGTTTGATATCAATCTACAAATGTTAGAAGTTCTTTAGTTAGAAAAGGAAAAGTAATATGCAATCTTTTAATGACCAACACTTGAGCGGGTGGGTGGGTCACTTCAGATCATGATTACCTTTAAATAATTTAATAAAAATAGTTGCACCTTTTTGGTGAAGCAACAAAAAATTGTTCATTAGGACAAAAAGCAAAAGTTTGTATAGATCAAGGCAGCCATTAACAAATTA
The DNA here is from genome assembly GCA_963932245.1 of Tachinus rufipes. NCBI lineage: Eukaryota > Metazoa > Arthropoda > Insecta > Coleoptera > Staphylinidae > Tachinus > Tachinus rufipes. The sequence goes on from OZ010744.1 coordinate 13,998,854, forward strand.
CTAAAATTATCTAAACCAAAACCAGAAGTACCGTTTGTATTATTGACGAACAATAAAAACCGTACCAGTAATTTTGATCATATAATCTTCAAGTGTTTGCCAATAATAATACTTAAATTGATAAACGTAATTATCGACTTTGCCATAAACAATAAATATACGCTTAAATACAAGGGCGAGTCAATAAGTCCGTGATTTTTTTAATTTCCCGCTTCTTAACTGAAAGGGAAACACTGCTTCTATCAAGAGGCACCTGTCAGCTGATTCTAGTCAAAATTTTAATAAGTTGCGACATTTAGTTTGTATTTGACAGCTATTAATAGTAGACTACTTTGTGATTTCAGGAGAAAATGGAAAAAAGTGAATTTTGTGTGAACAAATTTTTGCGTCGTTTCGTAATTGTTGACAAAACGTCGATCCACCACAACATACCAAAAACCAAACAGCAGTCAAAACAGTTGGTTTCTCGGGAAGAAACGGCGCCAAAAAAAAAGCCAAGTTGGGTTTGTTAGCCAATAAAGCGATGGGGACCGTTTTTTGTGATGCACGCGGTATAATTCATATTGACTTCTTTCAAAAAAGTTTAATGCCAAATTATATGCCAACTTATTGGATCGATTTAATGAGTGAAAAAAACGACCGCATTTGACCAAAAAAAAGTTTTTTTTCTACCAGAACAACGCACTCTTGCGTGCACATGTGCAGTTTCTATAGCAAAAAAAGTTAGGTTATTTGCTCCCTATGCCCGCGATATTTTCCAAATTTAGCATTGAGTGATTATTTCTTGTTTTCAAACCTGAAGAAGAAATGGTTCGGCGGAAAGAGATTTGACTCCAACGATGAAATCATCTCACAAACAAATACTTATTTTGAAGACATCGACAAGTTTTATTTTTTGGAAGAGATAAAAAAATTGGAGAAACGTAAAAAAAAACTACGTTGAAAAATAAAATGATTTTTATCCAAAAACCTGTTTCATTTAAAAAGTCACGGACTTATTGACTTGCTCTTGTATGTTACAAAATCACAGAAACCCAGAACTTAAAACAGTATCTAAATAATTGTCGACAACTTTTACACTATTTCTATAGAGGATAGAAATTAAAAACTTAGCTTAAGGATAAGGGAGATTGATTGTTGCGCGGAAGCGGAGCAACTTTTAAGTATCAAACTTTTCTTTTCAATTAACCATAAATCCACAAAACATTTATGAGCAGCTACGGCCCCATCCCCTTCCTCACTTCATTCACATCACACCATGAAGTTAACTCCCTCTCTTTTTCTTTTTTTATAAGTAGAATGGACCTTATCATGGTGGCCACAATGTCCCAATTGGACACCAAAGACAGCATTACTATCACCATGTTATCCGGGTTCAAGCTCTCTCTTATCAGTTTTACTCTTGCTCTTTCACGCGTCTCCAACCATCTCTGGCAATGGAACACGGTGTGCTTAACCGTATCCCTTTGCCCACAGTATAGACATTTATCACTTTTAATCAATTTCATCCAATGCAGGTACGCCCGGCAACAACCATGTCTTGTCAGTATCTGCGTGAGGTAGTAGTTTAACTCACCATAGCCCCGACCCACCCAACGTCTCACGTCTGCGCTGCACTCGACACGCATTCTTCCCAACTCTTCTGCCATTTCCCAGACCCTCCCAGACCGCCGTCTTCACTTGCAACACAAGATTTAACGGCTTCCTGCCTGCCACAACTAGAAGGCCCGCCGTCGGCGCTGTCCTGTATGCGCTGCAGACCCTCTGGCAATACCTCTTTTGAGTTTGCAGAACTAATTTCCTACGCTTTCCGTTGTTGCATACGGCATCCTCCTATATTTTGGCTTTATAGAGCACTATGGAGGAGACTACCAAGCACATCAGGCGCCTGGTGGAAGATCTCGCTTTCTCCAGGTTTGGCATTAGTCCTGCTAAGGATCGAACCGCCTTCTCTGCTTTCTCACACACTTCTCTCACATGCATTCTTTACGCTAGGTCACACCTAGGTACCTTAACTGACGTTGCAACTTGAACTTGTAATCCCGGAAACGGTCATCTCCATTTGTGGTACTCTTCTTAAACAAAAGAGCTCCACAATTTCTGTGTTTTCTGAGGCCAATTCAAGGCCAAGCTCGTTGGTTTTACGCTTTATGAGGGCAAGAGCGCGGTTTTCCGTTTCCTTCAGTTCCCTTATAGAGCGTTTTGTAATTATCACTGCTAAGTCGTTAGCGTAAGCTACTCTTTGAACACCCAGAGGCAATTCCAGACCTACCACGTCGTCGTAGAGGACGTTCTACAACGTGGGGCCTAAAACTGATTTCTGTGACACCCCCCTGTTAAAATTACTTCCTTCCTTTCTTCACCTTCTCCCACTAACAAAATACAAATAGCTGCTAATGATATTCAGCAGGTATTTGGGAATACCCTTGCCCTCTAAAGCCTTTAGAATCTTTTCTCAGTTTGTCATGTTGAAGGCGTTCTTTACGTCCAGGGCAAGCAAGACGCATGCTTTCCGATGTGTGTAGCTGTATTTCTTAGCAGCTACCACAACCGCTTTTACCTCAGCAAGCGCGCTCAAGGTTGACCGTCTTTTTCTAAACCCGTATTGGCGCTCGCTGAGTACTTGGTCACTCTGAAGTGCCTTCAGCAGCCTTCCTACTATTAGGTGCTCAAGAAGTTTTTTTGTTACGTTCAAAAGACATATGGGCCAAAAAGCTCTTGCACCTACCAAACCTTTACTCTTGTCTAGCAGAACAAAGCTTGCCCTTTTTCAGACTCTCGGGAAGTCTTCGTTTGTAATACATTTGTTGGCTGCCGCTAGCCACACATTAGGATATTGTTTCACCAGGGCTTTGACGATTTCTGCGGGGATCCCGTCAGGCCCTTGTGCTTTTCCACAACGTATTTTTTGCGAAACTTTTCGGAGCTCGTTTTCCGCCTCTACTGGCCACACTCTACGTACTTTTTTCTCCTGATTTGGAAACTGCTTGCTGCATTTCTGCCTATGCTCTTGGTGGTGTTTTCCCAATTTTTCCCATTACAATTTTGTATCCTTTTCCCCATAACCTAACCTAACCCAACCTAACGATGCTGTGCCTAGATGTTTGCTAATTTCACAAAATATATTAATAATAAATATTATTGCTTTGCAGTGGCTGTCTATATTGTTACTGGGTTTTACTATAGCTTAATCAACAAGAAGATTTTTAGATTACGTGCATGATTTAATTATTAATTAAATAGTTAATATACGCAAAAATACTGTTTGCTCTGTTCGCGCATTTTAACATCTTTTTTTTTTGAACACATGTTACACATTTTATAAGTCAAGTTAATAAGACAACTATCAATCACTAAATTGCAATCTGACAGATTAAAATTATCTGCATGTGCTCACATAACTGTCAATTGAAAAATTGTCAAGCGTAATGTGTAACTTATTATTGTTACAAAAATTCTTAACTACGTCAATGTTTTTTGCTTAACTTAAAAATGTTCTTGACTAATTGGTCACATTACAATTGATAAATATTTTTAGCCTAACCTAACCTAACCTAACCTAAAAATGCTTACATCTAATCTGTCTCATTACAATAGATAAACATTTTAGGTTAGGTAAACAGCTGTTTCGTAACTAAGATTTTTGAGCTCTACCACAGAATATTGCAAAGAGCTTTTTTAGGAACGGTTTTGAAAAAAGCGTACAATTTTATAATTTTTTAATCCACCTCTTCAGGTGTTGAAATAAACGTTAGTGCTTTCCTGTGTTTGTAGGCTACAGGTAGCTGTGCTATTAGTGAACAGTATAATACAATTGTTAATAGCAAAATGAAAAATATTAAGAAGGGATCTCTCAGGTTGTCATTTTTTTTACTGTATTTTATAACGCTATATCTCAAATTTAAAATATACGTCTCTGTGCTTGTAGACTTTTCCGTATTGCAGACCTTTGCTTACTGGTAGCTACACCACAAGAGTGCAGTGCATAATTAGGTTTACCGGTCTCGTATAGAATAGTAAAGTTCATTGGCACTGAGGTTATCAAGAAACTTGACACCCGTTCAGGAGCATGTTTTCAACGGTTGCACATTTAAAGTCTTGGGTTGCACAACAACTGCAAAAGTTTGTTAAGATTACACTGATCTTGAAATTGTATGCAAAACAAAAAATATCTAAAGGATTGTGTTAACTCAATAATGCATTGGTAATAATCTTTTTATTATCATTAATATTTAAATTATTTTTTGAATTTTTATGGTTGCAATATACTGACATTTTGTTCTAATAGTAGAGTAACTGGATGTTTGCTAATTGAACAGAATATATTAATAAAGAGAAATATCTCTTTTTCATCTTTTTTTAGTAAATTTTTTTTAGATTTTTTTTGTTATTGTTGGTTGGTTAAAGTTGGTTGAATTGAGGGTAATTGGTACTACTAACTATATTTTTTGTCTATCAAACGTAATCAATAAACGTTTTTTTTTAATTTTTTGATTTTGTATTTGTTGTCAATAAGTTCAAGTAAACTGTTGTTTGAACTTTCAATTATAACTTTCTTCCATTGACGCTTTAACAGTTTACATATGTTTCTTGCATTGGTGTCAGCCAGTTCTTAGTAGTGATTGTTATAACCGTTTTAGAGTTACGTATTGCTATTTTCTAATTTGGTTTGGGCTTTGTTATGAGAGTTAGAACGTTGTAGGATTTTTTATTTACGTTTGGTGTGGTTCATTGAGCTTATTTGGCACATTTTTCCAACGGTTCTATATCAACAGTAATATGCTCATCTCTACGGCAGCTTCCAAAAATACGGTAAACAAGAAAAACATCTGATTAAGTCGTATTTTGTTTTTGTAATAAAACAAATTTTTATTTTTCTGCTTAAAATATCAAATTTATTTATAAAAATAAAATTACAAAATATTTTTAACTCTTTTTAATATTTTTCTGAATTTTGTTTGATCTACAACATACAAATTTAACGCATTTAATCAATATCATTAGTGAAAACATTCCAATAAACAACCCAAATAAAATGACATCCAACAAAAAATATTGATACCACGCAAGATCCAAAGCATTCGATCTGAAATGCGGCGCTCCGCGATGGCGAATTGCATATTCTAACCAATAAATTGCTTTTTCCATTGGTTTCATTGGTTGATCCCGTAATAGTGCTGATAGTTTCTTTGCATTTGTTCTGAAACTAATAAATAAATTACTAACAACATCACATTCTTTAATACAAATACAAACCTAGATTCTGTTAATAATTTCTCTAATGCGTTTGTTAAAGTTTTTTCTGATAAGTCTTCAAAATGTACAGTCAGTGCAAATCCTCTACTATTGGACGTAATCATATTGGATTTTTGATCACCAAATATAGGAATTCCTAAAATTGGTACTCCAAAATAAATTGCTTCAATAGTACTGAATAAACCGCCGTGCGTTATAAATAATTTAACATTTGGGTGAGCTAAAATTAATTTATAAAAACATCATTTACCAACTATTAACTAATAATAACCTAAAACATCTTGTTGTGGAATCCATTTTAGTATTTTAACATTATCCGGTTTATTTGCCAAATCATGTTCGTATTTCCATAACACCTTCATTTGCAGTTTTCCAAATGCTTTCAATAAAGCTTGAAGTTTATCTTCTGGGAGTTGTGAACTCTTAAGCAATGAACCCATACTAAAAAATACCACACCTTTTGTAGATTCATCCAGAAATTTTTGTAATTCCTCCGGCAAACCTTTATTGGACGCTATGTGGAAACCACCAATTTCAATAATATTTGGTAATTTAGGCGTAATGTAATTAAAAGCAGCGTGGGAATTTAATAATATTAAAGAATTATTATAAAGTACATCCTCTATTTTGGATGGTGGATTTGGAAAATATTTTTTAATTAATTGTTCATGTTTTGGATAAACATTGAAATGTAAAGTATACTGCATGTATAGATAGTAAAATGTGTTTGTTAATCTTTCAATAAAATCCATGCGTTCCGGAAGACGTAAGTAAAAGTCAGCAATGTAGGATAATGGTGTTGGATTACCCACCAATGGATCTATGTAGGAATTGGACATCATTGGAGTGTAAATAACGCAAGGTGCCTTGTAATGATGACAGAATCCTTTTAACCCATCACTCATAAATTGAGCATGAATTACCAAATCAAAGGTTTCATTGGATGATAGCAGATTTTGGACTAGCTTGTCTTGCAATAAATCCTCTGTTAAATGTGCCCCCATATTGCTTACGAAATGTATGTAGGATGTTATAGATAATGAACCGATTGCATCAAATAAAGACGTCTTATCATCTAAAATTAAATAATTTCTTAAATTAATTTAAAAATTATTAATTAAGCTTACCGGTGAGTATATTGGTTGATTTATAAGTTATGTTTCTGTAGTTTTTAATTTCATCTTTTGGTGCATATAGACTAATAACTGTAACTTCATGTCCTTTTTCTGCCAATGCACGCATTAATTGATTTGGTGGATTGAAGTGACTGTAAGAAGGTACGTGGAATACCCCCAAAATTTTTGCGGATTCATTGTTTTTGCATAAAAATGCAATAATTCCAACAAAAATTGCAAGCGTGCGCATTTTTTGCCGCTTTTTAATAAACTGATTTTAGCTATAAAGATAAATATGAAAATTATCTTTCAAAGGTTAATTTGTTTTATCTCATAATTATCACAAAATTGAACAAATTATTAATGTTATATAAGATAAACGTCAGACTTTTTAATTGATTTATTTTGGATTGGTGTAGATAAAATGTTGTTAAATTTATGTGTAGTAGCGAATTATTAACATACGCACTTACAAAACATAAGAAAAACAGAAGTTTGATTTGCTTTGACGGCTCGTTCTTGCAAAGTATGTATGTTAATAATGTGTTTACTTTACTTGTACTGAAAACAGCCGGTCATAAAATATGTGAATGCAAAGTCACCACAAGAAGACCTCCAAAAAGACAAAAGTGTACATTTTAGTATCATTTCTGTAAAACTCAAATCAAACAAACTTTAATAATAGCTTATTTACCAATTAAAAAAAATTGTAAATATTTTAAGGCTTCATAAAGAAAATCATAGCTTTTATCTGTATTTCATTTTGTAGTCTATTTATATTTTATATTCAATTTTATATTCAATTTTATACTCAATTTGAGTTTTTTTTTGCGCAATTTTAGTCTTACAAATGCATTTTTTTACAATTTTAAGGTCCTAAAAATAAATTGCAATAAACTTATTTTTTACTAAAAAACAGTTTTGTAGGCAATTTTATATAGCAAACATGATTTTTCAGCAAGTTTTTATGGTATAAATGCTTTTTTGTATAATTTTTTGGTTTTTTAAGCAAATCTTACGCGGTATTTAGAAATTTTATGCTAAAAATGAGTTTTTTTGTACAATTTTTATGTATTTTTAAAAAGATTTAAAGTTAATTTTGATAAAATTATGTGATGTTTGAGCAAATTTTATGCTAAAATTAAGTTTTTTTGCTTAAATTTAATGTTATAAAAGAATATCTGTGTAATTTTGAGTTTTTTTTAAACAAATATACTTTAATTGGGGTTTTTTTAAGAGTTATGATAACGTTTATGTGTTAAACGTGATTTTTTAGCAAAATCTATGCTAAAAGTTGGCTTTTTGTGCAATTTTGATATTATAAATGTTTATTTTGTTTAATTTTTTGACTTTTAAAGTAAATTTTGTGCTATAAATGAGTTTTTTGCAAAATGTTTATATTATAAATTTTTTTTCAAGCGTTTTTTAGGTTTGTTGCATTAATTTTGGTAAAATGTTTATGATAAACGTAATTTATGAGCAAATTTTTGCTAGAATTAAGTTTATTGCGCAATATTGATGTTATAAAAGTCTATTCTGTGTAATTTTGAGTTTTTTTTTTAACAAATTTGAATCTATAAATAAGTTTTTTTATTAGAAATAAGTTATTAGTTCAGTTTTTATAATTTTTCTATGCAAATTTAAGACTTTTAAAAGAAATTTTATGTTGTAAAGGAGTTTTCTGCATGATTTTTATGTTATAAATGTTTTTTTTAAGTTTTTGAAGCAAATTTTATGCTTTTTTTACGCAATTTTAATTTTATAAATGTTGTTTCTATGCAAATTTTATGGAAAAAACGTTGTATTTTTGCTGTTTTTTTGATAAATTTCATATGGTATACGTGATTCATAAGCAAATTTTAATCAGAAATGTTTTTTTGCATGATTTTTATGATATAAACATCTTTTTTGTGCAATTTCAACGTCCGAATTTTGATTCTATCTAAAAATATTTTAATGTTATATGATTGGATTTTTATGTTAGAATTTTGCACTTTTTAACAATTAAATTTTTGACGTTCCATGAAAAGAATTTTGTACTTTTCAATATTTTATAGCCAAATTTTGTTATTTTCTAACAATATTTTCATGTTTTAAGGCCGGATTTTGTTATTTTTGAAGTTTAATGAATAGAATCTTACACTTTTTAACAGTTTGTGGCCGGATTTTAGTGCTTTCTGAGAATATTTTATAGTTATTTTAGAATTTATGAATAGAACTTTACATTTTTAAACATGGCTGGATTTTGTTGCTTTCTGACAATATTTTGATGTTTCAAGACCAAATTTTGTTGTTTTTAACATTTTATAAATAAAGTTTTATACTTTTTAACCGTTTTTAGCAAGATTTTAGTTTTTCTTAAAAATATTTTATACACGGGTTTTGTTATTTTTGACTTTTTATAAATAGAATTTTGCACTTTTCAACAGTTAATGACAAGATTAACAATATGTTATAGTAATTTTAGATTTTATAAATAGAATTTTACATTTTTCAACAGTTTATGGCTAGACTTTGTTTCTGACAATATATTGATGTTTCAAGACCAAATTTTGTTGATTTTAATATTTTATAAATAGAGTTTTATACGGTTGAAGTTTTTAGTCAAATTTTAATGCTTTCTGAAAAAAATTAAATTTTGTTATTTTTGACTTTTTATAAATAAAATTTTGCACTTTTGTGTACGCTTATTTTCTTAAACACAGCGCACAGCTCAAATAGGTAGAGCTAATCTTAAAAGTAGAGTAAATAATAAAAGACCTACAACGAGAACAAGAAAATAAAACTTTTTGCAGATAATTGAACGAACACGGAAATTACTAGTAAAAATGGCCCCCTATACTGCGAACAGAAGTTGAATATGCAATTTGAACAAAATAGAACAAAAATACGAAAAGCAAACGGACCAGACAAAATTCATGCGGAAACAATAAAACTAGTCAAAGACAAGAATATTAATATCATTCATACCAAATGAATGGTTAAAATCCGCGTTTATTACAATTCTAAAAAAAGCTAATACCAAATCATGTGAAGACTCATCAAGTTAATGAGCCATACCCTGAAAATATTTTTAAACATCATCAAAAACAAAATATTTAGTAAATGTGAAAGTGAGAATAGTGACGTGAAACTCGGATTTTGAAGCGGCAAGAAGCTCTTTTAGCACTACAAATGCTTGTGTAAAAATACCTTGACCATCAAAAAAAGGTCTATATATGCTTCATAGATTATCAAAAGGCACTCGACAGAGTAAGACACGACAAGTTGATAGAAGATCTAAAAAATTTAGGACTAGATGGGAAGGACATCTGCATCATCCAGAATCTATACTAGAATCAGAAAACCATTATAACGCTTGAAGGCGAAGATACAAAAAGATAGATATCAAACGTGGGGTTTGCTAAGAGTGTTTACTGTCCCCAATGCTTTTTATTGCCTACTCGGAGAAAATCTTCAAAAATGTCTTATATATGCTTGACAGAGTTGAACTTAAAAGTACCCCAGCAGGTCTATCCATAAACAAGGCCAAAACAAAAGTAATAAAAGTAACCGCTACAAGTATCGGAAATATGGAAATTAGAATCGAACAAGTCAAAAAGTTTTAAATGAAAAATGGAACCCAGAGCAAGAAATAAGATCTAGAATAGAGCAGGCCAGAAATACATTCATGGAATGGAAGAACTTACTTTACAATGGAAGTTTAAGTCTAAAATTTTCTAGGCAAACGATCAAATGCTACGTCTGGTCAGTGCTGCTATACAGAGTTAAGACATGAACCCTAAAAACCAATATGTTAAATAAACTAGAAGCCTTTGAAATGTGGTTATATCGGAGGTTACTAAAAATACCTTGGACGGAGAAGGTCCGGAATTAAACAGTACTCCAGAAAATAAGTAAAGAAAGAGAGCTGCTCTTAACAATCAAGCAAAGGAAAACTGCATACTTGGAACACATAATGCGCAACTAAAAATACAATATTTTAAGGTTGATAATGAAAGGCCGCATTAAAGATAAAAGATCGATTGGCAGAAGAATACTTTTATGGTTACGCAATGCTCGCAACAGGACCGGCATGGAGTTAATAATAATAATACTTTATTTACGGTAGAATCTTACCATTTACATCTACATCAAATATACATAAACAATGATGTTTTACAATACAAAAATAAAGAATACAAAAAAATAACATACATAAAAGCGCACATATTAAACATTAGTCAGCATGACTCAGCTGACTTCTAAAGGTAGATTTAGAGACACAAAATACATTAATATCAGTTGATAAATTATTTGCAAATCTACACATTCTAGCGAGTGGATTGTTAAAACCATAATTAGAAGAATACGTAGACTCGCGGAATAAAGAAGAATGCCTGCTATGTCTATTATTAGGTGCTACATGGAATGGAAGAGTACCAAGTAGCTCGGGACAATCAATCTCAGACATAATTAAATTACGCAAGAACGACAAATCAGCCCTTTTGCGCCAAATCTTCAATGGCGGTAGGTTGTACAATGAAGCAATGTAGCAGTAATCATAATTTACAGATAATATGCCGGATTTATAAGACAATAAACGACAAAACTTCTTTTGAATTTGTTCAATACTACGGTTATGAGTTTCATAAACAGGACTCCAAACTGACGGAGCGTACTCTAAATGCGAACGCACCAAAGTACAATATAAAAGTTTTAGTGTGCTGGCTGATAAATTCGCAAACATTCTATATACAAATCCTAACATTTTTATGGCACGGTTGCACATGATGTTAATATGTTCAACAAATGTAAGTTTATGATCAAAAATAACGCCTAAATCTTTTATTTGTGTGACTTTGTCCAACACTTTTGATGTTTTTGTTGGGGCAATTGTTCCACGCGGCCGCCGATAGGAAGAATTTTAGTGAAATGGTTGCTAACCTTCAGTAATGAAGATGCACCAGAAGAAGAAGAAGTATTAAAAATGCCTCTAACAAGTTAGTGAACTGAAACAAACTTGCCTTGCAGGAACAGGCAAAAAACACGCCACAGGGACACAAAAAACACTAATCAAAACCTAAATACCGTTTGAACTATTAACACATAATCAACTAGACACCACTTAAAAAAACGAAGTAACAGTTTAGCAGTAGATTAGATACGTTAGTAGTCAGATTTTCACTTTTAAAAGTTGGAATTATGATTTAGAGGTCGGATCAACAGTTTGGCAGTTTAGTTTAACATTTTGAAAACCGGATTTACATTTTTAAAAATTAAATTTATAATTTAGCAGTAGAATTTGACACTTTAAACACCGGATTAAACTTTTAAAAATTGGTTTTACATTTTTAAAAACTTAATTTATAGTTTGGCTATAAACTAAATACATTTGTGGCCGGATTATAATGTTTAAAAACCGCATTTACTCTTTTACAATCTGGATTTACGATTTAAAAGAAAAAAATACAGTTTGTTAGTACTGTTTATCAAATTTTTAGTTTGAAAAACTTGATTTACATTTTTATAGGACAGATTAATCATTTGAAAGCTGGATTAATTATACAAATATGTCAAAGGCTTTTGATTGAGTTGAACATAATATTCTCTTAGCTAAACTTAAAGATTTTGGTTTTTGCAGTTCATCCATTGTACTGATGTCATCTTATCTCAAAAAGCGTGAGTCGTATGTAACTTTCAATTACTATAAATCTAATTCTTATTTTCCAACATCTGCTGTTCTACATGGATCAATATTGGGGCCCATGCTGTTCAATTTATTTATTAATGACCTTTCCACATCACTAGGTTGTCAGCATCTTCTATATGTAGATGATCTTAAAATATATTCAAAGATCAACAGCATCAATGATTGTTTTCAGTTGCAGAACATGTTAAACCAAATTTTCACATGGTGTATAGCTAATCGATTAGATTTAAACACTAACAAGTGTAAGTTTATGTCATTTACACGCAAAACTAATGCCATAAAGTTTGATTATCTTATCAATAGCCGTTCAGTTGAGTATGTTAGTACTTTTAAAGACCTTGGTGTTCACTTTAATACTAAATACTAAACTAACGTTTAACAATCACATTGAAAACGTTATACAGAGTTCTATAAAAGCTTTAGGATTTATTCATCGTAACACCAATAGTTTTCAAAATCTTAGTGCCTTAAAGGCTTTATATAATTTTTTTGTGCGTTCTAAACTGGAATACGCTTCTTTTATTTGGTATCCACAGAACCAACATCAAACACAACAAATTGAAAGTGTGCAACGCAGGTTTTTAAAATATTTATTTTATAAAATTGAAGGACATTATCCTATCAGAGGCTTTGATCACCTCAGTTTACTCAACAAGTTTAACTTTGAATCACTAGAGCTTAGACGTTTTAAGGCAAGTGTTATTTTTGTGTATAAACTCTTGCACAATATTGTCGATTCTCCTGAAATTATACAACTTATTAAATTGCATATACCATCTTTTAACAGTCGACAAAAACCAACCTTTAGTTTACCAACAATACGTACTAGTTATGGTCGCCAATCGATAATGTTCGTAGTAATTTAAATAATATGCCACCCTGCTGTGATATTTTTAATCATAGTATTAAGTATTTAATTGATCAAGTTACTTAATTTTATTTTATTTTATTTTTTTTGCAAAGGTTAATCTTAGTTTAAATTGTTTAGTTTTTATATGTATTTTTATTATTTTATTTTATTTGTATATGGTACTTTTTTTTGTATGTTGTCTTGTAATTGGGAATTGTTTCCTGTAGGGCAATAAATACCTATTATTATTATTATTATTATTATTATTATTATTATTATTAACAGTTTGGCAATAGTTGGTGAAGAATTTTTAGATTTAAAAGTTGAATTTACAGTTTTACAAGCCGGATTATAATTAAACAACAAAATTAAACGTTTGACAATAAAATTTAATACTTTAATTAACAGTATTGCAGTAAATTTAAATACGTTGGTGGCCGGATTTACACTTTTAAAAGCCAGATTTACAATAAAAAAAAAATAAAATTTAAAATTTGAAGGCCGGAGTAAGAGTTAGGCATTTAAAATTACCATTTATTCTGGATTTACACTTTTAAAAGTCGGTTTTACAGTTTTAAATGACATTATAATTTCACATTTTTCAAAAGCCAAAGTTATAATTTGAAAACCAAATTAATAGTTTATTAGTAAAGTTAGTTACCGGATTTATAACTTAGAAGCCGGATTAACTATTTGGCAGATAAATTTAACACTTTGAAGACCGAATTTACACTTTTATAGAACGGATATAATTTGATTAATAGTTTTTCAGTAAATTTTAATACATTTGTTATTGGATAATTGTATTTTCAGTTCTAAAAGCCGGATTTATGATTTACATTTCATTTACACTTTTAAAAGCCAGAATTGCAGATTTAAAAGCGCGATTTATAATTTGAATAAAGGCTTAATTATTTGGCAGTAAAATTTAACAAGTTAGGATTAGATTTTTATTTTTATTTAAAACGCAAGCACATTTTGTCAATTGAATGGTTGAATCCATATATAGCATAATGTATAAGTTTTCTGAAATATAGAGACTACATCGACTACATAGTGATGATGATAGTAATAAAATCATACAATATGGAAATAAAAACTCTGAAGATATTGCAGATCATGATATTGTTTACTGTGTTTTAAAATCCAACATTGCACCTGAAACTTATGCTCCAAAGTCATTTTGATGTTTTCGCAATTTTAACTATGCTAAGCTCAATAAACACATTTTTTTATAAAATTGATTAAATATTACTGTTTTTGTAATCATAATAATTCCTTATTCGCATTAAAAATTAAACCCTTTACATCTACACTATAATATATAAATAAACATATTACATCAACTAAAATAATATACATAAAATACAAAAAATACATAAAAACAAGTTGAATCTAAAATACAATTTAGGTACACAATTCAATTAATATGATTTAATTGCGACCTAAACGGCGATTTGGTACAAAACCAATTAAAATTACCTGGAAAACAATTTGCCAGTTGTAGAATGTGTAAATTCTTTAAACAATAGTATCTATCTGGTACGTCGATTGCTAGTAGGAATACTGAATGGTAGAGATGCAAGAAGGCCAGGACAGTCTACTTCAAACATCACAAATTTACGCAAAAACAAAAAAAAACATGTAATGTAATGCGATCAAAATCAACCGCTAAAATTCCTGATTTATAAGATAATAATCTAGCAAACTTATTTTGAATTCGTTTAATACTTTGAATATAAATTTCGTAAGACGGGCACCAAACTGACGGAGCATATTCTAAATGAGAGAGCACCAAAGAACAATAAAGTAATTTGAGCGTACTTTGGGATAAGTCTGCTGACATTCTGTAAACAAAACCCAGCATTTTCAGAGCCCGGTTACACATATAGTTAATATGCTCAACAAATGTGAGTTTCTGATTAAAGCTTACGCTCAAGTCTTTTATTTGAGAAAATTGTTTCAACGGTTTATGATTAATATCATAATCGTAAGGTATTTTATTCTGTGTTCTATTAAAACTAATTGAAAAACATTTGTTAACGTTAAGAAAAAGATAATTATTATGACACTCAGCATTTACGGAATCTAAACCCCGTTGTAACAGATGGCAATCATTAACAGATGATATTTTACTATAAAGCTTTAGATCATTAGCAAATAAAAGAAAAGACAATGAATGAATACACTAAGAATATCATTGATAAAAAGCAGGAACAGAATTGGACCGCAGTGTGATCCCTGAGGAACACCAAAATACTGTGGCTCACACGATTAAAAGCTTTTGAAAAACCGGTGTAAACATAATCAATTTGTACTCTTGATACAGAAGCCTCCAAAATGTAATTATTGTAGCACAATAAGTTAGTAAGTGTAGAACGACTCTTACGAAAACCATGTTGTTATAATACTTTTGCACATCCATTGTATTTGTTCAGTTACAAATTAATCAAATAATTTAGGAATGGCAGATTGAATGCATATATAGTTAGTTATGTCTTTCTTAGCCCCAGATTTAAATAAAGGCATAATATAGCTTTGTTTCCACATCAGGAAATTTAGATTTGCTTAAGGAAGCATTAAAAAGTAGATGTGACGGCGTAGAAATGGAATAAATGCATTCTTTCAACATCATGGTCAGAAGGGATGCTGTCTGGGCCAGGGCTAAGGTTACTTTCATGGTATTCAATACCTTTAAAAACATCAAACAAACTGATTAAAAAATTTGAATGTATAACTTTGTTTTGAAACTTAAACGTTGGAGCTGTATAAACTTCAGAATTGTACTAAAAAATATCATTTATACTAAATTTGTATAATGTCTCCCAGAAAAGCTAATATTATTGTTAGATGAAATCTGCACAAAAATTTGTTTTTCTTAATTTTTATTTTTTTATACTTAATCGTTTAAAAAATATAATTGTTGAATGAAATTTGTCTAAAAAACACACTTTCTTATCAAATACTACCGTTTTTTGTACTAAATTTATTTGCTAATAATTTCAAACTCTTTATCCGGCTTCTAAATTAACAATCTAGTCTTTAAAATTGTAAATCGGGCTTTTAGAATTGAAAACCCAGTAACTAACGTGTTAAAATTTACTGCAAAACTAATAATCCAATTTTTAAATTATAACCGGCCGTTAAAA
This sequence comes from Tachinus rufipes, assembly GCA_963932245.1. Taxonomy (NCBI): domain Eukaryota; kingdom Metazoa; phylum Arthropoda; class Insecta; order Coleoptera; family Staphylinidae; genus Tachinus; species Tachinus rufipes. The sequence continues at coordinate 14,014,916 of OZ010744.1, forward strand.
CTGTAAATCCGTCTTTAAAAGTGTAAATCTGGTCTTTAAAGTGTAAATAGTCTAAATAATACTTAACGTATTCATTTACTAAACTGATAGACTTTTTTAAAAGTATAAAAACGTCTTCAAGAATCTAGACAAATACGCTTGAAAAGTGTAAAATTTTATTTATAAAATGTTAAAAATAACAACATTCTGTCTTGGAACATTAAAGTATTGTCAGAAAGCACCAAAATCCGGCTATATATAGTTGAAAAGTTTTATTTTTTATGAAATATTAAAAATGTTAAAATCCGGTCATAAACTTTTAATAAGTGCAAGATTCTATTACTAAAAAATAACAAGATTTTATTCATAAAATGTTAAAAACAGCAAAAGCTGTTAAAGGGTGCAAAAATGTATTCATAAAATTACAAAGTCTGGCCATATAGTATCAAAAAGCATTAAAATTCGGCCCTATACTGTTAAAATGTTCAAAAATCTATTGATAAAATGTCAAAAATAGCAAAAATTGACCATAAACCGTCAAAAAGTGCAAAATTTGGCTAGAAGAATCAACATATTGTTAGAAAGAATCAAAATTCTGTTGAAAAAAAGCAAATTTCTTTTTATAAAATAACAAAAATACCAATATTCTGTTAAAAAATGCAAAATTCTATTCATTAAATGCTAATAATAGCAAAAATTGGCCATAAATTGTCAAAAAGTGCTAAATTCTATTTACTTGACGATGAAGTCAATCAAAATAATTCAAGAAAGAACTTTAATCTGTTAAAAAGTGCGAATTTCTATTAATAAAATGTTAAAACTATCAACATTCGGTTATAATCTGTTGAAATGTGCAAAAATCTATTCATAATATGTCAAAATTTGTCCATGAAGTATCAACATATGATTAGCAAATCAGTAGCGTTTTTTTTAAATGTTAAAAATAGCAAAATTATAGTTTAAAAGTACAAAATTCTATTCATAAAATGTCTAAAATAGCAAAAACTTAAAAAAAATGCAAAATTCTGTTTACGAGATGCTAAAAATAGGAAAATTTGTGAAAAGTATTTAAGTATTGTCAGAAAAAAACATAATTCGGCCATAAACTGTCAAAAGATGTAAAATTCTGTTTATGAAATGTCAAAATAAGCAAAATCGGCTTTAAGCTGTCAAAAAGTGCAAGATTTTATTTATGAAGTTGTAAATCCGAAAAACCTTAAAAATTTTATTTATGAAGTGTCAAAAATAGAAAATATCCGTCCAATAACTATTGAAAAATGCAAAATACTATCCATAAAAAGGTCAAAATTATCACAATTTGGCCAACAAATATTAAAAAATAATCAAAAACTTTTAAAAAGTGCAACATTTTATTTATGAAACGTTAAAAACAACATAACCCGGTCATAAAGTATCAAAATATTTTTCAAAAAACGACCTTAAATTGTTTAAAATAGTAATTCTATTCATAAAGTTAAAAAATATCAAAATCCGGCAATATAATATCAAAGTATTTTCCGAAAATTTGTCCATAAACTGTTATATACAGTGATCAAATGTTTAAATATTGTCAAAAGTACAAAAACCCGGCTTAAATGTTTAAAAGTATAAAATTTTATTTATGAAAAGTCCGGATGTGGTCCGTTCTTAGTGTGCTGTGTACACACATTTAGAGGTTGTACCATAGGAGTGTGTGTGTGTGTGTCAGAAAAAAAATATTAAAAACTTGAAAAGAGTAGGTTTGAGAATGAGTCAATTAGTTGCAGTTTTTAGTTTGTTTTCGGTGTTATTCTGACACGAGAAATACACGGAAATAGTCGTTGTTTGGTAAGTGGGTTTAATGGAGACTCAGAGTAAAGTACAACTTTGTTGATTTTGCAATTGCCGGAAGGCAAAGATTTGCTGAAATTATATAAAACGTTGTAAATCTAAATTAAATCCAAGCGTAATTTTCAACGCAAAAAAAATCGTAGTACTTGGCTCATGTAAATTATTATTATCTCTTGGTTGTGTAGAGATAAATTTAGGAGTATAATACAAAATGCGGCTAAAGAGGATTAAAATCCGGCTACAAAATAATTTGAACAAAAACTTTAATAAAATTGGTCAAATTTTATATATTCTCAAAATAACATTTAAAATCCAGCCTATGAAAATTAAAATCTGGTCGGAAAGTAATTAAATCCGGCAAGAAACTTTAATATTATCTTTATAATTGGTAAAATTTTGACATAATTTTAAAAATCTGGTCATTAAAGACAAAACCCAACTTAAAAAAATTAAAACCTAACCTTAGTATCAAAATATTTACCCATAATTTTAAAACTAAGGCCATAAATACAAAATTTTACAAGAAAAAATAAAATCCGGCCAAAAACTTTAATAACCTGCTTAAAATTGGTAAACTTTGTACTTAATATCAATAAATCTGCTTATAAAGTACATAATCTTAAAAATTTGGCTAAAAATACAAAAGTTGACAAAAAAGAATTATAAAATTATTGGTAAAATTTTATTATATTTTGAAAAATCCGGCTGTTAAAGACAAAATGCGACTTAAAAAAAATAAATTTTAGACATTAAGTAATCAAAACCGTTTAGAAACTTTAATAATCTGCTTTATATTATTAAAATGAAGACATAATTTTAAAAGTCTGGCAGTAAAATACAAATTTCCGCATAAAAAAATAAAATCTGGTCTTAAAATATTGAAATCCGGTAAAAACATAAAAATTTTATACTCTTAAATATCTAGTTATAAAATACTAAATTATAATCGTTCATAAAATAATTGAGTCCGGCCAAAACAATAATAATATAGTAAAATACGAACATTATTTTAAATATTTTGCCATTTAATTTTAATTTATTGTCAGAAAATACTAAAATATAAAATTGTTAGCACTTTCTACTCATAAATTATCAAAATTAGAAAAAAAATGGGGTATAAATTGTTAAAAAGTGCAAGATTCTATTCATGAAATGTCAAAAAAGCGAAATCTAAAAAAAAAGTTGTTGAAAAGTAATAATCCGGCTATGAATTATCAGAATATTGTCAGAAAACACTAAAATTCGACTATTAATGGTTGAAAAGTGCAAAATTCTACTCATGAAATGTCAAAAATAGCAATATTCAGCTATGAAATATTAAAATATTGTTGAAAAGCACTATAATCCGGTCACAAAGTGTTAAAAAATTGCAAGATTCTATATATAAAATGACAAAACAGCAAAATTTGGCCATAAACTATTAAAAGGTGCAAGATTCTATTTATATAAATAAAAAAATTGCAAAATCCGGCTACGAACTATCAAATAGTTGTCAGGAAGCACCAAAATCCGGTCATAATCGGTTGAAAAGTAAGCCATAAACTTTTTTAAAGTGCAATATTCTATTTATTAAAAAAGAAATGTAGCAAAATCTAGCTATGAAATATCAAAATACTATTAGAAAACTTTAAAATCTGGCCATAGTGCTAAAAAGTGCAAAATTCTATTCATAAAATGTCAAAAAGCACCAAAATCCGGTCATAAACTATCAAAATTCTATATATGAAATATCAAAAGTAGCAAAATCCGGTCATAAACTAATAAAAACTACAATGTTCTATATATGTCAAAACAGCAATGTGCGGTTATAAACTGTTAAAAAGTCCAAGATACTATTCATAAAATATCAAAAACATGACAGTAAAAAAGTGTATTTTCTATGAAATGTCAATAACAGCAAAATTCTGTACAGAAATTTAATAATATTTTTAGAAACAATTAAAATCTTGTCATAAATTGTTTAATAAGTCCAGAATTCTGTTAAAAACATTGAAAATAGTAAAATCTGTCCATAAACTGTTGAAAAGTGCAAGACTCAATTCATAAAATTTGAAAAATAACAAAATTCAGCTGTAAAGTATAAAAATATTGTCAGAAAGTACCAAAATTCACTAGAAACTGTTCAAAAAATGGCAAAATTTTGTCATAAAATATTAAAATGTTATCAAAAAGAAACAAAATCCGGATAGAAACGGTTGAAAAGTGTAAAATTCACATTCACATTTTAGATTAAGTGTTTTTACAGTTGATCGTCTTTCATTGGTTATATTTTGACAGCAGCTATGTAAGGTTTTGTAATTTTAGACGTATTAAGTTAATGAATATCATCTTAAATCGTGTATTTTTTGACAGCTGGACTTAAGAGTAGAAAGATTAACAAACATATAACTCATATAAATTTAATGGTGGTGGCAGTTACTATGTGATAGATATATAACTTATACGCTTTTTTACTTATAAAAATTTGGTCACCCTGGCTAATAGTTACATTGAATTTGCACAAAAAACAAATTTTCTTATAAAAATCATTAAAAATTAAACAAAATTGATATTGTTATAATAACTTTGTATAAAATGCTCACTAATTGCTAATTCTTAAATGAAATCCGCACAAGAAACATAAAAAAAATTTATTTGACAAATAGTAAAATTGCATGCATCCTTTTTGCATAAAATTTATATTTTTTTATAAAGTTTATCAGAAACAATCAAAAATTGTCATTTTTTATATTATAAATATTTAGTATTTGTATAAAATTGCTTAACACTTTTGCTGCTAACACATTTTTAAGGTCGCTCACCAGGAGCTGAACACATTATTCTTTTAAATAATTTGGTACAGGGTGTAAACACCCAATAATATTTAAGTAATTTTTGACAATATTTATTTTTTTAATCAATAAACGCATACACACGTTGGCAGCATATAACAACAAAGTGCGCCGACGCACCGTATGCGTAAATCATTAAAAATTAAACAAAATGATAGTTTTTGTTTACAATAATATTGCTTAGAAAACTTAATTGATATACAAATTGTTCTAAAATGACGCAAAAATTAACTTTTTGCATAAAAATATATTTTCTCATAAAATGCATAAAAAATTACACAAAAGAAAAAAAAGTTAAAAATTGTTCTAAAATTGCAAAATTTCCAATTTACTTAATAAAATCATTTTTTTTTTCATCAAATTAATTAAAAACTACACAGAATAGTTTTATACACTTAGAAAACTGAATTAGTGCACAAAATGATTCTAAAATGACCTAAAAGTCTATGGAACACTTAAAAGGATTAAAATTAATTTAATGGACAAACAAAACAAACGTTTAGGAATTAAAATATCAATAGCTTTTTTGACAACATAAAATTTGTACTTAAAATGGTTTTAATTCTAATCCCAACATCCAAATTTCTTAAGGTTCTGCTTCATTTTATTGGAGCATATATTAAATTAAAAAAAAATCATCCGTTTATAATTTACATGCTTGGGGGAGTGAAATTATATTTTTTTTATTTGTATATTTTAAAAATCAGCTTTAAGGAAAAAATAATAAAAAGAATACATCTTTAATAATTCAAATCCAGCAATAATAAACTTGAAAATTAAAAAAAAACACCGATTCAGTATTGAAGACAAATCTACCTTTACGGCATAATTGTGTATTATCTAGGTTTTTCTTTAATCATCCAAGTCTTGTCTGACTTATAATGATTAGTTAATATAATTTTGTGTGTATTTAATGTAATTGGTTTGATAAATTATGGATAACAAAAAATAAAAAAAAAGGTTTCAAAAAAGATTGAAAAAAAAACTGTGTATTTTTATCACTTAAAATCAATGTGAATTCTTTCTTTTTTGTGTTTTATTGTTACTTCTTTTTGGTTTTACTGGTGCTAGCTTCATTGACTTCTTTCTGGTTTTTTCTGACGCCGCTCATGAAATTAGCATTCTCAATATATTCTTGTTGCGCTTTCATATTTTTATTAGGATTATATTCTTGTTGCGTTTTACTATTTTTAACAACATTTTCTTCTTTTTTTAACTGCAACATTAAATTCTTTAACATACTGAGGTGTCCACTTTCAGCAACCGCATATAGAATTGCAATTTTTTCCAAATTTTTTAATTCTATGGTTTCTTTAATATAATCTATAATTTCAGTATGGCCTTTTCGATTAGCCAAAAATGCCGCCGTAGCAAAAACAACATCATCAGAGCTTAGGTTATTAAAATATGTCATTCTGTAAGGGTTTTTGAATTAGTTTTAATATTACAATATGTTTGTACATACCTTTATGGGTGAAAGAATCGACCTGAACTAATCTTATCTCAAATTATTAAATTCAATTCTAGTTTTATCAGTTTGTTATCTCATGTTTAAATATTGAGAAATCGAGCATATAGAAATAAAATATTTAGTACATATTTAAAATATCTATATTTAAACAGTAATTAAATTGATTGATTGTAAACTAAAATTTTATTCACCATAATATTTATAAATAGAAATCCAGACGTCATTAGCATTAATAAAATTCCAGAAATAAAAATAATATTTATAACTACATTATCATCCACTCTAAATCATAATGGTGAATAATGTCTCCATATTCCCGGCCACCTTTAAATGCACAATAAAATGTAACGCTGCTAACATTATTAGAGAGACTCTGTAGTAGCCGGTTGTATCATGAAAAATTGCAGGCATTACGCTGTTAACATCGCTGTAAAATAAAAAGTTTCAGTTTCATAGGAAAGTTTTATGTAGTATTACGAAGTTGTTGGTTTCAGGAGAACGGTTCCGGACCGCGGAATTGTTGTTTTAGTTAAATTAAATCATTCCCGTTGCTGTAACATCCATAATCGGGACAAGCTTTATGGTCGAGTGGAAAATTTTCCTGTGTTTAATGCGACTGAAATGAAAATGGAAGGGCTTGACCTTACGCCTTTATAATAATTTATTTCTGTCGCAACACATTTAGTTTTTAGTTTTTTATAATTAATATGTAGTTTTAAGGTACTATATAGGGACTTTTTATTGAAATATAGTATCTAAAAAATTAAATTAAATATGTGGATTATCAAAATTAGCTTGGAAAAAAAATTAAAATAAATTGTTAAATAGTAGTTATAGTATACTACCAATTTGAAATATATACTATTAGTTTTGCACAAAACCTTTTTTATGACTTAAAGTTTACGTTGTAATCACAACAAACTTTTCTACATTATATTCTTTGTCAAAAATTGTTTAGAAACTCAATTTTTGCTTGAAGTTTATCAAAATACTCATTTATTCTACACAATCATTGAAAATTGAGCACTAAAATCAATTATTTTAAATAGTTATGAAAAATTGTTTGGAATAATAATAATTGTTGAGCAAAATTTGTCTAAAATTGCAGAGAAATTTTATGAATTAATCAAAAATTGCAAAGAAATTACACGGTATGAGTATGACGTTTTTATGAGGAGTAAGTGAGAACAGCCTTGCTTTTCTTTGAATTTACTGTGACACGCCAATCATCCTGATCGGAGGTGGTTTTTTGTAGTCTTAAAGTGACTATTGCGGTTGACCTTGATGAGTAGACTGTTTAACTTTGTACATGCTTCCCAAAGGCATATCGGGTACAAACACTCGTAATCTGCCGTGAAGTAGAAATGTAATTTTTAAGTTTTACTGCCAGACTTTGTCAAAGTCTTTTTCAATGTCAAAGCTGACCACACCCATGGTTTTCTTCAGTCTGAATCGTTTGACAATGTAGTTTGTCTTTTCCAGGTTTAGAGATGTTCATGACGTGAGAGCTTTTCCAAACTGTTGGAAAGTGCCTTGATTTAAGAATTGCTTTGGCATTATTGGTAAGTGTCATTATTGCTTTATGCAAAAACAATTTTAGAATTTTGTTTGGGATTTTATCCGGCCAGGGGCAACACGGGGTTTAAATTTTTTAATAATTTTTTTGATTTGAGAAGGTATGACGGTATCAAGTGTTGTGTCATTAGCAGCGGTTTCTAGGAAATCTTTGACTTTTTGGCCAATCATTTTGATGTGCTCTAGATCAATGTCTTTGGTGTATGAATGAGGAGCATTGTAGTTTGAGGCTATCTGCAAATTTTGCGGCTTTTCCCTCAATAGTGTATTGCATTCTATTCTTACCGTGAATGGAGGGAGTGCGAACTTATCTATTCTTAAGGGTTTTGAAAGTTTTCCACATCTTCCGAGAATGATTCCAATGTTTATTACTAGCACTGGTTTGTGCACTCTTATGCCATTGCCATTTGGCGGCATTTCTTCTTTGAATCAACGCTTCTGTTTCTCGAGGTAACCTTAGAGGGTTATCAACGCAAACCTTAAAGGTTTTAGAAGCCTTTTTTGAGGCTTCTTGGAGTTGAGTAGTTCAAAATGTGACGATTTTTTCTATCCATACTGGGGTTAGGCTACCAATTCTTCCAGGCATTAAGAAAAGAAAGTCCAATCCGAATAGATGACAGATTTTTATTTTTTACCGGATTTCCTTTTGTATAGCTCCAGTAGTACTGGATTGTGGTTAGGTTAGGTTAGGTTCGGTATAGCTTCAGTAGTACCGGATTGTGGTTAGAACTTAGGCCGTTGAGAGTTGTTACTAAAGTTTGCTTGTGGCTTTATTTGGATTCAGGACTTGTAAACCTTATTTATTTACAGCGTTTGACTCTTAGCAATGGCTGTTAAGTTATTTCACGATCCGTGCTTTGAATTAATTTTTTTAGCTATTATTATTTATAATACGTGAAAGTATTTTGGGTTTTCAGTGTTTGATTAGGATCGATTTGGCACCATCGTGACGTTAAGGTTCTGATCAATGAAAAACTCTTTCACTTTGCTTATTATTTTCAGTAATGCTGTTCATATTCTAGAAGCAGACTTGGAGTAATACATTGATGGCTTTCATTTGAGATGTTTTGTTGCTTTGAAGAAGCAACAGTCATTGCGAACGACTTGTTTACAGTTTTTGGAGACTTGCCGGCTTTTACGAAGAAGATGACGAAACCTAGGTTGGCACCTGCTCAGCTGCCGGTCTGGTATTGTATTCTGGTAGGACTTGCATCTTTTGAAATTTGCGGAATGGAGGCCTGAACACAAAGCACACAGGCCATCAATTAGTGGAAACCTGAACAGATGTGCAGGCCGGATCTGATCTTGCACATTTTGGCAGTAGGCCTGTGCTTCTAGCAAAGTTGACATTGTGAAATACCGCTGGTTTTTTTTGTGTTCAACCATAACCTTCAGACTCAGTTGGTCAGTCAAATCCTCGATTTTTACACTTTTGACTCCTTTTGGGAGTTGTACGGCGGCGATGGAGAAACAAATAAATTTGTTGCTTATTTGGTGGACATTTGTGGGATTGACACCTAGAGTTTTGAGAGTTTGGCCAACGTCTTCTTCTGTGAGGTGTGTTGGGACCTTAAAAATTATCACAATTCTGGTTATTGATTGCGGAAAAGTAGTTTCAGATGTAGGATTTTATTTAGAATCGGTGGATGGGCGCCCTCCGCTTATTTAGGATTTTTTTATTACTAGACTTGAGTGCATCACTCAAGTCTAGTAGGTAAATCTTCTTAATGAAAGTGTTGGATATACTGTTACGGGCGCCTAACGACTAAACCCACCCAAATGAGTGCTGGAAGTTCTGTCTCATTTATGACGGCGTATACCTTTTTATTTTACTTAATTGATATAAAATTACAGGTTTTGAAATCACGTAATAAATTCATGGTAAACTTGCCGGTACTTATGTTCTGGAGTGAAGCACCTACCCACCCAACTGTTTGTCTACAAAAAAATTGATATAATCATCACGTTCAGCTATAAAGAAAAGAGTAATTTTAAATTTCTTAATAACTAACACTTGGGGAGTGGGCGGGTACTCCAGATTTAATTATCCGCCCGTACTTATGTTCTGGAGTGTTCCACCCACCCACCCAAGTGTTTGTCAGCTAAGGATTAGATACCACCATCACCTCTAGTGACTAAGATACTTTTAACGCATCAGAGAAGAGAAATTTTAATTTTTTTAATAACTAACACTAGAACGGGTGGGCGGGAACTCCAGTTTTAACTATCCGCCCGTACTCATGTTCTGGAGTGGCCCATTTATCCACCCAAGTGTTTGCCATCCAAGGATTGGATACCACTATTATCTCTAGTGACTAAGAGATTTTTAACGCAGCAGAGAAAAGAAATTTAGAATTTTTTAATATCTAACACTTGAAAAGTAGGCGGGAACTTTAGTTTAGACTATTCGCCTGTACTCATGGATTAGAAGGACCAACCTACCTAAGAGTTTGTCTACAAATATATGATATAATCATCACCTCCAATCGTAAAGAAGCTTTTAAAGCGGCAGAGAAAATAGTTTTAAATTTCTTGATAACTAACATTTGGGCAAGTGGGCGGGAATTCTAATTTAAACTATCCGCCGGTACTCATGCTTTAGAGTGGCTCACCCACCTACTCAAGTGTTTGTCATCTAAGGAACACCTCTACTGACTAAGAGACTTTTAACGAAGCAGAGAAAATAAATTATAAAATTTTTGTTATGTAGCACATGGGCGGGTGGGCGGGAACCCCAGTTTAAACTATCCGCCCGTACTTATGTTTTAGAATAACCCATCCACCCAACTGTTTGTCTACAAATAATTGATATAATCATCACCTCCAGTTATAAAAAAAACTTTTAACGCGGCAGAGAAGAGCAATTTCTTTTTTTTTATAACTAACATTTGGGCGGGTGGGCAGTAATTTTGGTTTAGACTATCCGCTTGTACTCATGTTTTAGAGTAGAAAGAATCAATTGCATATGCTCCATTTTAAGACCAATCGCGTCTTTCTGCGTTTCTCAAAAGTCAAAAACTAGTCTTTTAAAAAATTTTATGCAATTTTACTTAAATAAAAATCATCAAAAATCGAGTTAAAAAACGTAGTTAGAAAATGGATTAAAAATGGTGTATTAACATTTTATGTTCGTGATAATAAATTCTGCGTGATGATACGCAACAATTATAATGATCGAAAACCCAAAAATAATTAGTTTTTAGAAAAAACCAAATTTTTATCCTTCAATGCTTGGTAGTCAAATTTAGATAAAAATTTAGTCGTCATGGCTTGAAATACCCTAATACTCATAAAATACTTTACTTACAGTTTTATTAAAGCTTATCAAAAAATATTTATTTTTAGCTGAAAATTGTAATGTTACAAACAAATTTTCAAAAGTGTTTTGGGTTAGTTTGATTGATGATTTCTGTTTGAGTAATATATTGCTTGAATAGACATGCTCTGATATTTTTGCAAAGTCTTTAAAATTTATAACGTTTATAAGCAGCTTAAATCTAATAAGTACAATCATTTTTTTGTAAATCAAAATGTATCCAAAGGTTTTTTTAAATTTTTTTACTATTTTTTATAATTTAAAATTAGTTTTAAACCTTGCCTTCAAAATTGTCAACATTCCTCAAATTTCTTTCTCCGTCTTTTTTATGATGATGATGACTGCTCAAACAAATTCTTTTTTACAAAGTTTAAATATGAAGTTTGATAATTATTTATTAGTATATATTATAACATATATACAACATTTTTATCTTATAAAAGTGAATAATATAATTTATTTATACTTTTATCAAAATAACAATTGATTGCAGTTTTTCAGTCATTTATTATTATTTAAAAAAATTAAAGCAAAGATATAATAATATTCCGACCTTTATACACAATTACAGAAATGATACACTTATGCTATTTCATTTATTATTGAATCACAAAATAATACATAATAAACATATAAAAGTAAGTAAATATTGCAATATTACTCTAATTGTACCAACCTGAATTATTATTTGTTCTTTTTCTTGTTTTTATTTTCTTTCGTGTCTTGAACTTTAGTTTCTTTCTTCTTTCTGCAACAAATACATTTGATTATGAAACAGAAAATTGCCGTTGCTACGATCAAGTTCAGTGCAATGAACCCAATAACATCCAATAGGAGATATTGGTGCCAGTGAAGATCAAGTGCCGCTGATTTAAAGTGAGGGGCACCATCGTTACGAATTACGTATTCAATCCAATACATTGCTTCATCTAACGGCTTCATGGGCCGATCGTGAAATAATTTCGAACGCAACTTTGCATTTTTTGCATATCTATAAAATGAATGAATTAATTAATTAAGCTGTAAATCATTACAATAATACATACTTAGGATTAGTTAAAATTTCATTGAGGGCTTCAGATAAACTGGTTTCAGATAAATTTAAAAACGGCACCTTTACGCCGTATCCTTCATATTCCGCCAATTGCATGTTTGAACTTTGATCTCCATAAACTGGAATACCCAATACAGGAACTCCATGATATATTGCTTCTATTGTACTCAACAATCCACCATGTGTTATAAAAAGTTTTATATTGGGATGAGCTACAAAAATAATTAATAGACTAATTTAAAATTATTTGCAAATTATACAACATACCCAATAAATCTTGTTGCGGAATCCAGTCGCTTATTTTAACATTGTCTGGTTTGCCCGGTAAATCTTTTTCAAACTTCCATAACACTTTATATTTTAGTTGTCCCAATACTTTCAGTATGGCTGCTTTTTGAGTATCCGGAATTTGATGACTTTTTAAATTGGATCCCATGCTGAAATATACCACGCCTTCTTTAGCATTATCTAGGTAGGTTTGAAGATCTTTTGGTAATTTTTTTGGTGGTTTGACGTGGAATCCACCAATTTCAATCATATTGGGTAGTAATGGCACCGGAGCAGCAGTAGTAATGTGCGAATTTAGCAAAACTAATGATGGATTGTACATAATTTCCTTTAGCGGTGGTACATTTGGAAAGTGTTTTTGCATTAATTTATTTTGTTGTGGAATAAAGTATCCGTGTAGAGCAGTTTGTGCGTATAAAGATAAAGCTGTATTCTTTAACCGCAGCCAGAAATTCATAGGTCCAGCATGATTGAGCATAAATTCCGGAATGTATGATGGATTAGATGGATTTCCAGTCAATATGTTAGTCCAATAGTTGGTTGTAACTGAATTTACTAATACGCAGGGAGCGTCAAAATGATAACAGAAACCTTTAAGTGCGTCGTTTACAAATTGCTCCATAATAACAATATCATATTTATCTTTGCTTTGGATTAATTTTTTTGTATTTGGATGTTCGAGCACCATTTCGGTTATAGTTTGACCCATCGAGTGCACAATTATAACTCCCAAGAGAAATGATTTTATTTTAAAAGAATCCATATTTTTTTTGAATTCTGGAATAAAATAAAATAAATTATTAATGCTAAATTGTCTAACAGTTGACATCATTAAAAAAGTTTTGACAGATTGGTTGTGGTAGTCAAAATTCGGTGACAGTTAAAAAAATATTTTTCTAAACTGTTATAACTGTTTTAACGTATTCTATTCTAAAATGTTTTCAAATCCGATATTTCCGATATTTACGATATTTATGAGTGCTCAGAAATAGTTTTATCAGATTAGAGACATTTCTTAACATATATAATAGCTCAAGACCAAGCTCAAAAACATTTATGTCATTTTTGACAGATTAGAAATGTTTTATGATATTTATATATGTTTAAAAATATGATTGAAAGTTTATAATTTTTTTTTAATATTTGTGGTGGCTCACGAATATTTTATAATGTTTATGACAGCTCAAAAATATTTATGACATCTTTAACAGATTTTGATAATTTAGAAACGTTCATAATATTTATGATTTGTTTTAAAGAGTTGAACAAAACTTGTAGCATCGCGGGGATACTTTGTTACACCTGAAGAACAGTTCAGGACGTTTTACAATTTTATAATATTTATTATTGTCAAACTTATCATCTATGTCTAGTATATCTGCCACCAATAAATAGTGGTACTTATTGTTCACCGGCGACAATAGAGGATCAACTTTAAATTTTATATATTCAATGTTTTATATATATTGTTATTTTTATTAATTAATAAAAATAATAATAAACATATGAAACAATATGAGTATAATAACAATAAATTTAAATTTTATATTTAAATAGTTCAATATAAGTTGTTTGTTTGGTAATATCGCAGGCCTATAGAGTGAGTTGACATAAATTAAATGTAACTGATAAGCAGAAGCTAACAACGATAAAGTAGAATAACATGAATATTAACATTAAATATAATATTTGATAACATAAGTTTGATTTCAAATGTAATTTATAAACACTTGTAGACGCAGTTTATTTATAAACAGTCTACATTAATTGCTATAGATTCGAAAAAACACTTTGTAATCTTTATATATTTTTAAGTATGTTTGTTTTATGTAATTAAAAAAAATGATTACATAGAATTAAACATATTTGTGTTATACTCAAGTAAACAATTACATAATGCGATGAATGTAAATATTAAAATAGTCTGCTTTATTGAACGACTTAAAGCATACCTTCTAATGATTCCGGCAATCCTGTTAATTCAATGTGGGTGTAATTGTCATTCTTATTCTTTTTATAAGGTGAGAGAAAGGTGACATCGTGTCCTCTGCTTGATAATTCATTCATTAATCGTAATCCCAATGAATAATGGCTGTATGTTGCCATTGGAAATATTCCCAAAATCTTTGCGGCGTTTGCATCGTGATGAACGAGAAGCAATAGCAACAAACCTGACACAACCAGTCGAATCGACATAGTTTTTAAAACTACTATTATATACGACTGGTTTTATTTGTGATAATTAATCGACGCACTCGTCGCGCCAATTCAGTTATTATAAAATTTATATTCACCTATGATGTAATGTCGATATAATGCGTTTGATCGTTTTTGACCTCTTATGATTAATCTTTATTTGCTTAAAGCTTAAATTGTTTACTACAATATCTCAGTAAAGATAAATATTTCAAAAATAATAAAATGGTGAATTTAAATTAATTAATTAATTAAACTGTTTGTTTTGTTATAAATATTCTGGGTTTGTTTACTGTAGTTTTTAGTTTTTAGTCGGATTTTCTTTTCAGGAAACAAAATCTAAATTTTCGAGCAACAGTACCAAGCTATAAAGGGAGTTTTTGCGAGTAATGAAAGATAAATATATTTACTGCCGGGTAGCGCCGGCTTCGCATGTACATAAATTGTAAATGTTATTGTCAACGCAGTTCATGCCAGTTCATGCTAGACTGACGCGTTTTAAAATTGATTTTGCATACGAATGTACTTACGTTACTATTGCTTAACGCTCTCATCTCACTTTTGTATCAGGAGTGACCGGCCACAGTATTCGTGTTTGATTCTTTTTTGGATGCGTTATAAAGGGTGTCTCAACAAGAGCGCCGGATTTAAATTTGCTGCTATTTTGTTTTTGTGAGTAGTACAGCGGTTAATTGTTGACAGATGTCAAGTACAGATCTTGCTATGGAAAAGTATTTAAACGAGTAACGTTTAAATCTTGTGATATTGCACTACAAAAATTAAGAAAGATTTGCAAAAACAGCAATTTACGTACAATTTTTGGTCGCAATAATGCGTCATATAAATCAACAATTTGCCGTTTAATTTAAAAACTTCAGACAAAATTCACGCTAATAGATGAGAAGTCTACTGTTTGTTGCCATTCTAGTCAGTCCTTTACAAACATAGCCAAAGTAAAGGAAAGTGAAGCCGAAAGCCCAAGCACTTCTGTTTGGCATAGTAGTCAAGTATTGAACATTACCAGATCCACTCTGCAACAAATTTTGAGAATAAATTTGCATTTGTACGCGTATAAAGTTTAATTGAGTTAAGATCTTAAGCGACCTGCAATACAGCACGCAAAATAATGGTGTTACTGCAAAACAAGTTTCCACGCCCTGTCATCTCTCGGTTTAGCAATCAAAATTGTCTACCAAGATTGTGTGACTTAACGCCGATGGACTACTTTTTTTGTGGATACGTAAAGGAAAAGATGTATGCAATTAAGCTAAAAACACTTGAACATCTTAAACAAAAGATACAAAGCGTTATTGGCAAAATAAAGCGACAATGATGCAAAAACGTTATTCAGAAAAAAATGATTCTGTGCCAAAGATTCTGTAGTGGCTATTTAGCAAATGTCCTATTTTATGTTCAATCGCCAATATTTCTTTTCATGTTGAAATAAAAATGTTTGTTCAAATTAAAAAAAAATGTGTTTTTATTCATTAATTAAATCCAGCGCTCTTGTTGAGACACTCTTTACTTAGTAGATAACATTAGTTTTGTATTGCTCAACTAAGAGTTGTAGCTGCTCCTCTTTAAAAAATGTAAAACTTTGGTACGCTTGCAGCTGTCATGAGTTTGGTATGTTTATGTTTATGTTTTAAGTTTATGGTAAAGAATTGTCGTTTTATTGCTGGCTATCTTTGAGTATTTTTTGTTTGTTTTGTTTGATAACAATTATTTTGCTTAGAATGATTATTGCAAGCAAAAAAAACTAGATTTATTGTCGCCGTCTTGCTATCTGCAAAAACTTTTAAAGATATTTTGATAGATTTTAAAGTCTTTCAAAAGCAACTACTCTACTTTTTTCTTCTAAGCGGTTTGCTTGGCGCTTATTGCACTTTTGTCTTACTGTTCATTTCCGGTTGTTACTTTTCTAGTAGTTGAAGCCTATAAAATTTTGCAAAAGAATTGTTTTAAGTTCTTTTTTAGTTAACTTGTGTTTTCCAAAAAAGACCCTGTGTTTCTTATTTTAAACTTCACACTTGCTAAGCAAATGTAGAAAAGTATCATTATTTTCCAAACACCCAAACCATAAAGAGTTTTGTTAGATTTTTATTCTATTTATGTTCAAGTCACAGTGTCTAGTTATTATTCTTGTAAACGTTGGCAGTTTTGTTTAGTTTATTTGCACTATCACAGTTTAGGTAGTGTATGATGGTCTTGTTAGAAATAGTCTCAAATGGCTGTATTTCGTCTTAAGTTTTTTACTGTTTCTTTGTTTACCACTCTCGTATAAAATCAAAAAGCGGGTTCTGGTTAAATGAACTTCTTTGTGGTTATCTTTTTGGCGAGTTGGTCCGTTTTAAGGTTCTCTTCCATGTATTGATTTTTTTGGTGTCAAGTCAAGATTTTACTATTTTTAGGGAATGCTACCAGCCTGATTATAAAGTTTATTACGTTGGATTTTATGACTGGCAAACGTGTTGCTTGTAGTGTAAGGCATGATAGGTTTTTCAAATTGTTGACAGTTGATTTGCCAAAAACTGTCAGTTTACAGTTTATACATGAAATTATTTAAAAAAAAGTTGAATTTATATCTAAAGCAGTTTACATGTTAAACAATTGTACGCATTCTCAAAAAGTTGACTTGTCAAAAACTAACAAATTGTACTACTTAAGATTTGTCAAGAAAAAGTTGAAATAGTTGTACGCTTTGTTAGATAGCTAAGAATTGATTTGTCAAATTCGGATTAGTAGTTGACAATCAATTTATCAAAGCAAAAGTTGACAGTATATATGCGAGATAATTACACGTTTTCTCAAAAAAACACTCTTAATCTGACAGATTATTATAAAATTTGGCAAAAAACTGACAATTTATATGTAAAACTGTTTAAATGTCAAACAGCTTTCTTAAAAAATTGATTTGTCTAAAACTAACCAAGAAAAAGTGAGAATTTATATGTGAAGCAGTTTATTTGTTAAGTAGTTTTGTTAGATAACTAAATTGGCAGTTGAGAGTTTATACAATCAATTTACAAAGAAGAAAGTTACGCTTTCTCAAAAAAATGATTTGTCAAAAACTGGCAAATTATACATAAATTTGTAAATAAGTCATATTTTAATGAATTTCACAAAATTTTCACAACAGCTTTTAAAAAATGTTGTCCAATTAAAACTAAATTAATAAACAATTTTAAACAAAAAAACACAAAGGTACACAGAAGATTTAAAAAAAATTAAAAATAAAATAAAATTCTTTTATCAGCTATATTCACAAACCAACAGTGAAGAGAGACAAAAACTCAATACAAAATATTATTGCAAAAATAAATAAATAACTACAACTCAAACCGTATTTAAAACGCAAATAATAAAACAAAAAAATTCACACAAAACAACAGCAAAGTTAATAAATCTTAGATTAGAATTAGAAATTGTAAAGTATACTTGATATGATGAATAACCATTTTTGTACAAATGGAAACGTTGCTGGTGCTGCTAGCTCTTAAAATTATAATTTGGAAAGCAACGTAATGGGATCAATTTTTCTCAAAGCTGCATCAGAATCAGAAATTTAAAAAAATAACAACAAACATGAAATCAACTACCACAAAACAGTAGTACTGATCAAACACACAGTAACCATTAATATGTCGCTAGTTGAGGGTGTATTTCCAAACAAAATTGAAAACTTTTAGAATTATACCAATTTTTAGAAATGGAGATTCACATGAAATGAGTAATTACAGGCCAATTTCAATATTACCTGTGTTTTCAAAAATTTATGAAAGAGTAATTCACAATAGAATAACATATTTTATTGGACAAAACAATTTATTGTGCAATGAACAGTACGATTTTAGTAAAAGCTTTACAACTACTCATGCTATATATATTTTTTTAAGCTATGTATATAACCATTTAGATAAAAACATAAATGTCTATTTTTTTTTAAATTTGCCAAAGGCGTTTGACTGTGTACTATTTAAATTAATGCATAATAAATTAAATAGTTATAGAATTAAGGGAAATTGCCATCAACTTCTAGAATCATACATGTCAGAGAGAAAGCACATAATAACTGTACATTGAACAAAAGTGTTATATGTCAAGTGTTGCTCACCCAACAGTAAAGGTTTCTCAAGACAGTATCAGGCTTATTATTGTTTTTACTGTTTGTTAATGATATGCCATTATCAATAATTGCACATATAACAATGCTTAAGATGATACTACGATTAGCTTAAAAGATCAATGCTTAAACCATCTTAATGTGATAGCAAATAATACAGTAAATAAAGTGTGTGCATGGTTAAATATTAATAATCTTATAGTAAATGAATCCAAAACCAACATCATAAATTTTCGTACTCAACTTAGCTTAACTGATATCAACATAAATGGTGAAAAAATAACTGAAGCAGAACAAGTAAAGTTTCCTAGAGTCATCATTTAAAATAACTTAAAATGGGATAACCATAAACAATTATTGTACCCAAAAATAACATCATATGCGTAACTCATATATGCATCAATAGATGACGTACATCAAGAAGCCGCCCGAACTGTATACATTTCATATTGTCAGTCTCAACTATCGTATGGTATTATATTTTGGAGAAACACTACAGAAACTAACATACATAAAGTATTTGTAGTACAAAAACGATTAATAAGAGCTATATGCAACAAAACACCAAACACTAGCTGCCGTGAACTGTTTAAAAACTTAAAAGTTATGCCAATAGTAAGTCTTTATTTATACGAATCATTAAAGTTTATTAAAAACAATATTAATCTTTTTAATATACATAAACCAAAACATGGGTACAACATACAAAACAAGTTATTAAAAGTCCCAAAACATATCCACGCATACTCCCAAAATTCGTGTATGGTACAATGTACACACTTATACAATTTGACATTGACATTAAAAATTTGTCTACAAAATTATTTTTAAAAAGAACAAAACAACTTTTGGAACAAAATTGCTTCTACACTATTCAAGAATATGAAAATGTCTGTGATAATCTGTAAATAAACACTAATTTTATACTTAGGATAATTAATGTTTATGCTTGTAACTGTGTATATGTCTATCTTTTATGTTTTATGTTACACCAAATTTTAATATGTCTACTTACTAATTAAGTTTTATAAACCTTGTTAAAATTACTTAGATTAAGTTATACATACTAATATTTACTTTAAACTTTTTTGCAATTTGCACTATTTTTTTATTATTTTATATGACTCACCCATGAATGTACATATTTGTTTTGAAAATATACTACTCTATACTCTACTCTATAGAACTAATTTATGATGGAAAGTTGATTTATGACAAAAAAGTGTTACCGACTCCTGTTCTACATGATGAAGCGGGGTTTCAGTGTTTCTGAATCAGCAGAGGGTGCATAGCCGTAGCTATTTACCAGACGTTTTTGGGAGTAGTATACGACAGTGTTTCCACTCAGCGTCCACCTGGTGTTTGTAAACATCTTGGTGAAAGCGTTTTTTAGGATTTGAGAACGTCTGGTAAGCGTATGGGGTGGTTCCATAGCTTGCGTGAGTTAGTGCAGTAAGTTAGGAACACTAGTTTGTTGAGTAGTGATTGAAAAGCCGTTGTGTGAACAACGTGTTTATCTCTGTTTATCTCGTAGTGTATTGTACAAGAGTAGTCCTCAGTGATTGGAATGTGACTCACGGTAGTGTGTGCCATTTGTGAGTCAGTTGTAGATTTGAGGCAAGTCTTCAAGCTCGTCAAAGGTGTAGAAGAAATCCTGTAGCAGTAGTCATAAGAAATAGCGGGGGCCGGCGTTGAGTAATTTTAACTTGGGTGGTTTATCAATTAGTGGTCAAAGTCTGTGGGCTATAACAGTTTACATCCAGTTGGTGTTGAGGTTTACGCTACTTGAATTAACACTGGTGTTGTGGTTCAAAAATTTTATATCTCTGGTTTCGTCTTTTATTGATTGTTAATGCTTCGCTTCACTTACTAGATTGCGACTCTTAATGTTGTAGTTGGCGTTTCTGGTAGTGGGGTCGTTGATGTGCAGCTTTACTAGCCGTCTGTAAAGGCTGTCATCTACTTAGTAACATTGGGTTCCCGCCGTTGTTATAATTTGTTTTGGGCCTAACCACTTGGTACTCAGCTTTTTTTGTTTTTTTTGCGTACCATTACCAGCTCTCCTGTTTTAAGTTTTTTTTTGTTTCAAGTACCGTCTTTTTTTGTAGACCGCTTGCTTCTGTCGGGTTTGTTGCAAGCGGTAGGCCTTAACTTCGGGTTTTTTCTGGGGTTTTGTTTTAGTAGTAACTTGCTTGGAGTTTTTTTCCGATGCTGTGTTGGTTCTGCGGTTACATTGGAACACTTTCAAGATTAGCAAATTTTTTCATTGTTTGATTAGCTGTTCTTTTTTTAGGGTTTGTTGATGTTTTTTTAAACTTTGCGTGCCTCTGTTTTATTGTGATTTAGTGGTTGACCATCCATCTATGTACAGTGCCCTCAAAGTAATGGTTTGTGAATTGAGTCTCGGGGTAGTCTTAGGTGTTGTTTAAAAATTATGATATAGGCACTTCTGTAACTTACCGTGGCATCCATTGGATCTACGTAATTGATGGCTACTTGTTTCCATGGTTTTCCTAGCAGGTGCGGGTTTAAGAAAACCTTTGGTTCTTTTTTACCGTTGAGTTATGGTTTAGGTCTGTGGATACGTTTGTTACGCGCGTTGAATAGCCGCTGCCAAGGTTTCTTCTTTAAGGAGGCATATTTTGACTTTGTTTGGATTTTGAGCTCAGCCGTCTGGTTTGACCGTGGTCGGATCTTCTTTAAAGTTGTTTACCGATTTAGCAATTAACTCATTGTTGGTATGTTTACTTAGGGCGTCCGGTAGCATACTGGTAACATCAAGGGTATGTTCTAACTTGAAATCAAGTTTTATGCAAAATCAGCGACCACCTAGTGAACTTTGTTTTAGCATCGGTTGAGTGCTCCAACTATACTAATGGTTGTTGATCTAAAGCGTGATTGCTTAATTTGCCAAGTACGTCTTACACTATACTATAACTTATTAAGAGTGGTATCAATTTGGCCGGGGTGAGTCACTGTTGTAGAAAATGATGTACCGTGCAAATTCTTTTTCTTGGTATAGAACTGCTTCTACGCCAATGTTGCAGGCGTTTGTCTGTACAAACGATAGACCGGTATTAGTCGCGTGAGCATTAATGGTTGGTGCCGCAATGTTGCAATCATCGACGCGACATCTACGCACCTAAAAACTAACTTAAACAAGCTACGCAAGACCGACGCCCGCAAACCAGTGACAAGTAACTAATGTGCAAACTGTGGGCCAAACCTCAACCAAACTCTAGATATAACATTTTCGATAGTGATTCTCTAACAAGACAATAATGTGTGTAAAAAAATTGCGCTCACTAACACGTGATCTTACTCTGGATTTCCAGGGAGGTTTCGACTTTTATTATTATATTTTTTTGTATTTTCTGGGAGAAAAGTGGAATGACATAAGTGCGTACTAGAAGAGCGTACAAGCTTTCGTAAATCTTAAAAAAGCAGAATTGCAAAAATACGGTGGATTAACACCAGACTGGGGTCCGCCATGAGCGTGGCTTAGAATGCACAAAACTCCGGCGCGCAAATTTTTACTGGCCAGTTCCTCTGCACCAACAAAGGACACAATAGCTTTTCTACTTCTTAATCAAAAACAACTGGCTCATCAAGGATTGACTGCAAAGCTGCATCTACCGGATGCAAAGAGCTAACACAACTAACATAGAAAGACTCATCCCCTAGTGGGTGTTGTTGCCAAACTTTACCAAGGCCTCAGTCTCCTACCACAGAGATGCATCACACCTTGCCAGCCAAAATAGATTATTATTTCCGACTTCTGCCCAGTGACTTTGTGGTAAGTAACTCTAAAGAATAACCACTAACTCTAAGTAGCCCAGTTTCTGCCCTTTTGTCAATTTTCAGGGAAAACAGACATCCTAATTGAACAAATTAGCAAATCATAAAACTGCTTAATGTTGTTGAGAATAATGTTAATAATTTATATGTTGATAGTTGTAGTCAAAATAATAAATAATTTAATAAAAACCTTAACAAATTCAAGTTCAAACAACAGGTATGCCAAAAATATGGTTGACATACCATCTAATAAAAGAGTGAGACAGATTACAGTTGTTTAGTTAAATTTAAAGTTGACAACTAATATGACAGATTTATGAAACAATTCTTTGTCAAATTATCAGTTAACATAATTATCTAAATTTGTTGAGAATTTAGTTAATAGTTTATGTCAAACTTGACAAATGGTTACTCTTAAATTGAGAGTTGACAATTTGTATAACAATTTTGTCAAAATTAAAATTTGCGGTTCATACGTCAAACTTGTGAGACAAACGACAGAAATTGAATTGACAATCTACATGATAGATTTGTGAAAGAGTTGCTTTGTCTTAGATATTTGACATATTTTGTAACAGTTACTTTGATTAAAATTGACAGTTATATGAAAGATTTATATAAAATAAAAGGTAATAATGCTTTACCTTTGTGACCGGTCTTGATGTAGTAAAAACGGTGATAAACAATCTATGCTTTTTTGTATTTGTCAAAAAGAAGTAAGTTCATTTTTTTCTTGAATTTAAGCTCCCTGTTTGAAACACCTTTGTTTGACATGGCTTATAACTTTTGGGTGGTCAAGATAACGTCAAAGTGAAAAATTTAGCACATTGGCATTCTAAAAATTAAATGCTTTGAGCAAGTAATCTTAATTACAGTAAAACAAACATAACTTGGCCGATGACTCTACAACATGCAAAAAAAATGGAAAGAGAGCGCTAACCTGCACCAATAGTAAAATAAAAAAATCAAACTTAAAACGCATCGGTCTAGCATGATTAAAACTCACAAATATTAACCGCATTGTCAAAACATGGCGTTTATGCAACACAATTACTACAATCTGTTGTTGACAGATGTGTACAGTTTTAATAGTTTTCCTGTTATTATAAATACGTGGAATGAAAAAAGTTTGTTCACCTATTTTGTTTGAATTTAGAATGTTTGTGTTTTTAAGTGTATTGTTCCTCTGATCGCCAAGTTATGTTTGAATTACTGTAAAGGGAAACATGTATATATATTATACCACAAGTACAAAATTCACAAAGTGTGATACAAATCAAATAGCATAAATAGTCGTTTTCACAAGATTTGTTGATAAATTGACAAAGCCAATCTTCATTTTGACCACTTTTAATTTTCTATAAATAATATCTTGACCTTTTGACTGCAGTACAGAAATTATACACAAACTATATTAATTCATTTATTACAATATAACAAATATATAAAAGCACTTTACAATGAATATCACAATAAATTATTGTACTTTAATTGAATTATTATTTGTTCTTCTTCTTGTGTTTACTTTCTTTTGTGTCTTGAACCTTTGTTCCTTTCTTTCGACAACAAATACATTTGATTATGAAACAGAAAATTGCCGCTGCTACAATCAAGCAGAGTCCAATGAACCCTATAACATCCAAAAGGAAATATTGGTACCAGCAAAGATCAAGCGCTGCCGATTTAAAGTGAGGAGCACCATCATTACGAATTACATATTCAATCCAATACATTGCTTCATCTAACGGCTGCAGAGGTCGATCGTGAAATAATTTCGAACGCAACTTTGCATTTTTTGCATATCTATAAATTATTGTTAAATTAATTAATAATTCTATACACCATTAGACAAATACTTACTTAGGATTGGATAGAAGCTCATTAAGCGCTTCAGTTAAACTGGTTTCACATAAAGTTGCAAACGGGACCTTTAAACCGTATCCTTCATACTCTGCCAACTGCATATTTGAACTTTGATCGCCATAAACTGGAATGCCTAATACAGGAACTCCGTGATATAAAGCTTCTATTGTACTCAATAATCCACCATGTGTAACAAACAATTTTATATTAGGATGTGCTACAAAAATGATCAATAGACTAATTTCAATTTATTTACAAATTATACATACCCAACAAATCTTGTTGCGGAACCCAGTCGCTTATTTTAACGTTGTCTGGTTTGCCGGGTAAATCTTTTTCAAACTTCCACAATACTTTATATTTTAATTGTCCCAATACTTTCAGTATGGCTGCTTTTTTCTCGTCAGGAATTTCATGACTTTTTAAATTGGAACCCATACTGAAATATACCACGCCTTCCTTAGCATTATCCAAATAGGTTTGAAGATCTTTTGGTAATTTTTTTGGTGGCTTTACATGGTATCCACCAATTTCAATCATATTGGGTAGCAATGGCACTGGAGGAGCTGTAGCAATGTGCGAGTTTAGTAAAACTAATGCTGGATTATACATAATTTCCTTTAGTGGTGGTACATTTGGAAAGTGCTTTTGCATTAATTTATTTTGTTGTGGAATAAAGTATCCGTGTAGAGCAGCTTGTGCGTATAAAGATAATGCAGTATTTTTTAATCGCAGCCAGAAATTCATGGGTCCTGCATGATTGAGCATTAATTCCGGAATGTACGATGGATTAGATGGATTTCCTGTCAATGCGTTGCTCCAATAATTGGTTGCAACTGAATTTAATAACACGCATGGGGCGTTAAAATGATGACAGAATCCCTTTAAGGCGTCATTTACAAATTGTTCTATAATGACAAGATCGAATTTTTCATTGCTTTGAATCAACTTTTTTGTATTTGGATGTTCGAGCACCTTTTCGGTTATAGTTTGGCCCATTGAATGCACAATAATAACTCCCAAAACAAAAGATGTGGACTTAATTTCAAATAGATTCATATTTTTCTTAAATTCTGTAATTTAATAAATTTAATAAATAATGTAAATTGCCTCTCCACCCAGTGTATACATAATATCACAATAATTGTTATTGTATACATTTTATGTATGAAATGTGAGAGGTGGTATAATAGGAGGCATTGCGTTACCACCTCTCTAGGCATGTAATATTAATAGTAAACAATTAGTATTGCTAAAGCTATCAGTAAATAGATGAATCATTGACATAATATATAAAGCACGCATTAAAAAATTTAATTAATTAATTGTTATATAAGAATGCTACTTTATAATATAATCAGAACTTATATTTGATTTGATGCATTTTATCAACACTCAAGATAATACAGCTGAGTCTATAGTCTAGTCATAATTTTTATTCAAGTTATTACGTTCGACCTTGGTAGTAATGTGATGTATAATTATTATGATGATTAAACTAATATTAAATATACTTCATATTACAATAGAAATTAGTATTATTTATTGATTTAATATTATATAAGTTAATTAGATTATACATACCTTCAAGTGATTCCGGTAATCCTGTTAATTCAATGTGGGTGTAATTGTCATTTTTGTTCTTTTTATACGGTGAGAGAAATGTGACATCGTGTCCTCTGCTTGATAATTCATTCATTAATCGTACACCTAATGAATGATGGCTGTATGTTGCCATTGGAAATAATCCCAAAATCCGTGCAGCGTTTGCATCGTGAAAAACGAGCAGCAATAGCAGCAAGCCCGACACAACCACTCGGAACGACATCACTTTTTAAACTACTGTTTCTGTAGAGTTCGCGTTCACGGTCACGTCTAGGTTTATTATTAGTTAATAATTATTTCACGCTCTCGTCAACTGGAGCCAGTTAAAGGGCAAATGTAAAGTGCTTTTCAAAATTATTTTTATAATCTATCACAATCACCTACACGTAATGTCATCTCAGGTTACCATTTATCTTGACCTCTTATGGTATTAGATAATTTTTTTTTAAATCATTCTTAATTTAAAATAATTTAAACTTATATTATATATATTTATATTTTTAACTGAAAAAAGAATAACCGATGGTAATATTTTAAAATTTACTTAAATTGTTTTTAAAATTGCGCAAAGGGTACAATTTTCAAAATAATATTTTAAAACTTTTTTTTTCTCTTTATTATGTTTTCTTTATTGATTTTAAAATTAATTAATTAGTTTGAAGACATATTTTTTACTACGCGGCAAAGCCAACACGATTGTTGCGTGTGACGTCAGTTGTGGGCAAGAACTTACATATACTTAGCGTGTATTATCTAACAGCCGCCGAAAATTTCAATTAGCGCTGTCCGATTAAATTATTGATCATTCAAATAATTGCAATTTTTATTAGAAACTGTTATTAATTGAGAAACTACTTGTCCGACTGTCCAAAATCCAGACAAAGACGTAGCACACGTTTGCTATTAATTTAAAGCATGATTAAATTCTACAAATATAAAGTTCAATTTGGCATGCGTTTGTACAACGCAACTTTTTAGGTTTTCATTAAGGGGTTTAGTCGGTAGGTGTTTGTGACAGAAAATCTGACACTTGCAAATTTTTAGAAAACTTCTTGTCTTATACCACAAAAAAAACACACTGTTACCCAATTAATTTACTAATATTAAATGCAAAATAGCGTATGACGTTGCTAAAGTATTTGATTATAAATATTGAGTTTTGTAGTGTTTAATAAATAAAACTGATATTTGTTTTTACAAAAAGTTTTTTAACTGACAAACTATTTTAATTTAATTATTTATAAGACTGTGCTCACAATTAACGAGTTATTTGTGGGCATAAAACGTTGTTATGTTGGCTTTACTGTGGAACGAGTGAAAAATATCACACGACGACGTTGGCAGTGTAGGGTTTATTATCTTCATCATCTACCTGAAACTATTCTTCTCAAGTGTGTTTTGTTTTTTTTAGACAAAAAGGTGTAGTCTGGGGTTGATTCTGACTTAATTTAAATTATTTTTGTTTGTTTTTTAAAAAATACTTTTATTATGCAAATGTAAAAAAAAACTAGTCATCCGGGTTTTGCATGACAACAAAAAATCTGAAGTTTTTGGAGTTAACCATTTTGCGCCTCTTGGTACGTATATGTTTTATGAGACTTTTGAAAATTTTGGTGTATATTTAAGAATTTTTGGTAGATCGTATGACAGATAACCGTCGTTTTGTCTTGTTTTGTGCAGAGTAACATGCTTCTTGGTGGCAACAGGTTGTGTCCGTTTTCAACTCGCGCAAAATTCTACTAAATTCTTTGTTACTTTGAACTAAAATGTACGGTTTTTGCTCATAAATAAAACGTTGATACATATTTGTCTCATCTGTATTTGTTATCGGTCATATTTGTCCTAGTAGTGTAGCGTAGCTCAGGTTTCCAGAAGTATAGAGTTGTAAATATGCAAAATCATATTGAAAAGTTGGCCCAAAGAAATAGCAAAATTATTGGTTTTAAATTTGGAATATTGGCTTGTTTTTGGCAAGATACAAAGGAAGTTGTAATCTTCAGAAATTGCCATAAAAACAAATTTTTTCCAGTGAACTATAAATTAAATAGTTGCTCTAGAGCAGTAGTTTCCAAACTCTTTTGGCCCACGGATCTTTTTTCATAGTCAAAACTTGCGCTCAAACCCCTTTTTATAGTCAAAACTTTCCCACGAACCCTGGGTGAAAAACTACAAATGCATAATAGAAAAATTAAAAATTTAACTTTTATGTCTTGAATGGTAAATGGTGACGTAAAAATAAAATATAAATAAAACATTTTGTTGAAGAAGTATTTATTGAAATTATAACTTTTGTTTTAAAACACAAAAGAAAATGACTTGGATGAACCTGATGGGATGTTATGAGTGTATTTATGTCCGGTTCAATGTTTGTAAGTAGCAACCGCAAATCCCCACTAGTACTAATTTCTAATCATTTTTTTTTGTGACAAGAGCTTAACGGCACTGAATCCACGTTCTACTAAATAGGAAGACGGAAAAGCAATCAACAGCTTTTGTACAATAACCCATAATGCTGGATATAAAATTGGGATCTATTTTTGTAACCAGAAATTGTAGTATTCTTGTTTAAACATTGATTTCAGTTCCTCATTTGTTGATCATTCAAAAGTTGCTCCTGTATTAGTATGCATTCATCTGCATTGTGCTTTGAGTTTGACTACTTGCAAAAGGGTTTAACACCCAGTCGGGAATATCTAAGTGAAGAATGTCTTCAAATCTTTGGTTAAGGTCCAAATGAAGCGCCGTTAAGTGTTAACAATAAGCAAACAAATCTCTAATTTTCAATTTTAAAAAATTTGGAAACTGAGAACATTTTTCTTTTTTTAAGTTTTGTTTGTATAGCAAAAGTTTTGCAACAAAGGCAGATATTACACTTTTAGTTTTGATTAAACTTAATGTGTCATCTTGTAGTTTCTCTTTACCCTTCATTAATTCCAACACTGAATCAAAAAGCAAATAAAAGCGATCTAAACATGTAGTTTTAGATAACCAACGTACTTCTGTGTTAATTAGTAAACAAATATAGTCATCATCATTTTTCAAACAATTTTTTTATTTTATATTAAACCTTGCGCGGACCCCCTGACGTTGTTCATAGACCTCCAAATCAATTTTAATTTTTCAAGGACCTCTTGAATGATCATTTTGGGAACTACTGCTCTAGAGTGTCCTCAATTTGTTGCTGATTACAATAAATTTATGGAAAGAGTTTATCTGTCCAATCAACTTATCACTATATACGGTTTTCAGTTAGAAAAGTGGTGGCGTAAGATGTATTACAAGCTACTCATGATTTATATTATAAATGCTTGCATACTATGCAAAGAAATTTACTATAAGAAAGAATCTGTACTTACATTTTTGCTTGATTTGGAAAAGGAAATGATCGGAAAATGAAAGAAAACGCAAAGGTGGTTAGAAAAAGAGGATTAGGACGACCTTCTGCTACTTTAAGACACCTTCTAAATGTCGGCAATCATCTGCCGGTAGAGGAGACATCTCGTAGAAGATGCTACCAATGTTTGCCGCAAAAAAAAACAAATTTTTCACTCCGTTCCATATATAATATATTTTAGTTTGTAAGATACTTTTTTTTAACAAAGTTATTGTAACTTTTGAACGTATTCTAAGTCTGTTGAGTCATATATGTCCCAATTCAAAACACTGGCGGGACAATATGTTCCAGAATCAAGTTTAAGTTTAGAAAACTAAAAAAAAATGTCGAGCTATTGAAGACTAAGAGTTAATATGCTATATTAACTCTATTTAATCCTTAAAACCTGACACGGGCGGCAAAAAAAAATGCAATGACTGATATCTGAGATCAAACTTTAGAATTAGTAAAGTTTTGTTTTGTTTACGGACAGGCCACTCTTTTGCTGACTGACTGTTGTATGCTATACACACTTTAATCTGGTAACTTTTTCCTAGATAAATTGAAGACCGATGTTGCTAAGGACTATTTTGTTGCTTTATGTTTAGTTACTTTTTTTAGCTACGTTTAACTAGTAACCAAAGTTTGTTTTGCATTTTTTGCAAAATTAGCGTACGTAAATAAAATTTACACTTATTTTAAGTTGAAAAATAGTATAAATGACAATTAACTTTTATTGTTGCAATAGTTTTATAATTAAATTTTTTTTGCAAACGTTTACTTATTAATTATTAAATTGTAAATGGCAAATTTGTTAAGCTTATGCCTACAATTAGCTCGTGACGTTATTTGTGGGCAAAAATTTGAATGTATTTTTTATATGCAAATGTCTGTTAGCTCTAAATTGCAATGTGTAAGGCTGATAGATAAATTTCTCAATGAGTATCAGTTTGGTGGATTGGCGCGACACTTAATTTATTAATTACTCGCCCGTTAGTTCATGTGCTAGTTATTAAGAAGTTAGATGTTTTTTTTTTAATAAGCAAATGTCAATTGGTCTTACATAGCAAAAAAAAATGATAAATTAGATCTCTTAATGACAGACAAGTGGGTAGGTGGGACACTTATTTCATTGATTGTGGACGCCTGGCTTAAATTAAAGTAACATATCAATTGAATACAAATTTGCGTTTTTATAGTTGTATGAATGTACAACTACAAGCTGTTCTTGAAATATCAATTCTAGGTTTTTTATTGTTTTTTTATATATTTAATAACAATCTACTATGCCAGATAGATACAAGTCTATACTTTTTTACGCAGGCAATTTAAATCGTTTAGTCAAATGCACTTGTGTGTTTCTATGATTTACATCAAACGACAATAAATGACTTAAAAACTGCTAATGTAATATTTTCTTTGTCTTCATCTGTTTTATTAGAAGTGGTAAAATTCTTAAGCATACACTTGTCAGAATATCTTTCTTTTGAAACTTTTATCAAGTTCATTATTTTATCAGGCTTACAATTTTGCTACAACGTCTGTGAAAGCCATAAGACCAGATTATATTTATATTTGTATTTAAATATTTGTATTTTTAATAATTTATTTTAATGTGTTTATTTTTGTCATAATTAGTGTAAATCGAAACCCTACTGTAAATTATAATACCTTAAAATTACCCAGATTAGCAAGATTTATCTTTCAACAAATTCTACGCTCTCAAATACAATTCTTTAATTGCAATTTCTTAGAATATATAAAATAAAATTTACCTAATTATATTTACTACTCTATTATTTCTGCTGTTCTTAGAAAAAAGCTATAATTACAGCTTTGAAAAAAATTGATTTATTATTCTATTTGGTTAATATTGATCATTATTATATATTTTAAAAATGAATGCTATAAATTTACTAAAAGTGACTAAATAAATCAAAATAAAAAAATGTATGGCACTTTTGTACTGAGAGTAACAGTTTTTATGCTAAATATTGTTGAAAATTTCAGCAGTTAGTTAGATAAAACTGTTTAAAGCTAACTATTTGTTAATTAATATTAATTCTGAAAAAAAAATAGGTTTATTATTGCAATATTTGACAATACAAACAATAATAGTTTTTAGCAATTTTCTCAAAACAGATTTGTAAATCGTTCGGTGGATGAAAGCGGTGTTTTAACATTGTTTTTTTTAACCAATTGATGTCTTGGTTATATTATTTTTTAATTTTAAACCTACGTTTGTTAAGTATATAAGCTACAGTGTAGTTAGCTGATCAATCTTTAAGTACAAACTACTTTACTGTGCTTTGGTGCGTTTTTATTTAGAGTTTGCTCATACCCTTTATAGTCTAGTTCTAGTTCATAGTCGGAATGTTGAACGAACCTAAATTATGTTTTTTGTCTGTCTTATGTATCGTTCATTATGTTAGTTAATTTTGATTGCAATTACATTGCTTTAGTATACAAACTGACGCCAATAAAACTTTGGCACAAAAGATCAGTAGTGCAATTTTAATTGCTGTAATTTTTGTTATTAGTGGCCTTACTTATAGAATTTTAGTAAAATTAGATCTGAGCCACAAATCTCTTATTTTTGCGTGGACTAGTAATGTTTGAATTAGATTGTTATTTATATTTCTTTTATTCTACACGTCTATTAGTATACGATTAATTAAGGATTTTACAGCCTAATTGGTGCAATTTTTAAATTTTTAAAATGTTTACTAAACAATTTTAATTTGCTTTGCTCTAAATCAATGTTTAAAGCTCAATTAACACATATTGAATAAATGTTGTGTATGTTTTTTCTATTGATTATTTTATACATGTATTATATCTTTGTTAATATTGAATTTTGATGTGGATACGTAATTACCCGCCGTTTTGGGTTTTGCTTGTTTTTCTGAAACAATTTGGTAAAAATTTGAACTTTAGTGGCTTTGTGGTTATTTGAAAACTTATGAAAAATACATTTAGACAGTCACACCTTTTAAAGGCTTAACTCTTAGCGGGCGTCAAAAGATTCTACTGCTCTAGGGCGCCAAAGCATCACTTTCCGATTCAAAAAGTTTTTTCAGAGTGACATGCAAAATTATTTTTTTTTTAATATTTGTGAGTATCTATTGCGTTTCTAGATCAAGATTTAATTATATAAACTGTATAGCAATATAATATTTTATGATGCTATTATTTACAAAAATAAAAAATTGAGATTTTTTATCTATTTTATAGATTATTGCTTGTACAGCCTGTACAACATTAAATACAATTTAGCTTTGCATGTTTCGAAATCAATTTGTATACTAAATACTAAAATACTACTTATAAAATGTCAAAACTAGTCCTAGTCTGGAAACATCAAAATATTATTAGAAAGCAAAAAAATCCGGTCCTAAACTGTTGAAAGATCTAAAATTCTTTTTATAAAATGTCATAAATAACAAAATCCTGTTATTAATTAATAAAATTATATCAGAAAAAATCAAATTAGAATTAAAATTTAAATAAATTACCCTTTTAATTTTTTTTTGTACAATAACGTGTAAAAACATTTCAACTTTTTTTTTTTTAATAAAAAAGTTAAAAGTTGTTGTTATAAGTACGAAAACCTGATTTTCTTTTGGTCTAGATGATGTTTTAAATCAAATGGACCTGCATCTTTTTTTCATGTGGCTTTGAAAACAACTTTGCTATCCCGTGTCTGTGTGTGCGACTCTCGCTCACTAATGCCCGTATTACACTGTCAATAATTATATCTTGAATTATATATATAAAAATATTTAAATCTTAAAAAGTCTGTAAAATGCACAAAATATCATCAATCTTATTGTAGATTAAAGTATTTTTAGGCTTCTTTTATAATTAACACATAAAATGTGAGAAATAGCATTTATAATATAACCGAACTATTTTCTTAAAACTGTTAATGCGTACATTTTTTGTGATAATTCTAAAGAAAAACTAAAAATATTCTTAAAATTTCAATCTACAATAAGATTGATGATTATTTGTGCATTTTACAGACTTTTTAAGATTTAAATATTTTTATATATATAATTCAATAAAGAATTATAGATCAGTGTCATACGGGCATAATACTCTATTTTCACTTAGCGCTTAGTGCTCAACCTTGAAATTAGTTAAAAACAAGAAAGGTACACCTGAACATGCATTTTGCACACCTTAGATATTATTTGTCTTCAGTATTCTTGCTTCATTTAAAACCTTCATCTTTTAAACGTTCATTTAACTCAATTCTGCGGATTACTTCTTTGACGTATCTGTGGATTATCCTCCAATTTCTTTTGTTTTCAGCATTATGTCTATAATGTTATCGACGTTAACTCTTATTTTAAGTTCTGTTTCTTTAATGTATCTTTTTATGTGTCATTTTATTTAATTCTAAGCTTATCTATTGTTACAATGTAAAGCGTACATTTTTATTTTAATCTGGCTTTAGTTTTTAAAAATCTATCTATTTCTTTCTGTTATTTGTTTTACTTTTTTCCATTTTGTTTATTTTCTTTTTGCTTCTTCTTTTATTGCATCGTTTTAAGTTTTTTAGTTTTTTATTTAGTTTTTCTCTGTTGCTTGTGTCTCATATATTCTGTCTGTGCTTCTATTTTTATTCATTCTGCATACATGTTCAAATCATCTCATCTAACCTTCTGTTATTTGTTTGTTTATTGGTCAAAACTGGAAGTTTTGTCTGTGTGCCTTGTTCCTTATTTTGTCTTTTCTTTTTATATCGCTTATTTTATTTTTTGTTTTTATGTTATTGTTCACATTTTACTGCTGTATGTTAGCGTGGGCCGTACTACTCTTTTTACAATTTTTGTTTTGTTTTTTTTCTATTTTTTTTCTGTTAAAAAAATGTTAAATATCTTTCCTGTTTTTCTTATTTTGTTTTCTATTTCTTTATCTATTTTACCGTTGCTCTGTATTATTGTTCCTATATATTTAATATTGTTCTACTTTTCTACTCAATTTTATTTTCATGTATTTTAATTTTGAGTGTTCTTATTTCTTTTGCTATTATTATGCTTTTTGTTTGTTTATTTTCATGTTTATTTATGTCAGTTCTTTTATTAATGTCTGCAAAAAATAGTTTTGTAATTTGAGTTGTTTTTATTTTTCAGTATTCAATCTTTAATGTTTTCATTTTTTTCTTGCTTTTTTAATTGTCTTGTTTAATACTATTGTAAATAATAGTGGGCTCAACACATACCTTGTTTAGTAGAAAATTCTTTCGATTCTTCATTATTTGTTCTAACTATGTTTGAATTCTTTTTATACATGTTCTTTATTAGTTTAATCATTGTATTCTCAATTCCTCTGTTTTCCAGTTCTTCTCATATTTCTTCTCTACAAATTCTGTCAAAAGCCTTTTCAAGATTATTACAAAACAGATGTGTATGTCTTTTTTCTTCTTTATTAACTTTTTGCTTATTTGACGTAGAATAAAGATCAAGAGCGTTTTTTCCTCTTCTGAATCCACATTGACTATCCTCTATTGTATCTTCCAGTTGATCTCTCATTCCTTTTTCGAGAATTTTAGTTAGGATTTTGTTAACAACACTTGTTATTGCTAATCCCCTGTAATTGTTGCATTTTTTTTTTAATCCCCTTTCTTGTGTATTGGAAGTATGATTCTTATGTTCTATTCTCTTGGGGTTTTTCCTTTCTTAATTATTTCATTTAAAAGCTTTTTTAACTGTGTTATTCCTTCTTTTCCCATGTATTTAATCATCTCTGGTGATATTTTGTTTATTCCTGCTGCTTTTCCGTTTTTTAGTTTTTTTACTGTCTCTATTATTTCTTCTTCTGTTTCTCCTTCTGTGTCCAACTCTTCTTGTTTATTTTCTTTGTTCTCTCCGGTCTCGATCGCTACTGTAGTATTGTCGGTCAATTCTTCAAAATGTTGTCTCCATCTTTGCATGATTTTTTTTTTCGTTTATTATTATATTTCCTTGTTTGTCTTTCATATTCATCATATTGTGTTTTTTTTTTTGTTTAAGTTGTTTTAGGGCCGGTATTATAAACCATTAAAATCTGTAGATTTTATTTACTAACCAAGTAAATTACTTTACTTGGCTGATTTCGGTATTATAAACGTCAAATAATAAAAGTAAGTAACTAAATCTATATAATAAATTAATCATCCAAAATCTAGGGATTAAAATTTATTCAATGAATAACTTGACACATGTCATGTTTCTTAGGTTATTTTTAATGTGGAGCAATTTCTGTTGAAAATTAACTTTTGATTGCTCTACTATGTTATGCAACTGACTTTCAAAATGTTGTAGGGGATTATTGTAATATATTAAAGGCTACAATACAACACATCAATAACTGCAATATTAAAATAACATATAAATGCGGCGTTGCAAATCCTTATTTTACGAATAGTTAATTTAGTTTTATAATACCGGAATACGTTTATTCGTCAAATATATTTGATTTGAGATTTGTTATTCGGTGATTTATTTTGTCTTTATAATACCGGCCCTTAGTGTTTATTTCAGTTATTATTAGTGTAAATCAAAACCCTACTGTGAGTTATATTACCTAAAGATTAACCAGATTATCGTACATTTATTTTTCTACAAATTCTACGCTTCCAATACAATTCTTTAATTGCATTTTCTTAGAACATTACCTATTTTTGTCCAATCAAAATCATTAAATTCACTAAATTATTATTTCTGCCACAACTACAACTTTCGGAAAAATTTGATTTATCTTGCATTGGGTTAATAATAATTATTATTAGCTATTTTTAAAGTATAAAAACTGTAAATTTACTAAATGACCAAAAAACCATAAAATGTATACCAGTTGTGTACTGAGTAGTTAGTTTTTATGCTAAATATTGTTGAAAGATAAAACGGATTAAAACTGATAGTAGCAACAAATTAAAAATATTTGTCAAATAATTTAATTCTTCAATATTTGACGGCATAAACAATGATATTTTTTTTGCAGTTTTCTATAAACAGCGTTAGATATAGTTACGGCTTTTTTCTACGGCAAATTCGTAAATCACCCTTCAAATTAAACATTTTTTTGAGAAATTTTACCCACATCTTAGCGACCTGTATACTTAGATGTATTTGAACTGTCTGAAGATTATTTATTCCTGGCGCACGCATAAAAAAAGATGGTTTTGGAGTAATAGATATATATGGCTAAGTATAAGTCAAGAGTACGGAATAAAAACTACTGAAAATGCCTTATTCTACATGAAACTTTATTATGTAATTTTTTTAAAATTGTTTCAGTAAACCATTTTCGAATAATAAGCAATCAAAATTTTGAAAAAATTGAGTTTTTTTAGTTTTTCTTAAAAAAAGTTTACGGGTATTTTCTTTTATTTTTCAAATATGAATAAATACGTGCTTTTATATATTTATAAGTGACGATATTAAAGAGATGATAAGTATTTTTTTTTCAAATATAAATAAAAACGTGCTTTACATATAAAAGCACGTTTTTGAAAAAAAAAAAATACTATCATTTTTTAAGAAATTTTCAAAATTTAAAGAAAAAAAAAATTGTCTATGAAAACTTATTTTTTAGACAATTTTGAAGAAAAAAAATTGTTATAGTTTTTTTTTTTTAAATGCAATCCTGAGAAGTTACAAAGGATAAAAAAATGTAAATTTAAAATTTAAGCTTTTTTTGCTTTTTTTTATATTTCAAAGCGTAGCACATGGCACTTCCTGAAATTTTCAGGGTAGGTATATGTAGGACATATAAAAGCACGTTTTTATCCATATTTATTAACTTATTCTTTAGATAATTTTAAAGAAAAAAGTTTAGTTTAATTTTTTCTTAAAAATGCAATCCTGAGAAGTTACAAACAATAAAAAAATGTAAAAAAACTTGCTTATTACTTGGAAATAGAATACTAAAAAACTCAATTCACATAATCAGGATTTATGTAGAGGAAGGTATTTTTAGTGGTAGTTATTTACAAATTTTTATTTTGTACACTTAACTCATACATGGCCATATAAATAATTATAATATTACTCATCAACACTGATAATGCAGATGTTCAAACTATAACATTACTCAAAATGGTTTTTAAAAAATAACGGAGTACGTTTTTTGTCTAACACCCTGTATATATATACTTTATTTTTTGCGCTCTCTATTGGAAAAACAGAAAATTATATGAAAATTTAAATAACTTACATTGATTAGAAATTTTCTGCTACACAACTAAAATTTTTCTAAAACGTTCATTTTATGTCTATTTTGAAGAGACTTAATGTTCAGCGGATGAAAGCGGAGGACTAAGTATGGATCTTTATGGTACACCACACAACATCATTTTTTCGCCTATTACCAGTTTTATTTCTGTTAGGTAGAGAGCTAGAATTTTTCTTAATCTATATACAATATGGTGGCTAGTGAAGGTGGTAGTCAAAATCTGTCTCCAACCATTTCAGAAAATTTTCACTATTTATGTAATAAATGTGAAGAAGTGATCGAAGAAAATAAATCGTTTGTGTTATGTGCAGGTGTTTGTTCAAAATACTATCATTTTGACTGTGTTGAGATGAAGAAAAGTGTTCTAAATGGTTTTGCAATACTTGCGTCGTTACTTACGACAATAATTTTATATATGGCCTGTCAGTACATGCGTTGAGCGTTTTTTACAATGGCTTACAAACGTAAAACTCAAAAAACTTAGAACAGAACAACACAGTTTTAAATAAAACGAATAATACCTTACAGTTGTTCCATATTAATTTACAATCCTTAAGAAATAATCATTATGATTTAGAAATATTTTTGGATCAAAATAAGCAAATAACATTGGTTAAAAAGTGCAGAAATTGATCATATAACAATCAACAATTTTAAAGTGGGTAGTTGTTATTGCAGAAAATCCACTATACATGGAGGCTCTCTCATCCTAGTCAGAAATGATTTTAAGTGCGAATCAATAGAATGTGTCGTTAATTTATCCGTTGAAGGTATATGTGAAGTGAGCGCAGTTTATTTGCCATTTTTAAATATTGTTATTGTATCTGTCTATCGTACACCTCTATCTGATTTTAATGAATTTTATGTTAAACTTGATAATATTCTGTGTTATCTAGACAAGAAATATGAAAATATTATAATTGGTGGTGACTTTAATGTAGATCTTATCAAAACCAATGAACATCAAAAAATGTTTATTGATTTGGTACAAAGTTGCAATTTTGAAATCACTAATTTTGAAGTAACTAGGAAAACACCTATCTCAGCAACATGTATAGACAATTTCTTAATTAATTTGGACGTACCATATGAAACAACAGTTATTGAACCCAATCTTTCAGATCATTTTGGCTTAATAATTAATACAGCAATAGATGTTAACAATACAAAAACGTATACGCAGTATAAAGGAAAGTCTTTAAAACATCTAGATCAATTTTATGTTGCGCTATCTGAAGTTGATTGGTCTTTTGTTTATAAATGTTCACAGGACAAATTTACAAGTTATTTTAATACTTTTTTAAATATTTTTAATCATTGTATTTCAGATGAAATTATAAATATCAACAATAATAAGAAACAAGTTTGGTATACATAAGAACTAAAGAATCAAAAAAATTAACTTAATTTACTATATGCTATTAGGAAACAAACAAGTTCAACTGAACTGAGTGTATTAATAAAAAAAGAAAAAAGCAAATATAAAAACAAAGTAAAAAAACAAAAATTGATTTTAACAGTAAATTGATAATGGAATCATTAGACAAACCAAAACAAGTTTGGAAAATAATTAATAAAAGCACCAATAGAAAACAAGTAAATAAAATCTCATCAACTATATCTGCTAACGATCATCAAACTTTTTTTGTTAATTCAGTTGAACATGTTTTGTCTAGTTTTAATCATAATGATAACAGCTATCAATTTTTATTAAACAATTACACAAGTGATACAAGCGCTTCCTGTTTTCTTGAACCAGTTTCGACAATGGAAATCAAATCTGTGATAGGATTGTTAAAAAATTCTAATTGTATAGATCTGTATAATCTAAATTCTAAAGTACTTAAATATGTGTCAAATGTTATTGTAGAACCTTTGGAAAATGTTATAAATGCTTGTTTTGAAGATAGAATTTTTCCTTCTGAACTAAAATTATCAAAAGTCATACCAATATTTAAAAAAGAGAATTTATATTCACACCAATGTGAAATTTATCGGCCTATATCAATAACACCAATTTTTTCAAAAGTATTTGAAATGTTATTAAAAAAGCGCTTGTTCTCTTTTTTAGAAAAATTTATTTGTCGGGCACAGTTTGGATATATTCTTTCTAGATCTACATTAAAAGCTGTAAGACAACTTGTTCTTGACATCAAACAGGCCTTTGAATGCAAAAGTGTGATGTCTGCTTTTTTATTAGATCTAAGCAAGGCATTCGACTCAATCAACCCAGAGAAATTGTTGCACAAACTCGAACTCTATAGCATAAGAGGTGTAGCATTAAATATTGTTAACAGCTACTTAACTGGCAGAGAACAGATTGTCTTTGCTAGTGGTACTTTTTAGGGTAGAAAAAAAAAGTACTACGGTGTGCCGCAGGGGTCTATCTTAGGTCCCCTGCTGTTTCTGTTGTACATAAATGATCTTGAATGTAATGTAACACTAGCAAGGACATATCTTTATGCCGATGACACAACTCTTATTCAAAGTGTAACAGCTTTTCTGGTGGATGGGTTGAATCCTATAAAAGAAGCAAAACAATGGTTTCATGCAAATAATTTAAAGTTAAATGAAGCAA
This sequence comes from Tachinus rufipes, assembly GCA_963932245.1. NCBI lineage: Eukaryota > Metazoa > Arthropoda > Insecta > Coleoptera > Staphylinidae > Tachinus > Tachinus rufipes. The sequence continues at coordinate 14,055,019 of OZ010744.1, forward strand.
AAACAGAACATATGTTTTTTTCATTACTTAATGCAAATGAAGGTGTTAATAAATCAATAAAATTTTTAGGTATTCACTTAGACAATAAATTATCTTGGCAACAGCATGTGGAATCGTTGTCCACAAAATTAAGCAGTAATATTTATTTAATAAAAAAAATAGCTGAGAACACGGATTTAACGGTTACACAAATGGCTTATTTTGCATTTATTCAATCTTTAATTGAGTATGGAGTGTTGCTGTGGGGTAGTTCTCATCATGCTAATCAAATCTTTGTTTTGCAGAAGAAAGCTGTTCGTGCAGTTGCGGGTCTTGGTTTTAGAGATATGTGTAGGTTTCACTTTAAAAAACTGGGTTTTATGATTGTTGCAAGTGTATATGTATTGGCATGTTTGGTGAAAATTTTAAAATAAATTGCATAATTATTGTACCAAAACAAGTAAAAACATCTGCTTGCCGTACTGCAGACTAACAAAAACATTAAATTCGTTTCATTATATGTCAGTCAAAATGTATAATATTTTACCCTATACTATCCAAAAATTACCAGCTAAGAAATTTAAGTTATCTCTAAAATAAATAATGAATTATATCATGTTAATGATTATATTAATTTAAGTTTTTAAATTGTTTTGTTAATGTTCATAAGTGTGCATGTAAAAATGTTTTCTTTTAATATTAACCCACAACTTGTACCTGACGTTTTTGTACCACATTATTTTACTATGTTTATGCAAATAAAGTTTATCTTATCTTATCTTAACATAGCTTATTCCCATCTTATCCAAGGTTTCTAAAAGGTTTTTTAGTTGGCGCTGGTAGATTTTGGCGCCCATTTTGTTTTTGTGACATCTATCAAATCTTTTGTTTATTATTTAGTTTCTTATGCCAAATCACCATGGCAAGTTACACAATTGAAGAGCACGTTCAAATGATAAAACTTTATTATCAAAATGGGTCTTTGTTAGTGCAAACGTTGCGCGCATTGCGCCCATTTTACGGTAGACGTAGTGGCCCTTCACAGTCGACTCTTCAACATTTGGTGGCCACGGGTTTGGTAAATAATCAGCCAACACCTGTATGTTTAAAAAACGCAAGATTGGCCGAGAACACCGCCGTGGTTCGTGAAAGTGTACAGCAGAACCCGAACTAGTCGATTTTTTGCCGTGCACAAAAACTTGAGCTTTTGCAGACTTTAATTTGGCAAATTGTGCATTAGGTCTACACTTGTCCAAGATCCAATTGACCCAGAAGTTTTATGACCATAGACAACGTTGTTATGTATATGAGACGACACCAACCCACACAAAGTTTCCTAAGTGGATTTTGGACCGGCGACGCCATTAGTTCGTACTTTTTTGAAAACAACGTTGGTGAAGCGGTCAATTTTTTATGACTCAAATTGAACCATATAGACTTAGACGACATGTAATTCTAGCAGGACGGCGCAATGTGCCACACAGCGGACGCCAAAATTGAAATTTGAGGGTAAGGTTATCTTGCAGTGGTGATGTGAATTGTTTTCTTGTGGGGTTTTTTGAAGTTGCAGGTCTATGCAAATATACCACAATTGGCCGATGCTCTAAAGATGAACTTAACTCAGGCCATCGCTCAAACTCAGCCGGTTCTATGCGAAAGAGTCATTGAAAATTGGACCACTCAGATCCGTGCCACCATAAGAAGCCGAGGCGAGCATCTGAACGATGTTATATTCTACACTTAATGGCATACATAAGCCTTTCAAATAAAAAAAAAAGGATTTTGTTACCTTACACACAGTTTGTTTTATTTCTTTTTAACATTTACTTGCCCTTATTGAAAAACTCTTACTTTGGACCATGGTACGAAATTGAATGCGTTTTTAATATCTGTCGTTACAGGGACGCATAATTTTTTACCTTTTTTTTATGGCATTTGTTGATCTGCCATTTGTAAATCAAATTTGTTTTTAGATATTTTTGCATTTATTACGCTTTTTAACCTGTTGGTATTTATATGTTCTTGAAGTGATTTCCGGTTTCTTAACCAGCATCAGTTTGGTTTTTTGCCAAATTTTTGAAAATGTTTGGTGTCTAATTTGGCATCAGTCTAGTTACCACTTGTTCAGCTATTAGTGTTTTTGTCTACTTTATTTTTGCTTATGTGTTCTCAGCTAACAAACAATTTAAAAGTTTGAAATTTTATTTATAAAATGTCAAAAATTGCAAAATCCTGTTTTAAATATCAAAATATTGTTATAAAGCAATTGACCATAAACTGGTAAAAATGTATAAACTTATAAAATCCCAAAATTTGACTATAAAATATTGTTAGAAATAGCAAAATATGATCATAAACTGTTAAAAAATGCAAAATTTTAATTATGATATGTCAGAAATAACAAAATAGTAAAATTATTTCCGAAAGAACTAAAAACAGTCAAAAAGTGCAAATTTATATTTATAAAAAATCAAAAATAACAAAATCTGGCATTGAAACTTCAAAATATTGTCAGAATGCACCAAAAACTGGTTATAAACTTTTGAAAAATGTAAAAAATTACAAAATATTGCTGGAATAGCAATATCTAGTCATAATCTGTCAAAAAGTGCAAAATTCTATTTATAAAATGTCAAAAATAGCAAAATGCAAAATAAAAATATTGTAAAAAAGTATTAAAATTTGGTAATAAACTGTTAAAAAAGCAAAATTTTATTTATAAAAATACTATAATCCGATTATAAAATATTACAATATATACAATATAAAAAAAATACAAAAATTTCCAACCATAAACTATTAAAAATGTAAAAAAAATTTAAATACAGCAAAACCCAGTTATAAAAAATATAAAATATTATTAAAAAATAAACTAAAAACAATTAAAAAATTTCAAATTCTAACCACAAAATGTCAAAATTTGCTAAATTTGACACCTCATGTTTTGAAACAGACGTCGAGAAGGCTCTGTATAGTTATATATCTTTTCGCATTGCAAACCCTTTTTTACAGACACTGTTTGTGAGACTAATTTTTTCAAATCTTTTCTTTTTGGCATTTTTTTGTAATCAATTTGAATAATTTTTCACAACTATTTTCAAATAGGTATTTCTTAATGTGAAAATTTGCACACTATCAATTGCTTCTTGTGTGCGCACTGTCGTACTGGATGCTTATTATAGTTTAGATTAAACGTATTGCAAAAACGATGCACAATATCTCGAATTAATTGCTCTGATGGTCGGTTATGAACACCATACAATGCACGTAATGCCCGATGAGTTTCTCAAACTAAACCATGTTTTTAAAAATAGATTTAAACAATTTGCTTCAGCGTAAGTTTATTCATGATAAATTGCCAAACCCAACTAACCTCAAAACAACCGAGAACTGTCAAATCAGCTGTCATAGATAAGAGTGTTGCCAATTTAAAGTTTGCCGCCTCTAAAAAAAAACACTCTTTACTAAATGCAATCGCACCTTCTTTATTATCACAAATTTTATTATGTCAGTTTTATTTTATTTATGTGCGTCTAATGTTTTTAAATTTAAATCACCTAACGTTGTTTATGTAAAAAATGTTTAAGACATACAAAACAGAAGAATCAATTTTAATAAAAAATACACTTGATTCATAACTGTCACTATTTGACAAAGAAATAACAACAAATCAATAAACATAAACCAAGCAACACATTACATTTCACTTAGCAGTTAAACAACATAAAGCAATCATGACGGTGTATAATAATATGAAGACAATACTAATATTATGCGCATTTTTATCAATAGTGCCATTTCACAGTTATAATAAAAGAACACTAAAGAAATCTGGATTATATTCTATAACATTGTCTGTTGTACATTTAATAACATTCAGTATTTATATGTATCCTCCTGGTTTAAAATTAACATTCAGATTTTTAACAGACATATTTGTTCTAATATCAGATATTTATTTAATGTTATGCACATTTTTGAAATATGAAGCTTTTCAAAATATGTTTACAATGTTTGATGATATTGATACAATTATTCATAAAAATGTGTATGTAAAACGTATCCCATTACAATTATTTTGTATGTTAACATTTGTTACTCTTCATATATTATGGAATATGATTACTTTTCCAAAGTATGCAATTGTGCATATAGCTTACTCCATACTCACGATTTATTCATACACAACTTTTTTGTTACAAATTTCTTTATTGAAATGTATTAAGAAACGGTTAAAGGTGTTAAACTATTTAATATATGAGTGCGTTATATTAACTCCGATAAAATTGGAAAATGTTATTTTAGCTCATCAAAAAATTTGCAATGTGGTTGATATTTATAATGGAATCTATGGTTGGTACGTTTTGGGAAATTTATTTGTGGCTGTAATGTGTTTATTGAAAACACTTCAAGAAGTCATGGATCCTCATTTTAAATTGGATCTAGATTTTATTTTATTAACTGCTGGAACTACAATATATTTTGGAGTGAGTATTTAATTTAATTTTACTATATTTTAATTAATAAGAAGCATTTTAAAATTATAAAAATTTACAATAACTTTTTAACAAATAATAAACTATTAGATTATTTTTGTTTTGTGTTTTTAAATTAATTATTAACCATGTTTTGATAGCTTAAAGTATTTTATGTTTGCTTTGTTTATTTTGTAATATACATGTTTGTAAATAAGGTATAAATTATTTTATTTTTTATTGATTGTATTCTTTGTTTTTTGTACGGATTAGTTTTGATATTATTATCAATGTAATTGATTAATATTTTTAAAAGCATTGCACGCTTTTACATATACTGTAGAAGCTTCTTGGTGTATAAAACAATTTGTATAAATGTACTTAAACTATACCAAATAAATTATAGGTAATTCCATGGTAATTCAGACAAACGTTTTTGTATTTTGTACACATGCTTGGGGTACCAAAATATGACAATTCCTAAAATTGTAGATCTCTAGGTGCAATACATTGTAAATAACAGCCATTTTTTTTTTTTTGATAATATTTTGTTTCATTTCAGTTTTTGTGCTGTAAATATGCAAAAAAAGTCAAAAATCATATTCATAAAAGTGTATCTTATAAGAAATTTTCCGTAGAAGACGACCCCGCCTTTGGTTTTCCGAAATTTAGAATAAATACCGTTTTATTGAAAATTTTATATTTTTGATTCCGCTACACCTGGAGACTTGACATTTAAATATGATACTCCTAAAACATACTTTTTGATTGCAAAAATAAATAAAAAATGGATTTGCTTGCACTAGGGTAAAATATAACACATAGTTGCTAAAAATGGGTTACTTTTAAGAGATTTTCTTCGGATTTTCCGTAATTTTACTAATTTTACAGCTTTATTTAGAAGATTTAAAAAAACGGACATAAAGATTATTTTCTACAAGAAATTTTCTTTTAATTACATTAATTCAATACTATTTGTTTTTGTAGCATATAAACTCAAAATGTATCAATTTAATACAATAATCTTACAAGTCGTGGTTTTTGGTTAGCTAAGTTTATTCTAAAATGATCTTTTTGCTTAGATGGGGTGCTCAAAGAAAACGTTACAGTTTGGTTCTGTTTTTTACCTAAAAAGTACTGATAGCATTTGTTTGTCATAGCCCATTACTTGCAAACCAAGCAGAGCAAAGCAAAGCAAACTTCTGATTTTTGCTTCAATTTTCAAGGCTTTGTTATTAAAACGTTAAAAATCTGTAAACTCTAGAACACTTGTTGAATTTACTTGCAAGTCTTGAGGGAGATTTGTTGGTACAAAGCCGTCTTACATTTCAAAAATGTGGTTTCTGCAAAATCTTTACTTTGTTTTTTAGTGTTTTAGTTAAATAACATTGATGGATTAGTGCATGTACTTAAAAGAATTTGAAGAGTTTTATGAGTTTCTGGAAAAAAAAATTGGATTTTTTTAGCATTTAGATATTTTTTATGTCTTAAGCCACAAAGGTACATGTTTGGCAAACTATCAAAAAAGTTTCTTTAAAATATTTTCCGCCATTTTTTACTGCGTCCCAGTTGGGGCGCGGCAGCACCAAAAATTATGCGTTCAAAGTCAAAAATTGCATTCTTCAAAAATGCGCTCCCTGGCGATTGTTGGACGCAAAGAGGAAAGGTTCAAAAGTGTTTTTATTTAAAGCAATTTTTGAGTTCAACTTTTGTTTTTGATCCGCCGCCCTCCAAAGGACGCCTTTAAATGACCACTTTGAAAGCGCAAAACCAGTCTCCCTTGGTCTTAAAAAAATCAAAACTTATCTCATTTGCAAAATTCGTTCTCTATCTTTTGATTACCTCTCTTAACGTTTTTTGATATCCACGGCGTTATGTCAAACGAAAAAAAAAAAACGTTTTTGCCAAAATGTGGGGTCCGCAAAAGCCTACTCCTCATGCAATTTTTTAAATAATTTTTTTTACTTAGCTTGTGCGGTGCGGAAGACAAACGTTTAGGACAGTTTGGACTTTGAATTTGAATTTGCTGCACCGACTTCTTTTGGAAACCCAAGTTTTGTAGCGATCAAACTCCGTTCTCCGCATTTTTGATTTAAGTGTGGCGGCGCAAGGGTAAAAAAACGCTAAATCTGGGGTTGCGCAAAAGAATAAAAGTGCTCCAAGATTTGACGCAGAGAATCGGGTTTAGTCTTGTTCAAAAGAAAATAAATGGAGCCTTTTTATGATTTTTTAAAGTTGGTCGATTTTTAGTTTATTTTTTTGCCACATATGAAACGTGGCGAGAACGGCAAATGATTTAAGGTTTTAGATTCAGATCTGCCGCACCGACTTTTTTGGGAAACCTGAGTTTCGTTGCAATCGGGCTTTCCGTTCTCTCTATTTTTGCGTTTATGTGTGGCGGTGAGAGGGTAAATACACGTTAAAAGTGGAGTTGCGCAAAACAATAGAAATGTCCCGGGGTTCAACGCAGATGATGAAGGCTTAGCCTTATTCGAAAGAGGAAGAGTGTCCAAACAAACTGTTGTCGGCGGGTTTTTCATTTTTTGTTTTTATTTCTTTTTACAAGTTTTTAAAGTTGGTCAATTTTTAAGCAATTTTTTTATCCGCGGCAGCGGAGACGGCTTACGTTTTAACGCCGTTTTGACTTTGAGTTTAGATTCGCTTAAACGACTTCTTTTCATAACCTTAGTTTTGTCATTTTTGACATTTTATTACAAAAATTGCACTTTTTAACAGTTTATTCCAGAATTTGAATTTTTCTAACAATATCTTTGATATATATGGCTATATATGATAATTTTTTTTGCTCAAACGATTGAAAATGCCTTTCTATACATGAATGCTGATTATGAAAAAAAATTCAGATTTGTTCAGTAAGCCATTTCCAAGTAAAAGCAATCAAAATCTGAAAAAATCGAGTTTTTTGCATTTTTTACATTTTTTGATCGTGTTTGCATTTAAAAAAAAATTATAAGATACTTTTCTTTTCAAAATTGTCACAAACAAAAAAATGTGTACTTAAATTTTGAAATGTTTGCAAAACTTTAAAAGACAGTTTTTTTATTTTAAGATACCTCGGAGTATTTTTTGCATATATAAAAAAGCGTTTTTATCCATATTTGAGAAAAAAAGAAAATACCTGTTATCATAATTTTTAAGAAAAACTGTCTTTTAAATTTTAGCTAAATTTAAAATTAAAGAAAAAAGAAAATTTTAAGATAAAAATACATAATAAGTTTTTTCTAAAAATGCACTGCTGAAAAGTTACAAACAATCAAAAAATAAAAAAATGCTTAAATTTAAAATTTTTAAGTATTTCTGTGAATACATTCTAAGATATGTTGGAGTGTAGTGCACTTTATTTTTTGAAATTTTTAGGCTATCTTTTGCACATATAAAAGCAAGTTTTAATTAATATTTGAAAAAATGTCATAAAGTTCTGTAAAATTTTCAAAATTTATTATTGGTTATGAAAACTTATTCTTTGAAAATTTTGAAGAAAAAAGTTTTTTTATAATTTTTTTATTTAAAAATGCAATCCTGAAAAGGTACAAATGATCAAAAAATGTAAAAATACTTAAAAACTTCAATTTTTACAAATTTTGGTTGCTTATTGTTTGGAAAAAATCTGAAAAAATTTACATAATCAGGATTTATTCATTCAGAAGAAGGCATTTTTAGTGGTTTGATCAAAAACAAATTTTGATTCTGTTCACTTGACTCATACATGGTCACATATATTATATTTTATGCTATAAACTTTTTTTTTTGTGTTTTTTTAAGTTTTTTTTTTTAATATTTATAAATGTTATTAAGAAAATTTTTTGTCCAAAGTATTTCCTAAAAAGAAAAGCTGAAATTAAAAAAAAAATAATCCGGTTAATTTGATAGATTTCATTCTTCTGAAGATGATAGATTTTGTCTAGTGTCTCTATTACTAACCGTTTTTGAGTTTTTAAAATTGTGAAAAAAGTTTGAAAGGGGTTGTTTTTTTGGCTTTTACCGATTTTGATGAAAATTAGTTTACTGACTAATTTTGATGCTAGGAATACTAATCTGACATTTAAAAATTTGGAAAAAAATTACTTCATCAAATTGTGTTTTGAGCAGTAAAATCATTGCAAACTGATGAAAATATTATATACCTACTTGATGCAAAATTTTTCGTAAAATTTGAATTTTGGTATTTTGAAAGCTATAAATACTTTGCAGAGTCACAAAAGCAGAAAAAAAAGTATAAATGGTAAACAAGTGAAAAAATCGATATTTTAAAGTGATGCAACACTTTCAAAAAAATTGTGAATGTAGATTTTTTAATTACTTATAAAGGTAAAAAATAAAATTCTATGCAATCATTGGTTTAAATATCAAACATAAATTTCAACCTTTCTGGAATTTGCAGGATTTGAGGGGCTGGAAATATTTTTTTTAGAATAATAAAAAAAAAAACGAGAAAATGCTATTTTTGCCCCCTATGGAAAAAAGGAGAAGGTGTCAAGTTTTTAAATTTTACTAAACATGTTTTTTTGATGTTTGGAAAGTAATTTTTGAGGTAACTTAGATATTCGTGATGGGGGCATTTTACATACATTAACCGGGGATACCTTTTTATCCAAAAAATAAGTTTTTAGCGCAATTTTATTATAAATAGATTCTTATAAATGATTTTTTTGTGTAGTTTTGGTGTTTTCTAAGCAAATCTTATGCGATATTTAGATTTTTTACGTAAATTTTGATGTATTTCTTTTGCTATTCTTGATTCTCGAGTAAATTTTATGAAAAAAAATATTTTTTTGCTTTTTTTATGGTGTAATAGTCTTTTCTGTGCAACTTCACAAATGTTTATTGTATATAATTTTGAGGTTCTCTAAACTGTAAATGTGTTTTATGCCTCAATTTTAATGAATTTAGAGCAAATTTAAAGCTAAAAATGAATTTTATTAGCAATTTTTATTTTACCAATGCTTTTTCTGTGTACTTTTGATGTTATCTAAGTAACTTTCATGGTTTCTGCTCTAGTTAACTGAACGATTTTAATATTATATTATTATACATGTTTATTTTAGCTAACGAGAGCTTTGGTACAACTTTTATGTAATAAATTTTTGTTCTGTGTATTTTTGAGGTTTTTTGAAGTATAATTTGATAAAGTTTTTGTGTATAAAAAAAAAATTAGAATTAAGTTTTATGTGCGATTTTAATGTTATAAATTAATTTTGAGTTTTTTTTTAAACAAATTTAATACTATAATTGGGTTTTCCTTGCAAATTTTGATAAAGGTCATGTGTTAAATGTGATTTTTTAGCAAAGTTGTAAAATGTTTAAATGTTACGTGCATTTTTAAAGTTTGTAAACGTATAATTTTTTTGAGCACATTTGTTGCAAAAATTCATCAATACTGATGTCACTTCTTTGTAGTTTTCAGTTTTTTTTCAACAAATTTTATTTCATAAATAAGTTTTCAGCGTAATTTTTTACAAATTTTATATTAGAAATAAGTTTTTTTAATTTTGATGTTTTTTCTGTGCAATTTTAACAGTTTCAAAAGAAAGTTTATGTTGTAAATAAGTTTTCTGCTCAATTTTTATGTTATAAATGTTTTTTTGTGTTATTTTGGAAGTTATTGATCTAAATTGTATGCTTTAAATATTGATATTAATTAGGTTTTTGTGGTAAAAGTAATTTTTAGTTAATTATGCTAAAAAAATATGCGTTCTTTGTGTAGTAAATATTTTTGAGCAAATTTTATAGTACAAATGGTTTTTAAGCAGGTATTTCATGTGCCTTTTCAGTGTAATTTTAAGATTTTATAAAGTAACTTTATGCAATATTTGAGTTTACTACTCAAATTTTGATAAATACTATATGGTATACATGATTTACGAGCAAGTTTTATGCTAGAAATGAGTTTTTTGCTCTGATAAATGTCGTTTTTATGCAACTTTAAGGTTCCGACAGTAAATTTTGTGTTATAAATTAGTTTTGTGCACTAGTTTTGACAAGTTTTATGCTAAAAATAAGTTTTGTTGACTATTTTATGTGGCAAACATAAATTTTTAGCAAATTTTATCCAAAAAACAAATTTTTTGATTGTTTTCCGAGAAAATCGTATGTTATTTTTGATAAATTTTATATGATACAGCTAGATTATGCTATTTTTATTATTTTATGAATAGATTTTTGCACTTTTTAATAGTTTACGACCGGATTTTAAATTTTTCTGACAATATTATGATATTTTATAGCCGGATTTTTCTATATTAATGGTTTTATAAGTTTTTTCACACTTTAATAACAGTTAAAGGCCGAATTTTGGTGCTTTTTAATAATATTTTGATGATTTATGGTCAGAATTGACTATTTTTGGCATTTTATTAAAAAATAAGTATTTTGGAATTTTTGTCCGGATTTTGATTCTATTTTAAAATACTTTAAATTTTGACTTTTTGTTAAAGAGTTTTGCACTTTTTCTTACTTAATTTTTGCACTTGATAATATTTTATAGCCAAATTTTGTTACTTATTTTGATGTTTAATAAAATATTTTTTTTAAATATTTTTAAGTTTTTTTTTTAACAAACTTATCTTGCAAGGACAGCCAAAAAATATTGTCCAACATTTGAATACCATTTTAACTATTGACACTATAATTAACTGGACACGACAATTTAGAGATTGTATGCAGAATTAACAGGTTGGTAGTTACTAACATGACATTTTAAAGACCGGATTTATAGTTATTTATAATTTAAACGTCTGATTATCGTTTGTCAGTATAATTTAAACTTTAAAGACCAGATTAATCTTTTAAAAGTTAAATTTACAATTGTAAAACCGGTTTTAACGCCCGGATTTATAATTGACATATTATAATTGAAACGCAAAATTATTATATACATAATGAAATCTGATAAAATTTTTAATAACATTTTTTTGTATTTCCAGCGATTACAGAGTTATAGGTGCTAAAGAATAGAAAAAAAAGTTTTTTGTATTGTTACTAGCCAAGAAGCCGGTCTCTTTTGTTTGGTTCTCCGTTTATTTTGACGGTCCTCTCCTTTTCCTTAAACTATCCGCCCTTCTTTCTACATAGCGTTCACGATACGCGTGGGATACGCGTCAAATTGTAGTGTTAGTGCGCTCTCTTTTTTACCTTCTTTGTTGAAGGAGAAAGGTGATAATCAACTTTTTAACAATGCTTCTAAAGTTAGCTATCAACAAGCAGAGTGATGAGGACTTAAACAAATACTTACTTTATCTTTATTTGAGGAAACTGGAATGCGTAATACAAAAAAAAATCCGCCTTATACGTTACTTTTCCTGTACTACAAAAAGAAGCCAATCTTCTTGATTTTGACATTGTTTTGGATGGAGGATTGATGTTACACAAGGTGATGTGGCCCAAAAAATTCTCAATCTCAACAATTTGCCAATGTTATGTCGCCTATGTTCTCAAGCATTAAGCCGGCACGAGCTGTGCCGTTGCGTTTGATGGCTATTCAGCGGCACCATCCGTACGTAGACAGCTAAACAGAACCAAAATACAAGCTAAAGAGGTCAGTTGACATAAACTTTCAACACAAAACACAAAACACAGTCAAACAGGATGATTTTGATTCTAATGAACACAATAAATTCAGACTTATTTCATTCCTCTTATGATGTAATAAAGCTAAAGCAGGAACAAAATATTTTTGGCATTGTACAATGCACCCCACAAACAAACTTTCCTTAACATTGTAACAATGCTTTTACCAAATCGGTTTTAAATGCTAAACCCGACTTCTTGTCCACGCTCACAGATTGAGCAGCAATGCAGCATGTTTTTTGTGTATACTACTAAATCCAAGTTTGGCTAGGAAATGAACTTTCTCCAGAACAGTGGGGTTGGTAGTTTGAGCCAGCCGGTTGATCCCAGTAACTACAGAAGACGCAGCAAAACCTGAAGCAATCCTCAATCTAATTTTTTGCAAATGTATAACTAGATGTGGAAACAGATGTGGTTGCTAAAAAGCAGGATAATGTGCACAAACATTTTTTCAGAACTGCTATGAAGAATGCTTAAATGTCATTACTTCCATCTCTAAACAAGATTTTGATGACCCTGATGATCTGGATTTTTTCATACCTCTGGAAAAAACACAACAATCGGTAAAAAAGCTTGTAAATAAGGATCAAAATGCTTAGTTTACAGAACCTATAACTAGAAATCAGGTGAGATTGCACTTTCTAATTATTTACTGATTACGTGCAGCTTAGCAGTAGTAATCAGTAATGTTTCATATTTGTGTGACGGTTCTCTCACACAATTATTTTATAGTTACCTATTCTTACTGTGTTTGGCATCTTCAATAAATTAAATTTTGTGCGGTGCTAATTAAAAAAAAAAAACGCAAGCAATAGCGCACTATAACTTTGTAACCGCTGGGAATACTAAAAAAAGTAAATAATCATTTTTATTGCAAATTTTATTAGCTTTCATTATGTATATATTTAACTTTTACTTCCGATCTACAGTTGTTGAGATATTAACCAAAATTGAAAAAATTGCCCTGTTTTTGGTGATTGCCGCTAGAGCTCGTGTCATATTTGTCAGGACTTTTAATATATCCTTTACTAGGTACCTATAAATTAGTGTAAAAAGTTTCAAAACTTTTAAATTTTTTCAGAGGTGAAAAGCTACTTTGACTGGACTATTAGTAAATGCTATTAAACACAAAATAGAGACAGTGATGTGGCGTCATCTAAATTGCAATACAATAAATACGTTTACATTGCCAAGTCAATGTTACATGACATATTTTCATACATAATACTTTGATTTATTAGTGCATCAGCAGAATTAAAAAACAATAAACAGTGCAGGGCGTATAACTATATCTTACATCTAAAAGAATAACTGATTTGTTGTAACATAGCAACTGAACTTACAATTTTTATCATCAATCTCGTTTTGTAGACATTTGCTTTGCCTTGCACATTATGAGCAATAACTTTATTTTTTAACATTGTATAATATAATTTTAAGTTTATATATAAAATACTCAATAATAGAACTGATAAAATAATGATTGATGGACTATTAGAATTGTAAAAACCCCTAAATGTATTCCTATTGTTGATCAAAGCAGTAATTTATTTTCCTTACATATTAATCAATTTTTACTGAATTAAGCACAATAAATTATATTCATTTAAATAAATATTTTAATGTCATTTTAAGAATAAAATATAACGACCACATTAAGTAGTTTAACATAAAACCACACAGTTCATAAAAATAACAAAATATGTTGTATAATGATTTAAAATTTCTACTAATATTATGTGCGTTTCTATCGCTAATACCATTTTACAACTATAAACATCGTAAAATGAACCAAATATATTCAATAACAATAGGAATTTTATATATTCTGCTTATTGTAGTAACTAATTATATGCTGTACTTTGATTTATCGCTTTCATTTTTAATGGCAACAAACTACCTAAATACATTATTAACTATACATGTCATACTGGGTTCTTCGTTTTGGAAATATAAACAGTTTAAAAATTTATTTACAAACATTAACAAATTTGATGAAATTATTTTAAGCAATTTAAATACCAAATGGGTTTATTTCAATTTATGCTTGTTAATATCTTGTATTATTGTTTACTCATCAATTCAGTATATTCTACTTCCTGAAACTTTGCTTGATATATTTCGTACTTTTATTCAAATATTGTATATGACGCTTAATGTTTTTTTGCAAATTTGTTTATTGAAATGTTTTGAGAAACGTTTTATTGCGTTGAATAAAACTATTTATAATTGCAATGAAATGGATATTAATAGAATTATTCCAACTCATCAACAAGTATGCGATTTGGTTGATACTTACAATGTAATTTATGGTTGGAATATGTTTATAAATGTTGTTATCACGGTAGTGTTTATATTGGGATCTATTAAGACGCTTTTGGAGTCGACTAATGAAACAAATTTTGGTTTAGTTATTATGGACTTATCATCAGCTTCGTTTATGATTGTAAGTATTAATTTTTATAATAACTAATAATATACAAATGACAACAACTTATTTTTGTTTAACATATTTAATTTAGTTTGATAAAGTTCTAGTAGACTATGTACATAATATAAAAATTGCCATACAATTGTTGTATAAAATAAATTGATGGCGTAGTTTGTTAAAAAAATATTGCTTGTATATAATTAGTAGAATTGTCAAAGATACGGATAAGTTACATAACGTTAGTTAAGAATTTGGTGATTCCGTTTCTAGGTGATTTTGTGTATACTAAGATCTACATTAACATATCATGGTGGAACACCAATAAAACTTTTTATAGAGTATTTAAAGCAAAATTTTAGTAAAAAGGGGTAGACATTTTTTGAAAGTAGGGTTTTGGAATTGCCAAGACTTTTTCGCCGACCTAGTAAGCGGTCAAAAATAAATGAGAATAAGCCACATTTTTTGCGTTTTTTTTTGGTTCTCAGATTAAGCCCGATTAACCACTAAAAAATGTTGGATTTTTTTGGCTGGGGAGGAAACTAACCACAGATTGAGTGCGGTGTAAATAAAATAAATGAAAATGATTTATTGTAGTTATTTCTTTTACAAGAGCTCGAGACACGCCTATTCAATTTTACAAATTACTTTTTAGTTATAATTCAATTATATATTAACCACAATCATAATTTTTATTTATGTATGTAAAAACAAATATGTATTATATTATAAACACATCAATCGTTGCCAAGAATAACATAAAATCTATTAGTTAACTAAAGTTATTCTAACATGTCAGTGCTTAACGATTTAAAAATATTATTCAACATTTGCGCATTTCTCTCATTGACTCCATTTTACAACTACAATCGTACTTTTAATAAAATTTATTCTACAACAATTGCAATTTTATATAGTTCTATTATTGCATTAACAGTTTTCTTATCCGACTTTGGCATAGAACAATTGTTGCTACAAATTACAAACTGGTCTGCTATAATACTAACAATATTTGTCATTTTGAGATCGCCGTTTTGGAAATACAAATCGTTTCAAAATCTAATTAGCACCTTTAATTTAATCAATTTGATGCTATTATTGTAACAAACTTAAATTCAAAATGGATTTATATAAATTTTTGCATGTTATTGACTGTGATCATAATTTACACGACATGGCAGTTGCAATTTTCTGATAATTATTTTTTTATTTTGGTCGATAATATAACCAGTTTATATATGTTACTTCATATGTTTTTGCAAATATGTTTATTGAAATTTTTTGAGAAACGATATATTGCATTAAATCAAATTATTTGCAATTGTAATAAAGCAAATGTTGATATTGAGTTATTATAGCTCATCAAAGAATAAGCGATTTGATTGATATTTATAACAAAATTTATAGTTGGATTATATTTATTAACATTGTCCTAATAGTTGTTTTTATATTGGGATGCATTCAGATGGTTTTGGATTCGAATATTAAAATAATTTTTTTAATAGACTTTTCAACAGTTTTAATTATTATTGTAAGTATGTCATTTTATTATAATACTATTATAAACAAATAAGCAATTATTAATGTGTGCTACGTAGGTACAAAATAGTTCAAATCAAGTGTATGTTAAATTACATTTTTTTGTGACAGGTGTCTTAAGCTATGCTGACATTTCTTTAAAGATAAAGTTGAATATTTGGCTTATAGAATTGATACATTTAGGTTACATATTTTTTCTAAAAATATCAAAGCAATAAATGTGCTCTAAGACCTAAAACTATACCAGAACTGATTTTTTTATAGGCATGGTTAACTTTTACTTGAAATTTATACGGAACGCTGCTACCACATTGCATGCTTTATATAATTTACTAAAAAAAAATGTACATTTTAATTAGGATATTAACTGCTAAAATGCATGTTATTAAATTAAAAATGATTTACTAATTATTATAGTAAAACAGAATTAAAATTTGTAGTTTATGCAAGCGCATATAATTTAGGCCTGACTTACAAGTAGCATACGCTTTAAGAGTTCTTAATTCATTAATAAAAATTAATTAAACAAAAAGCTTTAGCAATATATGGGGAGTACTAAAATTCAATTGATTCCTATACGGAAAGCAATTTAAAATTGTATCTATTATCAAACTCTTAACTAACATTTTGGTCTCAAAAAGACAATTTTTATCTGCGTATAATTTTAATATAGAACATGTAAAATCTGAAAACAAAATTGCAGATTGGTTGTTGTGGATGCTTCTACTATATTGAAAATTTTATACCTTTAGGCTATATGAGTAACCAGTAAAAAAAAAACTTGGAACATAAACCATACCAGGAATTAACAAAGAAGCAAGGTAAGCATGTGCGGTTACAAAACTGTATATTCTGAATTTTTTTTAAAAATTTCGCTAACTTGGGTTTTTTCAAACTGGCTATGTCAAACTACCAGTTCCCCAACATGGAGTCTATCATATACTTGATTGATTCTTTTGTAATCCATTTTACATTTATATGTTGGACTGTCTTTAATACCAATTGTGTGCATATGTTTTCTTAGTTAGCAGTGTTCTGTCATAATTTGCAAGTTTTTTCTGCGGTTTAGAGTTCAGGTTCAAACGCTATGAAGGTTGACCTTTTACAATACAGTTCTTCCGCTTTAATTTGACTTACTTTGTTGAAATGTCTTTTCACACAGAACAGCTTGATGCTATTTCTACAGAAGATAACATTAAAAAATTAGCTTTAATGTTTATAACAATTGAGCCAACCGTGTAAATTCTAATTAAATTATTGACCACATTCTGCTCCATTTGTTCATGTGTGCACACATTGTGTCTTAAGAAGAAATTAGATGCTAAAAATGAGTTTTATGTGCAATTTTTATTTTACAAAAGCGATTTTAATATTATACATGTTCATTCTGTGCAATTTTGCAATTTTTGAAGCAAATTTAAGCTAAAATCAGTTTTTTGTACAACTTGTATGTAATAAATGTTTGTTTTGTGCATTTTTGAGGTTTTTGAAGTTAAACTTGAAAAAGTTTTTTAGAATTAAATTTTATGTGCAATTTTGATTTTGAATTCTTTTGAATCAAATTTTGTACTATAATTGGGTTTTCCTTTAAAATTTTGATAAAAGTCATGTGTTAAATGTGATTTTTTAGCAAAAATTATGTTTAGAGACGCAAAAATTACGGCATACAATAAATTTATTAAAAAACACAAGAATTTCCATCAGCTATGTGAAAAGTTATCAAATCTTCCACCCGCACAAAACAAACTCACAGTAAATCGGAGTTATCTCTTAACAATTTTAATTTTTTTTTAACTTTCCTAATGTTTTGTTAGGGTCACTACCTAGCATTGATCCAATTTATTTAACATGTAGTGCTGTAAAAAATGTGCAAACGTCTCTTTTACATTTCATGAGATTTCAATCTGTTTGTTCTACTATAGATAACATAAAATCAAATAAAAATAAAGATATTTATGAACTAAATATAGACATCAAAATAATAAGAAAATGTTATTATAATACCAATAACCGGGTTATTGAATATGTGTATAAAGAACAGTGTATTTTCTGATGCACTAAAAATTGCGTCTGTATTACCAATACACAAGAAAGGTGAAATGAACCAAGCAATAAATTACAGGCCTATAAATCTGTTGCATATTATTTCAAAAACATTTAAAAAACTTTTAAAAGACCAACTGATAGAGCATCTAGAAAGCCAAAATATGCTTTGTAATGAACAGTTTGGTTTCAGAAAAAACCGTTCTACTACTGATGCTTAATGGTTTTGAAGAAAGTTTATATTCCTTATCATTATTCATAGATCTTACGAAGGCATTTGATTGTGTATCTCACAAAATTCTTTTACGAAAACTGTTTGTGTATAATCTACACCCAACGTGCTGCAGAATAATTTATTTTATTTGTCGTAAGCAACAAGTCAATGTTAATGGTAAGGTTTCAGATATAGTTGAGATTACCTGCGGGTTTCCACAGGGATCTGTATTGGGGCTCTTATTATTTCTCATCTATATTAACAACCTTCTTCATAACATAGTTAACGCTAACGTTATTCTGTTTGCGGATGACACAACCATTTCAACTCAAGGAAGTGAAATCAATTTTGTTCAGTCTCAAAGCATATTGTCAATGCAACTAGCGACACAATGGTTTGAAAGCAATCGTCACTGTATTAATAAATTTAAATCCGTATCAGTTATGATCTCTTTAAGAACAGTAAATACGAATATGATAAGTGTACTACGTTTCTAGGATTGCATATGGATTCAGAACTAACCTGAAATGAACATGGCAATTCTTTAGCAAGTAAACTATCATCAAATATATTTCTAATAAAAAAATTAAAAGCAATGCCAGCAATGAGGTTGTTCAAATTGCTTATTTTGCATTATTCCAAAGTCATTTAACTTACGGCTTAATTGCATGGGGGCACTCGGCTATCAAAGACAGGGTTTTCTCGTTACAAAGAAGAATAAGAATGCTTGTTGGTTTATAATACAGAGACGATTGTAAATCATCTTTCATAACGCTACGTATACTCTACTACCTTGCCTATAAATGCTTTAGTACACACGAGGATAAACATGCGTACAATACAAGAGACAAATGTATGGTTTATAAAAATCGCTTGAGACTGTACAAATTGCAAACAGGCACTAACTTTTATGCTATTAAGTTTTACAACGTTTTGCCAAACCGCATAAAAGACCTTGAAAGTAAGCAATTTCTAACAACGTTAAAAACTTATATGGTCCAAAAAGCTTTTTACAGTTTTGAGAATTATTTAAATAAAAATTTTGAAGATATATAGCTTAATGGCATTTTTTGACAATATTTTTATACTTTATTGCTATATTTTGCTATTTTTAACATTCTATAAATAAATTTTTGCATTTTTTAGCAGTTTATTTGAAATCTTTCTGACAATATTTTGATATTTCATAGCCGGGTTTTGTAGTGTTTTAGATTTTATGAATTTTTTTAACAATTTATAGCCAGATTTTGGTACTTTCTAACAATATTTGGATGATTTATGACCAAAATTTTGTAATTTTATAAAAACATTAAGCGGATTTTGATTCTATCTTAAAATACTTTAATGTTGTATGACCAAATTTAGTTAATTTTGACTTTTTATGGTTAAGTTTTGCACTTTTTAACAGTTAATGACTAAATTTTTGACGTTCCACAAAAAAAAAACTTTGCACTGACAATAATTTATATTTTATATAGCAAAATTTTGTTATTTTCTAACAATCTTTTGATGTTTTAAGGTTTGATTTTGCTATTTTTAATTTTTATTAAATTTTTTTTCTAGTTTTTTCAACAAACAAACCATGCTAAGATAGCCAAAAAACAAAAAAACTTTGTCTAAAACCTAAATACTTAACAATTTCAACTAATTAAAGACCAAATTTATAAATTACATGCAGAATTAATTTACACTTTTAAACGCCGTGTTTATAATTTAAACAATAATATTGTTTGTCAGTCAAATTTAACACTTTGAAGACTGGATTTACAATGTTATAGGCCAGATTAACAATTGAGCAATACAATTTTAAACTTTAAAGACCGGATTAAACTTTTAAAGGCCGGATTTACACTTTTAAAACCGGATTTACAGTTTTAACGGCCGAGTTTATTATTTGAAGACCGGATTAATAGTTTGGCAGTAAATTTTATTACAGTTACCGGATTGTTAGTTCTAAGAATCTGATTTACATTTTTAAAAACCGGATTGATAATTTGGAAGCTTGATTAAGAGTTTAGCAGTGACATTTAATAATTGAAAAGTAGAATTTAAAGATACAAATAATTTTTCTTTAGTAATAAATAGAATAGCATTTTTTGTTGTTGTCAAATAGCTCTCAAAGCTGCCAAGTAGCTTTCAAAGTTGTCAAATTGCTCTTAAAGCTGTCAAATTGCTTGTTCTTAATGCTGTAGAATTGTTCTTAAAGTTAATAAATTTCTGTAAAACAGAAACATTAACAATGCAAAAAAAAACAATACATTTTTTGATAACAAACACCTGGCCGGGTTACGTTGACTAATACAATCTTCTAGCCCCTAATTATGATCCGTATACTTCACCTACTTGCCTAAGTGTTTGTTATTACGTTATTAGTTTAGTATTTTAGACGTTTTTGCAACTAATAACGTATATTTGACATCTAATTTATAGATAACAAAAAGTTGGGTAATTAGTATTACAATAGTAAAAACAATAAACAACGTATTTAGATAGCCAAAACACAGTTGCTAAAAATTTTAAATTAGATTTTAACGCAAGATATAAAATAATTTTTTTTATATCTTGTCTTAAAATTAAATGCAAAACAAAATTAAAAGAAAGCAGAAAAGTTTCTTCCTAATACTTTTGAATAATTAACTATGTAAACTAATCTTTTAAAAATTATGACAGAAGTTATGCCAATAAACATAAATGTAGCAACAAAATAGAACTAACACTAAAACTACTAGCGGTTATGTTCTGTTGAAACATAGACTGTGTCTGGATGTCAATACAGGCTCAACTTTCAATAAAAAATGTGATCAATCTATGAACGTGAGCATTGTTTTTAAATTTGCCGGTAGACGTACGCTGTAAGTACTACAATTTTTTTAAAAAGTAAGGCATTGTCTTTAACAAGTGAAAAACTTGACATGGCAATACCTTCCGGTTTTTTTCTCTGCGTAATTCTTGTTGTTACACTGTCTTTGTTATACTAGTTTAGATTTGGCACTAGTTTGAAGTGGGTTGGCTATTGTTTTGCGGATTTTTACAATTTTTTCTTTTTATAGCTTTTACTTTTTTTTGTTTTTTGTATTTTTTTTAATTTGCACTAACATTCATTTTTGCATTCTATTCTTTTTTCAATCCGTATTCTATTTATTTTAAGTGTTTCGTTTGTTCTTAGGTTTGTTTTTAGATTTTTTATGTCTTTGATTATGTTTTTTTGTTGTATCTCCTTTTCTTTATGAATAGTTTATGCAGTTTCAATAGTTGTATTATTTTTGGCAGTTGTACATTTCTAAGTTTTACCTCCAGTAATGTTCCTGTGTCACCATCTGAGATTACTTTTTTGTGTTTTCTTGTTGCCAAGTATATTTTGACCATCTTGAAGGTTGCGTTATCTGTTAACTTTAAGATAGCATATTTATATAGCGGTGTGTTTGTTAT
This sequence comes from Tachinus rufipes, assembly GCA_963932245.1. Lineage (NCBI taxonomy): Eukaryota > Metazoa > Arthropoda > Insecta > Coleoptera > Staphylinidae > Tachinus > Tachinus rufipes. Next base: position 14,076,713 of record OZ010744.1, read on the forward strand.
TTAGCTTTCTTACAACATTTCTTTTCTTTTTCTCTTTACCTCTGCAGTTTTGTTTGTTAACGTAGTCTCTCTAAATGTTCTTCTTTATTTTGATATTTTTTTAATTTCTTGTTATACATCTTGTTCTGTAACTTACATTACTGATAAATCTACAGTCTTAAGTGGATTTTGAACCTTGTCAGCGTGGGGAGTGGGGTAGCGTATTTACTTTTAAAATAGTTCCAGTTGTGATATTTAAATCTATAATCTTTGGTGCAGCAGTCGGATGCCTAGACTACTGCGCCACGCTACCCATCAAAAGTTATTAATAAATAAATAATCGTGAAATTAGTAAATGCTCACAAACACAAAATATAGACAGTGATGTGACGTCATCTAAATTGCAATAAAATAAACATGTTTACATTGCTAAGTCAATGTTGCATAGCATATTCTCATACATAATATTTTGATTTATTAGTGCATTATGAAAAAAAAAACGTCTAGTGCAGGTCTCTATTAGCTTGCTGGCGTAAAACCACATCTTACAACTAAAAGAATAACACGGCAAACTTGATAAAGTACATATCTGATTTGTTGTAACATAGCAACCGTACTTACAATTTTTATCATCAATCTCGTTTTGTAGACATTTGCTTTGCCTTGCACATTATAAGCAATAACTTTATTTCAACATTATATAATATAATTTTAAGTTTATATATAAAATACTCAATAATAGGACTGATAAACTAATGATTGATGGGCTATTAGAATTGTAAAAACTTCTAAAAGTATTCCTATTGTTGATCGAAGCAGTAATTTATTTCCTTTACATATTTAATCAATTTTTACTGAATTAAGCACAATAAATTATATTTATTCATATAAATATTTTAATGTCATTTTAAGAATAAAAGATAACGACCACATTAAGTAGTATAACATAAAACCACACAGTTCATATAAATAACAGAAGATGTTGTTTAATGATTTAAAATTTTTACTAATATTATGTGCGTTTCTATCGATAATACCATTTTACAACTATAAACATCGTAAAATCAACCAAATATATTCAATAACAATAGGAATATTATATATTCTGCTTATTGTAGTAACTAATTATAAGCTGTACTTTAATTTATCGCTTTCATTTTTAATGGCAACAAACTACCTAAATACAATATTAACTATACATGTTATACTGGGTTCTTCGTTTTGGAAATATAAACTGTTTAAAAATTTATTTACAAACATTAACAAATTTGATGAAATTATTTTAAGCAATTTAAATACCAAATGGGTTTATTTCAATTTATGCTTGTTAATATCTTGTATTATTGTTTACTCATCAATTCAGTATATTCTACTTTCTCAAGCTTTGCTTGATATATTTTGTACTTTTATTGTAATATTGTATATGACGCTTAATGTTTTTTTGCAAATTTGTTTACTGAAATGTTTTGAGAAACGTTTTATTGCGTTGAATAAAACTATTTATAATTGCAATGAAATTGATATTAATAGAATTATTCCAACTCATCAACAAGTATGCGATTTGGTTGATACTTACAATGTAATTTATGGTTGGAATATGTTTATAAATGTTGTTATCACGGTTGTGTTTATATTGGGATCTATTAAGAAGCTTTTGGATTCGACTAATAAAACAATTTTTGGTTTAGTTATTAGGGTTTTATCATATGCTTTTTTTATAATTGTAAGTATGAATTTTTATAATAACTATTAATATGCAAATAACAACAACTTATTTTTGTTTAACATATTTAGTTTAGTTTGATAAAGTTCTAGTAGACTATGTACATAATATAAAAATTGCTATACAATTATTGTATAAAATAAATTGATGGCGTAGTTTGTTAAAAAAATATTGCTTGTATATAATTAGTAGTATTGTCAAAGATACGGATAAGTTACATAACGTTAGTTAAGAATTTGATGATTCCGTTTCTAGGTGATTTTGTGTATACTAAGATCTGCATTAACATATCATGGTGGAACACCATTAAAACTTTTTATAGAGTATTTAAAGCAAAACTTTAGTAAAAAGGGGTAGACATTTTTTGAAAGTAGGGCTTTGGAATTGCCAAGACTTTTTTGCCGACCTAGACATTTTTTGCATTTTTTCTGGTTGGATTTATTTGGCTGGGGAGGAAACTAACCACAGATTGACGAGTGCGGTGTAAATAAAATAAATTTGTATAAAATTAGTATAAGTTATCATATTTTAAAAAATATTCATGTTTATTTAAATTTTACCAAAACATAACTTAATTACTCTTTATAAAATATTTAATTTTATTGTAGTTATTACTTTTACAAGAGCTCAAGACACGCCTATTCAATTTTACAAATTACATTTTAGTTATAATTCAATTATATATTAACCACAATCATAAATTTTATTTATGTATGTAAAAACAAATAAGTGTTATATTATAAACACATCAATCGTTGCCAAGAATAACATAAAATCTATTAGTTAACAAAAGTTTTTCTAACATGTCAGTGCTTAACGATTTAAAAATATTATTCAACATTTGCGCAGTTCTATCATTAACACCATTTTACAGCTACAATCGTACATTTAATCAAATTTATTCTACAACATTAGCAATTTTATATAGTTCTATTATTGCGCTAACAGTTTTCTTATCCGACTTTGGCATAGAACAATTGTTTCTACAAATTACAAACTGGTCTGCTATAATACTAACAATATTTGTCATTTTGAGATCGCCGTTTTGGAAATACAAATCTTTTCAAGATCTAATTAGCACTTTTAATAAATTTGATGCTATTATTGTAACAAACGTAAATTCAAAATGGATTTATATAAATTTTTGCATGATATTGACTGTGATTATAATTTACACGGCATGGCAGTTGCAATTTTCTGATAATTATTTTTTTATTTTGGTCGATAATATAACCAGTTTATATATGTTACTTCATATGTTTCTGCAAATACGTTTATTGAAACTTTTTGAGAAACGATATATTGCATTGAATCAAATTATTTGCAATTGTAATAAAGCAAATGTTGATAGAGTTATTATAGCTCATCAGAGAATAAGCGATTTGATTGATATTTATAACAAAATTTATGGTTGGATTATATTTATTAACATTGTCCTAATAGTTGTTTTTATATTGGGATGCATTCAGATGGTTTTGGATTCAAATATTAAAATAATTTTTTTAATAGACTTTTCAACAGTTTTAATTGTTACTGTAAGTATGACATTTTACTATACTACTGTTATAAACAAATAAGCAATTATTAATGTGTGCTACGTAGGTACAAAATAGTTCAAATCAAGTGTATCTATAAATTACATTTTTAGTGACAGGTGTCTTAGGCTTTGCTGACATTTCTTTAAAGATAAAATTGAATATTTGGCTTATAGAATTGATAAATTTAGGTTACATATTTTTTCTAAAAATATCAAAGCAATAAATATGCCCCAAGACTTAAAACTATAACAAAACTAAAAAAAAAAATAGGCATGGTTAACTTTTATTTGAAATTTATACGCTGCTACCACATTGGACGCTTTATATAATTTATTAAAGAAAAATGTACATTTTAATTTAGATATTAATTGTCAAAAAGCATTTATTTTAATTAAAAATGATCTACTAAGTATTAAGTTATTAATTCACTACGTTAATGAAAAAGACTTAAAATTTGTAGTTGATGCAAACGCGTATGATTTAAGTGCCGTACTACTAACTTATTCTACTCTAACTAGGGTCTCGCTTGAGATCTTTCACATGATGTGTACCCGCCATAAGTTTACCGTTGGGAGTTTTCAATACGTATGTTGTGCTGGACAACTTTTTTCGCACTCTATAAAGAGCAAACCTTGGCGCAAGCTTTGCACTAAAATACGCACCTCCGTCTGATAGAAAGAGATTCTTTTTCCATACCAATTGTCCTACATCAAAATCTACCGGCCGTCGTCTCAAGTTGTAGTTTTGAGCATTTTGTTATAATGCTTTTTGTAAATTACTTTGAACCTTTTCGAAGATGGCTGGAAGTGTGTTCAATCTTTTGGCCATTTCTTGCCGATCAGAAAAGTTAAACGGTGCATTTTGATTTAATGATGGATATTGATCACCTGATCTTATTAACTCTTTGCTGATAGTTAAAAAAGCTGAAAAAAATCCCGTAAACCAAATTCTGCAAGATGATCATCCCATGCCTATGCTTGTTTTTGTCTTTAATGAAGGAAGCTACCATCGTTTTTATAGTCCTATTATACCGCTCGGTAGGATTTGCTTGCGGATAAAACATTGGCGTATACAAAATCTTTACCTTATGAGAAGCACACTTGTTTTTGAAAGTGGTACTTATGTATTGTCTTCCTTTATCAGAGATTATACATTGTGGGACACCATATATCATAAAGATGTTTTCTTCTATAAATCTTGTTATTCAAGGAGAATCTGATCGCGGAAGAGAGTATAAAATCACGTTTTTAGTGAACAAGTCACAAACAACTAAAATAAATCGGTTTTTTTTACTACTAAAAAGAAAAGGTCTTATTAAATTGGTTGACAGGACTTGGAAAGGACGATCAATTCTGTGCTCCCCCATTAGACCACCTTATGAGCAAGACATACTACACAACGGCGGCAGTACCTGGCAACATTCGGATACATGCAAGACCAATAATATAGTTCTGCTACCCGCTTGTAGGTCTTAGCTATTCCAAGATATCCCGCAGAAACCACATCGTGTTCTCTGCTAAAACTTTATTCTAAAGGATTTTGGCACAACCGTCTTCCAAGGATTTTCAAAGCCTAAAGAGCATTTTGTCTCCTATACCAATTTAAACAATCTACCTCCACTCACCTTCTTCGTTACAAAATCATTTGGGTTTTCAATCATTCTTTCTACCGTTTGTCGATACCACTTGTCAAAATCGTCATTTTGAATTGATATAACCGCCAGACCCTCTACTTAAAATGATCAAGATAATGCATTTGCAGCTTGGTGCTTCTGATTTGGTATATGTTTGACCAACCGGCCTGGAAGATCTTTCATCTCCCACAAAGATTTTAAGACATGATGGTCCGTTATTACTAGTAATTCTGTGGCTTTAATGTAACCTCTAAGTTTATTAATTCTAAACAGTACCACCAAACACTTCAGTTCCGTAGTTTCATAATTTTTTTCTTGCGCTGTAGTACTTCTACTTGCATATGCAACCTAAACTCAATTTTGACGCATTGCACTCTGATACAAATGACAGAACAAAGTTTGGAACGGCTAAAATTAATAAAAATAAGCTGTTGTTTAAGAACGTCAAATAAAGTTTGCTGTTCTAAACCCCATTGCCAATATCTTTTTTTTAAGCAACTCTGTTAACGACCTCGATGTAGTGGAGAAATTTACATTAAATCTGCAATACCACCTTGTTAGTCCGATAAAACGCCTTATCTCTTTAAGAGTGCGGGGGAACCGGGAAGTTAATTATTGCTGTAACCCTTTCAGAGTCTACGAGTAATCCGTTACTGTTGATTACATAGCCCAAATACCTTAACTCTTGTCTAGCAAAATGACATTTTTTCCAATTTAGTGTTAGACCAGCTTTATGAATCCGCTCAAATACCTCACTTAAAATGTCTAGATGAGTTTTAAAAGTTTTGGTTATTATAGTAATGTCATCAAGGTGTTTAAAAACGTATGGTTTGAGTTCTGGTCCCAACACCTGGTCTATCAGCCGTTGGAAAGTACTTGGACTATTGTGTAACCCAAACGGCATTTTGGTAAATTAGTATAGTTGGTACGCAAAAACCGTAATCTGCCTACTAAACTGTTCAAGATTAATTTGCCAATAAGCTGCCGTAACATCAAGTGACGATATATATTTTGGCTATCATCATTACTACTTTGATTTTGGAAACTGCCGCTTTAAACAGATCACGTGACGTGACCTTAAACCATTTTCTCACATTACTAAGCCAAGACATTCTTTTCGCTCCGATAAATCTTTTTCCCACGATTTTTCCTTGGATTATGAATCGGAGAATCACATATTTTGGACGTCTCATGATGTGGCCGAGATATTGCAGTTTTCTTTTTTTTTATTTTCAGTAGAATCTCTCTGTCTTTCTCCATTTTTCTCAAAACCTCCACGTTGGTCGCGTGTTCTGTCTATGATATTCTCAACATCCTACGGTAAGCCCACATCTCAAAGGCTTCTAATTTCCTCTCACAATACACGTTGAGGGTCCAAGCTTCCACACCACATAAAAGGACTGGGAATACGTAACATTTGAGCATCCGAGTTTTGAGTTCCAGGCTCAAGTCGCGACTACAGAGCAGCTTTCTTAATCTTTACAAAGGATGCACGGGCTTTCTCAATGAGAATCCTTATTTTTGTTATTTATTTATTTTATTTATTACCTTAAGATTTAGCATTTTATCAACTTTCAGATTAATTAGATTTTGCATTGCAAATGATACGGGGTAATATCGTTGTTTAATCGGGTCTGCATTGCTCACATCTATGTGATGCTGCACTAGATTGGTACATCTCAGTCCGTTACCCATTTTTCCAAAATAATACAAAATTAATTGATCTAATTGTTGCATTTCTGTAGTTGATAAATAGCTGTCACTCATGGAACTTAGACCGCTAATTACTTGAGTTAGTAGAGAATACACATTTTTACCTAAATCCGGTATAATTCCAGGTTTTGTCCAGAAATCTACGCCTAAAACTAAATTACAAACTAGACTTTTTATCACTAAACAAGATAATACATAGATTTTTAGTTGTACTTCCAATGACAATTCTAGTGTAGCTAAAACCGATGCAAAACTTAAAAAAGTAAAACGATATTTCTGGTTCTACAATAAAAACTAATAAATGAAAATAACAACTAACCTTAATTAAATTTAATTAAATTAGTCTTTAATTTACACACACCAAATTAAAATGATATATTGCAGTAAAAAATATTATATCCAACCTTATATTCTATGAACTTATCATGCAGTGCGTTTATCTGCTTTACTGCTGCTGCTGCTTCCGCTGACTTAGCTACTGCTGCGGCTGGCCTTGCTGCTGCGCTTACTTAACGCCGGGTACCAGCGTTCTTGCGGTGCGGCGGCTGAATTTTTTTGCCTGTTTTCGGATACGTTGCCACTAGTGGATTTCCCGTGTTCCCGATTTTGACTGCAAATTCTGTTGCCGGTTTTCTGCTTTAATGCGGTTTGGTACTGCGATATACTTCTTTTCTCTCTCACGTATGTACTTTTCTTCTGTCTTTAACTTTAGCTTTTGCAGTTTTAATAGCTTTAACTTGGCAATTTTTTCTTGCTCACGTTGGATCTCTAATTTATCACGTGGATCGGGGCTATTGACTCACCGATTGGTTGCTGGCTCTGGGTCGTAGGTTTTACTTTTAGGAACAGGCGAGATTGGGCTCTACTAGAATTATCCAGACATAAAAACACTTATTAAGACTTTACCAATATTTATTTTGTCCGCTCTCGCATTACTTTCAGACAAGCACATAGGTGCTCGTTGGGGAGGAGGAAACACACAGCTCCGTTACTTTTCAAAACCTTTCTGACTCTCTGAGTTGTCTCTTCTATCTCGATAAGTCTAGGAGGCACTGAAGAGTTTTCGCATATGCGCACACTTAACAACAAACACTATTTACAATAATATAGGTCACACTCTACACCACATACACCACGTCACAATGGTTTAGGTAACCGTAAAGATTTTGCCAGTTGACAAACTTTACAACGACTCACAACATGTTTTATAGAACAAAACATTCTACTTCACCACAAGTCTATGCATGGCACACCACATTTTATAAATGCCAAAGTGTCCATAAACAGTATGGTATATTCGTACTCAATCAGCAATCATGGAACTCGGAACACAAAAGACTACTGGCTTCTTTTATACAACATATTTTTGTGTACAAAGAAATTATTTAAGACTTTTGTATTACCATCAAAAATACGTTTAACATTGTGAAGTGCTAGCGGAATCTCTTTGATAAGGTTTCTTATATCGGGTCTTGTTTGCTTAGCTAAAATCCAAAAACAAGGGTTGTGTGGTATTGAAGAACAATATAATGGTCGGTTTTGAGAAAAAAAAAACTGGCAATAAATATTTGATGACCAGGTTTTATAAAATTTAATCTGTTTTTAATTTGTACTCCTGTAGAGCTAAAACCCAGCGGATGATCCGGAGTGATAATAACCTACAGATATAGCTATAGGTATATTAGAGAGCATGGTCTGTCAGAATGGTAAAAAGTTTGCCAATCAGGAATACTCTCTACTTTTTTAAGGCATAGACAACACTTAGAAGCTCTTTCTCCAGCGTTTTTTCCCGATCTATCAGTAATTTACTGGAATAAGCAATTACGTGCTTCTGATTACCAATCTCTTGAAAAAGCACAACACCTACACTAACATCACTGTCATCGCATTGAACGATAAATGGGTAATGTAAGTCAGGATGACAAAGGAGCGTTTCTTGCGACAATTTGTGTTTGATAGCATTAAATGCAGAGTCCATAAACCTGGGGGACAGAACAGTTCCCCAGGTTTATGAACTACCTTTACAAAGAAGTTTTTTTTTAAGTTTGTAGTTGCTTAATATTAGTGGAACTTTAGAATCCAGTTCAAAACCTAAGAATTTTAAAGTCTGACATAAAAATTACACTTACTCAACTGTAAAGTAAAACCCGCTTGTTCAAGACGCAATAAAACAAGATCTAAATACTCTATATCTTCCAAAAAGGAAGATGACGTGATCAATAAGTCATCTATGTAAGCATGAACAAAATACTCGTAAGCTGGGCCTAAAATTAGGCGTGATGATGTTCAAGCGGGATTAGATTTCTTATCAAAAAACGGCTTTAGATTGTGAGTCTCGCCCACTCAACTATAAATTGAGTAGGAATTGCCGGCTGTTTGCAATTAATTGCGCAAACTTTATTTCGGAAGGCATACGTTTTTAAAAAACCAAAATTGCTATAATTACAGTAGGAGAAGACTGACAAATAAAACTGTATATTTTTTTATTACAATAAGTATCAACCTTAAAATCGAAAAAACATCTTCTTTAAGAATGATCATACTCTGCGTAAAAGTTGGTCAAATTAAACGGCAAAAGCACCTAGTGGGCGACTTATGACTGTTGGTTATTTGCGGATTCAGTAATTTTTACACTTTGCACGTTGAATACCGGCAAGTTAGTAAATAAAATGTGAGTTTGTTAAAAAATTTCTAGCAAGAGGTAACTGATTTCACTTCATGTGTGAACAAGGGTTGGAAATTCAAAACTTTTAATTTTAATAAATATGATTTTAAAACAAGGATGTTTGTAAATAAGTTTACAATCATCTTTGAAAAAAATATTTGAAAAGTTTTGTTGTAGAAAAGTACTAGTTTTAGTTGAGACATTGACCTTAGGATCTACAAGATCGTGTCGTTTTTCTTTTTCGATCTGTTAACCTTCTATGGCTTTTAGGTTGGCTATTAAATTCTTCTGTGCGCAATTTTTACAATGCATCTCAAATGTCCACGGAGTCAACAACTAAGGTTGCAACATGTATGGGAAAATGCTGTGCAATTAAGTGAACAAGATGTTTATCACTGTAAGAAAGTATTAAAAACTGAGATTTAAGCTTAAATATATAAAAGGAATATGCCATAAAAAAACGATGTTTACCCGATTCTAGTCAACTGCGTACCTCGTCAAAAAACATTTTCCAAAACTTCCCAAAGCTGCAACAAATGTGTTTCTAGCACTATCAGAAACTAAATTATGCCTCCATAAGCGTAGTTTGCGAAAAAGTATTCAGTGGAATTTTTTTGACGGGGTACTGCACTTGGACCGGAATGCTTTGGGTGCTTGAACTGGAGTTGTGTTGGCTCCTAAAAGAGAGTTCTTGGTTTGGTGTGATTTTTTTTACTCAAAAAATTAATACAGTTTAGGATAAAGTAAAATAATAATTATTTTTTACTATATTTTAAAAATTATTTATTTAAGAAAATTGCCTCAATTGAAATGTTTACAATAACATAAAGTAATAACTATGTACTTCATGCATTAATTAGGTTTTAATCTAGTTATTACTTTTATAACGGACACGCCTAGTCAAATAGCTTTTTTGTTATAATTCTATTAAATATTAACCACATTTATAAATTCAATTTATGTTTGTTAAACCAAATATGTAGTATATTATAAACACATCAATCGTTGCCAAGGATAACATAAAATCTATCAGTTTACTAAAGTTACTCTAACATGTCAGTACTTAATGATTTAAAGATATTGTTTAACATATGCGCATTTCTCTCATTAACTCCATTTTACAACTACAGTCGTACGTTTAATAAAATTTATTCTATAACAATTGCAATTTTATATGGTACTATTTATGCACTATCAGTTTACTTATACAGTTTTGATATAGAAAAAAAATCGTTTCTACAAATTACAAACTCTTCTGCTATAATACTGATATTTTATGTCATTCTGGGATCGCCGTTTTGGAAATACAAATCATTTCAAGATCTAATTAACACTTTAAATAAATTTGATACCATTATTCTAACACAAGTAAATTCAAAATGGATTTATATAAATGTTTGCATGCTATTGACTTTGTCTATACTTTCAATAGTATGGCAGTTGCAATTTACTAATAAAATATTATTGGTTCTGGCCGATAATATATCCAGTTTTTATATGTTACTTCATATGTTTCTGCAAATATGGTTATTGAAATGTTTTGAGAATCGATTTATTGCATTGAATCAAAATATTTGCAATTGTAATAAAGCAAATGTTGATAGAGTTATTCTAGCTCATCACAGAATAAGCGATTTAATTGATATTTATAACAACATTTATGGTTGGATTATATTTATTAATATTGTCCAAATAGTTATTTTTATATTGGGAGCCATTCAGGTGATTTTGGATTCGAATATTGAAAAGAATTTTGGACAGTTAATAAACATGTCAACAGCTTTAACTATTACTGTAAGTACATACGATTTATTATAATACTAGAAATAAGCAATGACAAAGTTACAAAATTGTAATACTGAAGAGCAATGGAAGCACAGCATTCGATATATTTCTTATTTCATAAATCTAGAAATAAACCGGCAATGTAAAATAAACGAGTTATATGAACGCCTTTCATTAATTATATGAATGCCATTCATTGACCCAGACGCAAGATCAGCGAGTTATATGAACGCCATTCATCCACACAGATGCCAGCTCAGCGGAATAATAAATAAATGTTATTTCAGATATTATTAACACCGTGCATCTGCACCTAGATTTAAGCTTACTAATCACTTTTGATTTATATAAATACTTTTAAAATAACCATTTAGTTCAGTCTATGTTAAGGCGTGAGCCTATTCGTTTCATTAATAAAATTAATCTTATCTTTTTTAAAAACGTTTTTCTCTGCGGTCAGCTTATAATTGGCGCAGTCGGTAGGATCTGTCTAACGGTTACGAAAAATCGCGAAACCGGTCTATTTTAATAGTTAAAGGACAGAAACGAAACAAAAGTGTAAATAAACTGAACCGAAGAGAAGTGACTAAATTAAAAGTGCTGTGAAAGTTCGTCAACTTCACAAACAGAAACAGCAAGAAATTTAGACCCACGACATCATAGACTCAACATCTGGAAGAGGACAACATTGCCAACCCCAGACAACAACACCAAGGATAAAGGACAAGCATCGCCAACATCCCCTGGTACAACATAGATTAGGAAAACCAAGGACAAAGGACACACATCGCCCGAATCCCATTAGCACTAGGATTAAGAACGAGGGATCAACACGAGAATAATGAACACAATTATTTTACTACTGTAAGTCAAAAACGAAAACAATTTCTTATCTCCTATCCCAACCAAACAAAAAGTTATATAGTATATATTTAATTAAGAAAATATAATAATAAAATACTGTAATTGATATTAACAATTTACGCAAATAATTTTAATTGACTTTGAAAAAATTCACGAAGTTTCAAAATGGCTGTACCAGTCAATTACCAGTTATTAAAATTACACATAGATACTATTCCTCAATACGAAGGAAACCCCCATACTTTGGGAATTTTTATAGATAATTGTGAAAATTTAATAAATACGTTTTCCGACCCGAATAATTTACAATTAAATAATTTTATTTCGCGAGCAATTATCGGCAAATTAGCAGGTCGAGCCTTAAGCTTGATTGGTTCAAGAATAGAACTAAGAACCTGGAACGAAATAAGAGATTTATTAAACTTAAGTTTTGGTGATCAACGCAACATAGAATGCTTGATCCAAGATTTGATGACTTTGCATCCTAATAGAAACGAGACACCTTACACTTTAGGTATGCGTTGTCAAGATGCCAGAAGCCTTATTATTGCAAAACTGAACACCTTAAATATACCAGCTGCAGAAAAGGTAATTAAATTACAAAGTTATGATAACCTGTCACTTAAGACATTTATAAGCGGTTTATCAAGTCAGGTACAAAACAATGTGCGCTTAAGAAACCCAGACAGTTTAGAAAGAACCATGTCTTTGGTAATAGAAGAAGAAAACTTCCTCTATAGCCAAAATAGAAATAACACTTTAAATTTTCAAAATACGTTTAAACCAAATCAAAGAATAAGTCCAATGAATCAAAACATTCAAAAGACAACCCAACCTGGAAACTCTTATCAAAAGTTTCAGAATCAACAATTTAAACACTCAACATCTAACTTCCAAAAACCAAATTTTCTAACTAATTTTCAACAACAACCAAATTTTATACAGAGGCCCCAAATGCAATGGAAACCTAATAACAATTTTCCAAATCAAAAACACCCCTATTTCCTGCAAAGGCCAAGTCAAATTCAACGTAATCACTACGTGCATCAAAATCAAAATCAAAATCAATATAAATATCAAAACAGACCTTTCGGAAATCAAAACTATCAAAGAGGAAACATTCCTGAACCTATGGATACGTCATCTGGAAACACCAGGAGACAACCAACCCAACCACAAAGAAATTTCACTCATACTGAGCTATATTCGCAAAATATCAACAAAGGCGAAAATCCACAGGAAAATTTCTATGGCTTAACAGAATTTTCTGACATGCCAGAAAACTCCCAACAAGTTTGTCCTATTGAAAATGATTATAATGAGTATAATGAAAATTATTACTATCAACATGAAAACAATGATATACTACAAGAACAACAATTGCAACCGGACAACAATGATTTCGACCAACATAATGATACTGATAAAAATTTTCATCAGGACAATATTATCAACGATCCGAGATGATAAATCTAAATTTAGTTAAAGCTAACCTACCATACATTTTTATTCCACAACTAAATGCAAATTTTCTAATTGATACAGGTAGTTCAAGAAGTTTAATTGACCCAGAATTAGCACACAAATTCTACAAGCGTTACATTTTTAATGAAAATTTTAACATTCAAACTGCTCACGATACTAGCTATCATAATGAAGTTATGGTAATACCAGTTTTCAAAATTTTTAAAACAAGCGAAATACATAAATTTTATTTATTTAAATTTAGTCAAAAATACGATGGCTTAATTGGAATAGATTTACTTAAACCACTCAGGGCTTTAGTAAACCTTGATTCAAAAATTATAAAAACACCATACACTGAAATCCCAATAATATATGAAACTGAGGAGTTAACAAAATTAAAAAGATCTTTACAGGTTAAAAGTTATACAATAACAATACCTGCCAGAACTCAAAAAGTAGTCGAATTACCAGTAAATTATAAAGAAGGCTTGGGAATTTTAGATTATATAGAATTCGAAAATTTAGTGGAGTCACCCCGCGCAGTTGTAAATATAAAAAAATATTTTGCTTTAACTACTATAATCAACTCGAACACCAAAACAGTAGATATTAAGATCAATACCCCCTTTTCAATCGAATCTTTAAACGTCAACGAATTAAACTTTATAGAAACGATGGAAACTGATAACGATCTAAACGAAACGCACGATAATTTATTAAAATCAAATTTTAAAAATCTTCGCTTAGAACACTGTAATTTAGAAGAAAAACAAGCAATTAGAAAATTATGTCACGAATACCGCGACATATTTTATAACGAGTAAATTCCGTTAACGTTCACTAACAAAATTCAACACAAAATTAATTTAAACAATGAATCTCCAATATTTACCAAAACGTATCGTTACCCCGAAATTCATAAATTAGAAGTTAAAACACAAATTGAAAAACTACTAGAACAAGATATCATACAAGACTCGATATCCCCATGGTCTAGCCCAATTTGGATTGTCCCGAAAAAATCCGACTCATCAGGAAAAAAGAAATGGCGAATAGTAATAGACTATCGCAAGTTAAACGAACGTACAATAGACAAGTATCCCTTACCTTTGATAACCAAAATTTTAGACAAATTAGGCAAAAGCCAATACTTTTCAACCCTCGATTTGGCAAACGGATTTCACCAAATTGAGATGAACCCAGAAGATGTCCAAAAACAGCGTTTTCTACTGTTAACGGGCATTACGAATTTAAACGCATGCCTTTCGGTTTGAAGAATGCACCGTCAACATTCCAACGTGTAATAGATAATGTATTGAGAGGTCTCCAATACGAAATGTGTCTCGTCTACCCCGACGACATTGTTATCTTTAGCACTTCCCTTCAGGAACACATAAGCCTATTAAAACTAGTGTTTGAACGATTGAGACAATCTAACTTTAAAATACAATTAGATAAATCGGAGTTTTTAAGAAAAGAAGTTAGTTACTTGGGACATCAAATAACAACTGATGGTGTCAGACCCAACCCTGATAAAATCACGGCAGTAAAACATTTCCTCATTCCTAATACTACAAAAGGAATTAAAAGTTTTCTAGGACTAGTTGGATACTACAGAAAATTTATTCAGGATTTTGCTAAAATTACGAAACCATTAACACAATGCCTAAAAAAAGATACCAAAATTGTTCATGATCAGAACTTTATCAACGCATTTAATACTTGTAAAAATCTATTGACGAATGCCCCAATATTACAGTATCCAGACTTTTCAAAGGAATTTATTTTGACCACGGACGCATCTAATATTGCTTTAGGAGCAATCTTATCACAAGGTACAATTGGTTCTGACAAACCAATTGCATTTGCATCACAAACCTTGAATGAATCTGAAGAAAAATACAGTACAATAGAAAAGGAACTATTAGCCATAGTTTGGGCTTGCAAATATTTTCGACCCTATTTGTATGGTAGAAAATTTACCATATATACAGATCATAGACCACTGATTTGGTTATTCAAACTAAATGAGCCAAACTCAAAACTAGTAAGATGGCGACTCAAATTAGAAGAATTTGATTACGAAATTATTTACAAAAAAGAAAGTCTAAACACAAATGCGGACGCTTTAAGTAGAATTAGTCCCATAAACGACTTAATATCAAATTACGATCACTTTAAACAACTTTTCGATAACAAACAAATTAAAAAATCACCAACTATTATAAACAAATGTGAAAACATGTTTGAGGCACCAATTGATTTTGCTTTATGTCATTGTGTAAGCAAAGATCTACATATGGGAAGTGGTACAGCAAAAGATTTTAAGACCAGATATAATAACGTTTTAGAATTAAAAAATCAAAACCCTAAGTTAAATTCTTTTGTCTATCTAAATACCAACGATAGATATATATTCTACCTTATAACAAAAAATCAATATTTCGAAAAACCTACCTATGAAAACTTGTTTAATTGTTTATCAAATTTAAAATTGTTTTGTTTAAACAACAACATAAACAAAATTGCCATGCCAAAATTAGGATGTGGATTAGACAAGCTAAATTACTCACAAGTTTATGAAATGATTCATTATATATTTGACAAAAGCTTTTATATTAACATATATGAGCTAAACCCAGAAGTCCAAATTAACGCTTTAGAAGACGAATCGATGATCAATAACCCAGGCGAGATTAATAATGAGACGCTTGAATATTTACGCTATTTAGCTGAAAATCCTATTCAAACTACTAGTTTGATCCAACCAAGGGAACGACTTAACATAATATCGGACATACAAATAAGACCAGCAATAGAGAATGTAGAACCAAAAGAGTATACCACGATGACAACGCAACATACTAACTTTAACGAAACAACAAATGATAGAATAAGAATTTTAGACGAAATTATAAATAATAAACAAAACCAAATTTTAATTTATCCACAAATATATGATAAATTAGACGTCAGCCAAGAAAATTATGAACACCATAAAATAATTACTTTAAAAATTCCTAGTACAAACAACTCAAATCTAATTTTACAATTTCTAAAAGATTATACAATTTCAAAAAAATTATATCATTTGCATTTTCACAAAGAAGAATTATATCAAGATTTTTCTAGAATATACCTAGAGCATTTCTCCGAAACAGGCCCTACATTAACTACAGCGGCTCACCATGAATCCAACGGCATTATAGAAAGATTCCATTCAACCCTCATCGAACATCTACGTTTACTAAAAGAAAATTACCCAAATGATAACAATTTAATGGATTATGCTATCATAGCATATAATAGTTCAATACATAGTTTAACTAACTTTACACCATTTGAACTAACTTTTGGTCATACCCAATCAAGAAGTCCAAACGAAATTTTTGCACCAATTTCCTTCTACAATGATTATGTTGAAAATCATAAAGAAAAATTAAAACATGTTTATCAAGATGTAACTGAAAAAATTATGGACCACAAACATAAAATTATATCAAAATCAAATGAAAAGGGAGAATCTAATGAATTTCATCTAGGACAAATAGTTTATAAACAAAACCCCAATACTAGAAACAAGAAAAATAACATATTTATTGGACCATATAAAATAACAGAAGTCTTAGACCGAAATAGAGTAGAAATTACTAATGAACAAAATAAAAACAAGAATCAAATAATTCACGTAAAAGAATTAAGAAAACCAATTCTTGTTACAGGTTCATCACCTACAGCAGTAGTGAATTAACCTCCCCAAAATTCCAAAACCTGAATTTCAACCCAGGTTTATTACCACTCAAAATAGGCAACGCACAGATCAAAATGACCATTGGTCCTTCATCCAAATATTCGATATATCAAAAGTAATAAATGAGTTTCACTCACTTCAAACAAACTTCAATAAATTAAAAATTGCATTTGAAAGTAACAAAACCAAGTCTAATTACAATAAAGAGTTTTATAATTCATATCGGTTAGTTGATATATTAGAACATAAAATATCAACGTTAATAAATCAAATAAACCCTCTAAATAATAAAAGAACAAAACGAGGACTTATAAATGGACTTGGAAATGTGATTAAGTCATTAACAGGTAACCTAGATAATAATGATGCAGAGAGATATGATAATGCTATCACAACACTCTCTAAAAACCAAGTTAAGATTAAATCGTTAGTTAAAGACCAAATAACACTTCTTCAAAAATCGATTCAAACTTTTAAAGAAAGTACCGAAACTCTGGCTCACAATCAATTAAATTTACAATCTCGAATTTTACAAATCGAAAGCATTATTAAAACAGTCGAGTTAAAGAATATTGAAACTTACCATTATTTTCTAACACATGTCATAATATCTCAAATAATCACGTCTTATCAAGTAATCAATGAGATTTTAGAAAGAATAGAAACTGCCATCACGTTTTCTAAATTAAACATTTTTCATAATTCTATGATTGAACCAAGCGAGCTATTAATGGAAATAAAATTAATCAATAACCATTTATTAACAAACAAGTTACCTTTCGATCCAAAGATAGAAAACGTGTTATTGTTTGAGAAAATTGTTAACATCAAAGTTACAGTAAAGAGAATAAAATCATATTTATTATTGAAATTCCAATAGTTGAAAATGAAAACTACAACTATTTTCATTTATATTCACTACCTATCCCTGAAAATAAAACATTCAAAACTATTTTACCGCAGTCCAAATACCTTATCCTAAATGAAAAAAATTACATGTTTTTTGACAAAAACTGCCAAGAAATAACGCCGGAAGATTTCATCTGCAACAACGTATACCCAACAAGAATCCACGAAGATGAAGCCCCATGCGAAATACAGATGTTAAGGTATTCAAAAAATATTACCAACTGCCAACAAATACCAGTCCTAATCGAGAATGAAAAAAATCAAAAATTGGAAAATTACAACAAATGGATCGTCATTTTACCAGATAAAGTAGTAGCTACACAAGTTTGCGGTCCCAACAAAGATAACATACCACTTCAAGGAACGTATGTTCTGGAAACAAACTCTATCTGTGAAATCAAAATTGGAAATATTACCATTCCAAGTTACAAAAACTCCGAGAGCAAATTCAAATTTATTAATTTGCCTACAATCGAATTTAAAATCGAGAACACCAACGCAATGGCTAAGTTTAAGCCAATGAAACTAAACTCTATTAATCTTGACGAAACAAAGAACATCCACAACGCATTAAACATGCAGGACCAAAAAATCCAAACAATATTGCAAGAGCCTCTACACTACAACAACATCAGTGTCTGGACAATTATTATTTATATTATAATTATCATTATCGTAATATATTATGTCTTCAATTATGTTAAAAATCTACGGTTTAAAAATGGGATAGAAGCCGAACCTAACCCAGATGCGACATTGCAGAATCCTGTTCCAAACCCCAGAATTCTGATCTAAGGATGGAGGAGTTATATGAACGCCTTTCATTAATTATATGAATGCCATTCATTGACCCAGACGCAAGATCAGCAAGTTATATGAACGCCATTCATCCACACAGATGCCAGCTCAGCGGAATAATAAATAAATGTTATTTCAGATATTATTAACACCGTGCATCTGCACCTAGATTTAAGCTTACTAATCACTTTTGATTTATATAAATACTTTTAAAATAACCATTTAGTTCAGTCTATGTTAAGGCGTGAGCCTATTCGTTTCATTAATAAAATTAATCTTATCTTTTTTAAAAACGTTTTTCTCTGCGGTCAGCTTATAATTAACGTAAACCACTTTTTATGAAGAGATAAATTTATACAGAGATAAGAGCGTTCGCTTTGCAGATTCCGGCGATTATTTATATTGATGCCAATACAAAGTCACATTGTCTAAAAATATTAGTAATGTGAATACTGTTGTAAAGTGAACGCGTTTATTTAGTGCGTAGTGCAATTGTGATTTATTAATTTAGCAGAATTTGATTTAAACAAGGTATGATTTGTTATAATTTACTACTTCTATAATATTTGTATGTATGTAAATTATATATTACTTAAAGTTTAATCATATTTATTCCAATCTTTCATCTATTTGAATGTATGCTTTAATCGTTTCTTTAAATTTGTAGAAATAAATTAATATATTATTGCATAATATTTATTAATTATATGCAAATAAATGTGAAACTAAATATTTTTGTGTGTATAAATTATGCATTACTCAAATTTTAATAATTGTATATTTTATTTAATTATGCCTCAATTGTACTTCCTTGAATTATGTATTATAAATGTAATTTGTAACTTGCATAATATTCTCTTACATTGCAAATAAAGCTAAATCCAAAATTCATTCATTTACATAGAATGAACAGAGAAAAAAAATACACACCTACAACACTAGCAGGAAAAGTGATTATAACATTAAATTGAACAGAACAACTACAAAAAACCAAAGTTAAGCTGTCAAAGAAATACAAGGCTACAATAGTTATAATATTGATGTTTTTCGCAATGAATATTTATTTCTTATACCGTATAAACGTACAGATTATGCACTCTGCCTATATACGTATATTGCGGCAAGCCAACAAAGTTAAAGCGGATTTTTCAAAGATATTTCTCACCTATACTTGAACTTTTTAGTAGTTTAGTAGTATTATAAAACTTTATTCATATTATTAAGGTAATGATTTTATTTTATTTATTTAATTTATTTTATTTTTACATACATGTTTCGATGAGTTATCATCATTTTCAATGTATTTATATTATATAATATTTCAAACTGATTTATTATTATTTAAAAAATTATAAAACTTTGTTATGTTTTTTGGTTTTTAGCGTAAATTATTGGTCATCCAATTAAAATTACAAGGTTTTGATATTTTTAACGTGTTTTTTTTAATTAAAAAACAAAAAACGTTTTTATCTATAAATTGATGCAAAGCTATTTTCAGTTATTTTTGGTTGTTTTTTTAAATTTAAAAAGTTTTTATTAATTTTTGATTAATTTTTGCGATCAAGAATGTAAAACTAATTTACTTGTATGCTGAGGACGGGGACGCTGTTACGGCAAGCCACAGGTTCTGGTAGGTTGCCTGCCAAAGCGGAAAAGCATGTTTTAAGAGGTTTAATCAAAAGAAAGTTTAGTTTAACTTCGGCGGGTATTGAAATTTTTTACATTTTTTTTCATTTTTAGAAAAAATTGGTTTTAGTGCACTTTCTGACAAAATTTACTATTTTAATATTGCACAACAATTTTTTTTATAAAAAAAAAAACTTAAAAAACGTGTTTTTTTAATCAATTTTTGCGATCATAAAGTGTGAAACTAACTTATTTCAACGTTGAGAACAGGGACGTTGTTGTTCTTCCAAAGTAGCGTGCTTTAAGTTTTTTTTTTGACAATTGGTTTAATTTATAAATTATTTTTTTAAATTTTAAAAAATAATATTGGTTTTTTTGCACTTCCTGACTTTAAATTGATTCTTGATTACAAATCTAGAAGTTAAACAACGATATTTATATCATTGATCTTTCAGTAAAAAAAAAATACAATAAAAAATGCATTTATTGCGTTTTGGACGACAAAATTCTTTGGTGAGTAAAAAAGACACAGTTGCTTTTGCGGGTAGTCACCAAATGCTGATGTCCTGCTAAACCGGAAGTCAGTGGTTCAATTTTTTTTTGCATGATACACTCACATGTGTTTGTGTTTTAAGTTAAAAAATTGTAATTTTGTATAAAAAAACTTATTCTGTTTTTGATTTTTGGGGTAAATATGTCCCCCAATTATGATTCTGGGCTTGCCATTCTGATATACTTAACTTATTTTTTCTAGTTTTGATAAAACTAAAAACGTGTCAGTTTTTGCAATTACGGAATGTAGATTGTTTGATAAAAGTACGTGCTTTAAGTGTTTTTTTTTTGGCAATAATTCCTTTTTTGAAGTTAAACAGCAATGTTCTCGGTCAAACAGGAGACGGCCGAAGTAGCTTACTACTGAATTGAATATTTTCACCTCTAAGATAGGGAATGAAACAGTTAATGAAGCTACAGATACTGTAAAATATACAGCTAAATCTATCGATTTAAATAAAAAAATGTGTTTGTGTGGTAATGTTGCTAAGTCGAGAATACATTGTATTACGTGCAAGTCATTTTATTACCTTTCTTGTTATAAAAGGATAAAAACTTGTTGTGGAATGAAACTTAACCTCAATGAAAATGATGAATTGGACTTTGAAAAAGAATCTTACGTCTATCTTAAAGAGTTGGTAAAACAACTAAAATTAAATAATAATTTGCTGAATGATAAAGTTGCAAGGCTTGAAGCAGATAACAAAATGCTAATAAAAGAGGTAAACAAAAACAAGTTTCCGCCTAAATCTCCAACAGTAGTTAGTATGGCTAAAGTAGTTGTTAAAAATAATAATGAAATGAAAACAGTGCATCTAACCTTGGCAACCAAATGGACACTAGCGTTGGAAGCAATGCAAAGAATAATAAAACTACTAAATAATCAGTTTTGACTTATAGGCAATCTATAGGCAACCCTACCAGTCTTACAAATATAAACCAAACGTATACTTCACAACATTTGAATAATTCTAATCTGCCCACTATCAATAACGATACCAGTAAAAACGTATGGAAAACGGTTGTAAACCGTAGGAAATCTAAACCTAAAGTACAAAACACTTTAGAAAATACTGATACTCTTTTACATGGAGTGGATAAAAAGGCACATATTCATGTTTATAGACTGGTTCTGTCTACAACCGAAGAAATGATTATTACACATTTAAATAAGAATAATTTTAAATCAGTGCAATGTCTGAAGCTTGCGTCAAAACATCTATCTGATTATTCTTTATTTAGGGTTTCCACTCCATTTGAACAACTCAAGAACATAGAAAATCCAGGATTGTGACCCAAAGGAGTGTCCTTAGATTGTTTTTTTCTTTCGGACTCACAGGACAATACCAAACAAATAGTATGTATCCTGCATTTGAACATACAATGTTTTACAAAATATTTTTTTTTAAATGGAATCATTTTTATTAGAGCGCATGTTTGTGAAGAATTGAAACCATGTGCATCGCTTAAGAACACATGAGAATATTGCTGAAGTAGTCCGTAGTGTTAAAGAAAACCCTGATTCCTCGTCGATCTTTGGAATTAGACATTCCACAAACGACATTACACCGTATTTTGCGTAAAGACTTAAGTTTTAAGGCTTTTAAAACTCAGTTGACACAAGAACTCAAGCCGGTCGATCACCATAAACGTCGTATCTTCGCTGATTAGGTTCTTCAAACGCATCAAAATGATTCGGAATATCATCGAAAAATCATCTTCAGTGATGAGGCCCATTTTCACCTCGGAGGCTACGTTAATAAGCAGAATTGTCGCATTTGGGGCTCAGAAAATCCAAGAATGATTGTTGAAAAGTCTTTGCATCCTCAACGTGTCACTGTTTGGTTCGGTTTTAGGGCTGGCGGTTTGATTGGACTTTTTTGAAAATGAAGCTGGTGCAACTGTTACAGTAAATGGATGGCGCTACCAAGCTATGACTAATGATTTTTTATGCCCGGAATGGAAAAATATTGATGTGGACATCGTTTAATTTTACCAAAACGGCGCTACGTGCCACACAAGCAACAAAACAATCGCAATTTTGCAAGAAGTTTCCTGACGGTGTTATTTCTCGAAGAGAGGATCACAATTGGCCACCAAGATCTTGTGTTTTAACACTTTTAGATTTTTTTCTTTGAGGCCACATGAAAGATAAGATCTATGCCAATGCTCCACAATTGATTTAAGACATTTAAGATGGAATTTGTGAAGTTATCGAGGACATACAGCCGCAAATGTGCGAATTTTATGAAAAGAATGTGGTACTGCAACCGTAACCGTGGCGGCCATTTGACTGATATCGTTTTCAAAAGTTAATGTCATACCTTTCTCTTTACGATGAAATAAACGTTTATTGACCCATTTTTTTTTTAATATCAAAATAAAACCTCCTATTGGAAAACCTTATATTTTATGAAAATTATTAATCAAAATAAAAAGATTGCGAAATTTTTGACATTCATTCAAGCATTAATCCAATTAATAAAAACTGTGATACATCTTGTGATATTATTGCTAATGATTTTAATAATTTTTTTTTGAATGTACCGTCTACTTTAATAGAATCTTTATCTAAATCTGATGTGGAACTTATTATTTTAATGTGTAGTAAAGTTAACAATGTAAATGTACCAAACTATTTTAATTTTTGTGAATCAATTTTTATTGAAAGCGGAGATACAATCAAACTTCTGAAATAGAGTAATTGTTTTAATTGTTATGGTATCACTTCTGCTATGATACAGCAAATGTCATTTTTTTTAGTAGTTTTACTTACTAAACTGTTTAATGAATGTATTAATAGTTAAACATTTCCCAACGCTTTAAAACTAGCTGATCTAAAACTTATTTACAAAAAGGACGACATTAATGACTCTTCAAATTATAGTCTTATCAGTCTGCTGCCGATTGTCTCTAAAATTTTTGAAACTTTATTAAAAAATCAATTAGTTGATTAGTTTGGATTTTGAAAAGAAATGTCTACAACACAAGCTATGCTAAACTTTGTGAGCAACACTTACCACAATGAAACACATTCGGGATTTGGTTGTTTAACTACAGATCTACCACTAGGTTTAGTACTGGGTCCAGTGCTGTTCCTTATTTATATCAATGATTTGCCTCAACTTTTTAAAGATGAACATGTTGTTCTTTTTGCGGATGATACTACCATCTTATTTAAGCATAAAGATATCAATATAGCTAAGAATAAACATAATGCAGCTATTGCTATGGCAGAGAGATGGTTTTGCAGTAATCTTTTAACTGTAAACTCTCAGAAATCCATCACTTTTACGTTTTCGTTACAAAATTATCAGAAAACTAGTAACAATACCATGTTTTTAGATCTGTATATTGATCCAGATCTAAAATGGTCAATGCATGGAGATGCACTAGCAAAGAAGTTATGCAGCAATATTTTTTTATTAAGAAGTTTGAGCGGTACTGTTTTTATCTTTGTCTTAAAAACGGCCTGCATTGCTCTCTGCCAATCACATCTAACGTACGTTTTATTGATATGGGGACATTTTGCTATTTGTAACAGGATGTTCTCCCTACAAAGAAGACCAATCAGGGTAATCCTTGAGTATAGGGATGATTGTTTGAATCAATTTTGTGTATTAAGGTTAATGAGTGTATAAAATATATGCGAAGCAACCTCAACAAATTCCAACTTTATGAATACAATCACATAACACTAGAAATAAAATTAATATTTACCCAAACCAGCAAAGATTGTCAAAATTACAAATGGGCTCTAACTACCACGGCATTAAATTTTACAACTTAATTCCAAACTATATTAGAAATCTTTTTGAAAAAGCTTTCTTAAAATATATGAAAGACTAGCTAATAAAGGGGGCTTTCTATTCTATTGATAATTTTGTTGGAAGTACTTTTAATTAAATTTATTTGTTTTGTCTTACTTTGTATTGTATCTTCACTGTATTTTTTATATTTTTATTGTACTTTTATTTTTGTAAAATGTTTATTTTTGCTTAAATATTTTATTGTATATTTTATTTGTTAATTCAAACCAAGTGACCTGCATAATTGTGTAATACTTTTTGTAGTTGGCACTAATAACTTATTATTATTATTATTATTATTATTATTATTATTATTATTATTATTATTATTATTATTATTATTATTATTATTATTATTATACCTGTTTTCTCTCATTGGTTATTTGAAAAAGAATAGCCCCAATACCGACATCACTAGAGTTGCACTGCACATAATAAAGTATATTTGAATTTGAGTAATATAAGAGAATTGTTTCAAAGAGTTTACGTTTTACACACAAAAACGCGTTTTGCTGACTATGCCCTTAATTCAATCGGTTTCTTTTTTAAAGTAAATGCGTTGTGTTTGGAAATGGTAGAAAATTTCTCCACAAAAGCACGGTCAAAGTTAACCAGTCCTAAAAACGCTTCTATTTGTTGAACGTTTGTAGGAGCTAGAAAATTATAACCGATTGGGGTCTGGTCGAATACTCTCCGAGTCAACAAGGTATCCGAAGAAATTTAGGCATGGACTAAAAAAACTTGCATTTGTCAAATTTGACCCGTTTCCTGTAACCGATTCAGAACAACATTTAAGTGGCAAAGATGTTTTTCAAAACTTGCTAAAGAAATAAGGAAATTATCTATGTATGCATGTACAGACAAATCAAATGCAGGGCTCAGAATACAGTCCATACAGCGAGTGAACAACGCCGTTTTTAGCCCAAAAAGCATCACATTAAACAACTTGGTACCAACTCAAAAACCTTGGTGATTTTTTTGAATTAGCATTTGCCAATAAAACGCAGTCAAATCTAGTGACAACAAGAAACGGGAGCCATTAGAAATAATGTCTTTGATAAGGCAAAGGAGTATGTAATCCAATTTAGTCATAGAATTAAGACACCAGGCGTCAAGACACAACTAAACACAACCAAATCGTCATGCTACAGTTGTCATAAAAGGTCGTGTCGGATCTTTTAATTATTCCCAACGGTTTTATTTAATCTATTTTGGTCTAGACTAAGAACAATATACTTAGAAGATTGCTGGATGTGTATTGTGTACCACATGTGAGACGGAAAGTTATAGCAATTTTATTAGTTAGTCACAATATTTTAAACCAACTAACTTAAAAAAAACAGAACTATGATTGGTTGAGATGTTCTGTATCCCGCAATCACCAATCTTGTAATCCAACTCAATTATAGGTTGAGTAGGAATTGCCGGCTGTCCGCAATTTTTCCAAGCGCATTATTTTAAAAAGCATTGGTTTGAGGAGACTAACAATGAAACTGTATATTTTTTTATAAATATATATTAAAAATTTGTAAATGTAATGTGAGTTTGTTGGAAAGTTTTTAGCGCAACTGACTTCACTTTTTCAACAAGAGCCAAAAATTCAAAACTTTCAACAAAAGTTTTAAAAATGCTTGTGAATGAATTCAAAATGGTTTTGAGTAATAAATTCTACTGTGCGTAATTTTTGCAATCTCAAATGACCACGGCGTCAACAAGCAAAGTTGCAACATGTATGAGAAAATGCCGTGCTATTAAGTGAACAAAATGTTCATCACTGTAAAAAAATATTAAAAACTGTGCCTTAAGTTTATATAAGAGGAATATGTACTTGCCCAAAAATACCATATTTACCTGATTCTAGTCAACTGCGTACCTCGTATTGCTGAACCAAACCCTAGAACTGTTCAAAAAACATTTTTGAAAACTTCCCAAAGTTGCGACAAATGTGTCTATAGCACTATCTGAAAATAAAGGTATTCAGATACAGGCGTTTAATTCGTCAACTGTCTCGGCAAGTAAAGCGAGAAATTTTTTAACGGTTTTGTGTTGGATCCTGAAAAAGAAAGTTTGGAACAGTTGAGAAAAGTAGATTTTTTAAGTTAAAAATATAAGTAATTGTGTTTTTAAACCAAAAATTAATACACTTTAGGATAAAGTAAAATAATAATTATTTTTATCATATTTTAAAAAACTATTTATTTAAAAAAAAATGCCTCAATTGAAACGTTAACAAAAACATAACGCAATAACTGTAACTAAATATTTAGATTTTAATGTAGTTATTACTATTACAAGGGACACGCCTAGTTAAATGGCTTTTTTGTTATAATTCAATTAAATATTAACCACAATCATAAATTTTTTTTAATGATTGTAAAACCAAATATGTATTATTATTATAAACACATCAATAAAGGATAACATAAAATTTATCAGTTTACTAAAGTTACTCTAACATGTCAGTGCTGAATGATTTAAAGATATTGTTTAACATATGCGCATTTCTATCATTAACTCCATTTTACAACTACAGTCGTACGTTTAACAAAATTTATTCTATAACAATTGCAATTTTATATGGTTCTATTATTGCACTAACATTTTACTTCTACAGTTTTGATATGGAAAAAGAGATGTTTCTACAAATATCAAACTTTTCTGCTGCAATACTGATATTATATACTATTCTGCGATCACCGTTTTGGAAATACAAATCATTTCAAGATCTAATTATCACTTTAAATAAATTTGATTCCATTATTGTAACAAACGTAAATTCAAAATGGATTTGTATAAATGTTTGCATGCTATTGACGTTGGTTATACTTTCAATAATATGGCAATTGCAATTTTCTAATACAACATTTGTGGTTTTGGTCGAAAATTTATCCAGTTTTTATATGTTACTTCATATGTTTTTGCAAATATGGTTATTGAAATGTTTTGAGAAACGATTTATTGCAATGAATCAAATTATTGATAATTGTAATAAAGCAAATGTTGATAGAGTTATTCTAGCTCATCAGGAAATAAGCGATTTGATTGATATATACAACAGAATTTATGGCTGGATTATATTTATTAACATTGTCCTAATAGTAGTTTTTATATTGGGATGCATTCAGTTAATTTTGGATTTGAATATTGAAAAGAATTTTGGAAATGTAATAGACATTTCAACAGCTTTAACTGTTACTGTAAGTATCACATTTTATTATAATACTATTATTAAGAAATAACGTACGTAGTTACAAAATAGTAATACTGAAGCGCAATGGAAGCATATATATTTTTTATTTCATAAATCTATAAATAATCCGGCAATGTAAAATAAACGTAAACCACTTTTTATGAAGAGATAAATTTATACAGAGATAAGAGCGTTCGCCTTGCAGATTCCGGCGATTATTTATATTGATGCCAATACAAAGTCACATTGTCTAAAAATATTAGTAATGTGAATACTGTTGTAAAGTGAACGCGTATATTTAGTGCGCAGTGCAATTGTGATTTATTAATTTAGCAGAATTTGATTTAAACAAGGCATGATTTGTTATAATTTACTACTTCTATAATATTTGTGTGTATGTAAATTATATATTACTTAAAGTTTAATCATATTTATTCCAATCTTTCATCTATTTGATTGTATGCTTTAATTGTTTTTTTAAATTTGTAGAAATGAATTAATATATTATTGCATAATATTTATTAATTATATGATTTTTGAAACTAACTTATTTCTACGTTGAGGACAGGGACGTTGTTGTTCTTCCAAAATAGATGTGCGTGCTTTAAGGTTTTTTTTTTACTATAAAAAAAAACTTATTTTATAAAATTTAGGGGAATTTGGGTATTGGTTTAATTTATAATTTATTTTTTAATATTTTAAAAAATAATATTGGTTTTTTTGCACTTCTTGACGTTAAATTGATTTTTGCGATTTATTGCGTTTACGACGACAAAATAAAATTGTTTGGTGAGTAAAAAAGACGCAGTTGCTTTTGCGGGTAGTCACCAAATGCTGATGCCCTGCTAAACCGGAAGTCAGTGGATAAATTTTTATTTTGCACTTGACACACTTACATATATGAGTTTGTGTTTAAAGTAAAAAAAAAAAATTTTGTTTAAAAAAACTTATTCTGTTTTTGGTTTTTGGCGGAATCATGATTGGGGGTCATGATTCCGGGCTTGCCATTTTGATATACTTAACTTATTTTTTCTAGTTTTGATAAAACTAAAAACGTGTCAGTTTTTGCAATTACGGAATGTAGATTGTTTGTTAAAAGTACGTGCTTTTCTATTGGCAATCGAAAAAATAATAAGAACATCCGAGACAACCGCTAATAATTCTTTTTCTGGAGTTGAATAGCAATGTTCTCGGTCAAACAGGAGACGACCGAAGTAGCTTACTACTGAATTGAATATTCTCTATAAGATAGGGAATGAAACAGTTAATGAAGCTACAAATACTGTAAAAAATACAGCTAAATCTATCGATTTAAATTTAAAAAATGTGTTTGTGTGGTAATGTTGCTAAGTCGAGAATACAGTGCAAGTCATTTTATCACCTTTCTTGTTATAAAAGGGTTAAAACTTGTTGTGGAATGGAATTTAACCTCAATGAAAATGATGAATTGGACTTTGAAAAAGAATCTTACGTTTATCTTAAAGAATTGGCAAAACAACTAAAATTAAATAATAATCTGCTAATTGAAAAAGTTGCAAGACTTAAAGCAAACGCCTAAATCTCCAACAGTAGTTAGTATGGCTAACGTAGTTGTTAAAAATAATAATGAAAACAGTGCATCTAATCTTGGCAAATAGATGGACACTTCCATTGGAAGCAACGCAAAGAATAACAAAACTATTAAACAAGCAGTTCCAACTTATAGTCAATCTATAGGCAACCCTACCAGTCTTACAAATATAAACCAAACGCATACTTTACAACATTTGAATAATTCTAATCTGCCAACTATCAATAACAATACCACTAAAAACGTATGAAAAACGGTTGTAAACCGTAGGAAAACTAAACCTAAAGTACAAGGCACTTTAGTGAATACTGATACTCTTTTACATGGAGTGAATAAAAAGGCACATATTCATGTTTATAGGCTGGTTCCATCTACAACCAAAGAAATGATTATTACACATTTAAATAAGAACAATTTTAAATCAGTGCAATGTCTTAAAGCTTGCGTCAAAACATCTTTTTGATTATTTTTTATTTAGAACTTCCGTTTAATTTGAACAACTCAAGATCATAGAAAATCCAGGATTGTGATCCAAAGGAGTGTCTTTAGATCGTTTTTTCTTTCGGACTTACAGGACAATACCAACAAATAGTATGTATCCTGTCAATTTTAGAGCTATTATCTTTTGTCATTTGACAAGTAAAAACTACGCCATTATTAAAAATGGAACAATACACGCTTCAACAACGCATTGAAATGTAGAAATTTTCTACAAAAATGGTAAAAACTTTTTGGTCGTCGTAAAGCACCGTCTTGGCCGGCAATAGTAAACCTGGTAGAAAAATTTGAGCTGTTGAGACAAGTTTGTGATGTGAAAAATTGAAACCGTGTGCATTGCTCAAAAACACATGAGAATATTGCTGATGTAGCCCGTACTGTTGAAGAAAACCCAGGTTTGTTGATTTCTCGTCGATCTTTGAAATTAGACATTCCACAAACAACATTACACCGTATTTTGCATAAAAACTAAAGTCTTAGGGCTTTTAAAGTTCAGTTGACACAAGAACTCAAGCCGGTCAGTCACTATAAACTCTTCTTTGCTGATTGGGTCCTTCAAATGCATCAAAATAATCCGAAATTTTATAGAAATATCATCTTCAGTGATGAGGCCTATTTTTACCTTGGAGGCTACGTTAATAAGCAGAATTGTCGCATTTGGGGCTCAGAAAATCCAAGAATGATTGTTGAAAAGTTATTGCATCCTCAACGTGTCACTATTTGGTGCGGTTTTTGAGCTGGCGGTGTGATTGGACTCTACTGTTTTGAAAATGAGGCTGGTGCAACTGTTACGGTAAATGGATGGCGCTACCGAGCTATGATTAATATTTTTTTATCGCCGAAATTGGAAGATTTTGATGTGGACGTTTATTTTCAGCAAGACGGCGCTACGTGTCACACAAGCAACGAAACAATCAAAATTTTGCAAGAAGTTTCCTGACCATGTTATTTCTCGAAGAGGTGATCTCAACCTACCGTAATCTTGTGTTTTAACACTTTTAGATTTGTTTCTTTGGAGCCACGTGAAAGATAAGATCTATGCCAATGCTCCACAATTGATTCAAGACCTTAAAGATGGAATTTGTGAAGTTAACGAAGACATACAGCTGCAAATGTGCAAATTGGTCATAGAAAATGTTATGAAAAGAATGTGGTACTGCAACCGTAACCGTGGCGGCCATTTGACTGATATTGTTTTTAAATGTTAATGGCATATTTTCCTCTTTACAATGAAATAAACATTTATTAATTTTTCTTAAAAAATACCTGTTTTTTTTTTAATATCAAAATGAAACCTCTTATTAGAAAACCCTATATTTGATGAAAATTTATAATCTATCAAAAGAAAAAAATTGCAAAATTTTTGACATTCATTCAATCATTAATCCAATTAATAAAATCTGTAATACACTCTGAGATCGCTAATGATTTTAATAGTTTTTTTTAAATGTACAGTCTACTTTAATAGGATCTTTATCTAAAGCTGATGTGGATCTTATTCTTTTAATAGTAGTAGTAAAGTTAACAATGTAAATGTACCAACCTGTTTTAACTTTTGTGAATCAATTTTTATTGAAATGAGAGATACAATCAAACTTCTGAAAAAAGTAAGTGTTTTGATAGTTATGGTATCACTATTGCTATGATACAGCAAGTGTCATATGTTTTAATATATCCACTTACTAAACTGTTTAATGAATGTATTAATAGTCAAACATTCTCGACACTTTAAAATTAGCTGATATAAAACCTATTTACAAAAAAGACGACATTAGTGACTCTTCAAATTATAGACCTAGCAGTCGATTGTCTCTAAAATTTTTGAAACTTGATTAAAGAGTCAATTAGTTGATTTTTTTGAATCAGAACATCTATTTTCTGATAGCTAGTTTGGATTTCGAAAAAAAATGTCTACAACACAAGCTATACTTAACTTTGTGAGAAACAGTTACCACAATGAAACACATTCGGAATTTGTTTGTTTAACTACAGGTGTACCACAAGTTTCAGTACTGGATCCAGTGCTGTTCCTTATCTATATTAATAATCTTCCTTAACTTTTTAAAGAGTTGTTCTTTTTGCGGATGATACTACCATCTTATTTAAGCATAAAAATATCAATATAGCTAAGAATGGACATAATGCAGCTATTGCTATGGCAGAGAAATGGTTTTGCAGTAATCTTTTAACTGTAAACCCTCAGAAATCTATCACTTTTACGTTTTTAGGTCTGTATATTGATCCGGGTCTGAAATGGTCAATGCATGGAGATGCACTAGCAATGCAGTTATGGAGCAATATTTTTTTATTAAGAAATTTGTGCTGTACTGTTTCTATCTTTGTCTTAAAAACGGCCTACATTGCTCTCTGCCAATCACATCTAACGTACGTTTTATTGATATGAGGACATTTTGCTATTTGTAACAGGATGTTCTCCTTACAAAGAAGAGCAATCAGGGTAATATTAGGCCTTGGGTATAGGGACGATTGTTTGAATTAATTTTGTGTATTAAAGTTAACGAGTGTATAAAATAAATGCAAAGCAACCTCAATAAATTCCAACTTTATGAAAATATCATTTACATAACGAAATAGAAATAAAATTAATATTTACCCAAACCAGCTACGATTGTCAAAATCACAAATGGGCTCTAACTACCACAGCATTAAATTTTACAACTTAATTCCAAACTATATTAGAAATCTTTTTGAAAAAGCATTCTATTCTATTGATGATTTTGTTGGATGTACTTTTAATTAAATTTATGTGTTTTGTCTTACTTTGTATTATATTTTCACTGTATTTTTTATATTTTTATTGAATTTTTATTTTTGTAACATGTTTATTTTTGCTTAAATATTTTATTGTATATTTTATTTGATAATTCAAACCAAGTGAACTGACTTGTGTAATTCATTTTGTAGTTGGCACTAATAAATTATTATTATTATTATTAAACCTGATTTTTCTCATTGGTCACTAGAGTTGCACTGCACATAATAAAACAACAAAACACAAATTACGTTATGTAAATTGCTTTATTGCATCTAAAAACATTCTCCTTTAAAATTTATACACTTTTGCATCCGATGAAACTAATCTTCAAAACAATTTTGCCACTCTGAGCGAGGTACCTCTAAAACAAGTGATTTAAATGCTTCAACAGCCTCTTCAGGCGATGAAAAACGCTCGCTACGCATTTTATTTTTGATATGTCAAAATAGGAAGAAGTCATTGGGCGATAAATCATTCGAATATGGGCAATGAGTTATTGTTTGGATGTTATTACTGGTCAAAAACTCTACAGTTTGTCGTGCTGTGTGAGCGCTTGCATTGTCATGATGAACAATGATTTGCCGGTTTATGTTGTTCCTCTAATGCAACAGTTGCAACATGACATTCTTTTTGAAACTCTTTGTAAACGCACCATTTTTGAGGGTTTAGGTTCATTTTGAAACACCCATACAGTCAATTGCTGTTTAGTTTTAGGCTCATAAAAATATATCCAAGATTTGTCACCTGTTACGATGTTATATACCGAATTTAAACGAGCCATTTTGAATTTTTTTAGCATTTTCTTGCACCACTTGACACGTGCCTGTTTTTGTTCTTCTTTCAAATTGTGTGAGATCCAACGAATACAAAGTTTTCTGACATGCAAATGATCGTGCAAAATCGTATGTATTTGTTTTGCTGCAATGCCTAAGAATGCTTCTATCTTATTAGGTCACATGCCAAAATCATTTTAAGCACAGCATCAATATTTTTCGCGACAACAGAGGTGCAAAGT
This sequence comes from Tachinus rufipes, assembly GCA_963932245.1. Taxonomy (NCBI): domain Eukaryota; kingdom Metazoa; phylum Arthropoda; class Insecta; order Coleoptera; family Staphylinidae; genus Tachinus; species Tachinus rufipes. The sequence continues at coordinate 14,110,574 of OZ010744.1, forward strand.
TTGTCATCAAACGTTGGTCTTCCACGCTTGAATTCTGCAAACCATTTGTAAACCATGTTTTGGATGGTGTTTCATCTCCAAATAACAAAAAAAAGTTTGTCCACACATTGCAATTATAAAAAATCATCACTTGGAAGTCACGATTTGAAATTTCCATTTTTTACACAATTATTACTCTCGTTAAATTTTGTTGAAACGAAATCGAGCAGTCCGTGATCCTTTTGAATTAGCATATGCCAATAAGACGCAGTCAAATCTAGTGACAACAAAAAAGGAGCCATTGGAAATAATGTCTTTGATAGGGCAAGGGAGTATGTAATCCAATTTAGTCATAGAATTAAGATATCAGGCGTCAAGACACAACTAAACACAACCAAACCGTCATGCTACAGTTGTCATAAAATGACGTGTCGGGTTTTTTAATTATCCCCAACGGTTCTATTCAACCTATCTTGGCCTGGACCAAGAACAATACACTTAGAAGACTGCTAATATTGTGTACTATTTGTGACGTGGAAAGTTATAGCAATCTTATTAGTTAGTCACAATATTTTAAACCAACTGATTTAAAAAAAAACGGAACTATGATTGGTTGAGATGTTCCGTATCCCGCAATCCCCAATCTTGTAATCCAACTCAACTATAGGTTGAGTAGGAATTGCCGGCTGTCCGTAATCTTTCCAAGCGTATTATTTTGAAAAGTATAAGTTTGTAAAAAACCAAAATTGCTTTAATCACAATAGAAGGAGACTGACAATGAAACTGTATATTTTCCAGTGCAATAACTAACGAATTTAAAATGGAAATAATTTTTTTAAGAATTATTGGGTAAGTCAAACCTGGAACAACCAGAAACTTGCTTTATAGTTGGGTAAATTAAACGGCAAAAGCAATGGGCAATTTTTGATTGTTGGTTATTTGCGGCTTCAGTGATTCTTACACCTAAAAATTTGCAAAGTTAGTAAATGTAATGTGAGTTTGTTGGAAAGTTTTTAGCGCAACTGACATCACTTTTTTAACAATTCAAAACTTTCAACAAAAATTTTAAAAAAGTTTGTGAATGAACTCAATGGTATTGAGTAATTTTTGCAATCTCTAATGTCTACGGAGTCATTAAGCAAAGTTGCAACATGTATGAGAAAATGCCGTGCTATTAAGTGAACAAAATGTTCATGACTGTAAGAAAGTATTAAAAACTGTGCCTTAAGCTTATATAAGAGGAATATGTACTTGCCCAAAAAAACATATTTACCTGATTCTAGTCAACTGCGTACGTTGCCGAACCAAACCCTAGAACTGTTCAAAAAACATTTTTCAGAATTTTCCAAAGTTGCGACAAATGTGTCTATAGCACTATCTGAAAATAAAGGTATTTGTCAACTGTCCCGGCAAGTCAGAGGAATTTTTTAACGGGTCCTGCGCTTTAACGGTGATGCTTTGGTTGCTTGGACTGGGGTTGTGTTGGTTCCTGATTTATCCCAAAAATTAATACAGTTTAGGATAAAATAAAATAATTATTATTTTTTACCATATTTTAAAAACTATTTATTTAAGAAAATTGCCTTAATTGAAACGTATACAAAACATAACGCAATAACTGTAACTAAATATTTAGATTTTAATCTAGTTATTACTATTACAAGGGACACGCCTAGTTAAATGGCTTTTTTGTTATAATTCAATTAAATATTAACCACAATCATAAATTCTATTTATGATTGTAAAACCAAATATGTATTATTATTATAAACACATCAATCAAGGATAAACATAAAATCTATCAGTTTATTAAAGTTACTCTAACATGTCAGTGCTTAAGGATTTAAAGATATTGTTCAACATATGCGCATTATTATCATTAACTCCATTTTACAACTACAGTCGTACGTTTAATAAAATTTATTCTATAACAATTGCAATTTTATATGGTTCTATTATTGCATTAACATCTTACTTCTATAGTTTTGATATGGAAAAAAAGATGTTTCTACAAATTACAAACTCTTCTGCTGCAATACTGATATTATATGCCATTCTGCGATCACCGTTTTGGAAATACAAATCATTTCAAGATCTAATTAACACCTTAAATAAATTTGATTCCATTATTGTAACAAACGTAAATTCAAAATGGATTTATATAAATGTTTACATGTTATTGACGTTGGTTATACTTTCAATAATATGGCAGTTGCAATTTTCTAATACAACATTTGTGGTTTTGGTCGAAAATTTATCCAGTTTTTATATGTTATTTCATATGTTTTTGCAAATAGGGTTATTGAAATGTTTTGAGAAACGATTTATTGCAATGAATCAAATTATTGATAATTGTAATAAAGCAAATGTTGATAGAGTTATTCTAGCTCATCAGGAAATAAGCGATTTGATTGATATATACAACAGAATTTATGGCTGGATTATATTTATTAACATTGTCCTAATAGTAGTATTTATATTGGGATGCATTCAGTTGATTTTGGATTTGAATATTGAAAAGAATTTTGGAAATATAATAGACATTTCAATAACTTTAACTGTTACTGTAAGTATCACATTTTATTATAATAAAAAATTAAGAAATAACGTACGTAGTTACAAAATAGTAATACTGAAGCGCAATGGAAGCATATATATTTTTTATTTCATAAAACTATAAATAATCCGGCAATGTAAAATAAACGTAAACAACTTTTTATGAAAAGATAAATTTATACAGAGATAAGAGCGTTCGTCTTGCAGATTCCGGCGATTATTTATATTGATGCCAATACAAAGTCACATTGTCTAAAAATATTAGTATTGTGACTACTGTTGTAAAGTGAACGCGTATATTTAGTGCGTAGTGCAATTGTGATTTATTAATTTTGCAGAATTTGATTTAAACAAGGTATGATTTGTTATAATTTACTACTTCTATAATATTTGTGTGTATGTAAATTATATATTACTTAAAGTTTAATCATATTTATTTCAATCTTTCATCTATTTGAATGTATGCTTTAATCGTTTCTTTAAATTTGTAGAAATAAATAAATTAATTATTGCATAATATTTATTAATTATATGATTTTTTTTTATTATTAGAAAAAAAATTGGTTTTATTGCACTTACTGACTCAAAATTTACTATTTTAATATTGTACAACAAATTTTTTTTTATTAAAAAAAATATTTAAAAAATGTGTTTTTTTAATCAATTTTTGCGATTATAATGTGTGAAACTAACTTATTTCTACGTTGAAGACAGGGACGTTGTTGTTCTTCCAAAATAGATGTGCGTGCTTTAAGGTTTTTTTTTTTTGACGATAAAAGAAGTTCATTTTATAAAATTTTGGGGAAGTTTGGGTATTGGTTTAATTTAAAATTTATAATTTATTTTTTTAAATTTAAAAAAATAATATTGTTTTTTTGCACTTCCTGACGTTTTCTGACGAATTTTTGCGATTTATTGCGTTTTTGACGACAAAATAGCATTCTTTGGTGAGTAAAAAAGACGCAGTTGCTTTTGCGGGTAGTCACCAAATGCTTATGTCCTGCTAAACCGGAAGTCAGTGTTTAGTTTTTTTTGCATGACACACTCACATGTTTTTGTGTTTAAAAAAAAATGTAATTTTGTATAAAAACTTATTCTGTTTTTGATTTTTGGCGTAAATTTGTTCCTCAATTATGATTCCGGGCTTGCCATTCTGATATACTTAACTTATTTTTTCTAGTTTTGATAAAACTAAAAACGTGTCTGTTTTTGCAATTACGGAATGTAGATTGTTTGATAAAAGTACGTGCTTTACGTGGTTCTCTTTTGGCAATAAAAAAAAGTGAAAAAGTTTCTGGAATTGAATAGAATTGCTATTTTCGGTCAAACATAAAACGGCTGAAGTAGCTTACAACTGAATTGAATATTCTCACCTCTAAAATAGAGAATGAAACAGTTAATGAAGCTACAAATACTGTAAAAAATACAGCTAAATCTATCGTTTTAAATAAAAAAATGTGTTTGTGTGGTAATGTTGCTCGAGAATACAGTGTATTACGTCATTTTATCACCTTTGTTGTTATAAAAGGGTTAAAATTTGTTGCGGAATGGAACTTAACATCAATGAAAATCATGAATTGGACTTTGAAAAAAAATCTTACGTTTATCTTAAATAATTGGCAAAACAACTAAAATTAAATAATAATCTGCTGATTGAAATAGTTGTAAGACTTGAAGCAGATAACAAAATGCCTATATATTCAACAGAAGTTAGTATGGCTAACGTAGTTGTTAGAAATAATCATGAAAACAGTGCATTTAACTTTGGCAACCAAATGGACACTACCATTGGAAGCAACGCAAAGAATAATAAAACTACAAAATAATCAGTTCCGACTTATAGTCAATCTATAGGCAACTCTACCAGTCTTACGAATATAAACTAAACGTATACTTCACAACATTTAAATAATTCTAATCTGCCAACTATCAATAACGATACCAGTAAAAACGTATGGAAAACGGTTGTAAACCGTAGGAAAACTAAACCTAGTGGATAAAAAGGCACATATTCATGTTTATATACTGGTTCTGTCTACAACCGAAGAAATGATTATTACACATTTAAATAAGAACAATTTTAAATCAGTGCAATGTCTGAAGCTTGCGTCCAAACATCTTTTTGATTATTTTTTATTTAGAATTTCCGTTCCATTTGAACAACTCAAGAACATAAAAAATCCAGGATTATAACCCAAAAGAGTGTCCTTAAATTGTTTTTTTTTCGGACTCACAGGACAATACCAAACAAATAGTATGTATCCTGCATTTTAACATACAATGTTTATTTGTTAATTGTTTTAAATTAGAATTATTTTTATTAGAGCGCATGAATAAATATTAATTTTTATGCATATGCGAGCATTTGCTTTCTAGCAATAAAGCTTTTTAAGTAAAGTCTACTTTAATAGGATTTTTATCTAAATCTGATGAGGATCTTATTATTTTAATGTGTAGTAAAGTTAACAATGTAAATGTACTAAACTATTTTAATTTTTGTGAATCAATTTTTATTGAAATGTGAGATACAATCAAACTTCTGAAAAAAAGTAAGTGTTTTGATTGTTATGGTATTACTGCTATGATACAACAAGTGTTATATTTTCTAATAGTTCCATTTACTAATCTGTTTAATGAATGTATTAATAGTCAAACATTTCCCGACGTTTTAAAACTAGCTGATGTAAAACCTTTTTACAAAAAGAACGACATTAATGACTTTTTAAATTATAGACTTATCAGTCTGCTACCGATTGTTTCTAAAATTTTCGAAACTTTATTAAAGAATCAATTAGTTGATTTTTTTGAATTAGAACATTTATTTTCTGATAGCTAGTTTAGATTTAGAAAAAGAATGGCTATACTAAACTTTGTGAGCAACAGTAACCACAATGAAACACTTTCGGAGTTTGTTTAACTACAGGTGTACCACAAGGTTCAGTACTGGGTCCAGTGCTGCTTCGTAACTATATCAATGATCTTCCTTAATTTTTTAAAGATGAAAATGTTGTTCTTTTTGCGGATGATACTACCATCTCATTTAAGCATAAAGATATCAATATAGCTAAGAATGGAGATAATGCAGCAATTGCTATAGCAGAGAAATGGTTTTGCAGTAATCTTTTAACTGTAAACTTTCAGAAATCCATCACTTTTACGTTTTCGTTACAAAATTATCAGGAAACTAGTAACAATACCATGTTTTTAGGTCTGTATATTGATCCAGATCTGAAATGGTCAATGCATGGAGATGCACTAGCAAAGAAGTTATGCAGCAATATTTTTTTATTAAGAAGTTTGAGCGGTACTGTTTTTATCTTTGTCTTAAAAACGGCCTACATTGCTCTCTGCCAATCACATCTAACGTACGTTTTATTGATATGGGGACATTATGCTATTTGTAACAGGATGTTCTCTCTATAAAGAAGACCGATCAGGGTAATCCTTGAGTATAGGGATGATTGTTTGAATCAATTTTGTGTATTAAGGTTGATGAGTGTATAAAATATATGCGATGCAACCTCAACAAATTCCAACTTTATGAATACAATCACATAACACTAAAAATAAAATTAATATTTACCCAAACCAGCAAAGATTGTCAAAATCACAAATGGGCTCTAACTACCACATTAAATTTTACAACTTAATTCCAAACTATATTAGAAATCTTTTTGAAAAAGCTTTCTTAAAATATATGAAAAACTATCCAATAAAGGGCTTTCTATTCTATTGATGATTTTGTTGGAAGTACTTTTAATTAAATTTATTTGTTTTGTCTTACTTTGTATTATATATATATATATATATATATATATATATATATATATATATATATATATATAGATGTAAGAAGTGTATTCGTCCTACAATTTTTATATATAATCGTAAATGTTGTAGTCCTACATTTTTATGTAGGAGCAATACACTTTATATCTTAACACACAAAAATCAGGGCTTATAGATACGTATAGATACCGCCTGCTGTGAGGGTTGAGCAGCTAACATGGAATAAGAGAGTTATTTATTATTTATTACATTATATTTTATCAAGATGTTTGTTTAGGACGTAGAATTTATTTTGAAATGATAATATGTAATAATTGTATATTGTATGTTAGCCTTATTCTAACGGACATTACAATAATTATCCCAACTTTAAAATGAAAATAATGTGCAAAATATATTGAAAATAATTTAACCATATAATTTATTTTCAATTGTTTTATAATTACTATCAGGTTAATAAATGTAGCTCAACAAAATCTTATCAGTCAACAGCTGCACATTTATTACAATTAAAACGACGACAAAAACAAGATGAACAAAGCATCTATTTTAATAAAATTAACACGTGGGTGATATAATATATATATATATATATATATTATACAAGTGTTATTATTAAAATGTAAATTAAAAAAACAGTAATATAAGATTGCAAGTATATAACCACTGCATAACACCTTATTTAGTTGCTTTGATATAAATATTATTGCCAGTTTTCTTCTCTTTCGTAATTCAAAAGCATTTTTTACTTTTCTAATGTAGTGCTACTTACTAGAAAAGTATTGTTTTTATGTCAAAATGATATTATATAATGTATGTACGTATGGGTGTCTGTGAACACAATTGCACAATTGCACCAGTAGTAAAAGAAGTAAAAGTAGTGAAAATGTGAGAATAATGAAAATGTGAAAGTAGTGACAATATGAAAGTAGTGACATTGTGACTTGTGAGAGTAATGAGTATAGTACAATTGCTACAGTAGTGAGAATGTGAGAATAGTAGGAATGTGAGAATGTGAAAGTAGTAAAAATGTGAGAAAAGTGAGATTGTGTGAGTAGTAAGAATGTAAGAGTAGTGATAATGTAAGCGTAGTGAGAACTCTTACATTCTCACTCACTTTCAGTCAGTGTAAGGAAAATGTGAAAATATTGAAAATAGTGACAATGTGCGATTAGTAAGAATGTGATAGTAGAAAGTTTTTGAGAATAGTAAAAATATAAGAGTAGTAAAAAATGTAAATTTAGTGAGATCTTGAGAATAGTGAGAGTGTGAGAATAGTGAGAATGTGAGAATAGTGAGAATATGAAAATAATGAGAATGTGAGAATGATGAAAATGTGCGAATAGTGACAATGTGAGAGTAGTGAAAATGTAAATGTAGAGAAAATGTGAGAATAGTAAAAATGTGAGAGTGGGAACTAGTGAGAACGTAAGAAAAGTAAGAACAAAAGAGTAGTGAGAATAATAAAAATGTAAGAGTAACTAACATGTGAGAGTAATGAGAATCTGAGAGTAGTTAAAATGTGAGATTCGTGAGAGTAGTGAGAAAATGAAAAAAAGTGAGAATGTAAGTGTAGAAAGAATGTAAAATAGATAAAATGTAAGAACGTGAAAATTATAAGAATGTGATAGTAGTGAGAATGTAAGAATAGTGACAATGTGAGAGTTGTGAAAATGTGAAAATAGTTAAAACGTGAGAGTAGTAAAAATTGGAAAGTTGTTGAAAATAATTAGAATTTTAGAGTAGTGAAAATATGAGAGTAGTGAATGTGAAAGTAGAGAGAATGTAAAAACAGTAAAAATGTAGAAGTAATGACAATGTGAGAATGTGAAAGTATTATACATGTAAAAGTAGTAAGTATGTAAAAATAGTGAGAATATGAAATGATGTTGTTAAAGAAAATGTGAGAGTAGTAAGTATGTAAGAATAGTAAAAATGTAAAATTAGTGAAAATGTGAGAATAGTAAGAGTGTTAGAGTAAAAAAAGAGTGCGAGTATTGAAATGTGAGAATAGTGTAAATAGTGATAATGTGATAGTGAAAATGTAAAAATAGAAAGATTGTGAGAATAGTAAGATGGTGATAGTAATAAAAATGTGAAAGTAGTGAAAATATAAGAGTTGTAAAAATAGTGAAAAAAGAGTTGTAAAATTGTAAGTGTAGTAAAAATATGAGAACAGCGAAAATGTGAGAGTAGTAATTAGGTAAAAGTAGTAAAAATGTAAGAATGAGAATGTAAGAGTGATAATGTGAGAGTGAGTATGTAAGAGTGAAATGTAACAGTAAGAATGAAAATGTAAGAATGAGAATTTGAGAGTGATAATATGAAAATGTAAGAGTGAGAATTTAAGAATGAGAATGTGGGAGTGAAGATGTAAGAGTGAGAATGTGAGAGTAAAAATGTAACAGTAAGAATGAACATGTAAGAGTGAAAATGTAACAGTAAGAATGAAAATGTAAGAGTGCGAATGTAAGAGTGATGATGTGAGAATGTGAGTGTGAGAATGTAAGAGTGAGAATGTGAGAGTGAGTATGTAAGAGTGAAAATGTAACAGTAAGAATAAAAATCTAAGAGTGAAAATGAAAAAGTAAAAATGTGAAAAAAAGAATGTAGATTGTAAGAGTGAGATTGTGAGAGTGAGAATGTGAGAGTGATATTGTGATAGTAAGAAAATGACATTGAGAATATGAGAGTGAGAATGTAAGAGTAAGAATGAGAATGCGAGAGAGTAAAAGTAAACATTTGAGAATGAAAATGTAAGAGTAAAAATTTAACAGAAAGAATGAAAATGTAAGAGTGAGAATGTGAGAGTAAGAATGTGAGAGTAAGAATGTAAGAGTGAGAATGTGAAAGTAAGTATGTAAGAGTGAAAATGTAACAGTAAGAATAAAAATGTAAAAGTGAGAATGTGAGAGTGATAATGTAAGAATGTGAGAGTGAAAATACGAATTTAAAAATAAAAATGTGAAAATAAAAACGTGAAAGTAAGAATGTAGACTGTAAGAGTGAGAATGTATAAGTAAAATATTTTGATAACTCATAATAATTGATTATCTGTACAAGTCAGAAAGTTTTTTATAGTGTAGTTTTACTTGTTGAAGTAAAGTGAATTTTAGCACCAAAATAGCAATATTTGCCACTTATTAAACTATTAATCACAAGTTTTTTTTTCAACTACATATCACTGGATTTGCTATTTTTAAATCTATCAATTTGGCTATCAAACGCGTTTTTATTTAATCTAGTTTTGATGCTAGTGGTTGCTAGTGCTTTTCATTGGCATTTTAATATAGTATTTAATAGAGACAACTCAGAAAAATATTACTATAACCGGCATTTTATTTGTCAATTCATCTATTTTATTTTGCTTTTTTATAAAAATCGTACAATTGCCTTATAACTGAAGGTCAGCGGTCTAATCTTAATGCTTTTAAAATATTATGTATAAATTTTAGTTTAATCACTAACTGTTATTTGAATTTGTAAAAGTTAAATTTAAGAAATAAATTGCAAGTATTGCAAAGATAATAAAATTGTATCTTTAAATTAAAATAAGTGGGCCCTGCCAATAAAAAGAAACTTATTAATTACTGACAAATTCAGAAATTTTAAAATCAAAACTAGCATCTATTTATAACCGGCAAAATAATAATTTCAAATTGTCTAATTAAATAAACTGATAAATAATTAATATATAACAAATATAATTAATGAATTATTGTTATAACAATGACAGACAGATCAAAAAAATTGAAATAAGTTTTGTTTTTAATAATCATCAGCTCTAAATTAGAATTAAATAACTCCATTCAGTGCAGAAATGATTGTGAATACACCTACGTGATTAACTAATAATTTTTATGCATCATAGTTGGCGGTATTAAGAAATCAGTAATAGTCGGGATAAATTTTTACCGTCGCATTACGTACAAATTCAGTAATAACCGGCAAAAAATAGAGCAATGGTACTAATTTGAAAAGAACAAAACCACTTGATAAACAAATAAAGAATGACAAATCTGATTATTGCATTGCAATTATGATAATAATTGGCGCCAGATTTACTAAGATATCCTTATTGCAACAATTAAGATTTGAAATAATTCAATTATTTATTGTTTTAAAATGATTTAAAGATTGACTTTGGATCCAATAGTTTTCGTTATTTGTGTCAATAATTTTGATATTTCAGCGAATCATTTATTCTTGAAGAGAATAAAAAAGTCTTGATTATGTGGGGGTATTCAGATAACAAGAACTAAATAGTAAGATATTTGCTTATAGTTTCAATCTATAACTCAAAATAAGCTAAACATTGCTACACATGACCCTTCACTTGTTGATAATTATTATAAAAAAGTTGCTACCTGTAAGCTGCTAAAATTGTAAAATGTTTTGCCAAATATATAAACAAAATTATAATTGATGTGTTTATAATTATGCAGTTAGTTGCAAAATATTATTATAGTACGAGAGCTAGCAACGTTTTTGAGAAACCATTTTAGTTTTGCTAGTTTTTGAATATTTTTTTATCCTTATTGACAATAGGTTCGGACGCGCCGCGTCTGGCAGCTGGGAGCAGTCGCGTATACCTGGTAGCGCAACGTCACTGAAGAGGTGAACATTGAGCATTTTTAAAATTTATTTATATGTCACTTTACCATTCCAAATCTATTTTGCCAGACAATTTTGACATTGTTAACATTGTGTCTGATACAATTTAAATAATTAAAAAATAATAGTTTTAAAAGTTTGGCAATTTAATATATTGTAATTTCATGATAAAAGAATATACTGTTAATTTGCCAGACAGAAATTTGGTTGTTTAATAAGCGAATTGATCATCTAGCAAAGAGGAAGAGCGCAGCATGTAATTCTTCGGGTGCGTGACAGAGATAACAACCAAATTTTTGTCTGGCAAATTAACAGTATATTTTTTTATCATAAAATTACAATATATTAAATTGTCAAACCTTTTAAATTGTTTTTAAAATTATCATTTATTATTATTTAAATTATGTTGGGCACAATGTTAATGATAGCAAAACTGTCTGGCAAGATGGGTTTATAATGATAAAGTGATAATGACAGAAAATTATGGAAAAAAAATTTTTGTATTAAAATGTTCAATGCTCAATGTTCACTTCTTTAGAGAGGTTGCGCTACCAGATATACGCAACCACTCCCAGCTGCCAGACGCGGCGCGTCCCACCGATTGTCAATGAAGATGGAAAATATTCAAAAACTAGCCGAACTAAAATTATTTTTTTTGCGACGTTGCTAGCTCTTATACTAATAGATTTATTATCAAAATTTTATCAGATTTTTTTAATGACTAGGAAACGACTAAATAAAAATATAAATGTTGCAAACGATGTTTATAAAACCTTATGCTAAGTGCATTATAAGAAGAAAATTGATAAATTTATGTATTTCACACTCTTACAAAATCAATTAAACTTACAAAATAACAATTTCTAGTTAAGTTAAAATGTTAGTATAAAAATATATTATATGCCGTATAAATACTCATTAATTATTCAGATTAAATAAATTATTAAAACAAATAATAATAACTAACTCAACAAACCAACGCGCAGCGCAATAACAAGCTGCAAAAGTATGCAGAGTGCACAGGAGCCTTGTGCAATATTAAAACATGCCCACCGACGGATAAAGATGCTTCACCCGTTTGTCTTCCGCACTTTATCTGCGGTATTGTTAATGTCAGGATATTTGCAGTTATTAAATACTACTATGGCAACGTTATCTTAGTAATACTACTATTATCAATAATTACTTGACAATAATTAGTTTGTAATACATAGTTAATAATTTGCTATATTAAATTATTTGTAAATAATAAATAATCAAATGTATGCATTACATATTAAATAATAAAGATGTTATAAAGAAATTTCTATTTCTATACCATTCAATTATAAAATTGTATAAAAAATTACAATAAAATTTCAACAACAGCTTACTTTGTAAAAATAACATGAACGAGCATTTGAAATTTATTGCACTAACAAAACGCAACGGGACATAAAAATTTGCCGCGGGGCAGACGTTAGTCCTACACAAACACAAAGTTCGTTTCCGTCGGATCTCTGCAAAATGTAGCACAAAACCACTTTAAACGCAAAACGTTACTCCTACATAGGAGTAGCGCACCGTGTAGGACTACAACGCTTTATTCACTCGAAATGTAGGACGAATACACTTTAAACAAACCTATATATATATATATATATATGGGTAATTCCATTACTTTTTGACCAATTTGAAAAAGTCGACCTCTTTGATTTTGCTCAAATTTTCAGGGATCAAAATATAGATGAAAAAAATGAGAATTCCAAAATTTTGGACCTTAGAATATTGCCTGTTCAAAATGACACACATTTGAAGGTCAGAATTTTTACAATAAAACGTAATTTTTAGCTTAATTTGTATCTCAATTTTTGGGCTTCTGGAAAATGATAAAAAGGTCTACGATAGCTCAAATTATTCCTTATTACATGTACTTTAAAACCCATATTATTATGATTAATATCGTGGCAGTCATTTTGATATATTAAGCTTTAAACATTATTTCAAAAAAACCCGTAAATTTAGCAAAATCGCAAAACTTTGCTTTCTTTAAACCGTTCTAACTTTGTCAAATCTTAACAAAATTTGATTTGCAAGGTCTAGATTTCCTCGTGTTTAATCTCTTTTTGAAGTGATCACACAATACTTATAGAATCAATACGTATACACCATTATTTTGATGCAAGAAGTTGCACATGTTTTCGCAATCTTCAAAACTTGTAATTTTCAGGTCCCGAAAAAGCGCTGTCACCCTATGTCGATTTTAGTCAAAATTTCACTAAATACTCTTTAGAACACAAGAAAAAAGGTTATTCATATGAGAAATGGTATATCGGGCATTATCAAGAAATTTTTAATACTCAAAAATTGTCAAAATCGGCAAACCGCACATTTTTGTATCTCAATTTTTGGGCCTCTGGAAAAAGATAAGAAGGTCTACGTTGGCTTAAAATATTCCTTATTGCATGTACTTTAAAACCCATATTCGTATATTTAATGTTGGGGCAGTCATTTTGATATATCAAGCTATAACTATTAATTAAAAAAAAATACGTAAATTTTGAAAAATTGCTAAATTATGCTTTGTTTAAATCGTTCTAACTTTGTCAAATCTTGAAGAAAATTGATCCACGAGGTCTAGATTTCTTTGTGTTCAATCTTTCTTTAAAGTAATTACACTAGACTTATAGAATCAATTTATATTCACCACTATCTTGATGCAGGAAGTTGCACATGTTTTCGCTATTTTCAAAACTTGTATTTTTCAGGTCCCGAAAAAACGCTGTCACCTTATGTCGATTTTAGTCAAAATTTCAGTAAATACTCTTTAGACTACAAGAAAAAGGTTATTTATATGAAAAATGGTATATTGGGTATTATCAAGAAGCCATTGAGAAAATGCAAGTCGTTGTGCTGCGTCGCCTGGTTGTAGGTGTTTTACTTTTGATAATAATATGGGTGAACATTTTCACTAAAATACGCGTTAAAAAAGTTGTTTTCTGTTAGGAAATCTCAATTGCTAAGGCATTACTGTTACAGAGTCCGTAAACAAAAATTATATTTGCGTATTCTTTATGTTGAACAGCATTTTTATCAAATTTTACTAACCGAACCAAAGAAAACTGTTTTAACAAGTATCAAAAGCTTGCATTAATGCACACTTGTTAAAGTATTGTTGTTTTGTTTGTGTTTTTTTGCAAAATAAAAAGTTTTTTAAATATTTGTTGACTATCTCAAAAACAAAGCAAGATAGACAAAAAGTGATTTAGATTTTCTGAATTTTGACGATTTTTGAATATAAAAAAATTCTTAATAATGCCCAATATACCATTTTTCATATAAATAACCTTTTATTTGTGGTCTGAAGAGTATTTACTAAAAATTTGACTGAAATCGACATAAGGTGACAGCGGTTTTTCGAGACCTAAAAATTACAAGATTTTGAAGATCGAAAAAACTTGTGCAACTTCCTGCATCAAATTAGTGGTGAATATGTATAGATTTTATAAATCTTATGTAATCATTTTAAAGAAAGATTGAACACAAAGAAGTATAGACCTCGTGGATCAAATTTCTTTAAAATTTAACAAAGTTAGAACGGTTTAAACAAAGCATAATTTTGCAGTTTTGCTTAATTTACGGTTTTTTTTGGAATAATGTTTGAAGCTTGATGTATCAATATGACTGCCCTAACACTAAATAGACAAATATGGGTTAAAAAGTACATGTAATAAGGAATATTTTGAGCCATCGTGGACCTTCTTATCTTTTTCAAAAGGCCAAAAGACTGAGATACAAAAATGTGCTGTTTGCCAATTTTGACAATTTTTGAATATTAAAAAATTCTTGATAATGCCCAATATACCATTTCTCATATAGATATCCTTTTTTCTTGTGCTCCAAAGAGTATTTACTGAAATTTTGACTAAAATCGACATAGGGTGACAGCGCTTTTTTGAGACCTGAAAATTACAAGTTTTGACAATTGCGAAATTATGTGCAACTTTCTGCATCAAAATAGTGGTGTATACGTATTGATTCTATAAGTTTTGTTTGATCACTTTAAAAAGACATTAAACACGAAGAAATCTAGACCTTGTGGATTAAATTTTGTAAAGATTTGACAAAGTTAGAACGGTTTAAAGAAAGCAAAATTTTGCAATTCTGCTAAATTTACGGTTTTTTTTTGGAATAATGTTTGAAGCTTAATATATCAAAATGACTGCCACGATATTAAACATAAAAATATGGGTTTTAAAGTACATGTAATAAGAAATAATTTGAGACATCGTGGACCTTTTTATCTTATTCCAGAAGCCCAAAAATTGAGATACAAAATAAGCTAAAAAAGACGTTTTATTGTAAAATTTCTGACCTTCAAATGTGTGTCATTTTGAAGAGGCATTATTCTAAGGTCCAAAATTTTGGGAATCTCATTTTTTTCATTTATATTTTGATCCCTGAAAATTTGAGCAAAATCAAAGAGGTCGACTTTTTCAAATTGGTCGAAAAGTAATGGAATTACCCATATATATATATAACATTTTTATTGCACAAGTAATTTACAACATTTTGAACAGGTATAATACATAGAAGGAAAAAAAATATTTTGTACAAACGGCTACCGACCATAGTTTTTCAGCCATTGAAATAAGGTAAATTAATTTGTAATTTTTATTAAAAAAAAAGAAAAAAATGATGCATGGTGTATGATATATGGTTCAGTAATATGGTTTGTCAGGTGATATTGTTAGTTAGTCGTTGTCATTGGCGAGAGTCAGGATATGTTGGAATAGTGAAAGAGCAGGTTTTTTATATTTTGCAATAATCCCTAGATTTCTAGGAATTATTAGATTATCTAGAATCTCTGAGTTGTTAGGATTATTTGCAAATTTGGTTTGAAATGTGTTGAGTCTTTCGGAAAGTGGGATGAGGTTGGTTTTTTTATACAGTAGTTTGTTTGAAGGATTATGGAGGGGTTATTGGGATGTCGGATTTTGGTAATAGTTCTAAGAGATGCCCTTTTGCCTACATAAAGGGGATTTAGATTTGGTTTATTGGAGTTCAGGAATATTATTAGTCAAGGATTGGGCGGCAGATCGTCTTGTATATGTGCGTGGCACATTTAATGTCAATTTCATTGTTTCTATACGTAAGGGATCGGAAGTGTTTTGCTCGGGATCTGATTTTACATTTAATGGAGTTAGTGTGAAACTTAAAACTTAGTTTAGGGTCAAAGTTTACTCCTAGATACTTACAAATATGAGATGGATTTAAGGATTGTTGGTTCATTTGGATACTAGGTGAATTTTCATGGATTTTGTGGTAGGGAATTAGTAGTTGGGTTTTTAGCGGGTTTGCAAAAAAGCGCCATTTATTGAACCACAAATTTGTAATATCTAGCAAGGTTTGCAATGGATCTATAGATTGGTTTAGAGATTTACCGTGAGAAACCAATGTTGTATCATCAACATATTGTAGAATGTAGAAGTTTGGATTAAAACAGGATGGGTTAGAACTATATTTATCAGAGCAAAAAATATTATATAGGAGAGGAGATCCTTGTGGAACACCTTGTTGTGGAATGAAAGAATCGGAGTAGGTATTAGCTATGCAAACCTTAAGAGTTTGATCATTTAAAAAACCTATTATTATATTAATTAAATGGTTAGGCACCTCTAGGACTGATAGCTTAAAAAGGAAGCCTTTATGCCAGACAGAGTCAAATGCCTTGTTTATATCCATAAACAAGACGCTTGAGTGTCTGCCTTTGAGGTGGGATGTTTGGATGTTAGATGCCAGGATAGTTAATAGATGTTTTGTGGACTATTTTTTACAAAACTAAATTGTGTAATGGGTATTTTATTGTGGATAAATTTTTGAAGTTAATTTTGCAATATACCTTCAAATAGTTTACCAAGAACTGGGAGAAGTGTGATAGGGCGGTAACTAGCTGGGTAAGAAAGGTTAGCATTATTTTTAGAGACGCATACAATTGTTCCCACTTTCCATTTATTAGGAAAATATTGGTGAATAAAACAATAATTGAAATTTTTTAATATGTAGTTATGATCGTCGTCATTGATAATTAATAGATCATGTCCTGGTGCTGAATTTTTACCTTTATTTAACAAATCGTAATAGTCGTCTTTGTGTATTGTTTTGTCCAAAGGAGTGTCGTACGTCTGTCTACAAAATATGTCATACCATTTGTTTACGTTTTCTAAATGAGTATTGTCAAAATTGTCACAGTTGGAGAAGGCAAATGCGTGGATAAAGTGTCTTTGAAAAGTCTGTTATTGATTGTATGTATGATGTCCGTTTGTACTGACTAAGTTTCTTAATTTCTTGAAAGTAGTTTTTTCCTTTCTTTTCATTAATTTTGTTGCAAGCCGTTATGTATTTGTCTTGTCTGTACTGGAAAATTAAGTCGTGTATGTTTTTATTCAAGTCATTGAACTGTCTTTTTAATGTTCTGTCATTTGTATTTCTAAACTCACGATATAATTTTCTTTTATATTTAATAAGACGGGGGGAAAAGGGTAATTATAGTAGAATTTTAATGTTTTAGGGGTATGACAATAGATAGATGATGCTATTAGTTAAAAAAAAAATGATATGGTAGTGGGAGATATATTTGGGTAAGATATAGCAAATGAAGAAAGTTCTTGGTTCACTTTTGTTATGTCACACATATTTAGGTTATAAATAAACTCCTTAGGGGAAGGTAATGTTTGGATATCAATACTAAATCTAATTGCCAAATGGTCCGAACAAAGGTCAGGGATAACATTAACAGAGTGGGTAAGGGGTTTTATACTAGACGAACAACGGAGGATATCAGGAGTAGTGCTCTGATTATCGTTCATAATAAACGTTGGTGGAGTAAATATTTTAGAAAAATCAGAGTTTGTTAGAAACTGTTGGAGGTGACGATTTTTCCTTAGATTTAAGTTGAAATCACCAACAATAATGCAGTGAAGATAAAGAGAAGTTTTTACAAAGATATTATCTTCAATAACAGAGGATGGGTGAATGTAATCAAGGAATATGTGGAGTCTGTCCTGAAGGAAAGGAATTGAGAAGTGGATGCAATCATTTAATGCATTATTGATGCTTGGAGGGTTTTCTTTCCTAATTTTAATGCGTGAATAAGTCATAGATACGGATCTACCTCTATAATTTTGGTTAATAATATTGGCAGGATTTTGGATTATGGACCAATTTTGAAACGATATAGGATTTGGAGATTTCGTTTCAACAAACAAAGCACATGATATGTTATTAATTGGGAGGAAGTTTTTTATGATATGGGATTTTCGAGCAAAACTATTAATGTTGGAATAAAGAAAATTTAGGCTAGACATTTTGGGTTTGAGTTATGGTGACTTGTACGCCTCCTATGGGAGAGGTGGAAGGGGCTTGATCTGGGTTAAGGAGATCTAACATTACTATAAACATTATGTTATTGGAGAAGGATACAATGGTGTCAATGTTGTATGATTGAATGAATCTACTTTTTAATTTTTGGATTAGTAGTTGTTTGTCTGTTATTTTGGGAGAATCAATTTTGTGTACATACGTGTTAATGATATGGTCATGAACGGTGACAGGTGAGTGAATTCTTGAAGCCTGAGTTATTTGTTGCGCAATTTCTTCTAATCTCTTGTTTGCCGATTTTATTTTGATGTTCGGTATTCTTTCAATTGGAGCAGTAAGTCGGTTTTTACACTTAAGCGACCACTCTTCGTGGCCTTCTTTCTTGCATGATGTGCATGTTGGTGGGTTGGTAGTTGTGCAGCTAACAGTCTTATGGTTACCTCTGCATTTGCTGCATTTTGGCGAAGAAGTGCATTTGTCTGTGGTATTTTTGTAACATGTTTATTTTTGCTTAAATATTTTATTGTTTATTTTATTTGTTAATTCAAACCAAGTGACTTGACTTGTGTAATACTTTTTGTAGTTGGCACTAATAATTTATTATTATTATTATTATTATTATTATTATACCTGTTTTCTTTTATTGGTTATTTGAAAAAGAATTGCCACCGACGTCACTAGAGTAGCACTGCACATAATAAGGTAAATTTGAGTTTGAGTGATATAAGAGAATTTTTTCAAAGAGTTTACGTTTTACACACAAATACGCGTTTTTCTGATTATGCCCCCAATTTAATCGTTTTATTTTAAAGCGTTGGGTTTGGCAATGGTAGAAAATTTTTCCACAAAAGCACGGTCAAAATTAACTAGTTCTAAAAACGCTTCCATTTGTTGAACGTTTGTAGGAGCTGGAAAATTATACCCGATTGAGGTCTGATCGGATACTCTCTAAGTCAATAAGGTATCCGAAGAGATTTAGGCATGGACTAAAAAACCTGCATTTGTCAAATTTGACTCGTTTTCTGTAACCGATTCAGAACAAGATTTAAGTGACAAAGGTGTTTTTCAAAACTTGATAAAGAAATAAAGAAATCATTTTTGTATGCATGTACAAACAAATCAAATGCGGGGCTCAAAATACAGTCAAAAAGCATCACATTAAACGACTTACCAGTACCAACTCAAAAACTAGTAAAACGTTGGTGATCTTTTTGAATTGGTAATTGCCAATAAAAGCAGTCAAGTCTAGCAACAACAAGAAATGGGAGCCATTGGAAATAGAGTCTTTGATAGAGCAAGGAAGTCTGTAATCCAATTTAGTAATAGAATTAAAATAACGGAACTATGATTGGTTGAGATGTTCCGTATTCCGCAATCCCCAATCTTGTAATACAACTCAACTATAGGTTGAGTAAGAATTTCCCTCTGTCCACAGTCCTTCCAAGCGCATTATTTTGGAAAGTATAAGTTTGTGAAAATCCAAAATTGCTTCAATCACAATAGGAGGAGACTAACAATGAAACTATATATATTTTGTATTGCAATAACTAACGGATTTAAAATGGAAATAATTTTTTTAAAGAATTTTTGGGTAAGTCAAACCTGGAACAACCAGAAACTTGCTTTAAAGTTGGGTAAATTAAACGACAAAAGCGATGGGGCTTCAGCGATTCTTACACCTTGCATGTTAAAAATTTGCAAAGTTAGTAAATGTAATGTGAGTTTGTTTGTTGTAAAGTTTTTAGCGCAACTGACTTTACTTTTTTTCAACAAGAGCCAAAAATTCAAAACTTTTAACAAAAGTTTTAAAAATACTTGTGAATGAATTCACAATGGTTTTGGGTAATAAATTTTACTGTGCGCAATGCATCTCAAATGTTCACGGCGTCAACAAACAAAGTTGCAACATGTAATGGAAAATGCCGTGCTATTAAGTGAACAAAATGTTTATCACTGTAAGAAAGTACTGGGTTTTTATAAATGTCTGGGATTATGTAATCACTTTAAATATGCCGCCTTTTTTAAAATTGCACCAAACTATTTGCTTTGTTTTCACAGTTTAACTTCAACTGTATTTACGCACACCAAATTGGATTCACTATTTTACTAGAGTGGCACAAACGTACATTATATGGTTACATAATCCCAAACTTTTATAATGACCCTGTATTAAAAATTGTGCTTTAAGTTTATATAAGAGGAATATGTACTTTCTCAAAAAAACCATATTTACCAGATTCTAGTCAACTGCGTACCTCGTACTGCCAAACCAAACTCTAGATCTGTTCAAAAAACATTTTTCAACATTTCCCAAAGTTGCGACAAATGTGTCTCCAGCACTATCTGAAAATAAAGGTATTCAGATACGGGCGTTTAATTCGTCAGCTGTCCCGGAAAGTCCGAGGAATTTTTTTAACGGATTGCTGCGCTTTGACGGTGATGCTTTGGTTGCTTGGACTGGGGTTGTGTTGGCTCTTGAAAGAGAAAGTTTGCAACAGTTCAGAAAAGTATATTTTAAGTTAAAAATATGAGTAATTGTGTTTTTTTATCCCAAAAATTAATACAGTTTAGAATAAAGTAAAATAATAATTATTTTTTACTATATTTTAAAAACTATTTATTTAAGAAAATTGCCTCAATTGAAACGTTTACAAAAACATAACGCAATAACTGTAACTAAATATTTAGATTTTAATGTAGTTATTACTATTACAAGGGACACGTCTAGTTAAATGGCTTTTTTGTTATAATTCAATTAAATATTAACCACAATCATAAATTTTATTTACGATTGAAAAACCAAATATGAATTATTATTATAAACACATCAATCAAGGATAAACATAAAATCTATCAGTTTATTAAAGTTACTCTAACATGTCAGTGCTTAATGATTTAAAGATATTGTTCAACATATGCGCATTTCTATCATTAACTCCATTTTACAACTACAGTCGTACGTTTAATAAAATTTATTCCATAACAATTGCAATTTTATATTGTTTTATTATTGCACTAACATTTTACTTATACAGTTTTGATATGGAAAAAGAGATGTTTCTACAAATTACAAACTCTTCTGCTGCAATACTGATATTATATGTCATTCTGCGATCACCGTTTTGGAAATACAAATCATTTCAAGATCTATTCAATACCTTAAATAAATTTGATTCCATTATTGTAACAAACGTAAACTCAAAATGGATTTATATAAATGTTTGCATGCTATTGACGTTGGTTATACTTTCAATAATATGGCAGTTGCAATTTTCTAATAAAACATTTTTGGTTTTGGTCGAAAATATATCTAGTTTTTATATGTTACTTCATATGTTTTTGCAAATATGGTTATTGAAATGTTTTGAGAAACGATTTATTGCATTGAATCAAATTATTGATAATTGTAATAAAGCAAATGTTGATAGAGTTATTCTAGCTCATCAGGAAATAAGCGATTTGATTGATATATACAACAGAATTTATGGCTGGATTATATTTATTAACATTGTCCTAATAGTAGTTTTTATATTGGGATGCATTCAGTTGATTTTGGATTTGAATATTGAAAAGAATTTTGGAAATGTAATAGACATTTCAACAGCTTTAACTGTTACTGTAAGTATCACATTTTATTATAATACTATTATTAAGAAATAACGTACGTAGTTACAAAATAGTAATACTGAAGCGCTAGAAGCAGATATATTTTTTATTTCATAAATCTATAAATAATCCGGCAATGTAAAATAAACGTAAACAACTTTTTATGAAAAGATAAATTTATACAGAGATAAGAGCGTTCGCCTTGCAGATTTCGGCGATTATTTATATTGATGCCAATACAAAGTCACATTGTCTAATAATATTAGTAATGTGAATACTGTTGTATATATAGTCTTTTACATTGCAAATAAAACAAAATCCAAAATTCATTCATTTACATAATTTGAACAGAGTAAAAGAATACACACTTACAACACTAGCAGGAAAAGTGATTATAACATTAAATTGAACAGTACAACTACAAAAAACCAAAGTTTAGCTGTCAAAGAAATACAAGGCTACAATAGTTCTCGTAATATTTATGTTTTACGCAATGACTATTTATTTCTTATACTGTATAAACGTACAGATTATGCACTTTGCCTCTACACGTATTTTGCGGCATGCCAGCAAAGTGGATTTTTTAAGGATTCTTTTAATTAATTTATTTAGAAAAGCCACAATAAGCTTTCACAGTAATTACATATGAACAGAAAAAAATCCACATGTATTAGTTGAAAGTTGCTATCGACATAACTTTTTTATCAATCTGTAAGCTGGAATAGTTAGAGATCAATAAAACTAGTTGGTTTATTTTTTTTACACAATATTCTACAAAATGAGTTGCCGATACTATTGGAAGAGATCCTACTTCAATTAAAATGCCAAATGTATATTATGCACGATGGGGTTTTACCACATTTCAGTTTAGTTGCGCGTTAATATTTTACACACATTGTTGGATTTGTCGAAAAGAAACACGAAAGTGTTTTTCTGGAGCCATTTGAAACAATTGGTTTATACCATTTTAATTAGAAATGGCTAATTCCAACAACTTTCATAACTTTATTTTTTTACTGGTTTTGATTAATTTTACTAATTTAATTATTTAACTTATTCTAATAATTTATTGTATTGGCTTACAAATAAGTACAGAACAAATATTTTTTTTTAAACGTAGAGGTATGTGGTACAACCTGCATCTTGGTAACTAAACGTTTCCGGACACATGTTTATAGGATTTTTTTTTGTTAACTTATAACCAAAAAGTTTGTCTTCAAAATTAAAGAATAGTCATGTATATATAATATAATATAAGCTTATATAAAGTGACCAGATTTTAAAATACTTAAAAAGTTGTAAAACAGTTGGTCTTATATCATATAGCTTATATATAAAATACTTAATAATCTTAATAATAGGGCCAAAAATATATGATTGATGGACAATTAGAATTGTAAAAACTCCTAAAAGTATTACCATTGTTGATCAAAGCAGTAATTTATTTCTATTACATATTTAGGCACAATAAATTATTTTTATTTATATAAATACTTCAATCAATGTCATTTCAAGAATAAAATATTATGACCACATTATGTAGTACAGCATATAACCAAACCAAACCAAACCAGTTCATAAAAAACAACTCAAGATGTTGTTTAATGATTTAAAAATTCTACTAATATTATGCGCGTTTCTATCGCTAATACCATTTTACAACTATAAACATCGTAAAATCAACCAAATATATTCAATAACAATAGGAATTTTATACATTCTGCTTAATGTAGTAACTAATTATAAGTTGTATTTTGATTTATCGATGTCATTTCTAATGGTAACCGACTACCTGAATACAATATTAACTATATATGTTATATTGGGTTCTTCATTTTGGAAATACAAATTGTTTGAAGATTTATTTACAAACATTAACAAGTTTGATGAAATTATTTTAAACAATTTAAATACTAAATGGATTTGTTTCAATTTATGCTTGTTAATAACCTGGATTACTTTTTACTTATCACTTCAATATATTCGATTTCCAGTAACTTTTCTTAAAATTTTAAGTACTTTTATTATATTGTTGTATATAATGTTTAATGCTTTTTTGCAAATAAGTTTATTGAAATGTTTTGAGAAACGTTTTATTGCATTAAATAAAACCATTTATAATTGCAACGAAATTGATGTTAGTAGAATTTTTTCAGCTCATCAAAAAATATGCGATTCGGTTGATATTTACAATGAAATTTATGGTTGGAATATGTTTATGAGAGTTGTTATTATAGTAGTGTTTATATTGGGAAGCATCAAAATGCTTTTGGAGTCAAATAATGAATGGGATTTTGAATTAGTGATTTTAATTTTTTCAACAACTATTTTATTTACTGTAAGTATTAATTTTTGTAATAACTATTAATATGCAATCAACTACAACTTATTTTTAATTTAGTTATTAAAATTTCAGTAGACTATGTATAATTGTTATGCAATTATTATATATTATAAATAGATAGACACTATTGCAAACAAAATGTTTTAATGGCTCAGATTTAGCTTACTAAAATCTGGAATAACATATTATGGTAGAACACCAATAGCACTTTCTTACAGAATATATAAATTGTTTTGAAAAATTGATTGCGCCTTATTTCTGGGTTTTTCCAGTTCTCAGAAAAAGACTAGATGAACGCCAATTCGGGCTTTTTAGGCCAAACTGTATAGCGTTATGGACATATTTTTAAACACTGTTGGAGTATAAGGAACGTCTGACAACGACCAGACTCATAACAGTTTTTTGATACAAAACTACTAAAGCAATATTTGGTGTAGATTTTGAAATGACAAAAAAACATTTTTTAGAGTACACTACCGGTCAACTCAAAATACGCACAATAATACAAAATATTCAACTTTATGCCCGTATAAAACTAGCTGTTAAAAATTTGAGCTGTTTTTGAAAATGTTAATGTGCACCAAAAAATAGAAGTAAATTGGGCATTAATTTTATTGAAGGAAAATTAATGTAAGCAAAATTTAATATCAATTATATATTTAGTAAAATAAGCCGTTACTTTGGAAAAAAAATACAGTAACTTTGTATTTTGTTAGTTGTGCTTTGATAGATATGTAGATACAAACTTGTACTTTTCTTTGTCGTAGATGTTCACAATTATCGGCAAATCTAAGTCAAAAAAATCCAACTAAGCAAATAGCTGCTCTTTTTTTTTCTTCAATGCATCATCGGCACAAGATACGTGCTATTTACTAAATAAGCTGTTACTGGAGTAAACAGTGCTAAGTAACCGCACAAAGAAGGACAAACGTACTTTTGTGATTAAATGAAACAATATACCATTTAGTTGTCAGGCAAAGAAACCTCCATCAAAGCCTAAAGTTTAAAGCTTTAGATAAAGCCTGAGCCGCAAATACTAATCATATTTAATATTTGTGATTACTGTTTCTATTCTTCTATTTATAAACATGAACATGTCTGTTACTTGTCAATTACATGTCAGTTTTTATACCAACGTACAACAATTATTAATTGTACAAAAAAATCATATTTTTTCATTAATAATTCAGTTCAATTATATTGTAAATGGATTATAAAATAGATTTATTGTAATAACTTCTAAATGAAATACAATAAAAACCAATCAAAACATTGCCAGTTTACTTGAAATACTCAACCATGACGGTGTTTGATAATTTTAAAACATTACTGACCGTATCGGCATTTCTATCGCTGCTGCCATTTTACGATTTCAAAGCTCGTGCTTTTAAACGACGTCGCATTTACTCAATAATAATAGCTGTATTATATTTGTTACATTGCGTACTATCTACATATACAGATTATTTTATTGAAACTTCATCTTTATTGTTTCAAATAACAAAAATCATGATTACTTTATTGCATATTTATATGATTTTGGGAACATCCTTCTGCAAATACAAATCATTTCAAACTTTATTTAATACAATTTATGAAATTGATAATATTATTTTAAATAGAAGACATTTTAACCGAGTTACTTTGAATTTGTTACTTTTATTATTATTTTTTGTTATTGGTAAGTTATTGGAAATGTATTTGTTTCAATTTATTTTGGGCTCTCTATTAAACGGAATATTAAGTTTATATTTCAATTTAAATTTTTATATTCAAATATGTTTAATAAATTGTATTAAAAAGCGGTTAATCTTATTTAATCAAATTATTTGTAAAGATGTACAACCTATGACTTCAACAAGTGTTGATAGAATTATTTTAATACATCAGAAAATTTGTTGTTTGGTTGATACATATAACGATATTTATGGCTGGAATATGTTTATTATTATTGTTATAACGGTTCTTGCAATTTTATTGACTATTCAACTAATACTTATTGGTGATTGGGATGTTTTCATGGTATCAATAACAACTTTATCAGCTATATTTTACACTGTAAGTATTTTAAAATTATTTGATTAATAGGTCACAGATAGCGGATAGTGACAAGCAGTCTCCGATCAACCAGCGACAATACGAGAGTATGTAGTAAGATAGTTTTAGAAAATAATACAAAAATTTAAAACTAAGGCTGTGACATGGCAAATATTGCCGCCATAAAATAAACATACTTGCAAGTATAGAAATAGCGCATCTAAAACACTTTTGCTAAAGTACTAAAGCTACTCAATTGCCAAAAACAAACAAAAAATGTGTTTTAGATGGATTGCGATCCAATAAAAAATCTTTTACTTGTTGGAGAAGTAACTTTATAGACATTTTAGTCACTAAACTTTATATCCTATTAACTTACGGCTACTAGACTATCAAAACGGATGTTGGCAATTTTTATAACACCAAAAGAAGCTATTAGTCAATTTCCAAAAAAATACAAAAGCGTGTGAGGATAGAAAACTTATTGCGTTTATTTATTAATTTGTAGGTTTTTAGGTTGAATAGTTTTTGACTTTCTTTTTACAAATGTTTAAAACAATTTTTTTGACTTTGGTCTTAAAACTTAATGATTTCTTTTTTAAATTTTACTTATTAATTTGAAGCAGTTTACTGGTACCTATGTTTCTAAAAAAATTAAGTATTGTAAGACTTTTGTTTTTGCTTTCGGACTGGTCGATGTTATTATAAGAAATACAAACAAATCTGAGTTTTAAATGTGGCAAAAAGAAGCAAGAAGGCACGAAGAGGCAAAAAAGCACAAAGGAACACATCGCAAAGAAGGACTGTTAGAATAAACTAGGATTTGATTTTTGTGAACCGAAACGTCACAAAATCAATGACAATACGTGCTTAGTATACAGAAAAGCAAATAAGAAAACCATTATAAAGGTTCTTAATAAGTGCAGGGCAACTATGCAATAAAGAGCGCATAAACTTGTTTATGGTCTTCAAACCTAACTATAAGATGGCAAGGCTTAACCCTAAATTTATGCAGCAATCTTCATACCGGAAAAAAAATTGTTTGGGCAACTGCGGGTAAAATAACTTTTTATTCCTACTACTTGTACGATAACACAACAATAATAAAGGTTTGAAGAATTTGTGCTTAAACTAGACATGGATATCAAAGTTAACGATCCCAATGGCGTATTATAAGGCGATTTGAATGTTTAATCTTTCATTTAGTTAAATATTAACTGAGTGCATGCACAGAATGGATCTTGCAGTGCTTAACTCAAAGGATACTTATATACAAAATAAACAATAAAAATTTTTACTTAAATTTGTCCTGCAAAATCTTCAAAGATAAATAAAAGGAGTTAGTTAATTAAAAAAATCTAATTGACCACAAGACTATCCACATGTTTATTGAAGGGAAAGGAACAATGAACTAAAACTATTAATAGGTGGCACTTTAAGAAAGATTAAAACCTATATTTTTGAAATATATGTAGAACTGTCTTTAGCAGCAAAGTAGGCAGCAATAGACAAGGACAAAAAAGCTTCTAACAAGACTTAAAAAAAACAAGCTCGGAAAAAAGTTAGTTTTTGGTAGACTAAAATATCTCCACCCTGCGTTAGAGCTACATCTTAACAAGACAAAATTTAGAAAAGGCAAATAGACTAAAGTCAATTGAGCAGCACACGGTCGAGCTTAGCGCAGTATACAAATTAAAAACAAAATTAGACAAGCTACAATAGCTTTTCAAAAAATTTGCTGGTCAAAACTTTGTATGAAAATTAAACTAGATATCTAGGGTACATGCTATCTAGGTATCCAAAGTTTGGTTAAACTAGACGACAAACTATAGCTTGACATAGCAAAAAATTGTTTCTTAACCATAAGAAATCTAAATGGCAGTACAGTTCTATAAAAATTGGAAACATTTTTGTCTGCACTGCTGAGGAAGTAAGAACAGTTGGCAAAAAATTTGGTCAGAGAAAACCGCCAGCCCAAATGATATCTTTCCGGAGATTATTAAAATTGTTGCAGTATAGAACGAAAGGATTGTGCTGGACATATTTAACAAACCTATCAGAGAAAAAAAAATTTGACAATTAAACTAGTATTGCTGGAAAAACTCCGAAAGGATGACAAAAATCCTTCATACAGACCTCTTTGCCTCCTTAATACCATAAAAGAACTGTTTGAGCACTTAATAAACTAGAGACTACAAGATGAGATTGAAGCAAAAGGTGGACTCGCTGTCAGTCAATTTGGGTTTTGCAAATAGTGTTTTACCATAAATACTTAAAAACGAGTTAAGAAGCTAACCAACGCCGCTTATAAGCACAAAAAGAACTGCGCTAATTATACTAGACGTAAAAAACGTCTTTAACTCTATCTCGTGGAAAGAGCATAGTAAAAGTGTTCGAGAAAAAAAAAATGTCTTTTATTTTTACCTAATAATTTTTATCCGTTTTTACCTTAAAGATCAAGTGTTAACGGTAAGCAAACAAAAAGAGATAATAATTATGTGCGGAGATTCAAAGACTTAATTTTTGGATTTACACTAGATTTGAAAAAAAAAACGTAATCCTGATTGGTAATGCCGACGACCTTGGGGTTGTAGTCTGCAATACAAGTCAAAAATCTATAGAAAAGGTAGCGGAATGGTCCATTTGGAAAATTGGTAAATGCTTAGCACAAAAGGGCTTAACTCTAAAACATTGGCAGACAAAGATTGTTGTTATAGCCGAAAGTAACACGTTAACAAGTGATTGTAATAGAAAAATTTGAGCATGACAATTCATCTTTAACTAATTTCTATTCAATTACATAAAATAGCGTAAGATCAGCTACCTGGGTCATATACTAAAAGGGCTGAGATATTGAATACTTCATCTAATTATTGAGGGAAAAATAGAAAACAGAAGAGGCACAGCTTTTATGGCTCCGGAGTATGACACGTTTAGGACCGGGACGTAGATAGATGAGTTTTGATGTAGAGTTTGTTATGCTGTACGGAGCTACGATATGGGTAGAACAACTAAAAAATATCAACCACAGGAACTTTGATAAAAAAAGTACAAAGAATGTTGGCGCAACGGATTGCAAGCGCTTATAGAGCACCTCTGCCAGAACTATCTAAGAGGTAGCAAGAGTAATTTCTGTATAATTTTTGCAAAAAAGCAAGAATTTACAATCAGCAATGAGGATAGAACCAGTGCTAGGCAGAAAACTATGAAGAATTAGGAATAAGATTAGAATCTTTTAGGGAGCCCAACAACCTGGAGTTGTTATCTAAACAGAAGCTTAACGCCATTGGTTACACGGAAGTATGGTGACATGAAATAATTCCTGACGCAGTTGCTCACATAACACGGTTGTTTTGCCTCTTACCTGAAAAGAATAAACAAAATAACAAAAAAATACAGAAAAATTAATTTAGAAATTGAAGTGAGGGAAAAATAAATCGAATCACTGATGGTCTAGAGAGATTTAAAAATTGGTGATTTATATTGTAGTAAGTCGTTTTGCTCATTCAACAGATTAACAAATGGATTACATTGTTTTTTGTTTTTTGTTGCCAAAATTCACAATTTTACAAATTTACGTTTTGTGATCAATACGTCCGATTTTATTTAACACATATGTGAGTTTGAAAGTTAAATGCCAATAAGGACTCAACTATTTTGTTCAAATTTTATTTAAACTTATTAAAGTGCAAACGTTTCAACATCACTTGAATGTCTTCTTCAGTGCTTAATAAACAAAAACGACATATAAACTTAAAAAGATACCACCATATACAATAATTAATTGAAATAATATATGGGAACCGGAATGGAGAAATTTATAAAAACTTAACAACTAAATGTAAAATAAAAAATTAATTGTAAAATAAACATAAGTTAAAAATAAAATTAGTGGATTGACCAGGATAAAATTCTTTAAAATGTACATCGGGCTGCGTCTATAAACAATATTGAATTGGAAACAAGAATTTTTAATATTATTTTTCCGCAATTGATTTAATCCCATTTCTAAGGAATTTTTTACAGTTTTTTTATTCATAAAATAAAATAAATGTAAAATAAACATAAAATAAATATAAAACCGATACACGAATACATTTTTAATATATTATGAGGAGATTGTTATTTTTTGAAAAATAGTTTGCGCTTTTTTTCCAGTTCTCAAAAAAAAACAAGATGAACGCAAATTTGGGTTTTTAAGGCCAAACTGTATAGCGTTACGGAAATATTTTTAAACATTGTTGGAGTATAAGGAACGTCTGACAACAACCAGACTCATAACAGTTTTTTGGCACAGAACTACTAAAGCAATATTTGGTGTAAATTTTGAAATAACAAAAAAACATTTTTTAGAGTACACTACCGGTCAACTCAAAATACGCACAATGATACAAAATATCCAACTTTATGCCCGTACAAAAACAGTTGTTGAAAACTCGAGCTATTTTTGAAAATGTTAATGTGCTCCCAAAAATAGAAGTAATTTGGGCATTAATTTTATTAAAAGATAGTTAATGCAAGCAAAGTTAAAATCAATTATATATTTAGTAAAATAAGCCGCCATTGTTATAGTTACTTTGGAAAAAAAATACAGTAACTTTGTGTTTTGTTAGTTGTGCTTTGATAGATTTGTAGATACAAACTTGTACTTTTCTATGTCGTAGATTTTCACAATTATCGGCAAATCTAAGTCAAAAAAATCCAACTAAGCAAATAGCTGCGCTTTTTTTTTCTTCAATGCATCATCGGCACAAGATACGTGCTATTTGCTAAATAAGCTGTTACTGGAGTAAACAGTGCTAAGTAACCGCACAAAGAAGGACAAACGTACTTTTGTGATTAAATGAAACAATATACCATTAAGTTGTCAGGCAAAGAAACCTCCATCAAAGCCTAAAGTTTAAAGCTTTAGATAAAGCCTAAGCCGCAAATACTAATCATATTTAATATTTGTGATTACTGTTTCTTTTCTTCTATTTATGAACGTGAACATGTCAGTTACTTGTCAACTACATGTCAGTTTTTATACCAACGTACAACAATTATTAATTGTACAAAAAAATCATATTTTTTCATTAATAATTCAGTTCAATTATATTGTAAATGGATTATAAAATAGATTTATTGTAATAACTTCTAAATGATATACAATAAAAACCAATCAAAACATTGCCAGTTTACTTGAAATACTCAACCATGACGGTGTTTGATAATTTTAAAACATTACTGACCGTATCGGCATTTCTATCGCTGCTGCCATTTTACGATTCCAAAGCTCGTGCTTTTAAACGACGTCGCATTTACTCAATAATAATAGCTGTATTATATTTGTTACATTGCGTACTATCTACATATACAGATTATTTTATTGAAACTTCATCTTTATTGTTTCAAATAACAAAAATCATGATTACTTTATTGCATGATTTTGGGAACATCCTTCTGCAAATACAAATCATTTCAAACTTTATTAAATACAATTTATGAAATTGATAATATTATTTTAATTAGAAGACATTTTAACCGAGTTACTTTAAATTTGTTACTTTTATTATTATTTTTTGTTATTGGTAAGTTATTGGAAATGTATTTGTTTCAATTTATTTTGGGCTCTCTATTAAACGGAATATTAAGTTTATATTTCAATTTAAATTTTTATATTCAAATATGTTTAATAAATTGTATTAAAAAGCGGTTAATCTTATTTAATCAAATTATTTGTAAAGATGTACAACCTATGACTTCAACGAGTGTTGATAGAATTATTTTAATACATCAGAAAATTTGTTGTTTGGTTGATACATATAACGATATTTATGGCTGGAATATGTTTATTATTATTGTTATAACGGTTCTTGCAATTTTATTGACTATTCAACTAATACTTATTGGTGATTGGGATGTTTTCATGGTATCAATAACAACTTTATCAGCTATAGTTTACACTGTAAGTATTTTTAAAATATTTCATTAATAGGATACAGATAGCGGATAGTGACAAGCAGTCTCCGATCAACCAGCGATAATACGAGAGTATGTAGTAGGATAGATTTAGGAAACAATACAAAAATTTAAAATTAAGGCAAGACATGGCAAATATTGCCGCCATAAAATAAACATACTTAAGAGCATACCGACCGCCACCTTGAATTGTAGTATTTTAACAAAAACGGCAACTTCTCCTTTATCGCTGCTTCTACATATAATTTGATAATCGATTTATTTTTTTACCAGTACATTTAGAAAGGATTAAACTATGAAATGTCGAAGTCTTCTAGTCAAATAATAATTAGGAAATAGCCGAAAAAACCTTGATGGGTATAGAAATAAATGCGTCTTTCTGTATTTTTGAATGCATTTTGTTGCTATTTGCAAATATAATTTCACAAAAAAAACTTCGACATATTATAGTTTAATCCTTTCTAAATGTACTGGTAAAAAAATAAATCGATTATCAAATTATTTGTAAAAACAGCGATGATGGGGAAGTTGCCGTTTTTGTTAAAATCGGTATGGTCTTAACTTATTACCTTAAAAGGCTGCATTTTGCAAGTATGGAAATACCGCATCTAAAACACTTCTGTTAAAGTACCAAAGCTACTCAATTGCCAAAATCAAACAAAAAATGTGTTTTAGATGGATTAAAATCCTATGAAAAATCTTTTACTTTTTGGAGAAGTATTTTTATAGACATTTTAGTTACTAAACTTTATATCCTATTAACTGACGGCTACTAGACTAATAAAACGGATGTTGGCAATCTTTATAACACCAAAAGAAGCTATTAATCAACTTCTAAAAAAATACAAGAGCGTGTGAGGATGGAAAACTTGTTGCGTTTTTTTAATTAAATTATGGGTTGAATAGTTTTTGACTTTCTTTTTACAAATGTTTAAAACAATTTTTTTGACTTTGGTCTTAAAACTTAATGATTTCTTTTTTAAATTTTACTTTTTAATTTGAAGCAGTTTACTGGTACCTATGTTTCTAAAAAAATTAAGTATAGTAAGACTTTTGTTTTTGCTTTCGGACTGGTCGATGTTATTATAAGAAATACAAACAAATCTGAGTTTTAAATGTGGCAAACAGAAGCAAGAAGGCATGAAGAGGCAAAAAGACTGTTAGGAAAAACCAGGATGTAATTTTTGTGAACAGAAACGTCACAAAATCAATGACATTGCGTGCTTAGTATACAGAAAAGCAAATAAAAAAACCATTATAAAGATTCTCAATAAGTGCAGGGCAACTATGCAATAAAGAGCGCATAAACTTGTTTATGGTCTTCAAACCTAACTATAAGATGGCAAGGCTTAACCCTAAATTTATGCAGCAATCTTCATACCGGAAAAAAAATTGTTTGGGCAACTGCGGGTAAAATAACTTTTTATTCCTACTACTTGTACGATAACACAACAATAATAAAGGTTTGAAGAATTTGTGCTTAAACTAGACATGGATATCAAAGTTAACGATCCCAATGGCGTATTATAAGGCGATTTGAATGTTTAATCTTTCATTTAGTTAAATATTAACTGAGTGCATGCACAGAATGGATCTTGCAGTGCTTAACTCAAAGGATACTTATATACAAAATAAACAATAAAAATTTTTACTTAAATTTGTCCTGCAAAATCTTCAAAGATAAATAAAAGGAGTTAGTTAATTAAAAAAATCTAATTGACCACAAGACTATCCACATGTTTATTGAAGGGAAAGGAACAATGAACTAAAACTATTAATAGGTGGCACTTTAAGAAAGATTAAAACCTATATTTTTAAAATATATGTAGAACTGTCTTTAGCAGCAAAGTGGGCAGCAATAGACAAGGCCAAAAAAACTTGTATTGAGATTTTAAAAAAAGCTTGGTAAAAGTTTTTGGGGGACTAAAATATCCCCACCCTGCGTTAGAGCTACATTCTAACAAAACAAAATTTAGAAAAAACAAATAGACTAAAGCTAATCGAGCGGCACACGGTCAAGCTTAGTGCAGTATACAAATAAAAAAAAAAACAGTTAGACAAGCTACCATAGCTTTTCAAAAAATTTACTGTTCAAAACTTTGTAAAAAAATAAAGCTAGGTATCTGGGGTACATGCTAACTGGGTATCCAAAGCTTGGTTAAACTAGACGACAAACTATAGCTTGATATAGTAAAAAACTATTTCTTAACCATAAGAAATCTAAATGGCAGTACAGCTTCCAATCTTTATTGGAAACATTTTTGTCTTGCACTGCTAAAATGTAAAAACTGCTGGCAAAAAAAAAATAGATCAGAGAAAACCGTCAGCTTAAATGATATATTTCTAGCGAATATTAAAAATGTTGCAGAATAGAACGAAAAGATTGCGCTGGACAAATTTAACAAACCAATCAAAGAAAAAAAAAATCCGACAACTAAACTAGTACTGCTGGAAAAACTGTGAAAGGATGACAAAAATCCTTTATACAGACCTCTTTGCCTCCTCAATACCATGAAGGAACTGTTTGAGCACATAATAAACTAGAGACTACAAGATGAGATTTAAGCAAAAGGTGGACTCGCTGACAGTCAATTTGGGTTTTGCAAATAGTGTTTTAGCATAAATGCCCAAAAACGAGTTAAGAAGCTAACCAAAACCGCTAATAAGCACAAAAAGAACTGCGCTACTTATACTAAATTTGAAAAACGTCTCTAACTCTGTCTCGTGGAAAGAGTGCTTGAAAAAAAAATTATGTTTACCTAGTAAATATTATTCGTTTTTACTTAAAAGATCAAGTGTTAACGGTAAGCAATAAAAAAAAAAGATAAAAATTATGTGCGGAAATTCAAATATAAATTTTTGGTTTTACGCAAGATTTGGAAAAAAAACGTAATTCTGATTGGTATTGCCGACTACCTTGGGGTTGTACTCTACAATACAATTGAAAAAGCTATAGAGAAGGTGGCGGAATGGCCAATTAGCAAAATTGGTAAATGTTTAGCACCAAAGGGTCTAACTCTAAAACATTGACAGACAAAGATTGTTGTTATAACCGAAAGAAACACGTTAACAAGTGATTGTAATAGAAACATTTGAGCATGACAAATCATCTCTAACTAATTTCTATTCAATTACATAAAATAGCGTAAGATCAGCTACTTGGGACATATACTAAAAGGGCTGAAATATTGAATACCTTATCTAATTCTTGAAAGGAAAATAGAAAACAGAAAAAGCACAGCTTTTATGGCTCCGGAGTATGAAACGTTCAGCACCGGGACGTAGACGATTGATGAGTTATGAAGTAAAGTTCATTAAGCTGTACGGAGCTCAGATATGGGCAGAACAACTAAAAAAAGATGAACCACAGGAACTTTGCTAAAAAAAGGTACAAAAAACGTCGGCGCAAAGGATTGCAAGTGCTTATAGAGCAACCTCCGCCAGAACCATCCAAGAGGTGGCAAGAGTAATTTCTAAATATTTTTTTCGCAAAAAACAAGATTTTACAATCAGCAAAGAGGATAGAACCAGTGCCAGGCAGAAAACCATGAAATACTAAAAATAAGAGTAGAATCTTTTAGGGAGCCCAATAACCTGGAGTCGTTATCTAATCAAGAGCGTAACGCCATTGGTTACACGGAAGCATGGTGACATAATGAAATAATTCCTGACGCAGTTTCTCACATAACACGGGTGTTTTGTTTCTTACCTGAAAAGAATAAACAAAATAACAAAAAAATACAGAAAACTTAATATAGAAATTGAAGTGAGGGAAAAATAAATCGAATCACTGATGGTCTAGTGAGATTTAAAAAATGGTGATTTATATTGTAGTAAGTTGTTTTGCTCATTCAGCAGATTAACAAATGGATTACATTGTTTTATGTTTTTTGTTGCCAGAATTCACAATATTAAATTGAGAAGTAATTTTTCAAGTCGTTGAAGATAATTTACGTTCTGTGATCAAAACGTCCGATTTTATTTAACACATATGTGGGTTTGAAAGTTAAATGCCAATAAGGGCTCAACTATTTTCTTCAAATTTTATTTAAACTTATTAAAGTGCAAACGTTTCGACATCACCTGAATGTCTTCTTCAGTGCGTAAAAAACAAAAACAACATAAAACTTAAAAAGATACCACCATATACAATAATTAATTGAAATAATATATGGGAACCGGAATGGAGAGATATATAAAAAACTTACCAACTAATGTAATTAAAAATTAAAAATTAATTGTAAAATAAACATAAGTTAAAAATAAAATTAGAGAATTGACCAGGATAAAATTCTTTAAAATTCATTAAAATGTACTTCGAGCTGCGTCTATAAACAATATTGAATTGAAAACAAGAATTTTTAATATTATTCTTTCGCAATCGTTTTAATCCCATTTCTAAGGATTTTTTTTTACAGTTTTTTTACACTTTAAAATAAAATAAATATAAAATAAACATAAAATAAATATAAATCCGATACACGATTACATTTTTAATATATTAAAAGGAGATTGTTATTTTTTGAAAAATAGATTGCGCTTTTTTTCTGTTTTTTTCCAGTTCTCAGAAAAAACTAGATAAACGTGAGTTACGGACATATTTTTAAATACTATTGGAGTATAAGAAACGTCTGACAAGGACCAGACTCATAACAGTTTTTTGACACAAAACTACTAAAGCAATATTCGGTGTAGATTTTGAAATGACAAAAAAACATTTTTTAGAGTACACTACCGGTCAACTCAAAATACGCACAATGATACAAAATATCCAACTTTATGCCCGTACAAAACCAGTTGTTGAAAATTCGAGCTGTTTTTGAAAATGTTATTGTGTACCAAAAAATAGAATTAAATTGAGCATTATTTTTATTGAAAGAAAATTAATGCAAGCAAAGTTTAATATCAATTATATATTTAGTACAATAAGCCGGCATTGTTATAGTTACTTTAGAGAAAAATACAGTAACTTTGTATTTTGTTAATTCTGCTTTGATAGATTTGCAGATACAAACTTGTAGTTTTCTTTGTCGTAGATGTCCACAATTATCGGCAAATATAAGCCAAAAAAATCTAACTAAGCAAATAGCTGCGTTTTTTTTTTCTTAAATGCATCATCGGCACAAGATACGTGCTATTTGCTAAATAAGTCACTGCAGTAAACAGTGCTAAGTAAAGGCACTAAGAAGGACAAACGTAGTTTTGTGATTAAATTAACCAATATAACACTAAATTAGTTGTCAGGCAAAGAAACCTCTATCAAAGCTTAAAGTTTAAAGCTTTAGATAAAGCTTGAGCCGCAAATACTAATCATATTTATTATTTGTGATTACTGTTTCTTTTCATCTATTTATGAACATGAACATGTCAGTTACTTGTCAATTACTTGTCAGTTTTTATACCAACGTACAACAATTAATAATTGTACAAAAAAATCATATTAATTATTCAGTTCAATTATAATGGATTATAAATTATATTTATTGTAATAACTTCTAAATGAAATACAATAAAAACCAATCAAAACATTGCCAGTTTACTTAAAATACTCAACCATGACGGTGTTTGATAATTTTAAAATATTACTAACCGTATCAGCATATCTATCGCTGCTGCCATTTTACGATTCCAAAGCTCGTGCGTTTAAACGACGTCGCATTTACTCAATAATAATAGCTGTATTATATTTGTTTCATTGCGTACTATCTACATATACAGATTATTTTATTGAAACTTCATCTTTGTTGTTTCAATTAACAAAAATCATGATTACTTTATTGCATATTTATATGATTTTGGGAACATCGTTCTGGAAATACGAATCATTTCAAACTTTATTTAATACAATTTATGAAATTGATAATATTATTTTAAATAGAAGACATTTGAAACGAGTTACTTTAAGTTTGTTACTTTTAATATTATTTCTTGTTATTTTTAAATTTTGGGAAATGTTTTTGTTTCAATTTATTTTGGGCTCTCTATTAAGCGGAATATTAAGTATATATATCAATTTAAATTTTTTTATTCAAATATGTTTAATAAATTGTATTAAAAAGCGGTTAATCTTATTTAATCAAATTATTTGTAAAGATGTACAACCTATGACTTCAACGAGTGTAGATAGAATTATTTTAATACATCAGAAAATTTGTTGTTTGGTTGATACATATAACGACATTTATGGCTGGAATATGTTTATTATTATTGTTATAACGGTTCTTGCAATTTTATTGACTATTCAACTAATGCTTATTGGTTATTGGGAAGTTGGCATGGTATCATTAACAACTATATCAGCTATATTTTACACTGTAAGTATTTTTAAATTAGTTCACTAATAGGTCACAGATAATGGATAGTGACAAGCAGTCTTCGATCAACAAGAGTATGTGGTAGGAGAGTTTTAATGGCATAAAACATTTTAACTAAGTAACACAATGCCTGTCAAATGCTAGAAACAAAATAAAAATGGGATTTAGATTCATTGCGATCCAGTGAAAATTTTTCTACTTGTTGGAGAAGTATTTTTATGAGCATTTTGGCTAATTAACTTTATATTTCATTTATAGGCGGCTTCCGGATTAACAAAACTAGCGTCGGTAGTTTTCATAACCTTGACCTTAAAACTGGAAGATTTTTTTTTAGTATATTTTTTTAATATAAAGCAGTTTACCGGTACACTCACCTATGCTTCTAAAAGATTTAAGTATATAGTGACATGTTACGGGCTGCAAACTATTAATTGCTATTTTGTTAACAACTATAAAAACCGTGCAATACCACACGTCGGCTTGCACCTGAAAAAAGAGTGTTTTTCTGAACTATATTTAAAGTGGAGAGGTTGTCTAAACTTGACTTCAAAAACCTTACTAAAGAGTTTTATTGGAAAAAAATAATCTTGGTAAACACAATAAAACCACACCCAAATCCAGCAGAGAGTGTCGTCTACTGGTGCATAGATATCTATTTAATTTTTAATAAAAGTTATAATTAACGCTTTGCTTGCCAACAAGCAACCCATATTATCCAAAACTATCTTAACCGCTTTTGATTATGCCGGCATATGCACACCTTTTTTTTGGCTTTCTAAATAGTTGGCGTCTAGAAAAAAAAAAGGTTTTAAACTTATCACAAAAAATTATGTCATTTATCTATTTGCTTGGTTTTTAATTAAACCAGGTGACTAAGTTGTAGCCTGGCTTGGCACAACTGTTACCGACAAAGCATCCTCAGTTGGTGGAGATATCGCCGTATCAGCGGATTGCGTGTATTGTTACTTGCTGTGGGTTTACAAAGTGATCATTTGTGTTGTTGGTGGGGTTTGGAAATCCGCTTTATTTTTTGAGCAGGTGGAAGAACTTTTGGTGAGTAACATAATAGAGAGGAGAACAAACAGATACTCTACCCCTGTGTTTTAAAAAAAAAAGACGGTTTACTATGTTTCTGTATACCTTA
Organism: Tachinus rufipes; assembly: GCA_963932245.1. Classification (NCBI taxonomy): domain Eukaryota; kingdom Metazoa; phylum Arthropoda; class Insecta; order Coleoptera; family Staphylinidae; genus Tachinus; species Tachinus rufipes. The sequence goes on from OZ010744.1 coordinate 14,150,277, forward strand.
CAGTCAACAAAGTGACCAAAAATTCAAAAGCTTTTTAGAAAAATTAATTTGAAAACAGATTGTGGGCAGATACCCATACATGCCTTTGTTGCTCTAGATTTCTGGTAATGCTTTTTGGTTTAAAGAATGCACCGAAGACATTCTAAAAGTTACAAGTATTAGCCGACCTATCAGACAGCATTGGCTTTTTCTACTAGGACGACATCTTAATGTGCTTTAAAATTAATGCCACACACCTAGTCTTACTACAAAAAGTGCTCAAACGCCTGCAGGAGTTCAGGTTTCGGTGCCACCCCAAAAAATGCGATTTTGGAACCAACTTGGTTTAATACCTGCGGCACCAAATTAGCCCGAAAGGGAAACATCTACTATCGCACCACCTTAAGTTATTCAGAGACCGTGGAACAAGAAACAACTGCGGAATTTTTGGGCCTAGACACTTGGTTCCGGGAGTACATAAACGACTACTTCAAGATAACAGCACCACTGATGGCCCTACAAAAGAGCAAACAACCATTTGTGTAGAGACAACCGAAAGCTACGGTTATCTATAATTGTCATACAATTATAATATATTATAAATAGATAGACACTACTCCAAACAAAACGTTTTAGTGGCTTAGACTCAAAAAGTTAGTTTACTTAGTGTAGCGGCTTTTTACTTAACTTACTAATATCTAGAATAAGATATTATGGTAGAACACCAATAGAACTTTCTTACAGATTACATAAAGTTTTAATAAAAATAGCTTGCGTCTTTTTTTTGTGATTTTCTTGTTTGCAAATTTGGGTTTTTTAGGCAAAACATACATTGTTATGAGACCAAGCGCGAAATGACGTCTGCGTGAATTCAATAGCGTTACGGAAATTTTTTTAAACAAAGTTGTAGTATAAGGATTCTTTGACAACGACCAGACTCATAACAATCTTTTGACACAAAACTACTATATGACTTTTTGAAAATAACAGGTGATTTTAACTAAAGCAATATGTGGTGTAGATTTTGAAATGACAAAATTAATTTTTTTTTTAGTACACTTAAAATACGCACAATAATATCCAACTTTATGATCGCACAAAATCAGTTGTTGAAAATGTGCACCAAAAAATAGAAGTCACTAAAAGGTCAACGTAGAAAATTTGGTATAAATTTATTGAAAGAAGCTTTGTATTCTGTTAGTTCTACTTTGATAGATTTGCAGATAGAAACTTGTAGTTTTTTTTGTCGTAGATGTCGACAATTGTTGACAAATTTAATCTTTGTGTGCAAGTCGACAAGAATTTTGACTGCAGTTGATTTGTTTTGTTTGGGAGCAATTACGGTAGGCCAATTCCATATATATTTTTTTAGCAAAATCTATCTTAGTAAACAATTTTAACTAAACAAATTGCTGCGTTTGTTTTTTTTCTTTAATGCATCATCGGCACAAGATACTGCTATTTGCCAGAAAATGCTAAGTAATCGAGCAAGGAAGACCAAACGTACTTTTGATTTTAAATAAAACAATGCATTACCAAGTAAAAAGTTGCTTTTAGAACCTTCATCAAAGCCTAAAGTTTTAGACAAAGCCTTTTTTTGCTTTTTTTATATTTATGATTATGAACTTGTCAATCGCTTGTCAGTTTTTGTAACGTACAACAATTAATAATGGTACAAAATAATCATATTTTTTCTTTAACAATTCAGTTCAATTATATTGTTAATGGATTATAAATTATATTTATTATAATAACTCCTAAATGAAATATAATAAAAACCAATCAATCAATATTAACTCAACTTTAAATGCCACATTACCAGTTTACTCGAAATACTCAACCATGACGGTGTTTGATAATTTAAAAATATTACTGACCGTATCGGCATTTCTATCGCTGCTGCCATTTTACGATTCTAAAGCTCGTGCGTTTAAACGACGTCGCATTTACTCAATAATAATAGCTGTATTATATTTGTTACAATGCGTACTATTTATATATACTGATTTTTTTATTAAAAACTCATCTTTGTTGTTTCAAATATCAAAAACCATGGTTATTTTATTGCATATTTATATGATTTTGGGAACATCGTTTTGGAAATACGAATCATTTCAAACTTTATTTAATACAATGTATGAAATTGATAATATTATTTTAAATAGAAGACATTTGAAACGAGTTACTTTAAATTTGATAGTTTTAACATTATTTTTTGTTATTGGTAAATTATGGGAAATCTATTTGTTTCAACTTATTTTGGGTTCTCTATTAAGCGGAATATTAAGTATGTATATTAATTTAAATTTTTATATTCAATTTTGTTTAATAAATTGTATTAAAAAACGGTTAATCTTATTTAATCAAATTGTTTCTGATGCTAAACAACCTATGAGTACTATGTGTGTAGAGAGATTTACTTTGGTGCATCAGAAAATTTGTTGTTTGGTTGATACATATAACGACATTTATGGTTGGAATATATTTATTACCATTGTTCTAACGGTTTTTGCAATTTTATTGAATATTCAAATAATGTTGATTGATGATTGGAGTACTGGCATGCTATCAATATCAGCTTTATCAGCTGTATTTCACACTGTAAGTATTTTAAATTATTTTACTAAGAGGTCACGGATAGCGGTTTTTAATCAACCTGCGACGGAACAAGAATAATATGTAGAAAAATTATTTTCGTTACTAAACTTTGTATCTTGCTTACGGACGGCTATCCGATTAACAAAACTGGCGCCAGTAGTTTTTTTCATTCCATAAAAAACTTCTAGTTAATTTTCTAAAATTACAAGTGTGTTTATTTTACTGTAGGTTTATAGGATAGTTTTGACTTTATTTTACAATTTTTAAATCAATTTTTGATTTTGATTTTTTTACCACTACCTGCTAAGAGGACTAAGAAGGAACGACTTACTGGAAACAAGATTATGAAAAAATGTTGCTCATTTTTTTATAAAATATTTTATGAAACAAATAATTGAAAAGTTGTTCCTGACACCAGAACCGAATAAAATTTTGAAAAATATTTTGTACATGACATTTGTCATGGAGTTGAAATTGAAAATGTCAAAAGGAGTCAATTGTCAAAGTTTTTAGTAAGCAGTGTCATTGTACTAACGGCGGAATTTTTGTAACCATGATACTATCAAAACCGGATGAGCAAGATGATGCATATAGATGGTTATTTAACTTATATGGTGCTTCAAATGTCTCAACTTTGGTCATAAGGCAAGCGAGTGCACTAAGAAAGTAATGCAAAGAAAATCTTGTTTTAAATGAGGCAAGAAAGCTAAATTATTTATCCAGAGATGCAGAAAAGTTAAATGCGAGGTACCCTTGTGTTTTATACATTTTAGCAAATTCGATCGAATAAAACACGAAGAATTGCTTAAGATACTCAAGACCACCGGAGCCGACAACAAAAACATTTGCATAATAGCAAACCTCTACCGGCAACAGACGGCAGAAGTACGAGATGAAGACCAAAGCACGGGAAATATCTAAATTTGCAGAGTTGTGAGGCAGGGTTGTGTGCTTTGCTAACCTTGTTTAACATATACTCGGAAAAAATATTTAAGGAGGCACTGGATGGAATGGAGGAAGGAATATCAATCAACGGCAAAATAATTAACAACTTAAGGTATGCGGACGACTTTGTTATATTTTCGAGTACAGCTCAAGGACTTCAGCTGATGATTCATAAGATCAAATTAGTTAACGAGAAGTACGGAAGACTAAATATATGCTAGTCATAAAAGATAATCTATTTTAGCGGACGATACTTTTCAACAACAAAACCATAGATCAAGTGGACAAAAACACATATCTAGGCACATGCGTGAATAAACTCAGGGATCATTTAGTAGAAATGAAATGCAGGATAGAAAAAGCAAGAACGACATTTATTCAGGTAAGAAATGTTTTCAACAGCCCAGAAATGAGCATGAAGATCAAAATATTGCGCTGCTACATTTTTTCAACACTAACGTACGGCGTCAAATTCTGGACTCTACCAAAAAATACAGAGAAAAAACTGGAGGCCTTTGAACTATGGCCATATTGTCGTATCCTAAATATCTCATGGAAAAAGCACATTAGTAATGAAGAGGTTCTGCAAAGAATGGGCAAGGAACAGGAAATATTGAAAGCTGTGAAGGTTATGAAATTGGAATATCTTGGGCACGTAATGAGGCATAGTGATAGATGCAGAATACTCTAACTGATTCTGGAAGGCAAGGTGATGGGAAGAAGAGGCCCAGGAAGACGCCTAATTTTATGGCTTAAAAATCTACGCTAGTGGTTTGACATGACATAGCTGCAACTTTTTTGCAGTGCAGTAGACAAGGAGAAGATTGTGATGATGATCGCTAATATCCGGAGCGGATGAAGCACGCCAAGAAGAAGAAGAAAGCATAAAAGGACACATTGTTGAGTATTGTTAGAAAAAACTAGGATGTTATTTCTGTAAACAAGAAGGACACTAGGTCAATGACATTGCTTGCTTAGAATACAGAAAAGCAAATAGGTGCAGGGCGGCTATGGACCTTTACAAGCAACAGCGTATAAACATGTTTACGGTCTCTAAACCTAACTTGAAGACTTATTAAAGTCAAAAGCAAGCAGCGGCAAAATATTTGTTGAGTAATAGAGATTAAAATAGCTTTTTACTTATACTAGCCGTCAGCTAACACAACAATAAAAAAACTTTGAAAAATTTGTGTTTAAACTGAACAGGGATATCAAAGTCAACGGGCTCAATATCCTAATATGAATCGATTTGATTGTTAATTCTCCTATCTAAGTATTAAGAAGAGGTCAAATATTAACTGAGTGCATGCACAGCATGTATCTTGCAACGCTCAACTCAAAGGAAACTTATACAAACTAAACAATAAAAGTTTTCACGTGGATTTGTTTTGCATAATCTTCAAAAAAAAAAATGAGTCAAACCTTGTTGATTACAAAAATTCTACATGGTTGTTAAAGAAGCATAGACAAGGAACTAAAACCACTAAGAAATGCATTTTAAGAAGGATTAACATCTATATTTTTAAAGTATATGAAGAAATGGTTCAGATGTTACAGCAAATTGTCTTTAGCAGCATTAGACAACGCCAAAAAACTTGTGATTAGACAAAAAAAAACAAGCTTGGAAGAAGGTTAGACTTCTGGTGAAATAAAATATCCCACACTGCGTTAGAGCTGTATCTTAACAAGACAAAATTTAGAGAAGGTAAATTGACTAAAGCCAATCGAGCGTCACACGGTTTAGCATAGCGTAGTATACAAATAAAAAAAGAATGAATTAAACAAGCCACCACAGCTTTTCAAAAAATCTGCTGGTCAAAATTTTGTAAGAAAATGGTGCTAGATATCTGGGATACAAGCTATAAACTGGGCATTTGGTCAAATTAGACGACAAATTATAGCTTGACATGGCAAAAAACTTTGAGAAATCTAAATGGCAGTATCGCTCTATAAAGATATTTGTGTCTGCACTGCTGAGAAAATAAGAACAGCTGGCAACAAAATTAGATGATAGAGAAAACTGTCAGCCCAAATAATATCTTTCCGGTAATCATTAAGACCGTGGCAGCATGGTAAACGTATTTAACAAACCTGTCAGAAAAAAATCTTTATGTCCGTTGGAAGACAAACAAACTAATAGAAAACCTCAAATGAATGACAAAATTTTTTTATACAGACTTTTTTGTCTTCTGAACACTAAGGAAAAACTGTTTGAGCACAATATATCAGAGGCTACAGATAAGATAGAAGCAAAAAGTAAACTCGCTGACAGTGAATTTGAATTTTGAAAATAGTGTTTTATCACAAATGCACTAAAACGGGTTAAGAAGCTAGTCAAAGCTGCTAAAAAACACAAAAAAACTTTATCGCGCTACTTACCAGATGTGATAAACGCTTTTAGCTTTGTTAGAAGCTTTTACTTGAAGAACCAGGTGATAACGGTTAACAAAAAATGACAATAACGCGCGGAGATTTATAAGGTTCAATTGTTTGTTTGCTGAGATATGACGACGCGCAATGTGCTGAAGCTGTATTTGGCCGAAGACGAAACCCGGATTGATTTTGCTAACAATTTGAAAGTTGTAGTCCGCGGTACAAGTAGATAAGCTATAAAAGAGGTGGCAAAATGGAGCATCTAGAAAATTGGCAAATGCTTAGCAGAGAAAGGTCTATCCGTGAAACAACGGAAGACAGAAGTAGTTGTTACAACAAAAAAAAAACGTGGTTGTAAGAGTAACACTGGACAAAATTTAGAGCACACATCAGATGGAATTTGAACATGTAGAACTAACTCCAATAGACCTCTAAAAAACAGAGAATACAGCAGATGTACTAAACCGGCTAATGCCAAATGTGGGTGGTTCAAGACTGGGACATAGACAATTGATGAGATTTAGTAGTTGTAGAGTCCAATAATCTTAATCTTATGCCGTTTGCTATCCTAATTGAATATAGGTCTCCAACTCTGCACGTAATGCTGGCAACTTACATTACGAGGGACCTACAGTTTTTAAGTGGATTCCGAACCACTGGAGAGATTTCATCACTCTATCAAAGAGGGTTATTAGCCGTAAAACTCCACGCTGGCAAGGTGGGTTGGGCAGTGGGAGAGCGTATAAACATGTGAAAAGTGTGTCACGGTATGTGTGAATCAAACCCACGATCTTTAGTGCAGCGATCGGATGCCTAGACCATTGCATTGCAAGTACAAAAAAGTAAGAATTGCGAACTCTTATAGAATAACCTCGTTGTAATTTCTGTATAATTTCTGGCAAGAAAACGAGCTTCTACAATTAGCAACGAAATAAGAAACAGTACCAGGCAGAAAACCATAGAGAATTGGAAGGAAGAGTAGAGCTTCTCAGGGAGCCCAGCAAGATGGAGTTGTTACTTGGTCAGGAAGATAATGCCATGAGTTACACAAAAGCATGGTAACGTGGGTTATTTTTTGACGCAGTTCCTGACAGGACATGTGTGATGTTTTGTCTCATACTTGAACAGGGAAAAAAAAAAGGCAGAAACCGATGCATGCGCCTACTGTGCGGAAGTTAACCAGAGTTGGTGTAGTTTGTCAAAGTATTTGATTTGTTTTAACGTAGCGACTGTATTTACAATTTTTATCATCAATCGCATCTTGTAAGTTTTTGTAATTTATTAGAGCCTTGCAGATGTTTGCCTTCACTTTACAAACAATTATTTTTCAAAACTGTTGCTGAAAGTAATACATAGAAAGCAGGTATGCAGTTTGATTATAAATAAGTGTTTCAAATGAACCCTCCTACATACCCTAGAAGTTTGTTACTTCTATTCAGTATATCGATATGAATTGATTGAAACACACGACTTTATTTAAAGTAAATTATTGCATAATTAAGATATTCAGTTTTTTGAAAAATTACTTCTTAGTCCATATCAGGTCCTTTATGTTTGATCTATTTACCGTTAATTGTGTAACATAATTTTAAGCATATTATAAGCTTATATATATAAAATACTCAATAATCGGACCAAATAACCAATGATTAATGGACTGATTAGAATTGTAAAAAAGTATTACCTATTGTTGATCAAAGCAGTAATTTATTTTTATTACATATTTAACGAACTCTTTAGCACAATAAATTATTTTTACTTATATAAATACTTCAATCAATATCATTATTCAAGAATAAAATAATACGAGCACAAATGTAGTATATAACTAAACCAAACCAGTTCATCAAAAGTAACTCAAGATGTTGTTTAATGATTTAAAAATTCTACTAATATTATGCGCGTTTCTATCGCTAATACCATTTCACAACTTTAAACATTGTAAAATAAACCAAATATATTCAATAACAATAGGAATTTTATTTATTTTGCTTATTGTAGTAACCAATTGTGTAATGTGTTTTGATTTAACGATTTCATTTGTAATGGCAACCAACTACTTGAATTCAATATTAAATATATATATTATATTGGGTTCTTCATTTTGGAAATATAAATTGTTTAAGGATTTATTTACAAACATTAACAAATTTGATGAAGTTATTTTAAACAATTTAAATTCTAAATGGATCTGTTTCAATTTATGCTTGATAATAATCTGGATTATTTTTTACTCATCAGTTCAGTATATTCAATTTCCTGAAACTATTCTTGAAACTTTACGTAGTATTATTATATTGTTGTTTTTGTTGATTAATCTTTTTTGGCAAATGTGTTTATTAAAATGTTTTCAGAAACGTTTTATTGCATTAAATAAAACAATTTATAATTGCAACAAAATTGATGTTAGTAGAATTATTTCAGCTCATGAAAACATATGCGATTCAGTTGATATTTACAATGAAATTTACGGTTGGAATATTTTATTAAACTTGGTTATTTTGGTAGTGTTTATATTGGGATGCATTAAGATGCTCTTGGAGTCAAATAATGAATGGGATTTTAAATTAGTGATTTTGAACTTTTCAACAGCTTTGTTGGTTACTGTAAGTATTAGTTTATATTATAACTATTAATAAGCAAACAAAAATGCTTATGTAATAAAATTGTTAAGAAAACTTAGGGTCTTATATCAAAATTAAAATTATAAATGAAATAATAAAAGAATTTACTATGTTTCTTATTACATTACTAGTTTTGGCTCTACTCGAGCCTACTGTAGAAATCTTTGGTAGAAATTGTTTTATTATTTCATAAACTTGAATTATCACGTAGTAGAAGTCACAACTATCAATTATATTAAATATATAAATATTGACATCTACTATGATCTACTCGGAATATTTATCAGATCAGAAAAGGTTTTGTTTGCAAGACGTTATTTATTTTTATTAAATTAAAAAAAATATATTTGCTTAAAATTTTCAAAAATTAATGATTTTTTTTTTGGATCAATATAATACGTAAAACCTAATCATACATTGTTAAAAACCTATTGAAAAGTTTCTTGATTAACATTTGAACTAGATCATAACTACTAACAAGTAGTTTGAATTGGCATGCTCACTTAACCGCCTATTAGTTATCAAAGAACTAGACGTTTTTTCTTACTGGAAGTGTTAGAAATCAGAGAAGTAGGAGGTGATATCGATTCTCTTGATGTCCAACACTTTAGTGGATGGGTGAGTAATTTTAGATTATGATTACTATAAAATAGTTTAAACTCAAATGAATATTCACCTGTCCAAGAAGTTGTTAACAAAAAATTAAAAGTTTTTCTTTCAATAAACAACACTTAGTTGGAAGGGTTACTCTAAATCATAATTGCCATTGAGTAGTTTGAACTGTAGTGCCCACTTACTCGTCCAAGAGTGTGTTAACAAGAAAATTTTTTTTTGCAAGTTTTAAAAGGTCAGAAGAAAGGTGAATCTAATTTCTTGCTTACCAAAATTTGGGTGGGTAACTGGATCATTCCAATTAATGATTACCAACCAGTAGTTTGAACTAGAGTAAAGAAATAAACAAATTACAATTGAATTAACGTTTATCATTTGAAGAATTACTTTCTTAGCACTTACACAATACTTTCTGGTATTTCCGATTACTTACAATGATTATTGCAAAAATCCCTGTTAATCTCCACAAAAACATTTCTCTCAAGCCAACTGCTATTTATCTTCGACTTAACTTTTTCATATCTAGCTTTCTTTTCCAGTAAATAAAACAAACAGAAGGAAAACTTATAAAAACACAATTTTAAAAAAATATTTAATATATTTTAATACAATTATTCAAATGTGGCAACACATTGTCCATTTAAATCATTATCATACCCACGTGGACAGGGAACATGAATTACTATGTTATGGATACTACTGGTATTAAATTTTAATTTTTCTCCATTTACTGTTTGGGTGCAATTTGATTCTTTAGTTGTATTAAAATCCATTGATGCTTTATCCACAGTTTTCTGCTCTTTAGGTTTATCTTCATCCCAAAATACGCAACAATTTCCTGTTTTGCCTTCTTTAGTTGCGAAAGGCATCATTGTGCACTTGAATGTGCCACAATTTGCACATACGACACACAATAAAATTAAACCAACTGTTAAATTCACCATTGCGACCTCTAATACTGATGTTTAAGGTGATTTTAACACTTAAATACCTAACTTGTTTGCGCCAACATTATTGATTCTTGGAATTATGTATGCAATAATTATAAAATCAATATTAACATGGCAATTATTGCTGTTTAAATATTGAAATATTTTGCGTATATAAATTTCATCACATTATAAATATCGAGTAGTTCCGAGAAAATCCTGATAGAATGTTGCCAAGAGAAAATTAAACGCCGTTTCTTGATAGACTTAATATTTCTTCGATTAATTAATGCGAAAACTTTGAATTTCTAATAATCTAATCAAATTACCAAATCTAATATTCGCTTCATTTAACTAACGAAGGGCTCAAAAAAGTTTAATTTAATTGGCTCGGATATAATTGATTGTTTGCTTATTTTATATTTTTTTGATGAAATGTTTGCTTAAATTATTACCATGTGTGTATCATATTAGCAACTTGATAATTGAATGATTTATAATAAAGTTTGTTTGCTTGAGTTGATTTAGTAATTAAGTTTGAAACTCAAAACCAATTTTTGAAATAACTAGGTCACATATCCCAGCTAGATATCAAGGAAGCTACATCATTTATTTCCAGTTAGTAAAATGAATCAAAACATGACGCAACGTTGAAACCGGACAGATGTTGATTAATTAATTAAATAATTAATTCAAGAATTATTTGATTTCGATTCGAAAATTTGTCAAGCCATACTGCACAGAAGCAATTCGTTAAATGGATGTTATTCAGGAGTTGTAATAAATTCAAATTAGAAGCAATTAGTTAGATATTATTTGTACTAAACAATGCGACGATTTATATTAAGAATAATGGTAGAGATTTAGTTGTGATGTCGTCGCATGTATAAAAATATTGATTTTGTCTGGTCTATTTAGGGAGAAATAATACATTTCATTCACAATAATATAAAGTAAGAGACAGATATATTTGTACAAAAACTGAGTTCATTTATCATGCAGGACAAAACATGTTTTGTATATTATTTTTCTTCTTCTATTTTATTGTTTATAATATTTACCGGACATTACTTCCAATTTTTTGCCCACATTCAGCAATTCACATATTCTACATAAACTTGCTTCAGATACGAAAACTACTTTATCAATAAATTTCCCCATATTCACAGCGTTCTCATTCTATGCAATATATGCATACGAAAGGATAAATAACATGCGCAACTGGTTATGACAGTATGTGTGCCCATCATATTTGAAAATGGAAGGATAGTACAAACAATAATACCGAATGTACAATCCCTCGAAAAACATAACTTTTATTGTTATGTGACAGGATTAATCTGGTAGGTGGAATGAAATGTGTTTTGCATTGATTAATGTATTTACAGTTTTGAACGTAAAGTTCAATTTGTAGATATGGGAATCCGTGGAATCATGATGAATTTAACGTTCAGTTATTCAGATATCTAGCATTTATTTAAACAGTTTTAATTAAATTTTTATATCTGTAACGTTTTTAAATTAATAATTAAGAGTTTTAAATGTTACTTTGGTAATTTGGTAATCAAGGGTCTTCAATGCAAAAAGATACTGTTCTTTTTTCAGTTTATGACCAAAGTTGCTTTATATTTTGCAATTTTGAAATTTTAAGAAGATTTTTTTCACTTATTAAGAAGTAAATACTATATACCTTTTGACATATATTTCAAATTTCATAGCCCGGCAACAGTTTATGCTGGATTTTGATGTTTTTAGATAATTTTTTATATTTCAAATTTGGATTTGCTATTTTTAAAATTTTATAAAAAAAAAATTTGGTATTTTCTGGAATTTTGCAGTTTTTAATCGTTAAGCAGACTTTTGCACCCTTTGACAAATTATAGCTAAATTTGCTGCTTCCAATTTTGATATGTCATGGTCAAATTTTGCAATTTTTGGAATTTCATTTTTTTTTATTTTTCAACAGTTTATGGCCAGATTTTGGTGTTTTTAAATGTTTCAAAACCCTATTTTGTTTTTTATAAATAGATATTTGCACATTTTAACAGTTTTTTACTCTAAAGCATGGTAACGAGCTAATAGTTTGGAATGGAGTCACCCACCCATCCACCTAAGTGTTTCGTTTTTAAAACGTTAAATCACGACTTTCTCTTGTGACAAAATGACTTTTGACATCCGCATAAAAAAAGAACTTTAAATTTTTTTGATAACAAACATTTGGGCGTTTGGGTGGAAAGCCCCAGGGCATGGTAACAAGCCAAAATAGAGTTAAATCACAACTTTTTTTGGTGACAAAATCAATTTTGATGTCCGCATAGAAAAAGAACTTTATTTTTTTTTTATAACGCACATTTAGGCGGGTGGGTGAAACACTCTTGAACATAGTAACGGACCAATAGTTTGGAATAGAGTTGTCTGCACTGCTAAGAAAGTAAGAACAGCTGGCAAAAAAATTTGATGATAGAGAAAACTGTCAGCCCAAATAATATTTTTCTGGTAATCATTTAGACCGTGGTAGAATGGTAAACGTATTTAACAAACCTGTCAGAGAAAAAAATTTTACGTCCCTTGGAAGACAACTAAACTAATAGAAAACTTTGAATGAATGACAAAAGTTTTTTATACAGACTTCTTTGTTTCCTCAACACTAAGAAAAAACTATTAGAGCACAATAAATCAGAGGCTACAGATGAGATAGAAGCAAAAAGTAGATTTGCTGACAGTGAATTTGTATTTTGAAAATAGTGTTTTATCACAAATGCACTAAAACGGGTTAAGAAGCTAGTCAAAGCTGCTAGAAAGCACAAAAAAACTTTATCGCGCTACTTACCAGATGTGAAAAACGCTTTTAACTTTGTTAGAAGAACACAAAAAACAAAATTTGCTTAACCTAATAAATATCATTTGCTTTTACTTGAAGAACCAGGTGATAACGGTCAGCAAAAAAATGGCAATATCGCGCAAAGATTTATAAGGTTCATTTGTTTGTACGCTGAGAAATGACGACGCGCAACGTGCTGAAGCTGTATTTGGCCGAAAAGGCAACCCGGATTGGTTTTGCTAACAACTTGAAAGTTGTAGTTTGCTATACAAGTAGAGAGGCTATAAAAAAGGTGGCAAAATGGAGCATCTGGAAAATTTGCAAAAATTAAGCACAGGAAAACAGAAGTAGTTGTTATAACAAAAAAAAAACGTGGTTGTAAGAGTAGGACTGGACAAAATTTGAAGCACACATTAGATGGAACTTGAACATGTAGAACTAACTCCAATAGACCTCTAAAAACAGAGAATACAGCAGACGTACTTAACCGGCTAATGCTAAATGTGGGTGGTTCAAGACTGGAACGTAGACAAGTAATGAGCTCTAGTTGTAGTAGAGTCCAATATGCTCTAATAAGCTTTGACACGGGTAGAACAATTAAAAAATACCAACTACAAGCAACTGCTAGAAAAAGTACAAAAAAATGGCTTTAAGAATTGCTAACTCTTATAGAATAACTTTGTTGTAATTTCTGTCTACCTTCTGGCAAAAAAACGAGCTTCTACAATCAGTAAAGAAATAAGAAACAGTACCAAGCAGAAAACCATAGAAAATTGGAAGGAAGAGTAGAGCTTCTCAGGGAGCCCAGCAAGATGGAGTTGTTACTTGGCCAGGAAGATAATGCTATGAGTTACACAAAAGCATTGTGACGTGGATTATTTTTTGACGCAGTTCCTGACAGGACATGTGTGATGTTTTGTCTCATACTTGAACAGGGAAAAAAAAGGCAGAAACCGATGCATGCGCCTACTGTGCGGAAGTAAACCAGAGTTGGTGTAGTTTGTCAAAGTATTTGATTTGTTTTAACGTAGCGACTGTATTTACAATTTTTATCATCAATCGCGTCTTGTAAGTTTTTGTAATAGTTATTAGAGCCTTGCAGATATTTGCCTTCACTTTACAAACAATTTTTCTTCAAAACTGTTGCTGAAAGTAATACATAGAAAGCAGGTATGCAGTTTTATTATAAATAAGTGTTTCAAATGAACCCTCCTACCTACCCTAGAAGTTTGTTACTTCTATTCAGTATATCGATATGAATTGATTGAAACACACGACTTTATTTAATGTAAATTATTGCATAATTAAGATATTCGGTTTTTTGAAAAATTATTCCTTAGTCCATATCAGGTCTTTTATGTTTGATCTATTTACCGTTACTTGTGTAACATAATTTTAAGCATATCATAAGCTTATATATATATATATATATATATAAAATACTCAATAGTCGAACCAAATAACCAATGATTAATGGACTGATTAGAATTGTAAAAAAGTATTACTATTGTTGATCAAAGCAGTAATTTATTTTTATTACATATTTAACGAACTCTTTAGCACAATAAATTATTTTTACTTATATAAATACTTCAATCAATATCATTATTCAAGAATAAAATAATACGAGCACATATGTAGTATATAACTAAACCAAACCTGTTCATCAAAAGTAACTCAAGATGTTGTTTAATGATTTAAAAATTCTACTAATAATATGCGCGTTTCTATCGCTAATACCATTTCACAACTTTAAACATTGTAAAATAAACCAAATATATTCAATAACAATAGGAATTTTATTTATTTTGCTTATTGTAGTTTTGATAATAAATATTTACAAAATTTAATCAATACAATTAAGCAATTTTTAAAAGTATTGAAAAATGCTAATTAAAATTATCTGGTTTTTAATATATTTTTGAAAACCCAACAATAAAATATAATCACATAACTAATTATTGTTTTTTTGTTTTAGATCCAAGGTGTCGTAATTGCAACAATGTGCGAAAAAGTAGTTAATGAAGGAAAGAAAACTATAACGATATCTTATAAAGCTCTATATAGATACTCCAACAATTTATCGCTAAGAGAAAAGTTCTTTATATTGGCACAACAAGCGACGGCTAGATGTCCAAGATTTACTGCGGCTGGATTTTTTAATGTTGATTTTGCTATGCTTTTTACATTTGTTAATTTAATTACTACTTATGTTATTGTAATTATTCAGTTTTCAAACCCTAATGATTGTAGTAATAGCTCAAATATGCCTGTTTCTGCTACAACCGGACATGATCATTAAATATAATTGTATAATATTGTGTTTAACTTATTAATCCTATAATTTAAAAATAATACTATGTTTTTTAATTGCTTCTATCTTTTTGGGAATTGCATTTCTTCATTTTTCAACTTCAAACATGTTCTCAAATGCAAAAAAATATTGTAAACTGTCAAAAACGTTTTCAAACTTTTAAAAATGTGTGTAATAAACGACAAACTATTTCTGAACTGTCAGACTTGTTCCACAAAAACATTTTTAAACTGTCATACATGTTTTGATGTACAGAAAAATGTTTATAATGTTTAGAAAAATTTACGACAAACTATTTACTGTCAAACATGTTCTAATGTGACAAAAATGTTTCTTAAACTGTCAAAAAAATGTATCAACTGTCAAAACTATATCTGTCAACTGTCATAGTAACATGTCATTTAATAAAATCACATGCGTCAAAACCAGAAACAAATGTCAGTTGTCAAAACAGTAACATTTGTCAAAATATTAGAACTCGTTTGTCAAAAACTTGATTTATATTAAAAAAGCTAGACCAAAACCTAAAAAAAATTTCTTAAATTGTCAAACTTATTCTGAAAAATGACAATTTGTTACAAAATGTTTTTAATTGTCAACAAAGAATAATTATTACAAAAGTGTGGCAACATGTTCCCAACTAACTTAAGTTTCTAATTTACAATAAACAATTCCTAAACTGCTAAACACGTTTTGATATGCAGACAAATTATCTTGAACCGTAAAAGAATATTGTACTGTACTACAATTTATTCCTGAACTAACATATCCTGATGTCTGACAAAATGTTCTTGATACGTAGCTTACTTTAAACTAGAGCTTTCTTCTTATATTTGCGCTTGGGACCGGCAGTAATATAATAGATACTGTTCTACTCAAACTAAACAGCATCTACTTTAGACAAAGTTATAAACAATTTTATCAAACAATCTTAACCTTTTAGAATTAGCATCTAAGAGCAGTTTCATTAACTCAAAAACCTCTAATGGCCTAGAAATCAACTGCAAACCTTAAATCGGTAACAGCTTCTAGAAAGCTGTAACAAACAAACAACTAAGTTTAAAATAAAGTGAAACTTAGTAAATAAAGAAAAATAGGGATTGATTGTAAAAGTTGGTACAAAAGCACAAATTGTTTTATAAACCTAACTAATTATTTTTCTATTTAATGTAGTTTAGTGATATACAAGTTAAGTTTAAGACTCCAATGCAATTTTTGCAATACACAACTTATCCAGTTTTTACCATTAGACTTTGCTCTATAGTTTCAGATTTTTTGTAAACTATTAGAGAAGTTGTTTTAAAAGAAAGAGAACAAGTTTTGAACTTATCAGTACCATTTAAAACCATGTAAATTACAGTTAAAAAATTTACCCAGCAGATTTCATCAATTAACGTATGCACCACAGACAGACAAAATTCACGTTCAAGCCGTTACCACACATCTCGTTGACCTTTGTTGACGTCGTTACAGCCAGTTTCTGCTAAAACAAATGCAAGAAAGCAATCTACTATAACTAACATACGCATCCTGTTTAGTAACATTAATAATTTTTTTATAATTGATTCAAGTTACCAGTTATTTCTATTAATGATCATGAAGTTACTAAATTGCTTGTCAGCTTTTATATCTACATATAACATCAATAATTGTACAAAAGAACCATCAATATGTTTTATAGAAATCCAATAACAATTCAATTCAATTATATTGTCATTTTATTATAAATGAAACATGATTTATATTTATTATAATAACTTCTAAATGAAATACAATAAAAACAAATTAATCATATTAACTCAATTTTGAAGACCACAACGCCAGTTTAGTTGAAATAAGCAACCATGACAGTGTTTGATAATTTCAAAATATTACTAACCGTATCGGCATTTCTATCGCTACTGCCATTTTACGATTTTAAAACTCGCACGTTTAAACGACGTCGTATTTATTCAATAATAATTGTTATAATATATTTGGTACAATACTTGTTATATACCATATATCTCAATGCATTATTTTCGTATTTATTTTATCAAACATCAAAGTTTGTAATTACTTTATTGCACATTAATATGATTTTGGCAACATCGTTTTGGAAATACGAATCATTTCAAGCTTTATTCAATACAATGCATGAAATTGATAATATTCTTTTAAATAGAAAATATTTAAAAGGAGTTACATTTAATTTGTTACTTTTAATGCTAGTAACTATTATTAGTAAATTGTGGGAACTGTATTTGTATCCCCCCAGTTTTTTGTACGCAATAGTTAATATTTATGTCAATATCAATTTTTATATTCAAATATGTTTAATTAAATGTATTAAAAAACGGTTATGCTTATTTAATCAAATTGTTTCTGATGATAAACAACCTATAAGTACTATGTGTGTAGAGAGATTTACTTTGGTGCATCAGAAAATTTGTTATTTGGTTGATACATATAATGACATTTATAGTTGGAATGTATTTATTAACATTGTTAACCTAATGTTTACTTTGTTGTTGTTTATTCAAATAATGTTAGTTGATAATTGGAGTTTAGAAACATTATTACTAAGTATAATTTCAACTGGATTTTACACTGTAAGTATTTTTTATAATATTGCTATTATCAAGTTTTAATTAAAGATCTGTTTAAGCAAGTTTAAAAATCAAAATATATAAAAAATACTTAAATGTTTTTTTTATACTATTTAAGTTTATTATCTGCATTTGATAAATCATAAAATAATAATAATACCAAGCATACTATCTGCAGAAACAACAGAAGTATTACAATATTTAAATTTCTTGGTTTTTTAACAACTTCCGCAACAAACGCTAATCCATCCATTTTACCGAGCATTTATTATATTATTTTTTAACGGTTGGCAGCTGCCATTTTAACCGACGTTAACGTTTCACTGCAAAAAGTAAACTTACAAGTGAATTGCTTTCTCTCTTTACTTGTTTCTTTCCATCTGCGCTTCTTTAACTTGATCTTGAGCTGCTGTTCTTAATTTGACCTGGCTTGGTAAATTACGTGCTCTGCATTTAACGCGTGTATTGTTTAGCATCCTTGCTCCATAACAATATTATTATCGAACAATATGCAAAGAAAATTGAACAAAATGTTTGTTGATCATGCTTCGTACAATACATTTTTGTAATTTTTTATGTTATTGATAACAAATATTTACAAATAATAATCAATACAACTAAGTTTACTACTAGTATAAAAAATGTTAATTCAAATTATCTGGTTTTTAATATGTTTTTCAAAACCCAACAATAAAATATAATCACATAACTAATTATTGTTTTTTTGTTTTAGATTCAAGGTGTTGCAATTGCTACAATGTGCGAAAAAGTAGTTAATGAAGGGAAGAAAACTATAACCATATCTTACAAAGCTCTATATAGATACTCTAACAATTTATCGGTACGAGAAAAGTTTTTTATATTGGCACAACAGGCGACTGCTAGATGTCCAAAATTTACTGCGGCTGGATTTTTTAATGTTGATTTTGCTATGCTTTTTACGTTTGTTAATTTAATTACTACTTATGTTATTGTAATTATTCAGTTTTCAAACCCAAATAATTGTAATAATAGCTTTAATATGCCGGTTTCTGCTACAACCGGACATGATCATTAAATATAATTGTATAATATTGTGTTTAACTTATTAATTCTATAGTTTAAAAATAATACTATGTTTTTTAATTGCTTCTGTCTTTTTGTCAATTGCATTTCTGTATTTTCCAACTTCTAAACATGTTTTCAAGTGCAAAAATATTTTAAACTTCAAAAACGTTCTCAAACTTCTAAAAATGTGTGTAATGAATGACAAACTATTTCTGAACTGTCAGTCTTGTTCCACAAAAACATTTTTTAAACTGTCATACATGTTTCGATGTTCAGAAAAATGTTTATGATGTTAAGAAATATATACGACAAAGTATTTACTGTCAAACATGATCTAATGTACCATAAAACGTTTCTAAACTGTGAAAATTGGTTATAAATTTTAATTATGTTCTAATGTACAACAAAAACCATTTATAAACTGACAAAAATGTTTTTTAAACTGTCAAAATAATATATCAACTATCAAAACTGTATCTGTCAACTGTCATGGTAACATGTCAACTAATAAAATCACATTTGTCATCGGTCTAAACCAAAAACAAACGCCATTTGTCAAAACAGTGTCCTTTGTCAAAATATTAGAGATCGTTTGTCAAAAGCTTGAATTATATCAAAAAAGCAAGACCAAATCTTAAAAAAGTGTTTTTAAACTGTCAAACTAATTTTGAAAAATGACAAATTGTTACAAAATGTTTTTAATTGTCAGCAAAGAATAATTATTACAAAAGTGTGGCAACATGTTCCAAATTAACTTCAAGTTTTTTAACAAAAATATTAATTCTAAAATGATAAAAAACTCTTTGTTTGGCCTCACGAGATCCTCAAAGTTTTGTTACGCTTGGCAACGTAGCAAAATTTCTATTTTTAAATTTAAACTTATAATGTAGGCACTTAATATATATATTTTTTTTACATTTACAATTTATATTATTTTTTGTTTTTTCTCCACTTGCTGCTCCACGCCGTTTTCATGTTGATGGCTGCAGAGCATCGAATTCGGGGCACCATTTTATGTTTCCATTCATTATCTTCTATCTTCTTTTAACTAGATCTTGTTAACATATAGTGTTTTTTAATTTTTATTTTGAATTATTTATAATTCTTTGTTTTCTTAATATTTTCAGGCAGTTGGTTGTACGTGACATTGTTTGTTTTGCTTTTTTTGTTCTTGTTGCGTGTACATGTATATTGCTTCTTCGTCCGTGAATTTCTTTGTTGGTTTTTATTTGGAGGTTGGTTTTAATTTATTTATTTTTAATTTTGTTTATTAGTTTGCATTTTTTTATTTTTATTTTTTCATTTATCTTTGTTTTGTTAATTATTTTGTATACTTCTTGTGTTGGTGTTAGTTTTGGTAGTTTGTATATTATTTTTAGAATTTTGTTCTGTTGTCTTTGTATTTTCTGAATGTTTGTTTTTGTTGTTTCTCCCCATATGTTTATTAAATAATTAATTTTTGTTAAAAATAGTAAATGGTAGATACTTAATGCAGTTTCTTTTGTAATGCAATCTCTAGCTCTATACACAGCTTCTATTGTTGCTGCGCTTTCTTTTAATAATTTGTTAATATGTGTATCCCAGGTGAGTTTTTCAGTTAATATTATTCCTAAGTTTTTTGTCTATTTTGTTCTAGTAATTGGTATGTTATTTATTTTAATTTTTATGTTAATATCTTTGTGTTTATTGTTTGTATGTTTTTGTCGTATCATTTAGTTAATTTCTTAACGTCTTCATTTATGTTTTTCTCTATTTCTTCTTTATTTTTTCCGTGATATATAATACATGTGTCATCAGCATATGTATATATTTTACCAACTAAGTATATATTATATATATCATTTATGTATAATATATATAACATTGGCGCTAGTACTCCACCTTGTGGTAGCCCATATTTTGCTATTGTAGATGTACTAAGTATGTTGTTTATTCTTGTTTTTTGTGTTTTGTTTTTAATATATGTTTTTAGTAGTTTTAAGTTTGTGTTATTTATTCCAAGAATTTCTATTTTGTTGATCAATTTGTCTTTGTCGATTGTGTCAAAGGCTTTTCTCATGTCTATAAATATTGGTATTACATACTGTTTGTCATCATGTCAATTCAACCATTTGACAAGAAAAGTGTGAGAAGTGTGCTCCTGCAAATAAAGTGTTTTACGGTGTTTCTAAACAATTTTAAGTATATTTTTTTACATCTGCATACAGATAAAAGTATTGTGAATCTAGTGATATATAAATTTTAAAAATCAATTTAATTAAGAATTATGAGTGAAAATATGAATAATGTGAATAAAATAAATAAAACCAATGTTAAAAGTTTAAAAACCGCGGAGATTAAGAAAGAATTGCAAAAACGGTGAGCGATATGCAGCGGGCGAAATGCCGAGAGTTAAATTCCACGAGTTGGAATGAGACTTTTTAAAAACTATTAATTACTTTTTATTTAAATCATCAAACTTTACATGGTTTGATCTATTCTAATATAATTGAAGTTGATTATAATGGTTAATTATAATGATTAAATATTAATTATTAATTGGTCATAGTAGCTCGCGATTTGCAGCGAAGTCTAGTTACCGATTTTAGGTGTACTTGTTACTACTATATGTTGGACTGGCTCCTCTGGGACGCGTCGTCGTATTCATATGTTTTGTTGTGATGGCTCAGCATTTACTGTATCATAACACCATCGGCCTAAATGCGGAGACATCCTCTGTGTTGACTTAAGGAATCCAGGGGTGGGTCCCATAATTATTTGCGTCTTGGTCCGTGAGACTTACATTTTCAGGATTATTTTCTGAAACTGATAAAAGTCTTTTAGTTTTAGCATATCTTAGTATCAATATAATTGCTCCAATGATTAGAAATCCATAAATGAAGATTGTCCAAATTGTTGGAGGTTGTTTGTAAAGTGTATTTGAATTCTTCAGGATTTGAAGGTCCTTTTGAAGTTTGATTAGATCGTCATTGATTCCACTTATGTTTGTTATATGCATTTTATTTAGTTTTGCTAAGTGCGTTTTCCATTGTGCTGGTTGAGCTTTCTCTTGTGAAAAAACTAGTTTGGGTATATTTGGTATACTAGCAATTTTCTTTTCTTGATAACTAGTTAATGTAAGATTCTTTATGTACAAAGAACATCCTGATGTCACTTTTGCAAGGTAGGTACCATTGATTACGTCCAGTTCGTTCTGTTTGTTGCATCTTTTCTCAATCTTCTGATCGAAGGGTGAAACGATCATCCATAGATTTTCGTAAATTTTTCTTATCCACGGTTCTTGAATTGTTTCATAGTTATGCACACATTTTTGATAATGATTTGTGTAGGATAATAACTGAACTTTACATGGTGAATCTTGAGTGATCTGTAGACTGCTTGAAGCTTGGCACAGATACTGCATAGTTGATATTTCTTGGCAGGATTCAGTGAGAGATACAAATTTTTCACGATCAATTGCCAAAAATGGATGATTTGGTATAATATAATGGAAAGAATTGTTATAGTTTCGAATTGGTAAAGGATATAATTGATAATATGAATATTGAGAAATTTCTACTAAAGGAATTTCTAGGATAAATATGATTGAATTTTCTTTAGTATAAGCTTTTACTGTGATTATTTTTTCAATCAAATAAATATTTTCTGCTGTTGGTTCTTGTAACAATTTTTCTGTTTTTAGTGTTTGACTTAGTTTATTTAATTCAAACATTAGATTATTGGTATTCATTATTGATGGGTGATATACATTTAGTTTGGCAAAAGTTACGGCATTTATTAGCGTAGACAGAATATTATTTGCATTTTCTATCAGAAATATAAGTTGATTGAAGGTAGCATAGATAGTAATTCTATGTGCTTCTTCTAACTGGTAGAAAGTATAGTTTTTCATAGCTTCGTTAATTTGTAGCATTCTTGAGTTCAATAGTAACTGATTACTTCTTAGTTCGAATATAGTTTTATTGAATTCTTCAATTGCTTTGATTGATAAAGAAATTTGTTTGTCTAATATTAATTGAGTTTTAGATTGTGATTGAATTATGTGCTCAATTGCTTTATCGTATTTTTCTGCATCTTCATTATCCAAATTTCCAGTAATTTTCTTTATTATCTGGCCTAGCACGTCAATTGCTCTTTTAGTTATTCGTGAATTTGGCTGAGGTACAATTTGATTAAGTTGTCTTAACATTTTGTATCTTTTTACAGTTAATATAGATAAGTAATTTGACATTTCCGTGCTGTAGTGATTTCCATGTGTTCCCTTTTTTACTATGGTTATCCAATCAATACAATTTTTATTAAGATCTTGAATTTCTTGAATAAGATGCTCAAGGTGGTATATAGTTGTTATTTTCCATATGTTTGATTTTATTTGAGCTTCTCCTAACTTTATAGGAAGAAGACCTGAGTTGTCAGTGATTGGTTCTAGGGTAATGTCGCTTCTGATGTTAGGGATATAACATCCGAAGAGTCTGAAACAATAGAATGTTTCAAATTTCTTGTATGAAATCTTCTCATTCTTGTTTTTGTTTTGACTTCTACAGTTGAATCATCATTAATTTTTGTGATTTTATAAGGACCTGAATAGGGATTGGTTAATTTATTTCGGCCATTATTTCTTACATATACTAATTCGTTTATTTTGAAAGGTTTTTCCTTAACTTTTTCTTTTGATTTTTCTACACATTTTTCTTTATGTAGTATATCTTTAGTTTGAATTGATTTATAAAGATGTTGTAATCGATCTTTGTGATCTACTAAGTATTGATGGTAATAATCTTTTGAATAAAGTAAATCCATTGGATCTCTTAAAGCGGTGTGACCAAAAACTAATTCAAGCGGCGTAAAGCCTGTTGGTTTAGATATTGTGTTATTATAGGCTATAACAGCTAATCTCATTTGTTGTTCTATAGGTTCTTTTTTTCTTTGTTCAAGACATCTTATTTGTTCAATTATTGTTGAATGAAATCTTTCGATGTTTCCTTGAGAACTAGGGTTGGAAGGTGTTCCAAAATGAGCTTTAATTTTATGAACTTCTAATAATTTCATAATCAAATCATTTTTGAATTCTTTTCCGCTATCGCAGCTTATTTCTTGTGGTGTTCCATAATACTTAAAGTATTCTAGCAGAGCGTTAGCTATATCTATCGAGTTGGTAGAACATATAGGTATTGCTTGACCAAGTCTAGAGAATGTATCAATTATGGTTAAAAACTTTGAGTTTGATATTGTAAAAGTATCCATAAATAATTTTTGAAAAGGTTTATCAGGCGTATTAGTAAGTTGTAGAGGGGGTTGATTAGGGTGTCGGTCATATTTACTTTTATTGCAAATTAAACAACTTTTAATGTGGTCTGTTACCATTTTTCTCATATCTTTCCAGTAATATCTTTTTTTTAAATGTGACAAGGTTTCTTCTATTCCTCTATGGTTTGTTTTACCAGAATGATTTAATTCTAATAATTCCATTTGGTCGGCTTCATTGCTTATTACTGTAACCTTTTTTGTACATTTAATTAACTTTGGTCCTCTGTCATTAAAGATTTGCGTATATATTTTACAAAACTCAGGGTAAAGTTTTTCTTGTTCAAAATATAAGTAATGTTTTCCTGGTCCAATCAGATATTCTTTCATAAACTTTATAATTTCTTCTTCAATATTATCTGTCGATATTTTAGCTTTAATAATTTTATTTCCATTTTCATTTAATAAATCTATTTTTGAATTTGTTGTTGTAGAGCTGATAAAACATTGATTTTTTTTGTCATTTATTATTTCATTTAAGATAGTTATTCCGATTGTAGGTTCGGATTCTTGATTAGAATGAATTGTATTATCATCTTCGTCTGGTATTAACATTGGAGTTAATCTTCTTTCAGAAAGATCAGTTTCTTGTAATTCTTTTCGTAACATTTTTAAATCTTTCCCTTTGGAGATAGGTTGTTCTTCTCTAAAAAAGGTTGTATTTGGTAATGTTGGTTCTTCATTAATATCTAAGTCTCTTATTATTTCGTCTAGTAATTCTTGAGTTTCGGGGTCTGGATTAGGAAGCATAGATATTATATCATCTTCTATAGCATTTAATTGTTCTTGAGTAACTCTTGACAAAGCGTCAGCATTTGTATTATATTTTCCTTTTTTATAGATAACTTCAAAATCGTATTCTTCTAATCTTAGTTTCCATCTTATTAATTTAGAATTGGGTTCTTTTAATTTCCATAGCCATACTAGAGGTCTGTGATCGGTGTAAATTTTGAAGTGTCTACCATATATATATGGTCGGAAGTATTTGACAGCGTATATTATTCCTAAGAGTTCTTTTTCGATTGTTGAATATTTTTGTTCAGTTTTGCTTAATGTTCTTGAAGCATAACTTACTGGTTTATCTTGTCCAATTATTCCTTGGGACAAAACTGCTCCTATAGCTACATTTGATGCGTCAGTAGTAACTATAAATTCTTTTGTGAAGTCAGGGTATTGAAGTATTGGCTCATTCATTAACAAAATTTTACATTTTTCAAATGCTTCTGTGAATTTTTTGTCTATGACAATTTGTGATCCCTTTTTTAAACAGTTGGTAAGTGGTTTAGTTATTTCAGCAAATTTTTTTATAAATTTTCGATAATAACCCACTAGTCCTAGAAATGATTTAATTTCTTTTTGAGTTCTTGGTAAAGGGTATTTATCAATTGCATTAATCTTTTCTGGATTAGGTCTTACTCCATCTTCTGTAATTAGGTGACCTAAATACTTTAGCTCTTTTCGAAGAAATTCACATTTTCCTATATTGACTTTAAAATTTGCATCTTCTAATATTTTAAAAACTTTATCTAATTTTGACATGTGTTCCTGGAGTGAAACTGAATAAATTATTATATCGTCCAAATATACCATGCAAACATCTTCCAATAATCCTTTTAAAATTGTATCCATTAATCGTTGAAAAGTTGCAGGTGCGTTCTTTAATCCGAAGGGCATTCTTTTAAATTCAAAATGACCTTGTTCAGTTGAAAATGCAGTTTTCTGTGTGTCATTAGGATCCATTTCTACTTGATGATAACCGGATGCTAGGTCAATACTACTAAAGTAATGACATTTACCCAATTTATCCAATATATCAGCAATATTAGGAATTGGATATTTATCTTCTATCATTTGATCATTTAATCGTCGATAGTCGATTACCATTCTTTTCTTAATTTTTCCATTAGTAGTTCTTGTGACTATATTTACTGGACAGCTCCAAGGAGAAATGCTTTCTTGAATTATATCTTGATCCAATAATTCCAGAACTTGTTTTTTAATTTCTTTTTTTGTTTCTATCGGTTGTCTGTACATTTTAACATAAATAGGTATTTCGTTTTTTAAATTTAGTTTATGTTTAACATGATGTGTAAAAGTTAATTTTTGACCGTCTACATGAAATACATGTTTATATTTGTTTGCAAATGCTCTAATAGAAGCTTCTTCTTCGATGTTCATTTTGTCTATGTTTAAGTTTTTATTAATATTTTGTATTTGTAAATCTTCTAAATTGTTATTATTATTTTGCTCATCATCATCATTATCTATATCCATTTTCTCAAAAATACAATTTTCTTCAATTTCGCTTATTAAATGAGTTTGTAATGAATCACTAATGTTAATGTTTCTAAGATCTTCTGTATAGTTTACTGCAATTACTAATGCTTCGTAATTGTTTGCTTCAGTTATTGATTCTTTAACTTTAATTCCTGGGCGAAATTCAAATGGAGGTATGTAAATAGTTCCGCTTTCTATATTTACAGGTATTTTAATCACTTTTGCTTGTAATGGTTCAAAAGTTAGTCTTTCTTTTTCAAGATGAATAGGTATGTTTGCGTTTGGAGTTTTAAGAACTTTATTACGAATATCCAATATTGCATTTAGTTTGCTTAATAAATCGATTCCAATTAAACCGTCAAATTTCTTACTGAAATCAAATTTAAAAAACGTATGTTCAATATTAGAACAAAATATTGGTGGTATTTCCGCAATAATTGCATCATTGTGCTTAGTAGTAGCGTGAGCCGTTTTAATAATAAATGGTATTTTCACAGCATATTCTTCTAGTTGTTTAAATAATTTAGAATTTATTAATGTTTTGGTTGATCCTGTATCAATTAAAAATTTAAGTCCAGAACATGTTATGTAGGGCAAATTACAATTAATATTATTTAAATTAATTACAGCTGTGTTATCGTTGTTTTGATTATTCATCATTTTTTCTTGGTTGTAAGGCAAATGAACTGAAAATTTTCCTCTGCGTTGTTGACATCTTCATCGAGGTCGTCATTATATTCACAATAATCAGCAAATTCTTCTGTATTTACGTTTTCATACATTTGCGTACTGTTTAGCGTATTGTCTGGCTCGTCGTCATCTTGATAATATAATCGTTGACCAGGTGTCCAGCGAGGGCGTTTATTTTGATGAATGAAAGTTGATACCGGTCTTTTCTGCGCGCTGGAATCTACTTCCATAGGCGTAGGCTTGGGCATTGTTTTATGTGTCGCTTGCGGTAGAGGCATCGTTGTTGGGAATCTTTGATTCATATTATTATTTGTAAATGATTTATTTTGATTAAACGGAGATGTAAAAACATGATTCCTGTTAAACTGATTTGATTCGGGCGCAAATGATGGTACATTTTGATTATTCTGAAATGGCATTAAATAAGGTTGCGCTACTGGTGTGAATCTGTTATTCATTTGATAACCCTGTTGTTTACTTTGGTTACGTGCTTTATCTAATGATGTTTTCATATTAGTACGTTGTAAATTATTTGTTCTTCCTGCACGGTAATTGAAATTCTCCACTTCTATCACGTGACTCATAGCTGTCTCAAGGTCGGCTGGTTGCTTCACTTGAACCATTATTCCTGTTACATGATCAATTTCTAATAATCCTTGCAAATAAATTTGTAGTGCCGTTTTCTTATAATTCAAATTTTTTAATGCTCTACTATTAGCATTTTTGTCTCTTAATTTCACTTGAGTAAGAAGAAGTTGTAATATTTCTTTTATTCGTGTACCGTAATTATAAGATCCCTCATTTTTATTGGGTCTAATCATGGCTAAGTCATTAAATAAACATGACTCAGAACGTTGATCACCGAAATGATTTAATAAAAGAATTTTTAGATCTTGCCAAGTTGTGGTCTCTTCGTTACAACTTATGGCTTTCAAGGCTTTACCTTTCAATTTTCCTTGAAATATTCTTAATAATAAAGCTTGTATACTTGCATTAGGTTCTGTCAAAAATGTATTGACTAGAAACTCACAAGCTGATATGTAAGCATTTAAAACGTTGGAATCACCATCAAAATTCGGAATGGTGTCCTGATACACGTTTGTTACGTCTTTCACAGTATAAGGCATAATGTTTAAGGAACTTATTAATAGGGATAGACTATCGATATCTGTCATAGGATTTTGACAATTGACAATTATTGAAAATCTGTACTCACATTAATAGTATTAAGGTGGTATCCATCTGGTACTAATTCAAGTATGAGTGAAGTAATCCAGGTTAGGTTCACTTAAAGTTTAAAGTCTTTAATTTCTAATATTCGTTATCTGCTTTAATCGTTAACACGAACCGTCGATATTTAATACGTTGCAGATAATCCTGTCCGCAGCGCCAGTTAAATTCCACGAGTTGGAATGAGACTTTTTAAAAACTATTAATTACTTTTTATTTAAATCATCAAACTTTACATGGTTTGATCTATTCTAATATAATTGAAGTTGATTATAATGGTTAATTATAATGATTAAATATTAATTATTAATTGGTCATAGTAGCTCGCGATTTGCAGCGAAGTCTAGTTACCGATTTTAGGTGTACTTGTTACTACTATATGTTGGACTGGCTCCTCTGGGAAGCGTCGTCGTATTTATATGTTTTGTTGTGATGGCTCAGCATTTACTGTATCATAACACGAGTTAACAAATCGCTTGAAGAATTTATTGAACTCTAGCTATTTACCTGATAAAGAAAATGAAAAAATTGAAGATAACTTAAATAAAGATCTTAATATTTCCGATAGCAGCATTGAAACTATCACCGATGTTTATCCAGGAAGACGCAAAACAGATAAGACACATAATAAAAAAAAAAATTTTACATTGATTAATACAATTAATAATTTAAAAAATCAAATTAATTTACTCAAAGTTTCAAATACTAAGCTCTATAAAAAACTAAACATGAATACTGACAATATTGTAGAAAGACGTGTTAAATAATGTAACTAATATTAATACGAATACAATTCAGGAACGTAATAAATGCGATGAATGATCGAGAAAGAGTACACCGATAAAGAAAAATACTAAAAATACTGATTTTTCATCAAGTAATATGAATAAATCTATTAACATTGAAAAGCTACAAGAAGGAAAACGCCGCATACTTTTTCTAGCGTCCGGTCATGGTCGTCATATTGGTACAATGTTACGGTCACAATTAAGTGACAAGTTTGATGTAATGAGTATAATAAAACCAAATGCTAAACTTGAGAACATTATAGAAGATATTGACAAATTAATTAAGGACTTCACAACAAGAGACATAGTAATAATTTTCGGAGGTGAATCTAACGCTATATGTGGAAGCAGTCTTAAATTGGATATATTAGCAACTCTTAAATCTCAACTTTGCCATACCCACGCAATTATGATATCTTCGCCTTTTTGTAGTGATCGCTATATTTTAAATAATATGATTCACTCTATTAATGTTAAAGTATTTGACGAAGTGGTATGTAACTCGCCTAATATTAAGTATATAGATATTAATGCTATTGTAAATGTTCAGGATTTTGATAAACGTGGTTCTAATATGATACGTAGTGGCAAAATAAAACTTACACATACTCTTGTGGCGCTCATTAACACCTGTAACTATTACAGTACGCAGAATTACAACAATGAATTTATTAAATGTGGAAATATAACTTGTATAGTACCAAATTTTTATAATATTTGTAATATCAATCATTTAAATGTCAATATTGCAACTAGTGAGGAACAAACAACCCCGAATAACTTTTTATTGTAAATCTCGACGAGCAAAATATTATTATTAATAAAAATCAGAATTGTCATTTAACAAAAACCAATAATATAATAAATAAATATTTAAAACTCATGCATTTAAACGTACAAGGCATATCGACAAAAATAATTCAATTAGAAGAATTTCTTAAAAATAACAAAATAGATTTAATTTTTATGTACTGAACATTTTGCAAGAAAAAATAAAATAATGGAAATCAGTGGTTACAAAGTGATATCAATATATTGTAGAACATACCGACAACGTGGAGGAACTGCAATTTTTTTTAAAAATATTTTTTGTTCTGTGAACTGTGTTAATATTAATAACTGTGTTGAACTAGATTTTGAAGCATCTATTGTTGAACTGGCGTGTTTTAATATTAAAATTATTGTTATTTGTGTTTACCGTTCTCCAGACGGCAATTTTATTAACTTTAAAGTCAGGCTAGGTCAGACTCTAGAAACTGTAAGTTTAAAAAATGTTCCTATTATTTTAGGGGGAGATTTTAATGTTAATTTTATGGAATCGTCTAAGCAAACAAATGAAATGTATGATTTATTGAGTGTTTATGGACTTTTACAACAAATATATGAACCTACAAGATACCAAAATGGTAAGGGTACATGTATAGAAAATAATTTTACTACTTTTAACAATTTACATACCTGTCATGTTATAAAAAATAGCCATTTATCAGATCATGAACCACAAGTTGCAAGTTTTTTAATTAATGACTCTGAACTTTTAAAAGAGGAGTGCTACTCAAGAACTTTCTGTGATAGCAATTTGAATGATTTTAAATTCAATCTTTCAAGTGTAAATTTTAATTTAATATATGGTTGTACAAACCCAGAAGAAAAGTTTGATACATTTTTTGAAACTTTTCTTGAACAATATAATCAATGCTTTTCCAAACATTTAAAATCGTTTAAATATAAGAGCAAAAAATACCCAGAAGCAAATGTTGAATGTATTAAACTAAAGGAGAAAGTAGATTTGGCCCATAATATGTATAAACTCAGCGGAGATAATGAAACTTTCAATACCTACCAAAAATTTAAGAAAAACTACAATGAGACACAAATTTTATGTAAGCTGAAACAAAATGAATTTAAAATAAAAAATGCTAGAAATAACTTAAAAGAGCTTTAGAATGTTATTAACGAAAGTTGTAATAGAAATGTCAAACCAAAAGTTAGTACTGAAATTAATTCAGAACTTTTCAATAATTATTTTTCTAATTTTGCTACCTCTACTTTAAGCAATATAAACACAAATACAACTGACCCTATGATTTTTCTCAGTCAAAACATAAATGCAAGATCTTCTTCTTTTTTATAAGCGACATAACAGAGATCGAAATAGTAGATGTAACCAATTCTCTTAAAACCACAAAAACAATGGATGTGTATGACATTAACATGTGTATTATAAAACTAATAATTACAATAATTGCTAAATACCTTCAACATATTTTTAATTCCTGTTTTACTTTTGGCATATTTCCATCAATACTGAAGTTAGCTAAAATCATACCCATTTACAAGTCTGGTGATAAAGAAGTTTGTGGTAATTACAGACCAATTGCTATATTACCAGTTTTTTCTAAAATCTTAGAAAAACTTATTTTTAACCGCCTAGTAAATTATTTTGACAAATATAACTATTTTTTAAAAAATCAATTTGGTTTTAGGAAAAATCTTGGTACAACAGATGCTATAATGGATTTCTGTTATAATCTTATAAAAGAGCTTGAAGAATCAAAAAAAGTAATGGGCATATTCTGTGATCTGTCCAAAGCTTTTGATTGTATAAATCACGATATACTTTTATCAAAATTAGATTTTTATAGAATTAGAGGAATTCCTTTTAATCTACTTACTTCATATCTTTTGAACAGATCACAGACTGTGTTCCACAATAATACATTTAGTAGTATATCCGTTATGAACGTAGGGGTACCTCAAAGGTCAATTTTGGGGCTGTTGTTGTTCATAATTTTTGTTATTGACATTTCTTTGCACTTGCCAGGTTACACAATATTATACGCAGACGATACAAGCATTCTTGCTTTGAGCAGAAGCTTAGATGATTTAAAGACAAATGTAATTGAAATTGAAACCAAAGCTGATGAATGGTTTGAGTCTAACAAACTAGTTTTAAACCAATCCAAAACTAGTCATGTTCTTTTCTCAGGTTCAAATAGTAAAGAAAGCCAAAATGTTAAATTTTTGGGAGTTACTGTAGATTTTAATCTTTGTTGGGATATCCATATAAATGATATCCATATATATATATATAATGTCTGCGCTAAGTTAGGAAAAGCAATATATGCCATACGGAAAACACGGTTAATAGCTGGAGAAGATGCAGCTCGAGTAGTGTATTTCACTTTACTTCACTCGATTATGGTTTATGCTATTCAAGCTTGGGGCAACGCAAGTACAGCCAGCAGAGTTTTTATATTGCAAAAAAAGGCAGTAAGGGCAATACTGGGATTAAATATAACTGCATCGTGTAGGGAAAGTTTCAAAAAATGTGGCAATCTAACATTCTCGTCAGCTTACATATTGTCAAATATTATTTATGTTCACAAAAAGCAACGTTATTACCCAAAACATGATCATCCTTACCAAACAAGAAATGAAGAAAAACTTTAAGAACCTTTTTACAAACTATCTAAAAGCAAAAAAAATGATTCTTGTATCAAATTATACAACCATCTACCGGAACGCTTTAAAGCTTTGAATTTAAAATTATTCAAAAAACAAATAAAGTCCACATTCCTCAGCAAATTTTTTTACTCCATAAAGGATTTTTTTGATTGTACTTTTAATTAATTTTTTTTTTTTTTGTATCAAATATTTATATGCAAATTATTGAATTGTATGCTTAATTTTACTATATATTTATTGACTTATTACGTACAACATATGGTTTTTTTTTTCTATACGTTGTAACATGTAATGAATAAACTATTATTATTATTATTATTATCCAGCTTTCCTGCTATGTGGTGTATTATGTCAGTTGTTATGCCCATAGTGTTTGAGTTTTTTTGAAATCCATATTGTCTTTTGTTTATTATGTTATATTTGTTTATGTGTGTCATAAGTCTGTTATATATTGTTTTTTCTGTTATTTTGCTTAACACTGATATAAACGATAGTGGTCAATAATTTTCTGATTTTGATTTTTTTCCTTTTTTGTGTATTGGTTTTTATAATTTGTTCTTTGAGTATTTGTGGATATTCACCTGTTTGTATCATTTTATTTATTAGTATTTTCAGAATTGGTGCTACTTCTTTTTTTATAGCTTTTATTATGTCATGGGTTATTTGATCTTCTCCTGGCGCGCTTCTTATTTTTAGTTGTATGATTATATCTTCTATCTCTTCTTCTGTTGTTTTGTCAAACTTATCTTCTTCTTCTATTCTTACAGTTGTTATTGTTTTCCTGCCATCATTCTTCTTAATTTTGTTAGCTAAGTTTTTTCCTACTGTTGTAAAGTAGTAGTTCAGTTTGTCCGCTATGTCAATTTTATCTGTTTTTTTTGTCCGTGTTTTGTTATAATTTCAGTTATTTCTTGTTTTGTTTTTTTGTTTGTTTTATTTAGCATACTATTTATTTTCGACCATTGTTTAGCTTGATTTCCATTTGCATTTTTTATTTTGTTTTTGTAGTAATTTTCTTTTCTTTCCTTAATTTTATCTTCTACTTCTTTTTTCTTTTCTTTTAATATTTTTTTAATGACATCATTGTTTGGATTTTTGATGTATTTCTCTTGTGTTTGTTTCTATCTTGTATCATTGTTATTATTTCCATATTTATCCACTCATTGTTTTCATTTCTTTTTTTTTCCGTTACTTTTGTATTTTGTTTTATTGTGTTTTGTAATGTTAAATAAATAAACTTTTATGTTTGTTATAACGTGATCTATTATTGTGCCAGGTTTATCTGCGTTGTTTCTTGTCACTTCATCTTCATTTATTTTATTTAATATACAATGGCCATTTTCTACAATTAAGTTTCTGTAGTTATTTGTTACATTGTTATTTTCTCTTAAATTTATGTTCATGTCACCTACTATTATATTTTTAGTTTTTGTTATTTTGTCTATTACTTATAAAAATCATCGTTTTTTGCGGTTTGAGGTTTATATATTGCTGTTATATGTATGTTTGTTTTATTAAGTTTTATTGTCAGTATTTCAGTATTTTTTTCTGTTTTACTTTTTTGTACTGTTGTTGTTATTCCGTTTTTTATCTATATTGCAATGCCTCCACCTTTCATCAATCTGTTGTATTGCTGCATAGTTTGAAATTTGAAAAAAAAAATCTTCATTTTGATATAGCCATATTTCAGATATTACAATAATATCTGGTTTGTATAGTACAGGTATTGTTAGTAATTCATCAAATTTGTTTCGAATACTTCTTGCGTTATGTAGATATATTTTCATGTTATCCATTTTGGTTATAATAATTATTTATATATATATATATATTTGTTTTCTGTTTTATTGTTCCTTGTTTAATAGTTCCTTGGCATGTTCAATACCATGGATAACTATACACATCAAATGTTATTATTTATTATAAACTACAAATGTTCATCTTGGCCACTGTTTACTTTTAAACTCTATACGGTATCGAATTCATGACATTCTCAAGCATCACCGGCGTAATTTGCAAATTCATTCAAAGTAAAAGTCATAATAAAATAGAAATATCAACTGACATTCATCGCATAGCCTAAGTTATAATTTAAATTTTATTAAAAAATTTGCTACGTTGCCAAGAGTATTTTTAATTTAAATTTGATTTATTCTTGAAAAGTAATTTGCACATTTTTCAATATTTTTTAATTTTTATTAAACCTCGTAACTTTTATTATACTAAAAAAGGAAGCAACTTGGTACATAAAATACGCAATTAAAACAATATTTGTATTGACAAAATTGAAACTTTGTGGATCTCGTAAGGCCAAACGAAGAGTTTCTCAGCATTTTAGAATTAAGAATTTCGTTTTCTTTTGGCACGGTCTACAAAGTTTCTTGGCGTTTGTTCGCCAATTAATCTACACCCTGTATACTGTTCATATATACGATTAAAATAGTCTACTGTACGTCAAAAACAATTCCTAAACTGCCAAACACGTTTTGATATGCAGACAAATTATCTTAAACCGTAAAAGGATATTGTACTGTACTACAAACTATTCCTGAACTAACATGTTTTGATGTCTGGCAAAATGTTTTTGGTAGGTTGCTTACTTCACACTAGAATCATCCTCTAATATCTGCGTTTGGGGCCGGCAGTAATAGATATTGTTCTACTCAAACTAAACAGCATCTATTTTAGACAAAGTTGAAAACAGTTTTAACAAACAATCTTAACCTTTTAGAACCAGCATCTAAGAGCAGTTTTATTAACTTAAATACCTCTGATGATCTAGAAATTAACTGCAAACCTTAAATTGGTAACAGTTTTTAGAAAACTGTAACAAACAAACAACTAAGTTTATAATTTACCATTTAGAAGTGACACTTTGCAAAATAAAGATAAATAGAGATTGATTGTAAAAGTTAGTAAAAACGCATAACTTGTTTTTTACATTTGCAACACATTTTTTGTAAACTATTAGAGAGTTTTTTTCAAAAGAAAGTTTTGAACTTATCAGTACCGTTTAAGACCATGTAATTACAGTTGAAACATTTTCCCAGCAGGTTCCATCAAATAACGAATGCACTACAGACAGGCAACATTCACGTTCAAGGTATTACCATATTGACCTTTTTTGACGTCACTACAGCTAGTTTCTGGGGTAACAAATGCAAGAAAGTAATCTACAATAACTGACATACGCATCCTGTTTAGTAACATTAATAAATTTCTTATAATTGATGCAAATTACCAGTTATTTCTATTTATGACGCTGAAGTTACTAAATTGCTTGTCAGCTTTTATATCTACATATAACATCAATAATTGTACAAAAGAATCATCAATATGTTTTTTAGAACTCCAATAACAATTCAATTCAATTATATTGTCGTTTTATTATAAATGAAACATGATTTATATTTATTAAAATAACTTCTAAATGAAATACAATAAAAACAAATTAATCATATTAACTCAATTTTGAAGACCACAACGCCAGTTTACTTGAAATAAGCAATCATGACGGTGTTTAATAATTTTAAAATATTATTAACCGTATCAGCATTTCTATCGCTACTGCCATTTTACGATTTTAAAACACGCACATTTAAACGATGTCGAATTTATTCAATAATAATAGTTATAATATATTTATTACAATGCTTATTATATACCATATATTCAAAAGTTTTTATTAATTATTCGTTTTCATTTTTTCATTTATCAAAGGTAGCAATTACTTTATTGCACATTAATATGATTTTGGCAACATCGTTTTGGAAATACGAATCATTTCAAGTTTTATTTAATACAATGCATAAAACTGATAATATGATTTTAAATAGAAAATATTTAAAACGCGTAACATTAAATTTTGTACTTTTAATGTTAATAACTATTATTAATAATTTGTGGGAAATATATTTGTATCCTTACAGTTTATTTAATGCAATAGTTAATATTTATGTTAATTTAAATTTTTACATTCAAATATGTTTAATTAAATGTATTAAAAAACGGTTATGCTTATTTAATCAAATTGTTTCTGATGATAAACAATTTATGAGTACTATGTGTGTAGAGAAATTTACTTTGGTGCATCTTAAAATTTGTTGTTTGGTTGATACATATAATGACATTTATAGTTGGAATATATTTATTAACATTGTTAACATAGTATTTGCTATGTTATTTACTATTCATACGGTGTTATTTGGTAATTTGGATTTTTGGACGTTATTACTAGAATTTATTTTAGTTGGATTTTACTCTGTAAGTAATTTTTATAATCCTACTATTATAAAGTTTAAAAAAAATTAAATATATAAAAATTACTTTAGTTTTCTTATGCTACTTTAAGAATAATAATTTTAAACATAACATCAACAATAGAAGTATTACAATATTTAAATTTATTGGTTTTTAACAACTGTTGCAACAAACGCTCATCTATCTATCCATTACACCAAGCATTTATGTTGTTGATAATTAAAACCACTTTAATTACACTTTTTTTTAACGATTTACTGCTGAACGTAAACTTAAGTAAATTGCTTCTTTTTTTACCTGCTTCTTTTTGACTTTGCTTTTTTAATACTGGTTGTAGATTGGCTTGGCTTGATAATTATGCAAAATCTTAACGTGTATCAATTTAATCTGCAAAAGTTTTCAAACTTATTTAGCTAATGTGTGGGTCATTAATTAGATGTTGATGCATCATACAAAATAAAATTTTAGTCAAACCAATATGATATAATTTTAGTTGATGGTTAAATATTAATTGTAAATTAGTAGCTACTAGGTTCTACAGCCCAGTTTAATAAAAAATAATAAAAATGAGTATTGCATAGCAACCTTGCTGAGTAACAATATTGCTATCTAACAATAAGCATAGAGAATTGGTCAAAATGTTTGTTGATCAGCAATCATCAAATAAATATAATGAATTAAAATCACAATCCATTTTTTTGTAAATTTTTATGTTTTGATAACAAATATTTACAAAATTTAAATAATCCAATTAAGCCATTTTTACAAATATTAAAAAATACCATTAAAATTATCTGATTTTTAATATATTTTTTAAAACCCAACAATAAAATATAATCACATAACTAATTATTGTTTTCTTGTTTTAGATCCAAGGTGTAGTAATTGCAACAATGTGCGAAAATGTAGTTAATGAAGGAAAGAAAACTATAACGATATCTTATAAAGCTCTTTATAAATACTCCAACAATTTATCGCTTAGAGAAAAGTTTTTTATATTGGCACAACAGGCTACGGCTAGATGTCCAAGATTTACTGCGGCTGGATTTTTTAATGTTGATTTTGCTATGCTTTTTACATTTGTTAATTTAATTACTACTTATGTTATTGTAATTATTCAGTTTTCAAACCCTAATGATTGTATTAACTGCTCTAATATGCCTGTTTGTGCTACAACCGGACATGATCATTAAATATAACTGTATAATATTGTGTTTAACTTATTAATCCTATAATTTAAAAATTATACTTTGTTTTTTAATTGCATCTTTTTTTTTGTCAAGTGCTTTTCAAATTTTTTTAACTACTATACATGTTCTCAAGTGCAAACAAATATTGTGAACAGTCAAAAACGTTCTCAAACTTCTAAAAACGTTGTAATAAATGACAAACTATTTCTGAACTGTCAGACTTGTTCCACAAAAACAATTCTTAAACTGTTAAACATGTTTTGATGTACAGAAAAAGTTTATGATGTTTAGAAAAATATACGACGTACTATTTATTATCAAACATGTTCTAATGTGCCATTAAACTGTCAAAAATAGTTATAAATTTTAAATAAGTTCTAATGTACAACAAAAACAATTTCTAAACTGAAAAAAATGTTTCTTTAACTGTCAAAATATTATATAAACTGTCAAAACTATACCTGTCAACTGTCTAATACTAATAAAATTACATGCGCCACCTGTCAAAACCAAAAACAAACACCATTTGTCAAAACAGTGTCATTTGTCAAACAATTAGAGATTGTTTGTCAAATGCTTCAATTATATCAAATAAGCTAAACCAAATTAAAAAAAAAAGTGTTTTTAAACTGTCAAACTTATTCTGAAAAATAACAAATTGTTACAAAATATTTTTAATTGTCAGCAAAGAATAATTATTACAAAAGTGTGGCAACTTGTTCTAAACTAACTTAAAGTTTTTTTAATTTACAACAACTTTCTTAAACTGCCAAACATGTTTATATGTATATGCGATTAAAATAGTCTACTGTACGTCAAAATCAATTCTTAAACTGCCAAACACGTTTTGATACGCAGACAAATGATCTTGAACCTTCAAATTATATATTGTACTGTACTACAAACTTTTCCTGAACTAACATGTTTTGAGGTCTGACAAAATGTTCTTAATAATAATAATAATAATTATTATTATTATTATTATTATTATTATTATTACATATACTAAAGAAAATGCGTCAAAAGTATTCACTCATGTTGTATGGTTCCAGTTTGCACAAGTAATCATACAACTTCAATTTGAACTGTTTTAAGTTATTAATTTCTTTAAATATTTTTGGAAGTTTATTGTACATTTTACTAGCCGCATATAATGGACTTCGTTCACTTATATTAAGCCTGTGTATAGGATAGGAATAATTTTGGTGGTTTTTCGTATTAAAGTTATGTTTAGTTGTGTTTGAGATAAAAGATTGTTTATATTTAAAATTGTATACAAGCAATTCATAAATATAGAAACCAGTTAATGTCAAAATGTTAAGTCGACTAAAATAAGTTCGACAAGAGTCGGTGTATCTAATACCGGCAATAATGCAAATTACTTTTTTTTTGAGTTTTAAACTTAAATATTTTGAAGAAGAACTATTTTCAAAAAAAATTATACCATATCTCAGCAAAGATTCAAAGTGAGCGTGGTAGACTGTTTTTAAATTTAATGGATCAACAAGATGTCTTAAAATTCTACACATATAACAAGCCGTGTTTAACTTATTGTTTAGTTTTTTACAATGTTGTTGCCAGCTTAGTTTCCGATCTATTGTAATGCCTAAGAAGCTGACTGAGTTGACAATTGGAATTTGTATCTTGTCAAGTAAAATTTCTTTAGGTTTAATTGTATTGATATGTGTTGTACTAAATAACACCACCAGTGTTTTTAATGAGTTTAATATTAACCGATTTTTATCTAGCCAATTTTTGGTTTGATTAAAGATAGTTTTGTTCAAACCAAATACATCGTTTATTGTATCACCACTAACTAAAATATTGGTATCATCTGCATAATTTTGGATGGTAACATTTGTCATTTGGTTTGCTGTTAATAAATCATTTATATATACAACAAAAAGAGTAGGTCCAAGAATACTGCCTTGAGGGACCCAT
The DNA here is from genome assembly GCA_963932245.1 of Tachinus rufipes. NCBI lineage: Eukaryota > Metazoa > Arthropoda > Insecta > Coleoptera > Staphylinidae > Tachinus > Tachinus rufipes. Next base: position 14,190,255 of record OZ010744.1, read on the forward strand.
GTTGTTACATACATAATTGAAAATTGTAAATTTTTTGAGGCTACTTTTTGTCGTCTATTAAATAAGTAAGATGTAATTAATTTATGCATAACACCTCGAATACCATAACAATACAATTATCGCTATCAAAGGCCTTGGACAGGTCTAAGCATATTGCAAGAGGATTTTTTTTTACTTTCTAGGGCACATATTATGTCATTTATATAATCAAATGCTGCAGTTATTGTGGATTTTCCTTTTATAAAACCATGTTGGAATTTACTAAAATTTTTTTGAAAAAAATCAACTAGTCTATTATTAATGAGATGTTCTAATACTTTTGAAAATATTGTTAAGAGACTTATTGGTCTATAGTTTGAAAAGTTACAATAATCACCTTTTTTAAGGATTGGTTTGACAATAGCAATCTTTAAGTTTTCAGGAAAAACACCATTTTCTAAACACAGGTTAAAGACATGTGTTAGTGGTGAAATTATTGATACAGCTGCTGACTTTAATACTTTAGCATTTATTTCATCCCAACCAGAACTTTGTTTATTTTTTAGTGACATTATAATATTGTAAACTTCGCTCTCAGTAGCAGGTTTTAAAAATATTGAGTTAACATAAATCGGAATATTTACATTGGTGTTTAAATTGGGCAATGTGTTCATTAATTGAGAAATAGATTCAATAAAATAATTATTAAACTCATTTACATTTTCTTGGTAGGTTGCTTACTTAATACTAGAACCATCCTCTATTATCCACGTTTAGGGCCGGCAGTATACTAATAGATACTGTTCTACTCAAACTTAGCAGCATCTACCTCAGACAAAGTCGAAAACGATTTTAACAAACAATCTTAACTTTTTAGTATCAGCATCTAAGAGCAGTTTTATTATCTTAAAGGTTTTTAATGGCCTACAAATCAATTGCAAACTTTAAATCAATAACAGCTTTTAGAAAGCTGTAACAAACAAACAACTTAGTTTAAAATATACTATTTAAAATGACACTTTGCAAAATAAAGAAAATTATTGACTAATTTTATAAGTTGGTAAAAAGCATTAATTCTTTTCTAAACCTAACCACTAATGTATTTTTCATAAAATATTTTTTTATTTAATGTAATTTAGTGACATACAAGTTAAGTTTAAGATTCCAATGCAACATTTGCAATACACAATTTATTCAGTTTTTAACATTAGACTTTGCACTATAGCTTAAGGTTTTTTGTAAACTGTAATAGAAGTTTTTTTTTTTAAATTTTAAACAAAAACAGGTTTTGAACTTAGCAGATAACGAATGCACTACCGACAGACAAAATCCACGTTCATGCTATTACCACACATCTCGTTGATCTTTGTTGACGTCACTACAGCTAGTTTCTGTGGTAACAAATGCAAGAAAGCAATCTAGAATGACTGACATACGCATCCTGTTTAGTGATATTAATAAACTTCTTATAATTGATGCAAATTACCAGTTATTTTTATTTATGATTATATGATTTGTCAGCTTTAATATCTACATACAAAGATTATTAATTGTACAAAAGAACCATAAATATGTTTTATAGAAATCCAATAACAATTCAATTCAATTATATTGTCATTTTATTATAAATGAAACATGATTTATATTTATTATAATAACTTCTAAATGAAATACAATAAAAACAAATTAATCATATTAACTCAATTTTGAAGACCACAACGCCAGTTTACTTAAAATAAGCAACCATGACAGTGTTTGATAATTTTAAAATATTACTAACCGTATCGGCGTTTTTATCGCTATTGCCATTTTACGATTTTAAAACTCGCACGTTTAAACGACGTCGTATTTATTCAATAATAATTGTTATAATATATTTGTTACAATACTTGTTATATACCATATATTTCAATGCATTACTTACGTATTTATTTTATCAAACATTAAAGTTTGTAATTACTTTATTGCACATTAATATGATTTTGGCAACATCGTTTTGGAAATACGAATCATTTCAAGCTTTATTTAATACAATGCATGAAATTGATAATATTCTTTTAAATAGAAAATATTTAAAAAGAGTTACATTAAATTTGTTACTTTTAATGTTAGTAACTATTATTAGTAAATTGTGGGAACTGTATTTGTATCCACCCAGTTTTTAGTACGCAATAGTTGATATTTATGTCAATATCAATTTTTATATTCAAATATGTTTAATTAAATGTATTAAAAAACGGTTATGCTTATTTAATCAAATTGTTTCTGATGATAAACAACCTATGAGTACTATGTGTGTAGAAAGATTTACTTTAGTTCATCAGAAAATTTGTTATTTGGTTGATACATATAATGACATTTTCAGTTGGAATGTATTTATTAACATTGTTAACTTAATGTTTACTTTGTTGTTGTTTATTCAAATAGTGTTAGTTGAAAATTGGAGTTTAGAAACATTATTACTAAGTATAATTTCAACTGGATTTTACACTGTAAGTATTTTTTATAATATTGCTATTATCAAGTTATAATTAAGGATCTGTTTAAGTAAGTTTAAAAATCAAATTATATAAAAAATACTTAAATGTTTTTTTTTATACTATTTAAGTTTATTATCTGCATATGGTAAATCATAAAATAATAATAATACCAAGCATATTATCTGCAGAAACAACTGAAGTATTACAATGTTTAAACTTATTGGTTTTTTAACAACTTCCGCAACAAACGCTAATCCATCCATTTTACCGAGCATTTATTCTATTATTTTTTAACGGTTGTCAGCTGCCTTTTTAACCGACGTTAACGTTTCACTGCAGAAGGTAAACTTACAAGTGAATTGCTTTCTCCCTTTACTTGTTTCTTTCCATAAGCGCTTTTTTAACTTGATTTTGAGATGCTGTTCTTAATTTGACCTGGCTTGGTAAATTACGTGCTCTGCATTTAACGCGTGTATTGTTTAGCAACCTTGCTCAATAACAATATTATTATCAAACAATATGTAAAGAAAATTGAACAAAATGTTTGTTGATCATGCTTCGTACAATACATTTTTGTAATTTTTTATGTTATTGATAACAAATATTTACAAATAATAATCAATACAACTAAGTTTACTACTAGTATAAAAAATGTTAATTAAAATTATCTTGTTTTTAATATGATTTTCAATACCCAACAATAAAATATAATCACATAACTAATTATTGTTTTGTTGTTTTAGATTCAAGTAGTCGTAATTGCAACAATGTGCGAAAAAGTAGTTAATGAAGAGAAGAAAACTATAACCATATCTTACAAAGCTCTATATAGATACTCTAACAATTTATCGGTACGAGAAAAGTTTTTTATATTGGCACAACAGGCGACTGCTAGATGTCCAAAATTTACTGCGGCTGGATTTTTTAATGTTGATTTTGCTATGCTTTTTACGTTTGTTAATTTAATTACTACTTATGTTATTGTAATTATTCAGTTTTCAAACACTAATAATTGTAATAACAGCTTTAATATGCCTGTTTCTGATACTACCGGACATGATCATTAAATATAAGAGTATTATATTGTGTTTAAATAACTAATTTTAAACTTTGAAAATAGTTTTTTTTTAAATTTAAATTGTTTTTAGTTTAAATTCTACAAGTATATGCGCTTATTAGTATTGTCTAAATTAACAATATTAACCTAAAAAATATTTTTTTTTGTATTTAATAAATTACTACGAATAACTGGGTTTGAAACCCATTTATTTCAAAATTTTGGTGGTATTCAATTTTTTGATAACTAGCACTTGGGTAAATGAGTCACTCCAGACTATGATTATTTGCTAGTAGTTAGTGTTATCAAAGAATTGGAAACGTTTAAAGTTTTTTAGATAAAGAAAAAAGAGGTGATATTAAATATCTTGATGACCATTACTTGGGTGGGTAGTTGGGTTACTCCAACTTTTAACTACCATCAAGTAATCTTGTCAGAACTTTTAGAAAAGTCATTAAAAAAGTTTGTAGTTGTAGTTCAAAACAGGTTTGGCTTGATAAAAACTTCTTTTTTCTTTATGGTGCAAAAAATAGCTTTTATGTTTTTTTTTCACTAATTGAATAAAAATTCTAAAAAAATCATAAAAGTCGAGTTTTGATTGTACAATATTTTTCAGCAGCTCAATCTCTATATAGATTTCAGAAAAGTTTGTCAAATTTTGGTTGGTTGCATTAAATTTTATTTTTGATTTTAAAAGTAATTGAAAAAATTACTTTCCTGCATTTTTTGGAGTTTGAAGCCACTACTAAAAATCAGTTTTTTTACTTTTTGTTGTTTTTCTTACTTTTGTGACTTTCTATATACAAAAATTTGGATTCTACAAAAAAATTTAGATCGATTTAGTACCTTGGTTATAATATGTTTATCAATTTGCATTAATTTTACTGCTCAAAACACGATTTATTGTATTTTTTACAAGATGAAAATAAACGTAAAATCTTCAAAAGGCACAAAAACAGATTACTACTCTCTAGAGGCTAGTTGGTCTTAAAATGTTTTGGTTTTGTAATATGATAACTATTTGATTTAAGTGGCAAAATTAGATTTTTTTCTAAGTTTCTTTAGAAATATTTAAACTTTTAAAACTTTTAGAGCCGTCTTACACGAGACTGATTTTAATACAAGTGTCAGTACAATAATTTTGCGCGCCAATTATTTAAAAATTTAATTTTATAATCCAGTGATCTTGGCGACTTACATATGGGCAATTCCATTTCAAACGGACCAGAGCTAGGGGGGGGGGGTGCGTTGAGAAACTTGCTTATGTATTTTTTTTTAGTTTCTATAACTTATTAGTAGTCCTTTGATCGGTATATGAGGGTATAAAACCCATAAAAAAAATTCTACGATTTTTTAAAGTATTTTTGACGTTTTTTGACTTAATCGCATTTTTTGTTTAAAAACCGCAATTTTAACTCAAAAAAATAAATTTACTAATAAAATCAATCAAAAATTTTCCGTAGAATCCAAATCTGGCACTATTTTAAGTTTATACCCTGTCTATAAGCCGCAAAAGCCATAAAACCATGTTTTTGTTCTCAGTGGGCTGGGCAAAAAGGAACATTTTTTAAATTTTTTTCAACCGCTAAAGTTGACGTGTTTTGATGTAAAATAATTAGAAAATATAAATTTGTTTTGTGTATTTGGGTTTTAAGCGTCTAAAACTCAAAAAAACTGCAAAAATAAGCCTATTTTTCAACACAAACTTTTACAAATGCACATTTAACAGTTTCCAGAGAAACTTTACACCAAATATTATTAAAAAATTTAGTTTTGCAAACAATTCTACATAGAAAATTGTCAGTGTCGTGCTTATCTGGCAATGAAAAATCGATCTAGAAAAAAAAATTTGTTCAAAATTTACTTAAATTTTTTTTTTTTTTTTTTTTTTTTAAAGATTATTTGGGTTATATTTTTTTAAGTTGATTTCAGAAGTTTAACAAAGACATTTTTTGTCGCTTGAACCAATTTTTGGCCATTTTACTCTTTGTTTGATAGTTTTTGAGCCTGCGGCACAAATTTAAACTCGATCTATCGGCGCAAAAGTTTAAAAATTTTATTATTTTTGGCATTCAAACATAAATCTGCCTGTCGCTTGTTAAAATTTGTTAAAAAAAAGTTTTAAACCACACCCTAGTGTGTTTATAATATTTTTTGTATATATAAAAAAAAAAAAATAATCTTTAACGCATTTTTTGCATAAAAATTTTGTAAACATTTTTTTCTAGATGGACTTTTCTATAGACGATGAGTACAACACTGACAATTTTTTATGTAAAATTGTCCCCAGAATTCAAATTTTTAATAATATTTGGTGTATTGTTCCTCTGAGCGCTGCTAAACGTGCATTTGTAAGAGTTTATGTTGAAGAATAGGCCTACTTTGCAGATTTTTTGAGTTTTAGACGCTTAAAACCCAAATACACAAAACAAATTTATATTTTTCAATTAATTTACATCAAAATACGTCAACTATGGCGGTTAAAAAAAATTTAAAAAATGCTCCTTTTTGCACAGCCCACTAAGAACAAAAACATGGTTTTATGGCTTTTGCGGCTTATAGACAAGGTATAAACTTGAAATGGCGCCAGATTTGGATTCTACGTAAAATTTCTGATTGATTTCATTAGTAAATTTATTTTTTTGAGTTAAAATTTCGGTTTTTAAACAAAAAATGTGATTAAGTTAAAAAACGTCAAAAAAACTTAAAAAAATCGTAGAATTTTTTTTTATAAGTTTCATACTCTCATATATCAATCAAAAGACTACTAATAAGTTATAGAAACTAAAAAAAAATACATAAGCAAGTTTCTCAACGCACCCCCCCCTAGCTCTGGTCCGTTTGAAATGGAATTGCCCATATACATTGACGAATTTATGTGTCAATTATTTAGTAAAACTTCATCCAAGAAATTATAACCTGTTCTAATTTCTTGCTTAAAAGCTTGCTAAAAATTAAAAAAATTGGCGTGCAAAATTATTGTACTGAAACTTGTATTAAAATCAGTCTTGTGTAAGACGGCTCTTAATCTAACGTGATTTTGTGGAAATTTTGTCATATTGATTTAAAGTTAAATTTTTTAATTATTTTTTAGTGTTACTTTTATAAAGTTAAAAGAGTGAGAGTGCCATTTCTAATGTTTTGATAACAATCACTTGGTTTAGGTTTTGTGGGGGTATAGTTTTTTAAGAACACCATTTGCTGGTTTTAGTTGTCATAAAGAAATTTTGCCAAAGCGGCTAATTTCATTCAAAAAAGCGTTCAATTGTTTTTAGTTCTATTTTTGTTTAGGCACAAAAAAGTACGTTGTCAGCAAATGCAATAGCACTGAACAATGACCTTTAGTATTTCCAGATATGTATGCGACTTATTATAAGTTAACTTTAAACAGTTTGACAAACATGTTGATCAAACAACAAATTACATCTGGAAGCTTAGTCCACGTAGCTACAGTTACGAAATTGAAGTCGGAAGCTGTTATTGCCTTGGTAAAAGGTTTTCTATTTTTTTCATTGAGCGGTTTTGAAAAAAATTTAATTTTTTTTTTGTATGACAAAATTTTTACAATTAATGTTATCATTTTTTGCGTGACCGCATCTACGCCTTTTTTCCTGGTTTTATTTTTTTGATTACTACTCGTTGAGCATTTTTTTAGTGACAATGACTTTCTTTAAAATGGAAACAAAATTATGGATTTATAAAGTTATAAATTCTATGATATCTTTTCTAAAAAGATTTATTTAAGAAATTTTTACATTGCCGGTTTTTTATGGTTGCGTTGTACTTCTCAACAAAGGCGGACACAGCTTTTTAGATAGATAGATTGTAATCGATTTGTTAATGTTTTTTTTAATTGAAAGAACTTCCGACTCTTGTCTTCACATCTCAGTTAACTTTTGAGTGCAGCCAGGCATTTTTATACAAGCAATTAATTTACTCTATTAACTCATTGAGGTGTGCTTATTACTCAGGTGCCTTATTTTAAATTTTGACTTCAGTCTTTGCATCAATAAATAAAATTGATGCACTTTATTTTACTTTTAAGAATAAATTGGGATGATTTTTGTTTGATATAACTACCTACAACTTGGTGATGGTGATGGTTTCACATTTACTATTCTTCTAAATGTCAGTTTTGTATGTTTATGCCAGCATAGTGTATAGTGTTCATAGATCATTTATCACTTTTAGTAACTATTACTCATTAAGTATTTGCATTGTTCTCTAGAGAGCAGATTTTTGAAGTAATTCAAAAGTTAAATGATAAAATCTGATGTTTTCTATATCAACCATAAAAAACAGTAGTCGTATTATGCCAATGACGTGAAGTGTTTTACAAAGATCAATTCTAAGCCCAAATATACTATGTCTTTATACCTTAATGTCATATGGGTTTTATTAGTTTGCATGACTTCTACCTAGATAGGAATTTAATATTTCTGCAAGATGGTGCATCATGCCATACAATAAAGAGAATAAAAATTGGTTTGCTGACTACAAAATATTTTTTTTTTTTATATACAATGTTACTTGAACAATCTTTAATGAAACATTTATGGATTGAAGAAAAAATTTACAGAAATATAGGTATCTTCCACTTCAATATACTGCAAGTCTTTGATAGAGAACTATGTACTATAATAAGTTTTTTTTTAAACTCTTTTAATAGATTTTCTTTACTGCATCTAAAGTGTTTCAAACTATTTCTGAGTTTAGTGACCTAATTTAGTTCAAATAAATGTGTTTTAATGAAATTGAAAAATTTAAGTTTATTTCTAAACTGCTCATGTTCTAATTATATATATATTTTTTTAAACTTGAATACTGAAACAGTTTTTAATTACATTTAAATTGTTCCAAGCTTTTTCTAGGTGTACTGAGTTAAAATGAAACTGTTTCAATATTTCTAAATTAATCAAATCAAATTTTATTTAAACTCTATTAGAAATATATCTAAAGTTTTTCAAATATATGTTTTAAACTATATCTAATGTGTTCTAAGCTGTTCCTGGATGTACTTAATATTACTATTATCTTTAAAGTAGTTCATCTATTAACACTGACAGCTTAAGCATTATGAATAGACATGAAATCAAATGCATTAAATCTTCATCTCCTTCCAAAGTTTGTTTAAAATTAAAAAAAAAACGTGTTGGTTCACCAAGTAGTTCTGAAATTTGTTAATTCTATTCTAGGCATTTAAAGTTGATAGACGTAGTCAGTTGCAGCTTGAAGTATTAATTAAAAATATAAGTAGAGAGCTTTCTGTTTTACGCACTTGCCTGTTATTAAAAGAAGAATACGGTAAAAAACTTAAATTATAGAGACAGTAATAATTGATGTAAATGATGATGAATATAGTGGAAATATTATAAATAAACTTAAGAAGCCTCTATACTTTTGGCCAGTATCTTCTCTTCTCTTCATCAACCTTCTAATGTCCACTTCTGGACGTAGGTCTCCTTTTTACCCTTCCATTTTTTTCTATCTCTTGCTAGGTGTTGCCATCTTTCCCCTGCTACCTTTTTGATGTCATCTAGCCATCTTTTTTGCATTCTTCCAACGCCTCGTTTTGTTTCCCTCGGTTTCCATGTTGTGATTCTACTTGTCCACTTAGAGTCATCTTGTCTTGCAACGTGCCCTACCCAGCTCCACTTGAGTTTGAAAACTCTTTTCATTACATCAGTGACGCCTGTTCTTTTTCGAATTTCAGCGTTGCAAATTTTATCCTTCAAGCTTACGCCGAGTATGACACGTTCCATTGCTCTTTGTGTTGTTCTTAGACTATTAGCACTTCTTACAGTGAGGGTCATGATCTCTAATCCGTATGTTTTAACGGGTACTTGTCATACGCTTCTCGTTTAAGAGTGTGTGGTATGTCTTTGTTTTTGAGAATGTGTCTTAGCTTTCCGAAAGCCGCCCAACTGTGTTGTATTCTTCGTGCTATTTCAGCGGTTTGGTTTTCTTTGCCTAATTTTATTTTATGACCTAAGTAGATGTATTCTTCTACGTATTCAATTTTTTGATCTTCGATGGTTACATCGGTTTCATTTTCCAGTGGACTCCTTAATTTTGTTTTTGCTAAATTCATCTTCAAACCAACTTTCCTCGACTCGACGTTAAGTTGCTTCAGCATATCTACTAATTCCTCGATATTATCACTAATAAGAACTATATCGTCCGCAAACCAAAAATGGTTTAGGTATTTTCCGTCAACCTTTATACCTTTAGATTCCCAGGATAGTTTTTTAAAAATATCCTCTAAAGCTAGAATAAATAATTTGGATGATATTGTGTTCCCTTGTCTCACTCCTTTCTCTATACGGATCTTATCAGAAGTAGTATATTTGTCTATGTTGACTTGCATTGTTGCGTTGCTATAGATGAATTTCAATAAATTGGTGTAGCATGAATCTATTCTAGCGTTGTCCATTGCATTACATATTGCCCATAGCTCTATTGAGTCGAATGCCTTTTCGTAGTCTATAAAGGTTATATGCCGAGGGACGTTATACTCTGCACTCTTTTCGATCAATAAGCGATAGTTTGCAGGTGGTCTGTAGTGCTACATCCTTTTCGGAAGCCGGCTTGCTCGGGAGGTTGGTATAAATTCAGTTTGCTTGTAATTCTATTCGTTACTATTTTTGTTAATAGTTTATATAGGTGTGATAGCAAACTTACGGGGCAATAATTTTCGATTTTGTTTATATCGCCTTTTTTGGTATAAGTATTACGTTAGCATTTTGCTAGTCCTCGGGAATTTTGCCTTCTGTAATACATTTGTTAAAAAGTATACTAATGGCTTTCGATAGCGTATAACCGCCAAGTTTTAGCATTTCACTTGTAATTTTGTTTTCCCTTGATGATCGTCGTTTCTTCATTTGTTTTAGAGCTACCTCTACTTCTTGCACTGTTATGTCTGGGATTTCTTCAGAATTCACGTTGATTATTGTGTGCGACTGTGTTGGTTGGTCCTTGATGATATTTAATTTATAGAGTTTCTTGTAAAATGGTTTTGATGACTATCTTCATGTCTTGCTTATCCCGTACTAACACACCTTCTTGGTCTCTGAGTTTAGTTATCTTTGTTTGCCTACTTGATAATTCACTTCTCAATACTTTCATGTTCATGTTATCTGCGATTATTTCTTTAATCTTCTCAGTATTGTAAGTTCTAATATCTTTTCGTATGTGTTTATTGATATCCGTGTTTATTTGTCTATATTTGGCAGACTCTCTATTTAAAGTTCTTCTTTGTTCAATGAGTTTCAGAGTATCCGCACTAATTTGATCATTTTTTAAGGTTTTGGTTTTGTGATATATCTTTTTGTTTACTGTATGTATATTTTTGATGATCTTGTTTGATAGTTCCTCTAGTCCTAGATTCTCTAAGTTGCAGGTGGGGTTTAGTTTAGACTCTAGTTCTGATTAATATTTCTCACAATTTTGTTTTAGTTGTTCCTCTATGTTATAGTATGTTTATACCTTAGTTAGTTTTCGTCTTTTGGCCTTGGTATTTATTCTTACCGTTGCTCTCACCATTTGATGGTCGCTTCCAGTGTGGACTTTATTCAGGACAGATAACAATGTGTTTCATGTTTGAGAGGATGAGGTCTATTTCATTCTTTACTTTGCCGTTTGGGCTAATCCAAGTCCACTTGCGTTGGACAGGTTTTTGGAAGAACGTGTTTATGCAATAATGGTTTTCAATTTGCAAATAGTTTAAAAGCATTTTGCCTCTTTCATTTCGTCTCCCTAGACCAAAATTACCTATCCTGTTGTATTTGTCTTTTCCATCCAGTTTTTTGCCCACTTTTGCATTAAAGTCACCAATAACTAGCTGTTGATATATTTTCATAAAATTGTTTTATTTCAGGTTCTCTTGCTTTGCTAGTTGGTGCATACCCTTGAATAACTTGTAGGCTGTATTTATCTGATAGTTGAACAATAACGTAAATTACTCTGTTTGATATGGGTACAACTTTAGTAATATGGTGTTTCAGCTTTTTATTTACGAGAATTGCAACGCCGCCATTGTGTAAATTTGTTTCCGAGTTGTTTTGGAACAGCATATGCCCAGATTTTAAAGTAGTGCAGTAGTTTCGCATAGACCCACTATGTCCCATTTTATTTGTTTTAGTCCTTCTTGTAATTCCTGTAATTTTTCGTCTGTTCTCATGGTCCGTATATTATAAATAGCAATTTGTAATACTTTTTGTTGGCAACCTGTAGTTTTCCAGTGATTTATAGCACCCCTAACCTGTTTTCTTTTCCGCCCGTTGCCGTGGATCGTGAGTTGCGGGTCACTGGGAACGTGGGGCCTTTGGTTCTGTCCTGTAATCATGTGAAAAGTAAAAAGGGGTTTTGGCGTTTACTTATCACGTTTGCCGTGCTGGTTGATAAGTTTGTGTAATCCATTTCCTGGGCTTTGTACGCCGCCATTGTTTTATTTTTCAAATCATCTGCCGCCATACGGTCGATATAATCTACAACTGACCATATCCAGCAAGTAGAGCCGTATAATCTTAGGTTATCGCCCCTACTTACCATTTTTGCCATTCTGGCTACCCATCTCTAAAAGCTGGGTTGCCACCTACGCCAAATCCGCTGTACCAAAGCCTTTTCTCTCCGCCTTCTTTGCCGGTGTAGTCTTCACCCGTATCTCTGGGTAAGGGTAAAGCAATATACCCCGCGATACTGGGTCCTTAGCTAAACTCGGTCACCAACTTCACTAGTTGGGTCCACCCCCGCGACTTGGACGCGCCAGCTGAGAATTACCTAAGTGTGCATAGAGAAGTTGGCTCTGTACACCTTAAGCCGGGTTAATGAGCGTGTATGAATATATATATGGAGGGAATTATATGTACACGGGCGCCAAGATAACTAATACATAGTTTAAAAGTTCCCGGCATTTTTTTATCATCAATGCGCGCATTTACAACGGTAGTCCCAGAAGTACTTGACCCGTACTTTGACGACATAACCTTGCCTGCATATAAAACTGTCTTTGTCATCTTTAGAACCTATTTTCTCTGTTCAGTTTATTGCTTTGACTGTTTGACTTGTATTATGAATCAACGCTAAATCTTAGCATTATTGCTGTGAAACTTTGCTAAACAATTTAAATATCTTCACGATGCTCATCTTGCGCACAGCATTTTCGTGTCCAAACGTTTGGTCAATATGCGATCTACAGCACTGTTTACCATGCCTGCTAGCTCTTGCACTTTTAGTCGACGGTCATTTTAAGAATTTTTTTCACCATTTCTGACGTGGTTACATTATTTGATTTCAATGCAACATTTGCAATACACAACTTATCCAGTTTCCTACATTAGACATTGCACTGTAGTTTAAGGTTTGTTGTAAATTGTTAGAAAAGATTTTTAAAAGAACTTCAACAAAAACAGGTTTTAAAAACTAGCAGTACCGTCTAATACATTACAGTTAAAAAAATTACCTAGCAGATTTCATCAAATAACGTATGCACTACAGACAAAATCTATCGTTCAAGCCGTTACCACACATCCCGTTGATCTTTGTTGACGTCACTACAACTTTTTTCTGGAGTAACAAATGCAATAAAGCATTAATCAATTTCTTATAATTGTCGCAAAATACCAGTTATTTTTATTTATGACCATGAAGTTACGAAATTGCTTTGCAGCTTTTATATCTACATACAAACATTATTAATTGTACAAAAGATCCATAAATATGTTTTTTAGAAATTCAATTACAATTCAATTCAATTATATTGTCGTTGTATTATAAATGGAACATGATTTATATTTATTGGAATAACTTCTAAATGAAATACAATAAAAACAAATTAATCAATGTCATATTAACTTAATTTTGAAGATCACCACGCTAGTTTACTTGAAATAAGCAACCATGACTGTGTTCGATAATTTTAAAATATTACTAACCGTATCAGCATTTCTATCGCTACTGCCATTTTACGATTTTAAAGCTTGCACGTTTAAACGACATCGTATTTATTCAATAATAATAGTTATAATATATTTATTACAATGCTTATTATATACCATATATTCAAAAGTTTTTATTAATTATTCGTTTTCATTTTTTCATTTATCAAAGGTAGCAATTACTTTATTGCACATTAATATGATTTTGGCAACATCGTTTTGGAAATACGAATCATTTCAAACTTTATTTAATACAATGCATAAAATTGATAATATGATTTTAAATAGAAAATATTTAAAACGCGTAACATTAAATTTTGTACTTTTAATGTTAATAACTATTATTAATAATTTGTGGGAAATATATTTGTATCCTTACAGTTTATTTAATGCAATAGTTAATATTTATGTTAATTTAAATTTTTACATTCAAATATGTTTAATTAAATGTATTAAAAAACGGTTATGCTTATTTAATCAAATTGTTTCTGATGATAAACAACTTATGAGTACTATGTGTGTAGAGAAATTTACTTTGGTGCATCAGAAAATTTGTTGTTTGGTTGATACATATAATGACATTTATAGTTGGAATATATTTATTAACATTGTTAACATAGTATTTGCTATGTTATTTACTATTCATACGGTGTTATTTGGTAATTTGGATTTTTGGACGTTATTACTAGGATTTATTTTAGTTGGATTTTACTCTGTAAGTAATTTTTATAATCCTACTATAATAAAGTTTAAAAAAAAATTAAATATATAAAAATTACTTTAGTCTTTTTATGCTACTTTAAGAATAATAATTTTAAACATAACATCAACAATAGAAGTATTACAATATTTAAATTTATTGGTTTTTAACAACTGTTGCAACAAACGCTCATCTATCTATCCATTACACCAAGCATTTATGTTGTTGATAATTAAAATCACTTTAATTACACTTTTTTTTAACGATTTACTGCTGAACGTAAACTTAAGTAAATTGCTTCTTTTTTTACCTGCTTCTTTTTGACTTTGCTTTTTTAATACTGGTTGTAGATTGGCTTGGCTTGATAATTATGCAAAATCTTAACGTGTATCAATTTAATCTGCAAAAATTTTCAAACTTATTTAGCTAATGTGTGGGTCATTAATTAGATGTTGATGCATCATACAAAATAAAATTTTAGTCAAACCAATATGATATAATTTTAGTTGATGGTTAAATATTAATTGTAAATTAGTAGCTACTAGGTTCTACAGCCCAGTTTAATAAAAAATAATAAAAATGAGTATTGCATAGCAACCTTGCTGAGTAACAATATTGCTATCTAACAATAAGCATAGAGAATTGGTCAAAATGTTTGTTGATCAGCAATCATCAAATAAATATAATGAATTAAAATCACAATCCATTTTTTTGTAAATTTTTATGTTTTGATAACAAATATTTACAAAATTTAAATAATCCAATTAAGCCATTTTTACAAATATTAAAAAATACCATTAAAATTATCTGATTTTTAATATATTTTTTAAAACCCAACAATAAAATATAATCACATAACTAATTATTGTTTTCTTGTTTTAGATCCAAGGTGTAGTAATTGCAACAATGTGCGAAAATGTAGTTAATGAAGGAAAGAAAACTATAACGATATCTTATAAAGCTCTTTATAAATACTCTAACAATTTATCGCTTAGAGAAAAGTTTTTTATATTGGCACAACAGGCGACGGCTAGATGTCCAAGATTTACTGCGGCTGGATTTTTTAATGTTGATTTTGCTATGCTTTTTACATTTGTTAATTTAATTACTACTTATGTTATTGTAATTATTCAGTTTTCAAACTCTAATGATTGTATTAACTGCTCTAATATGCCTGTTTGTGCTACAACCGGACATGATCATTAAATATAATTGTATAATATTGTGTTTAACTTATTAATCCTATAATTTAAAAATGATACTATGTTTTTTAATTGCATCTCTTTTTTTGTCAATTGCCTTTCTGAATTTTTTAACTACTAAACATGTTCTCAAGTGCAAACAAATATTGTGAACAGTCAAAAACGTTCTCAAACTTCTAAAAATGTTGTAATAAATGACAAACTATTTCTGAACTGTCAGACTTGTTCCACAAAAACAATTCCTAAACTGTTAAACATGTTTTGATGTACAGAAAATATTTATGATGTTTAGAAAAATATACGACGTACTATTTATTATCAAACATGTTCTAATGTGCCATAAAACGTTCTTAAACTGTCAAAAATAGTTATAAATTTTAAATAAGTTCTAATGTACAACAAAAACAATTTCTAAACTGAAAAAAATGTTTCTTTAACTGTCAAAATATTATATAAACTGTTAAAACTATACCTGTCAACTGTCTAATACTAATAAAATTACATGCGCTACCTGTCAAAACCAAAAACAAACACCATTTGTCAAAACAGTGTTATTTGTCAAAAAATTAGAGATTGTTTGTCAAATGCTTCAATTATATCAAATAAGCTAAACCAAATTTAAAAAAAAGTGTTTTTAAACTGTCAAACTTATTCTGAAAAATATCAAATTGTTACAAAATGTTATTTATTGTCAGCGAAGAATAATTATTACAATAGTGTGGCAACATGTTCCAAACTAACTTAAAGTTTTTTTAATTTACAACAAACTTTTCCTAAACTGCCAAACATGTTCATATGTATATGCGATTAAAATAGTCTACTGTACGTCAAAAACAATTCTTAAACTGCCAAACACGTTTTGATACGCAGACAAATTATCTTGAACCTTCAAATTATATATTGTACTGTACTACAAACTTTTCCTGAACAAACATGTTTTGAGGTCTGACAAAATGTTCTTAATAATAATAATAATAATAATAATAATAATCTTTATTTCTAAAGTACATATACACAACATACATAATATAAAGTATACATATACTAAAGAAAATGCGTCAAAAGTATTCACTCATGTTGTATGGTTCCAGTATGCACAAGTAATCATACAACTTCAATTTGAACTGTTTTAAGTTATTAATTTCTTTAAATATTTTTGGAAGTTTATTGTACATTTTACTAGCCGCATATAATGGACCTCGTTCACTTATATTAAGCCTGTGTATAGGATAGGAATAGTTTTGGTGGTTTTTCGTATTAAAGTTATGTTTAGTTGTGTTTGAGATAAAAGATTGTTTATATTTAAAATTGTATACAAGCAATTTATAAATATAGAGACCAGTTAATGTCAAAATGTTAAGTCGACTAAAATAAGTTCGACAAGAGTCGGTGTATCTAATACCGGCAATAATGCGGATTACTTTTTTTTGAGTTTTAAACAAATAATTTGAAGAAGAACTATTTCCAAAAAAAATTATACCATATCTCAGCAAAGATTCAACAAGATGGCTTAAAATTCTACACATATAACAGGCCGTGTTTAACCTATTGTTTAGTTTTTCACAATGTTGTTGCCAGTTTAGTTTCCGATCTATTGTAATGCCTAAGAAGCTGACTGAGTTGACAATTGGTATTTGTATCTTGTCAAGTAAAATTTCTTTAGGTTCAATTGTATTGATATGTATTGTACTAAATAACACCACCAGTGTTTTTAATGAGTTTAATATTAACCGATTTTCATCTAGCCAATTTTTGGTTTGATTAAAGATAGTTTTGCTCAAACCAAATACATCGTTTATTGTATCACCACTAACTAAAATATTGGTATTATCTGCTTAATTTTGGATGGTAACATTTGTCATTTGGTTTGCTGTTAATAAATCATTTATATATACAACAAAAAGAGTAGGTCCAAGAATACTGCCTTGAGGGACCCCTGTTGTTACATACATAAATGAAAATTGTAAATTTTTTGAGGCTACTTTTTGTCGTCTATTAAATAAGTAAGATGTAATTAATTTATGCGTAACACCACGAATTCCATAACAATACAATTTATCTAGAAGAATTTTGTGACTTACGCTATCAAAGGCCTTGGACAGGTCTAAGCATATTGCAAGAGGATTTTTTTTATTTTCTAGGGCACATATTATGTCATTTATTTAATCAAATGCAGCAATTATTGTGGATTTTCCTTTTATAAAACCATGTTGGAATTTACTAAAAATTTTGTGTTTTTGAAAAAAATCAACTAGTCAATTATTAATGAGATGTTCTAATACTTTTGAAAAGATTGTTAAGAGACTTATTGGTCTATAGTTTAAAAAGTTACAATAATCACCTTTTTTAAGAATTGGTTTGACAATAGCAATCTTTAAGTTTTCAGGAAAAACACTATTTTCTAAACACAGGTTAAAGACATGTGTTAGTGGTGAAATTATTGATACAGCTGCTGACTTTAATACTTTCATTTCTTTACATTTATTTCATCCCAACCAGAACTTTGTTTATTTTTTAGTGACATTATGATATTGTAAACTTCGCTCTCAGTAGCAGGTTTTAAAAATATTGAGTTAACATAAAGCGGAATATTTACATTGGTGTTTAAATTGGGCAATGTGTTCATTAATTGAGAAATAGATTCAATAAAATAATTATTAAACTCATTTACATTTTCTTGGTAGGTTGCTTACTTAATACTTGAACCATCCTCTATTATCCACGTTTAGGGCCAGCAGTAATAGATACTGTTCTACTCAAACTTAGCAGCATCTACCTCAGACAAAGTCGAAAACGATTTTAACAAACAATCTTAACTTTTTAGTATCAGCATCTAAGAGCAGTTTTATTATCTCAAAGGTTTTTAATGGCCTACAAATCAATTGCAAACTTTAAATCGGTAACAGCTTTTAGAAAGCTGTAACAAACAAACAACTTAGTTTAAAATGTACTATTTAAAATGACAATAAAAAAAATTATTGACTAATTTTATAAGTTGGTAAAAAAGCATTAATTGTTTTCTAAACCTAACCACTAATGCATTTTTCATAAAATATTTTTTTATTTAATGTAATTTAGTGACATACAAGTTAAGTTTAAGATTCCAATGCAACATTTGCAATACACAATTTATCCAGTTTTTAACATTAGACTTTGCACTATAGCTTAAGGTTTTTTGTAAACTGTAAAAGAAGTTTTTTTTTAAGAATTTTAAACAAAAACAGGTTTTGAACTTAGCAGATAACGAATGCACTACCGACAGACAAAATCCACGTTCAAGCTATTACCACACATCTCGTTGATCTTTGTTGACGTCACTACAGCTAGTTTCTGTGGTAACAAATGCAAGAAAGCAATCTAGAATGATTGACATACGCATCCTGTTTAGTGATATTAATAAACTTCTTATAATTGATGCAAATTACCAGTTATTTCTATTTATGATTATGAAGATACTAAATTGATTGTCAGCTTTAATATCTACATACAAACATTATTAATTGTACAAAAGAACCATAAATATGTTTTATAGAAATCCAATAACAATTCAATTCAATTATATTGTCATTTTATTATAAATGAAACATGATTTATATTTATTATAATAACTTCTAAATGAAATACAATAAAAACAAATTAATCATATTAACTCAATTTTGAAGACCACAACGCCAGTTTACTTAAAATAAGCAACCATGACAGTGTTTGATAATTTTAAAATATTACTAACCGTATCGTCGTTTCTATCGCTACTGCCATTTTACGATTTTAAAACTCGCACGTTTAAACGACGTCGTATTTATTCAATAATAATTGTTATAATATATTTGGTACAATACTTGTTATATACCATATATTTCAATGCATTACTTTCGTATTTATTTTATCAAACATTAAAATTTGTAATTACTTTATTGCACATTAATATGATTTTGGCAACATCGTTTTGGAAATACGAATCATTTCAAGCTTTATTTAATACAATGCATGAAATTGATAATATTCTTTTAAATAGAAAATATTTAAAAAGAGTTACATTAAATTTGTTACTTTTAATGTTAGTAACTATTATTAGTAAATTGTGGGAACTGTATTTGTATCCACCCAGTTTTTTGTACGCAATAGTTAATATTTATGTCAATATCAATTTTTATATTCAAATATGTTTAATTAAATGTATTAAAAAACGGTTAAGCTTATTTAATCAAATTGTTTCTGATGATAAACAACCTATGAGTACTATGTGTGTAGAGAGATTTACTTTAGTTCATCAGAAAATTTGTTATTTGGTTGATACATATAATGACATTTTCAGTTGGAATGTATTTATTAACATTGTTAACTTAATGTTTACTTTGTTGTTGTTTATTCAAATAGTGTTAGTTGAAAATTGGAGTTTAGAAACAATATTACTAAGTATAATTTCAACTGGATTTTACACTGTAAGTATTTTTTATAATATTGCTATTATCAAGTTTTAATTAAAGATCTGTTTAAGTAAGTTTAAAAATCAAATTATATAAAAAATACTTAAATGTTTTTTTTATACAATTTAAGTTTATTATCTGCATATGGTAAATCATAAAATAATAATAATACCAAGCATATTATCTGCAGAAACAACAGAAGTATTACAATATTTAAATTTATTGGTTTTTTAACAACTTCCGCAACAAACGCTAATCCATCCTTTTTACCGAGCATTTATTATATTATTTTTTAACGGTTGTCAGCTGCCTTTTTAACCGACGTTGACGTTTCACTGCAAAAGGTAAACTTACAAGTGAATTGCTTTCTCTCTTTACTTGTTTCTTTCCATATGCGCTTCTTTAACTTGATTTTGAGCTGCTGTTCTTAATTTGACCTGGCTTGGTAAATTACGTGCTCTGCATTTAACTCGTGTATTGTTTAGCAACCTTGCTTAATAACAATATTATTATCGAACAATATGCAAAGAAAATTGAACAGAATGTTTGTTGATCATGCTTCGTACAATACATTTTTGTATTTTTTTATGTTATTGATAACAAATATTTACAAATAATAATCAATACAACTAAGTTTACTACTAGTATAAAAAATGTTAATTAAAATTGTTTTTAATATTCAACAATAAAATATAATCACATAACTAATTATTGTTTTGTTGTTTTAGATTCAAGTAGTCGTAATTGCAACAATGTGCGAAAAAGTAGTTAATGAAGGAAAGAAAACTATAACGATATCTTATAAAGCTCTTTATAGATACTCCAACAATTTATCGCTAAGAAAAAAGTTTTTTATATTGGCACAACAGGCAACGGCTAGATGTCCAAGATTTACTGCGGCTGGATTTTTTAATGTTGATTTTGCTATGCTTTTTACATTTGTTAATTTAACTACTACTTATGTTATTGTAATTATTCAGTTTTCAAACACTAATAACTGCTCTAATATGCCAGTTTCTGCTACAACCGGACATGATCATTAAATATAACTGTATAATATTGTGTTTTATTTTTTAATTCTTTAATTTAAAAATAAATTGTTTGTCTTTTGTCTTTTGTCAATTGAATATTTGTATTTTTTAACTTCTAAACGTCAAACATGTTTGAAATGCAAAAAAAAGTATTGTAAACTGTCAAACTTCTAAAAACGTTCTATTTCTGAATTGTTAGACTTGTTTTACAAAAACAGTTTATTATTATTAATTATTAATAATTATTACAAAAGTGTGGCAACATGTTT
This sequence comes from Tachinus rufipes, assembly GCA_963932245.1. Lineage (NCBI taxonomy): Eukaryota > Metazoa > Arthropoda > Insecta > Coleoptera > Staphylinidae > Tachinus > Tachinus rufipes. The sequence continues at coordinate 14,211,335 of OZ010744.1, forward strand.
TCAACTAACACATAGTTTTCTAATTTACAACAAACTATATCTAAACTACTAAACATGTTCAAATATGCAATATAAATGGTCTACTGTACATCAAAAACAATTCCTAAACTGTCAAACAAATTCTGATATGCAACATTTTTTTCTATAATCGTAAAAGAATATTGTACTGTACTACAAACTATTTCTGAACTAACATGTTTTGTTGTCTGACAAAAACGTTCTTAGTAGGTAGCTTATTTTTATATCCGCTCTTGGGACCGGCTGTAATAAAAACTGTTCTACTCAAACTAAACAGCATCTACCTCAGACAAATAATGATTCTTTATTTACGGTAAAAATTAAACCATTTACATCTACAATATAATATATAAATAAACTAAAATAATATACATAAAATACAAAAAATACATAAAAAAAAATCTAAAATACAATTTAGATACCCAATTCAATCAATACGATTTAATTGCAACCTAAACTGCTATTTGGTACAAAACCAATTTAAATTATTTGGCAAACAATTTGTCATTTTACACATCCTAACAAGTGGATTGTGCACCCGTAATTTGTAGAATGTGTAAATTCTCTAAAGAATAGCATCTGCCTGGTACGTTGATTGCTAATAAGAATACTGAATGGTAGAGATGCAAGAAGGTCAGGACAGTCTACTTCAGACATCACTAGTCCACGCAAAAACAAAAGCCCTTTTGCGACGAAGTTTTAGTGGTGGCAAATTGTACAAAGATGTAATGTAATTGCAATCAAAATCAACCGCTAAAACCTTCAAACAATCTAGCAAATTTATTTTGAATTTGTTCAATATTTTGAATATGAATTTAGTAAGACGGGCACCAGACTGACGACGCATATTTTAAATGAAAGAGCACTAAAGAACAATAAAGTAATTTGAGCGTACTTGAGGATAAATCTGCTGACATTCTGTAAACAAAACCCAGCATTTTCATAGCCCGGTTACACATATAGTTCATATGCTCGACAAAAGTGAGTTTGTGATCAAAGATTACGCCCAAGTCTTTTATTTGAGGAACTTGTTTCAACGGTTTATGATTAATATCATAACCGTAAGGTATTTTATTTAGTGTTCTATTAAAACTAATTGAAAAACATTTGTTAACGTTAAGAAAAGGATAATTATTATGACATCAAGCATTTACGGAATCTAAATCTTGTTGTAACAGATGACAATCATTAACAGTTGATATTTTACTGTAAAGCTTTAGATCATCAGCAAATAAAAGAAAAGACGATGAACGAATACACTGAGAAATATCATTAATAAAAAGCAGGAACAGAATTGGACCGCAGTGTGATCACTGCGGAACACCTGGAGAATTGGCTGTGAAAGAAAATGATTAATTTTTACACATTGAGTACAATACCATGAAACCTCAGCATGAAAACCTAAAGCATAAAGCTTAGTTATCAAAATACTGTGGTTCACACGATCAAAAGCCTTTGAAAAATCGGTGTAAATAGAATCAATTTGTACTTTTGATTCAAAAGCTTTCAAAATAAAATTTTTGTAGCACAATAAGTTAGTGTGGAACGGCTCTCACAAAAACCATGCTGTTCATCAATTATTAATACTTTTGCACATAAATTGTATTTGTTCAGTTACAAGTTGATCAAATAATTTAGGAATGGCAGATTGAATGCATATACCTTTATAGTAAGTTATGTCTTCCTTAGCCCCAGATTTAAATAAAGGCATAATGTAGCTTTGTTTTCACATATCAAGAAACTTAGATTTGCTTAAGAAAGCATTAAAAAGTAGATGTAACGGCGTAGAAATGGAATAAATGCATTTTTTCAACATCATAGAAAGGATGCCGTCTGGGCCAGTGCTAAAATTACTTTGAAGGTATTCAATACTTTTAAAAACATCAAACAATCTAATTGAAAAATTTGAAAGTATTACGTTGTTTTGAAACTCAAACGTTGGAGCTGTTATGAACTTCAGAATCGTAAATAGATGAAAAAAAATCTGCAAATTTGTTGACATTATCATCCCCATTAGTGCAGATTAGGTTTCCATAGTACATTGTAGACGGAAAGCCATTAGATTTTCTGGTTTTGTTGACAAATTTCCAGAAATGCTTTGGATTTGTTTGAATATTATTTTTGGTACGTGCAATATACTGCTTGTAAAGGCAAGCGCTAAGATTTTTACATAAAGTGCGAATAGATTCAAACTCATTATAATCAGATAGATATTATGAAAATTTAAAACGTTTATAAACAACTTTTTTCAATTTTGTAAGTGACATCAGTTCTTGCTAAACCAAATAGGAAAGTTGTTTTCACGCCTCAGTTTTTTAGGTACGTAACAATCAATTGCATAATACAAAACAGAATAAAATAAATCAACACATACATTAATATCACAATTATAAAAAGTAAAGACCAATCAACACTCAATAAAAAACCATTGATAGCGCTAAAGTCTGCAATTTTAAAATCATTAAAAACATAGTTACACTTTACAATATCACAGTTGGTATTACATTTAACATCTAGCACATAAGCTTGCGTATAACAGAACATCAACAGCCATTGCCACTTTTACATCATGATCATTTGTAAAACAGAAGTCTAAAATCACACCCCTAATATTGGGTATTGTTATGCATTCAATGCAGTTTAAGAATCCAAAAAAAATGGCTACTAAATATGCAAGGTAAGTTTTATTTCAAACTAATCCAATTCCTAATTCATCAGTTATCCACAACGCCGCAGGTAGATTATAATCTCCCAGTAGAATAAGTTTACTACTGGGATATATATATCAGCTAATGATTCAACAGAGTAGCAATGGTCGGCGTATTTATCAATAGCTGAATTTGGTGGTAAATATACCGCACTAATTAAATATGACTTAAAGTTAACAAAAACAAACACATGTTCCACGGTTGAATACGTGTAGTGCAGTAATATATTTGTTAATAATAATAATAATGTTTATTAGTGCTCTCAAAAAAATGTTACACAAGTCAATAATAATTACACGTTAAAATACAATTGATAAAATATTTAAAACATATTAAAAATAAACATTGCAGTACAATTTAAATGTACTGAAAAGAAACATATTACAGTTAAAAACAAGTACAAACACATTATTCTTAAAACTTAAGCAAATTTTGCATTAACATAATAAATCGGTAAAATCGTTACTTAAATAATCCTCAAACATAAAAAAAGCTTTTTTTAACAAATTCTGTTTAACAACGTTGATAAATGTTTTAAACGGAAGATCTTTCACAGCCGTTGGAAGAGTATTAAATTTTTTTATTCCCAAATAACTCGGTCCATTTTGTGACCTTTTGAGTCTAGAGTAGTTGTAAACAAGATTTTTTTTATTTCTTGTGTTATAGTTGTGTATGTCTTCGTGACCAGTATAACTCATTAAATGAAGTTTCACATGTTTTAGACATTCAAGTACAAACAAACAGGGCACAGTTAAAATATTCAACTCTTTAAAGTAATTGAATGTATCATCCCTATATCCAATATTAGCTATGATACGGATAGCACGACGTTGTAATCCAAATATTCGGTGACGCGATGTACTGTGACCCCATAATAGAATGCCATAGTTTAAGAGAGAATGACAAATACCAAAGTATGCAGTACGCAGCGTATTTAACGAAGCACAATTTGAGAGCAGACGTAAACAATATATGTTTCTGCTTAGTTTATTAGCTAGATATTGTTCATTATCGCACCACAAAAGAGAACTATCAAGAGTGAGTCCAAGAAATTTCACAAAGTTGTTAAACTGTGGTGAGTTAACAGGAATTTTTTTTAATGAAAAACATATAGTAGCCATCTTAGCAGAATTAAGACATAATTTATTTGCGTTAAACCATATTTTTGCTTTGTTCTGTAAATCTGTACAATGGTTTATTGCCGTTTCAAACATTTGATCTTTTTGTATAAGAGTAGTGTCATCTGCAAATAATATAATGTTGGATTCTCCAATATATTGAGGCAAGTCATTGATAAAAATTAGAAACAACAAAGGACCAAGTACAGAACGTTGTGGAACACTTTGTTTAACAATTTGTTTACAAGAAATATTACCATTAAATAGAACATATTGGTAACAATTAAACAAGTAAGATTGCATTATATTATAGCTACTATTAGAAAAATTGTATAATCTAAGTTTGCTTAATAAGAAATCATGCGGAACACAGTCAAATGCTTTTGACAGGTCTAAGAAGGAAACAATAGTAAATTCCTTATTTTCAAAACCATCTAGTATTAAATTTATTAGTTTGTCAATTGCTAATACAGTATTTAGTTCTTTTCTAAATCCAAACTGTTTGTTTGAAAAAAGCTGATTTTCATTAAAATACTGCACAATTTGTTGGTAAAGTAGTTTCTCTAGTATTTTAGAAAATACTGGTAAAAGAGATATTGGACGATAGTTGTTAACGTCGTCAATGTTTCCTTTTTTATGTATAGGAATAATGATCGCAATTTTCAAAGCATCGGGAAAAATTGAATTTAAAATACATTTATTAAAAAGTTTAGTCAATGGACTAACTAGAATATTAGCAATTCTTTTGACAACGTCTACTCTCATACCATAAACATCTCTGCTATAACTGGTGCGCAAACTCATTATACAATCACGAACATCGTTTGGTAAAACTTCATGAAAATCAAAAAATATGGTTTTATTTGAGAAGTTGATAAAATAAATGTGAAAATAAAAATGACTCAACAATTTTATCAACAACATTAACAAAAAACAGGCTAAATGCTTCTGTGTCAAGTTGGTCAGTAACATCACAACTAATTTTGCTTTTTTTACCATTGATAATTTTCCACATAGATTGGCTTTTGTTTGTGGATTTAAAAATAAAATTATCATTTGCTGCAATCTTAGCCTCTTTTACAGATTTATCATATTTTAGTTTGTAATTATCATATAATATTTTGTTATTTAAAGTAGAATGTTTTAAGTAAGTTTCCCGTATAAATTGGAGAATGAAACGCATATTTTTTTAAATCATCTGTATATCAGCTTATATCATTTGATATTAATTTTTTGACTTTGCTGATTTTCTCAGGAAATGATAAGTTAAAATTGTATACAATAATATCTAAGAATGAGTTAAATAATGTGTTTGTATCACAATCATATTTCAAGGTATTAAAATTTACATCCCCTAAATAAATAAATAAATTGAAAATTCCATGTTCCGTCATTGGACGATTCTTTTTAATGACGGTGCTCGCCTGATGGTTATCACATTCTTTTGTTTTACATTGAATGCCAGTATGATCAGCCATATTAGTATCAACAAGAGAAACATTTCTTAAAAAGTTTAGATTATTTGTAAAAACATTATCAATGTAATTTTTTCCACGAATTGGCATGTTAATAGTGTAATGAAAACCATATGTTTTCAAAAGATCTAAAAGATATATAGCCTTAGGATCATCCGTATGAAAATGTACATTAAAGTCGCCGCCTAATACGATACAGTTATTAGTAGACAATATTTTATTCAATAGCTCTATTAATTTCTCAATAAATACATTGTAATCGCCTTTAGGAGATCTATATACTGCAATAATTACACATTTCGAATGAATTAGTTTTATGCCCGTAAACTCGCAATCAATTTCTTTACAATGATCTTTAAAATCTATAGGTATATGTTTAGTATTATTATTAATGAGTATTAACACACCACCACGTAAATATCTGATTTTACTGAAATTTGCAACCACCGTCATATTATTGATTACCAACGATGATGTTTCTGGTTCCTTCATCCAGTGTTCAGAAACACAGATAACATTATATTTTATTAAACTGTCTATCAAAAATGTTTCAAAAATATTTATTTTAGATCTAATAGATTGCATGTTTATAAAAAGAATGTGATCTTTATATTTGTTATTGTTTACATTTTTATTTAAATATGTTGATTGTTTTTGTTCCGCAAGAATAAAAAAGATTAGATGAGATTTAATTGCAATTAATACACCTCCACCATCCAGTTTAGCACTTGTTAATGCGGAACGATCGCACCTAAATAAATTGTAACCACGTAGTTTAAGCTCAGAATCGTTTATATCCTGGGTGAGCCAAGTTTCGGTAAACACTATCAAGTTGTAACTAGAAACCGCTATGGCCAGCATTAGTTTCTCAAGTTTAGTTTTTATGCTCCCGACGTTTTGGCAATAGATTTTGAGGCCATTGGTAATTCTACAGTTGGGTCTAGGTCTAGGTTGTTGGCTGGATCCAGGCTTCGAAAATCCTCCGCAGAAAAAGCAGAAACGTTTTGCGCACGACCATAATTTGTAAATTTTCTGACTGCAATATTAGCAGGCCAGAATTCTTTACATAAAAAGGACTGCGCACGATCAGGAGGAATAGCAACTTTAAAGCCGCTGTAACTTCCAGATTTGACAGTTAAATTAAGCGATATTGCCGGAAACTGCGCTTTTATGTGATTAACTATATCACATTTTTTTGTCTCACGTTTTAGTTTAGATACGTGAATGTATGCAGTAGGTACATATGCCTGCAGCTTGTCATTATTAGGACCACTGCCAAAAATAACTTTTGCTTTTGGTTGAACTAACTGGTTGGGTTTAGTTTTAGTTCGAACAACTGAACTTGCTAAAGATGGAAAAGCAGTCAGTTTAAGCAACAGAGTCGTTACATTAGTGGGTAACGCAATATTTGGAGCGGTTTGTTGCTCATCACGAGTAGATAATTTTTTCAATTAATAATTTATTGTTAGATCGCACTTCCTCTAACAATATTTGGTGTAATACGATATTTCTTTGTAAAGCCTAGATAATTCTGAATCGTCCATATCAAATAAAGTTCCACAAATGCATTTTTTAGTGCAAGTTAAGCCAGATTGTGCAACGTTTTTGCATTTGCAAGTAGGCATGATATCAATGCAGTAATAAAATAAAACAATAGCAAGTGATTAAAATATTAAGGAAAATAGATTATACAGGGATATACTTCACACCGGTGCGGTCGATCACCTGGTGACTTACTCAAAACAAACACAGGTAGACCACGGTTAAGTAACATAAGAAACAATAGGTAATGGAATATGAAATTAAAATAATTAAAATCACAAGTTAAAAATAAAAGTTATTAAATTAAAAAACGTAGGTTACGCCACTGGTGAAAGTAGTTAAATATTAACCTACGGACGGCGCGGAAGCACTAGTGCGTGGATGTCTATAATTTAAGATTAATATTTATAAATAAACATTAACAAAAATTGTACTAATATAACGGGTGTCTCAAACCACCCGTACCAGCCTTTTATTTCGACAACGCTTGGTCGAATGTGCCTGGGACAAAAAAAATTATTATCAAAGTGAACTCAAGGAATCCACTGATAAATTTATTTTTTACCGGAATAATCCGAAAGTACCCGGAACCAAAAGTAACTTTAAAATTTTAAATGGCAACATAGGTCGAGTATGGTATTAATTGATAGGTTTTTTTTAAAACAAACAACTTTTATTAAAATGTTTTTTTTTTATATTTTGCTTATTTACAAAAATATACAAAAAAAACTAAATTGAAAATTAGTTATCCATTTAACACTCAATTTCCTCAAGTTGGCTTTGCTTTTTTGTTATGTCAAAATAATTGACGTTTGTGAATAGTTGAAGAAAATTAATTATTATTGTCAAAGTATTGAATGTGTTAACATGGTTTTTACAAACCTCGAAGGTTTTGATATGCTGATGATATTAGATGAATGCGGCCAAAACTATCGTAGTGCTGAGCGAATTTATGCTGAGCGATACCCTCAACGAGCCAATCAGTCAAAAAATGTTTTTCGGCGCCTTGCAGAACGAGTTAAGACAACTGGTAAGCTACAGCCCAGCCACAACAAAGGTCGAAGTATCGGAAAACATGTACAAGATGAAAGAGCACCAGATATTCTTGCAGCAATTGCTCTGGACCCGAACATCTCGACTAGAAGAATTGAAATCGATGCTGGAATAAGTCGCTCCACTGCTTAGACAGTTTTAAAAACAAACAAATTTTATCCAAACCATATCTCTCTACACCAGAAACTTGAAGAGCCAGATTTTCAAGATAAGTTGAATTTTTGTGAATGGTTGTCTCTTAAAAGTTATAATTTTTGTCACAAAATTTTATGGACAGATGAGTCGACATTCAAAAGCAACGGAGTTGTTAATTTATATAATGCTTACTACTGGAGTAATGAAAACTTTCATTGGTTAAGAGAAGTTGATAATCAACACGTGTGGACCCTTAATGTTTGGTGTGGTAATTTAAGAAACCAAATAATTGGTCCGCATTTTTTCGTTCATTAAACGAAGCTAAATACACTGATTTTTTAGAAAATAATCTTATTGACCTTCTAGATGACGTTCCATATGCGACACATTTAACAATGTATTTGCAACAAGATGGTTGTCCAGCTCATTACGCAAGAGTTTCTCGTTAAACCGTTGATCGCTTTTTCCCTGGTCGATGGATTGGAAGGCTAGGACCATTTCCATGGTCACCTCGTTCTCCTGACATAACGCCTCTTGACTTCTTCTTGTGGAGACGTATCAAAGACCTAGTCAAAAAAGAACTTCCAACCACGAGGGATAATATGAAGGAGAGGATACAAAATGTCTGCCGTTCGCTTAGTGAAGATGAGATACTACGGGCCGTCAACGACGTTTAAAATCGGCTACAAAGATGCATTGATCAAGAAGGCAGGCAATTTGAACATACCATAAATAATTAAACAGTTGTTTTAATTATCATATTTTTTACTTTCACACTCTTATTTGAATTGTTGAATGAAATACTTTCAAACGATTCTTTTAAAAAGACCTCTCAATTAATACCATATTCACGAACGTCAATTATTTTAACATAACAAAAAAGCAAAGCCAACTTGAGAAAATTGAGTGTTGAATGGATAACTAATTTTCAATTTAGTTTTTTTTCGTTTATTTTTGTAAATATGCAAAATATTAAAAAAAAAATTTAATAAATTCTTTTAAAAAAACCTATCAATTAATACCATACTCGACCTATGTTGCCATTTAAAATTTTAAAGTTACTTCCGGTTCCGGGTACTTCCGGATTATTCCGGTAAAAAATAAATTTATCAGTGGATTTCTTGGGTTTACTTTGGTAATAAATTTTTTTGTCCCAGTCACATTTGACCAAGCGCTGTCGAAATAAAAGGCTGGTACGGGTGGTCTGAGACACCCGGTATGTACAAAACACATAAAGTAATTAATTGCCTATATATTACCAACACAGTAGACAAGAACTTTAAAATTATAGACATTTATTACACACAAAACAGCACTAGTTATAAAATAAACAATAACACAACACAGTGGCGTAGTGTTTTTTTAAGTTGAATACAATTTTATCAAACAATCTTAACATTTTAGAATCTGCATCTAAGAGCAATTTCATTAATTTAAAGACCTCTGATAGCCTACAAATTAACTGGAAACCTTAAATTGTTACAGCTTTTAGAAAGCTGTAACAAACAATTAAGTTTATAATATACCATTTAGAAGTGACACTTTGCAAAATAAAGAAAAACAGAGACTGACAGTAAAAGTTAGTAAAAAAGCATACATTGTTGTATATATCTACACACTAAAGCGTTTTTTATTTTTTTTTTTCTATTTAATGAAATTTAGTGACATATTAGTTAAGTTTAAGATTCCATTGCAACATTTGTAATTCACAACTTATCTAGTTTTTTAACATTAGACATTGTATTATAGTTTAAGGTTTTTTTGTAAACTATTAGAATAGTTTTTTTAAAAGAACTTAAACAAAAACAAGTTTTGAACTTATCAGTACCGTTTATGACCATGTAATTACAGTTGAAAAATTTACCCAGCAGATTCCATCAAATAACGAATGCACTACAGACAGGCAAAATTCACGTTCAAGATATTACCACACATTCCGTTGACCTTTGTTGACGTCAGTACAGCTAGTTTCTGGGTAACAAATGCAAGAAAGCAATCTAAAATGACTGACATACGCATCCTGTTTAGTGACATTAATAAATTTCTTATAATTGATGCAAATGATCAGTTATTTCTATTTATGATCATGAAGTTACTAAATTGCTTGTCAGTTTTTTTATCTACATATAACATTAATAATTGTACAAAAGAATCATCAATATGTTTTTTAGAAATTCAATAACAATTCAATTTAATTCAATTATATTGTCGTTGTATTATAAATGGTACATGATTTATATTTATTATAATAACTTCTAAATGAAATACAATAAAAACAAATTAATCAATGTCATATTAACTAAATTTTGAAGATCACAACGCCAGTTTACTTGAAATAAGCAACCATGACAGTGTTTGATAATTTTAAAATATTACTAACCGTATCAGCTTTTCTATCTCTACTGCCATTTTACGATTTTAAAACTCGCACGTTTAAACGACGTCGTATTTATTCAATAATAATAGTTATAATCTATTTGTTACAATGCTTATTATATACCATTTCTTCAGAAGTTTTTATTTTTTATTCGTTTTCATTTTATCATATAGCAAAGGTTGCAATTACTTTATTGCACATTAATATGATTTTGGCAACATCGTTTTGGAAATACGAATCATTTCAAACTTTATTCAATACAATGCATGAAATTGATAATATTATTTTAAATAGAAAATATTTAAAACGCGTAACATTAAATTTGGTACTTTTAATGTTAATAACTATTATTAATAATTTCTGGGAAATATATTGGTATCCTTACAGTTTATTGAACTTAATAGTTAATATTTATGTTGATATTAATTTTTATATTCAAATATGTTTAATTAAATGTATTAAAATGCGGTTATGCTTATTTAATAAAATTGTGTCTGATGATAAACAACTTATAAGTACTATGTGTGTAGAGAGATTTATTTTGGTACATCAGAAAATTTGTTATTTGGTTGATACTTATAATGACATTTATAGTTGGAATGTATTTGTCAACATTGTTAACATAATATTTACTATGTTGTTTACTATTCAAACTTTGTTATTTGATAACTTGGATTTTTTGACGTTATTACTAGGTTTTCTTTCAACTGGATATTACACTGTAAGTAATTTTTATAAACTGTTATCAATTAAAAAAAAAAAAATCAAAATATATAAAAATTACTTTATTGTTTTTTTTACTACTACTTTAAGATCATTATTTGCATATGCTAAAGCATAAACTAATAATAATCTCTAGCATAACATCTGTAAAAAAAAATAGTAGTATTTCAATATTTAAATTTATTTGTTTTTAAAAACTGCTGCAACAAACGCGCGTTTAACTATACATCACACTAAAAATTTTTGTTGTTGATAATTAAAATCACTTTAATTACACTTTTATTATAACGTTATACTGCGGAAGGTAAATTGATTCCTTTCTTGACCTGCTTCTTCTCGACCGCGCTTCTTTAACTTTATATTGTGCTGCTGGCTCGATAAATTACAATACATTTTTTGTATTTTTTTAATAATTTTGATGAACAAATATTTACAAAATGTAAACAATAAGTACAACTAAGCTATTTTTACAAGTATTAAAAAATGCTTATTATATTTATCTAGTTTTCCAATATATTTTTTAGAACCCAACAATAAAATATAAGCACATAACTAATTATTGTTTTTTTGTTTTAGATTCAAGGTGTCGTAATTGCAACAATGTGCGAGAAAGTAGTTAATGAAGCGAAGAAAACTATAACAATATCTTACAAAGCTTTATATAGATATTCTAACAATTTATCGCTAAGAGGAAAGTTTTTTATATTGGCACAACAAGCGACGGCTAGATGTCCAAGATTTACTGCGGCTGGATTCTTTAATGTTGATTTTGCTATGCTTTTTACATTTGTTAATTTAATTACTACTTATGTTATTGTAATTATTCAGTTTTCAAACACTAATGATTGTAATAACGGCTCTAATATACCCATTTCTGCTACAACCGTGCATGATCAGTAAATACATATAAGTGTATAATATTGTGTTGTTATTATTTTTAAATTATGAGAATGATTTTTTTAGTTTAAAATGTTTTTAGAACAATATTTCTACAAATAAATGCGCTAATTAGTATTGTCTAAATGAACAAATGCAACCTTCAAAATATTATTTTTTGTATTTAATAAAATACTATGTATAACTGTTTTAAACTATTTTTTTTCAAAATTTTGTTATTGTCTAAAGCACCCGTTATACATTCAACTATCTTTAAATTTGTACTAATCGTTGATTTATTTTTTCTGAATCCATGCTGTTCTGTGCCAAGTAGGTTCTTATTTTCAAGGTATTTTATTAAACGGTCTTTCTTAATAGTTTCAAATATTTTTGAAATAATTAGAAGAACAGATATGGGTCTATAGTTTTTGGGTTCATTTCGGTCTCCTTTCTTAAATATAGGAGTTACCGCTGCGGTTTTTAATTTATACGGAAATACCTTGTGACATACATAAATTTATTATGTGTTCTAACGGTTGCGAGATATACTTAGATATTGATTTTTTTTGTTTTTAATTGAGTGCATATATCTTCAATCTCTTTCGTAGTTGTAGGTTGCATAAAAAAATTATAATTAGATATTTTTTCAACCATTCTAGTTCCTGACACACAATTTGCACTAACATCTTTTGCAATTTCTTAAGGAATATCTATAAAAAAGTTATTTATTTTATCTGGTTTCAGGTCGCACGTCCAACATATTTGATTTTTCTTGACGATTCCTTATTCATTGTTTGCCACACTTGTTTAATTTTGTTGTTTGCACTTAATATATCATAGTAATTTTTATCAAGTTTGTCTTTAATTAGAGATAGCTTGTATTTATTTTTGATTTCGTTGAGTAGTTGTTTTGATTCCGCTGTGTTATGATTTATATGACATTCTTCGACAAGATTTAAAAGTTGCTTAACCTATTTTGTTTTTTCAAAAAAAATACAGTTTTTATTTTGAGTTTGGTGGATTTTTGTTTTTTTAATCGGCATTGTGTTGTCATATGTAATATGTGCATAGAATATTGCCGATAATTTATTGGAATGCATTTTTGCGGACGGCAATTGCCTATCGCGAAAATGCATGAGTGATATTCCAATAAATTATAAAGCAATATTCTATGCACGAGGGATATTTAATAAAACAATTTCCTGAGCGACATTACATCTTTCAGAATGACATTTTAATATTAAAAAAATATAAAATTTAAATCGCGTATGCTTATGTCCATTGTTATGTTCATTTATTGTCATAGCAACATATAAACAATTATGCAACAAAATTAAACATTTTTTTTTTAAATGTCAAGCAAACGTTTTGGTACGAATTCTATCGTGAATATAAACAATGAAGTGAAAAATTTAATACCATTCAACACAAGGAAATCAAGACGTTCGGTATGGAATCAATTCCAAAAATTTTGCACCGAAAAAACTTATAAAATAAATAAAATGACTACAATGGAACAACTTGCGTTAATATTATTAGATTGGGCATTTAATATGAGAAGAAATGATGGAACCGATTATAAGGAGAAAGTTGTGAAGTGTATGTGGAATACAGTTGCAAAATTACTGAAACAAATATATTTCACAGAATATAATATTACGATAGATCCCTTTAACATATAGTATTTAGAGATGCCAGAGCAGCGCGCGATGCGAAAAGGAAAGTTTTGCAAAAACAACCTGAGAGACACACGGTTAGTTCAGCACCCATAGCACTTGAAGATTACCAAAAAATATTACAAACTTTCGATGAAAATTCTCCAAGTGGACTCCAGAAAAGTTTTATCACTTAGCATCTTATGAATTGGCTTGGAGAGGTGGTGAAGCTGCGCAATGCTTATTACAGTATTTCAAAGAAGAAATAGATAATGCTGGGGAACCTACAGGACGCATTGAGTATAATCCCATTTTTGCAAAAACAATGCAAGGTGGAGGTAAGCCTCTAGCTGAAAGCAAGTGGTTAATACCGAATTATATGAATCCAGATAGTTGTTCTGTAAGGTACGTCATTTAAATTATTAATTATTTCAAAATTTGTATAAGAAAATTATTTTCAGGCTATTTAAGAAAATGATCGAAATGCGAACTCATAACATAAAAATAGAACGTCTTTTTTTGACACCAAATCCGTCGTGGTATAAGGATCAGTCAGTAGGGTTTTTTAAAAATACGCCAGTAGGGCGAAACGAAATGTCTAAATGGACAAAAGCAGCTGCAGAAAGCATTGGATTAGATATAAAACGCGTAAAAATTACAAATCATTCAAACCGAGCCAGCGCTGTTTCTTATTTCGCAAAAGCAGGAGTTAGCAAGCACAGCATTTGTAAAATTACTGGACATAGCAGCGTTACATCCATTAAACCTTACTTGCAATTGAGTGCTGATTGAGCTTTAGTTGAAAATATACGTAATACCACAGAAACAAACCAAGCATATATAGTTCTAAATGATCCACCAACAACAGTCAGCGCAACTTCAGAAACGAAATCTTCTATTGTTAATTATGCTAATTGTACATTTTCGTTTACCAATTGTAACTTTTCATAAATATTTTTTTTTATTAAAGTTGTATATTATTATATTATGTTGTCAATGACAACGTAACAATTATATCGGCAATTTTGCATTGAACAAATTACAGCGACAATTTTTACGTCATTACTGACAATACCACAGTAACAAAAATTGTTGCTAAATACTTACGTGATTGGTCGAATTTCTGATATTTGCTAAATGTGATTGGTTGCTTTGACGGACGGATGACGGGAGGGAAATAGTCAATGTAATACATTAAAGTTTTATAGAAAATATTGTAACTTTTTTCGCTGTTTTTGCGCTTTAGTGTTTTTTTCTAGTTTTCATTATGTACAGCATCACATAGTAATTTTAATGTATTTGAGTTGATATTTTTCTTGTTGTTAAAAAAAGTGATTTTATTTATTGACGTATTTGGCATAGTTAGGCTAATACTAAGATGGTCGGAGAACTTTTGTGCATTCCATAATACGTTTTGTTTTTCTACACTAAAGTTTGTAAATATGTTGTCTATGCAACTGTTTTTGTATTTTCCATATCTGGTTGGTTAGTTTATTATAGGTTTTAAATTTGCAGCGGTCATAATATTCATAAAGTTATCTTTTTTTTTACTTTTTATTAGAAGATCTATATTAAAGTCGCCTAATACTAAAATATCATGATCAATAGTTAATTCTATTTGTTTTTCTAATAGTTTTTCTAACAGTTGTAAAAACTTTGCACAGTTTCCATTTGGAGGTTGATAAATAGTAAATATTGTTTTATTTAATTCTTTAAAATATACGCCGCAACATTCAAATTCTCTTTCAATATTTATGACGTTACAGTTTATTTTACTACCTACTATGCTGTCTTTGCAAAACAAGACAGTGCTTCCATAACCTTCAGATCTGCATGATTTTCCTACTATATTAACATTTTGAATTTTTTTATAATTGTCAATTTCATTTATATTTAGCCAATGTTCAGTTATTGCTATAATGCCTGCATTATTATTTTCAATAAAAAATTCTAATTGATGTTTTTTACTTCTTAGTGATTCGATATTAGTGTAGTAGATATTAATTTTACTTATTGTTCTACTTGTAGAGTTTCTAGTAGGTGCTTCTTCAGTGTCGATTCGTTTTTTTGAACTGCTTTTCGATGACAGATAGTTTTTTGGTGATTGATTAATTTTTTTTTGCAATTGTAAATTGTTGATATATTGAGGTAATGTCTCACTTGTTTGATTATGTAACAGTGATACAGTTATTATGCGTTGATGTATCATTTGTTGTAATGATATGTATTAAATTATCAATTTGAATGGGATTGTTTTGGTTCCATTTTTACTTACAATAAATTTAGCAATTTCGTCAGTTATAATAAACTTCCATCGTTTATTATAATAATTTACGTGCTTTTGATGAAATCGGTTTTTTAAGATAATATTTATGTCTATGTATTTTGTGTAATTAAATTTATTGCACATTTCATATAGTAAAATATTGCTTTTATATATCATTTCATTTAATACAATCCGATTATTCCAATAAATGGCTCTAGTCTTCTTCTTCTTCTTCAGCCCTTAAACGTCCTCTGCTGAACATAGACCTCCTCCATTCTCTTCCATGTCGTTCTATTCTGTGCTGGATGCATCCAGTTTTTCCCTGTCAGTAGCTGCAGATCGTCACGCCATCTCGCCTGAGGTCTGCCAACACTTCTTTTTGTTCTTCTGGGTCGCCACTGCATTATAGCTTTCGTCCACTTGACGTCGTCTCGTGCTACGTGACCCGCCCATCGCCACTTCGATGTCGCTATTCGTTCTATGACATCAGTCACTTTGGTGCGCTTGCGGATATCGGTATTGCGGCATTTGTGCCTGAGGCTGATACCCAGCATTTCTCGCTCCATTGATCTTTGACAAACTCTCAAGCGTGCTGTGCTTTTCGCTGTAAGAGTTGCCGTTTGCATACCATAACTTACAACGGGCAGGATGCACGTGTCATAGACTTTCCTCTTGAGACAGATAGGAACTTTAGGGTCTTTTAAGATGTGTTTCATCTTGCCGAACGCTGCCCAAGTCAAGCCAATTTGTCTGGTAACTTCTGTTGTTTGGTTTTCCCGACCAAGCTTAATGTTGTGTCCAAGGTAGACATATTGCTCAACGTTCTCTAGTACGTGGTTATCTAGTGTAACTTGTACGTTATCAGGGGACATTATCTTGGTTTTTTTAAGATTTATCTTTAGGCCTACATCTTGGGAGACTTTCTTGAGCTCGTTTAGCATGCCTGCAAGTTCATTGGCATCTTCGCTGATGATTACAATGTCATCTGCAAAACGGAGGTGACTTAGATACTTGCCGTCTATGTAAACACCTTTTTGTTCCCACTTCATGTTCTTAAATACATCCTCCAACGCCAAAGTAAAAAGTTTTGGGGAAATAGTGTCGCCTTGACGTACACCTCGTTGAATATGTATCTTTTCGGTTTGCATATCTTCTGCAATTTTCACCGTAAGCGATGCGTTCTCGTAGATGTGCCTGATTAGATCGGTGTACCTTGAGTCGATTCTAGCATTGTGCATGGCTTGCAGCACGGCCCACATCTCAATGGAGTCAAATGCCTTTTGGTAATCTATGAATGCCAAGTGCAGGGGTACATTATATTCCGTACATTTTTCTATGAGCGTGCGGACTGCCTGGATATAGTCAACCGTGCTGTAACCTTTCCTAAAGCCGGCTTGTTCGATTGGCTGGTAAAAGTCGAATTTCCTACTTAGGCGGTTCGTTATTATTTTTGTCAGTAGCTTGTAGAATATAGAGAGCAAACTAATTGGTCGATAGTTTTCGATGTTTGTGCAGTCGCCTTTCTTAAATAGAAGGATTACCTCGGCGTTTTGCTAGGTTTCGGGAATGTTTCCTTCAGCTAAGCACTTGTTCAGTAAGGTAAGCAATGCTCTCTCTAATGATTCTACACCGGCCTTCAGCATTTCAGTTGTTACTCGATCTTCTCCAGGCGATTTTCAATTTTTCATTGCTTTCAACGCTGCCCTGAGCTCCGGTCCATCTATTTCGGGTATTTTTTCTGAACCCACGTTCATGACATTTTGCTTGGACTGTGACTGGTTGGGTTCTTGAACGGATTTACTGTACAGAGTTTGGTAGAAGTCATGCACTACGGCCGATATATCTTCCTTGTCCGTAATGATTTTTCCCTGATTGTTTTTTATTTTCTGGATCATTATCTTTTCCATGGCTGTCTTAGAACGTAGTACCCGCATATTCATGTTGTCTTCGACGGCCTCTAGGACTTGGTTTGTATTGTATGTCCGTATGTCCCTCCGCATGGCTTTTTTTACCAGTTTGTTTAATGGTTCATATCTTGAATCGTCTCTGTTGGTGATTCTCCTCTCATCTATAAGTTTGGTCGTACTTGCTGAGCTTATCATTCCGTCGTCTTTTGATAGAGCAGACTTTCTTTGTGGCTTCGTGGATAGTTTTTGTTATTTTGGTAGCTAGTTCGTTTAAGTCAAGGTTATTCAAAGCTCCGATTGGTTGGAGTTTCCGTTCTACTTGGTTGTTATATTCGGTTTCTTTTTCTTTTAGTTCTTGCATAGAAGGTCTTACAATTTTCTCTATCAACTTTTTCCGTTCGAGGTAGATGTTAATTTTTAATTTTGCTCTAACTAACCGATGATCGCTGCCTGTATTGAAACGATTTAGGACTGTCACATCAGTGCATATGCCTCTCTCTGAAGTTAGTACGTAGTCAATTTCATTGTGGGTTATACCATCTGGGCTCTTCCATGTCCATTTTCTTTGAGCAGGTTTTTTAAAGAAGGTGTTCGTGCAGTAGATGTTTTCTTTGCATAAGACATCGACCATCATTTGACCTCTACTATTTCTGCTACCCAGCCCGAATTTTGGCTCTAGTAAAGATAACATTTGTGTGCTAGAGGTTTTTCAACAAATGTTCAATATAACTTTTTTTTAATACATTTTTTACGTATTGTATTGTATGTTCCAGCCATAATAATAATAAAGTCTTTTTTACTAAAATTTTTTGTTAACTGGATAGCTTCTGAAGTAATATCTTTGATGTATGCGTTTGATTTAAATATTGACGAAGTTTGATATTGTTTATTTGATAGGTTTCTCTAAAGCATGTCTGATATACTCTTTCTATAACCATCGGCTAATATGAGAATTTTGTTTTTATTAAATGCAGGAGTTTTATCCCGCTTGGCTTGCAATGAATATGAATTTGACTTTTAATGCATTACAAATATTGTTTATTTTTGTAATGCAAGTTTTAGTCTGAGTGCTGATCGATACTGTAACCATTAATTTTGTCTGTGTTGTTACATGTGTTTTTATAGACTCTGATTGTGTTGCTGCATGAGTTACGTGTTTCTTTTGAATCTGTTTATGGTGTTAGTTAGATCAGATACTATTTTGTCTTTATTTTTTATTTCTTGCTTTAATATTGAAATTTCATTAAGAAATTTTAGCTTTTCCTCTTCAAGGATTATATTCAAATTGTCCGTATCGGCTAGTTTATTTCTTAAATCTAATGTCATTGTAATCGCTGTTTTTATCAGAATCAGAAATAATACTAATATTACTAATATTACTTTTTTCAACAACATTTAATTTTATTGTCTTTATATTTTTTTTTTTATGTTTGTTTTTGATCTAGAACCTCTAGAAGACATTTGTCAGTGTTAGAAGTTTATTAGTCAAAGAAAAAAGAGATATTAAATTTCTAAAGTTTTGTCTATACTTTTAGAAAAGTTATCAAAAAAGGTTGTAGTTGTCGTTCAAAACATGTTAGGAGTATTTAAAAACTTCTCTTGTGGGGGGCAAAAATAGCATTTTTCTGATTTTTTTTCTGTTATCATTAACTAAAAAAATTAAAAAAAAACATGAAAATAAGATTTTGAGAAAAGAGTTAAAAACAAACAAAAATACAGAAAAACAGATTAAAAATTATAAAAAAAAAAATGTGAAAGAAGTAGTGAGTGGTTTAAAAAACAATTAAATCAGCCCAAAAATATTTTTATTTTATTTGATATTTCTATATATCAATATATTTTATATTCACACAGTAGAGCCTTTATATGGTTATAATAAGACGTTGATACAAGCAAGTATGAATATAAAAGAAAAATTACAAAGCATATATGTAAAACAATGTAAATGTGTTTTATTTAAACTAAATTAAGGACTAGTTACTAGTTAAAAGTTTATTGTTGCGCAAACACACTAATTCTAAATTTTTTTAAAATTATTTTCAAATTTAAAATCAATTAGTTTTGTTGGCAAATAAAAACTGAATAATTACAATAATATATGTTGCCAGCATATTCGCAATTGTAAAAGCCACCGATAAATCTACAGAGATAAACCCGGCTGCGTTGAATTTTGGGCATTTTGAAGTTGCCTGATCCGATAGAATTTGAAACTTTTCTTTTAATAATTTGTTATTAATATATTTATGAAGAACTTGATGACAAATTGTAACGGTTCGTTGGCCTTCATTTATAATCATTTGACATAATATTGTTACCACCAATCCTTGTAACTAAAATATATAAAAAATATTTAATAGTATACATTTAATTTTAAATATGCTTACACTTGTGAACAGTATCCATGCAACCATCAACATCATTCCAGGCCCTTGAATTGTATTATTTAATAAAATACCCATTAAATTAATTACATTTAATAGCAAATACAAAATGCTTAAAAACATTTGCAAACCAAATATTTCATTAAACATATCTATCAATTGAGTGATTAATATTTGCAACGCAATAATATAGTCAACTGTTGCCATATGTACAGTATTTAAACTTGCTTTCTCTACATTATCAATTATATTATTTAACATTTTTATTCTATTTAGTATACTTAAAAGTATAAAATATTTTAAAATGCTTATTATAGTCGCTGGAGAAATTGAAAAACTTTTTAGCACCATGTACCATTTCATCACACTTCCATCAAATAAATTCCATATTGATAAACCTGTGAAGACGAATATAACATTCCAAAAAGTTAACTGAGGACATTTAATTCTTATAATATTTTCCATAAAAATATTAGTAGCAATACCATCAAATTTTATGAAGCAATCGATTAGTTTTTGAATTTTTGGTAAATTCCAACGAGCAATGACAATAATTAAGTAAATGTTGGATAAACTTTCAAAACATATCATAACTTCATTAAAAACTAAATTGGGATCATGTGCTCCTGTTGTCAATTTTGAGTACATTGAAACAAAAAAGATTATTATTATATCTATTGTGCCAATTGAAGTGCGTAAAGTGCTTTTTTTGAATTTTTTCTCTTGAATATTGTAAATTGGCATTATACCTATAAATCCTGTAACTTTAAATATAATATTTAAATCTTCCATAATTACACTGTTTGCAGCGTTACTGTCTTTTTTATTAATTTGTTGAAACATGTTGATGCTATAGCGGATATTGACTAAATGAACTGTAGCTATTAATTTGTTTGTTCTATTAATTTTATAATTGGCTTTTAATGTATATTTAGCTTTTATAAATATATAATTTGATAATATAATTTTATAAAGTGCTTATGTGTATAACAATTTTGTTGATTGTTTAATACTAACAAATATTGAATGTTAATTTTTAAATTTTTAATAAGATATCATTGAACTCTACTATAAACAAAATAAGAGTCAAAATGCTGAAAAAATATCTTTTGCAAAAGATGTTATTTACTAAAATTCTGTTTGCAGTTTTGATAAAATTTTTTTTTGTATTTTAGCGTTGACTACTATGGTCATTAGTTATTTATTTTAATAATAATAACCTCAAGTTATAGACCTGAGGAGACAAAACAACATACTAAAATTGTTAAATAAATAAATAAATAAATAAATGTTAAATCTAATATCGCAGTTGCTGAAATTAAAAACTAAATTTAAGACTATGATCACAGAACCTACTATCACAACTGACAACAAAGTTGTAAAAGACTTTGATGCCAGTACCTATCCATTAACCTAACCTGATATCACAGATGACACCAAAGCTGTAAAAAGCTTTAATGCCAGACCCTAAAAACTAATGTAACTAAACCTAATGTCACAACTTAACCTAATATCACAACCTAACTTAATATCACAGATGACATTGAAGCTGTAAAATGCTTCGATGCCAGACCCTAAAAAACTAACTAAACCTAATATCACAGATTGCATTGAAATTGTAATAGACTACGATGCTTTAAACAACTCAACAACACAAACAGATCAATAAAAATAAATAAATTAATTAACACCAAAATCATTACAAGACAACACAAAACTTGGTTACACCTGTTTGAGGAGTTATGCGTCTTTAAAAAACTGGACGCACCTTCTCATAGACTCCATGATAAAATTTATTTGATAAAATAGACGGCACGTTGTTAGGGAGATCGAGCCGATTACGGTGGGGAAGGTAGGCTCGGCATTCCTTCAAAATGTGCTTCACCGTTAGAGGGTTGTGACATGTTTGGCATGCTGGTTGTTCGTCGCCGGTCAGGAGATACAAAGAGGTCAAGTTGGTATGACCTATGCGCAAGCGACATAGGGCAACCTCCTCTCTCCTGTTGAGATCTACCGGCAACTTTGATGACGTCATGGAGAGCTTAATTTATTTTAATTTGCTCTTGAAGCCGTTCCATACTCTTTGCCAACCCCGATAACCTTTGATAAGACAAAGCCTTTGAGATCATCGGGTCTTACGGAAATGTTGTCCGTAAGATCCGCGTCAACCGCCTGACGGGCGGCTTTATTGGCCAGCTTTTTGCTCTCGATACCCTTATGACCCGGTGTCCAGACAAAGATAGCTATCTGTTCAAACCCGGCCCGGCGGAATATCAAAGTTTGTACGAGCTGGACCAGCGGATCAACCGAGTACATAGACTGTGTACACAGGATGGTACTCAGCAAGTTAGAACAAAAGAGAAATAAACTGTACACAGTTTAGCATGGCTTTATGCAAAGCATGTAATTCTGCGGTGTATACGGAGGCCATAAAAAGGCCGTACCAACTAAAACAAAGGCACTTCCCACTTTCCGATCTGTTTTTGAACTGTCTGTATACATCCGCGAAGAGTCTGGGTACTCGGCAACAATTTCAAGAAACTTGCTCCTCAAAACGTTGGGGCATGTTTTTTGTTTGCTCTGTGAGGTCAGATCAAGATAAACAATAACCTTCGGCATCAGCCAGAGTGGAAACTCGCCAGAGCCGACCTTAAATACTATCGGATAATTTACATTCAGACTCTCCTATAGCTCCTGCGCTCGGACGCACACCGTTAGGCCTGAGTCTGTATTTGCGTTCCTGCGTTTTGTTGGCGGTAAATATGAGTCGGTTGTTGTAACCCCTCTTTGCTCGCATTGCCGCGGCGTACGTGAGTACAAAACGACTACGACAAGCCACTAGACTTACAGCAAAGACTCGGTGTAGGACTTGTCCGGAATGTTCCCGTGGCGTATCTAATGCCTGCCTTGTGGACTGCGTCTAGGGCTTTTAACCGGGATTTTTTGGCGGATAAGTATACAGCGCAGCCGTAGTCGACCCTGGATAAAACCAGAGTCTTGTACAGCCGCAACAGTTTTTCTTTCCGCGCACCCCAGTTGATGTTGACTAAGCACTTGATCACGTTCAAGGTTTTTTTGCACTTTGTGACCAATTCATCAATATGTGCTGGAAAAGATAAAGTCTTATCGAGCACGAGCCCTAAGAAACGGATTGTTTTGACGCACAAGATTCTGGAATCTCGCAAGAGAAGCACGGGTCCGGTGAGGTTTTCTGAGGCGGCAAAAATTCACGCACGAAGTTTTTGTCGTAGAGAAGCAAAAACTTCTCGCCTCTGCCTTTCTGTCCACTTTGTCTATGGCAATCTGGAGTTGACGTGTCATGGCGGGGATGGTATTTCCTGCCATGTAGATCACCAAATTGTTGACGTACAGGCATTTCTGTACAGGTGTAACCACAAAAGCTGAAATATTGTTTACAGCGATTGCAAAAAGAGTAACGCTAATTATCGACTCTTGGGGAACATCGTTCTCTAGACATAATGTCTTCGAGTTTGTGGTTTCCACCCTTACTTTAAATTTGCAATTGTGCATAAAACATTTAAGAAAAAGAGGCATACTTTCTCCGAATCACTATTCGTGCAGCTTCTGCAAAATTCCATATACACCGCTACAAGGTGTTTTCTTGCTAGGAATGCGTCTTGGATAAAAAATTTTAGACAAATTAAAGACAGCAGGTAAGTGAAATCGTTCTGTAGCTGTTGACGTTGTTTGGATCTTTGCCCGGTTTTAACAAAGGCAGGATAATGGCCTCTCTCCAACATTCCGCAAATTGAGTTGAGAATGCGTCTGCAATTTTGGACTTCGCGTTCGTCGACGATTAGGATGGGAGCTACAGAAAAAAAAAATTCCCGATACGGCTTCCACCTTTTTCCACACTTTGCCGACTGACGTGGTCGGCGTGATTGTCGACACGTAGCTTTCCAATGATCGTTGCTTGCTTTCAAAAGTATTGCGGCGCGCAACGGCGCGCTTCTTCTTGAAAGCGATCATGTTTTCTTGCGTCGGAGTTCTATTAAAACAAGTAAAAGCTTTTTTTTCTCTTCCACAGCTACTCGGATATTGTCGTTTCACTAAGGAACAGACGGACCGGCCAGCTGACCGCTGGACTTTGGGACAAACACATCTGCTGCTCGGACAATACAATTAGTGAAAACTTTCACGGCGGTCTCGACATCATTACCATTTGACTGTGGTGAAACCAGACTGACTTGGAAACCAGTCTGCGCGGTCGAGACACCATCTACGGGGGACGGACTGTCTGACCCTTTTGACGATACATATGCCTAATGTCACATTGACAAACGTTTTGATATTAAAATATTTGACTAAAAAATGGATTACAACGCATAAAAAACATTAGAAATGCAAAATAACTGCAAAATGGAAAGATAAGTTATCGATTTACCACAAGAAACCAGGAAGTACCCATTTATTAATTTTTATTTTATGTATCAAATTAACTGTTGAAATTAAGGTTAAGTGGAAGATCATCATTTTGATGAACTTTGCCTTTTTTGTAATTTAGCAAAATAAAATAAAATAAAGATGGTTTTAATTACTTACCGAAAAGGTTTTCTAATACTTGCCACGATAAACGTGTGGCTAAACGTGGAGACGATAAGGACAAATTAATTGCCAAAAAATTTGTACTTCTACCTCCAAAATGTGTGGGGGGAATCCGTGTTGAGGAAAACAGCGTGGCTTTGATCAAAAAGTTCCTCTATCAAACGACCTCTTGTGTTTTTCCTCAACGAACCCCAAAACGGATTTTGGGCGTTAATACGCTCACCCCATAGAGATTAATTAAAAAAACATAACAGAAGGCCTACAGCTGGAAGCGTGATTTACCCTTTTTCCAGCTAGGTTTCTTCTTCTTCTACCTCGGTTACTCCCACTGTTAACAACAAAAAGTTTTGATGCCAAACTAGGTTTGTCGTCACCGTTGCTAGAAAAAGGGCCATACCGCTTCCGTTTACCCAGATCAGACTAATCTATTTGTTTTGGCGTATCTGCCAAAACAAGTTAAGTCAGGTCGGTTTTAAGGTCAACCTGAGAATGTGTGGGAGCGTGCTTCCCCCACATTTCTGGTTAAAGAAACTAAAGTTTTTCTTAACCGTTGCTGCCTCGGAGGTTTTGACGGAGGCATGTTTGGTTTAATGATCGGTATTAGCGGTCTATTTGCTGTAAGAGGTTGATTGTGCCCGCTTAATGCAGCAATAAGGGGCGGCAAAAGTTTACTTATAAGCTCGTTTTGGCGTATGATATTACGGCAATTGATGTAGAAACTAATACCAATTTGCGTGTTTCAAAATATGTTAATTTATTTTCAGTCTTTATTTCTTTAATAGCAATATCCTTTTTGTATTTTGGACATTTACGTGATCTTGCAGAGTGTTCTCCTCCGCAATTGACACAAGTATATGGCTGTTTGCATTTGCTACTTTCATGCAAAGGGTTTCCACAAGCGCAAATCTGCTTCTTGGAACATCGAGCAGCTGTGTGTCCAAAGCTCTGGCATTTGAAGCAATGCATTGGTGCCAGAATATATGGCCTAACTACGAGGCTATAAAAGGCCCCTTTTACGTTAGTGGGAAGTTGAGGGCGGGTAAACGTCAATATATAATTAGGGGTTTTTTTGTGTTTTCCGTCTCGCATGCTAGAAATGCGACGCGCTTTGATAACTCCCTGACCAGTTATGTTCTCGACATTTTCCTCTAATGTGCAATTTAAAAAGTTTGCTTCAGTAGCCAATTCCTTTACACAAGTTCAAAGTTTTATGAGCTGAGATTGTCACGTTTTTTTTAGCAATTTTGATGACTGAGCGGTTGAAACCGTTTCTACAAGAAGGCCATCTCTGACCTTCTTAATAGATTTAGTATTTCCAATCAGTCCTTACAGACACGTACTTATTAAGAAAGCGCTTACTTTATCAAAGTTGCTCTCTTCTCTAGTGACTAGGATAAACCGAGAAACAGGTCCTGTCTTCTTATCTCCAGCACTATTGAACAAAATAACTTTACCAGACTTCTTCTCTTTTGTCGAAAAAAAAAACTAAATGTTCTAATTTGTCATCGGACGGGAATCGGGTAGCATTATCTATAGGCACAACTTGATTAGTTGCACCAACTTCCGAACAATTAGCAACTGCGCTCCCGGAGCATTGTTCTCCTAAAAATAAATTGCGTTTTACTTACCGCCAGGTTGAGAAAAAAAGGAGAAAAAGGTAAGGGGTTGAGATGTAAATGACAGAAAAATTGGGAAAGGTAGCCAGGAATGGCTTTGGGTTCATTTGGTTAGGCTTCTGCTCATTGACCCATCCGGCATGGGTGGCCCTGCCGAGAGTTTTAACTCCCGCCGGCATAGCTCGAGCAGAAGTTACTCAGCCCTCTTACCACGACAAGGTAGTACCCACGAGGGGGAGTTTTGATATTATCAGCAAATACATAAACGTGTTTTAGGTACTTATGTAAGTATTGCAGTGAAACGTAATTTGTAAAACGCCTGATGCTTCTGAAAATATTGTAAACAAATTCAATTTGCACTAATATTGGCAACACAGACAAAATAAAGATTTATAGTTTCTCGGACCTATAGTTAATAAGATGAATAAATAATTTGGCATCTCTATTTTGTTTACAAAATACTTCAAACAAAAATGATGATAATTAAATCAAATTTGTACAATATGCCAAAATATATTTAAAGATTTTTTTTAATTACTTTATTTATCTAATTTACAAAAAAAATATATTAACTATTCTAATAGTAATAGTATTTTGTTATAATATAGCAATTTTTAGTACTAGTTTCAAGATATTACCTCTTTGCACTATGCTTAATTTGCATATAATACTTACTACATTAATCAAATTAGATGTTTAAACACTTTACATAATTATTATTTTATAAATTTTTAAAACAACAACATTATTATAATTAAATGGTCAATAAGTCAATAGTCTGTAATTATTGAACACATTAGTAACATTCAACACAAGTTTTTGAAGTACACAATATTTTGCTTGTAATGATTACCGAAGACATGAAACTAATTATCAAAATTGCAAGCCACATAGGAATAATTCCATTCTACGACAACCAAACTAGAAAATTTAAACCGAACTTATTATACACATTAATATCAATTATAGTAATTTTAATATTTTACTCAATTTCAACGTACTACAGAAACATTTATGATAGTTATGAAACTAAATTAAATCAAATTATGGTCTTGTTAGTAGTTATGAGTAAATATTATTTAATGATTGGCATGGTTTATTGGAATCTACCAATTATACAACAACTATTTGATTGCTTTAATGAATTTGATATCATTGTTACTAACACATTTAAAGTAACTATAGAAAAAATTAGATGGCCAAAATTAAGAGTAATTTTGTCTTTACTAATATTGTTGATTCTAATAATAACGGCTTGTTTTCGTGACAATATGATTAAATATTACAAGTCATTAAATAGCATAACACTATTACCTACGTATATAACAATTATTTTACAATACTTCATACTGGCAAGCATATTAATCAGAATAAACAAAATTAATAAACTAATTTTGAGTCTTTTTAATGGAGAATTCAAAGCAGTCTCAAATCTAAAAATAGAAAATTTAATAAAACTAAGATTATTAACAACGGAAATGGTAGAATTATATAACAATTTATTTGGGTTGGAAATGTTGATGACTTTTATATACATGCTTTCAATTAGTTTGTACTTATTCACACTCATGTTGACTTTTGGAAGTTTTAAACCTGATAGTTTTAAACTGATTGCGTCAATATTGTTTGTATTTGTAAGTATTATTGTGTGTAGATTACTGCCAACGTCAGCAATAGATACATAAAGTATACTAATAAATATTGCTTAAATACTTATTTTATTATATGGTAAAAAAATAACTTTGTTGATAGCTTTTTAATGTTCTAATGCTGACTAATAGCGTAGCTAAGATTATAATTATTAAGTTTTTTTTTAATTGTTTCCACATATGCAATAAAAAATTACTAAAACATTTGTAAACGCATCTTTGAGATTTCAAGTTTTGTAGTGACATATAATATTAATTTTTGTTTTAAATTTTGAGCAGTAAATCTTTCGTTTAGTTTTTTTGAAAATATTAAATAAGCAAAAAGTTACAAGCATAATACTACACAAAGATATTATGGTTTAAAAAGCAAATTTAAAGTATAAATTAATTTTTTTGATTGTGCTGCAAATTTTGAAGTAAAAATTTTATATAATAATATCATGGTCAATAAAAAACTAAAAGTTGAAGCAAAAATCGGGTTTTTTAGAACGCGTAATCTTCTAGTTTTGGCCGACTTTGTAGTACATATTTTGTTGCATATTTAGTGCAGATATTTTTCAAAAATATCAAAAAATGTAAATACAAGGTAATTCATATTAGGAAGTAAAAATGTTTGAATTTTATGCAAAAAATGCAAAATAAGTTTTCTAATTGGTCTTGAAGATATTAAAGCATAAAGTTAAAAATATTTAATTTTTGTCTATAAAATTTGCTTTGACTCAACAAATTATTTTTTAGTTGTTGACAGTTTGTAAAAATGCAGTTTGGCAATAAAAAATATGCCAACAAAATTTTAGTTTACGGCTTTCTTGCAATGCTTTAGAAAGTTGTCATAATAACATATTTTATTGTCTAGGATTAAAATGGAACCCAATCTCAAAATATCAAGCTTCCAAAAACTCTTGCATTTTTTTGACGCAACCTCTTGGACTATAAAGTTAGTTTATCTAAACGGTGATCTAAGTGTTGAAAGAATGTATTAGTATCTGACTCTGGTTTTCTATATAATAATAATAATAATAATAATAAGCAATTTTTATTGTCATACAAATAAATTAACAACCCCTTCAAATAAGTCGTAAGACTTCTGGGGCAAAAGTTATTTTTTATAAAATGTCAAAAATAGCAAAATTTGCTCATAAACTATTGTGAAGTGCAAAATTCTATTTATAGAATTCAAAAAACAAGAAAGTACTAAAATTTGGTCATAAAATATTTTCAAAAAAAACTAGTATGCGGCCAAAAACCGTTAAAACGCTTATAATTTTGTTCATAAAATGTCAAAGATAGCAAAATCTAGTCTTGAAGTTTTAAATTTTGCTCATAAAATGTAAATTATTTTCCAAAACAACTTGAATTTGTCCAAAATGTGTTTATAAGTTGTTAAAGCAAAATTTTGCCATTAAATAAGTACAAATTTTATAAAATCTAATGAATAGCAAAATTTGTTCATAAAATATCTACATATTGTCAGAAAACACCAATAATCGGCAGTTTTACACTTTTTAACATTTTAAAAAATGCAATTTTTTTTTCAAGAATTGTCTAAAATACTTTAATAGTCCATAAAGTATGAAAATATTGTTCAAAAGCATTAAAATTTAGCCATTAACTATTGAAAAGTACAAAACTCAATTCATAAAATGTCAAAAATAGCTAAATCCGGTATATACTATTAAAATATTTTCAAATAGAATTAAAATCTTGCTCAAAACGGTTGAAAAGTTTAATATTTTAATGATAAAAAGTCAAAAATAGCAAATTTTGGCTTTGAAACATAGAAATACTGTTAGAAAGCATAATCTAAATTTGGCTATAAACTGTTACAAGAAAGAGAAGGTAATATATCAATTATTTATTAACAACACTTAAGTTCTCCATCTAAGTGTGGTCATTCCAGATCATAAGGAGAGTACACCCAACCGCCCAAGAGTTTGTTATTAAGAAATTAGAAGTTTTTCCTTTTTGCAAGCGTTAGAAGTCTCTTTGTCCAAGAAGGAGAAGGTGATGCCTAATGTTTGATGACCTACACTTGGCCGGGGGTCACTTCAGATTATGATTACCATTGAGTAGTTTTAACTGAAGTGCCCTCTTACTTGCCCAAAAGTTTGTAATGGTGAAATTAGAAATGTTTCCTTAAGCTTTAGAAGACTTTTTGTTCAAAAAAGAGAATGTAATATTTTTATATTAAACAGTTGTAACCGCGTGGGTTACTCCAGATCACGATGACTAGCGAATAGTTTGAACTAGAGTGCCTACTCATCCGCTTAATTGCTTGTTATCAAAAAATTATAAGTTTATTTTCACTGCTAATGTTGAAAGTTTTTTAGTCGGTGAAGGAGAGGGTGATATTTATTTTTTTGATGACCAACACTTCAGATTATGATTACCATTGAGTAGTTCAAACTGAAGATTTGACTTACTTTCCCAAAAGTTTGTTATTATGAAATTAGAAGTTTTTTTCTGTTTACAAGCTTTAGAAGACTAATTGTTCAAGATGAAGGTATTATATATATAATTATTTAATGGCCATTATTTGGGTGGGTTACTTTAAATACTACTGTCAATTACTTTAAACTAGAGTGCTTATGTACTAGCCCAAGAGTTTGTTATCAAAAAATTAAAATTTATTTTTTTTGCAACGGTTAGAACTTTTTTGTTCAAGAAGGAGGAGGTGATATTTTATTTTTTATGACCAACACATGTGTGGGTCACTTTAGATCATAATTACCTACTTGAACTAGTCATTTTTTGCATATAGTTAATTCTGCCCGCAACTAGTTCTTAGATTTCTAAAATTTTCTCAGATTTTTTAGTGTTTGCTGCTTTCTAAGTTTTTTTTAGATCTTTTTAAGCTTGTAGGTCTTATAGTGGATGAGAATTTTCAACAGTAGTTTGCAAAGTTTTATGTTTCCACAAAATTCTTTTAAAACTACACGACAGTAGTTGTAAAACGCGCAATATAGAAAAACTACACATAAATAATTTTTTTCTGTATGTGCCTATTCTATTGCCGCCATTTCAAAGCAATCTTTACATGATAAGATTTGTAAGTCATTGTGTGGAGTACATAACAATTTATTTTATACATAAATAGCTGATAAATCCGGATTACTTTAGTAGAGTATTTCAAATCATTTTGATATATATTAAAAAAAAATTAGTGTATTTTTAATTAATTTGAATTAGTTTGAATTAGATTAAACCTGATAAAAATCACCATTTATTGTTGCATAAAACATACACGTCAACTCAAGATATTGCTTTTCCAAGCACTTTGACTAACAACTACAAAATAGCATTGGTTAACTTAACATGCAATCCAGGAGCAATACTTTTAGCGATATGTGTTGTGACTATTTTAGATGATAATGGAAAAAACACCATTTGATTAATTTTAGATCTTAAACCAAATCCACTATAAACCGAATACGTTTACGTCGAGAATTGCACCAATCACTGCTGTTGGAGAAGTCACAACAACATTAAGGAAAATCAAGAGTAGAACCATTTTTTACAAATATTAATGCAATCATTAGATTAGCTGAAAAATTGCCTTTGCTCAAAATTTGTATTAATTTACAGTATTTGAGGTTAAATAGTTAACATATTAATAATTTATAAAAAACAAAATTAACTAAATACTTTAACTAATGACAATTTATTTATGAATATAGTTATATTTTTAGCGTGCTTAAAATTATAATCACCCGTTTGATAATAAATATTATATAAATAAAGTATTGTTAATTAAAAATTTGTTTACTAACATTTTCATGTTTTTTAGATGCAAGGAATAATAATTACTGTGCAGTGTCAGAAGATCACCAATGCAAGTCAAAACACTACAACCATATCTCTAAAGCTGTTTAATAAATACATGAATAAAATGGCGTTAACGGAGAAGCTTAAAATATTGTGTGATCAAGCATCCAAATCATTAAAGTTTACCGCTTGCGAATTTTTTTCAATCGATTACAGCATGGTATTTACATTTGTAAACTTGATGACAACATATGTAATTGTTATTATACAATTTAGAAATAATTAAATTTTAATAATATTGTTAATATTTAATGAATATTTTTTAATATATTATGATATTTTGTTCAGTTCAAATATTACAATCATTAAAGCTTATGGCAACCTTCAAAATATCATTGTATAGTTGTTAATATACATTTATTATTTATATTAGGTGTTTCAATTTATATAATTGTAGGTACTTTAATAGATTAATAAAAACCACAACAACATGTTATTATAATTTGGTATCATCAGTCAAGCATAAAGACTTTAGTAACGCTCAAGTTATTTATAAATTTTTAATTTAATACACAATATATACAATAATTATGTCAGATATGAAATTAATTATAAAAATTGCAAGCTATATTGGAGTAATTCCATTCTACAACAGTCAAACTAGAAAATTTAAACCGAACCTATTATACACACTTATTAGAATTATAGTAATTTTACTAATATATACAGTTTCAACATATTATAGATACTTAAGTGGAAGTTATGAAAATAAATTAAACCAACTTATACTGCTGATAGAAAATATTAGCAAATATTATTTAATGATTGGGATGGTTTATTGGTATCTACCAATTATACAACAACTATTCGATTGCTTTATTAAATTTGATTTAACAGTTAACAACATATTTAAAATAACTATTGAAAAAATAACATGGCCAAAATTAAAAGTTATTCTGCCTTTTGCAATATTGTTAGTTCTTATGGCATGGAGTTGCTATATTGATAAATCGATTAAATATTACAAGCTATTAAATGGTATTGCAATGTTACCTATGTATATAACCAACATTTTAGAATATTTTATACTGGCAAAAATATTGAAAAGAATTCAAATATTAAACAAAATAATTATGGATCTATTTCATGGAGAATTTAAAGCAATATCAAATATAAAAATTGAATACTTGATTAAATTAAAATTATTAATAACGGAAATGGCAGAAGCTTATAATAATGTATTTGGATTGCAAATGTTTGTGACTTTGATTTATTCCATCTCATTTGTTTTAAGCGGATTTACAATTGCTTTGATGTATGAAAGTTTTAATATTTACATTGTTAGAATGATTGCAATGCTATTATTTATATGTGTAAGTACTGAAATAATTAAATTTTAAAATTGATTAATAAATTTTTAAAAACTTATTTACGTTATATTTTTAGATACAAAGTATAATAATTACTGTACTGTGCCAGATGATTACTGATGCAAGTCAAAATACCATAATAGTTTCTCAAAAACTTTATAATAAATATATGAATGAATTATCATTAACAGAGAAGCTTGGAGTATTGTGTGATCAAGTTGCATCAAAATCTGTGACAATTACTGCTTGTGGATTCTTTGCAGTTGATTATAGCATGTTATTTACATTTGCTAATATGATGGCAACATACGTTATTGTTATTGTACAATTTAAATCCTAAAAATAATTAAAACTTAATAATAATGTTATTGTTAATAAAACCACAGTTTAATTAAAACAAAAAAATTATATATATTTTTTTCAGCTATTGTCAATTTTTGAAACAATGGTACGAAAAATTACAAAATTCAGGATAAGTAAAAAAAATTGTCTCTGTGACAATCCACTAACCTTAATATTTTGATGAGATCATGTGCACAATGCTTTGCTTAACCAAAAATTTGCTAATTGACTAAAAAACTATAAATGCACTACTAAAGTGAAAGTCCGGAGGTTATTATACGTTTTTTTTTTTGGCATTAATCTTATTAAAAAAATGACTTTTTGCAGTACTACGTAAATATGATTAACAGTTTTGTAGGTCTAACTCTAATATTGCAAACAAGGTTAAATTTAAATTAAAAAGCACAGAACAAATAATTTGGCTTATTATTTTTAAACTAAAACAGTATACTATTCTAGTTATTAAAATAGATATCTAAAAGTATTTAATAAATGGCCTCTTTATATTATAATTGTTGTTTTCTGCACTGCACTGAGTTGATGATAATTTACTCTTACAATTTTATGTGTCTATAAGTGTTTTTAATTGTAAAGTTTCACCTAACGTACTGGTAATTATATTTGTGATTGTTTGTTAAACATTATTCTGTAAAATTTATGGTAAAGTTTGTTTACTGAAACTTAACCTAATTTTATAGCCGTCCGCGCATTTTCATCCGCGCGGCATAAAGCAATTTTTTTAACAGTGGCGTAACTTGTGTTTTCTTTTAATTTGTGATTTTATATTTAAAAATGTGATTTTATTTTTTAATCTTGTTTTAAAGACTTCTTTGTTTTCTTGTGTTACCCAACCGTGGTCTGCTTTTGTTTGTTTTGTAGGTGAACGACCGCACCGGAGTGAATTGTGCATTCTTGTATCATCCTTGTATTATTTTTATTTCTTAATATTTAATCACTTTTATAGTTAAATTTTAAACTTTAATTTATTATTATGTCCGGTCAAGCGTGCAAATGCAAAAGTGGCACAATCTGGCGTAACATGTACTAGTCGTGAAATTATATATCATAACAGTTGCGCCATTTATTATAAAAAATGCCACTGTGGTACGTCATTTGAACTTGACGATTTCAAACTGCCAAGGCTTTATAAAGAGACTATTGTACTATATTAAGTTTTGTTAGATAAAATTTGCTCTAACAATAAATTGCTCTTAGATAAAGTTGTATCTTGAAGAGGAGATTGCAGACAAAGATAAGCTTATACTTAAATACAAAATTTGTATTTAAGTATCTATGCCTAGTGTAGTTACACCAACTATTAATGAAAAAATTCATTTGCTTCCACCTGCAATTATATCTGTAGATAATAATTTTACTTTTTTGCGACTCTTACTGCTTAAACTAAACCTAAGCGGAAAGTTCTATACTCTAACAGTTTTTGGTTGTAGCCCAAGTCACGATAAGTTGCAAGCATATGTGCCAAACTCATATATACATGTCTCAAAATTTAAACGCGGAACTAATAAATTTGATGTTATAAACTGCATTTTATTAAAATACCTTGATATTTCAATCAACGCTGTAGATCTAGCTGTACAATCTGGAAGCTACAGTAGCATTAAAGTCTTGGTTCTAGCCGACCATGCTTGAATTATTCTTTGCAAAGACTTTTGGCGAGCTAATATTGCTGTCAAAAGATTTGTGAGTTATGGTCGTTTTCAAAATGTTCTTGCTTCATTTCCAATGGATTTTTAGAGCCTAAATCTTGTCAACAGCTTGGACCCATTTTCAAGAATAATAACGGTTTCTTAATCTACTACCAGAACGTCGGGGGTTTAAAAACTAAACTCAAAAAACTCTTACTAGCTGTAGCCATATCAGACTTTAATGTGATTGTTTTTACTAAAACCTGGCTTTTTTAAGACATCAGTAACTTTGAATTAAATTTAAAAAATCTATTATTTATTTAGATGTGATTGTTCGGCCTTAACAAACCTTAAAAAAGGCGGAGGTGGTGTTTTAATTGCTATCAAAACTTACCTCAAATCTGTATTACTTTACTCCACGTTTATTAGTGTTGAACATTTGTTTGTAGTTGTTAAGTTTAGTCTTGTGTCTTATATAATTTGTACGGTATATTTACTATCCAATTCAACTAGTGATAAATATCTTGACAATTGTTATTCTGTCGAAGCTAATGCCGACAAGTTTCCAAACAGTAAACTAGTTTTATTGAGCAATTACAATCTTCCTACAGCGTCTTGGGTTAACGCTGATTTAGGTATAGGAATAATTTGTAATAAATAGAATAGAATAGAAAAGAATAGCTTTAGAATAGAATAGCTTTATTTGTGTTACTACAAGCATTTGCACACGTCAGGTCATAATAAGTTACATTAATACATTATAAAAAAATACATTATTAAAAATTAAAAAAAACATTATTTGATTTAGAATTAAAATAAGTAAACAAACCATACTTGTAAAAACTAAACAACAAACAACATATTAAAATCAAATGTACAAACAAAATTAAATAGTAAATTACAATTTTAAAATATTATAAACATAAATAAATTGATAATGCCATATATGGTATGCATGCACGTATTATCTGGTGATATTTCTGTAATTGTCAACGAAGCATTTGTTAATATTATAGAAAGCTTTTGTGCTAAAGTAAGATTTTATAGTGTTTTTAATCTTTTTCCAATTTTGTTGCTTTATTTGTTTCGGGAGTAGGTTAAATATTTTGGGACTATAATAGTTTATACCTGTCTGTGATTTAGATAGGCGCATAGGAATCAAACACAACTTAGAGCTATTTCTATATTATAGTTATGTAAGTCACTATGCGCACAGTAAGACTCAATTTTTTTTCGAACATGCACCAGACATTTCAACACGTAAAGAGATGGAAATGTTATAATACTTAGTCTGATGAAAGTTTCTTTACAATCTTCTTTATATCTTAGACCAGTTATTACTCTGACTGTTTGCCTTTATAATCCAAACAAGCGGCTCATGATTGCGGCCCCCATGCAAGGATGCCATAAGTAAGCTGTGACTGGCATAGAGCAAAATATGCAGTTTGTAACGCTGGTTTATGTAACTTGTTTCCTAGCTGACGTTGTAGGTACACAGATTTTAAAACTTTTGTGAGAACCGTATCTCCATGGCTATGCCATGTTAATTTGAAATCTAGACACATGCCAAGAAAGTTTGCAGTGCCTTCACTTGCAATGTCCGGTTTTAGAGAAAAGTTTAAATTAACAGTTTTATCTATGTTAAGTGCTAGTTTGTTTGCGTTAAAGCATTTATTAATATTTAGTTGCAGCTATGTTGTTTATTTAGTGCCATTGTGATACTTGAGGATTTATTTAGCAATGTAGTGTCATCATCAAATAAAAATTTACTTGAATCCATTGTTATAGATGGCAAGTCATTTATGTAAAATACAAAAAATTACGGCCTAACTATGGACCCCTGAGGCACGACATATTTTAAGTATATTTTAGTAGATGGTTTTTGGTTTATAATTACTGTCCATTGTCTTTGGTGTAATTAAGAGAATATTAATCGGCAACTGTTAGGATAAAAGTTATAAAAATAAAGTTTTCGTATAAGAGTGTCGTTTCACATGCAGTCAAATACCTTGCTCAAATCTAGAAAAGATGCGGCTGAATGCATACTATTTTCAAAAGCGTGTGTTATTTTTTGAGTAAGAGCAACTACTGCGTTCGTTGTTGATTATCTCTTACGAAAACCGTACTGGTGACTTGACAAAATGTTATTGGTTTCTAAGAAATTGATCATTTGTTTATATAAGATTCTTTCAAAAACTTTAGACCCTACTGGTATTATAGATATTGGTCTATAGATTTTGGAAAAACATTTAATTCGCCTAAATTACACATATCTTTGAGTTTGTTTTTCTTGTTAGATACGTTGTCTTTCTCACTACTTATTGGGGCATACGATTCAGTACATTTGGACTCTTCAAAAAAAAAAAAAAAAATTGACCGCGACGTTTTTGGGCCAAGTGTCCGCATTTCTAATAATTTCATCAAATATGCTTGGCGCGGACAATTTAAATGACGCGTATACTGTTGGATGCTTTGAATTCAATTTTTCACAATTTGCATTGTTTACTTTTATTTGATGTTATATATGAAATAAAATTATCATTAGTTACATTGGGATTTAGTCTAGTAATGTGATAATGCATGTACCTTGGGGTTCCTTTTAAAATATCATTGGACGATGATGTTCCGTATATCATATTCTCACGTTTTCTATCATTTTTTTTCTTTTTACGGCAAACTTCTTTCTATATTTTGTCTATTTCGGTTTCTTTGACTAGATTCGTGTTCTTTATTGCATCATTTTTATTTGAATCTGACACGGAAACATTTTTCTCCTCGGCCTTGTGCGAGTTTTTGGTTAAAATTTCTGCATACGCCAGGGTTTGTCGATTAACACATTCGGCACTTACTTTTCAATGCATTTTTGAATGAAACTAAATTTTTTCAAATATGGAAACAAAGCTGAATTACGTTTTTTAAATTTGGAGCCAAAAAGAATATCATTAATTATAGAGGTATATGCATTTAATTTGTCTTCGCTAAAATGCTTGATAAAATTGTAACTGGTCAGTTACAATGAATGTGCAAAAGCATTTTAGTAGAAGATCAGCACGGATTTTGTGAAAGGCGTTTCATACTTACTAATTTACTTTGTTATGAAAATGATATTTTAAATG
The DNA here is from genome assembly GCA_963932245.1 of Tachinus rufipes. Lineage (NCBI taxonomy): Eukaryota > Metazoa > Arthropoda > Insecta > Coleoptera > Staphylinidae > Tachinus > Tachinus rufipes. The sequence goes on from OZ010744.1 coordinate 14,249,639, forward strand.
CATTTGAATCTAAAGTACGAGTTGATTCTACCTATACCGATTTTTCAATGGCGTTTGATCGTGTGAGCCACAACATTTTGATTGCTAAACTTAGAGCTCTGGGTTTTATTATGAAGTTTTTTCTTGGTTCTAGATTTTTGAAAAATCGCACGCAATGTGTAAAAATTACAGATTATTATTAACTTAATTTTTATTACAACATTTTTATATTTAATTAAAAACTTAACAAGTTTTAATTATTTGAATCTTTAAACTGTATAATAACAATGACATATGTTACAATCATATTAGCAAATGCAAACAACATGCTATTATCAACTGCAAAGAATCCACAAGCGGTAAATTTGAAGCATTTGGATGCTTGATCAGATAAGATTCCAAGCTTTTCTATTAATGACATTCCATTAATATATTTATTGACAAGCTTTTGAGAAATTAATATAGTACTTTGACTTGCATTGGTAATCATTTGACACAGCGCAGTAAGAAAAACACCTAATAACTAAAATAAAACACAATTAATATCCAATATATAAAATTTATGTTTATATTAAATACTTACACATATAAATAATATCCAAAAAAACGCAAAAAGACTTTCGGTTTTAAAACTATTATAATTGAAAATTATTGTAAATAAATTTAAACAAATTGAGATCATGTACATAAAAAACATCAACATTTGCAAACCAAATACATTGTTATATAATTCTACCATTTCCGTAACTAATAATCTCAAATTAATCAAGTATTTTATTTTTAAATCTGATACAGTATTAAATTCAGCATCAAATACTTTAACAATTAAATTGTTTAAAGTTGTAATTCTAATTAATATTTTTGTCAATATAAAGTATTCTAAAATAATTGTTATATTAGTAGGTAACATTGTTATAATATGTAGTAACTTGTAATATGTAAATTTGTGTTCATTAAAACAATTCAATGCTGTAAACACTACATATATCAGTAAATCTAAAGTTACTTTCAATTTTGACCATTTAATTCTGTCAACAGTTACTTTAAATTTGTTGATAACAATTTTATCAAACTGATTAAAACAATCAAATAACTGTTGTATAACTGGTAGATACCAATAAACCATTCCAATCATTAAATAATATTCGCATATATGTACTAGTAGCGTTATAATTTGGTTTAGTTTAGCTGTACTACCACCGTAAAGATATTTATAGTATGTTGAAATTATATATGTTATTAAAATTATTATAATTCTAATTAATGTGTAAAATATATTTGATTTAAAATTTCCAGTTTGGTTGTTGTAGAAAGGAATTATACCAATAAAGCTTGCAATTTTTATAATTATGTTCATGTCCTCCATATTTAGTATTTTTATAAATATTATTTAATAACTTTTGTGTTTGTAAATTGTATTGCTGTGCATTCAATGTTTAATGATTGTTACCAGTTTTGTCATTTTTTATTAATCATCATAAGTATGTATAGTACTCAAGCTTGAAATAAACAGTTTACTTGTCCCACGAGAAATGATAATCAATCGTTTTTTATAATATATTATTATAATGAGAGTGTTTAATAATACACAACAAGGTTATAGTTGAAAAGACAATTTCTTAAAGCTGTTATTAATAATAATAAAAAATTAAATGTATTAATTGTAATAAGGAATACATAAATGTATAGTAATAATAAAATTAAAAAAATCTCTTCACTACTAAACAAAATAAACCACAAGTTTAGTTTTAAAATTTAAATAAAATATTGTTTGGTATTTGATGTATGGTCTTAAAAAAATTATTATGCAAATTAACTTGTTATCTAATAAATGCCAACGACACAACGCATCTTGTCTAAAGATCAACAATAATTAAAAAAAAAAATTATATATATTGTTTCAGGTTTTAAACAAGATAAGTTTTTTTAAGTAGAATTGTTTTTTAATAGAGTCATAGATTGTTTGGGCTATATACTTTTTAGAGCTATCTGTAGGAACAATAGCTTGGACTTAACCTGAGCTACCAAGTTAGTATTTTAAAGCAATTTTTCACACCCATTATAATAGAATTTTAATAAAAATTCTCTTACAATCATAAGTCTACTCTGCTTCAATTGCAAATACTGTGTCTGAAGTTATCACAAATAAATTGGACAGATATTGAAACTTTTCCTATGATTAAAAAGCTGGCAGAATATTTGTAGAAAACGTTTAAACTGTTGACTCTGCAATTTGTAAAAATTTTAGACTTTTAAAATGATTGTTAAAACAGTACTATTAAAAATATATACAAGTAGTTTCAGTTTGCAATTTTAAACTATAATCTTCAGTTTTAGCTATTGCTATGTAATTGTGCATAATAGCTACAGAAGCACTAACAACGACGTTGTTGTATACAAAACCGTTGTTATATCAAACACTTTTATAAATTCATTTGAGACTAAAATTTTCACATTCAAAGCCAAAATGTTGGCTTGAGTAAACAGTTTTTGAGAAATAGTATCCTTGCGTACCCAAACTCTTGTAATCTAAATCCAAATTACCTTATTCTTACTTGTTTTAAACTTTTGAAGATTTGTGATTTTGTGTACCCAAATTTCTTGCTCTGCAACAATCCTATTTTATCTTTTTAAAACTTACTTTTTAACCTAATCACTAACAATAACTACTAATTTTGACCTGGCGGTAGGTATAAACCGTGGTATAATATTATAATGGCTTGTTCTAAATCTAATTATTCTGCACTTAAAACAGCTTTTGATTTGGATGTGGGTCAACAGGGACGGCGCTAGGCGGTAAGCAAGATATGCGCCGCTTCGGGGAGCAATACGTCAGGGGCGCCGTGGTTGGCAGTTATTGCAGAATTAAAAAAATGTTTTATTTGCTTTTAAAAATATAAAGAATTATAATATTACTAAGACTAATAAGATATCAGAAAACAATGTACTATGTTAGACTAAAATCCACCAGATTTTGAAAAGCCTCGGGGTTATTGTGGAGGTTTCTTGTTTCAAGGACTTTCAGATGCGACCTAAGGATGGTGTATCGGCGTTGAGTTCTGCCTAAATTACAACTCTGTGGCGGCGTTTGCAAAGCGCGTGGTAGTAAAACGCTCATTTGGCGTGACAGTGGAGCGTTTTGTTAGTATACATGTAGTTTTCATTTTGCTTGTCAGCCAGTCCAGCCGTCGTTGTTGTGATTCTGTTCGGTTGCTGTGTTGCGGACTTGATTTATTGCTTCCTAATTTAGTTTTAATTTTCAATTGGAATACTTAGAGTTTCTTTTACGAAACTGCTTCCGTGATTGTGATTGACTAGTGATCTGTCTGTCAACCCGTTTAAGCCGTAAGCAGTAAGCTTTCCGCCAGGATCTATCTGCGTGCGTTAAAAGATATTTACGGAGTTTTTGTGTGATAACTTCAATTTCACTGAGCTGCAAGGCAGATGTTGCTTAGTCTTGATGCCATGCTGGCAGTTAAAAGAGCTACTATGGAGTTTGCTTGCCAAAACAACGAATATGAGCATTGGTGACAGACTGAATATTGTTTGGTTTTTGTTCTAGTTTGGTTTATGTCTGTTTAGTGTTGCTATCTGGTAGACTGCCTTGACTAAACAGACTTTTTTTATAATTTGGTAAGAGAATTTTTTAAAGACTGCCTGATTCACCCTCTGAAGGAGAATTCTTATAGACTAAACTTTTCTCGGATCATGCTTAGAAGTTCAAAACCGAAAAGCTCATATACCTTTCGTTTGAAAATTGTATTTTAGAAGAAAGATAGTTAAGAGCCTTATAGGCTGCAGAGTGGGATTGTGGGTTAAACACTTTAGAAAGTGATAATATTGATTGGTTTTGTATAGGAATATTTATATTTGTATGGCTTAACAAATCTGGCTAGATCAAGGTCGGGATAAACTACACGTTTTCAAAGTACTTTTTGGCCAACGTTATGATGTGCGCAGCTAGGGAATGCCGAGATTGTTACAAACTTCTTTGTTTTGAACATACAGCAAGCGTCTAAAAAATAAAATTTTGGAAGTCACACACACACACAATTGCTGATCCGCCAAAGAATTAAAACTAGCAGGTTTAAGATGGAGTGTACGTCTAATTTATACGTAAGTCCTTTATCAAAAGTAATACCCAGATACTTGACAGCATCGGACCATAGAATAAAAACGTTGTTTAGAAGTTTAACACCAGAGTTTTGCGTTTTAGATATGAAGCTATCAGCTCTATAAGACAAGAGGAAATTTTAGTATGTGCAGTTCTAAAAGTAAACTTTTATGTCAAGCCTTGTAAAAAGCTTTTATCAGTCTAAAACCTGTGTCGGGTTTTTGGTGAACTACAGAGTAGTTTTGTCAAAACCTAAATTGGCGGGCAAGGAAAAAATTGTTAGATTTTGTGTGGTTTTGGATTATTCGCCGGTCAAGAGATACAAAAAAGTCAAGTTGGTATGTCCTATGCGCAAGCGACATAGAGCGACCTTCTCTCTTCTGTTGAGATCTATCGGCAACTTTCATGCCGTCACGGAGAGCTTGATTTCCTTTAATTTGCTCTCGAAGCCGTTCCATACTCTTTGCCAATCCTCAATGATTTTTGATGTGACGTACCCTTTAAGATGATCGGGTCTTATGGGAATGTTGTTCAAAAGATTTGCGTCAACCGCCTGACGAGCGGCTTTCTCGGCCAGTTTGTTGTTCTCAATACCCACATGACCCTGTGTTCAGACAAAGATAGCTTTCTGTCCAAACTTGGCTAGGCGGAATATTGAAGTTTGTACGAGTTGGACCAGCGGATCGATTGAATACATAGACTGTATACTCAGGATAGCACTCAGTTGGAACAAAGGAGGAACAAACTGTGAGATAACGTCTCACAGTTTAGCGTATCTGCCAAACAAGTTTGGTCAGGTCGGTTTTAAAGCCAACCTGAGAATGTGTGGGGTGCTTCCCCCACGTTTTTGGTTAAAGAAACCAAAGTTTTCCCTAACTGTTGCTGCCCGGGGGCATGTTTGTTTTAATAACCGGTATTAGCGGTCTATTTGCTGTAAGAGGTTGATTGTGCCCGCTTAATGCAGCAATAAGGGGCGGCAAAAGTTTACTTATAAGCTTGTTCACATTCACTAAGCTTTTTGATGCATTTGCCGCTTTGGCGTATGATATTTGGGCAATTGCTGTAGAAACTAATACCATTTGCGTGCTTCAAAATATGTTAATTTGTTTTTAGTCATTATTTCTTTGATAGCAAATTTTTTTTTGTATTTTAGACATTTACGTGATCTTGCAGAGTGTTCTCCTTCGCAATTGACACACGTAATTGGCTGTTCGCATTCGCTACTTTCATGCAAAGGTTTTTTACACGCGCAAATCTGCTTCTTGGAACAACGAACAGCTCTGTGTTCAAACTTCTGGCATTTGAAGCAACGAATATGTGCCGGAATATATGGCCTGACTGCGAGGCTATAAAAGGCCCCTTTTACGTTGGTGGGAAGTTGAGTTGTCAATATATGATTAGAGGATTCTTTGTGTTTTCCCTCTCGCATGCTAGAAATGCGACGCGCTTCGATAACCCCTTGACCACTTATGTTCTTGACAATTTCCTCTAATGTGGAATTTAAAAAGTGTCTGCAGTAAACAATTCCTTTACACGAGTTTAAAGTTTTATGGGCTGAGACTGTCATGTTTATATCTGAGATACGGTTACAATTTAGCAATTTCGATGACTGAGCGGCTGAAACCGTTTCTACAAGAAAGCCATCTCTGACCTTCTTAATAGATTTAGTATTACCAATTAGTTGTTACAAACACTTATTTATTAAGAAAGAGCTTACTTTATCAAAGTTGCTCTTTTCTCTAGTGACCAGGATGAACCGAGAGACAGGTCTCGTCTTCTCATCTCCGGCACTATTGGACAAAATAACTTTACCAGACTTCTTCCCTTTTGTCGAAAAAGAAGCTGAAGGGTCAAGTATGTCATCGGACGAGAATCGGGTAGCATTATCTATTGGCACAACTTGATTAGTTGCACCAAGTTCCTAACAATTAGCTACTGAGCTACCGGAGCATTGTTCTCCCACTCCGGTAGTTGTCAAATCCGTACTGATTTTGAAGCCCTTGTCAGATTTAAATGACGGCACGGACTGGGGGCGTAATTTATTATTCGACATAATAAGAAATAAATTGCGTTTTACTTACCGCCAGGTTGGGAAAAAAAAGGAGATGAAGGTAAGGGGTTGAGATGTAAATGACAGGAAAATCGGAAAGGTAGCAAGGAATGGCAAAAGTTTAAACTCCCTCCGGCATAGCTCGAACAGAAGTTAGTCAGCCCCTCACCACGACAAGGTAGTACCCACGAGAGGGAGTTTTCATATTATCAGCAAATTCATAAACGTGTTTTAGGTATATGAGTATTGCAGTGGAACGTAATTTGTAAAACGCCTGATGCTTTTGAAAACATTGTAAACAAATTCAACTTGCACTAATATTAGCAACACAAACAAAATAAAGATTTATAGCTTCTCGGACCTTCAGTTAATAAGATGAATAAATAATTTGGCATCTTTATTTTGTTAACAGGAATCTTCAAACAAAAATTGTGATAATTGAATCAAATTTGTACAATATGTCAAAATGTATTTAAAGATTTTTTAAAAATTAATTTATCTAGCTAATTTACATAAAATATATCAACTATTTTTGTTCAAAATAAAAATAGTCATACTATAGCAATTTTTACTCTTTGCACTATGCTTAATTTGCATATAATTACTTAAATTACTTAATTAATCAAATTGGATGTTTAAGCACTTTACATAATTATTATTTAACAGATTAACAAAAACAACAACATTATTATAATTAAATGGCAGTCAATAGTCTGTCATTATTGAACACATTAGTAACATTCAACTCAAGTTTTTGAAGTACACAATATTTTACTCACAATGATTACCAAAGACATGAAACTAATTATCAAAATTGCAAGTCACATAGGAATAATTCCATTCTACAACAACCAAACTAGAAAATTTAAACCAAACTTATTATACACATTAATATCAATAATAGTAATTTTAATATTTTACTCAATTTCAACGTACTACAGATACATTTATGATAGTTATGAAACTAAATTAAATCAAATTATGGTCTTGTTAGAAATAATGTGTAAATATTATTTAATGATTGGCATGGTTTATTGGTATCTACCAATTATACAACAGCTATTTGATTGCTTTAATGAATTTGATATAATTGTTATCAATACATTTAAAGTAACTATCGAAAAAATTAGATGGCCAAAATTAAAAATAAATTTGTCTTTACTAATATTGTTAATTCTTATAATATTTGGTTGTTTTCGAGACAATATGATTAAATATTACAAGTCATTAAATAACATATCACTATTACCTTCGTATATAGCAATTATTTTAGAATACTTCATACTGGCAAGCATATTAATCAGAATTAAAAAAATTAATAAACTAATTTTAAGTCTTTTTAATGGAGGATTCAAAGCAGTCTCAAATCTAAAAATAGAATATTTAATAAAATTAAGATTATTAACAACGGAAATGGTAGAATTATATAATAATGTATTTGGTTTGCAAATGTTGATGTCTTTTATATACATGCTTTCACTTAGTTTGTACTTATTCACACAGGTGTTGACTTATGGAAGTTTTAAATCCGATAGTTTTAAACTGATTGTGTCAATTTTGTTTGTATCTGTAAGTATTATTGTGTGTAGATTACTGCCAACTTTAGCAATAGATATATAAAGTATATTGATTGATGATATATTTTAAATAAATAAATATTTATTTTTTTCATTTGTTAAAGAAAACATTTTTTTAATGTTCTAATGCTGACTAGTAGCGTAGCTAAAATTTACTAAACCTTTTTTTAAATTGTTTTAATGCATTATTGCACACATGCTACAACAAATAACTAAAATTTAGCGCAAATGTTGGAAAGATTTTATTAATTTTTATTTGATAGTTAATTTTTGTTAAATATTTTTAATTTTTAAAGCAAAGTTTTTAATATTTATAACCAACTAAGGTTTTAAGTTGGTTTAGTAAATTCTGAATCATAATATAGACAATTTAGAATAAAAGTTACATTTTTTATTAAATTTTGATAAGCATTAGACGATTTTATGTTAAAATACTAAAAAACAACTCAAATTTTGACGCTAAAAATGAGTCTAAATGGGCATGCAAGCGCGGAAAGTTTTAACTACAAAAAACATCAAAAAAAATTAATAAAAAAATTTAAATGAAAAAAAGCCAATCATTTTGTAAATGCATCTTTGAGATTTCAAGTTTTGGCACAGTATTCATTTTTGTTGTAAATTTTGTGTAAAAAATCCTAGTTTAATTTTTTTCAAAATATTAAATACTAAAATAGTTACGAGCATAATACCGCATATAAGTATTATTGTTCAAAAAGCAAATTTAAAGCAAAATATTTGTTTTTGTAAAACACGATTATGCTGCTCATAATTTTGTGCAGAAAAAGTATTTTTTTAATTTTTTTACAAAATTTTAAATACAAGCGTCAACTGAATTTTAAGCAAAAACTGTAAAATTTTTTTATTGGTTTTTGCTTTAGAGAAGTTAAATAAAGTTTTCTGAACTTATTTTATTTTTATCTATAAATATTTGCTTTAAATCAAAAAGTTGAATTTTTAGTTGTTGACAGTTGTTATATACTTTGTGTATTTTTTTATGTAAAAAGTTTTCCAATAAGAAGTTTCATTTTGAATAGCAGGCTATTTAGGCAGCTGTCAATTTTAAAGCTATTATTTTTTGACATTTGACAAGTAAAAACTACGTCATTATTAAAAATAGAACGATATTCGCTTCAACAACGCATTGAAATTATTAAAATTCACTACAAAAATGGTAGAAAAATTTCAGTCACAGTTTGTATAACAAAAGCACTTTTTGGTCGTTGTAAAGCACCTTTTCGGCCGGCAATAGTAAACTTGGTAGAAAAATTTGTGCTGTTGGGACAAGTTTGTGATGTGAAGAATTGAAACCGTTTGTATCGCTCAAGAACACAAGAGAAATATTGCTGATGTAGCCCATAGTGTTGAGAAAAACCCAGGTTTGTTGATTCCTCGTCGATCTTTGGAATTAGACATTTCACAAACGTCATTAAACCGTATTTTGGATAAAAACTTAAGTCTTAAAGCTTTTAAAGTTCAGTTATCACACGAACTCAAGCCGGTCAATTACCATTAACGTCGTATTTTTGCTGATGCATCAAAATAATCCGGAATTTCATCAAAAAATCATCTTCAGTGATGAGGCCTATTTTTACTTTGGAGGCTATGTTAATAAGCAGAATTGTCGCATTTGCAACTTTGAAAAAAGAATGATTGTTGAAAAGTTTTTGCATTCTCAACGTGTCACTGTTTGGTGCAAGTTTTTAAGCTGGCGTTGTGATTGGACCCTACTTTTTTAAAAATGAAGCTGGTACATCTATTACAGTGAATATTTGGCGCTACCAAGCTATGATTTTTATGACCAGAATTGAAAGATATTAATGTAGACGACGTTTATTTTCAGCAAAACAGCGCCACGTACTACATATGCAACAAAACAGTCACAATTTTGCAAAAAAAGTTTTCTGACCGTGTTATTTCTTGAAGAGATGATTACAATTGGTCACCAAAATTTTGTGATTTAACACTTTTAGACTTTTTTCTTTGGGGCCACGTGAAAAATAAGGTCTATGCCAATGCTTCACAATTAATTCAAAACATTAAAGATGAAATTCGTGAAGTTATCGAGGACATACAGCCGCAAATGTGCAAATTAATCATAGAAAATTTTATGAAAAGAATGTGGTACTGCAACCGTAACCGTAGCGGCCATTTGACTAATATCGTTTTTAAATGTTAATGGCATACCTTCCTCTTTACAATAAAATAAACATTTATTGATTTCTCTTAAAAAATACCCGTTTTTTTTTTAAATATCAAAACCTCATATTGGAAAACTCTATACTATACAAAGCCCCTACGTGGAAAACAGAACCCAAAGTACAGCAAAATGTTAGAAGGAGTACAAGTATAGCAAGCGCGTACCGGACCTTACCGGTGGTAGCAGGGACCATCCCCATACACCTTATAGTTGAAAAGAAAATACACTGAAACTCTGTTGAAATGGGAAACTGACGTGGAAGGTGAAAATTGAATACCACTTTACCCAGATCTTAACAGGTCACGACTGTTTTCAAACCTACCTAAAAAGGATAAACATAGTAAAAAGTGACTAATATGTATACTGTGACAAAGTAAATACACTCAAACACACTATGTTTCAATACAATAGGTAGCCAGTGAACATAACAGAGGACTACTGGAGGCTTAGCTTGATGGCAAGAATACATAAAGGATGATAGAAAATCTTAACCTACGTTAGTTTAGGGAAGGATTTTTTAGCCGGTAGGCGTTTGGAGATCATTCTCGAATAAATCCGGCAGAAAGTTTTTAAAAGATTCATTCGTTCCTTTTAAAAAAAAGGTTAAATATTACCCTTAAACGGTAGTTCCACGGAAATTTGGACAATCGTCTCCACATGAATATTTCCAATTTTGCTCAAATTTTGTACACATGATTGGGGTATATAAATATGACAATTCTTAAAATTTTAAATCTCTAGGTGCAATACAGTGTAAATGGCGGCCATTTTAATGTTTTAAGAATATTTTGTCTTCTTTTAGTTTTTTTAAATTTAGCACCATTTTGATAATAACTATTAAAAAGTGCATAGTTCGAATCATAAAAAGTTAAAAACTACAAATTCCTGTTATAAAATATTAAAAACATTGTTAGACAAAAACAAAATTTGGCCAAGAACTGTCAAAATGTGCAAAATTTTATTTATAGAATGTCAAAAATAGCAATATGTGTTTATAATGAAAATATTGTCAGAAAATACTAAACTTTGGTCTTAGGTCAAACTGTTAGACAATGCAAAATTGAGTTTATAAAATACCAAAAACAGCAAAATCCAGTTATGAAATTATAAACAATTGTCAGAAATCACCAAAATCCTGCCATTAACATTTTAAAAGTGAATTTTTTAAATTAAATCTTAAAAATTGTAAAATTCAGTTTTATAATTTATAGCAAAAATATTAATAAATAGAAAAAAAAGCGACATAAACTGCTCGGTTATACAATTTTAATTGTCAGAAAGCACCAAAAACTTCTTAAAAAGTGTAAAAATCTTCATAACATATCTGATATAACAAAACTCAGATATAAAATATGAAAAATATTGTAAAAAAAACTAAATTCCGGCCATAAATTATTGAAATGAAACTAAATATCAAAAATAACAAAATTTGTTGTAACCATTTTCAAGTTTTTTTTTTAGCTTAAAGTTTTGTTGAATTAACCCTTGTCTTTACATTTTTTGTATTATTTTTTTAATAATTTAACTTAAATTAGTTTGGATTATTCTGGATTATTTTAATGGGTTAGTTAAGATTAGTTCAAAGCTTTTTGGTGTAGTTTTGATCAATTTGGTTCATTTGGCTTGAACTATTTGTGAAGTTATACATGTTGTGCACTGTTCAGGATTGTCAATAAAAAATTAAATCATCTAATTAAATCATTTACTAATACTTTTATGTTTTTAGGTACAAGGAATAATAATTACTGTGCAGTGTCAAAAGATCACTAATGCAAGTCAAATCACTACAACTATTTCTCAAAAGCTGTTTAATAAATACATGAATGAAATGTCGTTAACGGAGAAGCTTAAAATATTGTGTGATCAAGCATCCAAATCATTAAGATTTACCGCTTGCGAATTTTTTTCAATCGATTACAGCATGGTATTCACATTTGTAAACTTGATGACAACATATGTAATTGTTATTATACAATTTAGAAATAATTAAATTTTAATAATATTGTTAATATTTAATGAATATTTTTTAATATATTATAATATTTTGTTCAGTTCAAATATTACAATCATTAAAGCTTATTGCAACCTTCAAATCAGCATTGTATAGTTGTTAATATACATTTATTATTTATATTAATTGTTTCAATTTATATAATTGTAGGTACTTTAATAGATTAATGAAAACTACAACAACATGTTATTATAATTTGGTATCATCAGTCAAGCATAAAGACTTTAGTAACGCTCAAGTTATTTATAAATTTTTAATTTAATAAACAATGTATACAATAATTATGTCAGATATGAAATTAATTATAAAAATTGCAAGCTATATTGGAGTAATTCCATTCTACAACAGTCAAACTAGAAAATTTAAACCAAACCTATTATACACACTTATTAGAATTATAGTAATTTTACTAATATATACAGTTTCAACATATTATAGATACTTAAGTGGAAGTTATGAAAATAAATTAAACCAACTTATACTGCTGATAGAAAATATTAGCAAATATTATTTAATGATTGGGATGGTTTATTGGTATCTACCAATTATACAACAACTATTCGATTGCTTTATTGAATTCGATATAACAGTTAACAACATATTAAAAATAACAATTGAAAAAATTACATTGCCAAAATTAAAAGTTATTCTACCTTTTGTAATATTGTTAATTCTTATGGCATGGAGTTGTTATATTGATAAATCGATTAAATATTACAAGTTATTAAATGGTATTGCAATGTTACCTATGTATATAACCAACATTTTAGAATATTTTATATTGGCAAAAATATTGAAAAAAGTTCAAATATTAAACAAGTTAATTATGGATCTATTTCATGGAGAATTTAAAGCAATATCAAATATAAAAATTGAATACTTAATTAAATTAAAATTATTAATAATGGAAATGGTCGAAGCTTATAATAATGTATTTGGATTGCAAATGTTTGTGACTTTGATCTATTCTTTCTCAATTGTTTTAAGCGGATTTACAATTGCTTTAATGTATGAAAGTTTTAATATTAACACTGTTAGAATGATTGCAATGCTATTATTTATATGTGTAAGTACTGTTATATAAATAATTAAACTTAAACATTGATTAATAATTATTATTTTTTACTAATACAGTTATATTTTTAGATACAAAGTATAATAATTACTGTTATGTGCCAGATGATTACTGATGCAAGTGAAAATACCATAATAGTTTCTCAAAAACTTTATAATAAATATATGAATGAAATATCATTAACGGAAAAGCTTGGAGTATTGTGTGATCAAGTTGCATCAAAATCTGTGAAATTTACTGCGTGTGGATTCTTTGCAGTTGATTATAGCATGTTATTTACATTTGCTAATATGATGGCAACATACGTTATTGTTATTGTACAATTTAAATAAACTAAAATAAATTAAAACTTAATAATGTTAAAATGTTGTTGTTAATAAAACCAAAAAAATTAAAATTAAAAAAAAAATTATTTATATTTTAAAATATTTTTTTTCAGCCATTGTCAATTTTTGAAAGAGCTCAAATTTTTTTGTATTAATAGAATGGAAAGTTATATTAGTTCCAGATGAGTCAAAAGCATGAAATTGTCTCTGTGGCAAAATTCCGACCTTGAAATTTTGATGAGATCACTGTTCTACTCAATTGAAAACTTGTGAATTGACAAAAAAACTATAAATGCACTACTAAAGTAAGAGTCCAGTGGTTATGAGTAATTTTTTTATAATAATCCTATTTAAAAAAAAAAGGTTTTTGCGTTTAATTACGTAAAAATGACGAACAGTTTGTTAGGTTTAACTCTAATATTGCAAACAAAGTTAAATTTAATTTAAAAAGCATTCAAAAATAATCTGACTTATAACTTTTGAACTAAGCAAAATGCAGAAACAGTAATGTAATAAAATAAAATATTTTTTTAAGTGGTATCAAGAAACAAGTATACTATCCTAATTATTAGAATAGATAACAAAAAGTATTTAATAAATGGCCTCGTGATATTACAATCTTAATTTTTTTTACAACATTTTTATATTTAATATTAGAACTTAACAAGTTTTAATTATTTGAATCTTTAAACTGTATAATAACAATGACATATGTTACAATCATATTAGCAAATGCAAATAACATGCTATTATCAACTGCAAAGAATCCACAAGCGATAAATTTGAAGCATTTGGATGCTTGATCAGAAAAGATTCCAAGCTTTTCCATTAATGACATTCCATTAATATATTTATTGACAAGCTTTTGAGAAATTAATATAGTACTTTGACTTGCATTGGTAATCATTTGACACAGCGCAGTAAGAAGTACACCTAATAACTAAAATAAAACACAATTAATATCCAATATATAAAATTTATGTTTATATTAAATACTTACACATATAAATAATATCCAAAAAAACGCAAAAGACTTTTGGTTTTGAAACTATCATAATTTAAAATCGTTGTAAATAAATTCAAACAAATTGAAATCATGTACATAAAAAACATCAACATTTGCAAACCAAATACATTGTTATATATTTCTACCATTTTCGTAACTAATAATCTCAAATTAATCAAGTATTTTATTTTTAAATCTGATACTGTATTGAATTCAGCATCAAATACTTTAACAATTAACTTGTTTAATGTTTTAATTCTAATCAATATTTTTGTTAGAATAAAGTATTCTAAAATAATTGTTATATTAGTAGGTAACATTGTTATAATATGTAGTAACTTGTAATATGTAAATTTGTGTCCATTAAAACAATTCAATGCTGTAAACACCACATATATCAGTAAATCTAAAATTACTTTCAATTTTGACCATTTAATTCTGTCAACAGTTACTTTAAATTTGTCGATAACAATTTTATCAAACTGATTCAAACAATCAAATAACTGTTGTATAACTGGTAGATACCAATAAACCATTCCAATCATTAAATTATATTCGCACATATGTACTAGCAGCGTTATAATTTGGTTTAGTTTAGCTGTACTACCACCGTAAAGATATTTATAGTATGTTGAAATTATATCTATTATTAAAATTATTATAATTCTAATTAATGTGTAAAATATATTTGATTTAAATTTTCCAGTTTGGTTGTTGTAGAATGGAATTATACCAATAAAGCTTGCAATTTTTATAATTATATTCATGTCTTCCATATTCAGTATTTTAAAAATATTTGTTAATAACTTTTGTATTGCTTGTGATTTTAATGATTAATGACTGTTACTAGTTCTTTATTAATCTTAAATATGTAATTGTTACTTTTCCCAACAGAAAAGATAATCAACCGTTTTATATAATATATTATTATAATGAGAGTGCTTAATAATACCCAACAAGGTTGTAGTTGATGGAAAAGGCAATTCCCTAAAGTTGTTTTTATACCAATGTTTATAATATTAAAAATAATAAAAAAATAAATTTATTAATTGTAATAAAGAATGCATAAATGTATAATATAAATCTCTAAACTTCTTATCACAATAAACCACAAAAACAAGTTCAGAATTTAAATAAAGTTTTTTTCCTAAATAACGCTTAACGTGATCACTAAATTTTGTTTGTGTATTGCTAAGTTTGGTTCTACATATGGTGTTAGATTATTATGTTAATGTTGTTTTGTTTTTGAGTTTTAAAATTTTTGAGTTAATAGCTTGGAATAGAGCAGAGCTTTTATTTGCCACAACAGTCTTAACATTTTTCTATAATTGAAAGATTGCTTAGTATTTGAAATACATGATATTTTAACCATCTATAATTTTCCAAAATGAGGTGCTTTGAAAAGATTGAAATGTTAGATGTTTGTTAAAATTGTTGCACTGTTAAGGTATAAACATCTTACATGTCTTTAAAGTGCTATAAAACGTTTAAACGTTGCCAAAAATACTTTTAAAAATAAGCTTGTAACTAATACCAAATTTGCTGCATTTTTGGCTATGCATACAAAAACACAAAGATGTATGCTTTGCTTGTTAATTTGTTTTTTGTTGGTTAATAGTTAATTAAAATGGGCTTGCAAAAATCCACTCTTGTGTTAATAAATTATTGTGTTGAAACAGTTCTATGGCTAGGCCATGCAGCTACTATTTGTGGTTAGTTATCTGGTATTGCTTTAAAACAAGTCACATAATTTTGATTACATTTTTGATCGAATGATTGCTATTGTAGATTAAGCTTTATAAAAAATTGTGTTGATCAGGCATGATTAGTTTTGTAAGCTCATGTAAACGTAGTATAACGATACAACGTTTTGGGTTGTACGGTATTTGTGATTATGTAATTGCCTTCCTACACGTATTATTTTATGTTTGTCAATAAATGGGTTTAACGCAAATAACTGTTTTTTTATCCGTAATTGAGTTGTTTGCTAAATGTTTTTGAGTTGTACTATTTTCTGTGGTTTGGTTTATTTGTTATGCCATACAGTTTTCTAATAAACCAATAAAACATTAATTATTTTAACCTTGGTAGTTTTGATACTCATTAAAAACTGGTATTAGTTTAGTATGATTGTGAAGGATAGTATCTTTTGAGTTTTTTGTTATAGTGTTGTACTTCAAGATATGATATCTGCTGGGTTATTAGTTTCTGAGATATTTTTTGAATTTCAGCCGTACGATTTTACATACAACTCTTCTAGACTTTCTTGTCGGCAAGATCAATTGTTGAGTCGGTTCAATAATACGCTTTGTTTGTTTTGTTTATTATAGTTTTCTGAATTTTATTTATTAGTCTGACTAATAACAGTTGTGCACATAATTCTAGTTGTAGTATTGTCGTTAGTTTTAAAGAAGCCACTTTGTATTAAAAACATATAAAACGTACATTCACATTCATTGATTTGTATGACTTGACGTAAACACAAAATTGCTTGCATGCGCAAAACCAAAAATCTCAAACTTTGTGTATTTGTCAGCAAATATACATTTTGGGATACAAAATTTTTGTAAGTATTGTAGATTATGTTTAAATCGTATAAAAGTCGAGTTCCGTGCTAGTTGTAGTTGCCATAATTGCATTAAAATGGTTTGCAGACGTTATGACAAGTTTAATTAATCTAAGTGGATTGAATATTTTTTTCAATTTGGGATTGTTTTGTATGCTTCTTCTAAAAAGTTATTACTGAGTTGCATAATCTAATTTTATCTTGTATGATTGACTATTGCACTTTAAAGATTTTCAAGGTGTAATTTTCAATTGTCATCACTTTAAATTATTATTTGGTTTATTTTTTGCAGTTTTGGAGCACTAGTTGGTCATTTTTTTTTTTAAAAGTCTATGGTTGATAGTATAGTTGTGACTTTGACTTTTATCTGCCTAGTTCTTTTTAACATGTTGGCTTTAGATAGTAGATCATTAACGTAGAAGTCTTGTCCCAGGTCTTGACCATTTGTTTTTTTAGCTAATGTTCTTAAATATTTTATGGAAAGATATAGTGCTGATAATGTACTATACGTAACAATTTGTAACTTATATAATTGTAATAGGTTTGTGGGTTTGTGTTTGTTACCATAAGATTTGATGGTTTATATTTTTTGGATGTAAAAAGTGTTTTTTTACAGTCGGCCAACTTTAAATTGGCAACTTTTGTATCTGTGACAGTTGATTTGACAGTTTTTAGTTGTTTTGAGATTAGTTTGGTTTAGCAATTTATTATAAATGAGCTCACTCCGGAGCAACGTTTGCAAATTGTTCAGTTTGAGAAACTCATCGGGCATTACGTGCATTGTATGGTGCTCATAATTGTCTATCAAAACGATTAATTTAAGAAACTGTGCATCGTTTTTGCAATACGTTTAATCTAAACATTCTAAACAATATTATTATATTATTTGGTTGTTTCACTTTACTATCGGCCTGTTCCTAGACAAAGAGGTGTATGGGGATTGTGCCCGTTATTGCTTGTATGACCTTAAACAAAACTGTTCTGTAGGCACTGGCTATTCTATATTGCCCTTTTCTCCTGGCCCGCTCTAGTATTATTCTGTTTTTTTTTTTCTTGCAGTTGCACTTATTATTTTATGTTTCTTTGCTCTTGGACCCTTTACATTAGGCATGATACGTGCCAGAACCATTACAAGATTCTCTGCTTTTTGCTTTACGGCTGGTATATGAGGGCCTATATTCTAGTTTTTACTTATCCTCATCCCTAATTATTTGATGCTGCTTTGGGATGCGATTGTTGTATCTCTTAGGTTGATTTCAACTGTGATGTCCTTCCTTCTACCCACCAGGATATCTACTCGCCTACTCTGCCCCCTCTTCTATTTCCTTTATACAATTACCCCTGACGACCATAGCTATATCATTTGTATATGCTATTGTGGTAATTCTCTGTGTCATCTGTTCTTTTAGCAGACTATCATAATATATATTCCACAGGGTGGGACCTAAGACAGATTCCTGAAGCATCTCGCAAGTCATTTTCAGAGTTGCTCCGGAGCTGCATTTTATGATTCTATCCTGTAGATAGTGGCATAGAATTTTTTTGAAATTTCCCTTCTCTCTAGTTATTCTATTAGTCTTCTCCAGAGGAGTTGAACGCGTTCTTTATAATGCAGGTGATTAACACGGTAAATTTGTGTGTAGGGTGTTCAGCTACATGACCCACTGCTTCCTAACATGTCTAAGTGCATCCAGTATAGAGTAGCTTTCTCTGAACCCGTGTTGGTTTTCACTCAAGCCTCCATTCCTGTTTAGTTCCTCTGTAAGTTTCGTGTTGAAGACGTACTCATACAGCTTTTCCAGTGGGTTTAGTCTTTGTTCTTTTTGGTAGATTTCTCAATTAGTACTAATTTTGCCTTTTTCCAGTTCATGGGGAAGGTACCTTGATTGATGAGTTTATCAAAAACCCTCGCTCAGCGTTGAGGTTTTTTTGTTGCTATAACTCTGATCACCTATCATGTCTGTCCCGTGAGCTTTTTTTCTTTAAATTTTACCACCTGCTTTAAGTATTTTTTCTTCTGTACATTCTGGTATCATATCCGTATCTGTTCTAATTTTCATCTACGGTGTTCTACCCAGGCCCGGAAAGAGTTTTTTTGCTTCAGCAGTTATCTCCTCCCCTGATAGTTTTACTGAAAATCTTTGGCCTATTTTATTTGTGACAATTTTATATCTTTTGCCCCATATATCCCCATTTAGTTTCTCACACAGTTTCTTCCAGGCCATCTTCTTGGAGTTTTTATACATCTTCTTTACATGTTTGCAATATTATCACTCCACCAATACATTAATTTGTAGTTTACCCTGCTCCCTTTTTTGTTTAAGGTCTTTTTGCAGGTTTTTATTATAATTCCTTTAGCTTCTCAGTGGTGTGTTCTATTCCCCTTGTGTTTAGGTCTAGGTTTAAGAGGAATTTTGCTTCTTACTCATAGCGGAAAGACTATCTGGTGATTTCACTTGTGTTTTCCCATGTTTTTATTTTTTCTGTTCTGACTTTGAAACGTATGTTCATGTGATCACTTAAATTCTCTTCTTTGCCCACATGCCAGTTGCTGATTTTTGTTACCATTTTAGAGGAGCACAGGGTCACATCTATGAAGGATTTTGCTTCGTTTTTTTGAAACGTAGGTATTTCCCTTCTATTCAGGACGCAGAGTTTGTTTTTGTTTGCCCATTCCGCCAACATGTCATCTTTTTGGTCGTTTTTGGGAGAACCCTATATGTCTGACTTGGCGTTGAAATCCCCGCTAATGATCTTATCTTTTTTGTGTTTTTTTTGGTTTTTACTTAGTTCTGTTAGCCATTTTTTGAAATGTTTGATGCTTTCATTTGGGGAGAATTAGCAGGCGTACATAACTGTGTTCCGGTTCTCCACTCAAGTGTAGCCTACCCCATTTTCTGATTTTAATGCCTGAGATTTAGTATTGTCAGGGATGTATGTTGCCTCGTCTTTATGTTTATCAATAATCCATCTTTTCCTGTTTGCTGCTAGCTTCTTATTTGGTATTGAGACTAGGGCATAATCTGCTCTTGTTTTTTGACAGTTCCATTCTAGTAGGTTCATAGCCGCTCTACATCTGTTTAGGTTAACCTGTATAACCTTCATTTTTTAGTCCTTTTGGTTTTTTCTTTTTTTTCTGTGTTTGCACCAATTTCCTGAATGCCGGGCATCTCATGCTGTTCGTTTTGTGACCTTTTATATTGCATAAATCTTTCACTTTATGTCCAGTCTTCCCCACAGTTCCGGCAGAGCTTGCCATCCGTACTTTTACAGTCCATTGCTTTGTGACCTATTCTATGTCATTTGTAGCATTTTGGCGGAGCAAATACCTCTATCACCCTCCATATATTTTAACCTAAGTCTATTTTCCTTTTCATTATAAGGTGCTCTGCTGCCTTTTCCTGCATGTTCACGAACGCATATCTTACTCTATTCTGGTTGAACTTTTTTGATAGTTTCACCGAATCTACCTCTTAAGAGTTTCCTGTTGATGTCTTCTTTCACATCCTCTTCATTGAGGTCTCCGTCCACGTCTAGCAGCCGTATTGTCTTTTTTCTTTCATTTAGTTTAATGTTGGCTACCTTGCTAATTTTCTCATCGAATGTTTTTCTGAACTCTTTCCTTACTTCTTCCTTATTATTTTTGACTACAAGTTTAATGTTGCCATCTTTTGTCTTATTTATCCCTGCGATGATGATCTCGCCCGTGTTTACCTCATTTTTTATACATTTTATTAGTTTTGCATAGCTGCAGCCTTCTTTTGTTTTAATTAGAATTGTGTCCATCTGTCTATTCTTGCGCTTCTTTGGCATATCATTTTTTCTTCACTGCATTGATTTTCTTTTGCTTTGGATAGTTATTTTGAGTTCTTCTTTTTTAAGACAGTATTACAACACTTTCCTCGTCATATCTGGTTTTGCATCCGTGATACAAGCAAGTTTCAATTTTCTTTTTCCCATTGTCTTTGCTTTTACTTTCTGCGTTGCGTTGATTATTCCGCTACTTCTTTCTAGTGTTCCCATCCCCTTTATGGTTTTCACTACATACGTGTGTCTTTCGTTTCCTTCTTCTGCTTTGCCATTTTGGGCATTGATGAAGCTTTTTGTGACTCCACACCACTATTTAGTTTCTCGTTGATCCTCCAATTCCGGGTGTTTCTCCGTTTTTTGCATGGTATCCCTTTGTGTTCTCGCTGCTACTTAATATTACTAGTCTTCCTTACTGTCAGTTTTAAATGTATCACTCGTCTGATCACAACTCGTGAATAGGTCTTCTGTCCAGTTTACGTCTATCAGCTCATGTAGTGCGTCAACTCCGTTTTTGTGTGATAGGCATTCATTGATCTTGTCTCTTTGTTGCGTTTCCTCCGCTGTCTTTATTGTTTCTCTTTGCTCCGCTTTATCCACTACACTTAGACATTTCGGGTGCTGTCCTATAACGAACCCCAGTCTTTCCTGTTTTTCTATTCTTTTTTCTGGAAAGTTAACCCATCCATCCGCTTTTAGCCTTGCTGAGTAGCCATACAACCTGTGGCTGCATTTCCAATTTTCGGTTTCATTCTAGTGTTTGTTAGCGCAATGTTTCTCAGATTTGAATACTCTGCAATTATTCTCCTTAGAAGATCCTATGGTTTTCCATAGTCCATCTTAAAATTTGCTAGATCTGTTTCCCCCTTCGGAGGAGAGTCAGCCATCCTCATTTATTTATTGCTTTGGAGCAGGGTTTCCTCTGTTTTTAGTCCTGTTTCCTCCATAGATGGAGTAGAAAAGAGTCCACTTAAGTTTTCTTAGACTATAGTATCAGGTTTCCCATCATTATCTTCTGTTTGAAATGCCGGTGTTTCTTCCTTTGCATCAGGGGTCCTCTTGATGGGTGACCTGCTCAGGCTACCCCGTCTGCCTAGTTTCTTCAAAAGCTCCAGTTCAAACTTGTTTTCTCTTCTTTCTCTCTTGCCGGATCTTCAACGCCGTTGCGGTAGTGGTTTGTTCATTGGTCGCGTTTTCTCAACCCAGTTTTTTGTTATTTTGGTTGTTGCCTGGTCATTGCATTTAACTGTCAGATTATTGCTTTTCCCAGAATCCGTGGAGCTGCTTGTCTTAGCAGTAGAGGATTGTCCCTACATTTTCATATTTTAAATTAATCTTGTCCATGTCTATTTTTTTACACCTATCAGGACTGAAAGGTGGTTGTCGTTGGGGGTCCAAATTGGAAGGGGTTTTTGGAGACTATTTTTTTTTATAGGTTATTCTCCTCTGTATTGTAAGAAAAAGCTTTTTGGATCCTTAGCTTTCGATATCTAATAGCGTTGGAAACCGAAAGGTGGTCTTGAGTAGGCCAAAGAGTTTGACCAAGAGAGGTCGACAGATCATAGCGGGAAATGAAAAGAAAGTGTTTGCCAGAGCCTTTTTAGTTTCAATGCAGCGGACATAGCGCGCAGGCGAGGTTGACTAGAGTTGGACTTATTATCGTGCCATCTCCTTACCCACCTATACTGTAGAACTGGTGTTATATCAAACACCTTTACAAATTTCATTATTGCTTAGAAATTCGCATTAGAGATCTAAATTTGTCATTTAGGGCCTAAATTTTGGCATTCTAACAATACTTGTTTATTTTAAACCTAATTTTTTTGCCCGTAAATCAGTTTTTAAAAGTACTACTAACGCAAGATTTACATCGACAAAAAATACTTACAATACGATTAAATTGGCAGAACAAAACTTGGCTTGTTCTATTAACAGTTTAATCAACAAAGCACTAATTTAGTTTAAAAGTTATTTATTCTAATATTTGTGGTCTAAAAACGAATTTTGTTTCATGGAAAACCTCAAATTCTTTTTTTGACTAAAATCAAAGTTAGCAATAAAGATTCAAATTGCTAGTAGATTTCGATTAACATCTTAAACATTTATTTGCTGCCCAACAAAGATATTGGTTATAATAGCAAATTTCTTAAACTAAATTTTACCGATAAGATTATTTTTGTAATTAGTTTACGTCCACTATGTCATGAAGTAGCCAAAAAGACAATTGTTTTTAACGAGGATCCTTTTAATGAGTAGCCATTTGGCATTCTCATAGTCAAGTCTTTGTTCACTTTGTTTTAGTTTGTTAATTGTGTTGTACAGTGTGCATATGATTAGTGTGTGGTCTAAACTAAATTTGTAAGTTAAGTCAATTACGTTTGTCTCGTTTTTGTTAATTATCAAATTTCATGTGGTAGATATTGTACTACTAGATGAAGTGAGTGTCTGAGAGTGGATGCATAATGTGTATAATGTACCACTGAAATTATTTAGGTGACAGTTTCAGAAATTGTCTAGAATTCAAATTTTTTGACATGCAAAGTTTTGTTTTTTTTTTAATGGATACGTGCTCTAAATTGCAAATACAATTTATTTTTATGTAACTGATGAAATTTCTTACAAGAACGGCTACACCACTACATGCTAGATTTTGGTCATGCTCTTTACATTAAGTTTTAAAGAAAACACCTTTGTCTTTCTACAACATGCGCTCACATGAACCAGAATGTTGTTAATAATTTGATTAGAATCTACAAGAACGTCTCAAAAAGTAGTAAAGGATTAGAAACGGAAATTTTCTCTCTAAACCTCTAAATATCTTTACCACTTAGAACGCACATGACTATTTTTCAAACAGAAAAACTTATGGGGTTATGGAAATAAAAGAAAAAGAAAAAAACTTTCAAATTATGATAGTAATTTTGACAGGACACTTTATTAGTCCAACTTGTAGAAGATGTGAAATGAATGACAAAACGATCGAGCACATAGCTAATACATCAGATTCAGTAATAAATTAAATGTGCAGCAATTCACAATTAATCAATAAAACAGCTAAATTATTCAATTAACATCATTGAAAACATTTAATAAAATAAATGTACAAAAAACAAGCTAAACCATAAAATTACAAAGCAGATCCTTATAATTATTATAAATTTGTTTACCCATAAATAACTTCTTTTTAACTTTTTATTACTAAATGGCGTTCAAACAATAAATAATGAAACCAAAGAAACAAATAATACAGTCCTGGATATAAATAAAAATCAAGTAAATAGAGGCGTTTTGTAAAAACTAGCATTATCGGATTTGGCGGTTCATCAAAAAAAAGATTTTATTTTATATCAAGACTCAACAAAATTTTAAGTAATAAAATTGTTATAACAAAATTAACATTAAAACTTCATATTTGTTATTCATTTAAGATTGAAGTTTATCAAAAAGCAAAAGAAATTATAAAAGAAACATCTATAAATTAAATTTATTTCACCAAACGCAAGTTAATTAAAAACACAAACAAAATCAAATAAAAATGATGCAAATAAACAATTGTAAGGTGTTTTACATAGACACAATCTGTTACTAAATAAAATTAATTTATTATTAATTTGCAATTGTTTTCAAAATGTATCAGTGAACATTGTTTAGCAACAGATACATTATTTAATTACTTTTCTCATATGTTTTAAGTACCGTAATATTGTTTCAACTATAAACTCTTTAATCTAAAATAAATAAATAATTAATACATAAAGTTAGCATATAAAGAATTAACGTAGGTAGCCCATCAAACGTTTTAAAGCGCGTGCGCAAATGTATGCAACTTATTTGACTTGTAACTTAAAATAAATCCGTTAGATGGAGGATTCTTTTGCAGCCTACTTCATTAAAAATATTTACAGTGGCAGCCATTGTTTTAGTTAACCTTAAACGTTGACGAAACATAGCCGTTGTAATTACATCTCTACTAGAAGTTAAAATAATTACTTCAATAAAAACATATGAAACAATGGAAAAATACTACGTAGAAGTTTTTAATCACATTGTTTGGTATTTGAAATATCTAGTATTCCCTAGCATACTTTTCTTTCAAATGGAAAATTGTAAGTAATAATTTATTAATCTATTAACAAGTTTATTTATTGATGTATTTTTATAGATATAATTAGGAGATTGCCACAGAGGGAAAATGTTTTAATTGTTCCCGAGCCCGAGCATCAACCTTCAGAAAACAAAGAAGAATGAAATAAAATGTATTATATAACACAAGTTTTAAATATATGGTTTATATGTAGTTAATAAAGCATTTTGGGTTAAAATTGCATTTGTTTTATTGGTATTGCTTACAACAAGAGCTATATTACAGTTTTTTAAATTAAAGCTTGCAAAAATAAGCAGTTCAGTAAGGTTAGTATGTTTTTAATTAAGTTTATAATTATATTTTGATACAATTAGTTTGCATGTTGTTTAATTAATGGCCGCGTTCAGTACAACTCATCAGATGCCAGCGCTGTTGGAGATAAGCAATAATTTTTTTTTTTTTAATATATTTGCCGATTAAACGCTGGTGGTTAATAAGTTGCTTTGTCAGCATAAAAGCGTACCTAAATGTATGATGAGTCAAATAACAAGCGCTGCCAGCATACGATGATTCCCGCCTCCCGTTCAGTTTGAATGATTGACAGCGATGAGTCGTCCTAAACGCAGCCAATATTATAAGGTAATCTGCGTTAGTATTTATTTTACAACAGTGAACACGGAGGCATGTTATGGTAATAATGGTATCATATAAAATATTTAATTGCCACATTAGTTAACTATTGTGATTGTAGAGGCGCTATCAAACTTGTTGGCGGGAAATTGAAACAGCATTCTTTTCTAATGTATAGTAGTCTAATTAATATGGTGAATTTGTAAAATTTTATTAATTTTATTTAATAAATAGGTTTTATTTATAAATAATTTTATATGTACTTTGTAACGATCTTTGGTTAACACAAATTGTGTCATTTTGAGTACTAAATTTGTATAAAATTGCTTTAAATTTATTAAAAAATACTATTTTTTATATAAAATTTGTATTAAATAACCTAGAAAAGTTACATGTTGCATATGTTTTTAATATTTATTAAAAGTAACTGTTTTTTTTACTAATTTTGTATAAAATTGCTCAAAAACCTAATTGTTAAATAAAATCTGCACAAGAAACATATTTTCCTATAGCATTTATTAAAAAATGCTATTTTGTATACAAATTTTGTATTAAATTACTCAAAAATGCTAAATTGCATGAAATTTTCACTTATAAAATTGATCTACAGTTAATAAATTTGTATATTATCGCTCAAAAAGCTAATTGTTGCATAAAATTTGCACAAAAAACATGTTTTTTAATAATGTTTATCAAAAATAACTGTTTTTATAATAATATTATACAAATTTAGTATAAAATTGTTCAGAAAATTTACTTGTTGAATAAAACCTGCACAAAAAACATATTTTCCTAAAACATTTTTTAAAAAATATTAATTTTTATACAAAACTTGCATGCAAATTTTGCA
Organism: Tachinus rufipes; assembly: GCA_963932245.1. Taxonomy (NCBI): domain Eukaryota; kingdom Metazoa; phylum Arthropoda; class Insecta; order Coleoptera; family Staphylinidae; genus Tachinus; species Tachinus rufipes. The sequence goes on from OZ010744.1 coordinate 14,275,911, forward strand.
TGAAGTTTACACAATAAAACATATTTTTTTCTTAATGTTTATTAATATCTGTTTTTATACTAAATTTGAATAAAATTGCTCAAAAAATTAAATTATTGAATAAAATTTGCACAAAAAACATATTTTTTTATGATATTTGTTAAAAATACCATTTTTTATACTAAATTTGTATATATCACTCAGAAAAGCTAAATATTACAAAAAAATCACATTAAAACTTATTTTTTTTATAATTTTTGTCAAAAATAACTGTTTTTATACTAAATTTGTATAAAATTGTTCAGAAATCATAATTGTTGAAAGAAATATGCACAAAATATACTACTTTTTATACTAAAGTATTAATTACTCAGAAAAGCTAAATGTTGCATGAAATTTGCACAAAAAAACGTATTTTTTCAGAACTTTTATCAAAATTAATTGTTTTCATACTAAACTTGTATAAAATTAAAATTGCTTAAAAAACTGAATTGTTGAATAAAATTTGCACAAAAGCCATATTTTTTAATAAAATTTATTAAAAAATACCGTTTTTTATACTAAATTTGTATTAAATCACTTAAAAAAGCTAAAACATATTTTTTTAAGAAATTTGTTAAATTAAACATTCTCTTGTGTAACCTTGGCGTAGTCTACCTGTGTTTGTTTTCAATCAGTCACCAATGATTGACCGCACCGGTGTGAATTGTGTCTTTATATCAACTTTATCATGTTTTTATTTATTTACTGCTTTAGTCATTTTTATAACTGTTTCTGTTACTATGACCAGTCTAAACTATAAATGCAAAACTGTAGCACAATCTGCAATAGTTGTGGCGTTATCTTTCATAACAGTTGAAGAAATGTCATTGCGGTACTCTATTTGAATTAGATGTTTCCAAACTTCCAAAACTTTATAAAAAAATAACTCTTTACTAAGTTGTATGTGATGAATTGCAGTCAGACAATAAATTGTCTTTAGATAAAATAACCTATCTTGAAGAGAAGATTGCAAACAAAGATAAAACTATTCTTTAGTACTAAGTTTTTAGTGATCAACTAACTGCTCCTATTACTGCGCCGCTTACTAATAAAACGGTTTTTTTTTTTTTTTTAGGGCTAGACGGTAAAATCTTCTATAAAACTGGCAAGTGTCGGATTCATTTCTTCAGGTTGAAAAAGCCTACCGACTAAAAATCGCCCAATAATGAATGCCAAGTAGAAGTTCGAAACCTTACGGCTCTTGTACCTTCCTTTAATTAGAATAGTTAGTATATTGTTAGATTTAAGCCCTATAGGCTGCGAAAGATGGTGGGTAAGCCTGAACCCTGTTAGTAATATTAATAATAAAAGTGCGACTATTTGATTAACCGGGCGTTTGTAAAAGAAAGTCTTCCTGTCTGGCTCGGTGAGTCGGGCCAAATCGGGGTTTGAATGAAACGCGAGATTATCGAAGTACTTTAGGCTAAAGTTTTGATTTGATGGCGCAGAAGAGGCAACCCTAGGTCCGCCCAAATATCTCTATTCCGACAGTACCACGGAACACTGAAGAGGCTCCTCAAAGTGATACTTTGGAATGCCTTAAGACAATCGAGATGACAGCGCGAGGCCGTGCCTCAGATTGGGGATGCGTGTGTAAGCATAGGCCTGTTGGTAGAAGTGTAGAGCTGGGTTTTGTTCCGAATCGACATGCCGTTGTTTCGACGCAACATTGGAACAAGAAGATTTTTTGCCGTTTTGGCTTTATCGAGAATCGACAGCACGTGTAGTTTATACGTGAGTCCCTTATCTAAGATAACTCCAAGATACTTAGCAGAATCAAACCACTGTAAGGGAACATTGTTAAGATCTCATTGGGTGTAATTTTTTGGCGTGTGAAGAGAACAGCCTTGCTTTTTTCTGCATTTATTTTGACTCGCCATTCGACCAACCATTCATGCAGGTCGTCCGTGACTTTTTGTAATCTTGAAATAATAGCATCGGGTGATTTAAAAGAATAGAGAAGAGCTGTGTCATCAGCAAACTGTGCTATTTGAACCCCGTGCGTCAATCCCGAAGGCATATCGGCAAAGTATAAGTTAAACAGCAACATTGATAAAATAGACCCATGAGGCACCCCTGCCTCTATATGTCGAGAAGTAGATATATGGTCAGAAATTCTGACTGCCAGTGTTTTGCGGTTTAGATATGAAGCAATCAGCCTCACAAGACGCTGAGGAAATTTATCCCTGTACAATTTAAAAAGAAGGCCTTTGTGCTAAATCTTATCGAAGGCTTTTTTGACGTAAAAAAAGACCACTCCTGTGATCTTTCTCAGTCTGAAACTTCCGATAATTTGGTCCGTCACGCGGTTTAATTGATGGACAGTTGAATGGCCCCATCTGAACCCATGTTGGTGGGGGGAGAAGATTGTTAACTTCCGTGTGATCCTGTAATCTGTCCAAAATCACCCTTTCTATGACCTTTTAAGGTACATAGTAAACTGATGGGCTGGTAATTTTGTGAAAATTTTTGGTCTTTCCCAGGTTTGGGGATAGTTATCACAAGTGAGCTTTTCCAATCTGATGGAAAGTGCCCAGTTCAAAAAGTCGCATTTGCAATATTGGTGAGTGCCATTATTGCTTTGTGCAAAAACGATTTCAAAGTTCTGTTCGTTATCTTATCAGAACTAGGGGCGGTTTGAGCTTTAAATCTTTTGGTAATTTCTCTGATTCGAGACGGTCGAACGCTTTTCAGCGGTTCGTCGTCTTCGGCGTTCAGGAAGTTTCTGACAGCCCTGTGGACCCGATCGATATGATCCAAATCAGTGTCCCTTGTGAATACCTCGGAACATTGAAGTTCAAAGCAGTCGGCAAATGCTTCAGCTTTTCCCTCATTAGAAAATTGAACCCTATTTTTGCCTAGAATAGCTGGAATGGGAACTCGCCTATTGCGAAAAGCCTTGGAGATCCTCCACATTGGATGATCATCTTCTGTGAAAGATTCCATGGTATTTTGCCAGCACAAATTTTTGTGCAACCTTATTGCTGTTCTCACCTCTGTGGAGCGCGTTTATAATTTCCGATCTTTATGGTCGCGATGCTTCTGTCATTGACGTTTGGCGGCATTTCTGCGTCTTATCAATGCTTTAACGTCGCAAGATAGTCCTAGAGAATTATCGACGCGAACCTGATAGGTCTTAGAGGCCTTTTCGTAACTTTGCGAATTTGAGTGGTAAAAGTTTCGACGGCTTTTTCCAGATCATCGACTGTATGTATTGGTGCAAGCCTGCTTATGCTTACTTCCAGAAGACGAGAAAAGAGAGGCTAATTTGTACGAGTTATGAATCTTCCTCCCTCACCTGTCTCCTTTCCGTAGAGCTTCATTATTACAAGGTCGGAGCTCATTGCATCGACAGCGCGTAAATTGTATGTTAGGTTGACGTTTTTGAATATTGCTTTGTCAAGAACGTCCCCCCCCCCATGGTTTATCTGGACTCACCACTTGCAAATCGTTTTCCTGCGCGCAATCGAACAACTTTCGACCTTTGCAGTTTGTCCTCAAGCTATTCCACGCCGGGTGCTTTGAGTTGAAATTTCCAGCAATAATTGTGGGGTGAGGACTGTCGAGAATTGCATCAAAATCTTCCATTTCAATGCGATTTTGCGGCCTGATGTAGGCAAACGCGATTTTGAGTGTGCCTAACCCAGGCACAGTCACCACTATCGCGTTTGATTTCAGCGAAAGAGTGTCAGGGGTATCCACTTCGGAGTGGTCCAATGATCTCTTTGCTAAGATTAATGTACCCCTCCCCAACGGTACCGGCGACGTCCCCAAGTACGTGAATGTATTTGAGATTCTTAGCGCTTGATTGGGTCGGTGAACCGACTCTGTTACCAACAAGATATTGATGTTCTCATTGAAGAAGAACTTTTCCACTTTGCCCATTTTATTTTGAATGGTATTAGCATTCCAGAAACAAATACGGAGTAATACATTGAGCGTATTATTCATTATTGTTTAGCTAAACTATACAAAAAGAAAGCCATCAGCTTTCCTTGCGCCTCTAAGAAAGCGGCGACCTGATCCGCGACAGCTTGTTGTGCTGGAAGAGCCACGGCAGAAGCAAATGATTTATTTGCAGTTACGTTAGCAGGTATGCAAAAACCTGCAGGCATAGCGGAAGCTTGAGTACTTAAGGGAACAAGTATCTTGCCATTTAAGGACATCTTAATTTGTTTAATTTTTCATTATTTGCATTAGTTAATGTGGGTTGTGCACACATGCGACCACATTAACTAATGCAAATAACACTATATTTACTGCGCTTATAGAGTTAATACAGTTGAGCACACTGGGGCCATACCTAAAGTAAAGCAGGATGCATCAACATATTATGCGCAGCTCGCATGTGTTGTTAATAGTAATAGTCCTAACAGATTATTACCAAGAAGACCAAGAGATCTAAAGTTTGAGAGTAATGATAGAATTTTTAATTTAGATACGTGTACTAGTAACAATCCACTTAAGTTAATTAAATCAATATTGTAAAGTAAATGATATTTGTAATCCTGGAAGTGTAACAAAACCTAATTTAAATAATAATATGTTTTTTGATGCCTGTAAAATAGTACCAACGTTCAATGGAAATAATATGAATCCAGTGATGTTCATTAATAAACTAGAGATGGCTATGAGATATTATGACATACCTGAGGACATGTGGCATTTCTGGGGGCACAAGTTGTTTGAGGATGAAGCAAAGGTTTGGGTTGAAACGATGGCAGATTGGTACTTACATTTTGCAACCTTCAAGGTAAAGTTTTTAGAACACTTTTGGAATATAATCAAACAACATGAAATTAAAATTTTGTTAGAAACGGGAAAATATAATTATCGCTATTGTAATTATAGAAATTATTTTTTAAATCTGGCTTCAAAGGGCAAATACTTACAACAACCGTATCCACCGTTGCTTATAAGCGTAATAGCAAGACATTTCTCTCAACAGATTTCCGCTGCATTAATCAGTGTACATTTTATTAGTGATGCACTAGATAGGCTCAGACAAGCCGATTACATAACACGACCGAACCCAGTCTTTAGTCAAAACAATAGTTCAAATCAAATTGAAAAAAAAAAACAATTTATCGCTCATTTAATAATATTAAGCCGCATAATACTCCATACGATAGTCGGCAAAAAACAATTGCAAATATCGAAATACCTTCAGAGAGTGATGAAACTATTTCGGAAAAGCGCGGGCCCTCTTCCGGCCTCAGAGTGGCATTAACCCGCATGGCCAATACTTATAAAAACCAAAACCCTTCCGCACAACTGTTAAATGATGAGTGAAATTTTCAGAATAATATAATAGATACAGCACGGCTACCTATAGTTAAAATCAAAGTCGCGCACTTTCAATTCCCTGCCATCGTAGACTCAGGAAGTGATATTTGTTGCTTATCAGCTGAAACTTATAACCAAATTTTAATTGCGTTGGAAGATATTCCCTTGTTTTCAGTACAAGGAATCCGTATAACCGGACTATTTAAATGCAAACGTAAAACAATTTCTAATCAATTACTTTTGCCGTTTCAATTGGGAAAATTTAAAACAGAATTTGAGTTTTTACTTATTCCCGGTTTAGTATATCCGTTTGTTATTGGAATAGACTTTTTGCAAAATTTAAATCAAAAATAAACTTGGGGGATGGTAATATTGAAATGACTCAAGAGAATGTGTTTTATAAAATTGAAGAAATATATCCTAAACACGAACTAAAAGCCCCTAAAACATGTTGTTTAAAAATCTGTGCAGTAAATCATTCATTGCCAAATGCTAAAAATGATTTAGAGCCTTTGCATGAAATAGAATCTGTTTTGGACAGACTAAATTTGTGTAAGGAACAGATGGATACATTTAACTCTTTGCTGCAGAAATATAAAGAGATATTTTCTAACAAACCTGGTTTAATCCAATGCTAAGAACATAAAATTGAGTTAACAGATCTTTCTCCTTTCACTGTCAAACAGTATCCAATCCTGGTTGCTCATCGGGATGTAGTCCGAAAAGAAATCAAAAATATGGAGAGTTTAAAGGTAATAGAAAGACCGGACACTCCATTTTGTAGTCCTTAAATGACTGTTGTATAGCCGGATGGGTCGATGCACGCAAGTTGAACAGTAGGTCAGTATCAGAAAATAAATTACTAAAGCAGATAGATGATCTAATTAAGAATTTGAAAAAAGTTTCATTTATGTCATGCTTAGATTTAACTTCATCTTATTGGCAAATACCAATCAAACCTTCCCATTGCAAATACACCGGGTTTTAAGTAGGTACGCGAGTATATCAATTTAATGTACTCCCCTTTAGATTAAAAACTGCGGTGTCGTCCTTTACAAGATACATGGACACAATCCTGGGGGAATACTGCGAGGATTTTGTACACATCTATGTTGATGATATTTTTGTAACCTCAAATTTTTTTGAAGAACACATAAACCATTTAGATTTGGTTTTTCAAAAACTTAAAAATTTGGGTTTTACCTTAAAATTGGGAAAGTGTAAATTTTGTTGCGAACAAGTAAAATTTTTAGGTTATATATTAGATAAAGACGGTATACGCTCGGATCCCAAACGTGTAAAAACACTGTACAACTTTCCAAAACTATGTTCAGTAAAACAACTGCAAGCATTTTTAGGGTTAGTCAATTTTGATCGCACTTTTGTAGATAAATTTTCAAGTATTAGCAAACCATTAACTAAACTTAAAAAAAAAATCAGATTGGATTTGGGGTATCAAACAAAAATTAGCTTTTAAGAACATCAAGTATATCCTATCCGAAGAAATTCTTTTGTACCACCCTCAATCAGATCTGAAATATTTTGTCCAATGCGATGCCAGTGATATTAGTATGGGGGCAGTTTTGTTCCAATATCAAAATGGCATACGACAAGTTATTAGTTATTATAGCAAACTATTATTAGATAGAGAAAAACGCTATATCACCCAAGAAAAAGAACTATTAAGTATTATATTAATATTTTTGTTGGGTAAGCCTTTTACTGTTTTAACCGATCACACGTCTTTGTTGTATCTTAATCACTGTTATCTTTGTTCTCGCGTACAGCTCGATGGGTTATGGCATTACAGGAGTACGAGTTTGACATTCGACATATTAAGGGATCTGACAACATTACGGCTGATGTACTATCCTGATTTCCTACAACTTGTTTGCCAACTCCATATGAACGTTGTTTTAGAGTATGGCGTTTAAAAGCAAACCCATTTTTTGAGTTAATACAGGATTTACATGAATATCAGATAAAAGATGACAAATTATTGCCTATAATTAATTCCTTGGTAACAGACCCGAATTCTAATTCAAAATTCATTAATTATAATCAACTATTATGGACTCGGTCTGATGATGAATCGCCTTACCTATTATGTATTTCCAAGGGTAAAATTGAATCTTTTGTTATTGCTTATCATGCGCACTTTGGACATTATGAAATTTACAAAACATGGTGTACCATCCGCAAAGATCTATATTGATCTGGTATGCATAAGTCCATCAAGCGCATATTAAAGTCGTGTTCAATATGCCAAAGAACAAAACATTCAGCTCTACCCACACCTAAATGGGAAGCTATATTAGCCTCAGAACCTAATCAACTTGCGTCTGTAAACTTTTATGGCCCGTTGCCAAGTTCCACATCGGGAGTTGCCTATATATTTGTTGTAGTAGACGTTTTTTTAAAACTGGTAAGTTTGTATCCACTAAAGCGTGCTACTACGGCTTCTATCATAAATAGGTTAAAAAACCGTTACTTTCTTGAGGAGGGAAAACCATCTCAAATACTTAGCGACCACAGGACCCAATTTACTTCCTTAACTTGGAAACAAATTCTAAAAATCAAGAAGTAACGCCCGTATTTTGCTCTGTACGTCACTCTCAAAGCAACCCTGTAGAAAGACTTATGCGCGAGTTAGGAAAGTTGTTTCAAACATATTGTACAGAAAAACATTCTATTTGGGTTCAACATATTTCCCGGTTAGTTACCGTTTTGAATAAAGTTACCCACGAGTCTACATGCTATTCGCCTGTAGAGTTACACTACGGGACACGTCCGAACTCGCCAATTCAGGACTTGGTCGCTTTGCTTGAAAAGATAATCATATTAAATTGTATTTTTCCAGAAAAAATATAGTAGATAGTGCAAAAAAACGATAAGCTAGACAAACTCTAAAAAAAAATATTACCCCATTTAACATTGGAGATAGAGTTTTCTTGAGGGCTAATTATTCTTCAGTATTAGGAAAAGAACCTAAAAAGTTTTTTCTATTATTTAAAGGCCCATATAGAATTAAAAAAAATAATCGGCGCAAAGACAGTGGTGCTAGAAACTCTCCTCGATCAAAAAGAAAGAGGGTTATTTCATTTTAGCTATTTGAAGCCATTTTACAAACCTGAAGTCTCAAAAAATTCCCAACAATAGGATTTTCTTCAACCTGGGGGCAGATAAAATGAAATTTGCGGTACTTATTTATTCTTATGCGCGAGTCGTAGTAAAGTCGCGATTGCGTGTAGGCTTCTGCGGTTCTAGATGCGGGACGCACGTGTGGATTAAATCTTTTCTTGCCCTGAAGTGCTTCCTGGTCCAACGTTGCGACTCAACTCGAGAGCCCCGCGACTTGCTTCAGGTATGTGGTATAATTTATGTATAAGTAATTCACGCATTATTTCATTGAATTATTTTAATTATATAGTATTTGTTTCTGATAATTGCACAGTTTAAAATAATTGAGGTTAGGGTATTTTAATAAAAAAATTATATTCTTTATTGTGCTGATTTTACTTTTTTATATATTAAGACCGGTTTCGGCTGTTAGGCCATCATCAGTTCTAAAAATATTACATAAATTAAAATATATATGTGTTACATAGATGATTTTAACAAAACTTACTTTTCTTTTCACAGGTGTTGTTGTGTGTTGCGGGTGGTGTGAATTTGTTGTGGTTACTGTTATATTAATTGGTTATTGTGTATTGTGGTTATTGTTGTCGAGTGATTAACTGTAGTGTGGTTATTGTTTTTTAAAAATGTATAGATATGTTGGTATGAGTTATTGATTTGTTCGTTTAGGCATCTGTAGTTTTTATTGTTTTTTAATTTGTCTATTTCATATGATTCTAGTATTGTCATTTTTAAGCCTTTTTTACATTGGTGTAGGAGTTTTATATTATTTTTGTTTTTGATATTGAAAGTGTGTTTGTGTATTTGTAAGTGTTTGGAAAAAGTGGAGTTGTGATTTTTGTGAGTGTGTTCTTTGAGTCTGTATTTAAGTGCTCTACCAGTTTGTCCTATATATGAAGCTGTGCAATCTTGACAATTGATTTGGTATATTCCTGATTTAGTCAGTTTGTCTGATGTATGTTTTTGATTGCAGATGTTATTTTTGATGGTGTTAGGGTTAGATAGTGAAGCTTTAAGATCGTATTTGTACAATAGTTTTTGTATTTTGTTACTGGTGTTGTTGTAATATGTTAACTTTCTGTATTGGTTGTTTGTGTTTTTGGTGTTGTGTGTAAGAAGTGTTATGTTGTCAAGTAGTGTATGTTTCTTAATTATTTTGTCTATTGTGCTGAGGGGAAATTGATTATTTATAGCTAGCTGTTTTATTGTATTATATTCAAGCTGTAGATGTGTAGATGGTAGTGGAAGTGATAGTGCTTTATGTATTAGGGAGTGAAAAGCTGCAAATTTGTTGTTGAAACTGTGATTTGAGTTGAAAGGGATTATTATGCCTGAATTGGTTGGTTTTCTGTAAATTTTGAAGTCTAGTTTGTTTGAATTGTTTTTGATTATTGTCAGATCAAGAAAATTTATAACAACAACCCACTATACAATAACATAATACTATGTTAGATGACATATTTTGTATATTTAGAGGGCAACCAAATGACATAAATAATTTACATTTATATATTAATAGCTTAACTAAAAACATACAATTTACAATAGAAATAGAAAGTAACAGTCAAATAAATTTAAAAAAATAAAATCAGCACAATAAAGTATATAAAATTTTTATTAAAATACCCTAACCTCAATTTTAATTTTAGTTTTTATGAATGTAAATTTTGTTGTATGTACCAACTATTATTTAAAACCACCCACACCCCTAGCTGGTTTCGGTACGCTATACATTCTATCAATTATAATTTTAATAATCCAATTGGTAGATTGTGTAGAATTGCAACTAATTTTTATAATAATATTAATTCACATTGTGTTTTAGAACGTACTTTTAAAGAGTCAATTAAAATGTGTTGACAAATAATTTTATATTTTGTTTGCATATACTGAGCATGGTCATATTACTACAAAATATAATTAGTTACTATTTTAAAACCAACAGCGTCCTTTAGCGTATCTTAAATTAAAAAAAGCTTAAAAAAATTTGTTTGCAAGTTTATCTCATAAAAATAATCAAAAATTGATTTTAGAAATTATAGTTGATATTTTTTATGCTTTATAGAAGTTGAAAATGGTGTATTTACACTTAACATTTATAAAAAAAAAAATTAGGCAATTATTCATTACAAACTGCAGTTTTATTTAAATATCCTTAAACCTAATATCAAAATCTAACAAAATTGGTTTAATTAACAAATTTCAATTATTTGAATCTTTAAACTGTATAATAACAATAACATATGTTACAATCATATTAGCAAATGCAAACAACATGCTATTATCAACTGCAAAGAATCCACAAGCAGTAAATTTTGGGCATTTAGATGCGTGATCTGATAATATTCTCAACTTTTCCCTTAATGACATTTCATTAATATATTTATTGAGAAGTTTTTGAGAAAATAATACGGTACTTTGACTTGCATTGGTGATCATTTGACATAGCGCAGTAAGAAGTACACCTAATAACTAAAATAAAACACAATTAATATCTAATATATTAATTTTATGTTTATATTAATACTTACACATATAAATAATATCGAAAAAAACGCAAAAAGACTTTTACTTTTATAACTATCATAATTTAAAGTCATTGTAAATAAGTTCAAACAAATTGAGATCATGTAGATAAAAAATATCAACATTTGCAAACCAAATATATTGTTATATAATTCTACCATTTCCGTAATTAATAATCTCAAATTAATTAAATATTTTATTTTTAAATCTAAGACTGTATTGAATTCAGCATCAAGTAATTTTACAATTAACTTGTTTAAAGTTTTAATTCTAATCAATATTTTTGTCAATATAAAGCATTCCAAAATAATTGTTATATTAGTAGGTAACATTGTTATAGTATTTAATAATTTGTAATATGTAATTTTATGCCCATTAAAAAAATTCCATGCTATAAACATTATATATATTAGTAAATCTAAAGTTACTTTTAATTTTGGGCACTTTATTCTGTCAACAGTTACTTTAAATTTGTCGATGACAATTTCATCAAATTGATTTATACAATCGAATAACTGTTGTATAACTGGTTGATACCAATAAACCATTCCAATCATTAAATAATATTTGCACATATGTGTTAGCAGCATTATAATCTGATTAAGTTTAGCTGCACTACCATCGTGAAGATATTTATAGTATGTTGAAATTGTGTATGATAGTAAAACTGTTATAATTTTAATTAATGTGTAATATATATTTGATTTAAACTTTCTAGTTTGGTTGTTGTAGAAGGGAATTATACCAATGAAGCTTGCTATTTTTATAATTATGTCCATGTCTTCCATATTTGGTATTTTTTTAATTATTATTTAATAGCTTTGTATTTGTAATTTGTGTTGCTGTGTTTTCAATATTTAATGACTGTTACCAGTTTTGTTTTTTTTTATTAATATTTATTAACATGTATAGTACTCAAGCTTGTAATAAACAATTTCTCTGTCCCATGACAAATGATAATCAATCGTTTAATATAATATATTATTATAATGAGAGTGCTTAATAATACAAAACAAGGTTATAGTTGATGAACAAGTCAATTTCTTTAAGTTATTATTACAGCATGGTTTATAATATTAATAATAAATTAAATTTATTTATTATAATAAAAAACACATGAATGTATACTAATCTTCTTTTTTTTTTAGCTTTTATTTATTTATTTGGAATTTTTGGGTATTGTTACAATAGTTGTCATAATCCATTCTGATGGTATGATACCGGTTATATATGTTTTTGAGTAAGTCTACTAGTACTTTAATTTTTTTTTCTAGTATATGTTTAAGGGTTACTATTGGGGAATTATCAGAGCCGCCGCTTTTTTTTTTTAAATTTGTGATGGCGTGTATTATTCCTTCTTTTGTTATTTTGCGTCTTATTTATTTTGTTCTTACGTATTACATTTTCGAATAGTTGTTTTAAGTTTTTTGTCATCTACGCAGTCTAGCTTGGAAATTTGTTATAACTTAACTGTTTGTGTCAACCACAACACTGCTTTTGAGAAGTTTTAAAAAAGAGGAAAACAATGTAATATGCAATTTTTTTATGACCAACATTTAAACGAGTTGATGTATTACTCCAGATGTCTTGGCTTGGGTGTAGTATTGTATACTTTTGAGTTTGTAAACAACCGTCTCTTTTCAATCCATCTAAATCTTTATTGACTTATCTTTGCTAGGATTATTAGCTAATCTAAAGGGCATTTTATTACATTTGAATTTACTCTAAAGGACAGTAAAAGTCGTTTTTTTTTATATTTTTATTTTTTTTGAAAGGGGGAAAAATGCCTTACGCACTTTGTGTAGGGCTCCCGATTACCCGTATACCCACTAAAAACCGTAGAACCTCTAAGTCCTTCAAGCCTTGCGGGATTACCGTTGTGGTATTACTTCACAAAGTCTGGACACCTTTTATTTATCCTACTATCCTTGGCTTCCTGCTCCTGTTTTCTCCTTTTCTTCTTTTGTTGTCATTATTCTCCGGATGCCATCATCAATGGCTCTCCAGTTGTATGCACTTTCAAGCATAAGTGGGGTCAGGTTGTTTACGGTTATTTTTTTACCGACTGCATCTCTTCTCTGGTGCTTCTCCAGCGAGAGCACTTCATCACTCTGTGTTCCGGGGTATCTTTCTCTCCATAATAGGGACATTCATCCTGTTCCGCTAGGCACATTCTTTTTAGATATGACCCAAAACATCCATGGAATGTTAGGATCTGTGTGAGGTGGTAGTTCAGGTTACCATGTTCTCTGTTTAGCCACGGTGTCACTCAACGGTGTCACCAAGGGTATGAGCGTTGAGGGAGGGAATATTAGGAAGAGGCGCGGTGCTAATGTAAGCGTGCGAGTGCACAAAGTTCCCCAAATCTAGGTGGCGAATCATCTATTTTTCCCGAGATTCTCATTCGCATCAAAATTGCGGTAGGAGTAACATCGATACGATACAGCGATGTATTGCCGAAGCCGAGCGGCTTCTCGGCGCTCCTCGGCGCTTCTCGTCTCCTCATGCCATCAGCTCCTTAGCTCATCAAATAAATTGAACATTTTAGTGAAATATCTGTGCCATTTCGTAATAATATAGATTCTTGTAAACAATGGCTTTAATTAAAACGAATCATTGTTCATACATTTATTGCAATAGCCATAAACGAGATAAGAACATTACTTTATTTAAATTTCCTATAAAAAATAAAGAGAGAACAAAACTTTGGCAAAATAATTGTGCCAATGTAAATATAACAATTATGGATGTTGAATCTCTAGCCGACTATAAAATATGTGAAAAGCATTTTGCTCCTGAGGATATTTTAATTAATTTCAAAAGAAAATTGTTAACAAAAAATGCTGTACCCTTTGAATATACAATTAAAGGTATTTTTGTTTAATATGTACCATTTATTATTTATTTCATGAATGTCTTACAAATACAAATATAAATAATTATTTTAATAACAAATAAAACAATGAAACAAACAAAAAAATTTGTAATATTAAATGAAAATATTATCTATAAAATATGTATTTAAAATATATTAAACTTAATTTAAATTTTGATAATGAATAACAATTTACCTGCTTATATTTTTACAATTTATAATTTGTTCAATTCCATTTCAAACGGACCAGAGGGGGGTGTTGCTTTAGTATTTTTTTTCTGTTTCTATAACTTATCAGTAGTTTTTTGATCGGTTCGAGAGGGTTTAAATCCTTATAAAAAAAAATTACGATTTTTAAAGTTTTTTTGTCGTTTTGTAACTTTGACTTTTGTTAATGAAATCGATCAGAAATTTTCCGTAGAATCCAATTCAAAACAAAAAATACGATTTTTTAAAGTAAAAGTTAAAAAACTACAAAAAAACTTTAAAAAATCGTAAAATTTTTTTATAAGGATTTATATCCTTGCGAACCAATCAAAAGACTACTAATAAGTTATAGAAACTGAAAAAAAAAATACTAAAGCAAGTTTGTTGACACCCCCCTCCCCCTAGCTCTGGTCCGTTTGAAATGGAATTGCCCATTTACAAATCGAGTTTATTTAAATATTTTTTTTTGTTTCTTGCTGTATATCAGTAATCATTGTAATTTCATAATCGAATGATTACCGATTCAAGGGGTCCCCCCGGTTAACATAGGTGAAATGCCCCCCATTAACGAATATCCAAATTGCCTCATAAATTACTTTTCTAGCATTAAAAAAACATGTTTGGTAGGATTTAAAAATTTCATCTCTCTCTCTCCTTTTTTGACAAAAAAAGCAAAATTTTGTTTTTTGTTCTACATCCATAAATTTTTTGGCATTTTTGCAAGTGCTGCGCATTAAAAATCGCTTTTTCCACTTTTTTGTCATGTTTACTGTTTACCCTGCTTTTGCGACTCTCAAAAGCATTTATAGCTTTCAAAATACCTAAATTCGGGTGCAAAAAGTCTTGAAATTGTGAAAAAAGTTTGATGGCAATAGGGGTGGTTTTTTTGACCCTTGTCGATTTTGATAACATTTTGTTTTGAAAATTTGAAAATTTGAAAAAAAATGTGATAAATCGTGTTTTGTTTTGCGCAGCAAAATCACTGCAAATTGATGAAAATATTATAACCAGGATACCTAATTAATGTAAAATTTTCCATAGAATCCGAATTTTGGTATTTGAAAGCTATAAATGCTTTTCAGAGTCACAAAAGCCGGAAGAACTGTAAAAATGCCAAAGAAAGTGGAAAAATCAATTTTTAATAGTGGCGCACCACTCGCAAAAATCCCAAAAAAGTTATGGATTTAGAGTTTTCAATTAATTATGAAGTAAAAAAATAAATTCTATGCAACCCTTGGTTCAGATAACCTAAAATCAATTTCAACCTTTCTGGAAATTTTTTCAGGAATACAGGGTTCGAGTGGCTGAAAAGCATTGTATTTGAAGACCACTCAAAACGCTACTTTCATGATTTTTTTTAGAATTGTTTATTTAATTGGTAAGAAAAAAAAACAAAAATATGCTATTTTTTGCCGGGCCTAAGAAAAAGGAAGGGAGGTCGAAATTTTTTAAATTGTATCAAACATGTTTTTTGATGCTAGAAAAGTAATTTATGAGGTAATTTGGTTATTTGTAATGGGGGGCATTTTGTCTATGTTAACCGGGGGGACACTTTAACTAACAGCTTAGATGCTTTGCAACATTTGCGTAATGTTGCTAATCTTTGCATGTTCTACAGATATTTTCATGATCATTGTTCAAAAGAAATTAAATAATTTTACCAATAAGATTATATAACGTATTTTTTAAGACATTTATGATATATGTTTTTAGTAGATTTTGATCCGATTCAGATTCGCCATTTAAATACGCCCTACTAAGAAATTTTATAATATTACAGAATTAAACTTATTCACGTAAGAAAACCATAAGTTCTGATTCGACATCTTATTCCGATAACCTAAGATACGTCCGGCCCATATCAAACTTTGAAAACTTTGATAGTAATTCATGCAGTAGTAAAGTAAGCGAGCGTGTTATTAATATGCCATCTCCGCAAACAATTACAGACGTAAGAAGAAAGTGTGAATGTTTAACTGCAAAACTATCAGATCTACGGAAACGTAATAAATTGCGATACTCCCAGTAGTGTTGTCGTCAATAATTTGATGAAATTTAAAAGTCAAGCTATTAGAACTTTTGTAAATATGCAGTTATTTCACAGGCAAGGTTCTAAATAGTTACAAGCTGAAAAACAACTTACCCTTTCTTTGTATTACAAAAGTCAAGGTTCATATAAGTTTATGATAAGTAACTTAAAGTTATGTTTACCATCAGTTCGGACAATACAAACGTGGTTGCAAATTTTTAATTTAAAAACTGGCATGAAAACTACTTTAATGAGCAAACTTGAAATAAAAGCTCGAGCAATGTCAGATAGAGAAAATATGTGTTGTGTATTATTTGATGAAATTGTGCTTAAACCTCAATTAGAATACTACAAATCTGATGATATAGTTGAAGGATATCAAGACTTAGGAATTCTAGGAAGACAGGAGCTATTTGCTAACACAGCATTAGTTTTTTAAACGCCGTTGTGTTATTATATATAAGCCAACTCTGTAAAAGGAATTGCACTTAAGCAGATTATAGAGGAAGTAATACGAGGATTGCGAAGACTTACTTTTAATCCAAAATTAATTGTTTGCGATCAAGGTAACAATAGAAGTGCAATTAAACTATTAGGCACTACAAAAGAAAATCCTTGCATAGAAATTGACAACAAAAAAGTTTTTGCATGTTTTGATGTACCTCACTTAATAAAAAGTCTAAGAAACAATTTAATAAAAGATAAGTTTAAATTTATTATTGATAAGAAACCAGTAGCGTGGTCTGATATAACAAGGACATATGATATTGATAAGAAAAGTACCACTACGAGAGCAATGCCAAAGATTGGAGACATTCACATTTTTCCAAACACTTTTCAAAAAATGAGAGTCAAATTTGCCGTCCAAATATTTTCACACACTGTCTCTGCGGCTAATAAAACAGCAGCAACAACGGGCAAATTAAATAGTACGACTGCGTTAGATACGACAGATTTTATTGAAAAAATCAATAATATTTTTGATTCTTTAAATAGTAGAGTGTTAAAAAATAAAAGTCCACACAAACGACCGTTATCAATATACAACCGCTTATCTGAAAATATACTAAAAAACGGCTTAGAGTATTTTAAAACTATTGTTGTTCTTGATAATAACAATAACTCAAGTAATATTGACTGTATAGATGAACCGATTAGTAAGTCAAGTAATATTCATTGTATAGACGGCTTTGAATGGACACTACGCTGCATTTTATTGTTATGGGCAGAACTGAAAGAGCAGGGAGTAAAATATTTATTGACAGGTTTTTTGAATCAAGACCTACTTGAAAATTTCTTTTCAGTAATACGAAATCGTGGTGAATATAATCCTACACCTACAGTCCGACAGTGTCGCATTGCTATCCAACATAACATGCATATTAGACTCCAGATTGCAGTAGATACTGGCAATTGTGAAGTAGATAATGGACAAACACTTGAACTCGATAGTGTAGAAACTTCTGAAAAAACATCATTTAATATAATTGAACAAAATGAAGTAGAAGTTCAAGAATGTTCTAATGATGAAACACAAGCTATGCATTCAAACTTACCAGTTGAAAAACCAACTCTAGAAACATGTTCTATCATATATGTAGCAGGATATCTTGCAAACCAAGTTTTGAAAAAAACTAATTGTGAAATTAGCACATTCTTGTTGGTAAAACAAGATTCTGAACTGGTTTCAGAAAATGAGGCATTTTTGTTAAACAAAGATTATGGTGGTTTAAATAACATTCGATTTCTAAGAAGACCTTCTGAAGAGTTTGGCGATATTGTGATAGTGATGCTTCAAGAATTTGATGTATCGTTTAAGAAGCGAAAATGTAAAATTAATGTGGAAAAAAATATAGAGGCAGACCTTCTGCGTATTTTGTCTGAACATGCTACATGGACAAAATTTAATAGCAATGCTTCATGCATAAATCATATGCATGCAATAATAAAGCTTTTCATTAAAATGAAGATTTACCGCAATTTAAAATGGGAATCGGATAATTATCGTTTTGAAAAAAAGGAAAAAAAGAAAAATAAATCAATTAAACCGCATCGAATTCTTTCATAATGATCATATATTACATGATGCCCGATTTCATATTATTTTGATCAAAATTACTGATTATAGTATATTAAAGAACGTGTTTTATAAGTCAAGTTTTGGTGCACGAGTCCAAATTTAGAATTCTAAAGGACGAAGGCTACAAATGACTTATGAAACAAGTTTTTTATACTATTTTTTCTATTTTGCTAGTGTTGTAGTCTATTTCAGTTAAAAATATAGAAATTTCAAAATCTAGGAAATTTTATTGTAGTTGGCAGAACTAATTGTGACATTGACAGATTGTTTTGAAATTTGATTTTGTGTCTTTCAATTCATCAGTGTAAGATGAGTAACGAAGAAGTCTCTTGTACACCTCCAGAAATAAGAGCAATTGCAGAAGAAGCGGTTGGTAACTTACTGCCTACTAAATCTGGCGAACAGTACGAAAAACAGTACACAAAATTTCTACAATGGCGCAGTGAAAATGACATAAATGGAATATCGGAGAACGTTTTACTTGCGTATTTTCAAGTATTGAAGCAAAAATATAAATCGTCAACTTTATGGACAACGTACTCTATGTTGAGACCTTGTCTAAACATACACATCAACGAGGACATATCAAAGTACAACAAATTGCAAGCATTTTTGAAACGTTCATCTGAAGGCTATGTGGCAAAAAAGTCTAAAATATTGGAAGAAGACGAAATTAATAAATTTATCCAAGAAGCAGATGATAAAATGTATTTAGCAATGAAAATAATTTTGATAATTGGATTTAACGGTGCGTGCAGGAGGGAAGAGCTGACAAGTTTGACAATCGATGACATCGAATATAAAGGTGATTCCATATTTGTGTCGATAAATAAAACAAAAAATAATATACCACGAAAATTTGCTATCACTAATAAACAATGGATTACTTTGATCAAAAAATACATTAAGTTAAGACCAAGTAATGTGACTCATAAGCGATTTTTTTTAACATATAGAAACGGTTACTGCATTAATAGTCCAATAGGTATTAATATTATGGGAAAAGTACCTAAAAGTATTTCAGCTTTTCTAAAGTTGCTAAATTCTGAACTATATACTGGGCATTGCTTTAGGCGATCTAGTGCCACTCATTTGGAAAATCGTGGTGGTGATTTGCTAACTATCAAACGTCATGGCGGGTGGAGGTCGTCGGCAGTTGCCGAGGGCTATGTGGAAGCTTCTGAAAAGCATAAAATTGAAGTATCTCAATTGCTCGCATCACAGCCAAATAAAAGCACTATCAACGAGGATAACGACAGATCGGAAATAGATATAAATTTACCGTCATGTTCTAGCGCACCACATCCACATGTACCATTTACGTCCAACTCTGACAAAAACATAACTATTAATGATGCGACTAGTTTTCAACAAAAAATTGTAACTACACAAAATTTACCTGGTGTTACAATAAACCCACAAGATACATCAAAAGTTACAGTGAACATATTTACAAATTGTACTCTTCACGGACATAATTTAAATGACAATTAACGAACTTTTTCATTTGCCAATTTTGTTAAAATGTGTTATAATATAATATAAAAAAAAGTTTTCATTTATTAGTAGCTACAAGCACATAATTTATTAATAAAAACGTTTGTTTTGATATTATACATTATTTTCTTACAACTGACTGACAGATGACAGATCATGGTTACCACCATTGAAAAACTAAATTGCACTAGGCTATTAAAGCACTCTTTTATTCTATAAAAGCACTCATTTGGGTGCTTTTATAGACTTGTAAGAGACGCAAAATAGAAAAAAAAGTTTATATACATTTTAGCTACAAATTTTATTTTTAAATTACATTAACAACAAATGTTTTGAAATTGTGTGTTATAATAATTCATGTTTTTGGAATAAAATTTATATTATATGTATTTTATATTTAATTCACAAATAGTATGTATGAAAAAAAATATTTTGTATAATTTTGTTTACAAGAATATTATTTTTATTTATTTTATTCATTTCAAGTTATTAAGACCAACTTTGGCGTCATTCCTATTTCTACATATAATTTGATATTCAATTCTTTTTTTAGCGTATTCAGAAAGCATCTTTTTGTCAAAATATTTTATTCAAATTATATTTGCAAAAGCGCATTCAAAAGTACATAAAAACGCATTTATTTCTATATTTCGATAAATGTTTCTACCTGTAATTTGACTAAAATGCTTTGCATGCAAAACATACTATGAACTTTTCAGAATGTACTGGCAAAAAAAATAATTGATTATTAAATTATATGTTGAAATAGAAATGACGGCAAACTTGCTGTTGTTGTCAGTATGCTGGAAATCAAAGTAGCGGTCGAGATGCTGCCAAATAGAAAAATTCACAAGCAGCATTAGTTCGGGCCGCTTGCCGTATGTGTAGTTTGTGAGTTTGTCTCTAGCAAACGGTCCAACACGGTTGCGGACAGTGCGGTGAAGGGAGCTTGTGTGTGAGTAGGGTGAGTAGGACAGATATATTTAGAAGAGAGGCACACTAGAGTCCGCACAAATATACTGGCTTTGTGGTCTCTTCCTAATATTCCCTCACTCAACGGTATGAGGGTCTGTGTTCATATGGCGACGTCACTCTTGCACTGCCATTTTTTCATCGTCTCCACTCTCTTGTCTTCTCTGTGCCCCTTTGGTTGTTTCCTTTTACCTTTGGCCCGCTCCTGGGCGAGGAGGTGTATGGAGATTGTGCCCGTTATTGCTTGTATGGCCTTTTTAATATCTGGAAAATGTATTTGCACCTGCCAATAACTTTTAGTCATATTCAATGTTGTAAAAAACTCTGCAATGATTGTTTGAATAATAAATATAAACGTTCAGTAATACTAAATACAAAACTTTGATTTAAATAATAGTTAAAAATTTATTAAAAGTCAACAGCTCATAAACTAATTCTAAAATTTTATTTATCAGAACTTGAAAACTGAATAATAACAATAATATATGTTGCCAACATATTCATCATTGTAAAAGCCATCGATAAATCCACAGAGATAAATCCGGCTGCGTTGAATTTTGGGCATTTTGAAGTAGCTTGATCTGATAAGATTTGAAACTTTTTTCTTAACAGTTTTTCATTAATAAATTTATGTAGTATTTGATGACAAATTGTAATGGTTCGTTGGCCTTCATTTATAATTATTTGACATAAAACTGTTATTACTAATCCTTGCAACTTAAATAAATAAACAATATTCAGTAACATACATTTAATTTTAATTATACTTACAGTTGTGAAGACTATCCATGCAACCATCAACATCATTCCAGGACCATTTGCATTATTTAATAAAATACCCATTAAATTAATCACGTTTAGAAGCAAATACGAAATGCTCATGAACATTTGCAAACCAAATACTTCATGAAACATATCCACCAATTGAGTGATTAATATTTGTAAAGCAATAATATAGTCAACTGTAGTTATATGTTCAATTGCTTGCTTTTTTACATTGTCAATTATATTATTAAACATTTTTACTCTGTTTAGTATACTTAAAAGTATAAAATATTTTAAAATGCTTATTATAGTTGGTGGAGAAATTGAAAAACTTTTTAGCACCATGTACCATTTCATCACACCTCCATCAGATATATTCCATATTGATAAACTTATTAAAATCAATATTACCATCCAAAAAGGTAACCAAGGCCATTTAATTCTTATAATATTTTCCATAAAAATATTAGTAGCAATACTATCAAATTCTATGAAGCAATCAATTAACTTCTGAATGTTTGGTAAGTACCAACGAGCAATGACAATAATTAAGTAAATATTTGATAAACTTACAAAACATATCATAAATTGATTAAAATTTGTATTAGGATCTTGCTTTCCTATATTCTGTTTGAAGTATATTGAGGCGACAAAGCTTATTATAATAACTACTGTGCCAATTGAAGTGCATAAATTGCTTTTCATAAACTTTTTCTCTTGAATATTGTAAATTGGCATTATACCCAAAAATCCTGTAACTTTGAATATAATATTTAAATCTTCTATAATTACACTATTTGGAGCGTCATTGTTTTTTTTATTATTTTGTTGAAGCATGTTGATGCTATTGCGGATATTAACGAAATGAACTGTAGCTATTGATTTGTGTGTTTTATTAATTTGATTGTATGATTATAATTTGCTATTAGTGCTTAAAAGCATTTATTTAGTTCTTATAGATATATAATTAGATAATTTTATAAAGTGCTTATATGTATAACAATTTTGTTGAATATTATATGTCAACTAATACTAATATTAATTTGATAAGATAAAATTTCTTAAATAACTTATTTACATATTTCTAATTTGTTATTATTGAGATCTTATGTGTTACAATTAAATATTAGTAGTAATTAGAAGTTTCTTTTTATTTACATCTCTAACAAATATTTATTGATTTTAGTCACATTACACAATATAGAGTTTCATAAAACTATTTACTTAATTTTATTCCATATTTATATTTGAACATACCACAGATAAATGCTCTTCTTCGCCAAAATGCAGCAAATGCGGAGGTAACTATAAGACTGTTAGCTGCACAACTACCAACCCACCAACATGCACATCATTCAAGGAAGAAGGCCACGAAGCGTGGTTGCTTAAGTGTAAAAACCGACCTACTGCTCCAATTGAAAGAACACCGAACATCAAAATAAAATCGGCAAACAAGAGATCAGAAGAAATCGCGCAACAAATAACTCAGGCTTCAAGAATTCACTCACCTGTCACCGATGATGACCATATCATTGACACGTATGCACACAAAATTAATTCTCTCAAAATAACAAACAGACAACAACTAATCCAAAAATTAAAAAGTAGATTCATTCAATCATACAACATTGACACCATTGTATCCTTCTCCAATAACAGAATGTTTATAGTAATGTTAGATCTCCTTAACCCAGATCAAGCCCCTCCCACATCTCCCATAGGAGGCGTACAAGTCACCATAACTCAAACCCAAAATGTCTAGCCTAAATTTTCTTTATTCCAACATTTATAGTTTTGCTCGAAAATCCCTTATCATAAAAAACTTCTTCACAAATAATAACATCTCTTGTGCTTTGTTTGTTGAAACGAAATCTCCAAGTCTTATATCGTTTCAAAATTGGCCCATAATTCAAAATCCTGCCAATATTATTAACCAGAATTATAGAGGTGGATCCGTATCTATGACTCATCCATGCATTAAAATTAGGAAAGAAAACCCTCCAAGCATCAATAATGCATTAAATGATTGCATCCACTTCTCAATTCCTTTCCTTCAGGACAGACTCCACATATTCCTTGTTTACATTCACCCATCCTTTGTTATTGAAGATAATATCTTTGTAAAAGCTTCTCTTTATCCTCATTGTATTATTGTTGGTGATTTTAACTTAAATCTAAGGAAAACCCGTCACCTCCAACAGTTTCTAACAAACTCTGATTTTTCTAAAATATTTACTCCACCAACGTTTATTATGAACGATATTCAGAAGACTACTCCTGATATCCTCCTTTGATCGTCTAGTATAAAATCCCTTATCCACTCTGTTAATGTTATCCCTGACCTTTGTTTGGACCATTTGGCAATTAGATTTAGTATTGATTTTACATGAAACATTACCTTTCCCTAAGGAGTTTATTTATAACCTAAATATGTGTAACATAACAAAAGTGAACCAAGAACTTTTTTCATTTGCAATATCTCACCCAAATATATTTCCCACTACCATCTCATTATTTTTTAAACTAATAGCATCATCTATCCATTGTCATGCCCCTAAAACATTAAAATCCTACTATAATTACTCCCTTCCCCCATTTATTATGCGTCTTATTAAATATTAAAAAAAATTATATCGTGAGTTTAGAAATACAAATGACAGAACATTAAAAAGACAGTTCAATGACTTGAATAAAAAAATACACGACTTAATTTTCCAGTACAGACAAGACAAATACATAACGGTTTGCAACAAAATAAACTACTTTCAAGAAATTAAGAAACTGACTAAATACAAACGGACATCATACATTCAATAACAGACCCGGTTTCCAAGAATAGTTTTTCATCTGACATTGACATTTCCAATACTTTTCAAAAACACTTTAACCACGCATTTGCCTTCTCCAACTGTGACAATTTTGACAATATTCATTTAGAAAACGTAAACAAATGGTATGACATATTTTGTAGACAGACGTATGACACTCCTTTGGACGAAACAATACACAAAGACGACTATTACGATTTGTTAAATAAAGGTAAAAATTCAGCACCAGGATGATCTATTAACTAGACAAATTTTAAAACAGTTAAATGACGACGTTTATAACTACATATTAAAAAATTTCAATTATTGTATTGTATTGTATTGTATTAAACTTTATTTCTTAGATATATTTATTACATATCAGAAAAAGGCGATGTTCAGCAAATTGCTGCTCTTCCACATAACCATTTAAATTTTACAATAATTTTATTAATTTATAAATATAAACCTTCTGCAGTATAGCCATATTGAAGATGCATCTTGTATTAGATTGTTCCCATGTATTTCATATTAATCTTCTAATGTAAATACCGTAATTACACCATAAATTTGTATTATATAAGAAAATACTAGTCAACCTGACATTTTTGACGTTTATTTATTGTTTTTTTCACCAATATTTTCCTAATGAATGTAAAGTGGGAACAATTGTATGCGTCTCTAACAATGATGCTAACCTTTCTTACCCATCTAGTTACCGCCCTATCACACTTCTCCCAGTTCTTGGTAAACTATTTGAAAGTATATTGCAAAATAATCTTCTACAATGTTTCCACAATAAAATACTCATTACACAATTTGGTTTTGTAAAAATTAGATCCACAAGCCATCCATTAAATATCCTGACATCTAACATCCAAACAACCCACCTCGAAGGCAGACACTCGAGCATCTTGTTTATGGATATAAACAAGGCAATTGACTCTGTCTGGCATAGAGGCTTCCTATTTAAGCTATCAGTCCTAGAGGTGCCTAACCATTTAATTAATGTAATAATAGGTTTTTTAATTGATCGAACTCTTAAGGTTTGCATAGCTAATACCTACTCCGATCCTTTCACTCCACAACAAGGTGTTCCACAAGGATCTCCCTTGTCTCCTCTTCAATATAATATTTTTTGCTCTGATATATATAGTTCTAACCCATCCTGTTTTAATCCAAACTCCTACATCCTACAATATGCTGTTGATACAACATTGGTTTCTCACGTTAAATCTCTAAACCAATCTATGGATCAATTGCAAACCTTGCTAGATATTACAAATTTGTGGTTCAATAAATGGCGCCTTTTTGCAAACCCGCTAAAAACCCAACTACCAATTCCCTACCACAAAATCCATGAAAATTCACCTAGTATCCAAATGAACCAACAATCCTTAAATCCATCTCATATTTGTAAATATCTAGGAGTAAACTTTGACTCTAAACTAAATTTTAAGTTTCACACTAACTCCATTAAATGTAAAATCAGATCCCGAGCAAAACACTTCCGATCCCTTACGTATAGAAACAATAGAATCGACATTAAATGTGCCACGCACATATACAAGACGATCTGCCGCCCAATTCTTGACTACGCATCCATAATATTCCTGAACTCCAATAAACCAACTCTCAATCCCCTTTTTGTAGGAGAAAGGGCATCTCTTAGAACTATTACCAAAATCCGACATTCCAAAAACCTCCTCCATAATCCTTTAAACAACCTACTGTATGAAAAAACTAACCTCATCCCACTTTCCGAAAGACTCAACACACTTCAAACCAAATTTGCAAATAATCCTAACAACTCAGAGATTTTAGATAATCTAATAATTCCTAGAAATCTAGGGATTATTGCATAATATAAAAAGCCTGCTCTATCACTATTCCAACATATCCTGACTCTCGCTAATGACAACGACTAACTAACAATATCACTTGACAAACCATATTACTGAATCATATATCATACATCAATATTCATTTTTTTTTTTTTTTTTTTTTTATAAAAATTACAATTTAATTTACCTTATTTCAATGACTGAAAGACTACGGTCGATAGCCGTTTGTACAAAACATTTTTTTCCTTCTATGTATTATACCTGTTCAAAATGTTGTAAATTACTTGTGCAATAAAAATGTTATATATATATATATATGTCACTACAGTCAGATTGTAAAGTATGACGTCATGTGAAATTGTGATTTTAGGGACAATAGTACAAAGGCAGGAAAAAAAGGTTTATTGTCTCACAACTAAAGTCTGTTAAACCGTTTTTAAGAAATACCTAAACGGTAATTATAATAATTTAATACTGAATAAATATAATATGACAAAATGTATTAATTTTTTTAAATTATTTAATTTAGCAATTTTATAAATTAAAATATGGTCATTTTGAAAATACTACTTGTTAAATTAACCTAATTCACAGTGAATTAGGTTAATTTAATATTGAACAAACTTACTATATAATTCATATTAGATATTTTAGCACTTAACATAATTGTTATTTTATAGATTAAAGAAATTAAAACCAACAATTTTTTTATAATTGATAGGCAGTTAATAAACTTTGTATTTATTAAATACTTTCTAGTAACATTCAACTCGTTTGTAAAAAAGACCATAATTTGTTTGCAATGGTTACCAAAGATATGAGTCTAATTATTAAAGTTGCAAGCCACATTGGAGTAATTCCATTCTACAACAATCAAACTAGAAAATTTAAACCAAACTTATTATACACATTAATTACAATAATAGTAATTTTATTAATTTACTTAGTTTCAACATTCTACAAATACAAAAACGAAGGTTTTGGAAGTAAATTAATTCAATTTGTATCTCTTTTAGATATTATGTGCAAGTTTTATTTACTGACTGGCATGGTTTATTGGTATCTACCAAATATAAAACAGTTATTTGATTGTTTTAATGAATTTGATATAATTGTTATCAGCGCATTTAAAGAAACTATAGAAAAAATTAGATGGCAAAAATTAAAAGTAATTTTGCCTTTAATAATATTGCTGATTTTTGAGGCATGGGATGGTATACGTAAAAATATGATTGAATACTACAATTTATTAAATAGCATAGCAATGTTACCCATGTATATAACAAATATTTTAGAATATTTTATACTGGCAAGCATATTAATCAAAATTAAAAAAATTAATGAGTTAATTTTGACACAATTTAATGCAGAATTTAAAGCAGTATCAAATCTAAAAATAGAATATTTAATAAAATTAAGATTATTAATTACTGAAATAGTAGAATTATATAACAATGTATTTGGTTTGCAAATGTTGATTTTTTTTATGTACATGCTCTCAAAGTGTTTGAACATATTTACACTTCCTAGAGGTTTTGAAATTAATTTTGTTAAGCTGATGGTAGAAATTTTGATTATATGTGTAAGTATTATTGTGTGTAGATTAATACCGACGAAGTATTCCGGTTGATGTTTTATTTTGGATAAATAAATATTGTTCACACTTAATAGAATTTTTGTTTGTTTATTAAAAAATATAACATTAATCAATATCTTTTGATATTTTATGATCTTATTGAAATATTTTCTTTCAATTTTTATTTTATTTTTCCAATATTTACGACTAAGATTTCTAGTTTATTTTAGATTGTTTCCTAATTTTGTGTGTGGATTTTTTGTGTGTATTGTACTTGTTGTACTTGGGTTTAAAGGTTAAATTACTTTGATATTTTTTTAAAATATTTATTTTTTTGTAAATATGTCTATACCGTCTTTATAGTCAAAAATAAAAAAGCAAAGACAACATAAATTGGTTTTTTGCTGTGAATTTGTTAGTAGGTGCAAGAGAGGAAGTTAAACAAAAAGTTGGGTTTGCTCTGCGGTGTCAAAATCTAGACTTTGTAGATCAATGTTCTTTAAAATTTGACAAAGTTAGAACGGTTTATACAAAGCATAATTTTGCTAAAATTATGGTTTTTTTTTGGAATAATGTTTAAAGCTTGATATACCAAAATGACTGCCCCAACATTAAATAAACAAATATGGGGTTTAAAGTACATGTAATAAGGAATATTTTGAGTCATCATAGACTTTCTTATCTTTTTCTAAAAGCCCAAAAATTAAGAAACAAAAATGTGAGGGTTGCCGATTTTGACAATTCTTAAATATTAAAAAAATCTTGATAATGCCCGATATACCATTTTTCATATAAATATTTTTTTTTCTTGTGCTCTAAAAAGTATATATACTTAAATTCTGACTAAAATCGACATAGGGTGACAGCACTTTTTTGGGACCTGAAAGTTACAAGTTTTGAAGTTTGCAAAAATATGTGCAATTTCATGCATCAAAATATGTGTTGATTACGTATTTATTTTTTAAGTTTTGTGTGATCACTTTTAAAAGAGATTAAACACAAAAAAATCTAGATTTTGTGGATCAAATTTTGTTAAGATTTGACAAAGTGGTCTACAGTTTAAAGATAGCAAAATTTTGCAATTTTGCTAAATTTACGGTTTTTTTTTAGAATAATGTTTAAGTTTAATATATCAAAATGCAAATGGTTTTAGTGTACATGTAATAAAGAATAATTTGATCCATTGTGAATTTTTTTATCTTTTTCCTGAAGCCCAAAAATTGAGAAACAAAATTAGCTAAAAAAGACGTTTTATTGTGAAATTTTTGACCTTCAAATGTGTGTTATTTTGAACTGGCAATATTCTAAGGTCTAAAATTTTGAGTATCTAATTTTTTTAATCTATATTTTGATCCCTGAAAATTTGAGCAAAATCAAAGAGTCAACTTTTTCAAATTAGTCAAAAAGTATTGAAGTTACTTATAATATATAAGTTTTTTTGTATTGTTTGTGCTTTTTATTTTTACTGTACTTTTTTTTTATTTTGGATATATAAAGGAACAAAACAAGAGATCTTATTAAAATTGTCTAAACGTCTAATGTTGGGTTCCGACTTCTTTGACTTGTATTTAATAAATGATCAAAGTTTTTACTGTTTTATCAGTTTGTTTCCAAAATTTGTTAGGTTTGTAAGCTTTGTTGCTTTTTAGTTCTGAGTAGAAAACTGCATAAAAAGTTTGAGGTTGGCAATGACAGCTAATAAATTATTTGATCCGTTTGTTAGCTGTTCCAATTGGATTTATTTTGATTACTTTAATTTGAATTAAATAATTCCGTTTAGAACATTTTGTTATATTTGAAAATATTTGGGTACATTTTAAATTAATTTAAATTACTGTAGGTTACTGTAGTTTATTTTAACAATTTGCTTCAAAACAATTCAAAATATTTTAGACAGATTGAGATTCTTTTATTATTTTTTATTTTTTTTAATTTTTTTACGACGTAGTCAGGTGTTGGCACTTAGCAAACTGCTCTTAAGAATAACTTACGTATGGTAATACCTTCTGGTATTATTTGCGTAAATCCTGTTGTTAAAATGTCCCTGTCTAAACTAACCAGCCTTAGTTTGAGGTGAGTTAGTTTTTGCTTTGCGGATTTTTACGCATCATCTGCGGCACGCATTTTGCCCCCGACCCTTTTTTTTTATAGCTCCTACCTTTGTCTGTCTTTTTTGTCAATTTGCCGTTTTTTATCTGCTTTGGTATCTACCTCTGCATTCTCTTTTTTCTCTTATTTGTGTGTTATTTACTCTAATTATATAATTTGTTCTCAGATGTGTTTTTAGCTTATTAAAGTCTTTGTTCATTTCTATTCCATTATATCCACTCTTTTCCATAAATAGTTTATGCAGTTCTATTAGTTTTATTTTTTTTAGCAGTCCTATTTGTAAGTTTTTTGTCTAGTGATATCTTTGTATTTTTATTTGGAATTACTTTTTTATGTTTTCTTGTTGCTAGGTTTATTCTGACTATCTGAAAAGTTGCGTTCTTAGTCAACGTCGATATAGCATATCTACCATTTGGTATTTGTCTTGTTATTTCTCTTATTCTGCTTTTTTTCAATATTATTTTTCTTCTTTTCATTATCTTTACAATTTTGTTTGGTATTGTAGTCTTTGTAAATGTTTTTCCTTTTTCTTTTGTTTTTTTGTTATGTATTGTCCTGTCTTTTCTTATTTCTTTCTTTTTGATTTTTTTTCTGTTTTTTTTTGTTTCCATCTAGTTTTTCTCATCTTTTTACTTTTTCTTCCATGGATTTTAGTTTGTGTGTTTGTTTCCATTGTTTGTATTTCTGTATTCAATTGTCAAACTTTTCAATTTTTTTTTAGTACATTTGTTAAAAAGTTTCTTAGTGCCTTTCATTTTTTAAGTTGTTTTATCCACTTTGCTTTTTAGTTTATTTTCTTGTTTTTTTTCTATCTTCCTTCCACGCTTTGCATTCTACTAGAGTGTGTTCTGCGTTAATGTGTGTTTTTTTTTTGACAAAATATACACTTTTCTTTTTCCTTTCTTTTTTTTTTTTAATTTTTGCAAAAAATTCCAATTTACCCGTGCCCGATCAGTATTTGTGTTGTATATTAGCACGTCTTTTTTCTTCTCTTTTTATTCTTTAATCTCCAGGATTAGTTCTCTCATTCATTTTTCCTTTTCTCTTCTATTCCATTGTCTCTGCCATCTTTCTATAGTCTTCTCTCTTGATATTATCTTTGCTTTTTTACTGGTTCCTTTTTTTACAATTTTTTTTTCTATTTTTTTTTTCTACCATCATATGCGCGGGAGGTGTTGCCACAATTACTTCTACTGCTTCTTGTGTCACTGTTCTGTAAGCTCTACTAATCTTTAGCGAGCTTGCTCTCGTAGCTCCTTTTACTTTATTTTTATTTTTTTTTGTTTTTTTGGCTTTTTTCGATGTTTCTGCTTCATACAGCAATTTGCTTCTTGCTGTTGTTGCTATTTACCATCAGCTTTCTTCTCTTGAACCTGCGTTGTTTAGCATAAGTCTACCAAGTTTTTTCTCTATTTCTTTTGTTCCCATGACCGCTTCCTTAACTTGTTCATT
The DNA here is from genome assembly GCA_963932245.1 of Tachinus rufipes. Classification (NCBI taxonomy): domain Eukaryota; kingdom Metazoa; phylum Arthropoda; class Insecta; order Coleoptera; family Staphylinidae; genus Tachinus; species Tachinus rufipes. The sequence continues at coordinate 14,307,095 of OZ010744.1, forward strand.
TTGTTTTGTTGCTTTGAGTGTCACTCCGAGGTATTTGATTGTTTTTCTTATGGTTACACTTGATTTTTCACCTGTATCTTACTTGTTTTTCTATTATTCCTCTTAGTCGATAGTCTTTGTTGCTAGTTTTAAACCTTTACTTCTCAACTATATTTGTAACATAGCAATTGGCAGCTCTAGTCTTCTTTTTAATACATTTATTTTTATGTTTCTACTTACTACTGCTATGACATGCCTTTTTTCATCTTCATTCAAATTAACTCGTTGTAGACAAGGTTTCACAGTTTTGGTACCAGTGCTGAGCTCTGCGGTACCTTTCTGGTAAGTTTGAATCTTTTCTTCTTGGTCACTAGGTTTTTGTCCTGTAAGTAGCTCTATATGATCTTGATCGTTTTTTTTTTCAGTTCTTTCTTCTTTGCCGCCTCTATGAATGCTTTTCATGACACGGTATTAAACGCGTTCTGTATGTCCAACGCTATTATTACACTGTGTTGTCTGCTGTTTGCTTCTTTTGCTATTGTTTTTACTTTTTCTGCTATCTTTTATTGCCTTATATGTAGTATTAGTAGTACTAACTGTAATGTGCAAGTTACTTTTATTTTTTTTCTAAGTAACTTGTTTTCGTCTTTGTAAGACGCGTATGCACAAGCCCAACGATTATTTCGTTTTTCAAGATTAATATTTAATCACTTGTGTTATGTATTAATGGACATTTGTTCTAATTCTTCCTTTGTCTACATCACGTTTACGGTTGCTAATAAGTTAATATCTTGACAATTTTAGCCGAGATCATATCTGACCTTGGTTTTTTTTTGCTTTGATTTTACTTGCGGCAGCTCTTCCGCCGTTATTTTTGTAGAAGAAATCTTCTCTAATTTTGTCTTTGCCTACTTGATCTTTATTTGTTCAAAAAACAGTGTTCTTTTTACTTTATCTTAGAAAGAATCGGCCAATTAATTTTATAGAGCTTCTATTTTTTTGTGATGGTCTTGTAGCCATTGCCTTAAATGTTGTCTTCTAGTTTGTCATTTATCTTTTTCCATTATTATTTTTTAATCTAACCTCACCAAATATTAACATTATTTTTAAAAACTATATAATCTGTTAACTAATAATCTTTTTTTAGACACAAGGAATAGTAATTGTTGCGCATTGTCAGATGATCACTAATGCAAGTCAAAATACTACAACCATTTCCCAGAAGCTGTTTATTAGATACATGAATGAAATGTCGTTAACGGAGAAGCTTAATATATTGTGTGATCAGGCATCTAAATCTCTAACATTTACCGCTTGTGGTTTTTTTTCAATTGATTACAGCATGTTATTTATGTTTGCTAATATGCTGGCAACATATGTTATTGTTGCTATACAATTTAGAATGAGCTAAATAAACTTTTTTAAGTTTTATTAACATTAGTTTAGTTAAGACAAAAAATCAGGGTCTAGGACACTTCGGCGCCGCCATTTCGGCGCGGCCAATTCGGCGCCGGCCGATTGGGCGCTGGCCGATTTGGCGCCGGCCATTTCGGCGCCAAAACTTTTCAAATAAAACATAGTATTTACATATATATTATAATCATAAAAATTTATTTGGTGTTTTTTACTATTTTATATTTTTAATTCTTTTAGTTAGACTATTATCCTTTATGTTTTTCAGGTTATTACCTATCATTAAAAAGTAATAATTAATTACCCATAAATTATTTGCGAGCCAAAATTATGTTTAATTATTATAACATATATTGTATATTTGACAATTTAAATATGTACGTACATATATTATGATTTTTATGTATAATTTTTGTTTGATATGTTATGTAATTAATATGTATTTTATATTTTATTTATCATACATTATTTGTTATGTCTCATAAAACAAATCAATTTTTATTATAATGTGTATATAAATTTTTGTTTTATTTGAAAAGTTCTGGCGCCGAAACGGCCGGCGCCCAAACGGCCAGCGCCGAGGTGTCCTCGCGCCGAATCGGCCGCGCCGAACTGGCCGCGCCGAAACGGCGGCGCCGAAGTGTCCCATTCCGAAAAAATCAAGGATTAATATATTAAAGTTTATTGTATTAATATTTTGACAAGTTTTTAAATTTCTTTGTGATATTAAAAAAATAACAAAGACCCTTGTAATATCTAATTTCACTTATTGTTTTTTTTTATAGATTAAATGTCATAAATTATTAAATTAATTGTAGTAATAAAAATTATATTTAATTTCTATTTAAATTTTTACTATTTTTTAGAAGTGAATATAAATATATAACTAAATTGATTACTTACATAAAGAGTTTTATTGTCGCAGTTTATTTATGGATCAAAGTTGTGTTTATGTTTATTCATATACACTTTGCATGTCATTCATTTATTATTTAAATTAAATGTACCTATAAAATAATTATATTAATTAACATGATACATTAAATTCTATTAAATTTATTAACACAAAACGGGATCATTATAATTATTCGATCTAACACGCTCAGTTCATTTCAAACCATCATTCAATAAATATCAAAATGTATAATAACCAAAAAACATTAAACAAGAAACAAAGAATGGTAATAGAAGACATCAACCTTATAATCCAAACTGGAATCTTTATTGGATTAATTCCATTCTACGACAAGAGAACTAGAACATTTAAACCAAACATTATATTAACAACAATTAAAGTCATTATATTATTTATCAATTTTATAGCTGCAACATATTATAGGTTAGTACTGCAATACGAAAGTTATAATATATTTTTATCTGCACAAGTTATAACGCTACTAGTAAATTGTTGTAATTGTTATTTGATGATTGGCATGGTGTATTGGTTTTTGCCAAAAATACAACAACTATTTGATTCATTTAATGAATTTGATACAATTGTTAACATACATTTTAAAATTGGTATTGATAGAATTAAATATGTTAATTTACAATGTTTTATTGCAATATTGGTACCGATAAGCTTGTCAGTATGGAATATATTTGATGGTGATTTTATTAAATGGTATACATTATTAATAAATCTGGCTTTAATACCAATGCATATAACATGTATTCTAAAACGTTTTATATTTAACTGTATTTATATCAGGATTAAACTATTAAATAAATTAATGGAGGATATGGATAAAAGTAAATTATACCCTATATCTAGTCAAATTGTTGAAAAAATAATACATTTAAGAATATTAACAGCTCAATTGGTTGAATTGGTTAATAATATATTTGGTTTGCAAATGTTGATAAGTATTCTATACATGTTTTTTAATTTAATAAATTTAATAACAATTGGGTGGAATTATGGAGGATTTAAAACTGAATATATTTTCATGTTACTCTGGATATTATTTACTTGTGTAAGTATTATTAAATATTTGAATATTACTTGTTCTATATAAGTATTTTTAGATTATAGGAGGTGCTGTTACATCTTATTGTCAGGCAATCACAGATGAAGGTCAAAATACTATTGCTATTTTACATAAAGTACAAAGTAGACATATTAATGATTTTGCAATAAATGAGAGACTTGCTTTGTTGTCTAATCAAGCTGCTAATAATAGCCCAAAATTTAACGCTTCTGGTTTTTTTGTAGTTGATTATAATTTGGTTTTTACATTTGTAAATTTGTTGGTTTCGTATATTATTGTTATTATACAGTTTCCAACTACAAATTGATTTAATTTTAAATTTATTAAATTTTTAAAGATTTATTTGGGTAAAAATAATAAAAATTGTGTGTTTAATGTTAACATTGTGTTTATTTTTGACATTTATCAATTTATCAATCAGTATTTTATGTATTATTTTTTAATTTGACTGATATGTCAATTTTCTTCTGCATTATTAGGCTAATGTAAAAATAAATAATAAATATTTTCTTACAAATTTTTATATTATCTATTTTGCAATTAAAGGTTAAATTTTTTTTTTAAACTGAAGCAAATTTTCTTTGTCGTTCTGCAATATTTAAGATATATTTTGAAATAACAATTGTATTTATTGTATTCTTAAACGTCTTTATCTGACGGTTCTTTAATTTTAGACTTATTATTGTTGTTAAGATTTCCAATGCAATTGTATTTAGATGTTAATAATTTTAAAATTTCTGAATAACGTTTCTGCAATTTTCTATATTTGTAGCAAATTTTGTAAACAAGTTTTTTTAAATGCAATTTCCAAATATCCAGTATAAGGTAAAAGAAGTTTTTGACCAGTTTTGATCTGAAACTTTAAACTAAGAAAATATAAACAAACATACTAGGTACTTTAAATATATGTATAATAAATTGAATATTAATTTACAACATTAAACTTTTAGCAATTCAGCTCAACTAAACTAAATTAATAAAAATTTCTTGTTATTATATTTCAAGATAATGCTTTTTTGAATTGCTCAAAGTTTTTTATTGTCAGCGATTTTGTTTCTAGGAAAATATTATTTAGATAACGGATTCTCAGAATGATTCGCTATCGTTCTTGGGTGCAAGTGTTAACTTCTCCTTTTTCAAAGTGAACCAAGGGTTGAGACAAGTTTGTTCCAATTCTTGGGTTTTTGACATGTTGGAAGAAGGTTGATTTCTTCTAAGGTACCATATTCCAACAATAACAATGATTGCAATTGCCGTGGTAGTTACTAAGGTGGTCGTCAAACTTCAGTTGTTTGTGGAATGAGCGTTGGATAACTTCTCTAATCGGGCGTCAAGTTTGGCTAACTTTCCTTGAGTTTTATTCAATCTTTTCAAATGCAGGTTTTTGAGATGGACGCCTTCTAATCTTTATTGAACTTGTTAAATTTATTGGTGTGAATTTGTTGATCCAAATAGTGAATTGATGTAGTTTGTAGAACTTTGTGGTCTTGATTTAATGAACCATCCAATGTCGATTGCACAAGCACTTAATTTTGTAATTTTCTTTTTTTTGGAAAAGATCACATTAATTAATTGGCTTGAAATAAAATCCAGTCAAAATTTGTAAGATGGATAATTTTGGCATCTAATTGCCACTATCTGGTGTAGCTGAGGCAGTTATTGGCAGATGTTGTAGTAGCTGATGTTCACATGAAGTGTGTTTTGTAACATCTAAACTAATGGCTGTACACAGATATTTTTGAAGTTACAATAATTTTTCTGACAATGCAGTATACCTATTATTATTTTTTGTCAGGTAAGGTTGCGGAATATTTAAAACAAAGAAATCAGGATTTTGCTTGATTGGTAATGGAATCAATTTATGGTATTAGTAAATTGTGGGTTTGACTTATAGAATTTTAAGTAACGTACGTTTTGACATAAGCATTTACAGTTATTATACTTTCAAGAGCATTTTATGAATTTATTAAAGAAAACTTTGATTTCGGCACTAACACAATTATTGTAAGCGACTTTAATATTTGTATTCTTCAACAATCACTGTCTGGTTATTATCCTAATCAGTTAAGCAGTAACTTGTTAAATTTCTTATACTATAACAATCTTTTGCTACATAATAATATTCTAAATACTAATAATAGAACACTTGACCTTGTTTTAACGTCTTCTGATATTAAATGTTCACTTTCACGTTGATATTTCCTATTTGTAATTGAAGAAACACACCATCCAGCTTTTGCTTTTGACATTAAAGTTTATACAACTACTAAATTCTCGTTTTGTCCACAACAGACATACAAATATTGTTTAAAAAAAGCCAACTTATCCAACTTGTACCCTGCTTTTATTGACACTGATTGGTCATTAGTGTATGCTGAGACAGTTGTTGACGTATGCTGTGATAAAATTTACCAAACAATATCAAAAATATTAGACAGACATGTTCCAAAGTCAATTCAACGTAAATCGTCGTCTGGATATTTTCGGTGGTTCAGCACTGATTTATGCAAACTTTTTGGCAAAAAAAAGCTTTACCACAAGTTATACAGTTAACATAAAACCAATTATCATTGGCAAAAGTATTTCAACCTTCAAGCAGTAACAAAACACCGTATTTCATTGGACAGAAAAAATGTTTACTACTGCAGCTGAAGCAAAATTGAAAAACGATCCAAACCAATTTTGGTCATACATTAATTGCTTGAAAAACAGTTTAAGAATTTCATCATTTTTGATTCATAATGGAAATACATTTTTTTAATTTAATTTTATTGATACTGATGTAAGGTTTGTATAGTACATCTTAGTTGATATTTTCTTTATGTATTAGTCTTGGAATTGTTTCAGGTGGCTTAAAGCTGGAAAGGGTTTCTTGTCGAGCATTTTTCTTCGTTCAAATTTAGTGTAAATTGCCAAAGCAGCTTTTATTAACCTGTGGTCGCTGCCGGTATGAAAGTTATTTATTACTGAGACGTTTGTTGACGTATTTTTATTATTAAATAATACGTAGTCTATTTTGCATGTCCATCTCCATTGTTTTGGTTTCTCGAAAAAGCTGTCTATGCAGAACAGGTGTTTGTCTTGCAGGTAATTTATAATCATTTCTCCCCGGTCGTTCCTTCCTCGTAGACCGAAGCTCTCAATATTTGGTATATTTTTGTCTTTCCTCTTTAGTCCTAGTTTTGCGTTGAAGTCTTATATGATTACTGAATATTGGGTTTTATCTGATTTTCGAGCACGTGTAATGTCATTGTATAATAGTTCTTATATACTTTTTTACATTCAGACTTACTGTCTTTATATTTGTACAAAGGAACAATCACAGCATCCTTCTAATCATTTAGTACTGTAGATTTTCTAAAGCACAAATTGAATAAGGTAATCAGTCTTATCAATAAGTGATAAGCTTTCATATTTTAATAATTCACTTGTAATTGTATCTACATCCGTGGCTTTATAATTTTTTAATAATTTTATACTTTTAATCACTTTATCTTCGGTTAGACTATTTGCCATTTCCCCGGTCTCTCTTCTGTCTACAGTAAGATTTGCATTGTGTACATACAATTGCTTAAAATATTCTCTCTAGCATTTTCTAATATTGTTCTTATTCCAAATCATTTCTCCACGATCATTCTGAATGCCATAACGTTTCTTTTGCACTTTTATTTTGATTTGATTTAATTTGGGGGTGAAAAAATAAATACCCAATTAGGGGTTGATTCAATTTGCGTTAATCAAGACGGCGTTTGCTTTATAGCAAAGCTGACAAAATTTTGTACAGAAAATCTCATATAGTCCAATTTTTAAAATGCAGTTTTCAAAAAGAAAATGTAATTTATATTTATCCGAAATGTAATGATTCCATGCGCATCTCCATTGCGTCTTGCCTGTACTAGGCTGAGTCGAAGACGAAGCGACCTTCATTCCTCAGTAACAAACACACTAACACAGTTCGGTTGAGATGTGTTTTGCCTTTAATAATAATTGAGTGTTAATTAAATAAAGTGATTAGTGATTTACATCAATGCAGTTCAACATGAGATGATCGTCGAGGGAGATTGCATTGTAAGTTGTGATTTAATTCGCCCGATTTTGATCTTAAATTGCGCGATTTTTAATATAAATTGATTCAATCGATTTGTTGTTAATTGATCGTTAATTAATGATATTCTTTTTACCAAATTTCATAATATTTCAACTCGATACGCCATTGTTTAATGTTATTATATTGCGTTGTTTCTACAGGTATTTGCGTCGCATTTTTATTCCAGTAAATAAATTTTATCTCTTCGCTTTTTTGCTTAAATTGAAATCGAGCATTCGCATTTATTATAATTTGGTCTAAGAAGTAATCCTTAATAGTAATAAATAAAAGTAATTTATAATAGATGCTTGGTAAATTTTTATCTTCTATAGCCTTTATTGCTACGTGCATGCCGCCGAATTGAAGGCATTTTTGACACCGATTGTTACAAGCGCTTATGATCTCCTTGTTTTCAGTATTTTTTCATCTCTTTTTTTGCAATTGCCATTACGATTTTTATTGGTTCTAAGATTTATCTTCTTGTTATAAAGCCCTGCTGCGCTTTTGACTATGTTTTGCTCATAAAACTTTCCCATTGTGTCAACTAGGCATATGGGACGGTATGAACTCGGATTTTCCTGATTCTTGTTAGTTTTTTTAGTTCATTTTAGATTGGCCTTTTTTCATATGTCCTTAAACTTTCCTTTTTCAAATACTGAGTTAAACGCAGCGAGAATTGGCTCTGGAACTACTTACACCGTCAGTTTAATTTCTGCGGGAATTTCATCCGGTCCCAAGTTTTCCTATTTAAGTTTAGTTGTAATGGCTGATAATCTGATTCTATTTTGAATGCTTCTTTAAATTTATATACTTCTTCCTACGCTGACTTATTCACAACTACGTAGTCTATTACGAGTTGCTCATTTGGTAAATTCATCCTCTTCATCTTCTGTGAAGTTTCTGTTTAAAATGTTCCAACCTCTCTCTTATATCATTTCTATCAGTTGCTTTCTTTCTTGTCTATTTTCTATAGAGTTTTTCGATTTTCTGTTTTTCGTGTGGTTATCTTGTTTGATGCTTTTTCCTCTCCTCAATTCTTGTATTAAAAGGTTAGCTGTACTAGAGAATTCTTACTATTTAAATTCCATTATTCTCTAATTCTTAAATGTCTTTAATAATCAAACTTTAACTAAAAATAATTTTTTTAAATAGTAAAGATTTTTTTAAATTTTAATAAATTGATACATCATAAACTATTAGCGTCGATTGACAATAGGTTTAAATCAGTTTTTAAATAATTGTTCATTTAATTCAGTTTTTATAAAAATTAAATAAAATAAAGTTAGCAATCAATTAATATCTTTCTTAGTTTTGCATTTTGTAAAACCGTATTTTTTTATATAACGTATTATTAAATTAGTTACATGTATACAAACTTTCATTTTGATTCAATTCAATTTGGGGGTTGAAAAATAAAAACCTAGTTAGGGGTTGATTCAATTTGCATCAATCAAGAGGGCGTTTGCTTTATAGCAAAGCTGACAAAATTATGTACAGAAAATCTTAAATAATCCAATTTCTAAAACGCAGTTTTCAATAAGAAAATACAATTTATAATTATCCGTAATGTAATGATTCCATGCGCACCTTCATCGCGTCTTGCTTGTACTACGCTGAGTGGCTTCGTCCTTCATTCCTCAGTAACACATAGTTCGGTCCAGATGTGTTTGCCTTTAATAATAATAATTTAGTGCTATTTTATAATTAAAAGTGATTAGTGGTGACCACATCATTGCAGTTCAACATAAGATGACCGTCGAGGGAGATTGCATAGTAAGTTGTGAATAAATTCGGGCGATTTTGATCTTAAATTGCGGTATTTTTAATGTAAATTAACTCAATCAATTTGTTTTTAATTGAGGGTTAATTAATGATATTTTTATTACCAAATTTCACAATATTTCAATTTTATAAGCCATTGTTTCATGTTAATATATTGCGTCGTTTGTATTTGCGTCGCATTTTTATTCCAGTAAATAAATTTTACCACTTCGCTTTTTTGCCTAAATTGAAATCGAGCATTCGCATTTATAAATAGAATTTTTTATCACCTTCCCTTGTGAAATGTTTCCTTTATATTTACAAGTTTTATATTACTGTATTATTCAATTTAAATAATATTGCATTCTTGTGGGGATTTATTGTAAATTATACTTATATCGTTATAACAATTAAAGATTTTAGTTTTAGAATCTTCTAATATTTAATTGATAGTAAATTTTAAAATTTTAAAATTTAATAAAGTTAAGGTCTTTAATTATGAAATTTTATTGTTGGAATAGATCCAATTGAAGCCCGATTTTTGTATTTTCTTTTTCTTTCAGTTGTTCACTTCTGAATAGGCTTTTTTAATTTTTTTTACGATTTTTTATTCTGAACTTGATGATACTAGGTCTTTTATTGCTAATATATTATTTCTTTTGTGAAATAAAATTTGTTTTAACTAGATCCTTCTTACCAAACATGCTCTTAACTAATTGAATATTATATTTAAATTAATTTGTTTGTTAAATGTTTTGCTCCATTTTAGTACAAATTTTTTATTACTTTTTGATGTGCTTGTTGCAATAACAATTAAGTGGTAAATATTAAATGTTATTAAATACCATCTGGAGAAACAAACATCCATTTTTTTTAATAGAAAAGACTTGGTCAAGTGTTTGTAATAAAAAAATGGACATTTTCTTGAGTTTTTGATGAGCTTGCTGCTATTTATTATATTTAAGGATGAATGTTAAAATTTACTAAATAACAGCAATAGAGACAAACAATCATTTTTTTTTATGACAAACACTTGTGCTAGTAGGCGATTCTTGCCCAATGGTTTGTCATTAAAAAACTGTTTTTTTTTTCAGTTTTTGATGTGTCTGCTGCTATTGCATGTTAAACGTTTATAAATAATAGCTGGAGGCAACCATTTTTTTATTACGAATACTTGGCTTAGTAGGCGATTCTTGCTCATGTTTTTGTAATTGTAATTGGATATTTTCTAAAGATTTTGATGTGCCTGCTTCTATTACATTTAGGGCCGCTTTTACAACCGTCGGATAAACTAATCCACAGTTATACCTAGTTTAACACGCAAAGCATTTTACAAATGCTGAGTTAGTTTATTCTCTAGGATAACCTATTGAAACGTCAATTGTGCCGTAAGTTATTTATAAGCAAATTTATATTGTCATCTCTATAACGTAAATATGTTTAAATCAGATAGTGACAACAAAAAGACAAAAATCAGAGCAACAAACCTTACTTTTTTCCTTATTTATTTTTACTAATATGATATGTGCGGCGCTTATGAGGTTATGTGCGTTAAACTAGGTATTATTCCCCTCCAAATTCTAACTATGCTTTAACTAGCGGTTGTAAAAGCGGCCCTTAGGAGTAAATACTAAAAGTTACTAAATAACAGCACTAGAGACAAACTATTTTTTTTTATGACAGACACTTGTACTAGTATGCGATTCTTGTCTAAGTATTTGTAAGCAAAAAAATGGATTTTTTTTATTCTTTGATGTGTCTGCTGCTATTGCAATTGAGGGAAAATATTATAAGTTATTAAGTAACAGCTAGAGAGACAAGCAACCATGTTTTTATGACGAACACTTGATCTAGTAGGCAATTTTTGCCTAAGTGTTTGTCATCAAAAAAATTAAATATTTTTGGTGTGCTTACTACCGTTACATTTGAGGTAGAATGTTAAATGTTATTAAATAATAGCAAGACCTACTTTAAATTTTTTTGATGACAAATACTCGGGCTACTAGGCGGTTCTTGCCCAAATATTTGTCATCAATTTTTTTTTTCTTTCTGATAAATAAAATGTAGTTTTACTAGATACATCTTAGCAAACTTGGTCTTAACTAATTGGAATATATATTTAAAACATGTTTTATAATGAATTTTAAATTTTTAGTTTAACTTCAGTACAAAATTGTTTATTTTTTAACTATCCTACAAAACTTTACCGTATTATGAGCAATATTTAGAAATATTTATATTATATTATTATTTTCTAAATCGATTTCTTCACATATAAAAGAAATCTTGTATAATGTCAAAGGTAACAATTTTACAGTCAATCATTGTTTTTTATGTAAGATGTATTTAAATATGAATGACGCTAAAATAGTTTTTATTAGATTACAGAAAATCAAAGCAGCATCAAATTGTTTTATAATCTTTTTTCCTGCTGAGACTACATAGTTTTTAAATTGATTCAGTATTTTCCATAAATTATATTATCAAAACATGTACAGTCATGATTTTGATTTTTATAATGAAAACACATACATACATACATATAAGTCACGCTGTTTTCTTTTGGGGTAGGCAGTAACACTGTTCTAAAACTTTTACTCACTTTTTTTGGTTCAGGAATATCCATACATCCAGTAATGCATGCTCTCTTATTCTTATCATTTCTAATAAATAGTTGTTTGAATTTATTTATCTACAACATTCAACCAACTTTTTTATTCTGCATTTTGATTTAAATACATTTCCATTATAGAAAAGTTTTGTTATTCTATCCTCAAATATTTTTTTGACTTGGCCAAACCAACGTAAAGTACTACGTTTATATTGGTCTATTGGTGTTACATTCAAACTACATTTGTTCATTACTCACTCATTTCTAACTTTATCCATTTGAGTTTTTTTACACACACTTCATAAGTACCCCATTTCAAATGCATTTATTTTACATTTGTGTTTTTCTTGAACAACCCATGCTTCAGAGCCATACAGCAGAGTTGGCGTCAACACACTTTATAAACTGCCATCTTTGCCTCTTTGGATAATACTTTATTTTTTGCAATCATACACATACTTCCGACTACTTTTTGCAATGCATTTACTCAATTTCTCTATCTAAGTTACCATTCTTATTAAACATTTTTCTTATACAACAACACTCTTATATTTACATTATCTATTCGTACAGCGTTACTGTTTTTACAGGCATTTCTTACGCATTTATTCATAAATATATTAAGCAACTACGGGGACGTAACGCATTTTGCGATTTGATGCCATTCTTTTCCCGCCGTCTTCTTGATGTCGTCGAGCTATCTTCTTTGCGGTCTTCCAGTGCTATGTTTTGTGGACTTGGTCTCCAGTGAGTAATCTTATGGGTCCATTTGTTGGTGTTTTTTCTGGCAACGTGTCCTACTCAGCTCCACTTAAGTTCTGCGCATTGTTCAATCACATCTTTGACTTTGGTTTGCAGTCTGATCTCTTGGTTTGTTATTCTGTCTCTTAAGCTTATGCCGAGTAGAGCCCGTTTTATTGCTTGTTGGCAGGTTCTTAATCTGTTTACGTTATTTGCTGTCCGTGCCATCGTTTCCAGGCCATACGTCGTAACGGGCAATATGCACATGTTGTATACTTTTCTTTTTAGACAGTGCGGTGTGACTGAGTTTTTGAGTATGTTTCTGAGTTTGCCGAAAGCAACTTATTCTTCTGGTTATTTTGGCCGCCTGATTTTTCTTTCCCAGTTTTATTTGGTGTCCTAGGTATATGTACTCGGTCACTCGTTCTATTACGTGTTCGTTGATTTGATATGGCTGTGCTCCAACTTCTGGGGTCATGATCTTGGTCTTTCCCAAGTTTATTTTTAGGCCAACTGATAGTAATGCTGTATTTAGTTGGTCTAGCATGTCCTTAAGTTTTTGGATGTCTGAGCTTATTAATAAAATATCCTCGGCGAAGCGTAAGTGATTTAGATATTTGCCATCTATGCTTATGCATTTTTTCTTCTAAGGCATGTTTTTGAAAACTTCTTCTAAAGCGAATGTAAACAGTTTTGGTGATATGGAGTCTCCTTGCCTAACCCCTCTACCTATCTTGATCTTCTCGGTAATTGACTTTTCATTTAGTGTCACTTTTAAAGTGGCATTTTGGTATATTTGTCGAATTAATTGTGTATATCGTGAGTCGGTTCTGACTTTATTTATGGCAGTTAAGATTGTTCAGAGCTCGATAGAATTGAACACTTTTTCATAGTCAATAAACGCTAGATGTATGGGTACGTTATATTCCGTATATTTCTCAATTAATGTGGGGATGGTCTGTATGTGATCCGTTGTAAACTCTTTACGAAAGCCAGCCTATTCTGGAGGTTAGTAAAAATCCAGTTTGTTTGTTATAATTTTTGTTAACAGTTTATAAAGGTGTGATAGCCGGCTAATGCGTCAATAGTTGTTAATGTCTTTATTGTCCTCTTTCTTGTGTATTAGAATTACTTCGAAATTTTTGCAGGCAGTAGGTATTCTCGTTTCTTCAATGCATTTATTTAGTAAAAGTTTTACTGCATTTAATAAGGTGACCTCCCCTAGTAACATTTCTGTTGATATTTTGTCTTAGCCTGGTGCTTTCCCGTTTTTTATTTGTTTAAAAGCTTTATTTATTTCGGAGATATCTATTTCCGGTATGTCTTCTGAATTGACGTTCTGTATTAACTCGTTGTTGGTACTTAGTGTGCTTGGTATGTGGGATCTATAAAAGTCTGCGTAAAAGTTTTGAATAACTTCAAGAATTTGTTCTTTGTTGTTGACCGTTATACCGTCCTTATTTTCACGTTCTTGATATTTTTTATTGTATTTTTTATGAGTTCTGCGTTTTGCCTTTTAGTTTCGTTCCTGATTTCTATAGTGATGGTCTTGCTTAGTTTTATGAGTTCTATTGTATTTTTGTTTATCTTTTTATTTTTTGCAGTTTTGTTCTTGTGCAAATTTTCTTATTGACTGTTTGTATGTCATTTACATTTTTTTAATTTAATTTTGTTGATACTGATGAAAGGTTTGTATAGTACATCTTAGTTGATATTTTCTTTATGTATTGGTTCTGGTTTTGTTTCAGGTGGCTTATAGTTGGAAAGGGTTTCTTGTCGAGCATTTTTCTTCGTTCTATTTTAGTGTTAATTACCAGAGCAGCTTTTATTAACCTGTGGTCGCTGCCGGTATGGAAGTTATTTATCACTGAGACGTTTGTTGACGTATTTTTATTATTAAATATTACATAGTCTATTTTGCATGTTCTTCTCAATGGTTCTGGTTTCTCGAAAAAGCTGTCTATGCAGAACAGGTGTTTGTCTTGCAGGTAATTTATAATCATTTCTCCCCGGTCGTTCCTTCCTCGTAGACCGAAGCTCTCAATATTTGGTATATTTTTGTCTTTCCTCTTTAGGCTTAGTTTTGCGTTGAAGTCTTCTATGATTACTGAATATTGGGTTTTATCTGATTTTCGAGCACGTGTAATGTCATTGTATAATAGTTCTTAAATACTTTTTTACATTCAGACTTACTGTCTTTATATTTGTACAAAGGATCAATCACAGCATCCTTCTAATCATTTAGTACTGTAGATTTTCTAAAGCACAAATTGAATAAGCTAATCAGTCTTATCAATAAGTGATAAGCTTTTATATTTTAATATTTCACTTGTAATTGTATCTACACCCGTGGCTTTATAATTTTTTAATAATTTTATACTTTTAATCACTTTATCTTCGGTTAGACTATTTGACATTTCCCCAGTCACTCTTCTGTCTACAGTAAGATTTGCATTGTGTACATACAATTGCTTAAAATACTCTCTCTAGCGTTTTCTAATATTGTTCTTATTCCAAATCATTTCTCCACGATCATTCTGAATGCGTTTCTTTTGCACTTTTATTTTGATTTAATTCAATTTGGGGGTGGAAAAAATAAATACCCAATTAGGGGTTGATTCAATTTGCATCAATCAAGACGGCGTTTGCTTTATAGCAAAGCTGACAAAATTTTGTATAGAAAATCTCAAATAGTCCAATTTTTAAAATGCAGTTTTCAATAAGAAAATGTAATTTATATTTATCCGAAATGTAATGATTCCATGCGCATCTCCATCGCGTCTTGCCTGTACTAGGCTGAGTCGAAGACGAAGCGACCTTCATTCCTTAGTAACACACTCACACAGTTCGGTTGAGATGTGTTTTGCCTTTAATAATAATTGAGTGTTAATTAAATAAAGTGATTAGTGATTTACATCAATGCAGTTCAACATGAGATGATCGTCGAGGGAGATTGCATTGTAAGTTGTGAATTAATTCGCCCGATTTTGATCTTAAATTGCGCGATTTTTAATATAAATTGATTCAATCGATATGTTGTTAATTGATCGTTAATTAATGATATTCTTTTTACCAAATTTCATAATATTTCAACTCGTTACGCCATTGTTTAATGTTATTATATGGCGTTGTTTCTACAGGTATTTGCGTCGCATTTTTATTCCAGTAAATAAATTATATCTCTTCGCTTTTTTGTTTAAATTGAAATCGAGCATTCGCATTTATAAATAGACGGTCTTATCAGCTTCCCTTGTAAAATGTTTCTTTTATATTTACAAGTTTTATATTACTGTATTATTCATTTTAAATTATAATATATTCTAGTGGGGATTTATTGTAAATTATACTTATATTGTTATTAACATTTAAAGATTTTAGTTTTAGATGCTTCTAATATTTTGTTGGAAGTAAATTTTAAAATTTTAAAATTTAATTACAGTAAGGTCTTTAATTATGAAATTTTATTGTTGCTGCTCAAATAGATCCAGTTGAAGCCCGATTTTTGTAATTTATTTTTGTTTCAGTTGTTCACTTCTGAATTTAGGCTCTATTAATTTCTTTTACGATTTTTCATCTTGAGCTAGATGATTTTTTTGCTAATATATTATTTTTTTTTGTGAAATAAAATTTGTTTTAACTAGATCCATTTTACCAAACATGCTCTTAACTAATTGAATATTATATTTAAATCAATTTTTGTGTTAATTGTCATTTTAGTACAAATTTTTCTTTACTTTTTGATGAGCTTGCTGCTATTATATTTAAGTATGATTGTTAAAAATTACTAAATAACAGTAATAGAAACAAACAATCATTTTTTTGATGACAAACACTTGGGCTAACTGGATAATATATTTTAAATAATTCTTATAATAAATTTTAAATTTTTAGTTCTTTCTACTTCAGTATAAATTTTTTTTTTTTAATTTATTATACAAAACTTTACTGTATTATGAGCAATATTTGGAATTATTTATATTATATTATTATTTCCTAAATCGATTTCTTTACATTTAAAACAAATTTTGTGTAATATTGGAGGTAACAATTTTTTAAAGCTGATTTTGTCATCATTGTTTTTTATGTAAGATGCTTTTAAGTTTTTTTATCTCAGGTTTGCTTTAATGAAATAATGGTTCTCAATTAGTTTCAATTTCTTTCATTTAAATAGTTTTATTTTTAAAATAATTAAAATTGTTACAGTTTTCTAAACTTATTTCTAGATTGGGTGATGTTTTAGGTGCTTTCTATTCAGTTTCTTGTTGTTTTTAACCATTTGGTAGAGAAATGGTGTTTTTATTTATTTTCAGAATTTAGAAGATAAAATGTTAATGATCCAAACAGTTCTTAATATTAATCCACTGTTTGCAGTTCTCAAAATGTATTACAAGTACACGTTTTCTTAATAATCTATTTGATTGCTTATAGATATTATTATGAAACATTAACTAAATTTGTTTTTAGATGATAGTTTGTGGGTGAAGCATTAAGCTGCCATTTCACTTAATAGAAAATATAGGCAAGTCTTTCGAGATTAAAAAAATGTAGTTTTTACTGAGTTGTGTCGTTAACTATTTTTTACTCTTGAGAGACAGTTGCTCATATTTTCATGCGGAGCAGCATCTTTAAGGTGAGGTGTTTGGGATTTTGCTCTTACTTTAAAGAATGAAGCTGTTGTAGATTGTAGCGCTGTTCAACAATCTTTACTTTATTGGTTTTGTTGTTGTGACGCGATACTCTATAAGGTATAGACATTTTTTGTTAACTTTATTTTTTACGCAATTTTTAGTATTTCTTAAATCAATTGCTTGTTTAACTATATGCAATAAATATGTTTCATGCGGCAATACTTATTATTGACCGATCTTAATCAAATTGTTGAACAATTTTATTTAGGAATTGGAATTTATGCCCTTTATCATAATATTTGATACATTTCATGGGTGAAATGGGTTTTCTTTGAGACTTTTTATAATTTTTATGCTATGATTGGGATTTCTGCTTAATGTTTAATGGATTTTATTAATCTAGACAAATTGGTATTAAAACTATTCCGATCGCTACCTTGGTTTGCAGTATTTTAATGAAAACAGCAACTTTGGCGTCATTTCGATTTCTGCATATAATATGATAATCAATTTATTTTTATTTCAGTACATTTAGAATGCACCAAATTATATTTTGTGTAATTATCTTAGTCAAATTTTATTTGCAAATAGCATTAAAATGTATTTAAAAGTAACGCAATTAATTTTTTATTTGGATATTTTTTTGGCTATTTCCAACTATAATTTGACTAAAATACTTTAAATTTAAATTTAGTTTATATTTATTAAATTATACGTAGAAGTAGAAACGACGCCAAGGTTGCTGTTTTTGTTAGAATACAGGAAATGAAATTAGCATCAAATTGTTTCAAAAATCTTTTTCTTGCCGAGACTACCTATTTTTTTTAACTGATTTAGTATTTTTTATAAATTATTTTAAAACACGTAAAAACATGAGTTTGAAATTATTTTTTTTTCTAATTGCTTAAAAATTTGGTTTATCAAATGTGGGATTCCTTCCTTTTTTCAAAAAGGATTTCACTTATCATTTCGTTTATGACTTTTCAGTTATTTTTGTTTTAAGCATTAAGTCTACTATATTTCTGATAATAATTAACTTTATATGCAAAGCTTATTTTTATCACTTCTTTCTTATTGCCATCTAATGCATGCAAACAGCGTATGTTGTGCAGTGTCAGCCTCTTTGCAGTACACGCATCTGTTGTCTTTTATATCTTCTTTAGGTAGCCTTGGAAGCTTCCATGACCTATAAGGCATGGCGCAAAGTAGTAGTTTATTTCTCCGTGATCGTTGTTTATCTACTTTTTTTATGTAGGGTATCAGCTCGTGGGTCCACTATTCATTTACATCCTTTGCTTACATCTTCTGCCATCTGTTTAATGTTTTGTTTCTAGTTTACTCCTTTTCCTGTTTACCTATCCTTCTTGTGCTACTTTTTTTCTCAACTAGGAGAGTAACAGGAAGCATGCATGTTAGGATAATTGCAGTCATTGTTGGGATCATTTTTGATGCCCTACTGACTCTGATGGCTAAATTTCTTTACAAACTGATCAGCGTTTTTACGTTTTAATTAAATTTGAGAACATCACTCCATATTAACCCAAAGTATAGCACGATTGATGCAACTACGGATGCCCAAAGCTTACTCTTGCTTTTGCTGATTCTCTTTATTCTCTATCTTTTTTTGCTTTAGTTATCACTAATTTTCCAGGTTTCTCAAACGTTAAGTATTTGTTCATTACCACTCCTAGGTACTTAATACTATTTTTTGGCTTTATGGTGTTTTGTCCAATACAAAATGTATGTTTCCGCATTTTTTCTTACTAATCTACATTACCGCTTCCATTTTCTCAGTTGCCAGTTCAAGTCTGTTTCCACCGTCAGTTTAATCATTTCTGCTGGAATTTCAACCGGCTCCGGAATTTCCTGTCTTACAGCTTCCTTAGTTAAATTTAGTTCTAATGGCTGATGATCGGATTCTATTCTTATTGCTACTTCAAATTTATTTACCTCTTCCCTCGTTAGTGTATTTACAACTACATAGTCTATTACGGATTGCTTATTTAATAAATTTAACCTCTTAATCTGTTGTGAAGTTTCCATTTAAAATGTCCCAACCTCTTTTCTATCGTTTCTATCAGTTCTCCTTTCCTTCTTCTCTGTTTTCTAAGGTGTTTTTTGATTTTCTGTTTTTCGTGTGGATATTTTGTTTGATTCTTCCTCTTCTCTTTTCAATTTTTGTATTAAAGGGTTAGCAGTACTAAGGGATTCTAATTATTCAAATTTTATTATTCTGCAAATCTTAAATGACTATAATAATCAAAATTTTTTGTTATAAGTAAAGCATTTTTTAAATTTTAATAAATTAATACATCATAAACTATTAGCGTCGATTGAACATAGGTTTAAATCAGTTTTTAAATAATTGTTCATTTAATTCAGTTTTTATAAAAATTAAATGAAATAAAGATAGCAATCAATTAATATCTTCTTTAGTTTGCATTCTATAAAAACAGTAAATTTTCATATAATATATTATTAAATTAGTTATAAGTATACAAAATTTGATTTTGATTTGATTCAATTTGGGGATGGAAAAAATAAAAAGCCAATTAGGGGTTGATTCAATTTGCATCAATCGTGGGGGAGTTTGCTTCATAGCAAAGCTGACAAAATTTTGTACAGAAAATCTTAAATATTCAATTTTTAAAATGCAGTTTTGAATAAGAAAATGCAATTTATAATTATCCGAAATGTAATGATTCCATGCGCATCTCCATCGCGTCTTGCTTGTACTACGCTGAGTGGCTTCGTCCTTCATTCCTCAGTAATATCTAGTTCGGTCCAGATGTGTTTGCCTTTAATAATAATAAATTAGTGCTATTTTATAATTAAAAGTGATAAGTGGTGTTACATCATTGCAGATCAACATAAGATGACCGTCGAGGGAGATTGCAATGTAAGTTGTGAATTAATTCGCCCGATTTTAATCTTAAATTGCGCGATTTTTAATGTAATTTTTAATGTAATTGAGCGTTAATTAATGATAAGGTCTTTAATTATGAAATTTTATTGTTGGAATAGATCCAATTGAAGCATGATTTTTGTATTTTATTTTTCTTTCAGTTGTTTTCTTCTGAATAGGCTCTTCTAATTTCTTTTACGATTTTTTATTCTGAACTTGATGATACTAGGTCTTTTATTGCTAATATATTATTTCTTTTGTGAAATAAAATTTGTTTTAACTAGATCCTTCTTACCAAACATGCTCTTAATTAATTGAATATTATATTTAAATCAATTTGTGTGTTAAATGTTTTGCTCTATTTTAGTACAAATTTTTTATTACTTTTTGATGTGCTTGTTGCAATAACAATTAAGTGGTAAATATTAAATGTTATTAAATACCATCTGGAGAAACAAACATAAATTTTTTTTTTATAAAAAAGACTTGGTCAAGTGTTTGTAATAAAAAAATGGACATTTTCTTGAGTTTTTGATGAGCTTGCTGCTATTATATTTAAGGATGAATATTAAAATTTACGAAATAACAGCAATAGAGACAAACAATCATTTTTTTGATGACAAACACTTGTGCTAGTAGGCGATTCTTGCCCAATGTTTTGTCATTAAAAAACTGTTTTTTTTTTTCAGTTTTTGAAGTGTCTGCTGCTATTGCATGTTAAACGTTTATAAATAATAGCTGGAGGCAACCATTTTTTTTCATTACGAATACTTGGCTTAGTAGGCGATTCTTGCTCAAGTGTTTGTAATAAAAAAATTGGATATTTTCTAAAGATTTTGATGTGCTTGCTTCTATTACATTTAGGGCCGCTTTTACAACCGTCGGATAAACTAATCCACAGTTATACCTAGTTTAACACGCAAAGCATTTTACAAATGCTAAGTTAGTTTATTCTCTAGGATAACCTATAGAAACGTCAATTGTGCCGTAAGTTATTTATAAGCAAATTTATATTGTCTTCTCTATAACGTAAATATGTTTAAATCAGACAACAAAATGACAAAAATCGGAGCAACAAACCTTACTTTTTTCCTTATTTATTTTTACTAATATGATATGTGCGGCTCTTACGAGGTTATGTGCGTTAAACTAGGTATAACTACTGCTTCGAGCACCGGATAAGTTAACCCCGGGTTATTCCCTTCCAAATCCTAACTATGTTTTAACTAGGGGTTGTAAAAGCGGCCCTTAGGAGTAAATACTAAAAGTTACTAAATAACAGCACTAGAGACAAACAAACTATTTTTTGTAATGACAGACACTTGTACTAGTATGCGATTCTTGTCTAAGTCTTTGTAAGCAAAAAAATGGATTTTTTTTATTTTTTTGATGTGTCTGCTGCTATTGCAATTAAGGGAAAATATTATAAGTTATTAAGTAACAGCTGGAGAGACAAGCAACCATGTTTTTATGACGAACACTTGATCTAGTAGGCGATTCTTGCCTAAGTGTTTGTCATCAAAAAATTTAAATATTTTTGGTGTGCTTACTACCGTTACATTTGAGGTAGAATGTTAAATGTTATTAAATAATAGCAAGACTTACTTTGAATTTTTTTGATGACAAATACTTGGGCTACTAGGCGATTCTTGCCCAAATATTTGTCATCAATTTTTTTTTTCTTTCTAATAAATAAAATGTACTTTTACTAGATACATCTTAGCAAACTTGGTCTTAACTAATTGGATAATATATTTAAAACATGTTTTATAATGAATTTTAAATTTTTAGTTTAACTTCAGTACAACATTGTTTATTTTGTAACTATCCTACAAAACTTTACCGTATTATGAGCAATTTTTAGAAATATTTATATTATATAATTATTTTCTAAATCGATTTCTTCACATATAAAACAAATTTTGTATAATGTCGATGGTAACAATTTTACAGTCAATCATTGTTTTTTATGTAAGATGTATTTAAATATGAATGACGCCAAAATAGTTTTTATTAGATTACAGAAAATCAAAGCAGCATCAAATTGTTTTATAATCTTTTTTCTTGCTGAGACTACATAGTTTTTAAATTGATTCAGTATTTTCCATAAATTATATTATCAAAACATGTACAGTCATGATTTTGATTTTTTATAATGAAAACACATTCATACATACATATAAGTCACGCTGTTTTCTTTTGGGGTAGGCAGTAACACTGTTCTAAAACTTTTACTCACTTTTTTTGGTTCAGGAATATCCATACATCCAGTAATGCATGCTCTCTTATTCTTATCATTTCTAATAAATAGTTGTTTGAATTTATTTATCTACAACATTCAACCAACTTTTTTATTCTGCATTTTGATTTAAATACATTTCCATTATAGAAAAGTTTTGTTATTCTATCCTCAAATATGTTTTTGACTTGGCCAAACCAACGTAAAGTACTACGTTTATATTGGTCTATCAGTGCTACATTCAATCCACATTTGTTCATTATCCACTCATTTCTAACATTATCCGTTCGATTTTTTTACACACACTTCATAAATACCCCATTTCAAATGCTTTTATTTTACTTTTTTTTTTTTTTGACCAACCCATGCTTCAGAGCCATACAGCAGAGTTGGCGTCAACACACTTTATAAACTGCCATCTTTACCTCCTTGGATAATACTTTATTTTTTGCAATCATACACATACTTTTGACTACTTTTTGCAATGCATTTACTCAATTTCTCTATCTAAGTTACCATTCTTATTAAACATTTTTCTTATACAACAACACTCTTATATTTACATACATTATCTATTCGTACAGCGTTACTGTTTTTACAGGCATTTCTTACGCATTTATTCATAAATATATTAAGCAACCACGGGGACGTAACGCATTTTGCGATTTGATGCCATTCTTTTCCCGCCGTCTTCTTGATGTCGTCGAGCTATCTTCTTTGCGGTCTTTCAGTGCTTTGTTTTGTGGACTTGGTCTCCAGTGAGTAATCTTATCGGTCCATTTGTTGGTGTTTTTTCTGGCAACGTGTTCTACTCAGCTCCACTTAAGTTCTGCGCTTTGTTCAATCACATATTTGACTTTAGTTTGCAGTCTGATCTCTTGGTTTGTTATTCTGTCTCTTAAGCTTATGCCGAGTAGAGCCCGTTATATTGCTTGTTGACAAGTTCTTAATCTGTTTACGTTCTTTGCGTTTCCAGGCCATACGTCGTAACGGGCAGTATGCACATGTTGTATACTTTTCTTTTTAGACAGTGCGGTGTGACTGGGTTTTTGAGTATGTTTCTGAGTTTGCCAAAAGCAACTTATTCTTCTGGTTATTTTGGCCGCCTGATTTTCCTTCCCCAGTTTTATTTGGTGTCCTAGGTATATGTACTCGGTCACTCGTTTGATTACGTGTCCGTTCATTTGATATGGCTGGACTCCAACTTCTGGGGTCATGATGTTGGTCTTTCTCAAGTTCATTTTTAGGCCAACTGATAGTAATGCTGTATTTAGTTGGTCTAGCATGTCCTTAAGTTCTTGGATGTCTGAGTTTATTAATATAATATCATCGGCGAAGCGTAAGTGATTTAGATATTTGCCATCTATGCTTATGCCTTTTTTTTTCCAAGGCATGTTTTTAAAAATGTTTTCTAAAGCGAGTGTTAACAGTTTTGGTGATATGGAGTCTCTTTGCCTGACCCCTCTAACTATCTTGATCGTCTCGGTAGTTGACTCTTCATTTAGTGTCACTTTTAAAGTGGCATTTTGGTATATTTGTCGAATTAAATTAATTGTGTATAACGTGAGTCGGTTCTGGCTTTATTCATGGCAGTTAAAATAGTTCAGAGCTCGATAGAATTAAACACTTTTTCATAGTCAATAAACGCTAGATGTATGGGAACGTTATATTCCGTATATTTTTCAATTAATGTGGGGATGCTCTATATGTGATCCGTTGTAAACTTTTTACGAAAGCCAGCCTGTTCTGGAGGTTTGTAAAAATTCAGTTTGTTTGTTATGATTTTTGTTAACAGTTTATAAAGGTATGATAGCCGGCTAATGGGTCGACAGTTCTTAATGTCTTTATTGTCCTCTTTCTTTTGTATCAAAATTACTTCGGAATTTTTGCAGGCAGTAGGTATTCTTGTTTCTTCAATGCATTTAGTTAGTAAAAGTTTTACTGTATTTAATAAGGTGACCTCCCCTAGTTACATTTCTGTTGATATTTTGTTTTCGCCTGGTGCTGTCCCGTTTTTTATTTGTTTAAAAGCTTTATTTATTTCGGAGATATCTATTTCCGGTATGTCTTCTGAATTGACGTTCTGTATTAACTCGTTGTTGGTACTTAGTGTGCTTGGTATGTGGGATCTGTAAAAGTCTGCGTAAAAGTTTTGAATAACTTCAAGAATTTGTTCTTTGTCGTTGACCGTTCCGTCCTTATTTTTATGTTTTTGTTATTTTTTATTGTATTTTTTATGAGTTCTGCGTTTTGCCTTTTAGTTTCGTTCCTGATTTCTTTAATGATAGTCTTGCTTAGTTTTATGAGTTCTATTGTACCTTCGTTTATCTTTTTATTTTTTGCAGTTTTGTTCTTGTGCTAGTTTTCTTATTGACTGTTTATATGTCATTTACATTTTTTTTATTTAAATTTGTTGATACTGATGTAAGTTTTGTATAGTACATCTTAGTTGATATTTTCTTTATGTATTGGTCCTGGTTTTGTTTCAGGTGGCTTATAGTTGGAAAGGGTTTCTTGTCGAGCATTTTTCTTCGTTCTATTTTAGTGTTAATTACCAGAGCAGCTTTTATTAACCTGTGGTCGCTGCCTATATGGAAGTTATTTATCACTGAGACGTTTGTTGACGTATTTTTATTATTAAATATTACGTAGTCTATTTTGCATGTCCATCTCCATTGTTTTGGTTTCTCAAAAAAGCTGTCCATGCAGAACAGGTGTTTGTCTTGCAGGTAATTTATAATCATTTCTCCCCGGTCGTTCCTTCCTCGTAGACCGAAGCTCTCAATATTTGGTATATTTTTGTCTTTATTCTTTAGGCCTAGTTTTGCGTTGAAGTCTTCTATGATTACTGAATATTGGGTTTTATCTGATTTTCGAGCACGTGTAATGTCATTGTATAATAGTTAGTTTTAATATTTTACTTATAATTGTATCTACACCCGTAGCTTTATCATTTTTTAATAATTTTATACTATTAATCACTTTATCTTCGGTTAGACTATTTGCCATTTCCCCGGTCTCTCTTCTGTCTACAGTAAGATTTGCATTGTGTACATACAATTGCTTAAAATATTTTCTCTAGCGTTTTCTAATATTGTTCTTATTCCAAATCATTTCTCCACGATCATTCTGAATGCCATAACGTTTCATTTGCACTTTTATTTTGATTTGATTCAATTTGGGGGTGAAAAAAATAAAAAAAAATACCCAATTAGGGGTTGATTCAATTTGCATCAATCAAGACGGCGTTTGCTTTATAGCAAAGCTGACAAAATTTTGTATAGAAAATCTCATATAGTCCAATTTTTAAAATGCAGTTTTCAATAAGAAAATGTAGATTATATTTATCCGAAATGTAATGATTCCATGCGCATCTCCATCGCGTCTTGCCTGTACTAGGCTGAGTCGAAGACGAAGCGACCTTCATTCCTTAGTAACACACTCACACAGTTCGGTTGAGATGTGTTTTGCCTTTAATAATAATTGAGTGTTAATTAAATAAAGTGATTAGTGATTTACATCAATGCAGTTCAACATGAGATGATCGTCGAGGGAGATTGCATTGTAAGTTGTGAATTAATTCGCCCGATTTTGATCTTAAATTGCGCGATTTTTAATGTAAATTGATTCACTCGATTTGTTGTTAATTGATCGTTAATTAATGATATCCTTTTTAACAAATTTCTTAATATTTCAACTCGATACGCCATTGTTTAATGTTATTATATTGCGTTGTTTCTACAGGTATTTGCGTCGCATTTTTATTCCAGTAAATAAATTTTATCTCTTCGCTTTTTTGCTGAAATTGAAATCGAGCATTCGCAATCAGCTTCCCTTGTAAAATGTTTCTTTTATATTTACAAGTTTTATATTACTGTATTATTCATTTTAAATTATAATTTATTCTAGTGGGGATTTATTGTAAATTATACTTATATTGTTAATAACAATTAAAGATTTTAGTTTTAGATGCTTCTAATATTTTGTTGGGAGTAAATTTTAAAATTTTAAAATTTAATTACAGTAAGGTCTTTAATTATGAAATATAATTGTTGCTGCTCAAATAGATCCAGTTGAAGCCCGATTTTTGTAATTTATTTTTCTTTCAGTTGGTCACTTCTGAATTTAGGCTTTTTTAATTTCTTTTACGATTTTTTATCTTGAGCTAGATGATTTTATTGCTAATATATTATTTCTTTTGTGGAATAAAATTTGTTTTAACTTGATCCATTTTACCAAATATGCTCTTAACTAATTGAATATTATATTTAAATCAATTTTTGTGTTAAATGTCATTTTAGTACAAATTTTTCTTTACTTTTTGATGAGCTTGCTGCTATTATATTTAAGTATGATTGTTAAAAATTACTAAATAACAGCAGTAGAAACAAACAATCATTTTTTTGATGACAAACACTTGGGCTAACTGGATAATATATTTTAAATAATTCTTATAATAAATTTTAAATTTTTAGTTCTACTTCAGTATAATTTTTTTTTTTAATTATTATACAGAACTTTACTGTATTATGAGCAATATTTGGAATTATTTATATTATATTATTATTTCCTAAATTGATTTCTTTACATTTAAAACAAATTTTGTGTAATGTTGGAGGAAACAATTTTTTAAAGCTGATTTTGTCATCATTGTTTTTTATGTAAGATGTTTTTAAGTTTTTTTATCTCAGGTTTGCTTTAATGAAATAATGGTTCTCAATTAGTTTCAATTTCTTTTATTTAAATAGTTTTATTGTTAAAATAATTAAAATTGTTACAGTTATCTAAACTTATTTCTAGATTGGGTGATGTTTTAGGTGCTTCTTATTCTGTTTCTTGTTGTTTTTAACCATTTGGTAGAGAAATGGTGTTTTTATTTATCTTCAGAACTTAGAAGATAAAATGTTAATGATCCAAACAGTTCTTAAAATTAATCCACTGTTTGCAGTTCTCAAAATGTATTACAAGTACACGTTTTCTTAATAATCTATTTGATTGCTTATAGATATTATTAGGAAACATTAACTAAATTAGTTTTTAGCTGATAGTTTATGGGTGAAACATTAAGCTGCCATTTCACTTAATAGTAAATATAGGCAAGTCTCTTGAGATTAAAAAAATGTAGTTTTTACTGAGTTGTGTCGTTAACTATTTTTTACTCTTGAGAGACACTTGCTCATATTTTCATGCGGAGCAGCATCTTTAAGGTGAGGTGTTTGGGATTTTGCTCTGCGATTGTATTACTTTAAAGAATGAAGCTGTTGTAGATTGTAGCGTTGTTCAACAATCTTTACTTTATTGGTTTTGTTGTTGTGACGCGATACTCTATAAGGTATAGACATTTTTTGTTAACTCTATTTTTTTTAGGCAATTTTTAGTATTTCTTAAATCAATTGCTTGTTTAACTATATGCAATAAATATGTTTCATGCGGCAATACTTATTATTGACCGATCTTAATCAAATTGTTGAACAATTTTATTTAGGAATTGGAATTTATGCCATTCAACATAATATTTGATACATTTCATGAGTGAAATGAGTTTTCTTTGAGACTTTTTATAATTTTTATGCTATGATTGGGATTTCTGCTTAATGTTTAATGGATTTTATTAATCTAGACAAATTGGTATTAAAACTATACCGATCGCTACCTTGGTTTGCAGTATATTTATGAAAACAGCAACTTTGGCGTCATTTCTATTTCTGCATATAATTTGATAATCAATTTATTTTTATTTTAGTACATTTAGAAAGCACTGAACTATGTTTTGTGAAAGTATTTTAGTTAAATTATATTTGCAAATACATAGCATTAAACTGCATACAAAAGTAACGCATTTATTTTTTTATTTGAATTTATTTTTTGGCTATTATACTAAAATACTTTGACAAAATATAGTGTATAATTATCAAATTATATGTAGAATTAGAAATGACACAAAAATTGCCGTTTTTGTTAGAATACAGGAAATTAAAGTTGCATCAATTTGTTTTAAAAATCTTCTTCTTGATGCAGACTACATCATTTTTTAAATTGATTTAGTATTTTCCATAAATTATTTTAAAATATGTAATAACTTGAATTTGAAAAATTTCAATAAATTTGTTTATAATTGTATAAAATCTTGGAAAGTTTATCAAATGTGGGATTTTTTTTCTTTTTTAAAAGGGATTTTACTCATTAAACCCACTTTTTTTTCTCCCCCGCCTGGATGCTATTACTTTTGCATTCATTTTTCATTGAAGTTTTGTTAATGTTCTTATTTTTCTCTTATTTTTTCTTTTTTTTTGTTATGATTTGACTTACTATTTCATTTATGAATTTCCAGTTGTTTTTATTTAAAGCATTAAGTCTACTATATTACCTGATGTCAACTTTATCTGCGTTTCTTTCTTATTGCCATCTGATGCATGCAAACAGCGTATGTTGTGCAGTGTCAGCCTCTTCGCAGTACACGAATTTATTATTTGTTTATTTATCATTTTTCATATCTTTTTCAGGTAGCTTTGGAAGCTTTCATGACCTGTAAGGCACGGCAAAGTAGTAGTTTATTTCTTCATGGTCCTTGTTTATCTACTTTTTTATGTTGGGTATTAGCTTGCGGGTTCACTATTCCTTTACATTTTTTGCCTACATTTTTTGCCACTTGTTTAATGTTTTGTTGCCAGCTGGCTCATTTTTTCTGTTTTCCTTTTCCTTTTGAGCTACTCCTTTCTCTGGCTAGCAGAGTAAACGGATTCATGCATGCCAGGATTATTGAACTCATTGTCGAAATTGTTTTTTATACCTTACTAACTCTGATTGCCAAATTTCTTTGCAAACTGTTCAGCGTTTTTAAGTTTTTATAAAATTTGAAAGCATCACTCCATATTGGCGCAGCGTATAGTACGATTGACGCGGCTTTGGGTGCCAAAAGCCTTCTCTTGCTTTTGCTGATTCTTCATATTCTATGCATCATCTTTTCAACGTAAGCGGCTGCTATTTTTGCTTTAGTTATCATCAATTTTACAGGTTTTTTAAACGTTAAGTATTTGTCTACCACCATTCCCAGATACTTAATACTATTTTTTGGCTTTATGTGTTTTGTCCAATACAAAATGTATGTCTCGGTATTTTTTCTTACTAATCTACATTATCGCTTCCATTTTCTCAGTTGCCAGTTTTAGTCTGTGGTCTTTTATCTATTTGCTAATTTGTTTGCCTTTTTCTGGCGTTTTTTTCAACCATCATCATTGCTAAAATATGAGCATAAGCTATTAGCGTCACTTTTTTGGGTGTGTCCAGCCTTAACAGTTTGTTATATAAGATATTCCAGAGATGAGGATCTAACACTGACTTTTGTGGTATCTTTCTTGTAACTTTTTGCTTTTCTTTTTTCTTATCTACTATAATTTGGTCTAAAAAGTAATCCTTTATAATTTTTACTAGATGCTTGGTATATTTCTATCTTCTATAGCCTTTATTGTTACGTCCGTTGCCGCCGAATTGAAGGCATTCTTGACTTCAATTGTTACAAGCGCACATAGTCTCTTTGTTTTCAGTGTTTTTTATCTCATTTTTTGCAATTTCAATTACGGTTTCTATTGATTGTAAGGTTTATTTTCCTTAGCCGTGATGCGTTTTTGACTATGATGTGCTCATATAGCTTTTTCCATTATGACAACTAGGCATATAGAACGGTATGAGCTCGGAATTTCCGGATTCTTGTTAGTTTTTTTAGTTCATTTTAGATTGGCCTTTTTTCATATGTCTTCCTATGAACTTTCCATTTTTAAATGCTGAGTTAAACACAGCGAGAATTTGTTCTGGAATTATTTCCACCGTCAGTTTAATATTTTCTGCTGGAATTTCATCCGGCCCCGGGTTTTCCTGTCTTACAGTTTCCTTAGTTAAATTTAGTTCTAATGGCTGATGATGTGGTTCTATTCTTATTGCTACTTCAAATTTATTTGCCTCTTCCCTCGTTAGCGTATTTACAACTACATAGTCTATTACGGATTGCTTATTTAATAAATTCAACCTCTTAATCTGTTGTGAAGTTTCCATTTAAAATGTCCCAAACTCTCTTCTATCGTTTCTATCAGTTCTCTTTTCCTTCTTCTCTGTTTTCTAAGGTGTTTTTTGATTTTCTGTTTTTCGTGTGGATATTTTGTTTGATTCTTTCTCTTCTCTTTTCAATTCTTGTATTAAAGGGTTAGCAGTACTAAGGGATTCTAATTATTTAAATTTTATTATTCTGCAAATCTTAAATGTCTATAATAAGCAAAATTTTTTTTTATAAGTAAAGCATTTTTTAAATTTTAATAAATTAATACATCATAAACTATTAGCGTCGATTGACAATAGGTTTAAATCAGTTTTTAAATAATTGTTCATTTAATTCAGTTTTTATAAAAATAAAATGAAATAAAGTTAGCAATCAATTAATATCAATTTGGGGCTGGAAAAAATAAAAAGCCAATTAGGGGCTGATTCAATTTGCATCAATCGAGAGGGCGTTTGCTTCATAGCAAAGCTGACAAAATTCTGTACAGAAAATTTTAAAAAGTTCAACTTTTAAAATGCAGTTTTGAATAAGAAAATGCAATTTATAATTATCCGAAATGTAATGATTCCATGCGCATCTCCATCGCGTCTTGCTTGTACTACGCTGAGTGGCTTCGTCCTTCATTCCTCAGTAATATCTAGTTCGGTCCAGATGTGTTTGCCTTTAATAATAATAAATTAGTGCTATTTTATAATTAAAAGTGATTAGTGGTGTTACATCATTGCAGTTCAACATAAGATGACCGTCGAGGGAGATTGCAATGTAAGTTGTGAATTAATTCGCCCGATTTTAATCTTAAATTGCGCGATTTTTAATGTAAATTGATTCAATCGATTTGTTTTTAATTGAGGGTTAATTAATGATATTTTTTTTTACCAAATTTCACTATATTTCAACTCAATACGCTCTTGTTTAATATTAATATATTGCGCTGTTTCTACAAGTATTTGCGTCGCATTTTTATTCCAGTAAATAAATTTTATCTCTTCGCTTTTTTGCTTAAATTGAAATCGATCATTCGCATTTATAAATAGAATTTCTTATCACCTTCCCTTGTGAAATGTTTCCTTTATATTTACAAGTTTTATATTACTGTATTATTCATTTTAATTTATATTGCATTCTAGTGCGGATTTATTGTAAATTATACTTATATCGTTATAACAATTAAAGATTTGAGTATTAGAAGCATCTAATATTTTGTTGGAAGTAAATTTTAAAGTTTTAAAATTTAATTAAACTAAAGTTTTTAATTATCAAATTTTATTGTTTCTGCTCAATTAGATCCAGTTAAAGCCCGATTTTTGTATAATTTTTTTTTTCAGTTGTTCACTTCTAAGTTTAGGCTTTTTTTATTTCTTTTACGATTTTTTATTCTGAACTAGATGATACTAGGTCTTTTATTGCATATATATTATTTCTTTTGTAGAATAAAATTTGTTTTAACTAGATCCATCTTACCAAACATGTTTTTAACTAATTGAGTATTATATTTAAATCAATTTGTGTGTTAAATGTTTAGCTTCATTTTAGTACAAATTTTTCTTAACTTTTTGATGTGCTTGCTGCAATATCATTTAAGTGGTAAATGTTAAATACTATTAAATACCAACTGGAGAAACACACATTTAATGATTTTTATAACAAAGACTTGGTTGAGTGTTTGTAATCAAAAATTGATATTTTCTTGAGTATTTGATGTATTTGCTGCTATTATATTT
Organism: Tachinus rufipes; assembly: GCA_963932245.1. Lineage (NCBI taxonomy): Eukaryota > Metazoa > Arthropoda > Insecta > Coleoptera > Staphylinidae > Tachinus > Tachinus rufipes. Next base: position 14,339,221 of record OZ010744.1, read on the forward strand.
AAGAATGAATATTAAAATTGACTAAATAACAGCAATTGAGAAAAACAATCATTTTTTTTTATGACAAACACTTGAGCTAGAAGGCGATTCTTGTCTGACTGTTTGTCATTAAAAAATTGGAGTTTTTCTCCAGCTTTTGATGTGTTTGCTGCTATTGCATTTGAGAGAGAATGTTAAAAGTTATTAAATAATAGCTGGAGAGACAGGGAACTATTTTTTTTATAACGTACACTTGGCCTCGTAGGCGATTCTTGCTCAAGTTTTTGTAATCATAAAATTGTTTCTTTTCTAAAGTTTTTGATGTTGCTGCTATTATATTTAGGAGTGTATGTTAAAAGTTACTAAATAACAGCACTAGAGACAAACAAACTACTTTTGTATTGACAATTACTTGGGCTAGTATGCGATTCTTGTCTAAGCATTTGTCAGCAAAAAAATTTAACTTTTTTAGTTTTTGATGTGTCTGCTATTGCATTTGAGGGAGAATATTAAAAGTTATTAAATAACAGTTGGAAAGCCAGTCAATTATTTTGGTATGACGAACACTTGGTCTAGTAAGCGATTCTTGTTCATGTGTTTGTCATCAAAAAATTAAATAAATTTGGTGTGCTTACTATCGTTACATTTGAGGTAGAATGTTGCATGTTATAATATAATAGCAGGACATCCATCTAATTTTTTTGATGACAAATACTTGGGATAATAGGCGATTCTAGCCCAAATATTTGTCATTAAATTTTTTTTTCTGATGAATAAAATGTAGTTTTACTAGATACATCTTAGCAAACTTGGTCTTAACTACTTGGATAGTATATTTAAAAAAATAAAAATAATAAATTTAAAAATTTTTAGTTCTACTTTAGTACAAAATTGTTATTTTAAACTTTAAAATTATATATTTTTTTTAATTATTATACAAAGCTTTACTCTATTAAAAGCAATATTTGGAATTATTTATATTATGTTATTATTTCCTAAATTGAATTCTTTGCATTTAAAATAAATCTTGTGTAATGTTGGAGGTAACAATTTTTTAAAGTTGATTTTGTCATCATTGTTTTTTTATGTAAGATGTTTTAAAGATTTTTTACTACAGTTTTGCTTTAATGAAATAATAGTTCTCAATTAGTTTCAATTTCTTTCATTTAAATAGTTTTATTGGTAAAATAATTAAAATTGTTACAGTTATCCAAACTTATTTCTAGATTAGGTGATGTTTTAGGTGCTTTCTATTCTGTTTCTTGTTGTTTTTTATCCATTTGGTAGAGAAATTGTGTTTTTATTTATCGTCAGAACTTAGAATAATTGATGATCCAAACAGTTCTTAAAATTCATTCACTGTTTGGTAAACAAGTACTCGTTTTCTTAATATTTTGTTTGATTTATTTTAGATATTATTAGGAAACATTAACTACACTAGTTTTTAGCTGATAGTTTGGGGGTGAAGCCTTAAGCTGCCGTTCCACTTAAGAGTAAATACAGGCAAGTATAAGAAATACTTGCCTGTATTTACTCTTAAGGAGATTAAAAAAATACGATTGACAACAAGTTTGTACTGAGTTGTGTTGTTAACTATTTTTTATTCTTGAGAAGCACTTGCCAATATTACTTTTATGCGGAGCAGCACCTTTAAAGTGAGCTTTTTGGGATTTTGTTCTGCGATTGTATTACTTAAAAGAATGACGCTGTTGTAGATTCTATCATTGTGCAACAATCTTTATTTGATTTGTTTTGTTGTTGTGAAGCCGATACTTTATTAAATATTTTTCATGTAACTAGAATATTTTTTGTTAATTTAATACTTCTACTCAACTTTCAGTATTTGTTACTTCAATTATCCAATTAACTATATGCAATAAATATTTTTCATGCGGCAAAACTATTTACTGATCGATCTTCACCATATTGTTGAATAATTTTACTTATGGTATGAAATTTATTATTATCATAATTTTTGATACATTTCATGGGTGAAATGAGTTTTCTTTAAGACTTTTTATAATTTTTATACAATGAATGTGATTTCTGTGGAATATTTAATGGATTTTAATAATCTAGATAAGTTGGTATTAAAATTGTTCCAGTTGCTACCTTGGTTTCTAGTATTATAACGAAAACAGCAACTTTGGCGTCATTTCTATTTATGCATATAATTTGATAATCAATCTATTTTTATTCTAGTACATTTGTGAAAGTATTTTAGTCAAATTATTTTTGCAATTATCATTCAAATGTAACGCAATAATATTTTTATTTGGATATTTTTTTTGGTTATTTCCAACTATAAATTGACTAAAATACTTTGTCAAAATATAATTTATAATTATAAAATTATTTGTAGAAATAGAAATGACGTCAAAGTTCCTGTTTTTGTTAGAATACATGGAAATTAAAGTAGCTTCAAATTGTTTCAAGAACCTTTTTTTTGCTGAGTCTACATAATTTTTTAAATTGATCTATTATTTTCTATAAATTTATTCAAAACACACAATAACATGAGTTTGAAAATTTTTAATAAAATATTTGTTTGTAATTGCTTAAAAGCTTGGTATATCAAATGTGGGATTGTTTTCTTTTTTTTTTCAAAAAGGAATCTACTCAATATACCCACTTTCTTTTTGCTCTCCTGCCTAAATAATATCACTTTTGCATACTTTTTTCAGTGAAGTTTTGTTAATATTCTTTTTTTTTTGGCATTAGTTGACCTACCACATTATTTATGATTTTCCAGTTATTTTTATTTCAAGCATTAAGTTCACTATATTACCTGAAGTCCACTTTATTAGCTTGGCTTTTTTTCCATCACTTCTTTCTTATTGCCATCTGATGCACGCAAACAGCGTATGTTGTGCAGTGTTAGGTTTTTACAATACACGTATTTATTATCTGTTATATTTCCTATCTTCTACAGGTAGCTTTGGAAGCTTCCATTACCTGTAAGGCACGGTGCAAAGTAGTAATTTATTTTTTTATGATTCCTGTTTATCTACTTTCTTATGTTGGGTATCAGCTCGTGGGTCCACTATTCTTTTACATCTTTTGCCTACATCTCCTGCCACCTGTTTAATGTTTTGTTTCTAGCTTGCTCTTTTTTCTGCTTTTCTTTCCCTCTTGTGCTATTTCTTTCTCTAGCTAGCAGAATAAACGGAAACATGCATGCCAGGACCATTGCACTCATTGTCAGGATCGTTTTTTATGCTGTACTAACTCTGATGGCCAAATTTCTTTTCAAACTGTTCAGCGTTTTTACGTTTTCTTCAAATTTGAGAGAATAAATTCCTATTGGCGAAACGTACAGTATGATTGACGCAGCTACGAATGCTAAAAGCTTTCTTTTGCTTTTGCTGGTTCTCCATATTCTAGGCATCATCTTTTTAACGAAAACGGCTGCTTTTTTTGCTTTAGTTATCATCAATTTTACAGGTTTCTTAAACGTTAAGTATTTGTCCATTACCATTTGTAGGTACTTAATACTATTTTTTGGCTTTATGGTGTTTTTTCCAATACAAAATTTATGTCTCCGCTTTTTTTCCGACTAATCAACATTATCGCTTTCATTTTCTCAGTTTCCAGTTCTAGTCTGTAGTCTTTTATCCAATTGCTAATTTGTTTGCATTTTTCTAGCGTCTTCTCAACCACCATCATTGCTAAATTATTAGCATAAGCTATTAGCGTCACTTTTTTGGGTGTGTCCAGCCTCAACAGTTTGTTATATAAGATATTTCAGAGATGAGGATCTAACACTGATTCCTGTGGTATCTTTCCTGTAACTTTATGCTTTTCTTTTTTTTTTATCTACTATAGTTTGGTCTAAAAAGTAATCCTTTATAATTTCTACTAAGTGGCTTGGTATATTTTTATCTTCTATAGCCTTTATTGCTACGTCTCATGCTGCCGAATTGAAGACATTCTTGACATCAATTGTTACAAGCGCACATGGTCTTCTTGTTTTCAGTATTTTATCATCTCATTTTTTGCAATTGCCATTACGATTTCTATTAGTACTAAGGTTTATCTTTCTGTTCTAAAGCCGTGCTGCTCTATTGACTATGATGTGCTTATATAGTTTTTCCATTGTGTCAACTAGGCATATGGGATGGTATGAACTCTGATCTTCTTTTTTCTTGTTTGGTTTTTTAACTAATTTTAGATTGGCTTTTTTTCATATGTCCTTAAACTTTTCTCTTTTAAATGCTGAGTTAACCACAGCGTGAATTGGCTTTGGAACTATTTTCACTGTCAGTTTAATAATTTCTGCGGGAATTTCATCCAGCCCCAGGTTTTTCTGTCTTACAGTTTTCTCACTTAAGCTTAGTTCTAATCGCTGATGGTCTGATTCTATTCTTATTGCTACTTTAAATTAATTTACCTTTTCCCACGTTGGCTTATTCAAAACTAAGTAGTTTATTACGGATTGCTCATTTGGTAAATTGAACCTCTTTATCTCCTGTGAAGTTTCTATTTAAAATACCCCAACCCCTCTCTTCTATCATTTCTATTAGTTCCTTTTAATCTTCTCTATTTTCCTTGGTGTTCTTTGATTTTCTATTTCTTGTGTGGTTATCTTGTTTGATTCTTTCTCCCCTGTTTTCAGTTCTTGTATTAAAGGGTTAGGAGTACTAAAGGATTCTAATTATTTGAGGTTTATTATTCTGCAGTTCTTATAATAATCAACTCTTAACATAAAATAATTTTAAAAAATAGTAAATCATTTTTTAAATTTTATTAAATTTCATAAACAACTAGATTCGATTGACATTAGGTTTAAATCAGTTTTTAAATAATTGTTCATTTAATTCAGTTTTTTTTTAAATTAAATGAAAAAAGTTGGCAATCAATTAATATCTTCCTTAGTTTGCATTTTGTGAAAACCGTAAATTTTTATATAACGTATTATTAAATAAGTAATATATATACAAAATTTTGTTTTGATTTGATTCATTTTGGGGGTGAAAAAAATAAAAACCCAGTTAGGGGTTGATTCAATTTGCATCAATCAAGAGGGCGTTTGCTTCATAGCAAAGCTGACAAAATTCTGTACAGAAAATCTCAAATAGCACAATTTCCAAAATGCAGTTTTCAATAAGAAAATGCAATTTATAATAATTATCCGAATTGCATGATTCCATGCGCATCGCCATCGCGTCTTGCTTGTACTACGCTGAGTCGATCGAATCGTCCTTCATTCCTCAGTAACACACTCACACAGTTCGGTTGAGATGTGTTTTGCCTTTAATAATAATTTAGTGCTTATTAAATAAAGTGATTAGTGCTTTACATCAATGCAGTTCAACATAAGAAGATCGTCAAGGGAGATTGCATAGTAAGTTGTAAATTAATTCGGCCGATTTTGATCTTAAATTGCGCGATTTTTAATGTAAATTGATTCAATCGATTTGTTTTTAATTGAGGGTTATTTAATAATATTTTTATTACCAAATTTCACAATATTTCAAATTAATAAGCCATTGTTTCATGTTAATATATTGCGTAGTTTCTATAGGTATTTGCGTCGCATTTTTATTCCAGTAAATAAATTTTATCTCGCTTTTTTGCCAAAATTGAAATCGAGCATTCGCATTTATAAATAGAATTTCTTATCACCTTCCCTTGTGAAATGTTTCCTTTATATTTGCAAGTTTTATATTACTTTATTATTATTCATTTTAAATTATATTGTATTCTAGTGGGAGTTTATTGTAAATTATACTTATATCGTTATAACAATTAAAGATTTTAGTTTTAGAAACTTCTAATATTTTGTTGGAAGTAAATTTTAAAATTTAATTAAGTTAAGGTCTTTAATTATGACATTTTATTGTTGGAATAGATCCAGTTGAAGCCTGATTTTTGTAATTTATTTTTCTTTCAATTGTTCACTGAGTTTAGGTATCCTTTAATTCCTTCTACGATATTTTTTCCATAACTAGATGATACCATGCTCGCCTTTGATTGCGTATTAATTTCTTTTGATGAATTAAATGTGTTTTTACTAAACCCTTCTTACCAAACCTGGTCTTAACTAACTGAATAATATATTGAAACCAATTTTTATGATGAATTTTAAATTTTTAGTTTCGTTTTAGTACAAAATATTATCACCAACATATTACTGCATTATGTACAATATTTTGAGTTATTTATATTATATTATTGTTTGTTAAAATAATCTTTGAGAGCTTTACTATGTGGTAATTCATATTAATGATGACATAATACCTTTATTAAGTTTTTACTACAAATAATCATTTTTAACATTAATCCGGCCGATTTTCTTCCAAATTTTATAGTATACCCATAGATATAGTGGCTTAATTTATCTCTACTGGTTATTTCATTACTAACCAATTATGTTTGTATTATATACCTGAAACCCGAAATAGCATTCAGGGGTGAAAATTTTGTACATTTTTATAATTTTTACACCCTTGAACAAAAGTGTGTTATAATTTATTTAGGGTATATAATACTAACATAATTGCCTCTCCAAGGCGATTGATAATGAAACAATCCGCTGAGTAAATTAAGCTTATGTCGTAAAGATTTATGTATATCTATAGGCGCACTATACATGTTAATATTTTTATTTAGAATTTTTATAGTTGAAGCCAATATGGAATTATTTTATATTATAATACTGCGTAGTTTAAATTTACGTCGCATTTTTATTTCAATAAACAAATTTTATTGCTTTGCTTTGCTTTTTCTTATTTATAAATAGACTGGTCTTATCAGCTACCCTTGTGATGTTGTTACATTTAGAATTTTCTTAATAAAATTTTTATATTATTACTCCTTTAATATTTTGTTCTATATTAATGGTTTATTTTAAATTATACATACATTCTAGGTACGCCATTTTCTTTCGGGGTAGGCAGCAACACTATAGAATACAATTCTTATACCTTACTTTGAACAATTTGCTTCAGCAATATCCACACATCATTTTTAATTTTTCTTTTTTGCGCGCTTTTATCTACAACATTCAACCAACTTTAACATGATCTCTATTTGCATCAAAATGCAGAGAGAGAGACTCTCTGCATTTTGATGCAAATATATTTCATTTTTATCTAAGTTTGATTAAAATTTTCAAGAAGCTTTTTACAATTATAGTAAATCTAAAAAGAATTATTGGAAAGTTTCATGAAAATTATTGTTGCTTAAAATTAAAAATATGCAAGAAAAAACATTAATTTTTTGTATAAATTGTTGTCGTTTCCACAATTTTTCTCAAATTTGATTAAAATTTTCCAAAAAGCTTTTCACAATTATGGTTAATCTAAAAATAAATATTGGAAAATTTCATGAAAATTATTGTTGCTTTGAATGGCAAAAATGCAAGAAAAAACATTAATTTCTTGTATAAATTGTTGTCGTTTCCACGATTTTCCTTAAATTTGATTGAAATTTTTCAAAAAGCTTCTCAGAATTATAATAATTTTTAAAATAATTTTTGGAAAATTTCATAAAAATTATTGTTGCTTAGAATTGAAAATATGCAAGAAAAAACATTAGTTTCTTGTATAAATTGTTATCGTTTCCACGATTTTCCATAAATTTGATTGTAATTTTCCAAAAAGTTTTTCAAAATTATAATAAATCTAAAAATAATTATTGGAAAATTTTATGAAATTTTTTGTTGCTTAGAATTGAAAAAATGCAAGAAAAAACATTAATTTTTTGTATAAATTGTTGTCGTTTCCACAATTTTTCTCAAATTTGATTGAAAATTTCCAAAAAGTTTTTACAATTATTATGGTTTATCTAAAAATAATTATTGGAAAATTTTATGAAAATTATTGTTGCTTAGAATTGAAAAAATGCAAGAAAAAACATTAATTTCTTGTATAAGTTGTTGTCGTTTCCACAATTCTCCTCAAATTTGATTGAAATTTCCCAAAAAAAAATTCGCTTTTATAGTAAATCTCAAAATAATTATTGGAAAATTTCATGAAAACTATTGTTGCTTAGAATTGGAAAAATGCGAGAAAAACATTAATTTCTTGTATAAATTGTTGTCGTTTCCAGAATTTTCCTCAAATTTGATTGAAATTTTTTAAATAGTTTTTTACAATTATGGTTAATCTAAAAATATTTATTGGAAAATTTTATGAAAATTATTGTTGCTTAGAATTGGAAAAATGCGAAAAAAACATTAATTTCTTGTATAAATTGTTGTCGTTTCCAGAATGTTCCTTAAATTTGAATGAAATTTTCTAAACAGTTTTTTACAATTATGGTTAATCTAAAAATAATTATTGGAAAATTTTATGAAAATTATTGTTTCTTAGAATTGAAAAAATGCAAGAAAAATCATGAATTTCTTGTATAAATTGTTGTCGTTTCCAAAATTTTCCTCAAATTTGATTGAAATTTTCTAAAAAACTTTTTATATTTCTAATAAACTTTAAAATAGTTATTGGAAAATTTCATGAAAATTATTGTTGCGTAGAATTAAAAAATTTAGAGAAAAACATTAAGTTTTTGCAGAGAAATGGTTGTTGTTTCCACAATTTTTTTGAAATTTTTGGAAAATAAATATTGGCCGCATCACGTTTGCGCGATTTGTGGTTGATTGCCAACATGAATTGATTAGGCGTTGGAGATAATTTTACCAAATACATCTGACGCGATTACATTTCCGAATTAAACTTTAGATTTTTTTGTGAGCAAACTGCCTAGCTGCTGCAGAACAAAAAATAATTTGGAGAATTTAGTTTTTCAACTATGAAATTTTTGTAATTTTCTATCATGATCTCTACTGGCGGCGGTTTAAAGTGTATGTTTTCAAATATATTAATTAGGATTGAGATCTAATATCTTAACAAAATCAATCACGTTTTTTTTTTTAATTTCAGGATATAAATAGCACTAAGGCAACTGAGGCTTGAGACATACTGTTTATTTGTAAATATTCAAAGCATAAATCATTCTCTAATAAATGAGTTTGAGTGATCATCAAAGATCAACTATCGTGATCTGATAATTGAAGGTTAAATTCCTTAGTTCGTCTGTCACAACTCTGGTTGGGGACCCTATGTTACAATTTTTCAAGAAGGCAGCACGTCAATCGTGAGGCATGAGGAAAGTTCCCCTGTTGTCGTATCCTGTAGCTCTGTGGATATAGGTGCTTAGGTCAATAGAAAGTTTTGACAAAGGATCCTTGACCGAGTGAACCTTGGGTTCATGAGTTGCGGGGGGCGGGCTATACGGTTTTTGATTGATCTTTAGTTGTTGGCTAAAGATCGTTGATCAAAGATTGTTCAGCGGTGTACTAAAATGTTTGTAAAGAATGCAGTCATGTTTAGTGGATACAGTTCCATCAAAGAAGCAGACGGTAAGCAGACCTTTATATTATTTACATAACCACAATAATTGTTTTAACATTACAGATCCAGATATCTATAAGAGGATTGGTGGACTTATCTACAACACATGTTCTGTTTATTTGCAAATATTCCAAAGCACATAACAATAGTTTGTGTGGACATCGAAGATTGCCGACCGAAAGTAATAATTGAAGGTTAAATCCCTTAGTTCGTCTGTCACAACTCTGGTTGGGGACCCTATGTTACAATTTTCCAAGAAGGCAGCACGTCAATCGTGAGGCATGAGGAAAGTTCCCCTGTTGTCGTATCCTGTAGCTCTGTGGATATAGGTGCTTAGGTCAATAGAAAGTTTTGACAAAGGATCCTCGACCAAGTGAACCTCGGGTTCATGAGTTGCGGGGGGCGGGCTATACGGTTTTTGATTGATCTTTAGTTGTTGGCTAAAGATCGTAGACTAAAGATTGTTCAGCGTTGCTTGAAATGTTTTTGATGAAACAGTAAAGTTCATGAAGTAACTGGATCAAGATTATTAGGGTATGCTTGTAAACTTCAATATTGTTTATTTAATACTTATAATATTTTTATTGTTTTAGGACTGTGTCGAATAGAAGAAAGAAGCAAATTAATGATTATACTAATTATAAAAATTGTATGTAAGAAAACATTATAATTATTTGCTTGGTTGTAATAGTTTTTTTTTAGTATTTCAGATGGCCTAAGAAATAACAAATTACTCTAACGTAATTAAGGCTAAAGGGTAGAGAGATGACCCATGATTGAGAACAAAGATTATGAGCAAAAGGATGCGGATTAGGGATGTGCTAATATTGCTTGAAGATGAGGTACACGTATTGCAGATGGAGGACCATACAATAAGAATGGAAGTTTATGGACTAAGGATTGATAACCATTAGCTTAGTGTAGCAAGAAGTAGATTGTGGAAGGATGGACTTGACAATTAAGGAAGGAGGAACATGAAGTAACGATAGAGGGGCATAAGCTGGAGATGAAAAGATGTGGATCGAGTATCAAAGGCTATGGATTTAGGGTAATGGGATATGGATTGTGGATAACGAAACATAATTTTATGATGAAGAGATGTGGGTTTTGGGTGTAGAATCAGGGAATGTGTAGGGAGGTGCATTGTGGATGGAGGAGTGTGGGGTGGGATCATGGGGCCGTAATCCTCGAGGACATGACCCCAACCCATATTTTTGCATCCAGAATGCATGTCCTTGATTTTTCAATACACGATTTTTGGTTCATAATTCGAAATCCATAGCTCTTTGTCATCATTTTGTGTTTCAACAATTTACAAATCATACGCCTTTAACCTCAGTTTATATTTTTTGATGCTCGATCCCCATCTTTTCATTTTCAGTTCATGTCTATCCACCCTTAGTTCATGTTTGTTTATTCTTAATTTAGTTCACCCGTTTTCAGTTTGTTTCTTTTTATTCGAAGTTTATTATGTTTATCAATTTTCAGTTTGTATTCTTGCAATTTTATTTTATGGAAATCGTTCCTCTGTACATGTTTCTCAATCGTCAGGTATGTTAATTCAATCGTAGTTCACTTTGTTTTGTTCTTATTTGGTCCTTCTCAATTCTCAAACTATCTCGAAGAAGATGAGCTGAAAGTGATTTTAGTGAAGTGCGGTTATGTGTAATATATTATAAAAGTGCGCGATAAAAAGTGATATATTATTATAGTGCGGTAAATCACCATTACGAACGTTACGTACTACGGATTTTATTATAGGTGGATGTTCATTACCTAAGATGGAAGCAAAAGCAAAGCAAAGCAGTGAATTGCTATTTAAGCAAAAGCAAAGCAAATCAGTGAATTGCTATATAAGCAAAAGCAAAGCAAAGCAGTGAATTGCTATATAAGCAAAAGCAAAGCAAAGCAGTGAATTGCTATATAAGCAAAAGCAAAGCAAAACAGTGAATTGCTATATAGGCAAAAGCAAAGCAAAGCAGAGAATTGCTATATAATATTAAAGTGCAGTGAAGTGTGATATATTAATAAAGTGCGCGAAAGTGTGATATATTAATAAAGTGCGCGAAAGTGTTATTTAAATAAAGTGCGGTGAAGTGTTATATTATATTAAAGTGCGCGAAAGTGTGATATATTAATAAAGTGCGCGAAAGTGTTATATAAATAAAGTGCAGTGAAGTGTTATATTATATTAAAGTGCGCGAAAGTGTTATCTAAATAAAGTGCAGTGAATTGTTATATTATATTAAAGTGCGCGAAAGTGTGATATATTAATAAAGTGCGCAAAAGTGTGATATATTAATAAAGTGCGCGAAAGTGTTATATAAATAAAGTGCAGTGAAGTGTTATATTATATTAAAGTGCGCGAAAGTGTGATATATTAATAAAGTGCGCGAAAGTGTTAAATAAATAAAGTGCAGCGAAGTGTTATATTATATTAATGTGCGCGAAAGTGTGATATTATATTAAAGTGCGCGAAAGTGTGATATATTAATAAAGTGCGCGAAAGTGTTATATAAACAAAGTGCAGTGAAGTGTTATATTATATTAAAGTGCGCGGAAGTGTGATATATTAATAAAGTGCGCGAAAGTGTTATATAAATAAAGTGAAGTGAAGTGTTATATTATATTAAAGTGCGCGAAAGTGTGATATATTAATAAAGTGCGCGAAAGTGTTATATAAATAAAGTGCAGTGAAGTGTTATATTATATTAAAGTGCGCAAAAGTGTGATATATTAATAAAGTGCGCGAAAGTGTTATATAAATAAAGTGCAGTGAAGTGTTATATTATATTAAAGTGCGCGAAAGTGTGATATATTAATAAAGTGCGCGAAAGGGTTATATAAATAAAGTGCAGTGAAGTGTTATATTATATTAAAGTGCGCGAAACTGTGATATATTAATAAAGTGCGCGAAAGTGTTATATAAATAAAGTGCAGTGAAGTGTTATATTATATTAAAGTGCGCGAAAGTGTGATATATTAATAAAGTGCGCGAAAGTGTTATATAAATAAAGTGCAGTGAAGTGTTATATTATATTAAAGTGCGCGAAAGTGTGATATATTAATAAAGTGCGCGAAAGTGTTATATAAATAAAGTGCAGTGAAGTGTTATATTATATTAAAGTGCGCGAAAGTGTGATATATTAATAAAGTGCGCGAAAGTGTTATATAAATAAAGTGCAGTGAAGTGTTATATTATATTAAAGTGCGCGAAAGTGTGATATATTAATAAAGTGCGCGAAAGTGTTATATAAATAAAGTGCAGTGAAGTGTTATATTATATTAAAGTGCGCAAAAGTGTGATATATTAATAAAGTGCGCGAAAGTGTTATCTAAATAAAGTGCAGTGAAGTGTTATATTATATTAAAGTGCGCAAAAGTGTGATATATTAATAAAGTGCGCGAAAGTGTTATCTAAATAAAGTGCAGTGAAGTGTTATATTATATTAAAAAGCGCGAAAGTGTGATATATTAATAAAGTGCGCGAAAGTGTTATATAAATAAAGTGCAGTGAAGTGTTATATTATATTAAAGTGCGCGAAAGTGTGATATATTAATAAAGTGCGCGAAAGGGTTATATAAATAAAGTGCAGTGAAGTGTTATATTATATTAAAGTGCGCGAAACTGTGATATATTAATAAAGTGCGCGAAAGTGTTATCTAAATAAAGTGCAGTGAAGTGTTATATTATATTAAAGTGCGCGAAAGTGTGATATATTAATAAAGTGCGCGAAAGTGTTATATAAATAAAGTGCAGTGAAGTGTTATATTATATTAAAGTGCGCGAAAGTGTTATCTAAATAAAGTGCAGTGAAGTGTTATATTATATTAAAAAGCGCGAAAGTGTGATATATTAATAAAGTGCGCGAAAGTGTTATATAAATAAAGTGCAGTGAAGTGTTATATTATATTAAAGTGCGCGAAACTGTGATATATTAATAAAGTGCGCGAAAGTGTTATCTAAATAAAGTGCAGTGAAGTGTTATATTATATTAAAGTGCGCGAAAGTGTGATATATTAATAAAGTGCGCGAAAGTGTTATATAAATAAAGTGCAGTGAAGTGTTATATTATATTAAAGTGCGCGAAAGTGTTATCTAAATAAAGTGCAGTGAAGTGTTATATTATATTAAAGTGCGCGAAAGTGTGATATATTAATAAAGTGCGCGAAAGTGTTTTCTAAATAAAGTGCAGCAAAGTGTTATATTATATTAAAGTGCGCGAAAGTGTGATATATTAATAAAGTGCAGTGAAGGGTTTTATAATATTAAAGTGAAGTGTGATATATTAATAAAGTGCGGTGTAGTGTGATATATTAATAAAGTGCAGTGAAGTGTGATATATTAATAAAGTGCAGTGAAGTGTTATATAATAATAAAGTGAAGTGTGATATATTAATAAAGTGCAGTGAAGTGTTATTAAAGTGCGGTGAGTTGAGATGAGGTGTGTATGCTGTGTGGGTTAAAAAGTAAATTTTGCGTGTTGAGTTGAGATGATGAGGTGAGATGAGATGAGGTGAGGTGAGATGAGATGACGGAAGTTGAGGTGAGTAGAGGTGAGCTAAGGGGAGATGAGTTGAGATGAGTTGAGGTGAGAAGAGAGGAGGTGAAATAAGATGAGGTGAGATGAGGTAAGATGAGGTGAGATGAGATGAGGTGAGGTGAGATGAGGTAAGGTGAGATGAGGTGGGATGAGGTGAGATGAGATGAGGTGAGATGAGGTGAGATGAGATGAGGTGAGATGAGGTGAGGTGAGATGAGATGAGGTGAGGTGAGGTGAGATGAGGTGAGATGAGGTGAGATGAGGTGAGATGAGGTGAGATGAGGTGAGATGAGGTGAGATGAGGTGAGGTGAGATGAGATGAGGTGAGATGAGGTGAGATGAGATGAGGTGAGATGAGGTGAGATGAGGTGGATGAGGTGAGATGAGGTGAGATGAGGTGAGATGAGGTGAGATGAGGTGAGTTGAGGTGAGGTGAGATGAGGTGAGATGAGGTGAGATGAGGTGAGATGAGGTGAGATGAGGTGAGATGAGGTGAGATGAGGTGAGATGAGGTGAGATGAGGTGAGATGAGGTGAGATGAGGTGAGATGAGGTGAGGTGAGATGAGGTGAGGTGAGGTGAGGTGAGATGAGGTGAGATGAGGTGAGATGAGGTGAGATGAGGTGAGATGAGTTGAGATGAGTTGAGATGAGGTGAGATGAGGTGAGATGAGATGAGGTGAGATGAGGTGAGATGAGGTGAGATGAGGTGAGATGAGGTGAGATGAGGTGAGGTGAGATGAGATGAGGTGAGATGAGGTGAGATGAGGTGAGATGAGGTGAGATGAGGTGAGATGAGGTGGATGAGGTGAGATGAGGTGAGATGAGGTGAGATGAGGTGAGATGAGGTGAGATGAGGTGAGATGAGGTGAGATGAGGTGAGATGAGGTGAGATGAGGTGAGATGAGGTGAGATGAGGTGAGATGAGGTGAGATGAGGTGAGATGAGGTAAGATGAGGTGAGATAAGGTGAGATGAGGTGAGATGAGGTGAGATAAGGTGAGATGAGGTGAGTTGAGGTGAGGTGAGATGAGGTGAGATGAGGTGAGATGAGGTGAGATGAGGTGAGATGAGGTGAGATGAGGTGAGATGAGGTGAGATGAGGTGAGATGAGGTGAGATGAGGTGAGATGAGGTGAGGTGAGATGAGGTGAGGTGAGGTGAGATGAGATGAGATGAGTTGAGGTGAGATGAGGTGAGATGAGGTGAGATGAGTTGAGGTGAGATGAGGTGAGATGAGATGAGGTGAGATGAGGTGAGATGAGGTGAGGTGAGATGAGGTGAGATGAGGTGAGATGAGGTGAGATGAGGTGAGATGAGGTGAGATGAGGTGAGATGAGGTGAGATGAGGTGAGATGAGGTGAGATGAGGTGAGATGAGGTGAGATGAGGTGAGATGAGGTGAGATGAGGTGAGATGAGGTGAGATGAGGTGAGATGAAGTGAGATGAGGTGAGATGAGGTGAGATGAGGTGAGATGAGGTGAGATGAGGTGAGATGAGGTGAGATGAGGTGAGATGAGGTGAGATGAGGTGAGATGAGGTGAGATGAGGTGAGATGAGGTGAGATGAGGTGAGATGAGGTGAGATGAGGTGAGATGAGGTGAGATGAGGTGAGATGAGGTGAGATGAGGTGAGATGAGGTGAGATGAGGTGAGATGAGGTGAGATGAGGTGAGATGAGGTGAGATGAGGTGAGATGAGGTGAGATGAGGTGAGATGAGGTGAGATGAGGTGAGATGAGGTGAGATGAGGTGAGATGAGGTGAGATGAGGTGAGATGAGGTGAGATGAGGTGAGATGAGGTGAGATGAGGTGAGATGAGGTGAGATGAGGTGAGATGAGGTGAGATGAGGTGAGATGAGGTGAGATGAGGTGAGATGAGGTGAGATGAGGTGAGATGAGGTGAGATGAGGTGAGATGAGGTAAGATGAGATGAGGTGAGATGAGGTGAGATGAGGTGAGATGAGGTGAGATGAGGTGAGATGAGGTGAGATGAGGTGAGATGAGGTGAGATGAGGTGAGATGAGGTGAGATGAGGTGAGATGAGGTGAGATGAGGTGAGATGAGGTGAGATGAGGTGAGATGAGGTGAGATGAGGTGAGATGAGGTGAGATGAGGTGAGATGAGGTGAGATGAGGTGAGATGAGGTGAGATGAGGTGAGATGAGGTGAGATGAGGTGAGATGAGGTGAGATGAGGTGAGATGAGGTGAGATGAGGTGAGATGAGGTGAGATGAGGTGAGATGAGGTGAGATGAGGTGAGATGAGGTGAGATGAGGTGAGATGAGGTGAGATGAGGTGAGATGAGGTGAGATGAGGTGAGATGAGGTGAGATGAGGTGAGATGAGGTGAGATGAGGTGAGATGAGGTGAGATGAGGTGAGATGAGGTGAGATGAGGTGAGATGAGGTGAGATGAGGTGAGATGAGGTGAGATGAGGTGAGATGAGGTGAGATGAGGTGAGATGAGGTGAGATGAGGTGAGATGAGGTGAGATGAGGTGAGATGAGGTGAGATGAGGTGAGATGAGGTGAGATGAGGTGAGATGAGGTGAGATGAGGTGAGATGAGGTGAGATGAGGTGAGATGAGGTGAGATGAGGTGAGATGAGGTGAGATGAGGTGAGATGAGGTGAGATGAGGTGAGATGAGGTGAGATGAGGTGAGATGAGGTGAGATGAGGTGAGATGAGGTGAGATGAGGTGAGATGAGGTGAGATGAGGTGAGATGAGGTGAGATGAGGTGAGATGAGGTGAGATGAGGTGAGATGAGGTGAGATGAGGTGAGATGAGGTGAGATGAGGTGAGATGAGGTGAGATGAGGTGAGATGAGGTGAGATGAGGTGAGATGAGGTGAGATGAGGTGAGATGAGGTGAGATGAGGTGAGATGAGGTGAGATGAGGTGAGATGAGGTGAGATGAGGTGAGATGAGGTGAGATGAGGTGAGATGAGGTGAGATGAGGTGAGATGAGGTGAGATGAGGTGAGATGAGGTGAGATGAGGTGAGATGAGGTGAGATGAGGTGAGATGAGGTGAGATGAGGTGAGATGAGGTGAGATGAGGTGAGATGAGGTGAGATGAGGTGAGATGAGGTGAGATGAGGTGAGATGAGGTGAGATGAGGTGAGATGAGGTGAGATGAGGTGAGATGAGGTGAGATGAGGTGAGATGAGGTGAGATGAGGTGAGATGAGGTGAGATGAGGTGAGATGAGGTGAGATGAGGTGAGATGAGGTGAGATGAGGTGAGATGAGGTGAGATGAGGTGAGATGAGGTGAGATGAGGTGAGATGAGGTGAGATGAGGTGAGATGAGGTGAGATGAGGTGAGATGAGGTGAGATGAGGTGAGATGAGGTGAGATGAGGTGAGATGAGGTGAGATGAGGTGAGATGAGGTGAGATGAGGTGAGATGAGGTGAGATGAGGTGAGATGAGGTGAGATGAGGTGAGATGAGGTGAGATGAGGTGAGATGAGGTGAGATGAGGTGAGATGAGGTGAGATGAGGTGAGATGAGGTGAGATGAGGTGAGATGAGGTGAGATGAGGTGAGATGAGGTGAGATGAGGTGAGATGAGGTGAGATGAGGTGAGATGAGGTGAGATGAGGTGAGATGAGGTGAGATGAGGTGAGATGAGGTGAGATGAGGTGAGATGAGGTGAGATGAGGTGAGATGAGGTGAGATGAGGTGAGATGAGGTGAGATGAGGTGAGATGAGGTGAGATGAGGTGAGATGAGGTGAGATGAGGTGAGATGAGGTGAGATGAGGTGAGATGAGGTGAGATGAGGTGAGATGAGGTGAGATGAGGTGAGGTGAGATGAGGTGAGATGAGGTGAGATGAGGTGAGATGAGGTGAGATGAGGTGAGATGAGGTGAGATGAGGTGAGATGAGGTGAGATGAGGTGAGATGAGGTGAGATGAGGTGAGATGAGGTGAGATGAGGTGAGATGAGGTGAGATGAGGTGAGATGAGGTGAGATGAGGTGAGATGAGGTGAGATGAGGTGAGATGAGGTGAGATGAGGTGAGATGAGGTGAGATGAGGTGAGATGAGGTGAGATGAGGTGAGATGAGGTGAGATGAGGTGAGATGAGGTGAGATGAGGTGAGATGAGGTGAGATGAGGTGAGATGAGGTGAGATGAGGTGAGATGAGGTGAGATGAGGTGAGATGAGGTGAGATGAGGTGAGATGAGGTGAGATGAGGTGAGATGAGGTGAGATGAGGTGAGATGAGGTGAGATGAGGTGAGATGAGGTGAGATGAGGTGAGATGAGGTGAGATGAGGTGAGATGAGGTGAGATGAGGTGAGATGAGGTGAGATGAGGTGAGATGAGGTGAGATGAGGTGAGATGAGGTGAGATGAGGTGAGATGAGGTGAGATGAGGTGAGATGAGGTGAGATGAGGTGAGATGAGGTGAGATGAGGTGAGATGAGGTGAGATGGGGTGAGATGGGGTGAGATGGGGTGAGATGGGGTGAGATGGGGTGAGATGGGGTGAGATGAGGTGAGATGAGGTGAGATGAGGTGAGATGAGGTGAGATGAGGTGAGATGAGGTGAGATGAGGTGAGATGAGGTGAGATGAGGTGAGATGAGGTGAGATGAGGTGAGATGAGGTGAGATGAGGTGAGATGAGGTGAGATGAGGTGAGATGAGGTGAGATGAGGTGAGATGAGGTGAGATGAGGTGAGATGAGGTGAGATGAGGTGAGATGAGGTGAGATGAGGTGAGATGAGGTGAGATGAGGTGAGATGAGGTGAGATGAGGTGAGATGAGGTGAGATGAGATTAAATGTTGTTAGAAACGAGTTAATGTACAGAGGAGTTATTGTACAAATGAGTTACTGTACAGATGAGATGAGATTGGTACAGAGATAAGTTAATGTACTGAGGGGCGGGGTACAGATGTTGAGATGAGATTGTGTAGAGTTGAGATAATATTGTGTAAAGTTGAGATGAGATTGTGTAGAGTTGAGATGAGATTGTGTATAGTTGAGATGATGCAAAGATGATGCAGAGATGAGTTAATGTACTGAGGGGCGGGGTACAGATGTTGAGATGAGATTGTGTAGAGTTGAGATGAGATTGTGTAGAGTTGAGATGAAATTGTGTAGAGTTGAGATGGTGCAGAGATGAGTTAATGTACTGAGGGGCGGGGTACAGATGTTAAGATGAGATTGTGTAGAGTTGAGATGGTGCAGAGATGAGTTAATGTACTGAGGGGCGGGGTACAGATGTTGAGATGAGATTGTGTAGAGTTGAGATGACGCAGAGATTAGTTAATGTACTGAGGGGCGGAGTACAGATGTTGAGATG
Source organism: Tachinus rufipes (assembly GCA_963932245.1). Classification (NCBI taxonomy): domain Eukaryota; kingdom Metazoa; phylum Arthropoda; class Insecta; order Coleoptera; family Staphylinidae; genus Tachinus; species Tachinus rufipes. Next base: position 14,358,392 of record OZ010744.1, read on the forward strand.
AGATTGTGTGGAGTTGAGATGGTGCAGAGATGAGTTACTGTACTGAGGAGCGGAGTACAGATGTTGAAATGAGATTGTAAAGAGTTGAGATTGTGCAGAGAAAAGTTAATGTACTGAGGGGCGGAGTACAGATGTTGAGATGAGATTGTGTAGAGTTGAGATGAGTTAATGTATTGAGGAGCAGGGTACAGATGAGTTAATGTACTGAGGAGTTATTGTACAAATGAGTTACTGTACATAAGGGTTCTTGTACAGGTGAGATAAGATTGTGTAGAGTTGAACTGGAGCAGAGATGAGTTAGTGTTGTTATAGAGGTGAGATTAGAAAATCTTAAGATTATTGAGGTATGTGCGGATAAGAGAGTTATGTAAAGATGAGTTTGCATAAGATGAGATGTGTTGGGATTTTTGTGTTGTGATTTAGTGTTTTTTTTTTGTAGTGATTGTGTCAGGCGATGTCATCTACAAGCAACCAAGCAAGGTAGGTCCGGCTTGGTCCGGTTACATATTTGATGATGTTTATACTGACAAATTCCTTGGTGTTTTCTAAAACCTTTTAAATCCTTTGTTTCCGATCCCTCCCTTGCCAAAATTATTAGTACCTTTATATGGTGAGCAAGATGAATTACATTAAATAAATATTTTTTGTAAAACTAAACTAATTTTTCCATAAACAAACTTTCCTTAATCAATTATTTATAGTTAAATGTCAGATTTCAACACTTCAAATATGTAAAGGTTGTCATTCAATAGAGGGGCTACTTTTATCTATAGCAATTTTTAGATTAAAGTCAAATCAAATATTTTTGGACAAATCTTTCAAAATATTTAGTAAAGTTTGCAGTTTCATTATACAACTTATTCCGAACGTTTGAAATTATTCACCAAAGTTTCAGCTTAATTGTAGGTGGTCCTTGTTTGTTTGCCAGAGAATTAGGTTATCGTTATTTTAAGCAGATTTGTCAATTTTACGTCGATCTCAACAATTTGGGTTTTTAAAGCGAATCCAATTTTCCAAAATAATTTGAGTTTACATTGTAAGAATTGTATTGACTAAGAGTTGCAGTCAAACAGATCACGGATTGGGTTGTAGATCAGTTGAAAAATTATCCTGATTTTGCTAAGATCTTCTCAAACTAGGCACAATTTTGGCTGAATTGCTTTGTTAATAAACAAAGTTATTGGTGCGAGAACAACCTCAAGAGTTGCATGAAATGTTCTTGCGTTTCGAAAAACCTATTGTGTGGTGCGGTTTATGACATGGCTGCATCATCGGATTTTATTTTTTACGAAATGAGGAAGGAAGAGTTGTAATCATCAATGATGACCGCTATAGACATGTTACAATATTTGTGTTTCCACAATTTAAGAACATTGATGGTAAAAAAATGTGGTTTCAATAAGACGGTGCTGTACGCTATCGAGTTAATCCCACGCTCGATTTACTGAGAAAAACGATTGGTGATGGTGTTAACATTTTGGAGTTTCAATTATGGCTGCTAAAATTTTCTTTAAGACTTTTTAAGATGCAATTCAATTGAATTTTATTGTTGAAATTAACAGATGCTTTAACAAGCAACAAATTTTGTATGGGGGTACGTTTGACCCAAGAGGTATTAAATAAGTTTTTTCTTTTAATTTTTTTTAAAGGTTTTTTTATAGTCAATTTCTTTGATTTGACTATAACTTTTAGTATAATCGGACATGATTAATGAGTTTTTTAATCAAACTACATTTTATTTTTTATGCATTTTTTTGAAGTGTTGGGGCGTCTTAGGTATTGTATAATTTAAGAACTTCAAATTCTTCTTTAACTGTAGATTTCTATTTATTCTGTTTTTTGTAGTTTTTTTAGTTAAGGTTAAATTATGTTTTTATGGAGGTCAGCTTATACTGTTGTAGGAATGGTGTAAAATTAACTTGATTATATCTTTGGTTTAACATTCTGTCTTTTAGTGTTAACTGCTGCGTCGTTTACTTTTTTCTTGATATCTTTTTCTAGTTTTTACTTTAATTTTAGATGGGTTTTCTTAATGAGCATGAATTGAGACATTTTTAAATAAAATTTTAAGAATGAATTTTTTATTGAATATTACCTTTCTATTGGCATCACCGTCGAGCCTAATGATGACCGCGGTAAAGTATATAAATATAAGTACCCATTATTTTAGAGTAAAATAAAAAAAAATAAAATTTGTAAAAAATTCAGTTGCATACGAGCAGCAGTCCAGTCAAGACGTACGAATAGCGAAGATTTCAAGGATAAATGCAGTTTTCACTGCAATCTCCAGACATGGCGGCATTGTCCAGTAAGGCCTCTTGCCCGAACTGTATGATAGCCAAGTAGTGGGGATTTTATACGAAAAGACACAGAAGCTTGATGACCAGCTCGAGAAGTTATTTGCCAAAATCAAGAAAATGGACAATCGTTACCAGAAACACATGGATGCCAAAGAATACCATGTTAGACATCGTTGTGGATGACGTTTGTTACCTTAAGAAGGACATTGAAATCATCCAGTCGGACCTTAAGGACAACTTTACTCTGGAAGGACTTCAAGCTGGCCTTGAGGCAGAGCGAGGACTCTATCCTAATGGCCACGAATTCACTTATAAAGCGGATTCTCGGCCAACCACTTTTGCAAGCTCCAAGGAGGTCGCGAAGCCACTGCCGCCTGTCGAGCCTTTCACAAGACTCCGGAACACCAGGTGCAGGCTCCAGCCCTTCTGCCGTCGATGGAAGCTCCGTTTCCAGAGGAGGGTTATACGATGGTGGTCAAGAAGAAGACGAATAAGGCAAAGAAAGACATTGGTAAGTTCTTTCCAATTCCTTGTAATCCTAGGCCTTCAGCTACTCCGAGTCAAGTGATTTCAGCGTCAAAAGAGCATTCAGCTAACCAAGGTCAATGGGCCTTTAACAATTCTTAAGGCTTAGTCGGCCAAATCTGGTCCGGCTAATGAATTGCTAGGCCATTTCCCACTTTTCAAATATCCGCCGGCTTCCGGGCGCTGGTTCACGACTTCCATTACTCCCATTACTATTAGGGAGAAATCCTTATACCCAGTTGGCGACTTTCAAGTTGCTTGACACCTCCATCGACCGCGCCGTAAACGTAGTCGATGGATTCAGCATTGCACTATCTCTGATGTAGTGCATTATACCTTCCAAGTAGGGGCTGAAAAGACCCTCAAATACGTCGTCCGAAATAATTGCCGATTGCGTCACGGCAAACATGGTGCAACCCAAGTTTGTTGCTCGGGCTACATCAGCCCGTGCAACCGAATCGAAACACCGGATTTTAATTTGGTCTTAACAAATCCTTTTCTCCCTATCCAGAATGCAATCTCAAACACAAAAATGTTTATTATTAAAATCAATATTATCTTGTAAATGTAAATTTTGTTTGTATTTTTTGTTTGTATAATTTTTCTTTCTTATACAGGTTATAATAAAATAATAAATTATAATTAAAATATTGTACTTTTGTCAACTTAAAGCTATTAAGTGGAATAAATTAAATCGATTACGTGAAACCGATATTTTCAAACAAATTCTTGCTTTCCCAAATAGCCATTCGGTCAGTATAGAGATCGTAGCGCATTTTTAGTCTTACAGGATAAACATGATTTGTCGTTGGACCGGATATATTTAAGTAGTGTAAATCACTGTTGGAAAAATCCTTAGTTTCTGAGATTTTTGGAAGCGGGTCCCATTGGTTTGTACAGTTTGTTGTTGTACAAGGAGTGGGATTCCTAAAAAACAAATTAATTTTAGTTTAGTAATTAACAATTTATCAAGTTTGCAATTTTGTCTTAATATTAATTGAATTTTATATAATCTTACCCTTGAATGGCAAAATTGGTCCAAAATTTTATTAGTATTTTACTCATTATATTATCACGTTCTGGATAATCTGGTAAAATTTCTGGGGATTTGAATAAATATATTAAGTCATCACAATGGCTTGTACCTAAAATAAAAGTTGTAAGTTATTTATTTATTTTATATGATGAATAGGAAGGTTAGATTTGTTTGTTGTCAATTAATTTGAGGTTATGTCAACATGGTCGTATGGAATTTGATACAATTTATGCAGTTGAGTATACTAATATTGAAATATATTATAACTATTTTTTAGTTTAGCAGTTATGAATGTTATAATTAAGTTAACACATTAGTAATTAGTAATTAGTTGTTTGATGTTGATATAATTGAGGTTATGTAAAATTGGTCGTATAGAATTAGATACAATTTATACTGTTCATTATACTAACAATAAAGTATATTATCACTAAATTGCATCTAAATCTAATGTACTGTTTAGGAGTTATACATTTTATAAGTAACTTAATACATTGCAAATTAATTGTTTGTTGTCAATTAATTTGAGGTTATGTTGAATTGGTCGTATGGAATTTGATACAATTTATGCTGTCGATTATACTAATGTTGAAGTATATTATCACTAAATTGCATCAAATTCTAATGCACGGTTTAGGAGTTATGAATTTTAAAATAACCTTAATATGTTATAAGTTAGTTGTTTGATGTCAATTAATTTAAGGTTATGTCAAATTGGTTGTATAGAATTTGATACAATTTCTATTGTTGATTAAACTAATATTGACTTATATTATTACAAAATTACATCAAAATCTAATGTAGGGTTTAGAAGTTATGAAATTTATAATTTACTTAATGCATTACAAATTATTTATTTAATGTCAATTAAATTGAGGTTATATCATATTTGTCGTATGGATTGTGATGCAATTTATGCAGTTGATTATACTAATATTGATGTATATTATCACGAAATTGCATCAAAATCTAATGTACGGTTAAGTAGTTATGAGTTTTATGATTAACTTAATTCCTTACAAATTAGTTATTTTATGTCAAATAATTTGAGGTTATGTTAAATTGGTCGTATAAAATTTGGTACAATTTATGCTGTTATTGACGTATATTATTACTAAATTGCATTGTAATCTAATGTCCGGTTAACAAGTTATAAATTTTGTAATTAACTATAATACCTAACAAATTAGTTCTTTGATGTCAATTAATTTGAGGTTATGTCAAATTGGTTGTATGGAATTTAATATAATTCATGCTGTTGATTATACTAATACTGAAGTATATTATCACTGAATTGCATCAAAATCTAATGTACGGTTTAGGAGTTATACATTTTATAAGATACTCATAATACATTACAAATTAGTTCTTTGATGTCAATTAATTTGAAGTTATGTCAAATTGGTCGTATGGAATTTGTCACAATTTATGCTGTTGATCGTACTGGCATTGAAGTATATTATCACTAAACTGCGTTATAATCTAATGTCCGGTTAAGAAGTTATGAATTTTATAATTAACCATAATACCTAACAAATTAGTTCTTTTATATCAATTAATTTGAGGTTATGTCAAATTGATCGTATGGAATTTGACACAATTCATGCTATTGATTGTATTAATATCAAAATATATTATTACTAAATTGCATTATAATCTAATGTCTGGTTAAGAAGTTATTAATTTTGTAAATAACTATAATACCAACACATTTGTTCTTTGATGTCAATTAATTTGAGGTTATTCCAAATTGGTCATATGGAATTTGATACAATTTATGCAGTTGATTATATTTATATTAACGTATATTATTACAAAATTGGATTAAAATCTAATGTATGATTTAGGAGATATGAATTTTATAAATAACTTAATACATAACAAATTAGTTGTTTGATGTCAATTAATTTGAGGTTATGTAAAATTGGTCGTATAGAACTTGACACAATTTATGCTGTTGATTGTACTGGTATTGAAGTATATTATAACTAAATTGCATTTAAATCTATTGTTAGGTTTACGAGTTATAAATTTTATAATTTATATAATTCATTACAAATTAGTTGGTTGATGTCAATTAATTTGAGGTTATGCCAAATGAGTCGTATGGAATTTGATACAATTTATGCTGTTGTTTGTACTAATACTGAAGTATATTATCACAGAATTGGATTAAAATCTAATATATGTTTTAGGAGTTATGAATTTTATAATTAAGTTAACACATTACAAATTAGTTGTTTGATGTCAATTAATTTGAAGTTATGCCAAATTGGTCGTATGGAATTTGATACAATTTATGCTGTTGATTGTACTTATACTGAAATATGTTATCACTAATTTGTATCAAAATCTATAGTAAGGTTTAGGAGTTATGCATATTATAATTAACCGTAAATATTTTCAAGTCTATCAATTTAAACCACACACACTCGCAAAACTTGAAATGAGTGTTTGGTGTCAATTTTTTTTGTCACAAACAGTCGAGCGAGTGAGTGGGGAACACTAATCTTAATTACACGCTCATAAAATATAATCTTAGTTTCCGCCCACCCACCCAAGTATTTGTTGTAAAGTATATAAATTATAAACATTTGAACAGGAACTCCAGTCCAAATCATACGACCACAAAACTTGAACTTAGTTTCCGCTTTCCTACCAAAGTGTTTGTTGTCAAGAAATTGGATCACAAACAGTAAAATGTAAATGTAAAATTTGTTTGTTCACAAACACTTAGGCGCATATCTTGTCCAAAACATACGCTCACAAAAATAGAACTAAGTTTTTGCTCACCCACCCAAGTGTTTGTAGTCAAGCAACTGGATCACAAACTGTTGGGCGGGTAGGCGGGGAACATTATTCCAAACCACACGCTTATCAAATTTAAACTTAGTTCCCGCCCACCCACCAAGTGTTTGTTGTCAAGAAATTGGATCACAAACACCAATCCAAACCACAGTTAAATAAAAATATTTAAGGTTTTAATGTTGCAAGTGCACAGTACCCAAACGACTCGATGACACCAAAGACGTTCAACGTATGTTACAAAAAAACTCTCTCGAACACCAACCATACTAAGCCCTAAGATTTTCCAGGACCAATCCAAGTCTGTCCACCCACGCCTTTAGAGTTATCAGAACAACTTGGAGCCCAACGTGGGGTCATTGCTAAATCTAGGTTCTCTTGAGAAACAGAGCTTTTAATTCATGAAACAAAGTTTATCAAGAAGGTCCTAGCAACATTATCGATGGACATCCTACAAGATCAACTTCGAAAACAACATTCCTTCAAGTTTTTAATCTCTAAGGAGAGTTTTATCTGAAGGGGAACCATGCATCTAGCTCTACTTAAGTATCAATGTCTCAGAACCTTAAGAGATCTATAGCTACGCCTGGACAAATCCAAACAAATACCAAGAATTTTCCAACCGAAGGTGTGTAACTGACTTTGCTGGCCTATTCCATGAATTATGATACCACAGTTTGTGCATCTCAAATATCTTCAAGTTAAGGCTTAGGAGTGCCAATTGGAAGCCGACGGAATTTGGTTGATTGAGGTCTTAACCTGGAAAATTTTTAGAAATGATAAAGCAACAAACTAATTACCATAATGGCAGTACTAGTGGGCTAATAAAAATTAGGACAAATTAAATTGTAGAAAAATTGCAAAAATGGGAAGAATAACGCCTTTTTGATGGAACGAGGAGAATGCGGAAATTTGGGAAAAGTGTAGCAGCCAAGCGACAACTGGCCTGTACAAACGGCTGCTAGGACCAAGGGTGTCAAACACACCTCTTGCAAACCTACAAATCACACAATTCAGATTTTAAAGGTGCAATCATAGCTTTTAAAAAAACCGCTTGGAACTTGCTAAGTACGGAGGTTGAAGGACTTGTGGGGAACGGCTTTAGTAAGCAGAAGAACTGTTCCTTTACTACAAGAAGTTTGTATAACTTGGGTACGAACAAGATCAAGTACAAAACTAAGGTCAGAGATGACATCTTTGCAAAATGAGAAGAGAAGTGGAGCCTACCTGGAAACACAGCGGAATGAACCAGGAGGCTAATTAGAAAAGTTACATCTGGCCGTTAAGGGATCATGGGGAAGTGAGTTACCATGTTACTCAATTTCTAACAAGATACAGATGCTTTGGGTTGTACTTGCACGAATCTGGATCAAGTGAGTGCATGTACATTAGGGAAGAGAACACAGAGCACACTCTGTTGAAATTTGAATGCTATTGGCCTAACAAAGAAAACGCTCATAGAGGCCTAGAAGAGTAACAGGACAATATCATCGAAACACTGCTAGAGAGTGACACAAATTGGAAGATTGTAGAAAAAATATTTAAGGATATAAAGAAGAAACTGGATGAAAGAGCTTGTTCTACTGGAAGGTTGTTTACTAATTACGGGACAATAGTTTTAACAGAAGTGCCCGCCCACTCGCCTAAGTGATATTAATCTAGAAATTGGACGAGGGCGAGGCACTCATTTCATTAATTGCGGGACAGTAGTTTCAACTGTACTGTTCGCCGACTCGTCCAAATGATAATTGAGAAATTGGATATTCTTCAGATTGATAGATCCAATCTTTTGAAAACAAAAGTTGGGTGGGTGAGCGGGACTAGTTTACTGATTGCGGAACAGTAGTTTTAGCTGTAGTTCTTGCCCACACATTCAACGAGTTTGTGATCCGGAAATTCGATATTCTTCTCAGTTATCTTGAGTTGAATTGATTAATATTTAAAACAGTTTCAAGAATTAATAACAAAGATATTTTTCAATGTGATTATATAAATTTTATATTGTAGTATTAATTTAAAATCTTACCCCAATTAAAATCTATCGTTTCATTAGTAGCAGCAAACGTATTCCCATATGATACCTTCCCTTTTTAACCAAAATTATAAAACCAAATCGGACCATGTAAAGCCATTACTTGGTCTTTGAAAGCCCATTTACCTGGAGCAGCATCGTCTAAGGAACTATATAATTCTATTGGATAAAATGATTAGTATTTATTTTCACAAATTAAATAACATTTTACCAAATATCCCAAGGCGATAATTGAATGTGACTAGAATAACGTTTCTTTTATTCATAAAATAATCAGGCACTATTCGGTCCTGATTATTTTATGAATAATATATATATATATATTTATATATATATATATATATATATAATATGCTTCTTGATGAGCCTCCTATGAAACCTCCATAATGTATGAATACTATTACAGGAAGTATTGATTTTGTAGTTGGTACCTTGAATGATTGAATTGAAGTTTTAATAAAATTTAAAAAAAATATTTATTTAATAAAATTACTTACTTTTGGTACATATACCTTTAAATAAAGACAATCTTTAATAGAAGGATGTTGATTGAATAAATAATTTTTTGGTATGCAGATATTAGAATCTTTTGTGGCTTGTAACGTTCTAGTCCAAGGGTCTACTGGAACTGGGGCCTATAAATAAATAAAAAATTCTATACCAAAAGCAAGAAGAGTGTACATATTACGTAGAAAATTAATCGGAAATATTAAATAAATTGAGAAATAGGAGTTTGAGCATTAGAACTTACTAAAACTAATTATGGAGAGAACACAATATGAAAAACTGGATTTCTTTTGACTATATTAAAAACAAATTGAATGCTTCAATGATCATTGCGGATTAAAAACATAACAATAAAGTTATGACTCCTAGATGCTCAAAAACTGCTTCTAGAGATCGTGATGAAGATTTTTGGTCAGCCCCAGTTTTGGTTTTCTGCTACAAATAGACATTTTCAACGTGGGCAATTTATTAGCTTGCAAAGAGAAAGTTAACAAAAATATACCGCCATGTATCATATTAAGCCAACGTACGCTTGATTAGCAAAAACGGGCTATACATTAGAGTAGTAAAAGAAGGTGCGCGCTAGGGCACCTCCCACCACTTTTTTCAAGGTCAAGGCCACGCCTCAAGGTCAACTTGGTGCACTTTTTTCAAGGTCAAGGCCACGCCTCAAGGTCAACTTGGTGCACTTTTTTCAAGGTCAAGGCCACGCCTCAAGGTCAACTTGGTGCACTTTTTTCAAGGTCAAGGCCACGCCTCAAGGTCAACTTGGTGCACTTTTTTCAAGGTCAAGGCAACGCCTCAAGGTCAACACGGTGCACTTTTTTCAAAAGGTCACAACCATAAGGGCAACTCACCGCGCCCAATGCCACGCCTCCTCAAGGCCACTCTATGGGCACGTTAAGCGCACTCCCACCACACAAACTCCTATAAGTATTAAATTTTATACCATTCAGTTCAACGTTGAGCATCACTACACCAATGTCTTCCGAACCAGTTGTATATTTACCACCTGTAGAGGTCCTTATTATAAACAATGGTGTGCAAATTCCAATGCTTCCCCATATTGCAACGGAATATTTTCAACAAAAAGCATACATTTTGCTTGATATGATGAATGTGGATTTACAAACCTACGAAGAAGTTATTGTGGAATTCACAGATGAAGAATTGGGCGACTTGGAACTGGATCCTGATCTTATTGTGTATAATCATAATTTAAAAATATTACGATTAAAGCTGTATGATGAGTGTTATAAAATCCATATTGTAATAATATTAGATGACTTTGAAAAAGATATATTAGATGAATATATTTAAGAGTTTATAAAATTAAGTTTTTTTATTTATAAACCTTATTATAAAATGAAACGTGTACACTTTGTAGACGAAAACAAAATAAAATATATGTATCTTTGGAACTTTGCACATCAACAAGCTAGAAAAGGAGTTTGGATGCTTAAAGCTCTAGATAGAAGTAGATTTGCACAACGTATTGAAAAAATCAATAAGACCATATCATCTGTTTTGGATGAAGGACATAGGCAAAGAATTTACCTTGAACGATTTAGTGGTAGTGGGGATGTAGATATGGTGGTAGTGGAAAAGTGTAGATATAAATGAGAAATATTTACTAAACTTCTCTAGTTTTAATCATGTGGGCTGCATACGCCGAGATGAACTTATCAGTACCAACAGATTTAAAAAGTGCAATAGAAACATTACATGGTCGGTTTTACATTTTTTGTATGGATGCTTGTCGTGCCCAAAATCGATTAGATTGTTTCGAAAGTAATGAAGTCTATCATATAAGAGAAACAAAGTATGGTTTGGGGATGAAAATTTGTTACGATTATCATCTTGGTATAATTTCATTAGAAGAATTTTGTGAGCAATTACTGAAAGTTGATATTTTATATGATTTTATTTATGATATAGAAGAGTTTTTACCAACACACATAAAATGTAACATTCGTCAAAAAAATGAATTAACACCAGTGGATTTATGTTCATCAATCACCAGAGTAATGCACATATTAAAAAAACTTTCTGAAGATTGTTATCGAATGCGAAGAAGTATAGAAAATGAGGTTTTGGAAATGGATTTAAGAAAAATTGACAAAATGTATACATATGGGGTAGAATTATGTGAAAAAGTTTTACAACATCATATTCCATTGAAGCAATTTTGTGAAAAATTTGAAAAGTCCAGTGTTTTATTCAAATATTTAAAAGAAATAAAAAAGTTTCTTCCAGATAATATTTTCAATCAACCCAATATGATAGAAGTAAACGCAACAATTCAAAAAATACATAAAAAACTTGAAAACTTATCCAAGGATGTTGGTTGGTTTAATAATAAGATTATACACCCATTTTTTGAACAAGATATGAATACTTTAATGAAAAAATATGAATATGGGATAAATAATTGTACCGATTTTTTAAATGAATTTATTTCATTGAATTGTCTGTACAATAGATTTCAAGAAGTAGATGTATTATTTAGATTTGCTGCTGATATTAAACTTTACCTGTAATATATGTATTGATGTTTTAATAAAATAAAAAATATATATTTAAAAAATGTTTTTATTAATTCATTACAAAATCATTATACAATTGATAAACATTTGATAATGCACACATAGAGACATGTTTTGAGTGATATAAGCATTTTGATTCAGTTAGAGTTAAAGCTGGATGTTCATCAAATTCTTGTATAGGGATCTTTGTAAATTTTTGTAAAAAAATAACTTTTTCTCTTCCTTTAACATAAATTGTATCCCCCTTGATGTCTTGTAGTATATTTTTAAGTTGGTGTTGTGGTGTAAATCCTTGATTCCATTCAATGCAGTGGTGATTATTGATTAACCATATAGCTTGCTTTTTAAATTCTGCTTCCAATAAGTGGAATGGAAAGGGGGGTTTAAATACGTAGTGGGCTATTCGAGTGCCATCAAAAATTGCCAATTCTTTTGGTGAAAACTCTTTAGAACCAATTTTAAATCCTTGGACATCAATAATTAACATTTTATTTTCAATTTAGAAAACTCTTTAAAAAGTTTATTTTTAAGAGAGTACAAATAAATTTGTTTTTTTAACCTTTTTAATTTTGTTTTATGAATAATTAATCTTTTATTAAATTCCTTTTCCATTTACAACTGTCTGACCGCCTTGGTAAATGGATTGTAACTGATCATCTTATCGTGAAGAATGAGGCATACAGCAGAAGTGTTAGCTTTTGTAGATTCACTTGTGTCAAATTCAATTCTAATTTCAACAGCATTTGATTGCAATGTTTCGTTTTGATTACTACAATCAATTAGTACTATTGGTGTTGTTTCCTTAAATTCTTTGCGATTAAAAAGAGGTTCAATTTCTTTGTGATAATAAGATTGTTGAAAATTTGCATACATTTCATATAATTGCGCAATTTGATTTGTTTTAAAATTTAAATTTAAATTATCATAAGGATATCTTTCAGAATTTAAATAAACTCGAAGATTTGTAAGTTCATTATGATCAAATTGACTCATATCCATTTTATTTTTGTTTTTACGATCTGTCTGTAACCCGAAAATTATATATCTCGGTGTTTCTAATTGAGTAGCTGTTTTCACAGCCCATGTATGTCTTGTTGTTTCTGGCAACGAAGGATATTCATGTAATTCCCAAGATCTGAAAGCTATAGATAAATCCTCATTTTTTCCCAATAATTTTGTCAATCTAAGTTGTTCAGCTAATCCTACAGAAATGTGAGGAACTTTCCAATTGATTTTATTAATTGTCACTTTAACAGTTTCATCTTCGGTGGATATGAGTGCATCAAGATCAGTATTACTACGTATTAAAACTAGTTCTTGTTTTGTGTTTATTATAATTTTCTTATAATCCTCAGCAAATCCTAATAACATTTTAAGTGGTATGCAAACATTGAAATTTCCATCCGCATCTACCATATCATCTTGCTCTGTAGCAGTTTTTGAAAACCATCCAGCATTTTGTAATTTTTGATTAGAATTAAAGGACAAGTAACCTTTCAATGTTGATGTTAAACCAACATTTCTAGTAGAGTCAATTACAACACCATTTAATTCATAGCGAAGTTCACTAAATAGATAAGCAATACCGTTGTTAATAAACTTTGTTTTCTTCGGTTTTTTACTATCAGCAGTTCCTTGCAATTTCCCTTCTATGTAAATAAAGCTTTCACTCGGCAATGTGTACATATCTTGTTGTTGAATCGGAATTCTGATTTCATCGTTGTTGTTGAAACTTGTTGATGCATATGGTTGATGTGTGTGAAATTGAGAATTTGCGATTGAGTTGTCAATAAAGACATTTTCTTTAACATTAAGTATGCTCATTATTTAATATAGTTTAAATCCTAAAGATTTTAAAAATATAATGTTTTCTGATGTTAATCTGTTGCGTGCAGATTGTCTAATGATAGAATTAGTTGTTGTCTTCAAGTTATAAGGTAAATTTTTGTAACCATAATTACGCATACTATGATATTGCACTACCATATTCAAGACACTTTCTTTAAATGAAGTCCTACTGTGATGGTCTCTCCTCTGAAATTGACTATATTTCCATCTTGGTCCACTATTTTAAGTGTTATGTTAGTAATAGTTGATGTATTAATTGGTAAATATATAACCGTCTCAGGGGACTGTACAATTTTATAACCCGGTGGTACCGTGGGAAAAAACTGGAACAATGTATGACCCAATCTTCCGTTTCTATAAGAACTGGTTGTAATACTACAATCCACACATAAAGAATTTATTTTTAAAATATCTGTTGAAAAGTCTGATTCAGTCGAAATATCTTTTGGTAATAATTTTTTATTAAAACCCAATAATGTTCCAATTGTATTATCCTTAGTAAAATCAATAGATGCTGTACACTTTATATGCACTTTTAATGTATTATTATTTCCTCTAATTTTGATATCTTCGTTATGCTTTTGAAGTTGTTTTTGTAAATAGTTGTTTAAGTCAGTAATTTCATAAGATCCTACAGGAATTGTAATTTCTTTATTGCCACCATAGTAAAATTTGTTATTGCTATCATCTACGTTTGCAATTGAATAAAATGATTCAAAATTTGTTAAGCCCAATACAAAATTTTCATCTTCTTTTAGATATAATGGAGGATTGAAATCTGCCTCCAGGATTGAATTTTTGCCAGTAAAAGTAATATTATAAGACATACTCGTTTGACATCAAACATACAAATGATGAATTTTTTATAATGTATTTTTATATAAAAAATTTAAACATAAATGTCCACAATTATAGGTGTTATACTTTTGAAAAGCATCGTGATTATATAAAATATTCTTTTTACCATCTCTATAAAAATATCTTAATAATTCTAGAGGTGGTTTTAAATTACCAAAACTGTCAAAATATTTAATATTATTATTATTTCTAATATAAGCTACCCAATGAGAACCAATTTTTGATTTTTTTTCTAAATTTACAATACCACATTCTTTTGCATTCATTTTAGTTGGTAATTCATCTAGCATGTATACACCTCTAAAATGTGGAATGTTTTTTGCATATTTATACAAGTCAATATTGGTTAATGCTCTTTGTGGTAGCTTTCCTATTAGTTTTTTTTATAGGGATAAATGTAAAGACCGTGACCACTTTTGTATGGTTTCACATATAAACCATCACCAATTTTATAACCCTCTTTACTATTTACTTTGGATTTTAATACATCTTCTTCTACTTTGTTATGTCGTTGTTGTTCTTCTAGTTGTCTTTTTAATGCTCTTTTTTTCATCATAGCATTTGCAATTCCAATAGCGCCAGAAATTATAGCTCCTAAAAAGCCACCACTGTGTGGTATTTTAATAATCCTTGAAGGCATTTTTTTTTTTCTTATATATTTTGTTTTACGTTTACCGCCTTTACCTAATTTAATTTTTGCCATATATACATTAGACTTGGATTTTAGAGTTCTTCTTTTTTTTAAAGCTTTTCGACGTCTTAGACTCATACCTAATTTGGTTGTTATGCCTTTAATTTTTGCTAACATTACATTAGACTTTGATTTTGAAATTTTTCGTTTTGAAGTTTTTCGACGTCTTAGACTCATACCTAATTTGGTTTTTAATTTCATAATACCAGACACACCTAGCGCGGCAAACTTTTCACCAATACCAGCGTCAGATGCTTTTAATCTTAACACTGCCTGTCTGCTTAGCAATCTATCCGCTTCGTGCCGCTTAGAAATATCGGAATATTTTGAATATGCAATATCGTGTTGTTTGCAATGTTCGTCTAATGGGTTTATGCCTTTATCACCTCTTTTGAGTCTTTTTTCTAATTTTGTTCCTGGACCACAAAAATTGTATCCCGGAATATGAAATTCCCGTGTAGTTTTATTAATTAATTTGTTGACAAATCCACGTCCGTTAATTTTTTTGGTACGTTTAGTCTTTCTTTTACGAGTTAACATAATATACTAAATAACAATACAGAATGTAGGTGTACTTATATATTCTATGAAGTATTGACAAATTGATCAGTTTAACTACAGATTTAGAAGCATAATGAGAGTTGTAAAACAAACTCAATCTTTACCAATTAACAATCAAGATGTAGATTGTTCTGAGAATACGTTTCAACGACATAGTGAGTTGCTTAGTGGTGGTTGTAAAAGAGGATTGATTATTGGTTGTTCTGGGTGTGGAAAAACAAATATTATAATTAGTTTACTTTTACATCCAAACGGTTTAAGATTTCAAAATGTTTATATTTACTCAAAAACATTACATCAATCAAAATATCAATATTTAAAAAAAGTTATTGAACCTATAAAGGGTATGGGTTATTTTGAATATGATAACAGTGATCAGATTTCATCACCACAAGAAACCAAAGAAAATTCAGTTTTTATATTTGATGATGTTGTATGTTGCAATCAAAGCATAATGAGGGATTATTTTAGTTTTGGTCGACACAATAACATAGATTGCTTTTATATTTGTCAAACATACACTAAAATACCAAAACAACTTATAAGAGATAATGCTAATATATTGATTATATTTGAGCAAGATAATACCAATTTAAAACACATTTACGATGATCATGTAGGTGTAGATATGTCATACCAACAATTTAGAGATATTTGTTCCTATTGTTGGAAAGAGAAATATGGATTTTTAGTTATTGATAAAGAAAGTGAAATAAAATCTGGACGCTATAGAAAAGGATTTGATTCATTTATTTATTTATAAACAATATATAAATATATTGTATGTTTGAGTTCCAACAGTTTGCATCTACATGTAGTTTAATAAACATCATGGACAAGCAATTAGTCAAGCAGTTATTAAAAACTCGACGTATTGTAAAAAAAAAGTTTCAAGATTTGAAATCTGATTATGCACAGTCGCAGTCACATATGCGATCGGCCTATCAACCAATAACCAAACCAATAGAAGACCTTATTGCAAATCTCAAAGTTAAATTGGAACCAAAATTTGAAAAAATTGAGGAAACTGAAGAAATTAAAAATGAAACACCAAAAAAGAAAAAGTATGGTAGAAGGTCATCCCCTATTAAAATGGAAGAATTTGTAACACCAACTAATACTACCATTGATACAAGTATTCTTCCACAAGTTTACGAACACACCCCTTCTACATCCAATACACAGCCAATAGTCGAAGACCTATATGTTGCTGATAATGATGATGATGATGATGATGATGATGATGATGAATATGCAAATGTTGAAGTCCAAACTAAAAAGATGAGTGATTTGGATGAATATGTAAAACAATTTTCCACATTACCTAAAGCCTACATTTACGACATGATATCTGATACAACGAGGGCTATGGATCACACATATGGAATAAGAGTGGTACCAACTGAAGATGGAGACAAACATAATTATGCTATTGGTAATGGAGTTGTTACCTTCAGAGGTGATGATGTAGTTATTAAAACAGTTATAAATGGGCAAACTTTTGAACGCATATATACAGGTACACCGGGTTTGTATGAGTTATTATTCAAGAAGGTACCAACAGGATTTAGGAGTGTGGATGTAACTAATTATATGGAAATTGTTAATAAAACAAATGCAGCAAAACATGGTTATATACCAACCGGTAAATTAATAGGAACTAAACTACCAAAATATAATAACATAATTGCACCTTTGCTTGATAGGCGAAAAGCAATTCCGGTTAGACTCACACCTCAATCATTTCGTACAGGTAAAGCACTACTTGAATACGACAATAAGCCATTAGAATTTATATATTGGGACAATCCTAATGAATTAGTTAATCGTCTGCGCCTTCTAATTTCTTCCCAAGCTGCTGGGCATACTGGACATAATAATGAAATTACTTTAATAATTGAAGAGTTGCGAGAAGCGAAAATTATTAAATAACGGTAACATAGATGTAAACTCTCATTAACTGATTGAGTTTTAAGAAATAAACATGACCATTGATAAATTTGGAAGAACACTATATTCGAAACATAACGATATCGACATAATACTTCAATCAACATCACCAAAAAAATACAGTTATACAATTACACTAAATTTTTTTAGTGATACAACGCTCAACAATAGATATCTTTTATATAATACTTTATCAAATTACATTTTTCCACACAAATCGGCTACAATTGTATCGGCTTTCATTAGTAATAATTCTCAAATAAGAATAAACGGTTCACCATTCTATGAGAATGCTTTACGTAATTTACCTTTAAAAAGGGGGGATACTATAGAATTTCCAGAACAATATGTTGGTGGAAATATGGTAACGTTATATGCTGAGTTAGTACTTAAATGTCCTGTGGAAGAAGAATATAGTCCAGTTGTTGAAGAAAATGGTTAAGAATAAGATAACAAATGTTAAACAAGAAATTGTTGAAGAAATTCACAAACCAGCTCGTAAAAATTTCAAGCGAAGACATGTTATAGTAAAGGGTCTTAAAGATTTAATTCAAGCAGATTTAGTGGAAATGATACCCTATGCTAAATTCAATAAAGGATTTAGATATATTTTAGTAGTTATTAATGTATTTTCAAAATTTGTTTGGGCATTTCCAGTAAAAAGAAAGACTGGAAAAGATGTTTCATCTGCCATGGAAAAGATATTTCTAATTAAAAAAAATGTTGTAAAAAATGTTCAAACAGATATGGGTACGGAATTTTACAATAAAGACTTTCAAACGTTAATGAAAAAATACAACATAAATCACTATAGCACATATTCAATTCAAAAGGCGTCCGTTGTAGAAAGAGTTAATCGCACTCTAAAGAACAACATGTGGAAACAGTTTAGTTTACAAGGAAATTATAAATGGTTAGATATTTTACCAGAAATTGTTAACAAATACAATAATACCAAACATAGCACTATTGGCATGAAACCCATTAATGTTGACAATAAAACAGAAAAAGCTATCTTACAAAATTCATACAATCATTTAAAATTGGTTGACTCTAAGGCTAAGAAATTTCGCGTTGGTGACAGCGTACGTATTAGTAAATATAGAAGTGAATTTGCTAAAGGATATACTCCAAACTGGTCAAATGAAATATTTACTATAAATAAAATTCAAGCAACGTATCCATCAACATACTTATTAACGGATCAAAATAAACAAGAGATTAAGGGTGGTTTTTATGAATACGAACTTCAGAAAGTAAAATATCCAGATATTTATTTAGTTGAAAAAGTAATTAGAAGAAAAGGAAATAAAGTATTTGTTAAATGGTTAGGGTTTGACTCGTCACATAACTCTTGGATTTCGAAGGATAATGTACAATAAACCCCCACCTCTTTTATGTTTATTATTTAAGAGATTTTAAACGCACACAAGCTCAGTGTTTGTTAAAATTGCTTTCGTTGTGGTATTGATATAGGAGATTGGCAAACAACCGATACAACTATGGGAAAACATAAAAGATTGTCACCAAGCGAGATTTACAATTTGTTTATGAAAGAAGAAAAAAAAAGACCCAAAAAAGCAAGAATCAATCAATAAAAAAATAAGTTTTGAATTAAAACCATTGAGAGAAACAATAGGAGAACATTATTATAATTTATTAGTATTGTTTGAACAACAATTTAACCAAGAATATAAACAAACAGAAGAAGAAGAAGAGGAAGACTATAAACATGTGGAAAAAATAATGAAACCACATTATATGAATGTATTAGTATTATATTATAAACAAAAAAAATTAAATGAATTACTTAAATAACTATAAAACTATTGAATAAAAGTATTTTGTAAGATCTTTTAATAAATTTAATATTTTATTTTAAATTGTCTTTTATTTTATTTACAAAAATGCAGACATCATCTACCCTGTTATATACATTACGATAGTAATCTTGAAACACCACCACCATTATATTTGTGTCATAAATGCAACTAATAATAATTAAAAAATTGTAATAAAACAATATAATAATATAAACGACTTTTATTTAAAATACACTTTTGTGACCCCCTCCCCACTCTTCCCTCACCATGTTTAGCATTTAAGAGATTTCAAAAAATACAAAAATTTAGTGTTGGTTTAAGAGATTTCAAAAAATACAAAAATTTAGTGTTGGTTAAAATGTCTTTGGATGATGGTGCATGTCTTAGAAAGTTTTCAATATTTGAAGATCGGTTGCAAACATTTAAAAACTGGGTTGGAATTATAACACCCAAATCACTTGCCGAAGCTGGTTTTGTTTATTTGCAACATTTGGACCATGTTCAATGCTTTTGTTGTGGAGTCAATATTTCACGTTGGGAACCAAGCGATACGGCTATGGGGGAACATATAAAATTTTCACCAAGTTGTGAATTTGTAAAACTAATTAATCAAGGTGAAACAAAAAAAAAAGAAGAATCAAAAAATAAAGAAATGAGTATTAGATCAAAACAATTAATAAACATATTAGAAGGACAGTGCTTACGTTTATTATTTTTATTCAATAAAAAAAAAGAAGAATTGGTAATAAAAGAAGCGGAAAACAAACAGGAAAATAGAAAACTAGAACAACAAATAAAAATCTTTAACATAATAGAAGAAAAGCTTGGTAGTGTATCATTAGTAATTCAATTACTTGAATAACTATGAAACTAATAAACAAAAATATTTTGTAATTACTTTTTAATAAATTTAATATTTTATTTTAAATTGTTTTATTTTATTTATAAAAAAAAAAATTATAATTAATGTTAAAATAGTAGTAGTAGTATTTATTGATAAACATGATGTTTTACAATTTAAATTTTAAAACTAACTTAATCTAATTATCTATAATATATGGAAATACAATACAAAACAATACAATACAATACAATACAATACAATACAAATCAGTGCATTGCAAAACATTAATATAGAATACAATACAATATACACCATACATATAAAACAAACTGTATAGTTCAAAAGTTAAAACTTAAAGCTAATATAAAAATTATTGGGAATTTAAAAATTCGTCAAAAAAATTTATTTTGTAAATAATGTTTGGCACTTGTTCTAAATTTACGGTAAGTTTTTCAGACTTTATATTTAAAGGTAAAGCATTAAACATTTTTTTCCATTATAAATGACGGAATTCTTGCAAAGAGTAGAGTGAGGGGTGGGGAGTTTAAATAAATAGTTTTATTTAAAGAAAGCTGTAAAATAAGAAAAAAAAAAATAAACACAAAATGTAAAATAGATTTACTTTTATTATTATATATATTAAAAAATACAAAAAAAAATATTAAAAAATATAAAAATGTATAATTAAAAATACAAAAAAATATAAAAAATATAAAAAAATACAAAAAAAAAATATAAAAATACAAAAAAAATACAAAAGACAAAATACAAAAAAAAATTAAAAACTAAACAGGGGGGCTTGCATTGGAGTCTGGGGGGCTGATTGCAGAGGAGTCTGGGGGGCTGCTTACAGTGGAGTCTAGGGGGCTGCTTACAGTGGAGTCTAGGGGGCTGCTTGCAGTGGAGTCTGGGGAGTTTTCCGTTCCAACAGGGTGCCGAGGTGGAGTGAGCCCGTACAACAGGCAGTCCATCTCCCACATTGCCATGTACTCGGCATCTTGAAACTCGTACATCCCCACAGCACTCAATACTCGCTCGGGGATGTATCCAGCAGCTCTCGACAAGAACATCCTAATTTCAGGATGCACGCTCACTTTCGATACGAACTGCATCATGCAGATCTCATCCTCTAAAAACTCGCGACAAAAAATCGTCGCGAGTTTAAAGGTCTTTAATTGACCCCTTGTCCACTGCAAACAAAAAAAGAAAACATATAAATAAATATTATATAAACATAATAAAAAAACTGAATAAATAAAATAAAATTGAATAAATAAAATTTACTTACTCCGTTTTCAAAGAATGGAAACAAACTCCTTTCTTCTTCCCACAAATTTATTTTAAAATCCAGATACTCTAGCAGGTAGCCAATCTCGGCTATGAAGTCGGGGGAATCAACAAAACAGGGCATTTTACTTTTTGTTTTTTCACTTAACTGTTTGCACTACAACTTAACTGTTTGCACTTCACAATTTGCAGATAAAATGCATACTGGTAGTGCAAGTATTTATACTATATCAATCCCACTATTTTTCTTAGTAGTGGGGAAAACAAAGTTGATGACCATGAACAAGTGCAGATGTGCAGTTCAAGGTCACAACATATATTTTACGCACAAAAAAAAAAAAAAAAAAAAAAAAAAAAAAAAAAAAAAAAAAAAAAATGCGGTCACAAATTTATTAAAACAAAATTACAAATTATCAATTGCTTCGGAAATAATTTCATTTGCATTAATAGATAATTTACGCTTTTTAACATCTTGCTCCAATAAATCAGGAAAAATATATAAAAGTTCTTTTATTCCATATGCATTATCGTTTGCAATAAATGGTATCATTAATGCCTCAATGTTTTGTAAACTATCACCAGTCATATTAACCAAATTCCAAATTAAATTATTGTAAAACGTTGAAAATTGTTGCTTTTTGAGTTTCTCTAGAAGATCTTTTACCAGCGGTAGCAATTTCCATAATTCCATAACTGATTCATTTGCTAACATTACAAACGAACTATCTGTTTCAGAAATTTTAATAATTTTTCTGTTTTTATAACTTTCAAAATGTAGTGTGAGGTTTTGCATTGAAATCGGATTCCAGTTTTCTTCAATAGTGTTCTCTAAATAGTTGGTAATAATACCTTGCAGATCTAAGAACTGTATCCATTCATTTTCTTTAAAAAGGACGCACTGTTTTGAGTTGCCACTTATTTGTATAACTGTATGGAAATCTTGAAAATCTGCGGGGGGGGTCCAGGGGGGGCAGAGCCCCCCCTGGTCCGGGGGCGGCGGGGGTGGCAGGGGGGTGGGGGCGGCCGGGGGCGGTGGGGGTGGGGGCGGCAAGGGGCATGGACTGTGAGTTGGGGCAGGGGGCTGTGAGTTGGCGGCTGGGGGCAAGGTGGTGTTTTACAAGGTGATCTAGTCTGCAAATGCATGCAATTAAAACCACATTCCAATACTTTTTTTTATTTATTGCTTTACTACCTATCTGTATAAAGGCGAAACCACATTCCAATACTTTTTTATTTCTTATTTTACTTGTATAAAACCGTGTGTATTTTCAATCTTTAAGATAGTTGCAAAATGAATTCTCAAGAAGCACCTAACTCCATCTTACGGGGATTGTTAGAAACTCCGTTAAGGCGCGATGGGTGCGACTACGAGTTGAATGTTGATAATCAACCTCAACTTTATGAATTCTTTTTCGGGCCACCCCCTTTGCCTGAAATTTTAAATATTTCTAGTGCTGTAACTGTTAACAGCAATTTAACTAATATAGTTTTAACTCCGTGTCCACAAAGTATAGTGAGTGTGTGCATGGATCAAGAAGGAATCAATCCATCATCTATTCTTCAAGAGGGATTAATGGATTGTTCATATAGTGTTGACAGCATTATTATGAATGTCATTAATCCCAATGACGGTTCTTCTTCCCGTGCCTCAACAACAACATCAATTGACAATTTCATGTGTGTTTCGTGTGATAGTGATGATAGTGAGAACTACAGCAATTTTGAAAATGGAGTTAAACGTTGTTCAACTCCATATCAAGGGGACAACATCTACGGCACGACTAGTTCTTGGTGCGGTAGTGATTTTTCTAACAATAAACATAAGTGTAGTGAGTCTCTCCTCGCGATTACTATAGACAGTTCTTCGTGTAGTGACTCGGAGATTATCCCCGAAGTCATATTAATTGACAATTCCTCGTGTGGAAGTGACTTTCCTCCAAATAATTTAATGTGTAGTGAGTCGGAGATTCCCCCCCCAAATTTAAATCCAAATACTATCGATTTGGATCTAAGTATGGGTTCTATTGAACAATTTAATCCAAGTGAAAGTTTTAATACTTCCTTAATAAACAATGCAATGGACACAGCTATAGTGCGTGCGGTTAGTGATATTGATCGAGAATTGCATGCTCTCGAAAATTCAATAGACAATCGAATAGTTAGACATCAAGAACTATCTGATTTAAAAGAACGTTTAATTAAAAAGTAGTTTCCTTTTTATTTATAGTAACCTCCCATCAACCCTTTCCATTATTTCCTATCATTCCTGACAATGTGCTGACACCTCCCCGTGGTATTGTTGGGTAACGCCAAGATCAGCTTCCTTTAAATAAAATTCTCCGAAGAAAATAGAAACATTCAGTGTGCATCTTTCAAACATAATACACATCATGAACTGCTTTAAGTGTAATAAATTATACAAAAGTGAAAGGTCGCTAAAAAGACACTATAAAGAGAGTTGTGGTTTAAACAATGATTCACCTCCGAGCAAACAACAAAAAACAAATCCAGGTAAGTTTATTTTTTTAATAATTTTTAAATCTATTAAGTTATAATATTTTTCAGATAAGTTTTGCAATGATTGTAAAACTATCATTCCGTCACGTTCATACAACAGTCATCTAAAAAGCTTTCACCATAAGAAGAATTGTTGTCTGGCTATAGATGATGGTGTAGAGTTAATAACAACTGCATTTAAAAGCAGAATTGTTACATATAGAGTCAAATCAAACCGCGACTATTTAAATTTAACTGATTTTATGAATGAAATTAAAGATAAAGTAAATAAATTAACAAACAAAGTTGTAAATAAATTTTGTGCTGTTAAAATAAGTTTTGAATTATTTGGTATGTACACAATTAGTGAAAAAGAATTATTTGAAATAAAATCGTTCAATACTGCTAACAAAGTTGCAACTATCTCTACATCATTTGAAGAGTTGTATGATACTTTTAGACAAATTATCGACACAAAAATGTCTGAATTTCAAGAACGTGATTCAGGTAAGTGCTAAGTTGTAAGTTATATATTATTTAACTTAATAAATATATTATTATAGGTTGGGCGTTAGAAAAAATACTGTTTTTAGAAGTCAACTTCAACAAGTATAATCCTCTCCGTGCTTCATCATACATTCCACTGCCTACAGAAATTAAAAGAAAGCAAGCAATTATAAACATTAAAAATGAAGATGATTGCTGTTTTGCATGGAGTGTTGTTGCAGCAGTACGCCAACCGACTGGAAACCCCAGTAAAACTTCATCATATGAACATTATAGTGAGGTATTTAATTTTAATGATATAAATTTTCCAATTAAGTTAAGTGATATCGAAAAATTTGAAAAAAGTAATAATGTGTCAATTAATGTTTATGGTTTAGAGTATTACTTTAAAGATGGAATCAGGAAATATGAAATTGTTGGTCCTATGCATTACACAAAATTAAAAAAACCTATTCACATAAATTTGCTATTATTCAGTGATGATGATGGTATTAATCACTACTGCTACATTAAAAACTTATCTAAATTAGTTTCAACTCAAATTTCTAATCATCATCAAGCAAAACACTTTTGTGATGGATGTCTACAATACTTTAAAACTAATTTTAAATTATTAAGACATTTAGAAAATGATTGCAATTACTTGTATACACAAATTCCTTGCACGGAAACAAAAATTAATAAATTTGGAAAATCAGTGCCAGAAAATATATTAGAATTTGAAAATTTCCAAAAACAATTATCGGTACCATTTGTTGTTTACGCTGACTTTGAATGTGCTTTAAAACCAATGTTAACTTGCTCTCCTGATCCAACAAAGTCTTTCAGTACTAAAACATATGAACATGAACCATATTCTTTTGCATACTATATTAAATGTAATTATGATGATTCATTATCAAAATTAGAAATTTATCGTGGTCTTAACCCCGAACTAATATTTATTGAGAAATTAGAAACTGATTTAAAAAATATATATCACAAACATTTGAAACCAATAAAGTTGATGATAATGACGATGCAAGACAAAAATGAATATCAAAATTCAACAGTTTGTCATATTTGTGATACAACCTTTTCTGATAAAGATATAAAAGTAAGAGATCATTGTCATTTGACCGGAAAATTCAGAGGTGCCGCTCACTCCAACTGTAATTTACAATATAAAAATCCAAATCATATACCTATATTTTTTCACAATTTAAATTATGACTCTCATTTGTTTATTAGAAATTTGGCTTTAAATAATGAAAAAATTAATGTTATTGCACAAACAAAAGAAAAATATATATCCTTTACAAAACAAGTTCTGGTTGATGTAATTAATAAAGAAAACGTACACATTCAAATGAGGTTCTTAGACTCTTTTAAATTTATGCCACAATCATTAGAAAAATTATCAAAAAATTTAAGTCCTCAAGAATGTATTGAAGTAAAAAAATATTTTAAAGATTCAAAACAATTCAATTTTATAAGACAAAAAGGTGTATTTCCTTACTCCTACATTGATAATTGTTTAAAATTAAATGAAAGAAAACTGCCTGCAATTGAAGAATTTTATGATAAATTAAGAGAAGAAAATATTTCGATAGAAGATTACCAACGAGCTTGTGATGTATGGGATTTATTCAAATGTCAAACTATTGGTGATTATGCTGACATATATTTAAAATCAGATGTTCTAATTTTAGCAGACGTTTTTGAAAATTTTCGTAAAATTTGTTTGAAAAATTATAAACTAGACCCGGCACATTACTTTACTGCCCCTGGTTTAAGTTGGGATGCTATGCTAAAATTTACCAAGGTAAAATTAGAACTACTAACTGACATTGATATGTTACATTTTTTCAAAAAGGGTATCCGTGGTGGTGTTAGTACATGTGTTGGTAGACAAGCTGAAGCAAACAACAAATTTTTACCAAACTATGATCCCACTAAACTAATCTCATTTTTAATGTACCTTGATGCAACTAATTTATATGGTGGTTCTATGTCTGAATATTTACCCGAAAAAGATTTTAATTGGTTAACACCTGAAGAAATAGAACAGTTAAATGTATTTGATATATCTGATACATCCGATATAGGTTATGTTTTGGAAGTTGACTTAGAATATCCATCTGAATTACATGATACTCATAATGATTTTCCATTTTGTCCAGAAAACATAATTCCACCAAACAGTAAATTTGCAAAATTGATTCCAAATTTATATGATAAAAATAAATACATTATTCATTACAGAAACTTAAAGCAATGTTTAAATAATGGTTTAAAATTGAAAAAAATTCATCGTGTTATTCAATTCAAACAATCACATTGGCTTAAAGGATATATTGATTTAAATACTAAGATGCGAAATGCATCAAAAAATGATTTTGAGAAATTATTCTTTAAACTTATGAACAATAGCGTATTTGGGAAAACAATGGAAAATTTAGACAATCGAATTGATATAAAACTTGTTAGCCATTGGAGTAAGTTAGGTAAACAATTCGGAGCAGAAGTATTTATAGCCAAACCAAATTTTAAAAATTGTTCAATATTTTCGGAAAATTTAGTTGCAATTCAGATGAATAAAGTAAAAGTGTATTATAATAAACCAATATATGTTGGATTTTCTATATTAGATTTATCAAAGACAGTTATGTATGATTTTTATTATAACTATTTAAAACCAATGTATAATGAAAACGTGTCATTATTATATACGGATACCGATTCACTAATATTAGATGTAAAAACTGATAATTTTTATGATGATATGAAACAAAATTTAAATTATTTTGACACATCCAATTACAAGGATGGTAATATTCATGACATACAAAGAAATAAATCTATTTTGGGTAAAATGAAAGATGAATATGTTGGTGAACCTATTCAAAGTTTCTATGGTACCGGAGCAAAGGCATATTGTGTGGTAACACCGACATCAGTAACAAAAAAAGCAAAAGGGGTTAAAAAGTGTGCTATTGATAAACAATTAACGGTGCATGATTTCCAAAATATTCTAAAAGGTAATAACAAGTTATGTAGAATGTTTATTTTTCGGTCACATTTACACAATATGTACACTGAATTAAAAAATAAAGTAGCATTGACCAACTTTGATGATAAAAGATATATAATTCCTGATTCCATGAAAACATTAGCTTGGGGGCATAAATTATTAGATAGTGACCCTTGGAAACAAAATATTGATATGTTTTTTGAAGTAGCAGAAGAAATTGAAAAAGAAGAATCTGAACAAAATGTAGAGACATTATTTAGTGTAAATAATAAATCACTTTGGCAAAGTAATATAGATCTATTATGGAAAGTGGTTGAGAATGAAGCACTCGTAACTTTTTAAAAATATTTATTAATAAGTAATATATTTAGTGTACATTTTATTTGTAATAAAATATAATATATAAGTAAGAAACAATGTTAGAATAATAATTGATAATATGTTAACAAAATTGTACAATGTTGAATTATTAAAACTAATGGTATTTTGAAAACTTGCTGTTATGTTTGTATTATTTTTTAACCTATAAATGATGTTGTATCCTAAATGGTTGTTGGCATTTATTGAGGTTTTGCATGTTTTTGGATGGTAAATATAGTCCATATCCATTTGTTTCCATGTTGAATTTTTAATTGAAATATAACATTCGTTTGTATTTTTTGGTTTTGACACATACAATGTGTTGTTTAAAATTGTAGAGAGTAAAATAAAAGTTGATACATTCATGGCGACGGCAAAAGATACAATAATCAATGTTGTTGTGTAACATTATATAAGTAAATGTTTTAGCCTGAGAATCAAATTGATTTAAAAAAAAAGTGGTGACTATGACAGGTGTAGCTTTAGAAAAGTGGTATTGAAGAAGTGTGCCAAGTTGGCCTTGGAAGGGTGTGGCCATGACCTTGAAAAATCGTGGTCATGGTCTTGACCTTGGAGGGGCGTTATGGTCTTGAGGAAGCGTGGCCATGGTCTTGACCTTAGAGGGGCGTGATGACCTTGAGGAAGCATGGCCTTGACTATGGAGAAGTGTAATGGCCTTGACCTTGGAGAGGGCGTGATGGCCTTGACCATGGAGGGGCGTGATGGCTTGAGGAGGCGTGGCCATGGCAATGGCCTTGACCTTGAAAAAAGTGGTGGGAGGTGCCCTAGCGCGCACCTTCTTTTACTACTCATTAGGCCACACACGTTTTAGATATTGCATTGGAATTAGACTTTGAGGGAAGCACAAGTAAGTCATTGGCATTAAAAAGATACTAGTTGGCTTCCTTGCAAACCCGCATCATTACTGATATCGATAATGAGAGAAGCGAGACTACGCGTGCATTTACACAAAAACTTAACAACGCTCCTGGTGCGCACGCACGTGAACTAAGTAGTAACTGTCGATGCCATTGGGAGCGTACGCCAAAAAGCTTTATAGCGTATGCTTTAAACATGTTAAAAAAAGTGACCGTGTAAATATGCCAATGTTCTGCACTGGCTAGCTGTAAAAAAATATGTCTGTATGGAGAAAACTATGTGGAGAAAGCCTTTAAAAGAATGTCGAACGTTGCATTTTAGCTCAACACCAAAAGAATGCTTCTTACTACCTCAATGCTTGATGCCAAGAATGTTGTCGAGGCAATGTACCCACCCACAGACTGAAAGGCTCTAGAACAGGCTATACCCGCAAAATAGTTTCTACTGATCCACAGGAACATCAAAGATATCTTTTGGATCCTACTTGTATTGTGCTATATTCTAGCCCAAACCATTTTGTTGAGTTTTATCAAATTTAAACGTTGTAAGTCAACAACGCTTATTTAAAGTACTTTGTGGACACCAACACCTTTTTCTACATCTTAAAAAACAGACATACAACAAAATATTGATTTTTTTATTAAAAAAGTTGGAAAAATTAATTTTTGGGAAAACTTAATCTTATTAATTGAAACCAAATTTTCCAAAAACTTTAAATAAATTAACAATCAAGATCAACTGGAGGTTGCAAGCCCATTCCTCATACCTAATGTATCTGGACAACTGCATGTCTGCACGTCTCCAACCAATTAGAGGCCCATTCAAAGAGCTTTGGTGAAACTACTTAACTAAACCCACTACATCGTCAACATTTTAAACCTTTAAGACTAACTCGACAAGTAGAAAAGGATGTAAAATTAATTTAAAAAAACAGTTAACCATTTTTATAAATCTTTGAAAATTGTAAGCAAAATTAACGACCGACATCAGTTAAAGGACAGTCATACGCTGATACGTCTCCAATCAATTAGAATCCCACACAAAGAGCTTTGAGTTGGGTAAAACTACTAATCTGATTTCATCACACAATTGACATGTTTAAATCTTAACAAGTTCAGCAAGCAGAAAAGTTTCTAAAAAAAGGTTCAATCAATATGAACTTTAAATTTTGGGGAAACGTTCATTGTTTCTGAACCAGTTTTTGGTAAACAAATAGTCGGTGGATAAAACACAACGCTACTCTTAACAGGATTATCCTTTGATAACTAACGCTTGGGCGGGTGGGCGGGAACCAAATTTAAATTGTGGGCGGAAAACTTTTTCTACTTTCATTGTTATTCCCACTTTTTGTATTTTTGTAGCTATTATATACAAGAAAAGGAATATTTATTAACACTTATTAATCAGAGAATTGCATAACAATAAGTCCTTTAATAACAAACGCTTGGGTGGGTGGGCGGGAACCAAGTTTGAATTATGGGTGGAATTTTTTTTCTATTGTATTTTTTGATTCATTGTTACTATCACCTCTTGTGTTCTTGTACCTATTATATACAAGAGAAGGAATGTTGGATCTCATTTATTAATCAGAGAATTGTTTAACAATGAATTCCTTGGTAACAAACGCTTGGTGGAAACTAAGCTTAAATTGCGGGCGAATTTTTTTTTCTGTTTTAACCCGCCTACCCACCCAAGTGCTAGTTACCAAAGGATTTTTTGTTACTTCCATCTCTTGTGTTCTTGTAGCTATTATAAATAAGAGAAGGAATCTTAGTTCTCACTTAATAATTGGAGAATTGTTCAACAATGAATCGCTTGGTAACAAACGCTTGGGCAGGTGGGCGGGAACCAATTTTGAATTAGAAGCGGAAAACTACTTCTACTGTAACCCACCCACCAGCCCAAGTGTTAGTTACTAAAAGATTCATTATTACTCCCACTTCTTGTGTTTTTGTAGCTATAATATACAAAAGAAGGAATGTTAGTTCTCACTTATTAATCAGAAAATTGTTTAACAATAAATCCCTTGATAACTAACGCTTAGGCGGGTGGGCGGGAATCAAATCTGAATTGTAGGCAAAAACGTTTTCTACTGTAACCCATCAACCCGCCCAAGTGTTAGTTGTCAAAGCAGTTATTGTTACTCCCACCTCTTGTGTTCTTGTAGCTATTATATATATAAGAGAAGGAATGTTAGTTCTCACTTATTAATCAGAGAGTTGTTTAACAATAAACCCCTTGATAACAAACGCTTGGGCGGGTGGGCGGGAACCAAGTTTAAATTAAAAGCAAAAAACTACTTCTACTGTAATCCACCCACCAGCCCAAGTGTTAGTTACTAAAAGATTCATTATTATTCCCATCTCTTGTGTTTTTGTAGCTATAATATACAAAAGAAGGAATGTTAGTTCTCACTTATTATTCAGAAAATTGTTTAACAATAAATTCCTTTATAACTAACGTTTGGGCGGGTGGGCGGGAACCAAGTTTGAATTGTATACGGAAAACTTTTTCTACTGTAACCCACCCACCTGCCCCAGTGTTAGTTACTAAAAGATTCATTATTACTCCCACTTCTTGTGTTCTTGTAGCTATAATATAAAAAAGAAGGAATGTTGGATCTCGCTTATTAAACAGAAAGTTGGTTAACAATAAATTTCTTAAAAACTAACGCTTGGGTAGGTGGGCGGGAACTATCTACATTGGTCTTTAGTTTAAGTTCAAGATTTATGTGAACGACATAAAGCCATGTCAACAATCTTCCTCAACATTAGTAATACAAATTGTTTTTTGGCTTTTTGGCCTAAAAAGTTTATTAATGATAACTCAATTTGTAAAAAATAGATAAAAATTCATGTAATACACATTGTATAACCTCTAAATTACTGTCTTTGCAATTTTCTTTTTTGCAATATGTAGAAATAGAAAAAACTAAATTACTTTTAAACTATTCATTGGAATTTAATAAAATTTGTCAACAATGCTTTTCAATGTTTGTAATACAAACTGTCAAAAATAGATCAAAATTCATTCAATATATTTTGCATAATCTCTAAATTAATGTTTTTGCACCATTCTTGTTCGCAATACGTAGAAATTAAAAAAAAAACAATTAAACATTAGTAATACCATGCTTTGGTTTTTATTGCAGCGTCAAAAAAGACTTCTAGATTTTATTATATTAGTCTGCACGGCTCATATTGTTACCATTGCATCCCTATGCATCCACCAACAACGTTTTTTTTTAATTCTTTATATAAATCGACCTCAGCCACTTTTAATATTAAGCAAAACTCCATTTGTTACACCAAAAAATAGACATACGACAATTCTAACTTAACCTCTGGTAAATAGGAAAAAAGTGAATAAAACCGCACTTGAAGCCTGGCCCCTCGACAACTGACTCACTAACAACTTTGTTATGTGTTGTTTTTTAGAACTTTGTGGTCTAAGCCGATTAAAGTAAATCTCTAACAACAATGATATTTTGAGAAACAAATGGCTATCAAATACGACCAAAGACGTTCTGGACGTTGGTAACCATTCTTGCAATCATTACTTTATTTACTGCTGCTTATAGAAGCTCTGTGATGGTCATGCCAACCCATGTTTGAAGATTCTTTAGCCATGATATCCTTCTTCCGACAGCTCTTTTTCCTGCTACTTTCCCTTGCAATATTTTTTGCAATAGCTGGAATCTGCTTTTATTCCTCATAATATGTATTGGAGTTTTCTGCATTTTATGGTGTTGAGTATTTCTTTTTCCTTTTGCATTCTGTGAAGGATCTCAGTGTTGATTATGCGATCCTTCCACGAAACTCTCAACATCCTTCGATATAACCACATTTCAAATGCTTTTAGTTTCCTGCTCATAGCATTGGTTAGTGTCCACGATTCAACTCCGTAAAAAAAAACCTAGCAGCGAAGAATTCTCAGCTTTGTGGCTCTTTAGTAGAGATCCCATACGGTAGTGCCAAGATACGTGTATCTATTTACTTTCTCAATGGGTTTCTGATTGACGGTGATGTGGCAATTTCTAATGTGGGATTTACTAATAATTATGAGTTTGGTCTTTTTGATGTTTATATCAAGGCCATACCTTTTGCTACTAGCTGTTATTCTATTCATGAGGTGTTGTAGTTTCTCGATGCTATCAGTAAATATCACTGTATCATGCGCGTAACGTATATTATTTATGGTTTTACCGATTAGCGATATTTCAGTTTCTAAGTCTTCCAGAGCTTCTCTGAATATATATTCCAAATTTATATTGAATATCAACGGCGATAATATGCAGCCTTGCCTCGCTTCTCGTAGAACGTTCACCTGTTCTGTCGTTCTAATCTGACAACGGTTGATAGGTTCCAGTAAAAGTTTTTTGGTGTTTTCAATCCATTCCATCGTTCTTCAAAATCTCTATTATTTTTTGATGTTGTACTCTATCGAAGGCCTTTTGGTAATCAACAAAGCAAGCAAAAATATTACAAATCATGTCTCTGCATCGTTGAAATAACACTTGAATGCTACATGTGTACCTACCGCGTTTCTGAAACCAATTGCGTTGGTGATATTTGGTCTTTAAAAAGTTCGTATATTCTCTTATGGATTATTTTGAGAAATAGTTTCAAAAGGTGACTCATAAGACTTATGGTTCTAAACTCTGTATTTTAGTACACTGGAACAAGTCATTGCTCAGTTATAGAGCGTTAGCGCAGCACGCTAACAGTCCGGGGTTCAATCCCCGAAAATGACTAAAAAAATAACTTGCTCTTTATCCACCGAGGTGATTCGGAAGTCACCTAATAAGACATTGGTCCCATCAACCCCCTTAAAACAAGTCGTAAGACTTTTGGGGCAATGTTAAATACCTGTAAAACGAGCAATAAAGAAGAATTTGCGGATTTTTAAGTAAAAAATCCTTTGGGTACCCAATCTCAATTTTCAAAAATACTTAATTAATTTTTATTATATTTTCTCCTACCTTGCGCATATTCTTGTCAACTGTAACCTCTACTGTCGTACTTTATAGCAGTAGAATTCCAAAATTTGGCTATAACTGTTGAAAAGTTTAAAATTTTGATTGTGAAACATAAAAAGTCGCAAAATCCAACTTTAGATTACCAAAATATTGTTTAACTTGCTTTAAATGGTTCAAAACTGCAAAATTTAATTTTTTGATTATCAAATATAGCAAAATCCGGCCATTAATTGTCTACATTTTGTCAAAAAGCACCAAAATCTGGCTATAACTGTTATAAAGTGTAAAATTTTATTCAAGAAACATTAAAAGTAGCAAATTCAGCTATAAATTATCAAAATATTGTCAAAAAGCACTCAAAACTAGTTATAAATGGTTGATATTTTGTGAGGATGTTAACATTTTTACAAAATTCTTATATGTTTTCTTTTGTTGTTGACAAACAAATAAGTTTTTTGTAGTCTAAACATTTTTTTGTTTTGTTAAAAGAATTTTTTGCGTTTGTTTTAGTTTTTCACACTACTATAGTAAGTAGGATAAAAATTCTTGGAAAAAAAAACAATATCAGATGTTACAAGATCTGTTTTTGAGTCACCTAGTAGAAAATTGGGTGACAGGTTTTTTTACCAATATTAAAAAAAATCGCTAATCTTTACTGAATTAAAAACTGAACAAAATAGTTGCAACTTAATATATAGATTAAATAATATGCTTTTAGTAAAAGTAAAGAAAAAGAGAGACTTGTCTACAAAACAATATAACTTTTGCAAGCGCAGATTTACGGTAGACGCTAAAACAAGTAAAAAATTTTGCAATAGTTAATATGCAGTTAAAGGTACAGCCAATATTAAAAATTGTTTTAATTTAGTTTCCTGAGAAAAATTTATACAAAAATTTAAGAAAAAAGTACAGTTATAGTTATAGGAAAAAGTAGATTTTTGGCTTAATATTGTGAAACATATATTATGATGGTGTAGTAAGCTTTAATATTGAAAAAACTATAGTACTTATTAATTTGGCAACCTAACAGTAGTAAATAACACAAAAAAGATATAAAAATGAGCACTCCGAAAGATTAAAAAACATTTGCTAAAAAAAAAAAATAGATACTCTAGTCCCAACGGGTAAACATATATTGAAAAATATTATTGCAAGAATAAGAGGTGTAATCAGTGACAACAAAAAACCCGTCTAAGCCAAAATAGTTGAAGTGATGAACGCGCTAAAATACCTAATGCCTAACTAATTTCAAAAACTTTATAAAAAAAAAACGTTGTGCTTTGTAGTTGAGATAATTAAATTATATGGGGCACCAGTGTAGTAGGTCAAATAGCAACAAAAAAATTTAGTGCGATGAACCACAAAAAAAACCAATTACGGTAGTTAGTGTTTATTAAACAGTTTCTACACGGGTTATACAAGTGGTGGCTAAACTAATTCCAATTTATTTGCTGCTTAAAAAAAATTAAGGCTAGGCAGCAATTTTTTGCTACATAAAAGATAAAATAGACAGACCCCAATGCTACTATAACTACATAAACTAGAACTTTAATTAAGAAAGTCACACTATAAGTCACAAAAAAACCTGTGAAAGTAAAGTATTTTTTACTCAGTTTCTAACACATGTGCTTTGAAAACTATTTAAAACGCATAAACATCATTATTCATAATTGCATCTATTGCGGAGAACCAGACATCCTAAAACATACAATCTTGAAATTCAAAAGATAGGTTGCAATAATGCAAATTCAGGAAAAAAGATTCATACGAAAAATGCCAAAAACATTATTTACAAAATGTTAAACAAAAAAAAGCACGAAAGTTTATCTCAAATGTATTACAAGAGAATCTGATAAACAAAAAAAAATTGTTTTACTAAACAGTTTAATCAACAAAACACTGACTTAGTTTGTGGCTTGGAAGTTGTTTTTTTTTAATATTTGTGGTCTAAAAAAAATTTTAAACTTTGTTCGGATAAAATAACGCCAAAAATTAAATTCTGCTCTTACTAGCAATAAACTACTGTGTAGCATTGGCTTACTTAAAAAATTCTTTTTTCAAAAAAAAATTATATTGTTCCAAACTGTTTAAGTATAGTTAGATGTAATTCTGAATTGCTTAAACATACTTACAAGTTGTTCCAAATTAATGTAACAAACAAACGTCACTTTTTTGAAGTATTGCATATAACAATTTATTAAAATACACAAATAAACTTTAAATATTTCAATATAAATGTTTACATAAATTAATTTAATAAATTAAACACTAAACAATTTTTTATTACTATATACAATGTTTAATAACAAATCTAATAAACTTTTTTTGTGTTATTAAATTGAATAATTACAATAACATAAGTTGTAATCAAATTAACAAAAGTGAAAAGCATAGCAAAATCAACATTAAAAAATCCAGCTGCTGAAAATTTTGGACATCTAACTTCTGCTTGTTGTGCCAAGATAAAAAGCTTTTCACGCAGTTCTGTCATTTTGGAATATTTGTAAAGAGCCTTGTAAGAAAGATTTATGGTAATTTTTCCTTCATCCACTACTGTTTCACACATAGTTGCAATCACAACACCTTGACCCTGAAACAATAAAATTAGAAAAAAAATATTAGAACAATTTGATTTCAAAACATTAATCCAAAAATCACAACTTAATGAATTTGAAAACAATTTGTATCAAACTCACCACCATTAACGATATCCAAAAAATTCCATTTAAATTAACATCTAAACCAAATAGCTCTTCACTTCTCAGCGCTATATCAACTAAGTATAAAATTTGCAGCATACAATTTATCATTAACATAAATAATTCTTTGCCAAACAAAAAATTAAAAGTAGCAATTAAATTACCTACACAATTATTAGCATTTATTAATTTGTGTAAACAAAACGACAAATTATTCAAATTATATAACTCAAGATTACAAATAATTTTATTGATAACTTGCATCCTCATTTTAATGCATTTTAAAATAAAACAATGTAATATTGCTGAGGTTAAAACGTAATTAAACATTATATAAACTACTATGTAGCAAAATCTGTGTATATAGTCTAGTTTTAAAAAAAGAAAGAAATCTAATAAAAAAAAAATTAACATTGATACATATAAAAAAATTAGATATATTTTAATTTTTTTAATTTTAATGTCCATGTTTACTGGTAATAACGAATCTAGTTGATCAAAGTATTCCAATAGTAATTTAAATTTGACATGCTTTGTAAATGTAGCTTCTAATGTAAGAAAGTTAATACAAATTATTGTCAAAACATCTAATATATCATACGTGCTGAATACTCTAAACTTCAAAAACATGCAGAACACTGATGAGTAAATTATGATTAGTATAATACCATAAATGTATGTCTTAGTAAAAGTTTTTGTTTTAAAATTATAGAATGGCAATAAGCCTATTATACTACAATACATAATAAGTGGTTTCAAGTTGTTAGCAACACTAATCATGTTTGAATGAATTTATTGGATAGAATCGTTTTACTTAATTGGGTAAATATTATTAGTTCTGTATTTCATTAGTTGATTGAAATGTTATTAATGTAAGTAATAATAATAAATTTTTCCACTAACAGCAAAGTATTGAAGTTTTATATTGCGATAAGAAGCTAAATCTAATTGTTTTCTGTCTATACAAACAGACCTTTTTTTATTTTTTAAATTAATAAACGAGGTATTTTATGTAAATGTTTATATCTAGTAAAAGAAACATACACTCGTGTTTCAGGGTATGCATTCATCATTAGTGTGTTTAGCCAGACAATTTACATAAAATCAAATTAACTATTAAACAGTTTATGCCTTTTTTTCAAATCAAGTACAAAATTAGTTAGTTTTCTTTAATTAAATTAATAAAATTCAACATATTTAATAATTAAATTAAATTAAATTAAATTAAATTAAATTATTATTACTCACCACCATCAACAATATCCAAGAAATACTATTTACCGTTACATTCACTCCAAAAACCTTGTCTTGTATCAATAAATAAACTAAGACAAAAATTTGTAGAACACTATTTACTATTGTAATAAAGATTTTTTTGCCAAATATTATATTAAAAGTAAAAACCACATTACCAACACAGTTATTAGCATGTATTAATTTATCCAAACACAACGACGAATAGTTTACATTATAAAATTCAAGGTCACAAATCATTTTATTAATAACTTGAATCCTCATTTTAATACATTTTAATATAAAAAAGTGCAATATAGTAGAAGTTAAAACGTAATTAACCATTGCATAAATTACCAAATAACATATTCGATGTACAAAATTAAGATCTAAAAAAATAAAAAAATCCAAACAGAAAAAAATAATAATTGAAGAATACATAAGAATTAAATATAATTTAATTTTTTTAATTCTTAAATCATATCCAGTTAGAAATAAATCTAATTCATTGAAATAATCTAATAATAATATAAATGAATTATGATTTATGTATGTTGTTTCCAATATGATATAGCTAATACTAAGCTCAGTAATTATGTCTAATATGTCATATGAAAATATTAATTTGCAATACAAATAAATGCAAAATAAAAATAAGTTTAGTATTATTAATATGATACCATAATATGTTTTGGTAATAATTGTTTTTAGTTTAAAATTATAAAATGGAAATAAGCCTATTAAGCTACAAAATACTATAAGTGGTTTCAAGTTATTAGCAACACTAGTCATGTTTGACTAAACTTATTAAAATACTTCTTTTAGCTTAATTTGATAATAGAGATAATTTTTATAAATTATGTTGATTGATTATAGGCACTTTTGTTAATGAAATGAATTAATAATTTATTCAAAATCAGTCAATTGAATCACAGCGGCCAAAGGTCAAGCATACATAATTGTTTCTAGATGGCGATACCAATCTTTTGTTTCATTATTTATTATAGAAGCATTAAATTTATTATCCTCTAGTAAAAATAGTTTGTTACCAACAAACAAACATCACAATCATTAAACGTCCCATCAAATTGTTTACGCATATTTTAACTTTATTAACAAACTTAGATGTAGAAAACATTTCATTCTGGGCTTTATTTATAATTATTTGACATATACAGTGTTATAAAAAAAGAATGATAAATAAATTTTTCGTTAACAATACAACTCCTGGTAAATTTAAATATATTTCTGTAACATGAAAATTTCTTGTTGCAAAGTAGATGTAATTGTTTAATTTAAATGTTACTTTATTGGTCCAAACAGTTTTGTGTACGTGCTCTACACATTTTGCTAAGTACCACTCACAAAACTCTGCTCCAAAATTATAACCTAGTACATTGCAGAAGATGATTAATCTTAAAATGTAATTCTTTTAATGTGCGCACTTCAAAATGCAATGAATACTTGATTTTGAAGTTGACGATTAAATACTTTTTCTTTTCTTGCGGGCTTGTGCTCTCATCTTTTAAAGTGTTAAATTAATATGAAACAATTTGTAAATTTATTTTACAATATTTAAATTGTAGAAAAAAGACAACATTACATCTATAATATAGCTTCATTCTATGCAATCTGCAGTTGTGTTGCAGTTACGTCATCATTTACAAGACTTACGTGTAGGCCTGCACGTTGAACATCGAAATTAATTTAAGAGCCCATTCAGGCTGCTATAAAAGAACAAAATTTTAGGCTTAAACTCTAATGATCCTTCTTAATGACCGAAGACATTAATCTGAAGTAAATCAAGAGGTCTACTAAGAAATCAATAATTTCTAAGATGATATTGAAAAATTATAAATTATTTTTGCATAAAGTAATAATAAATAATCCAATTTTTTAAACCAAGAGTTTTTCAAAAGTTTAGAAAGAAATTCGTTATAAACATTCCAAACCCTAGAAAAAACCAAATGTTTATTCAAAATTACTAACCAATCAGTCTTCTATGCACTTTAAGTAAGGTTAAAGCAAGGGTAATTTTGAACATAATTTAAAACCACATAGAATCTAACAATTTTCTCTCTGCCCACTAATATTAGGTTTGAAAAGATTACTCTGTAGTTTACCAATTAAACTACAACGATCGACTTTTTTTTATGTTGAAAGAAACTTTGATAAGATTTGGCTTAAAGATCAACTTTTAAAACTGCCTAGACTAAAGTTTAAACCGCAAAACTTTGATAGTTAAACTTCTGAAAAACGTTTCTATTCTCTGGTTTGATGCTGCCAAGTATTTGGGTATTACCTTTGATATTTACGTACAAATTGCACATTTAGTTTATCTTAGACAAAGCAAGATTAGCAAAAAATCTGCTAATTTTATTTTTTTGGTAAAGCAGCGGCATATTGTTTTAAAACAAAATGCAGATGTACACCACCATTACAAACAGCAAATTATTTTTGCGTTTTTAGTCTTTAAAATTACCTCAAAGTCTTTGGTATCCTCCCGCTGCGCCATTTAATCAAAATATTGACCAAAAAGTACTTTTATAATCTTGCGGAATACCCCTACCCGGATCTGGCTAGACTTGTTAAACCAGCCAACAATACATATTTCTGCAGGGTCATTGTAAAAGTTTGGGATTATATATCATCATCATCATCATCATCACCCAACTATATGCATCCACTGCAGGATATAAGCCTCCTCTAAACTTGTCCAACTTTTCCTATTTTGAGCAACTTGTACCCAATTTGGTGCTATTCGTTGTATGTCGTCTGTCCACCTGGTCGGGGGTTTACCCCTGCTGCGTGTGTCTGTTCGTGGTCTCCAGTCCAGTAGTTTTTTGGTCGAACGACCATCTTTGTATCGGGCGAGATGTCCTGCCCATTTCCACTTGATTGTAGCAATCCTTTTTATCACATCACATACTCCTGTTCTCTGTTGTATGTGTTCCTTTCTGATGTAATCTCGAAGTGAGATCCCCAACATCGCGCGCTCCATCGATCTCTGTGCTACCCTTAATTTCTTTGCAGTAGATTTTGTTAAAGTTAGGGTCTCTGCCCCATATGTGATGACTGGTAGCACGCATTGATCATATATTTTCCGCTTCAAGCACATTGGTAAATCGTTTTTTAAGATGGTTTTCAGTTTACCGAATGCAGCCCAGCCGAGACCGATTCGACGCTTGATCTCGCAGGTCTGGTTATCACGACCGATTTGTAGTTCATGTCCGAGGTATTTATATACATATACCTGTACTGAGCGAACATATCTCAGTAAACAACGACATCGGATTATATATACTCTAGTAAAATAGTGAATTTAATTTTGGTGTGCGTAAATACAGTTAAAGTTGAACTGTCAAAAAAAAGTAAATAAATTAGTGCACAATTTAAAAAAAAAAACGGCATATTTAAAGTAATTACATAATCTTAGACATTTATAAAGATTCTGTATAAGAGACCGATTAATCATCATTTTTTAAAGTTGCTTATCTTATAGCCTATAGGGCATTCTAATCAACAACCCTCTAAAGTCTCCAAACAAAAGGTATATAAGTCTTACCATCTTAAACTTTTTAGCATAATTTGGAAAGAGTAGTATTTAGAAAGTTTTTTCTTAAATAACAAAAAAAGTCGGTTTTTATTTTGATTAGGTATATTAACGATATCATCTCTAGAGTGTTTTTCCTTAAGTGAGTAGTTTTCAGATCTTGAAGACAATAACAAAATAAATCATGAGATTACAATTTAAGTTTGGTAATAGTCATTGTAATATTATGATTCTTTCTATTTTCAAAAAAAATAATTAAATATTAAAAAAAAAATCATTGTAAAGTTTTCTTTCTTTTTGACATAATCAAAACAATCTAGTTAATAATTCAAAAGAATAAGCAGATATTTTTTAATGGTCTTAAAGACTAATTGCATTATTGTTCATTTACATTGTTAAGTTTTTAGAACAAATTAACTTCATCATAGATACTATGGATTTTGACCAAAACGTTCTACATCAGATTTTCTGATTTATGTCAGTCACAAATGAAATATTTTTTACAAAAAAGAAAAGAATCTTGCAGCAATTCTACAAACTTGTAAAGCGTTTGATAGGATATGGCATCTTAATCTTGTCAACAAATCTTGTTAGATAAGTCTTAATAAAAAAAACTGTAAATCTTATTAATAGTTTTTTTCCTATAGAAAGGGGGGGGGGGGGGGGGGATCAAATTTTTTAAATTCTACCAAGCATGTTTTTTTGATTTTACGAAAGTAATATTTGAGGTAATTTAAACATTTGTGATGGGGGCATTTCACCTATGTTAACCGGGGGGACCCTTTACTGCTTATGCGTGTTACAAAAAATTAAGTGATTTTGTTCTTATCCAATGGGATAAAACTAATAATAATGAATTCTGCCAATAATAAATAGTGGGACAAAGCAAATATGTCACAGTCAAACGATATGAGCAAATCGGAAAGTCAATCCGGTTCTATATCGGACTATCCTTCTGATTGACTTCAGCTGCAAGGTGAGAAATTTCTTCTTTATTTCGCGTTTTTACAGCTATTTTACTTCGCTCCAGAGGTCTTACGACTTGTTTGAAAGGGGTTGATTGGACCAACAGCTTATTAAGTGACTTCCGAATCACCCCGGTAGATAAAAAGCAAAGTTATTATTTTAGTCATATTCGGGGATCAAACTCTAGACTGTTAGCGTGCTACGCTAACGCTCTATAACTGAGCTATCTCACCGTTTAATCTTCCAATTAAGAAAAAAACAGGATAGACCAACTAAAAAAGATTCGGCAAATTAAATAGGAAATTATATGTGTTATAAGATCTGTGAACCAAGAAATCAACAAAAATAAATTTATAACTTATCTTAAAAACAATTAGTCATCAATGTTGTAAATATATTATATCAAAAGCGACTGCACAACCTTCATATAAAATAAGAGTCATAACAGCAGATTAGATGCTTACCAAAAACATCTTCAACAAAGCGTGTTATATAAAAAACAAACACTTTTTTGTTTATAAAGCATGGTCATTCAAATGCAAGAACCGCTCTACAAAGCCGATCGAAGGAATTTCAAACACAACAATAAAATTAGCAACAAAAAGTCAGCAGACATTAATAAAAACATTTCAAAATCATCTAGGATTCATGCTCCAATTACTATTTACGATTATAGATATATAACACACATAAATTCCTCAACTAACACAAACCGACTAAAGCTTATCAAGGAATTAAAATCTAGATTTATTGAAAGACATAATATATATTGTAATGTTAGATCTTCAAAATCCAAACAATAGCTTTGCTACTGTCCTCATTAATGACATATAATTTCAGCCTCAAAATGCCTAACATAAACATTTGTTACTCAAAATTAATAGCTATTTTCGTAAAAAAATTTTTATTACATTTTATTTATAAAACAAAATATATCTTGTGCTATGTTTGTGGACTAAAATCCAAAATCTTATTTTATTCCAAAACTGATGTACTATTTAAAATCTTTCCAAAATCCTGCATCATAATAACAGAAGAGGCTCTGTAGTAATGATCAACCCAACTGTTACTCTAAAAAAAGATAACACTCTCAGCATTAACAACTCAATAAATAAATGCTTTTGTTTCTTACAAGATAAAATTTCTATTTTTTTAGTATAATATCTATTACACACAAAGAATGCGTAACCAAAAACGTTGTCGAACAGCAAGAGTTGTTGAAACTAAAAACAAATATGTGTGTGAAGATTGTGCACCTAAGCAAACAAATGTTCAAAATTGTTAGTTGGCTGATATAGAAAAGTTATTTGTAACGTATATTTCCCCATTTCAAAAAGATGTAGCGGAA
The DNA here is from genome assembly GCA_963932245.1 of Tachinus rufipes. Classification (NCBI taxonomy): domain Eukaryota; kingdom Metazoa; phylum Arthropoda; class Insecta; order Coleoptera; family Staphylinidae; genus Tachinus; species Tachinus rufipes. Next base: position 14,402,037 of record OZ010744.1, read on the forward strand.
AGATTAGATAAACTTACCAACTCAGTAGAAAATAAGAACAGTAGAATTGATATTTTAGAAGCAAAAAACAAAAGTTTACGAAAAGATCTTACAGTTCTACAAACAAAAGTAGATAATAATGATAATTTAATATATGAACTTAAAGACCGCCAGGAAAAAATAATTTAATGCTTAATAATATTCCCGAATCGTCAAAATCATTAACAAAACTTAGAAGATTTAAACGAAATTACGTACAATTTGCTCGGTTCTATTGTTGATATCCCAGAACCATGCAAAGTGATTAGAGTTGGAAAAAAATCTAATAAACCAAGACCTATAAAAGTAATATATGAGAACAAAGAAACGGTTATTAAAGTATTAAAAAAATCAACAGTTATTGGCAAACCAGGAAATAAAGTTGTTACAAAAGATTTTCAAAAAAGAAAAGAAGACGGAGAAAGTAACATTTATATTAAATACAAAAATGAACGACCATATATATTTACTAATAAGAAACATCCTGCAAAAAACTAAAAATATATCTACAAAATGCGGGAGGTATTAAAACAAAATTGTCCAAGTTTTTTCTAAATGTGAGTCTCGGCAATTATGATATAATTATAATAATGGAAACATAATTATCGGATGATGTTTTAAACCCGGAATTAAACCTTAAAAATCAGAACATATTCAGAAAAGATAGATGTAAATTGTCAAGCAACAAAAGTGGCGGAGGTGGTGTCTTATAAGCCGTTAAAAAAGATTTAAAGAGCATTAAAATTGAAAATATTTCTCAAACAGTTGATCAACTATTTGTTAGGTTACAATTTGGGAATACCAGTTATATATTTGGAGCTTTGTACATACTCTCAAGAGATAATGTTGCTAAATATAAAACTCATTCAGAAACATTAGAAAACATATCTTTGTGTTACCCAACTGACACATTAATAATTGGTGGAGACTACAAATTACCCAATGTTAAGTGGCTAAATGATGACTTGGGAGCAAATTCAAATGAATCTGCTCATATCTTATGTGAGTTATGCGCTCTTTTAAATTTGTACCAATGTAATAGTATCCCAAATCCTCGCAATGTATTTTTCGATTTAGTATTCTCTAATGAGAGAAACTTCACAGTGGATATAGCGGATGATATTCTGTTTGCAAATAGTGAACACCATGTAGCTTATTCTATCAACATGAATAAACCAAATTATGATCATGGAATAAATTATATTGAAATAATCCCAGACTTTAAAAGACCAGATTATCAATCAATTAATTTGTATTTAGCAAGTATTAATTGGCAAGACATTTTTGTGGAAAATAACGTTAGTGGTTCTGTTGAAAATGTATATAAAGTTTTGTATTAATAGTTATGTTCCACTAAAGCAGGTAATTAAAAGCTTTTACCCAAAATGGTTTTCTAGAGAGTTGATCAAACTAATTAAACAAGAAAAGGAAATCCATAAACAATATAAAGAAACTAGAAGTCTTAATTTGTTTAAAAAATTCAAACCTTAAGAAAAACCTTTATAGATTTAACTACTTCATTGTTTAAAACTTACTGCCAAAATGTTAGCAAAAATGTTTGTTTCAATCCAAAATCATTCTAGACTTTTGCAAATGAAAAACGAAAAACAGTAGGTTTTCCCGGAAGTATGACTTATGAAGATAGAATAAGCAACAATGGACATGATAGCGTAAATTTATTTGCAGATTTTTTTTTTTTTTCAAATGTGTATACAGAGGATCATTTGACTTTACCAACATTTGATTATGATTCTAATGTAAATTTGTTGCCCTTTAATTTAAACGTAATTGACATTTATAAATGCATAGAAAAACTGCCAAACTTTGAAGTTCCCGGGCCCGATGGAATACCAAACAAGTTTATTAAAGCATGCATTTGCACATTATCCAAACCTATTTTTGATCTTTTTAAGCAGTCTATTAAACAGGGAATTTTTCCAAATTTTTGGAAAAAGATTTATAGGGGAGTTTGCAATCAATCATGTATTCAAAAAATGCTTGATTTTATTGTTGCTTTACAGTTAAAATGGCTGTGTAAAGAAACTATAACGGATAATCAGCATGGATTTTTAAGTAGTAGATCCACACTAACAAACTTACTTTCATTTCAATCAGAAATACTGGAGTCATTTGACAATAAGTTTCAGGTAGATGCTGTATACACAGACTTTGAAAAAGCATTCGATAGAGTCAATCATAAAATTTTAATTGCCAAATTAAACTATCTAGGTTTTAATCAAAATGTAGTAAATTGGATCAAAAATTTTCTGGCGGGCAGAACGCAATGTGTTAACATAAATAACCACTTATCTAAACCAATCAACGTAGTTTCTGGTGTGTCTCAAGGAACTCATTGCGGTTCAATTTTGTTTTTGTTGTTTATAATTGATCTTCCAAATGTATTAAAAAACAGCAATTGTTTGATGTTTGCAGACGATCTAAAGGTATTTCGGCCTATTAGAAGCGAAACGGATTGCATTCGTCTACAAGATGATATAATCCGTATACATGAATGGTGCTAGTCCAATAATTTGGCGTTAAATGCGTCAAAATGTTTTTCAGTGTCGTTTCATAGATATAGTTTTGTTTTGCAATACAACTACAAAATTGTTGACGATCATTTAAAACGAGTCAATGAAATAAAAGATTTGGGGATTATTATGGACACAAAACTAAATTTTAATAAACATATTTCGAAAATTTGCATTAGAGCTAAGAAAATGTTAGGTTTTGTTAATAAAATAACATGTGATCTTTACCAAATAGGCAGCATAAATAAGATCGAAAATATTCAATCAAAATTTATAAAATCATTTTGTTTTAAATTAAACACTGCTGGCATTTACATTGCTCCAGAAAATGTTGTTACAAAATATAATTTATTAGATCTAAAAGACCGGCAATCTGTAAACGATTTGAGTTTTATTTTTAAATTAATTCATGGCTACACTTACTGCCCTTTTATATTAAGTAAGATAAGTTTTAACTTTTGCCAACAAAAATATACAAGACAGTCAAATGTATTTAAATGTAAATTGTATAAATCAAATTATAGTTTGTATGCACCTATGTGTCGTTGTATGTCTCTTTGTAATTCTCATCAGAATAATGTTAATTTTGATATATTTATGTATAATTTTGATAAATTTAAAAGGATGTGTCATGAACTGTATAAATGACATTAAACTGTTTTTATTTATGTATTTTAAAATATTTTTTTTGTGGGTTATTATTTATTAAACTGTATAAACTTATTATTATAAAATTACATGTATACACTTTATAATAACTAAATACTATTTTATTTTGTAAAGGCGGATGCCGTAAATAACGATTATTATTATTATTATTATTAACACTAACTTTAAACGTGATTTACATTACATTGTTGCTACTCCCATGTCAAAAAAATATGATTGTTGCTACAACAACTAGACATACGTCTTATGAATATAAGTAATATATTGGTAATGTTGAGTGTTTTATAAAAAATAAAAAGTTAAAATTGCAATACTATAGGCCAAAATTTGAGTTAGGTTTGCAAAGCTGCCATAGAGTGTGTTTTTGGATAGCAAATTTAGAAGTCCAGTTATTAATATTAGCATTATTTTTGAGAAAACTATAAAGTTTTTAAATACTAAAACATTGTGCTACTTTTATGTAGAACCTTTATGAAAAACTAACTATTTTGCAAATTTTAATCAGATTTTAACACTGTTTTAAAAAGCAATCTAAGTAAAATTGTTTTTTTTTTAATACAAAATTTTTTTTTTAATTTTCGCCTTCTAGCTTGTTTCAAATCTACAAATTTATTAATTTGGCAAAATCATAGATATTTAAGTCCCGCAACATTATTGCTGTAAAGATAAGAAAATCCTGTGAGTTTTTTATGCTTCTCAGCTAAACAAAATTAATTTTTAAACATTTAGTTACTATAAACTACTTTTAGAAATGAGTCTTCTTCAGACACATTAAGTAGTGTTTTGGAACCATAATCAATACCACCAGTCAATTTTATGTTAGAAATGGTTTGACATTTCATCATTCTTAAACAATCAAAAATTTTGTTAGCTGGCTTTTGAAAACAAAAAAAAACCACATAAATCAGATTATTAACACTGCACCTATACAGGGTGTTTCAAAACATGTGTCGGAAAATAAAGGGTTGGATTTCTTGGATAATTATAAAAAAAAAAAATCTTATTAACATGGTTTCGCAAACGTACGTTTTCAAGATACAAAGTGTAAAAAAAATATTTTTTTAAATTTTTGACAGTATCTCAGGTACGGAAAGAAAAAGTAGCAACATGATCACAAAACTTTTATTTTACAAAACTAAGCAATAACATAGAAAACAATAAAAATCACAAAAATTGTTGAAAATGACCTCCACATACGGTAACGCAATAATGCGATTTATTAGTTCTTTATCAGTATTTACTGATAATTTTTTGAGACCCCACAAAAAAAATCCAAAACATTTTCATCTGGAGACCATGAAAACCAAGCCTTTTGAAGAGCTTTTGCTGCAATTTCTTCGGCATTATCATAAATAAAATGCAAATTGCACATCTCACTATCACTGTAATTTTTATTTTGCTATTACCACGCAAGCAAAATACTAAGAATGAGCAAATTAATTGGGTAATAAAAATATTAAGTTCTCGCGATATTGACTCCTTTTGAAAAAATGGCAGTTTAACAACTAAACGACAGTATTCAATAACTCAAATGCATGAAACAAATGCATAAACGCTGACGACTAGATTAAAAACAATTGTTTTTATCAAAAATAAAACTTGTTGCTACTTGTTTTATGTTTTCCATCATAAAATGCCGTATTTCTCTAAAACGGTTTACGTTAGAGCTTTTGATTTAGAGTACCTTTTTGTGTAGAAAACATTGGTGGTTCTCAATGTTCTTTCAGAATGCCAATTTCTCAAGTGTCATAAAAATTAGAGCCATGAAAACCTCGCGCAACCCTAAAATCTATGTCAATGGTACATGAAAAAAAATGAATAAGTACTTAAAAAGTAGGTAATATTAATGCTAAGATGTGTACAGAAGCTGAGTTTTGTATCTCAAACTGTATACTAGACAATAATTTGAAACTCAACGGAATCTTAAATTTTAATTTAACAGCAAACAACTGCAGACAGGCAAATGGTTCAAAAGAAACAGCATATGGCGGTGTAGCAATATTTACCCACAACTCTCTATCGTGCATAGTTCGGGAGGATATCGCTGCTATGGCGCAGAAGGATACGTTCGAGTGTGCGACAGTGCAATGGATATTAAATGAACAGAAAACTGTGTGTTGTTTTATATAGAACGCCTCAATCGGATGTATATGTTTTTTTTTTTTCAAAAACTAGATAAACTTCTAGATATTGTTCTACAATCTAACTTTAATCAGGTGATAACAGGTGATTTTAACATTGACATTGCTACAAATACTAAGATAAGTGTTGATTTTTTTTAATTTGTTACAATCATATAATATGAAACCAACTATTAAAGAGTATACTAGAGTTACTGCTACAACTAAAACTATTATTGATAACATATTAACAAATTTTACTTATGATTATAATGCAAATGTAGTTCAAACTCATATATCGGATCATTATGCACAAAAAAATATTATAAAACATACAATCTCAACAAATAAAAGTAAATGTATACAGTCTAGAATACTTAATATTTCAAAATTTGTAAGCAATTTACTAGATAATAACATATTTCAAAATATTTACATAATACATTACAATACTAAGGAAATCTGGGAATTCTTTTTTCTAATAATTCGATTAAATTTTGAAGAATGTTTTTTATTGTTAACTATGAACAAACAATGTAAATCAAACAAAAATAAATATAATACCCCAGAAATAATAGAATGTAAAAAGACACTGGATCTACTATGTGTTCTAAGACATTACAGCAATCAAGCAAACAATCTCTATAAAAATCAAAATAAAATATACTGCTCCCTGCTAATAGCGAGAGATAAAAATATAATTAAAGATCAAATAGAACGCAGTGATAACACTCAAAAAGCTGCTTGGCACATAATAAATAAGCGCACAAATAAAAACAAAAAAAATAACACTTTGTTAATTGAAAACGGCATCAAACAAGTTAACGAATTAAACGCATATTTTATAAATGCAGCAAAAAATATGGTTGACATGCTTCCTAATATAAACGTTAGTATAAATATTGAACAAAACAATAAAACAATTTACTTAAATCCAACTAATGAAGAAGAAGTATATAATAAAATCATGTAGTTGAAAAATTCAAATAGTGCCGGTTACGACAATATAAATACTAAACTTCTAAAAACTTTTGCAAATGAAATAATAACACCACACAACATATCTGATAAACCAATCGCTAGAAGCTGGTTTCTTTCTAGAATCGCTTAAGATAGCAGTAGTTATACCTATACATAAAAAAGGTGATCCAGGAAGTTAATCAAATTATAGACCTATTAGTCTTTTAAGTGTATTTTAAAAAATTTAGAAAAAATCTTTTATGTAAGGCTTTACAATTTTTTTATTAGTTGTAAATTACTGTACGATGGTCAGCATGGTTTCATAAAAGGCAAATCGACAAGTACAGCATTATTTGAATTTATTGAGCATTTAGCAAGTGTCTTGGAAAAAACTATAATTCCAATAAGAATATGTTTAGATCTATCCAAGGCATTTGACAGTATAGATCACAATATTTTATTTCAAAAACTTAACAACTACGGCGTAAGAAGTGTAGCTCTAAAGTTGATACAAAGCTACTTGTTTATCAGAAAACAGAAAGTAAAAATGAGCAACATAGATTCCGATTATGAATATATAACAATGGGGATACCGCAAGGAAGTATTCTTGGTCCATTGCTATTTATCATATATGTGAATGATTTACCACTTGTAGTGAAAAGAATGGATGCTCTAATCGAAAGCTACGCTGACAATACAAATATGCTGCTAAGTGACTCATCAATTATAAATTTAATCCATAAATATCCGACTTACTCTACAAAGAAACCGAAAATTGGTTAGTTGAAAACAGACTTATTGAAAATCATTAAAAAACTCATGCAGTAATGTTTAGAAACAACCGAGCTAACCATGTACCTCTAACAGATATAAACCTTAGCAATCAAATCATAAGCGTAAAAAGCAATGTAAAGTTTTTAGGAATGTTTATAGATGATAAATTAAACTTGCAACTCCATATTCAAAACTTAATAAGCAAAGTAAACTCGGTGTGTTATCTGCTTTGCGAACTATCAAAAGTAATGGAATATCCAACACTAAAAACTGTGTATTATGCAAATTTTGAGTCACTTTTAAGATACGGAATTATATTTTACGGCCAAAGCAGCCATGCACAACAAGTGTTTAAGTGCCAAAAAAAGCTATTAGAATATTGTTGCGTCTGAAATACAAAGAATCTTGCAGAGAACAGTTTAAAAATCACAAAATTATGAGATTTTACAGCTTGTATATATATGAATTTTTAATTTTTAATTTTAAAACCAAAAGTAATTTTAACAAATTTAGATTGTTATGACACAAGACGTCAGCACGACTATGCATTGCCAAATTGCAGGTTACACATCAGCTCAAAATTGCCTCGATATAGTGCTATGAAATTATTTAATTATCTTCCAGAAAATATTAAAAGTATAACTAACTTACATCAATTTAAAAAAGTATTAGCTAATATGCTAATTGATAAAGAACTTTACAGTATAAACGATTTTTAAATATGTTAGTAATGTTTTGTGTTTGCATGTTTTTTTTTTTTTTAATTTCTGTACTTGTAATAGTATATGGGTAATTTCATTACTTTTCGACCAATTTGAAAAAGTCGACCTTTTTGATTTTGCTTAAATTTTTAGGGATCAAAATATGAATGAAAAAAATGAGATTTGCAAAATTTTAAACTTTAGAATATTGCCTGTTCAAAAAGACACACATTTGAAGGTCAGAAATTTTACAATTAAACGTCTTTTTTAGCTTATTTTGTATCTCAGATTTTGGGTTTTTGGAAAAAGATAAAAAGATAAAAAGGTTCACGATGGCTCAAATTATTCCTTATTACATGTACTTTAAAACCCATATTAAATGATTATATTGTAGCAGTCATTTTGATATATTAAGCTTCAAACATTATTCCAAAAAACCCGCAAATTTACCAAAATTGCAAAACTTTGTTTTCTTTAAACCGTTCTAACTTTGTCAAATCTTAACAAAATTTGATCTACAAGGTCTAGATTTTTTCGTGTTTAATTTTTTTTTAAATGATCACACAAGATTTATAGAATTAATACGTATACACCACTATTTTGATGCAGGAAGTTGCACATGTTTTTGCAATCTTCAAAATTTGTAATTTTTAGGTCCCGAAAAAGCAAGGTTACCCTATGTCGATTTTAGTCAAAATTTTAGTAAATACTCTTTAGAACACAAGAAAAAAGGTTATCTATATAAGAAATGGTATATCGGGCATTATTAAGAATTTTTTAATATTCAAAAATTGTCAAAATCGACAAACCGCACATATTTGTATTTCAATTTTGTGGCCTTTAAAAAAAGATAAGAAGGTCCACGATGGCTCAAAATATTCCTTATTACATGTACTTTAAAACCCATATTCGTTTTTTTAATGTTGAGGCAGTCGTTTTAATATATTATGCTTTAAACATTATTCCAAAAAATTTTGTATATTTAGCAAAACTTCAAAATTATGCTTTGTTTAAACCGTACTAACTTTGTAAAATTTTAAAGGAAATTGATCTTTGAGTTCTAGATTTTTTTGTGTTCAATCTTTCTTTAAAGTTATTACACAAAACTTATAAAATCAATACATATTTACCACTATTTTGATGCAGGAAGTTGCACATGTTTTTGCAATCTTCAAAACTTGTAATTTTTAGGTCCCAAAAAACGCTGTTACCATATGTCGATTTTAGTCAAAATTTCAGTAAATACTTTTTGGACCACAAGAAAAAAGGTATATCGGTTATTATCAAAAAATTATTAATATTCAAAAATTGTCAAAATCGGAATAGTTCTTTAGAAAATCTAAATCACGTTTTGTCTATCTAGCTTCGTTTTCGAGATAGTTAGAAAATAGAAAAACTTTTTATTTAGCAAAAAAACACAAACATAACAACATTACTTTAACAAGTGTGCATTAATTTTGAACAGTTTTCTTTGGTTCGGTTAGTAAAATTTCATAAAACTGCTGTTCAACAACGGAGAATACACAGATATCATTTTTGTTTACAAATTCTGTAATGGTAATACCCTAGCAAATGAGATTTCGCAACACAAAGCAACTTTTTTGACGAGTTTTTTAGTGAAAACCTTCCTCATATTATTATCAAAAGTAAAACACCTACAACCAGGCAAAGCAGCACAACGACTTGCATTTTCTCAATGGCTTCTTCATAATGCCTGATATATCATTTTTCGTATAAATAACCTTTTTTCTTGTGGTCTTAAAAAAATTTACTAATATTTTGACTAAAATCGATATAGGGTGACAGCTTTTTTTTGGAAACTGAAAATTACAAGTTTTGAAGATCGCGAAAACATGTGCAACTTCTGCATCAAAATAGTGGTGAATATAAATTAGTTCTATAAATCTAGTGTGACTACTTTAAAGAAAAATTGAACATAAAGCAATCTAGACTTTGTAGGTCAAATTTCTTCAAGATTTGACAAAATTAGAATGGTTTAAACAAAGCATAATTATTTTGCAATTTTGCAAAATTTACTTTTTTTTTTTTAAATAATGTTTAAAGCTTGATATATCAAAATGACTGCCCCAACATTAAATATACGAATATAGGGTTTAAAGTACATAAAAAAAAAAAATTTTGAGTTATTGTGGACCTTCTTATCTTTTTCTAGAGGCCCTAAAATTGAGATACAAAAATGTGCGGTTCGCCGATTTTGACAGTTTTTTGAATATTAAAAAATTCTTGATAGTGCCCAATATATCATTTCTCATATAGATAACCTGTTTGCTTGTGTTCTAAAGAGTATTTACTGAAATTTTGACTAAAATCGACACAGGGCGACAGAGCTTTTTTGGGACCTAAAAATTACAAGTTTTGAAGAGCAAAAACATGTGCAACTTCTTACATCAAAATAGTGGTGTATACGTATTAATTCTATAAGTCCTGTATGATCACTTTAAAAAGAGATTAAACCCAAAGAAATCTAGTCCTTGTGGATCAAATTTTGTTAAGATTTGACAAAGTTAGAACGGTTTAAAGAAAACTAAATTTGCGTTTTTTTTTTTGGAATAATGTTTGAAGCTTAATATATCAAAATGACTGCCACAATATTAAACATAAAAATATGGGTTTTAAAGTACATGTAATAAGGAATGATTTGACCCATTGCAAACCTTTTAATCTTTTCTCAAAAGCCCAAAAATTGAGATACAAAATAAGCTAAAAAGACGTTTTATTTTAAAATTTTTGACCTTCAAATGTGTGTCATTTTGAACAGGCAATATTCTAAAGTCCAAAATTTTGGAAATCTTTTTTTTTTCATCCATATTTTGATCCCTGAAAGTTTGAGCAAAATCAAAAAGGTCGACTTTTTCAAATTGGTCGAAAAGTAATGGAATTACCCATATACTTACTAATTTTTAACATGTTTTTAGATATATCTAAAAAAATAAATTTTACTTTACTTTACTTGATCATATGCATACAATTTTGTCAAATATCATAATCTACGGCAAATAAACTGATAGATATCGACTTTTTACATAAACTTTTTGTAACCTGATTTTTCTAAAAACTTAAAAAACTTTTAATAATTTTAAGATTACATTTGAATAAATTATGAAAAGCGTTTTATATTTTATTATCATCACACGGACAAAATATGTAGAATCAAAACTTTGTGCTTCACTATTAGCTGTTGTGATTATTGGATAGAGTTTGAATAAATTATTTAGATTATAATAATTAACTAATCAAATACCATACATCAATTAAAATATTTTGCAAACTATAAAAACAAAATAAACATTTACTTACCACCATTAACGTTATCCATAAAATTCCATTAATCAGCAACATACTTCCACCAAACTCATCACCCAGCACCATATCAACCAAAAACAAAATTTGAAACACACAATTCATTACAACCAAAAACAATTCTTTGCCAAATAACTGATTAAATGTTGCAACTATATTTCCAACACAATTATTTGCATTAATAACAGTATCCAAATAGAATTCTAAATCTCTGTCACCATTCAATACATTATTAAGCATTACCTTATTAATAACATCAATTCGATTTTTAACACAAGTTAATAATGAACATTGCAACAACGCACAGGTTAGTATAAAGTTAAACGAAAAATATATAACTAAATTACATAATTTTTCTTTAATTTCTGAATTCAAAAAACCAAAAAAGTTAATAGTAAAAAATGCTGTAATTAACAAGTACGCAAATGCAAGTTTTAATTTATAATTATTAATAACAATATCATATTTTGATAGAAATAAATCCAGTTGATTGAAGTAATTTATTAATAATGTAAAATTTTTATGTTTTTTAAAAGTTGTTTCATACACTATCCAAATCATGCAGAACATAGTTGCTCCATCGATTGCATCGTATGTTTCTATAAGTCTGCATTTAAAATACAAATAAAATACTAATAAATAAAATAGTATTAATAGAATTCCATAAATGCGTATATTTTTTACACTAATTGTTTTAAAATTGTAGAATGGTAACAAGCCTATTAAGCTGCAACAAATTAATAATGGTTTAATGTTATCACTTACACGAGTCATGTTTTACTGAATTTGTGGGATATTAAATTAATTGGTTGTAAATAGTTGTTTTGTTTTTAATGGTGTTATTTATTTAATATTTTCCATTAGCAATTGCGGTCTGCTTATAAATATTAAAACGTTTTATGTAGGCTTTATTAAAACACAATTCATAAGTTTGTAGAACTAAAACAATTGATAAATTTAATAAATTAATTTATGTATGTAATATAATTTTTTTCCAGCAACACAATTTTAATCCAATTAATTGAAATTAAGCAAATTAAATATCACTTTCCAATTAAATTAATAACCCAATTTATTGTATTAACCTAATTTGATGGATTAAAACTCCATACATATCTCTTTCAGTTTAACTCGGTTCGTAAACAATGGCAGTGGCTGAAAATTTAAAACCTTTACTCATCCTCACTGAAACTATTGGCCTAACACCAATTTATTATCAAAAAACTAAACAATTCAACAAAAATAATTTACATGGGATTATTTTATTAATATTATATTTAACTTTATACATTATATACTTTTATTGCAAATACATTAAAAATGAATTCATTCTTTATGATCACCTTGTTGCATTAGCAATGATATTTATTTTGTTTGATATTTATGATGTCAAATTTAATAAAATTAGAAGTTATCAAAAACTATTTGATGATTATAATAAATACGATTTTTATATGAATTATCCATTACGTGTAAAATATTTTAAAATTAAACTGGCGGTAGCTCATGTTTTTATAATTTCTGTTTGTGTTTCATCTTTAATTCTCGGTAAAGAATTGCAAATTAGACATAATCCTTTGTATGGAATTGATTTGATTAATGTGTATTTTATTTTTATCTGTTCGTTTTTGGAAATCTATTTATTGTTTTGTATTAAAATAAGAATTGTGTTTATAAATTGGTGTATTGATGAAGTAGAGATGGATACTGAATTGGTTGATAGATTAATCGGTGCACAAACTGCTTTGTATGATGCTGTGGATGGTATTAATGTTATTTTTGGAAAAGAAATGTTGATGATTATGCTGTATTGTTTTCTACATATTTTATTTTTGTTTGATATGATGATTGAGAAGCGGTATAGTTTTTCTGGGATTATCTGGATATGTTTAATGCTGGTAAGTAGTGATTTTAATACATATTATTTATAAAAACTTATTGATAATAACATTGATAATTTAAATTTGTAAAACCGTGCTATTATTTTTTTATGTAGTTTTGATTTAAATCGTTTTCACCTGACACATTCATAATAACCAAATCGATTAGTAAAAACAAAGTGTAATTTAGAACCACTAAACAAACATTTAAAAGTAAACAAAGTTGATATTTCAAGCATTTTAGAATCCATTAATAGTTCAATCGTCATGGCGTTAGTAGCTTTGAATGTATCAACATTAATTACAATATGCAAATACCTTTCAATACTACCATGTTATAACAAAGAAAATATAAATAAATCAAAATTATACTCCTGGTTTATTACAACATTATACATATTATCACTTATTTATTCAATTTACATCAAATATACACCCAATATTTTTTCCTTAACATTAATCAAACTAACAGTACTTGTGGCTACCTGTCACAATCTTTATACAATTCTTGGAACATCTTATTGGAATTATAAAAAAATTATGAATATATTTAACACATTCATAAGTTTTGATAATAATGCAACTATATTTAATTTACCATCAAATTACTCTACATATAAATCATTTAAATGGATGTTCTTGTTAATTATTATATTAACAATTACGGAATTTATTATTGTAATATATCAACAAAGTTTTATTATATTAACTTCATATATTCATGACATATTACAGATTTATTTTATTCTAATAGATAATATAATGCAAATATATTTATTACATTCTTTACTTAACAGATTAAAATTTATAAATAAGGTAATTCTAGAGTTAAAGAATTTTAATATGTTTTCAATTAATATGGATTTTAATACCAATAAATTGGCTGGTTTTCATGGAAAGGCTATGGATTTGGTTGATATGGTTAATGGACTTTATGGTTGGAAAAATGTATTGAATATTACTTATACAGTGTTAAATCTGTTGTCGCTTATACAAGGATTGCTTGATGATAAACGTGTTTGGAAATTTGCTGATTATTCTGCAACTGTATTTTGGACAATGTACCATTCGGTGAGTGTGTTAAAGTTTAAAATAACATTTGTAATATTTTTTATTTTTTTTATTTATTTATTTATTTTTTTAATTCTAATAATTAACTAAATTTATTATAATATATTTACATATTTACAACATTATTATTTTTTTTTCTCCCCACTTGCTGCTTTACACCGTTTCCATATATGGTAGGCTGCAAAGCTTCGTATTTGGGGCACCATTTTCATTTTCTCTTTCCATTTATCTTATTTTGTGTATTATCATGTTTGTTTATTTATTTGTTTGTTTTGGTCTTGTTATTATGTAGTGTTCTTTTATTTTTGTTTTAAATTCTTTATAAGTTTTCGTTTTTTTAATATTTTCAGGTAGTTCATTGTATGTGATTAGTCCATTGCTTAGTATTGTTTTTTTTGCTTTTTCTGTCCTTGTTGTGTGTACATGTATATTACTTCTTCTTTTCGTGTTATGTCCGTGAATTTCTTTGTTTAATATTATTTGTAGATTTGTTTTAAATTCTTTATTTTTAATTTTATATATAAGAAAACTATCTGTGCAATTTCATTTTAAACGGACCAGAACATTCCCCCCTCTGCATTGAGAAAGTTGCTTTAATATTTTTTTTTTTTATGAAAACTTTGTGTTTGTGTCTCTAGTACTAAATCAACTATTGTCGTAGAAAGTTGACACTAATAAAAAAAAAATGCTTAACTGTATGTAGATTTACGTACTTTGCTTGGTTTAATTTGATGCTGTACAAAGTTTTTGAGTAAAATGCAAAAAATGCATTTTTTAAGCAAATTTTGTGTTTGTGTCTTTTGTACGAGATTGTATATTGTCGAAACAAGTTAAAACAAAATTTCATGTTGTTAAGTACAAAAATTTTGAATAAATTTTATTTTAAGAAAAGTGCATCAATTTACTTGCTTTGCTTGAGTTATATAGCCCCATTACTAATTTATTGAGTAGAACTATTGGAAAAAACGTTTTTTTATGCAAATTTTGTGTTTATGTCTGTCGTACAAAAATCAAATAATGTTAAAAGTTAAAATTAGTTTCAAAAGATGCTAAATGTTATGTGAATTTACGTAGATTGCTTGGTTTAAATAGCCCAAGTACAAAGTTTTTAAGTTAATTGCAAAAAAATATCAAAAAACGCGTTTTTGATAAAAACTTTGTGTTTGTGTCTGTTGTACAAAATCAAATATTGTCTTAGAAACTGAAAACTAATTTTAAAAATTGTAAAATTTTACGTAGATTTACGTGTTTTTTTTGTTGATTTAAGCCTAGTTGAAAGTTTTTTATTGAAATCCAAAAAAACGCAGTTCTTAGGTTTGTCTAACAAATCAAATAATGTCTAACTAGTCTTAAAAGATGCAAAATTTTATGCAAATTTAGGTGATTTGCTTGATTTATGTAATCCCATTACAAAGTTTTTGAGTAAAATGCTAATAACTACCCACAAAATATTGTGATTATGTTTTTTGTACATAGTCAAATATTGTTGTAGCAAGTTGAAATTTGCCCAAAAATTCTATCTATTGTAGGTAGTTGTAGGTAGTGCGGCATGGTTAGCAAGTGTTGTTCTTTCAAAATTTATTTGCATTGATAATCACTTTTTGTTTTTTTTTTTATAAATAAGAATTGCAATGCCTTTTCAAGACTTTTTTATTTGCATTGCCAATTTTTGTTCTCTTTAACTGATGTATCAAAAATATCAGATTGCTAATAGTATTAAACCGATTTGATCAAATTAAAGAAATTTTTTAATTTTGTTTGTCTTGTATTGTGTTGTTCTTGTCAGTTATGTTACTAAAAGTACTTTTATATCTAGATAAACATTTTGTAGAAAATCAAAATACCAATCCTGATAAAACTGTCGTTTTTTGATAACAAAAACTTGAGTAGGCATTTCAGTTTAAACTACTCGCTTACAATTGTTATTAGAATGATTCACTCACCCGCACAAGTGTTGGTTATCAAAATATTGGATATATCAAATCAAACATAAAGTTTTTTAAAGCTTGCAAAAAAAAATGTATTAACAAACTTTTAAGTGAGTGGTTTTACACTTTAGTTTAAATAACTCAATAGCATTCATAGTTTGAAGTAACCCAAACACCCACCTAAGTGTTGGTCAGCAAAAAAAAAATTATCAGCCACTTCTCTAATGTTGACGTTTGCATAAAAGAATAAAAATAAACTTCTTGTTACCAAACTTTTTGGCAAATGGGCAAGCATTTTAGTTTAAAACTTCTTAATAATTATCATATCTTTTTTTTTTAACTACTAACAAACTTCTATACTTTGGACAGACCTGGTAACCAATAAAGAAGTCATGCAAAGAATGCATAAAAAAAAAGATACAAATCTTTAAAATTAAAAAAATTAAAAACTAGAGTATCATTACACATTACGCATAAAAAACTCGATTTTACAACTTATTATACAAAGAAAACTACATGAACTTACGTGAGTAGTATAAACAAACATTGATTCAGTTGTTTAAAGCTGCAGCGTCAATATCAGAATTGTTATAATGTTTGCCAATCTCTAATAAGAGACGGCAAAATAAAAAGGAAAAAAACGTCTAACTTTTGTATCAAAAATAAATATTTTTTTAATAACAAACTACTATTTACTGGTAATTATAATTTAGAGTAACCCACCTACTCGTCCAAGTGTAGGTTATTAGAAGTGTAAACATTTTTTTTTGTTTGATAAAGTGATTTTTAAAGCTAAAAAAACTATTTTTTTAATTACAAACTTTTAAGTAAATATGTGAGCATTTCAGTTTATACTACTAGTAATCATGATTTGGAATAACCTACCTATTTATTTAATTGTTGGTCATCAATAGATTAGATTTATCATCTTCTTCTCTAACATACAAATTTTTAACGCTTCTAATAAAGATAAACTTTTATATTTCTTTTTTTTTAATTGTTTCTATTAAGTTTATTTTTCTAGTAAGATGTTCAAAGAAAGAAATAATTAACCATACACGACAGCTAGCACATTTAGGGTTACTTCTTTTTAATATGTGCACGCCCACAACTTAAGCTACTTGCTTGTAATCATAATTTGGAGTAACCTAACCACTTGTCCAAGTGTTAATTATCAAAAAATTAGATATGACTTCTTCCTTCTTAGACGAAAAAACTTTTAACGCTTGCAAGAAGAAAATATTTACATTTTTTTTTATAACAATTATACGGACAAGTGAGCTAAAACTTTTTTTTTTTTAGGACTTAGTGAGTTGTTAGCTTTTAACAAGTTTCGCTTAAGAATAACTTACGCATGATAATACCTTTCGGTTCTCTTCTCTGCGCAAGTCCTGTTGTTAGGAGTTTGAGGAGGGCTAGTTTTTGCCTTGCGGATTTTCACGCTTCGTCTGCGGCACGCATGCTGTCCCCGGCCCCTCTTTCCCTATAGCCCCTACCTTTGTCTGTCTCTTTTGTCATTTTGCCTTTTCTTATCTGCACTGGCATTTACCTCAGCATTTTCTTCTTTTTCCTATCCGTGTGTTATATTTTCCATTTAGAGCTGCTTTAACAATCAATGTTGTTATTTTGTCCAGACTTGGTGCTTTGTTATTAGGCAATTTTTTTATGATTTCTTTTATCTCTTTCACTGTTGCCATAACTAAGATTCATGTTCTTTTGTTGATTTACATAGGTTCTAGTTAAAGTTTTTGTGTAAAATCCAAAAAACGTAGCGAGTTGACACTAGTTTTAAAAAATGCAAAATTGTTTGTGGATTTACGTGCTTTGTTTAGTTTCTATTAATGCATTACAAAGTTTTTAAGTAAAATGCAAAAAAAAAACTTTTTTAAGCAAATTTTGTGTTCGTTTTTTTCGTACGAGATCGTTTATTGTCGTAGCGAGTTTTTAAGTAAAATGTAAGAAACTTTTAAAAAAATCATTGTTTATGCAAATCTTGTGTTCGTGTCTGTCTTAATAAAATCGAATAATGTCGTAGTTAAGTGCAACTATTTTTAAAAAATGCAACATTTTATGTAAAATCACGTGCTTTGCTTGAGTTATATAGCCCCATTACTAAGCTTTTGAGTAAAATGCAATAAACTATCAAAAAACGCTTTTTTATGTAAATCTTGTGAATGTGTCTGCCTACAAAAATCAAATAATGTTGTATCGAGTTAAAACTAGTTTTAAAAGATGCAAAATGTTATAAAAATTTAAGTAGATTGCTTGATTTAAATAGTTTAAGTAAAATGATTTTAAGTAAAATGCAAAAAAATATCAAAAAATGCGTTTTTGATAAAAAAATTGTGTTTATGTCTGTCGTACGGAATCAAATATTGTCGTAGAAAGTTAAAACTAGTTTTAAAATATGCAAAATTTTATGTTGATTTAGATGCTTTACTTTGTTGATTTAAAATTAAAAAAAAAAAAAATGAAAACACGCATTTTCTAAGCAATTTTTGTGTCTATCGTTAACAAAGCAAATAATGTTAAAACTAATCTGAAAAATTGCAAAACTTTATGCAGATTTACGTGTTTTTTTTGGTTTATACAAGGTGTTGAGAAATAGGGGTAAAAAATTTCTGGAATGGGTACGGAGTTCATTTGAGACACTTTTTATTTATATACTTATAGGCTACCATGTTCACCATAAAAACTGCACGTCAAAAACTTTGTTGTTGGAATGTTTTTGCTAAGAACAAATGCAAAAATATAAAAGTAATTTTTTGAGGTGATTTACATGAACTGCATATAAAACAAATAAAAATTTTGATGTTGCTGTGAAGTAATTTTTAGATTTTGTCAAAGATTGGAGTAGTTTGCTTAAAGTTGAGTTTAGCGTCTCAAAGGTGGCATAATAGTAAGAAACTTTTGGGTAATAATGTTTTTAAGATTTGATATCATTTTTCTATTTGGAGTATAAATGGTGCTCAGGCTTTTTTTTTGGCAGTTGTAATGTTGATGTAGTCTTTAGATCTTTTGTTGTTGTTTGGCTTTTACATCAAAATTTGACTTTTTGCAAATGTTAGTTTAGAGTTAAACCGAGTTGTTTGAAATCAAATAATTTTTTTTTTTGGCATTTTGTCTTTTTTTGCGTTGTCCTTATTGGTTGTAATGTTAAAATTATTTAGAAATTTTATCTTTTTACATAGATTGACATTTGCTCAAGGTGCATAGAAGACTGATTGGCCGATAGTTTTGAGGAAACAGTCGGTTTTTCCCAGGTTTTGGGATATTAATTACGTGTGAGCCTTTCCAAGCTGAAGAAAAGTGCCCGTTCAACGTAAGATTGCATTCAGAACTATTACCGCTTTGTGCGAAAAGGCTTTAAGAGCTTCGTTTGGAATACCGTCAGGACCTGGCGCAGATTGAGCTTTAAGTTTAGATAAGATTCTTCTGATCCGTAACGGTCAAACCGTGATTCAACGGGGTGTTTTTGTAAGGGCCATCCAGAAGGAGTTCTACCGCTCTTTAACCCTTTCGACGTGCTCCGTATCATCTTCCTTTTTCGAGGGAAAGCATTGGAGTTTCAGGGTATCAGCAAATGCTATGGTTTTTTTTCTATAGAATATTGGAGCCCGGTATCACCATGGATTACTGGTATCGAGACTTTTCTGTTTTGTAAGGCTTTGGCAATCTTCCACATCAAATAAGTATCCTTTTCATCCTTTCCATCTTTTTCTGCCAGCACTGGTTTATGTGCAGCCTTATAGAGAATCTAATTTTTTTGGAAAGGTCGTTTAGAATTTCACGGAGTCGCGATGCCTTTGCTCTTGATGTCTGGCGGCATTTCTCCTACGAATCAATGCTTTTATTTTGCGAGATAATCCAAGTGGATTATTTGCCCAAACTTGATAGGTTTTTGATGCCAGTTCTTTGGCCTTATAAATAAGTTCTGTGAGCTTTTTGACGGCTTCTTTGATGTCAGCAATTGTTTGTATTTCGATGTTATCTTCCAGGTATCTCGAGAAAAGAGGCCAATTTGTATGGGTAACAAATTGTCTTCCTTCCTCGCCAGATTCCTGTCCATAAAATTCTAGAACTACCGGAATGTGGTCGGAGCTTAAGGCATTGATTGTCCTAACTTCAATTTGCAAGTTGACGTCCTTCAAGATTGCTATATCTAGATCGTCCCCTCGGTAACCTGCAAAGCTAAAGTGTGTGGGATTGTCTGTACTCAGTACTCGATACTCTTTGATTCAACATGACCTTGCAATACTTGGCTTTTTGCGTTGGTTACCCGACTGTTTCAAGCCGGGTGTTTTGAGTTAAAGTCTCCCTCTAAAAGTGTAGGGAACAAAAAAGATTAAACCGCGTCGAAATCCGCCATTTCAGTAGTTTGGTTGGTTGGGTTGACATACCCAGATGCAATTTTGAGAGTGCCCAACCCCTGCACCTACACCTCTATTGCATTAGATTCTAACGATACAGTGTCTGGGGTGTCCACTTTGGAATGGTCCAGCGATTTCCTTGCAATAATCACTTTCCTACGCCTCCTGTCCACCCCCGACGTTCCTAAATACAAACAGGTATTTGGGAACCTCAACGCTTGCCAAGGTTTGTGATTCGACTTACTAACCAGCATGATGTCGATATCGTGGTTAAAGAAGATTTCTTCCACATTGCCCATTTTTGCGTGAATGCTATTTGCATTCTAAAAACATACCCTTAGTAATACTTTGGGTGTATCTATTGTTTGGAAGACTAGTAAGACGGTTGACCATGGCCGTTATTCTCTGTTGAGACTTAATGAGCTCAACCAATAATTGGGCCATTTTGTTGTTCGCCGTGGATGGGGCTTGAGGCGCCACTATATTAGCAAATGACCGGTTAAGATTTTGCTCAGTGGTGGTTGATGAGCCAACATTATCTTTATACAGCAAGCAACAATTGGTTGCGCACAAGTGTCCGTGATCCAACAATTAGAAATTAAACTACCGGTGAAGTTCTTTTAATAAAAAAAAAACTAACTCACTAACGAACGCAAAGAAGAGGAACCTACTAATTTTTTAACAACTAACACTATACAAGTAGTCACTTTAAATTGTTAAAATACTGTGGCCCACATACACACTCAAGTATTTGTCATCCAAAGGTTAGATATTAAACTACCAATGAATTTTTTTAATAAAAAAAACACAAGAG
Organism: Tachinus rufipes; assembly: GCA_963932245.1. Classification (NCBI taxonomy): domain Eukaryota; kingdom Metazoa; phylum Arthropoda; class Insecta; order Coleoptera; family Staphylinidae; genus Tachinus; species Tachinus rufipes. The sequence continues at coordinate 14,423,195 of OZ010744.1, forward strand.
ATCAAATGTCAGTTTCCACTTATATGCGCGGAAAGAGTGAACGTACTAATATTTTAATAACACTTGGACGAGTGGGCGAGAATAGTATACAAACAGTTACGCCCAATTGTTAAAATACTGTGGTCCACCCACCCATCAAAGTGTCCGTGATCTAAAAGTTGGATGTTAAACCAATAAAGAAGTTCTTTCATATTTTTTTTTTTTTTTGGTGGCGTGGGTGAGAAATATTTAAAAGACTATTTGATTCCCAAGACGTGTCGGATTCACCCTTCCGGGAGTGCCTACCGACTAAAATCCACCCAGACTGGGAATTGCCTGGAAATTTGGCACATTTCTGCACATAAACCTTCCGATAGAAGAGTTATTGAGGGGACGGGAAATTGTTTAGGGTTGCCCTATAGGCTGGTTAAGTTAGAATATTATTGTTATTCACGCGTGTTATGCTTCAAGCATATTGACCGTGCGCTTGTGTCTTGAAGAGACGTCGTCTTTATCTGGTTCAGAAAGTCTGGCCAGATCGCGATTGCTATGGTTTGATAGTTTATCAAAGTACTTTTTCCTTTGATAAACTCGAGGAAGTTCTGGAATCTCGAGATCCTGGCAAATTTCAGTGTTGCAGACGTATCACAGAGCTTTAAGAAACCAACGCAAAGTTTGACTTTGGAAGGCTTCCAGTCTAGCAAGGTATGAAGTGGCGGTAATACCCCATACCGGAGACGCAAATGTTAGTTGTGGACGGATTATAGTCTTGAAGAGACGAATTTTATTGCCGAGTGACATTCCACTGTTTAGTCGTAAAACCGGGACCAACAGTTTTTTGCGATCGTAGCTTTAGCTAGAATTGATTGCACGTGCAATGTGAATGTCTACCTTTTGTCTAAGGTGACCCCAAGGTATTGTGCGGAATCCGTCCACGGTATTGGAATGTCATCAAGGAAGACATTGCCATGCGGTTTTTTGTGTAGGCGCGTGAAAAAAACCGCTTTGCTCTTTTCCGGATTAACTTTAACTCTCCAAACTGATAGCCAGTTTTTTAATGCTTCGGTGGCTATTTGAATCCTCCGGGTGACCACCCAGGGTGCCGTTGAACTATAGATCAGCGCCGTATCATTAGCATACTGCGCCGTTTTGACTTTGTTTACCTCGGAAGGCATGTTGGAGACATATAGATTAAATAAAATTGGGGAAAGGATTGATCCTTGCGGAACTGCCGCGATTATGTTGCGCGACGTAGAGATATGACGTTTGAGCTTGACTGCCAAAGTTTGGTTTTTCAAAAATGATGAGATTAATATTACTAGATAAGTAGGAAAATTAAAGCGGAAGAGTGTAACAAGTAGCCCTTTATGCCACACCTTGTCAAATGCTTTTTCAACATAAAAAAATACTACTCCAGTAGACTTTCTTTGCCGAAACGTTTCGGCAATATGATCCGTTACTCTACTTAGTTGGTGAATAACTGAGTGTTTGCAACGGAACCCGTGCTGATGATTGGGTAGCAATATCTCTATCTCTGTGTGCTCTAGGATTAGCTTCAAAATGATTTTTTCTACAACCTTCCTTAAGGTGCATAGTAAGCTAATAGGACGGTAGTTTTGAGAAAACTTTGAGTCCTTATCCGGTTTGGGGAGGTTAATGACGTACGACCGCTTTCATGTCTTTAAGAAGTGGCCGGTCCGATGGATTGCGTTGGTTATGTTGATGACCGCCATAATTGCTTTAAGAGCCTTATTGGGTATACCGCCCGGACCCGGTGCTGATCGCGGTTTAAGTCGCGAGATTATTTGCGCTATGTTGGAGGGGCAAGCGCTTTCTAATGGTACGTGGTTTTTGCGTTTTGCCAATCGGTTGCGTACCTCTTGGCGTACCTTGTCGGTATGTTCCCAAACCTCATTGTTGTCCGGGTTTGGGGTGCATTGTCGTTCTAAGCTGTCGGCAAATGTCTCGGTTTTTTTCTCCAATAAATATACTAATTCGCGTTTGCCGTAAATTATAGGGAGAGGTTTAGCTGGCTTAGGGAGAGCCCTGGCGATCCGCCACATTAGATTATCATTTTCTGAGGTGGATTCCATAGCTCTCTTCCAGTTTTTGTTTTTATGACCCCTGATGGCTTCTTTGACTTGACGGTTTAGAATATTTATTGATTCGCGATAGTCCGAATCACGAGTATTTTGCCAAAGCCGTCTGGCCGCGTTTTGTTTGCGCATAAGGTTTTTGGTCGCGCGCGAGAGTCCTAAAGAATTATCGGTCCGTACGGGAAATGATTTGGTAGCTTTTTCCATAACTACTTTAATTTTGTTTGTAAGATCCGCAACGGAACATTGGGTAATTTGTCCAAGCTCGTTTCTAGTAATCGGGCGAACAGAGAAAAATCCGTTTTGTGTACAAACCTCCCCTCCTCCCACGATTCCTTTCCGAGAATCTCTAGAATTACCGGGCTGTGGTGCGAACTTAGTTTGTTAACTACTCTTATGTTTAATTGGGCTTTGATATTTTTGAGTATTGCTACGTCAAGAATATCTGCGTTGTGATGAAATGTTGGTTCGTCCGGCGCTAGAACCTGGAGACCTTTTTGCAAAATGTATTTGTGGAGTGTTTTCCCTTTCGCGTTTGTTAATCGGCTATTCCACGCAGGGTGTTTTGCATTAAAATTGCCAGCGATTATGGTTGGATACTGGTCACTTAAAACTTTGTAGAAATTGGTAGTTTCTATTAAATTAGAGGAATTTAAATAAGCGGATGCAATTTTGAGAGTCCCGAAACCAGGCACTTTTGCGACGATTGCATTTGATTCTAAAATAACGATGTCTGGAGTGGCAACTTCTTTTTACAAAGATCCCTGTTCCACTTCTCCGTTCTACATCACTAATTCCGAAGTACGTGAAAGTGTTTGGAAACTTGAAATTGTGCCACGCTTTGTGTTTTGTTTTCGATACTAGTAAAACGTCAAGTTGATGATCAAAAAAGAATTTTTCTGCTTCTTCCATCTTATTAATAATGCTAAATGCATTTCAAAAACCTATTCTAAGTATTACGTCAGTTTTGTTATTATCCATTATTTAAGTTGTGATAGGGCTGAGAAGAATTGAGCTTGCAAACCTATCATTTTTTTCTAGAGCTTGGCTATTTGCGTGTCTCTATTGTTCCTTGCGGGATTAGTGACTTGCGCAAAAAAGTTTTGCGCGGTAACTCTTCTATGCGATCTAAAGCATCTTGCGGGTTTTTGCATTTGCACCTCGGTAGGGGCCGGTCGCGCGTGCTGCTGACTTGCCCAAAGGTTTTGGTAAGCTTTGCAGCTTAAATAGTTTGCTGGGTGAGGCCCTGAGCAGTTGGCACACTTTGATGGTGTCCCCTTGCAGCAATCCGATACTCTATGCGGTCCGGCGCATTTTCTACAGGTTGGATTGGCGGTATGGTACCTTGTTGAGGTATGCCCGTGTCTTTGACATTGTGTGCATTGCGCTATACCGCCAGCTCTTTTTTTGGTTCCACTTTAATAGTGAATTCGAGCAGCTCCACAAGACCCAAAATCTCATTGCTTTTTTCGGACTTGGGGAGCTGCACCAACACTAGTGAAAAGTTTTTATTGAAGAACAAATTTAGGCCTAAACCCAAGCATCTCTAATTCTTGCTCAATCTGATCCTCCGCTAAGAACTCGGGAACCTTAGTGAGCACGGCTCAAAGCATCTTTTATCCTTGGTTTGCAGGTGTGATGCTCTTTATTATTTTCGACAAGGTATTTGATTGCCCTTCAAAAGTCGGAGATGGTTAATGGGGAAATTCGGATTCCCTCAGCGGTATTAGTGGCGCGCAAGTAATTGATTTTTGCGGTTTTAAAGTGTTGAGAAATACCCGTGTATTCCTCTTTCTTTTTAATAACAATTGCGGGGGGGGGGGGGGGGGTGGTAGTTGTCTGCGTTAGGGGGTGCGGGTTGAGTATTTGCGTCGCTATGGGCGGGGGATAGCGGTGTCTGCGGACGCGACGGAGTTGTCAAGTAAAATTGAGTTTACGTGCGCGTCTGAGTTATCTAGGTTCAAAAAAGGTTTGAACCTGACTTTAGGAAACTTTCCATTGTTTTGGATGGAGGCGGCATCCTTTGGGTGGGTAGAAGACCCCGTTGCCTTAATGCCAGAGGGGTCGGCGAGGTTAGGTTAGGTTAGGTTTTAAAGTGTTGAAAAATACCCGTGTATTCCTCTTTTTTTTTAATAACAATTGCGGGGAGGGCGGTAGTTGTCTGCGTTAGGGGGCGCGGGTTGAGTATTTGCGTCGTTCTCGGCGGGGATAGCGGTGTCTGCGGACGCGACGGAGTTGTCTGGTAAAATTGAGTATGCGTGCGCGTCTGAATTATCTAGGTTCAAAAAAGGTTTGAACCTGACTTCAGGAAACTTCCCATTGTTTTGGATGGAGGCGGCATCCTTTGAGTGGGTAGAACACCCCGTTGCTTTAATACTAGAGGAGCCGGCGAGGTTAGCCTCTGATGGCCGGTGGTTTGCAGCAACTGAAGGTTGATGGGGGTTGGCAGAAAGCTCATTTAATAATGTATTAGGAGTTGACTCACCTCTGGATTTCTTTTGCTTTCTTTCGCTTTTTGTTGGCTGGGTTTCCCATTTATTTTTGTTTTGGTCCTCAGTGTCCATGTTGTTGGGTGGGGTGCTCTCTTGTAGAATTGGCGGAATAACATCCAATTTATAGACTAAGGCAGCATTGTTGTCTTTAGCGTTGTTCTCCTCTTTTATTAAAAAAAAAACACACGAAAATAAATGCAGTTGTCATTACTATGCGTGTGGAGAAAGAACCTACTTATTTATTGACAATTAACGCGGGGGTGAGCGGAAACACAATAAAAATAACCACTCGTAATTGTAGAAATACTGTAGTCTTCCCCCACTCAAGTGTTAGTGATTTATTTAACTTATATATAACTACCGTTTGAGCTTTAAAAAAAACGCAAGAGGTCAAATGTTAGTTGTAGCTAATATGCGCGGGGACAAAGTACAGACTATTTCCTTAATAAGTAACACTCGGGCGGGCGGACGAAAATACTATAAGAACAACCACGCCAAATTGTAGAAATACTGTGGCCTACTTAGCCACCCAAGTGTCTGTGATTCAAAAGTTGGATATTAAACTACCAATGACAACCCTTTATTAAAAAAAAAACACAAAAGATAAAATGTCAGTTGTCACTAATATGCGCGAGAAGAAGGAACCTACTAGTTTCTTGACAGCTTAGACTTAGGCGGGTGGGCGAGAACACTATAAAAATAATCAAGTCCTATTGTAAAAATACTTTGACTTCCCCACTCACCTAAGTGCCCGTAATCTAAAATTTGGTCATTAAACCACTAATGAAGTTCTTAAAAAAAAAAAAAACACAAAAAATCCAATGCCAGTTGCCACTTATATGCGCGGAGAGAAAGAAAGTACTAAATTCTTGATAACTAACACTTGAGCGGTAACACTATGAAAATAACCACGCCAATTGTAGGAATACTTTAACCCACTCTAATGTTAATGATCCATTTAATAGATATTAAACTAGCGTTAAGGTTTAAAAAAAAAGAGAAGAGATCAAATATTAGTTATCACCAATATGCGCGGGGAGGATGAACGTACCAATTCCTTGATAATTAACACTCAGGCGGGTGGGCGGGGACACTAAAAAGACAACCACGCCTAATTGTAGAAATACTGTGGATATTAAACAACTAATGAGGTTTCTTTTATCAAAAAACACAAGAGATCAAACGTCTGTTGTCAATGATATGCGAGGGAAAGAACTATGTTTTAATTTTTTGACAACTGACTTGGGTGGGTGAGCAGAACACTATAAAAATAGTCACGCCTAAATTTGTAAGAATACTATGGACCACTCACCCATCTAAGCAGATGTCACTAATATGCGCGGGGAATAAAAACGTACCAATTCTATAAATGGTAGGCAGAAACACTATAATAACAACCACGCTCAATTGTAGAAATACTGTGGCCTACCCACCCACCCTAATGTCTGTAATCTAGTGAATGGATATGCAACCACCAACAAGGTTCTTGATAGTTAAAAAACCGTAGTTTGTAAATAGTTTTTAGATTTACTATAGTTCAAACAACTCAAGGTAGTTATAGTTTGGAGTAACCCACTCACCCACCAAAGATACTTCTAAGACTAGCAAAGAAAAAAGCTTTCGATTTTTTGATATCAAAAAGCAGGTGAGTCAAAGTTCAAACTACTTGCTTGCAGTTATAATTAGAATAACCCACTTACCCGCCCAAATGTTAGTTATCAAAATAATAGATATATTATCCACTTCTATAACATAGAGTTTTCTAAAGTTAGCTTTTTGAAGTTTTTCTTAAAAAAAATCAAGTCAATCAAGTTTGTTTTTGCTGTATTTTAACTCACTAACAAATTAAATTAAAAAAGATCACAAAAACTTTATAAAAATGTGTTATAATTATATAATCTAATAACACTTGATATTAACAAGTAAACTTTGTAGCAATTCAAACAAAACTTATTCTATAATCTATAAATAGTTTAATTTATAATATCTAACCATTTCCTTAGTTTTAATAAATTGATTGATGTGTTTACCAAATTTAAATAATTACATTATTGTGTTTGTTAGAAACTATCTGTAACATACTTTATTAGAAATTAGGTTTAATAAAATAGAAAGCATACAGTTATTAACTTTTTTCTTAAACTCATAAAGTAATTATTATTTTTAGTCAGCACTGTTCATTCAATTCAAAATGAAATATTTTACTGATAAGTTATACCCTATATTAACATTAAGTAAATATTTATCAATTTTACCACCTTACAATCAACAAACTTTTGTCAGAACTAAGCTATACTCAATATTTATTGCTCTATTATTTATTACATCACATATGTTTAATATGTACCTGATTACATTAAAAGCACGTCGACCAACTAATACGTTATTTTTTACTATGCTTAGAACTAATTTTTGTGGATTATTAAACTTACATATAATACTTGGATCATCGTTTTGGAATTTTGATAAAATACAAAAAGTTTTTAAAACAATTCATAATTATGACAAAAATGTTGATGGAATATATTCAACAATTTTGATAACTAAGTATCCTATTTTTAAGACATTAATTGTGCCATTATTATTTTGTGTTATGTGTGGTTTGGAAACTATTATATTTACAACAAGATTTACGTTCTTTGTATTTGCTTATTATGTACATGATAATATACTAATATTAATACTAACTTTTGATAATATTATTAAAGTTTGCTTATTGACTGCTATACGGAAAAGAATTAAGTTAATTAATGAAAACTTAAAAAATTATAAATTTAATAGTAATGATCGACTTGGCAAAATAATATATTTACATGAAATGTTAATGGATTTGGTGGAAATGTATAATGATTTATATCAATGGAACAACTTTATTACTATGGTTAATACTTTAATGGTAGTTTTAGCAGCATTGAATAATTTGCTTGGTGATACAATTCCATGGGAAGGTTTAATGCTGATATTAATATGGACTATATTTTTTGCTGTAAGTAAAATAATTTAACAAACTAATTTTTTAATTGAAAACTATTAGCTTTAATAAAAACACGATTTTTAATATTTTTATAATTATTTCTACTGGTGCAATTAATAATGTAGTATAATTTTGTCTATTTTTTTTTAATTTCTTATTTATATAGTATCCAACTGTAAAGTTCAACATGTCAGTATAAAACATAAGTATTTAACGCGTCTTGTTTGACAATTCTAAGATTTTTTTTCTATTTAGACAATAAAAATAAGCGAGCTTACTAGGTTAGGTTAGGTTTAAGTGTCAGCTCACATAGGCCTCAGATAAGCCAGTTATGTTACCACAGTTCTTAAAAGTACAACCCTCCTCAGAGGATTTTGTCAAACCATTTTGAGCCATGAATGAACTTCATGAGAATCTGCGCATCTAGTGATACAAGGTCAGAGAGGCCATTAAAGAAAGGTCGGCCTAAGAAGAGCAATTGTGTTGCGGACAGAAAAGGGCATTGGCATAAGTAATGCTGACCACTTTCCTTTTCCTCATTGTCCAGGCAGCCTCTGCAGTAGTTCCGGTTTGCTATACCCAGTCTCTCAGCGTGCTTGACAATGGGACAGTGTTCCGTGATGACTCCCACTGCCAGACTGATATCGTTTCTTTTTAAAGAGACAATGTTGGTGCTTTTTTCCTGTTTTGGTGAGGCAAAACTTGCCTGGTTACCTTGCAAGTGTCTTCATCCTTCTATCTTTGCTTGGTTAGGTTCGAAGTTATTTCGGCTATGGTCTCCTTGCTCATCCGCTTTTGTGTTACCTGGGATCCCGCTGGGGCTTGGTACCCACATGAGTCTTAAGTTTGGGTGTGCTGCCAGCTCGTTTAGCTTTCTCCGACATTTAAAGACTACTGTTGAGTTGGTGCACACGCTAGTAATTGCCCTGAGAGCAGCTTGGCTATTGGTGTAAATGTGGATCTGTTCACCAGGGTTCCCATTTACCATCAGCCACTCTGCTTCCATTTTTATGGCGTTTACCTTCGCCTGTAGAACGCTGCAGTAGTCTGACAGGCGTAAGCTAATTCTGAGGTTGAGGTCGTTGGAAAAAATTTTGCAGCCCACTTTGTCTTCTTTCCGTAAGCCGTCTGTATAGACCTGCGTTTGTCCTGCTGGTATCTCTTTCTTCTCCATCCACTTCTCTTTAGAAAGTATGTGGTATGAGAATTTATTGCCAAAAGCTGGTGTTGCTAGACAGCGGTCTATGTTTTTGGACACCTCTTTAAATTTATTAATTATTCCGGCGTGACCACGATAATCCGATCTCAACATTTGCACCCACTTTAGCCTTAGTGCTGTGGTAATGGCAAGTTGCTTGCCCATTAGATCGACCGGGGATTGTCTCCAAGGCTTTTGTAGGCGTCGTTCTCATGGCTCCCTTTATCATTCTTTGCACTTTTGTAAGCGCTATTTCATAGATTCTTTTATTAAGTGCTGGCCATCATATAAATTCGCTGTAGTAAAGTATAGCTCTGTATAGCCTCAGGATTTTCCTACCGCTCTCTTGAAAGAGTACAGCGCCACAGTTGCTTTCCGTACTCTTTTGTCTATGTTGAGTTTCCATGATAACTTTTGGTCTAGTATAAGACCTAAGTATTTAGCGTTCTCCTTGATTGTCAGTTCAGTGCCCTTTAGCATTGGAAGCTTGAATTCTGGGATGTTGTGTTTCCTTGTGAAAACAACGACAAAAACCACGCCGGGTTGAAATCTACGCCACACCTTTTGCACCATTGCGCTAGTTTTGACAGGGCCCTTTTAACAAGTTGCGACATTATATTGAGGTGTTTCCCTGAGGCCGCTATTGCAACGTCATCCGCATAGGCAACGACCCTGCAGCCTGATTTGCTAAGTTGGAGAAGCAGCTTATTTAGAGTAATGTTCCAATGCAATGGCAAGAGGACGCTCCCTTGTTGGGTTCTCCTACTCACCTTTCTTTTTATGTGGGATTCTTCCATTGTGGCTCTGATGTTCCTTTCACGGAGCATTTTTCCGATCAGGTGACATAAAGCATTGTTTATTGCTAGTCCAGTTAAAGCTGATTCTATGGCTTCAGGCTTCACGTTGCTAAATGCCCCTTCTATGTTGAGGAAGACAACCATCGTGAACTCATTATGCCTCATCAAGCTCTCAATCTGGTTTACAGCATTTTAGGGAGTAGTGTCTCCTTTATGTGCAAGTCAATTAGTCTTTCAAGCGTCTCTAGCAGGAACGATGATAAGCTGATTAGTCTCAGGTTATTGGGGAAGGTGTGTGAGGCTTTTCCTCCTTTTGGGATGAAGACCGCCTCGACCTCTCTACAAATTTTTGGGATGTAAGGAAGGTTTATACATGTTTTAAACATAGTCTCCAACCAAGATATAACTATATCAATGGCCTCTTGCAGCTCAACTGGACTGATCCCGTCAGGTACAAGTGACTTAATAGGTTTGAAGCTGTTGATGCTCCAGATTAACTTGTCTCCATCGAGCTTACTAGAGACACCCAAAATCTGTAGAACTAATAAAATCCTTCTGTGAAAACAGTACAAATTTAAATAATTATTTTAAAACATAGTAATTTAACTTAATTTTTTTATATAACTAACGCGACAAACGTTAACTTTCCCAACCACCACTCCATGCTTAATCCACGTATATTAATTAACTTAACACTAATTAGCTATATCTATAATAACAAAAGAGCGGCTTTTGTTGTCAAATTATTTGACCGCATCGTTTTACTGCGCAAAAGTTACTAAAGCTTTTTTGTATGTCCCGCGCTTGAACCTTGCTCCAAGCTGCTATGCTTTACTCACTCTATTCGTGCCGGCTCGGACTATTTCCCGCAATTGTTTCCGCGCTGCTTTTCTATAAATAATTTATACTTAATAAACTCATTCTCATGGTATACTCAAATACCAGTTGTTTATAACTTCTTTTTACTAATGTAATGTGTCCTGCATACAACCTCATGACCAAACTGGCCTGTGTAAGCTTGATAATCTTTTGCAGTTGTTGTGCATCCCCAAGGTCTCAACTGCTAGTGCAAAACTCCTAATGACAGTTACGTATAAGACCTCAATGCCAAACACGGTGTTAACATACAACCCTAAGGCTTTGTGCCAGTGTATAAATAATCATTTTTTTACAGTCTAGTACATCCCCAACTCTGGCAGTTTACCTGATATGTTACAACTGTAAATGTGTAAATAACCTCAGACAGTTGTAAAGTATTTTAATGACTCCTCAGCTATTCAGACAATACATGTACGTAAATAACATCATATTCAGTACATTAATGATTAAAAGCAATGCTAACAAAACTACCTTTAACATAACATACCAATAGTTTTGTTGTTAAACTAAACATTTGCTACTCAATTTTTTTGATAAAAAATGCAGGACAATTATCATTTACTTTTTTAAACACAACAAAACTGAAAAACTACCGACATTATTTTAGTTAGACACTAAAAATCTATAAGAGTACTGAAGTTTTTTATTTTAGACATCAAAAACCTGCCAAATTAGCAAAATTTTTTTGTTTAGCCACTAAAAACTGTAAAGCCAATTTTTATTTCAAAGAATAATTAACTGCAAAGCTACTAAAAATAAGTTATTTTAGACAATAAAAATGTTTTAGACTACCAAAGTTTTCAGACACTAAAATTGATAATTTTTTTAATTTTAGACATCTATTAACATAACAAAAAAAATGAATTTTTAGGTTTTACTGCAAAATATTGAAAAAAACTACCTCAAAGTTTTTTAATTTTGTATTTTTTTTTTTGCGTTAGCTTACTCACACTACAGGTTAGTTTCTTGTTTACTAGTAATGTTGGCAACTTAAATTACAAGTGGGCCTGCATTGTTTAGTAAATTTTAAAACAGTATAAAAAATTGTTAATCTACTGCGGACCAGAAAAGAATTTTCGTTGTCTTACGTTGGGAAGTGGGAGAGGGTATAAAAGGTTTAAAACGGTTTCCATTGTGAGATTAAAACTTATATTTTTTGGTGCAGCAGCCGGATGTCTAGACTACTGCTCAATGCTTTTTTTCAGTCTAATCATAAACTATTAAAAAGCGCAAAATTCTATTTATAAAAAGGCAAAATCAAAAAAATCCCGATATAAAATATTATAATACTTTTAGAAAAAACCAAAATCAGGTCAAAAAAGTTTAAAAAGTCTATTTATAAAACGTCAAAACCAACAAAATGCAGCCTAAAATATTATCTAAAAGCTCTAACTTTAGCCATAAACTGTTGAAAAGTGTAAAAATTTATTCATAAAATGCTAAAAAAATTTATAAATAAAATAGTCACTCAATCAATTTCTAATTCTAATTTCTATGTATAAACAGTCAAAAATAGATAAATCCGATTATAAAACATTAAAATTTTATTCATACAATTCAGAAATAGGAAAATTGCGTCTTTAAACGTCAAAATATTGTTTAATGCACCAAAATTTAATCATAAACAATGGCAAAATGTAAAAAATAAATATTTCAAAACTAAAAACATCTGGTTATAAAATTTAAAAAAAACTGTTGTAAAGTGCAACATTTTATTTATAAAAAGTCATAAATAGCAGTTATAAAATATTAAAACTAATAATAAAGTACCAAAATCCGGCCAAAAACCGTTAAAAAGTGCTATACTTTAATAAAAACAGTCAAAAACAGCAAAATTTAGTTTTAAGTTTTTCGTCAAAAGCGGCTCTTAAAGTTTTGAACAAACGCCAGAAAGCAGCAAAGTCCGGCAATAAATTTTTCAAATTTACAATTTAAATTGTGAAAGTAAAAATTTAGTTTTAAAATATCAAAAATATTTTAAAAAATTACCAAAATCTTGCATAAACTGCTAAAACATTAAAATCTGCTAAGAACATTTTGAACAATTGTTAAAAAAATACCAAAAGTTTTAAAAAATTTATCACTTTTTAGATTTGTTACAAATCTAAAAAGTGGTAAATTTTAAAAATATTGTTAAGAAAAACCAAAATTTAGCTATTACTTGTTATAAAATGCTAAATTTATTCATAAAATGTTAAAATGCAAAGCAAACTTTGCCTTTTGTGTTTTAAAGAAGACGTCGAGAAGAACTTTGCTTACAGATAGCTACGGCACTCTTTATAAGACTCATTCTAACAAATCTTTTTGTAACCTTGCATTTTGGGCTATTTTTCTTGTGAATCATTAGCTACACTTAATACATTTACTTTAAAAAAAATTCTTACACAATTATATTTTTCAATAATGACATTTTGTGGAATATTTTACTTTTAATTTAAAAAAAATTAAATAATCTAGAAAATACACATGGTTTTTACAAGAATTTTGTCATTAAAGTTTTTCAAAAACAAGTCTAATATTAAAAATGCTGCTAATTTAGGTTTTGCAAATTTTTCTTGTTTATGTTTACTGCAATACGGTTTGAGCCAATTTTTCAATACATTTGTCATTGAAGCACATTTTTAATTATTAGCACATTTGTGTTTTTTATTTGTAAAAATATTTTTATTTCTGTTTTAAAAAAAACAGCTTCAATATTGAAAATGCGTTGAAAAATAAAATAAGTTATTTGATGGTACTTCACAACCCACCCAAATACCTTTTGCGATTTAAATTTGAGTAACAACCCAAGGTTAAAAATTACTGTTTTAAACATTAAAAAAACTTATAAATATAAATAATATATAAAACTACCAAAATTTTTTATTAAAAATGATCAACTTACAAAATTTGTCTATAGAATTACTAAACATTTTCCGTTTAAATACTAACAATTTGAAAGACTACTAAAATAAGTTATGTTAAACACTAAAAATCTGCGACCTACTTTACTTTTATTAATCAAGAACGTTAGCTTAGTATATTATTAGTGTTTATTTAACCAGAATTGCATTTAATATGAGAGTGGGGGTAGACCAGGTAAAATACTAAGCCTTGTCAGTATCTACAGCGCCTTCATTTTCTTAATTAAAAGGTGCAATAGTATATATATTCAATAACAGTTTGTGTGGTAGTAGGATAAGCGTAAGCCCTAAAAAAAAGTATGAGACTACTATTGTGCAACGTTTTTTGGATTACTTCTTAAAAATCCGGACTACTTAGTTTTATTTTATTTTAGATTGTTACAATATTTGCAAATTTCTTATTTTAAACACTAAAAACATTAAATTATCAATTTATTTATTTACTAAAAATCCACACTGTTACTTATTTTAGATATTAAAAATTTGTACTACTACAATTTTTATTTTAGACACTAAAAAATTATAAAAATCTTTTCTTTGAATCAAATGTAACTTAATTTATAGACAAATTCAAATAAAATTTTTGAAAACCATTTTAACATCAGTTTAATTGCTGCACATTTTGATAAATTTTGTGCACATGAAAAGAAATGTGAAAACGGCGGTACGGAAAGTACAGGGAAGGAGTACAAAAAGAATCATACTGAATAAAATAAGAGAATAGAAAATTGGTAGAAGAACCAGAAACAAGAAAGAAAAAGATTATGCAAGAATTGCCCAACAACAAAATATGGTCCGAGCAAAATAACAACAAAGATTGCAGAAGCAGATAGAAACGACTAAGTAAATAAAACTAAACAAAACAAATAATCAAGATAATATAGAGTAACTTACAAGGTAAAAACTTAATAAAAATTTAATAAATAGGGTTTCCTAAGGTTTAGCACTTAGACCAAAAGTGTAGTACCTAAGTCAAAACAATAACAGCATTACAAACAACGTATCACTAGTAGGTAGAGACATAGATATAGAAGTATAAAAAGAAGTACTACTTTACTTTATTGCGCGAATTATGGTTTTTCAATAATTAATGTACACACTTTTTAAATTCAATGTAATATTTTATTTATTATTAAAATAACATTATATATTAAATAACTGGTGGCTGGTGTTGTTACATTTCTTGGTGGACGCTTTCTTATCAGAAAGAGTCTGGTTTCGCTGGCGCGACCGTAATTCCTCCATCGCTAGTCTGAAGAATCTTCTCAAGGTTTTTTAGCAATAAATTTGGTCGGGACAGGAAGTGATGAACCCGTTTCCTTTTCTTGATTATCATGTAGACCGCCGGCATTGTCAAGATGACCAAAATAATGATAATTGTCCAATTGATAACAGTTACAACAGGATGTAAGTGTAGCGGCTGTATTGGTTTCAGATCGATATCCTTGGGTAGTTTTATGACTTCTAAAATTGCATGGTGGGTTGGTATCAAGGGATGCAAAAAGACGTTAGGAACATGAATGTTGATGGTTTCATTAACATTGTACAATTTGCCATTAATTAGCAAAGGACATTTGTTGGTAAAAATGTTGCAATCTGGATGTATTTCCTCTTTGGTACAGTAGTTGATAACTTCCAAGTGATTAGAACTTGCAAGGACAGTGTTGTCTTGAAGTTGGTAACTAATGTTGTCTTGAAATATGGCAGTCAAACATTGTAGAGGTTAGGCTAAGGTACATCGGGATTGAATCTGCTTTTTACAAATATATTTTTCAGGTTGATGTTGTATGCATTCTGTGAACCATAACTTAAAATTTAAACAAATATGTTGCAGGTGGTATTATCATTAGTTTATCAGCATTTGGGATAGGCAATATTTTGAACAAAGGAAATGATTTTTGGTTTAAAATGGGAATTTTAAGCATAACAATCATTCTCTTATAAGTGGAAATGATAATTGATTTACTGTATTGCAATAACTTATAAGGATGTTCTTCTGAAACGACAAGCTGCTTTAGATTGTAATATTTTAATAATTCTTTTTCAATGTTAATCATCTCTGATAGTGAAATCAATTCAATATTAGTTAATTCCATTCTTGCAAAGCTAATGGTACAAATAAAACTAAGAAGGAATGAATTTATATTCTCAATATTTTGCATTGCATATTGAATTTGAAAGAAAGCTCAAGATTTGCTTCTGTTTTATCAAATGCGGTTGAAAGAACTTTAAAATTATTGTTAAAGTTAGTAATAAATGTTTTTAAACGTTCTTGGGTTTGATTTGCAATAGAAATCAAGTGATTCGTTTTGATAACTAAATCATTGGTGGTATCTGATATAAGGTGAATATTTTGATTAATTAATTGCCGATCATTTTCGTCCATATTTCCTGTTACAAATTTTATTGCAGAACCTAGAAAATTAGCTAAACTTTGTTTCGAACGTTGCGACATTAATTTATGAAGATTTTGAATAGTTTCATTAACCAAATGATTGTATATAGAATGATTATCATTTTTTTTTAACTGAACGTTATTCAAGGTATTTTCTATAAGGTGTAAATCGATGGTAAGTATTATTCGATGATAATGATCAAGTTCCTGTTGGTTACCAATTGCATCCTAAAAGTACCCGTTATTTGGATAACATTTGAACTGCAGTGCGATGGTTATTCAGCAACAAACAGAATTTTGTTTACTTTTGTTTTCTTATGCGTTTTATTGATTTTATATTACAAGTGGTAGTTCGATTTTTTGACGACTTACCAGTAACTTTGTCACCTTCCTGCTTAGAAATTTCTATTTTTTTGAAAGGAGGGTGATCTTTAGTGCGAGCAGTTAATCTTGCATATGCAACAGGGTTTGAGGTGGATGGTTGTTCAGAATCTATTAACTGAGGTGTTTTGTCAGTACGACATTTATTTGCGTTTTGCAAAATGTGCTCTGCACGTTGTTTAGATTTGTTGTAAACATGATCTATAAAAGGAAGTATCTGGTTTTTTCGATTTTGATTGTATTGTTCATACAACGTTAAGTTGTTATCAAAGTTTATCACATGAGCATACGGACCATATATTAATGAAAATGGTGAAAATCCAGTGCTCAAATGAATTGACTGATTATATATAGTTACAATAGATGTCATAAGTTTAGGAATAGAATCATTTGGATTAGTTTTTTTTATTATCCGCAATTTCTCTATTATTGTTGAATGTAGTCTTTCAACAAGAGAATTGGAGTTTGGGTTTCTTGCAGTTGTAAAATGCAATTGTATTTTATGAAGTTTGCAAAACTCGTTAAGTACGTTATTTGAGAATTCAGTGCCTTGGTCGCAGACCAGAGTCTGTGGGTAATTATGATGTGAAAAGTAATGTTTTAGTTTGGAAAGAATCTCAATTGCGTTTTTTGAAGAAAGATGATAACATTGGGCATATTTGGTAAATGGATCAATAATAGTAAGGAAACTCTGTTTACATACAGAATATACGTCTATATAAAGGGTTTTGAATGGCTGTGTTGGCAACATAGGACCTTGAAATGGAATTTTATATCATATTATATTTGTTTGTGAGACATAGTTCACATTTATTGATGTAATTCGTTATTGAATCTTTTAAATTGGGCCAATAGTACTTTAGTTTAAGTTGAGCATATGTTTTGTTAATACCGTTATGATTAGATGTATGATAATCTTCTAAAATCTTTTGTTGATTATCATCGTCAATAACATCTTCTAACTTATCTTTACATAAGATTAGTTTTAGTAATATAGTAAAGAGAGTATTGAGAATTTTTTCAAGTATTGGGCGTACTTTCTTAGGTTGGTACAAATAAATATGGTACGTTTTATTAGGATCAATAGTTTCTTTAAGTTGAGATTTTAACTGAATTTCTAAATCTGGTTCTTGTATGCAAATAGTATGAATAATTTTGTTTTTGAATCTTTTAACAACAGAATGGGCTTGTATTGTAGAAACATTTATAAAAAGCTGTTGGTTGAATTTGTTAATAGGTTCATCTGAAATGGGAAGTTTAGCAGAAGTATTATCGACTTGTAAATGAACAGTACTTTTACCTGTTTCTGGAATTTTTAAATTTTGAGTTTGTTCGGAATCCTGAACGTTGTCTATAAGATCTTGACAATCGTCAAGGTTGAAATCATCGGTTTCATCTACTTGCGGCATCAAAGAGTCACTATCTTCAGTGTTGTTAATTTCAATGCGAGATAGTGCATCAGCAACAACATTTTCTTTGTCTTTTTTGTACTGAATTGTATAATCAAACTCGTCGAGTTTTATTTTCCAACGGATTAAACGTGAATTTGGTGTCTTTAGTTTAGAAAGCCAAACTAGCGGATTGTGATCTGTTTCAATAGTGAAATGTTTACCAAACAAGTATGGTCGAAAATATTTTGTAGAAGCAATTATGGCTAACAGTTTCTTTTTGATAGTGGAGTAAATGCGTTCGGCGGAGTTAAGAACTTTTAAATAATATGCTACTGGTCTATTTTCTTGGGTAAGGACAGAACCAACAGCAATATCTGAAGCATCTGTGGTTAGACAAAAAGGCTTGTTAAAGTCAGAGTGTTGTAGTATGGGAGAGTGGGTTATTAGAAGCTTACAATTCTCAAGCGCTTCAATGTACTTAGGATCCTTTATATCAATTTTTTCGTTTTTTTTTGTGCATTTAGAAATTGGGTAAGTAATTTTTGAAAACGAAGGGATAAATCTTCTGTAGTAGCCTACCAGTCCTAAGAAAAATTTAATCTCTTTAACCGTCTTTGGAATGGGATACTTTTGGTTTGCCGATATCTTTCTTAGAATTGCTTCAAGACCATTATTAGTGACGACATGGCCTAAGAATTCTACCTTCTTTGTTAGAAATTCCAACTTTTTGGGTTAAATTTTCAACTTTGCTTTACGTAGACATTCAAAAATTAATTTGACATAATTTATATGTTCTTGAAGGCTTTTAGAAAATATGATTACGTCGTCCATGTATACAAAACAACGTTTGTAGAGATGTTCGCGAAGGATTTCGTCCATCATTTGTTGGAATGTAGATGGAGTATTTTTTAGGCAAAATGGCATACGAACGTACTCGTAATGACCATTATTAACAAAAAAGCTGTTTTTTGAATGGAATTTTTATGCATGGGGATTTGGTAAAATCCTTGTGCTAAGTCAAGACAAGTAAAATAAGTACATCTACCTAGATTGTCAAGAATCTCATCAATTCTGGGCAATGGGTATTTGTCCTCAATTGTTTTTGTATTTAAATTACGGTAATCAATTACCATGCGGTACTTCCGTTCACCGGAAGCATCTAATTTTTTCGGTACAATCCACACTGGAGAAGAGTATGGAGATATAGAAGGTCTAATAATTTCGTTATCAAGTAACTTTTGAATTTGTCTAGAAATTTCCTTTTGCATAGCAGGTGGATGTCTAAATGTTTGAGTATAAATAGGAATATCGGAAGTAGTTGTAATATTATGAGTGACTGATGTTGAAGCCGTTAAAGTTTGAGATTCATTATAAAAAATTTCAGAATAGGATTTGCAAAGTTTAATGATGGCTCCTTTTTCTTGCAAATTAAGGTGTTCTAACCTTAGTTGTGGTATGTCCATAGGTGTTTTGTTAATGGGAGTATGGTCAAAGTTATAAAGTTCAAGAGGAGTTACTGAAAGAGCTTATTATTATTATGATTAGTATGGGGAATTTCTACAAAACTATTGGTTGCAGTAAGTATGGATTCAGGAACTACAACTTCATAATTATTTATATTTGCTGGTAATAATACATCTCCTTGAGGAACAGAAACTGGAATTTTGGTTACACTTTGTTTGAAATATTTAAGGTTTATTGGTATGTTATTGATGTATAATGTATTGGTTTTATAGTCAATATTTCCATTTAATGATTTTAAATCAGAAGATGAAATCAAAGCGTCATATTGCAAGTGCCAATCAATCACTCTAAATCGAAATTTAAAAGGTATATCAAATGACTGCAGAATTGGGAAACATAAATTTCTATAATCAGTATAGGTCCTAGTTAGTGACCAAATTGTGAATTTTTCTCTAAAAAAATATTGACTAGAAAACATTGAAGCGGCTTTAGGGGTAATCATTGAATCAGTGGCGCCAGTAGCAATTAATATTTTAATATTTAAATCCGGGATTATAAAATATAGTAACTTGGGAAGATTCATCAAGTTATTTAAGTCTACGTGACAGGTTTGTGGAGGCTTGTGTCCTGAAAATTTTGATCGTATTCACAATCGCTATTTTCATAATTTTGTTCTAATGATTGATTGATTTGTTCATCATATTCACCTTGAAACATGCTTGCCTGAGCATAATATTAATCTGGTTGTTGATAATTAGATGAATAGTCATCTATATCTTGATAATTATAAAATGTGTTATAATTAGAATTACCTTGTTCAATATTATGATGGTTAAATGGGCCATTTGATCTTATAGATTGAATAGTTTGTGTTGACATGGGTGTAGGTTGAAAGAAATTTTGAGGTCTCTGTTGTTGATTATTAAAATTGACAAAATTTTGTTTATTTTGAAAATTTTGTTTATTTTGAAAATTTTGTTTTTGAGGGTTAAATAAATTTTCGTTTCGATTTTGATTCTGATTAAAAGGAATGATTTTATGATTAAACCCTTGAGTCATCTTATTAACATTTTGTTGTTGAAAGTTTTGTTTTTTTAAATTTGATTGATTGTTATTTAAATTTAAATTTTTTCGATGTGCCATCAAATTGTCATAATTAGAACATTTTTTTAAACAATCCTCCAGTGTATTTGGAGAACTATTGCAAAGAAGATCTCTATAAGGTTGCAAAGTGCCTGTCTCAAATGTTATTAAAGTTTTTTCGGTATATAAACATGTTTGAGCGTTTATTAATTCAAATTTTCCTTCATTTGTTATACGAACAAATTGAAGGAGTTCATTTAATTTTATGTTTAAACGTATGTAATAATCATTATACGTTTCGCTCGGCTTCTGGATACAAGTACAAAGCAATCGTTCAAGTGTATTTTCCGAACGTGTTTCGCCGAATTTACTAATTAAATGTGTTTTTATATTAAGCCAAGTATCAAATGTATCAGGAATAAATTGATCAAAATTGTTGGATATAATAAAATCCTTTGGTAAACCACGAAGTTTATTAAGTATATATAAATTAAATAAATGCAACTGTGCATTATTACACATTGCGAACGTCGTCGGAAAGAGTTGTGTAATTTTATTGACGGATGTAATAAAATCCGTAAGATTACCTTTATCATGACTGTATTCAGGAATGATTTGGCAGAATAATTTAAGTTCTTCATTACTAATTGCAGTCATGTTTAATTTAATATTAATAGGTTTGTGGCTTAAATTTGATGTGGATGCAGAAGAATCTTGAATTCTAATATTTTTTATTGATTTAATTAAATGATCAATTTCAAGATCAAATAAATTACCAATATATATTACTTCTTGTTGTTTATCAAAACTAACTGACATCAAAAAATCATACACTTGAGCAGAGATAATAAAATTATAATTTTTTAATTATTAAATTTTTATAAAATCAAATCTAAATTTGTCTTATTCAGAGGACATAATAATGAATTGAATTAATCAATTGCGTCACAAAGATACAGAATCAAATTGTAAATCGTTATACTTATATTAAGGATATGTTGAAGGGATTACTGGACTTGCTGGATAATGCTGAATATTATTCCGGTAACTTTCATCGCTATCTTGGCAATCAGAACGTACTCCGTGTCGGTGGATTTATCCTCAATGAATGCGGTCCAACGCCCTTTCGGATCTGGCTTGCTGATGGAATTTTCTCGAATTATGTTCTTGTGTCTTTTTGATTCTTCGTAAATTGTAGAAACAATCCGTTTCACTTGTTGAACCGTCGAAGAATCCTGTTCGCAGCGCCAATTATGGTTTTCCAATAATTAATGTACACACTTTTTAATTTCAATGTAATATTTTATTTATTATTAAAATAACATTAAATATTAAATGACAATATAGGTCATAACCCGATGAAGATCTAGTTTTTAACTAACTGATTCTAATACGTGCTTCTACATTTATATAAATCAATTTGCTGAGCTAAGCAGCAGGTGGCTGGTGTTGTTACATTTCTCGGTGGACGCTTTCTTATCAGAAAGAGTCTGGTTTCGCTGGCAGTTATTTTACATTGTCCCAGAAATCTTACAACTTGTTTAAAGGAGTTGATGGGGTTTTTATCTATCTATCAATAATAATAATAGTTTATTTTTTTTGGCATTTGGCCTTGAAAAGTATTTAAATGTTACAATTTATACATTATTTAATTAAAATCCTTATTTAATATAACTTATCTTAACAGAATTTGTAACAACCTACAAATTATACTATGTAATCAACATAACATCTTATAATACAACTTGAACTCTACTATCTTTGTCAATTTTTTTAATTTTTTTAATGACTCTTCTCATCTACACTATTCTTTTTCCATCATTTTTCAACACATTTTTTTTCTATTTGTTCTTCTCTCTTCTTAATACATATTTTTAACAAATGTTTTATTGTTTCATTGTCTTCTCTACACATTATGCACATTTTGCTTTCTTTACTTAACCAAAATTTGCAAACTTTTTCTTTATTTCTACGTCTAATTTTTGCTTGTATCTTTTTTTCTGTTTTTGTGTGTTTTAAATTATTACGGTGTTTTGTGATATTATTTTCTTTAATAATTGCATATTTCTCATTGTACTTTGATTCATTCACTCTTGTTATTTTCTCTTGCGTTTCTATATCTCCATCACGCATCGTTGCTTCTTTCCGCACAACTCTTCTATTATTTTTTATTTTTTTCTACTTTCTTGCAGTTATATTCTATTCCATTATAATATTTCTTTCTCTCTACTCCTAATCTTTTATACCTTTTTTTCATTTTTTTTTTCCGACTTTTTTCTTTCAGAATTTTGCATTCATTTTTTTTCTCAATCTTTTTTTATATTTTACTGCTCTTTTCTTTTTCTTGCTTTTACTTTTATTTTATTTATTTTTAATTTCTCTAATACAATGTATGCTGAGGTTTTCCTGTTTAATCTTAGTACCCATCTTCAGTATATTGCCTGTACAACTTTTAATTTATTTCTCACACCTGTCCTACCACTTTTCGCTTTTCTTGTTAAATCTTGAATGTGCTCATTCTTGCTATTATTTGAACTAAATACATACCCTTAATATTTGAATAATTCTAATTCTTCGATAATTTGTCTTTTTTATTTCCAAACTTTTTTCTTATGTCTTCCTTCCTTTTTAATCTGAGTAACTTTTTTTTTAGACACTAGAAATTTGTTGCAAGTTTTTTTTAGTCACTAAAAACCGACAATTAATAATAATAATTTTTTGATATTAATTTTAACTTGCTGTACTACATTTATACTAGATTTTTCTATAGTTTCGTTATTTGTTTGAATACTTGATTAGATATTATTTAATGTTTTTTACTATTTTGCATTCAAAGTTAGTTTTAGCTTGTATCATTTATTTAAAAAAAAATATTTATATTGTAATAATTAATATTTCTTTCTTTTGTTGCAGGTAAGTTTTATTTTTATATTCACGTTTTTTTCTAAATGTAAGTACAAAATTGGTAAATTATGCATAAATTAATTTATATGATTTTAAATTAGTTGCTAAACGTTTATGACCTAGATAGTATAGAGTTAATGCAAGACATGAACTAGCAAGACCATAAATGCAGCTAACGCTCGTGGGTATTTTTTTTGTATATTTGTACATTTGTACATACATAAAAACTTGATTAACAAGCAAACGTCAAAAATTACATTTGAGTAATGCTTAAAAACTTTGTAAAAATAACAAAAATCAATGTTTTTATTATTCAAATTTTGTTTATTACTTATTAAACTTTGTTGAAGACGCTGTTAATAACTACAGCTTATCTCAACAAAAAAGCATGTTGTGGGTTTTTTCTTTAAAGCTATCAGCTTTCAAGCTTCGACAAAGAACAATTTTTGATAAACTAAAATAAAAAATTGGTGTTTTTTTGGTAACTGTAGAAGAAGACAAAAGATGTACCACTAGAACACTGATTAAGAACTTTATCGTAAATCAGTTCACAAATAATTGCAGTTTAAAAAAAAATTGCAAAATGTGGAAATTGACAAGATCATTTAGGTTTGGTAGTATATATTATGTAACTAATTTACAAGTACACATTCAGAAGCAAATGTGACGTAATAACACAAACATTAACCATAAAATATCGATCTTTGTACCAAAAAAAATTGTTGTATTTGATATACGTTGTATGTTTTTTTCTTTTGCAGTTTATTTTTAAATTTATATAAAATTTTCAAAATTGAGAATAAAATTTTTATATTTTGTTCTGATTTTTACAAAAAGTAATAATAATTGATTTATAACTCAGTCAACAGTTCTACAAACAAACTAACAAAGAATGATATTATTATAATAAATATATAATTTTAAAAACTGTTAAAATATGTACAAAAAAATATAAAGATAAAAATTTTGGTAAATATTTTTTGTTTTTTGTTTGAAATAAATTTTTTAAATATCAATTAAATAAATATTATATTTATTTGCTGTTAAAAAACTAGAAATAATTAATCAATAATACACTATACAAACCGGAAGCGTCATTAGTGTTTTGCTAATAAATGCATTATTAGTAAGTAATGTATCAATATTATTCCACATTTATGCTTTAAACATAAAAGATATTAATCATCAAAAACTATTTTAAATTTATTTATTTTATTCTAAAATTGTATTTTTCTATTGTTTTAAGTAAACTCAAATAAATGTATCCACACTATACTCCCATCTATCAATGTAAATAGGTATTTAAGTTATAAAACATATAATTACGTTCATAGCAAATAAACTGGAATAAGTGTTTGTAAATAGAAGTAAACATCTATTTATAAAATACCAGTTTAGATCATTTATTAAACAAATCTTTAACCATGCCGAACGTAGCTGAAAATTTATCAAAAGTGCTTACATTTAGCAAATACATTTCATTATCACCACCATATGATAAAAGCAAAAATCAATTTAAAAAAGCACGCTTATATTTATGGTTTGTTACGGCCATTTATTTAACATCATTATTTTGGAATGTCGCTATTTATATATTTTACGAAGGACAAGCTTCATCATCAATAGCTATGGCATACGTTAAACTAATGCTGGGAAATTTTTTGAATCTATCTACAATATTGGGTACTTCATATTGGAATTTTGAAACAATACAAGACCTTTTTAAGATGTTTCATATATTTGATAAAAAAATTGCAAGGTTTGTTATCAAAAAGATTGATATTAAACATGTCAGCTTACATTTGATTCTGGTATTAATAATAATTTTTATTTTTGTTATTGCTCAATTGATTATATTTGTATATTCATATACAATTTATTACTTAATTGGGAATATTCATGATAATTTACAAACATTTATTATTGCAATAGATGCTTCTATTAAAACAAGCTTGTTACTTAGTATAAAGCAAAGAATTGTATGGGTTAATGAAATTATTGATAAATGTGATTTTGTTGATGATAATGGTGTTAAATATGTTGGTAATGTTAAGATTGTAGATGATATTATATTACTACAGCATACGGCTATGAATTTGGTAGATTTGTTTAATAAACTGTGCGGCTGGAACGTATTCTTTACAGTGGTTTATATTGTGATTGATATTTTGCAAACGATAAGTTCGTTTTTTGATCGGGCTTATACCTGGGAAACTGATTTATTGATTATTACAATTTCTTGGAGCACAATTACAATTGTAAGTACTTAGTTTAATTAATTTTTTTATAAATAATATGATAACAACAGTTTTACACTTTGAAGAAGACTGCAAAATAATGTTATATTGTGTAAAAATGACAAACTTTAATAGTTAATTATGTTTAAATAAATTGATTTATTAATGACTTTTACTGTTTACGTTAATTTTTTAATTTAAAAAAATAATATTTAGGAATAACTTAATATGCCGCAACAACATAACAATACTTTTGAATTTCAACAAGTGAAACCTTACTTATATTGCCATATTTGTCGATAAGGTTTTTGGAAAGTATGATGAAAAGCTTCATCTTACATTTGTTTTTCTTTTTATTATTTTATGGTTATTTCCAGTAACAAAATTGTTGCGCAAACTGCCTGTTTTTATCAGTTAGAATAAAATCAATCTTGTTTTTTATGTTTCTTTTTGGGCTCACCCAGGTGCAATTTATCAGAATCATTACATCAGATATGTGCCCATGACTCAAAAAACTAATTTATAAAAGACTACATCTTTTGCGTTAATCATATACATTTCCATTACAATGTGCTTAAGTAAATATGAATTAATACATAATTTATTAGTTCATACTCATTTCATAAATAATAGACAAACATTACACATTCTGCAATTAATATAAAAGTACATTAAACTAACACAATATATCATAATTACGTATAAAAAATGTTACATGAAAGCATAAAATAATCAGTATTTGTAAATAGCTCAAACAACCAAGCCACTAGAATAATATTTCGTACATACATTTTTTACCATGCCGAACGTTATACAAAATTTATCAAAAATTTTAACATTTAGCAAATATATTGCATTATTACCGCCGTACAATGCAAGAAATAAACAATTTACAAAAGCACGCTTATATTTATGGTTTATCATAGCTATATATTTAACATCATTAACTTGGAATTTTTTTGCTTACATAATATACTTGCAAAATGCATCATCACTTCCTGTGACATACGCTAAATTTATTTTTGTTGCTTTCATTAATCTCAGTTTAATACTAGGAACTTCTTATTGGAATTTTGAAAAAATACAAATTTTTTTTAAGACGTTTTATGTATTTGATAAAAATATTGTAAAGTTTAATGTCTATAAAGTTGACATTAATTGTTCAAGTTTGCATTTAATTCTAAACTTAATATCAATTTGTGTTATTACTATTGCTGATATAATTATAAGCACGTATATAGTTTCGATTTATTATTTCATTAATTATATGCATGACAAATTAAATTTTTTTTTAATTGCAATTGCTGCTTCAATTAAAACAAGTTTGCTACGTAATATAAAGCAAAGAATTGTTTGGGTTAATGAAATTATTGATAAAACTGATTTTACAAAAAACAGTAAATATAACAATGTTAAGATTTTGGATGATATCATAATGTTGCATCACACGGCTATGGATTTAGTAGATTTGTTTAATAGATTGTTTGAGTGGAATTTATTTCTTACAGTAGTTTATATTTTGATTGATATTTTGGAAACGATTTCTTCATTCTTTGATAGTGCATATGTATGGGATATTGAGCTGTTAACAATTGCTGTAATTTGGACAACATTTCTAATCGTAAGTAACATTTTTGTTCTATAATTAATTAATTTTTTTTAACTTAAATTAAAATTTTAAAATAAATTATTAATTTTTAATTACTGATACAAAATAATTGTAACTCTGATTAGTAACCAACCAAACACTTTTGGTAAACTCTAGCAATAGATTTAAATGTAATCAAATTGCAATATTTTTAATAAGTGATTCAAGCTATGATGTTTTTTAACAATAGTATTTTGACATTAAAAAATCAAATTTATGAAAAAATGATCCTAAACTAAAAAACATCCATAGACGCATAGTATGTTACAAATCAATTATTAAGTATAAATAAATAAAGCCATACTGATGAGAGGTAAACCTCGAAACGCGTCTTCTTCTTCTTCTTCTTCAGTCAGCCATTTTCTATCCTTTGGATATAAGCCTCCCTTTTACTTTTCCAAACCTGTCGATCCTGTGCGACTCTGATCCAGTTCAGACCCGCTGCTCTTTTGAAGTCATCGGCCCATCTCATTTGTGGTCGTCCTCTTCCTCTGTTCTCTCCCCATGGCTTCCATCTTAAGACTTTGCCACTTTATTTATCTTGCCCTCTAGCCACATGTCCACCCCATCCCCACTTCAACTTTG
Source organism: Tachinus rufipes (assembly GCA_963932245.1). Lineage (NCBI taxonomy): Eukaryota > Metazoa > Arthropoda > Insecta > Coleoptera > Staphylinidae > Tachinus > Tachinus rufipes. The sequence goes on from OZ010744.1 coordinate 14,450,601, forward strand.
CTATTCTTGTGACTATGTCATGTACTTTAGTTTTTTTTCTTATCCAGGTGTTCGTTTTATGATCTCTTAGTGATATTCCCAGTATCCTTCTCTCTATTGCTCTTTGATGTACGCGCAATTTTGTTAGAATTTTCTTTGTAAAAACCCAGGTCTCAGCACCATAAGTCTGTACTGGTAGTATGCACTGGTCATATAGCTGTGCTTTTAGACTAAGTGGTATGTCCATTGCTAGTGCATCTTTTAGTTTGCTGTATGCAGCCCAGCCTAGTTTTATCCTCTTGTCTATCTCTAGTTTTTGGTTTGCTTTTTCTATTGCTATTTGTTGACCTAAATAGTTGTATTTATCTACCTTGCGGATCTCCTGATTATCTATTTTCATGGTGATATCTTCGTTATTTGAATTTGTCATGAACTAAGTTTTACTAAAGTTGATCTCTAGTCCCACTCTTCGCGAAGCTGCATGCACCTCGTTTAGCATGCTCTGTAGTTCTTCCTTAGTCTTTGCAAATATTACAATATCGTCTGCAAATCTTAGATGTTGGAGCATCTCCCCGCAGATCTTTATGCCTCTTTCACCACAGTCTATAGATTTGAATGCGTCTTCTAATACCAATGTGAATAACTTAGGTGAGATTGGGTCGCCTTGTCTTACTCCCTTTTTTATTATGACCTTTTCAGTGTTCTCGTGCATTTTTATCTGAAGTGTTGCGTTTTTGTATATATGCTGTATAAGATTTGCGAACCTGTGGTTGACCCTCGCGTTTTTTAAAGCTTGTAGGATTGCCCACATTTCTACCGTGTCAAAAGCTATTTTATAATCTACAAACGCTACCCATAGGGGGATGTTGTACTTTGTTACCTTCTCAATTACGATCTTCATAGTTTGTAGGCTTGTTCTTTTGGTTGATAGAAATCCAATTTATTAGTTAGTCGATTGGTAATGATTCTTGAGAAAAGTGTGTACACCTGAGACAGCAGACTAATAGATCTGTAGTTTTCCAGACTCTCCTTATCTCCCTTTTTGTATAATAATACAACTATAGCATTTGTCCATCCTTCTGGGACTTTTCCTTGTTCTAGACATTGGTTGAATAGCTTCGCAAGTTTTTCTAAGACTGTTTCTCCTCCGTGTTTCATCATTTCTGCTAGAATTTCATCTTCCCCTGCCGCTTTGCCGTTCTTCATATTCTTTAGAGCACTTCCTATTTCTGCTCTGTCTATTTGCGGGATGTCTTCCGAGTTCACATTTATAACCTTTCTTTTTCGTTCTTGTTCTTCGATGTCACTATTAATTTTCGATTTGTATAGATCTTCATAAAACGCTTTTGTGACTTTTAGTATTTCGTTTCTATTATTCACCGTGCAGCCTTCTTTATTTTTTATTTTTATTATTTCCTTGTTTGTGTTGGTATGTTTTCTAAAGATCTTCATGCCTTTATTTTCTTCTAATAGTTTCTGGGCTAAAGCAGTTTTGTATTTTCTTATATCCTCTTTTACCATCTTCCTCGCCGTTTTGTTTACTTCCGCATAATCCACTGTGCTTCTTTAGTTCTGCATTATGTGAGTTTTTCGTTTCTCTAACGTTTGTTTCGTTCGGTCACTCAGCTTATTTTTCTTGTTCGGTTTTGATTTTGCATGTTGTTCTGCGGCAACTTTTATTATCTCTATTACTTTATTGTTCCTTTCGTTTATGTCTGTGCTGTTTTGTATTTGGAGTTCTTTAAAGCTAGTTGCCAGTTGCATTTCATATTCTGATGCCTTTTGTTGTAACATGTGTCGGCCAATTATTGTGCACTTGTTTTTCTTGTTACTAATCTTCATTGCTCTATCCGATTTTATATTTATAACTGTTTTGGCTCTTACTAGTCGATGGTCGCTTCCAGTATTAAATCCGTTTAGTACGTTAACATCATGTATTATATGTTTTTGCTTAGTTAGTATGTAATCGATTTGATTTTTTGTCTGTCCATCAAGGCTTATCCAAGTCCATTTTATGTTGTTCTTCTTTTTGAAGAATGTATTGGACACATATAGATTTTCTTGTTCCATGAAATTCAGAAGCATAGTGCCTCTTTCATTCCTTGTCCCAAGTCCGTGTTCTCTTATATATTGCTCTGCATTGTCTAACTTTCCCCCTACCTTGCAGTTAAAATCACCCATCACGATTACGTGCCTTGTCGAGCATTCTGTTATGCCTCTCGATATGTCTTCATAAAAGTCTTTATCTTCATAGCTACTTGTAGGTGCGTATACTTGTATTATTTGTAGAGTTATTAATCTGCTTATTTCCACAGTAATGTATATAACTCTATCCGATATTGCCTTCATTTCTTTTATATAAGGTGCTATTTTTTTGTGTATAAGTATACCTACACCTCCGTGGCTTGAGTTTGCGTTGCCTCTTTGGAATAGAGTGTGCCCTGATTTTAACATTTCACTCTGTTCTCCTCTTCTCCTTGTTTCGCCGATACCAAGTATATCCTACTTGATTTTTCCTAATTCGTGTTCCACCTCTTCTAATCTCTCCTCTGAAGCTATTGATCTTACATTGCACGTTGCGATATGTAGCGTCTTTTGGCAGCCTGTTTGTGCCCAGTGATTCTTCGCACCCTCTGCCTTCCTCTCTTTCCGCCCGCTGCCTTGGGCGGGGATTTTCGGGCTGCTGGGGACTGAGGGCCATTTGTTTTGGTTTGGATTCATATTTAGGGTAGTGGCCATAAAACACCACGCTAGCCAGGCGGGTTGGTGAGTTTGCTTTATACTATTCCTAAAAGCATGGGTTGCCCCTTCCGCCAGCTCCGCCGTACCGAAGTCCTTCTTCTCCGCCTTCGCTGCCGTTGAGGTCTTCACCCGTATCCCTGGGCGTCCCCTGCAGGGTCTTTTCTCTAAATCCACCTGGACAAATCTCGACAGGCGCGTTCACGTCGCCCCAGTACAGCGGGATATATCGCTGTCCCCTAGCGATATACCCCGCTGTACTGGGTCCCCGACAGAACTTGGCCACCGTTTCTCATGAAACGGGCTCACCCCCGCGACGTGAACGCGCCTGTCGAGATTTGTCCAGGTGGATTTAGAGAAAAGACTCTGGTTTCCCCTGGACCGGGTTAATGGCTACAGTTTACCTATAGCCAAAGGCGAAACGCGTCTATGGATGTTTATTAGTTTAGGATAATTTTTTCATAAATTTGATTTTTTAATGTTATTATTGGGTTGTCCGATTGAATTGATACATATGTCGTTGTGGCATTCGTATAAATTTACCTAGTTAACTAGACTTAATTCGAAATTATTGCTTAACAACTGTCTCATTAGAGGACATTGCGTCTCTTTTTTATATATTTTTATAATTTTTTATGAAAATATAGAAAAGAATAGGAATCCTTAAAAATAAATTAAATATTGATATCGATATTTATCAAATATACAGTCATAGAATTGGGAAATTTATCATGGGTAAAAATAGACCAGTTCTGGTAAAATTTACAAATATTAAAATGCGTTCGTTAGTATTTAAAGAGAAAAAGAAATTAAAGGGAAGTGGTATAATATTAAGAGAAGATCTTACCGAAGAACGCAACAAGCTATTAAAATAAGCAATACATACATTTGGATATACCGACGTATGGACACAGGATGGTTACATATGCATTAAGGTGGGATTGATAATCAAATGAATTGCTACAAGAAACCAACTACTACACATCACAAATGAACATGATAACCGCCAGCCTGATGATACAAGTAATGAATAAAAAAAAATCTCTCTTTTTTAATACATATTGAATTCTTTGTTTGTTTTTTTTTATACAATATTTTATTTGCTGTTTTTGCATTATATAATTTAAACTGGAGTAACTTATTGTTATCTTAAAATTAAAATATGTGCGACCTTGATTTTTTTTGATAGTTTTGATATGAACGAAATAAAAACAGTTTCATGCAATAACATTGAGGAATTGGATAATACAGTCAAAACTAATAATAAAAACTTTGGTATAATTCACTTAAATATCAGAAGCATTAATAAAAACTTTAATGAATTACAAATACTACTAGAAACCTTAAAAACATCAAACTTTAGCGTTATTGTGTTGAGTGAAACATGGAACATATGCAATCTTGAACTATTTAGTATCACAAAATATGATATTTTTTACAATAAAGCTAATTATAATCAGAACGATGGTGTTATTGTGTATATTAGAAGCGATTTTATGGCATGTCAATCCATTGGCAAATTAGCGCAAGTTTCATTTATGAGAAATACATTTACAATTAATAACGTAACTATTGGAATCACTGCTATATATAGGCCACTTTCAAGTAATGTTGATACTTTTCTTAATGAATTAGAAACATTCTTAGACGTACTAAATAAAAACCAAATAGAATTATTTGTTGGTGATATAAATATAAATATTTTTGACAAAACAAACATTAATACATTAATCTATAGAAATATACTTGAAAACAACAACTATGTATCCTATATTAATACACCAACTCGAGAAACTGATACCTCGGCGTCATGTATAGATCATATATTCATTAAAAAGTCACAATCTATCTCTGATAAGTTTCACTTCACACCCTTAGTGTTAAAAACCTCAATTACAGACCATGACGCGATTTTGTGTTATATGAAAACCGAGTTTTTTTTAAATATAAAACAATTCAATACTTATAATAATAAACAAGCTTTCTTAAATGCGCTCTCATTGGAAAAATGGGAAAACATCATTGCTATAAATGATAGTAATAAAGCCTATGACAAGTTTATTCACATTTTTACAACACATTTAAATAACGCCACAACACAACATATACTCAAAGCAAACACACAAACTTAAACCTTGGATTACAGCCGGTATTATAAACTCAATCAAAACTAGAGATAAAATGAATTATTGTTATTTGCAAAATAAGGGAAACTATATATTAGAAACAAAATACAAGCAATTTAGAAATAGATTAATAAACTTAATTAAATCAGTGAAAGACGACTACTATAAAGTACAAGTTACTAAAAACAAAAACAATCTTAAAAAATTGTGGCAATAAATAAATAATGCAGTTAATAAACCAAAAAGACACACAATTTTTAAAATTAAAGAAAGCAATGACGGCAGCATTATTACGGACAAAACAATTATAGCTAACAAGTTTAATAATTTTTTTGCATTAATAGGTAAAGAAATGGCAGACAAAATAGATCCAACACAAAATTCACATCTACATGCTTCTACATATACTAAAAATACATCTTTTTTTATTTCACCCATAAGCAATTCTGAACTTATTAATCTCATCAATTCGCTAAAAAATTGTTCATCGCCGGGAATTGATACAATATCAGCCCATGTTATCAAACTGGCACATGTATACATTTTAAAATTACATTAAATAATGTGGTGAGGTGCTGTAATATAAACACATTACAACAAAAAATGAACAATCATGATAAAACTAAACAAACACGTAACGATTTTTTTATATCTGAGAGCAGTTTGTTAAACAGTTTTAAACTTATGTACCTGACACCATCCATACTTTTTTTCAAGCGTATATAACAGATATTACTGCCATTGCAAGTATTATAATTATTGTTTGCGTGTAAAATAAATAAACTCAATTTTTTTTTGATATAACACAAGCAACGCAGAATATAATAACTTGTAAAAGTTAAAATTTTCAAAGTCTTAAAACTACTTTTACAACAGTCCCTATACCCAATACCTGCTATAAATCGTATTGCTCGTCTTTGCAATTTGAATACACGATGCCGGATCACAGAATGGCCTCAGCATAATATGGCATACGACATGTGTGACTCAAAATAAAAAAAATAAACTGTACGTAAACATTCTTCAAATATCGTTCCTTTCAAGCTTCTTATTACAAAAACAGATCTTGACAACGTTTTTGACAAATCATCTCCATGTATTGTCCACTTGAGTTTAGGATCAAGACTGACACCTTAATATCTAATAGAACTTAGTTCATTATGCGTTTCTTTTACTGAAAAAACCATATTGTTTGTTTTGTCTTCATTTAGCATCAATTTATTATCGTGAAATCAGATTGAAGTTTCTTCCAATAACGCTTGGGAATGCTGATTGGCTATTTCCACCTGAGCTGACCTATAAAGAATAATAGTATCGTCGGCGTAGAGAAAAATTGGTGCTGATATATTGTTAGGTAGATCGTTAATATATAAAAAAAAATAATATAGGGCCAAGAATTGAACCCTGTGGTACCCCGTGTTTAATATGCAACATTTTTGATGTTATATTATTGCAATTAACAATCTGCTTCCTGCTAAGGTAAGAAAGCAATAACTTGATACTATTCGAGTGAAAATTATTGAAATAAAGTATTTCATGTGATACACAGTCGAAAGCTTTACTCAAGTCTAGCGGACTCACTTTTGTGTATTCCTTATTTTCAAATCTGTTTATTATTTCATCCACAACTTCCGTTATTGCATGCGTGGTTGAAAGCCCTTTTCTAAAACCAAATTGACAAGACGTTAACAGGTTGTTTTTGTCAAGATGCTTAGTAGTCTGATTTAATAAAATTGTTTCAAAAACTTTACTAAAAACTGGCAATATTGAAATAGACCTATAATTTGAAGGATTTTGTTTATCACCCTTTTTAAATATAGAAACGACTTTTGCAATTTTTAGTGAATCTGGAAAGATGTTATTGCATATGAGTTCATTAATTAACTTTGTCAATGGTATTAAAATTAAATTAACAATTTGTTTGATAACAACTGTACTAAAACCATAATAAACGCGACTGTTACTATTTTTTAGGTTTGTGATTAATTATATCCCTTACATCATTGAATAAGACAGCTTTAGTTAGACAGTTGGTTATAGTTTTCTAAGTTTGTTTTAGGATTACTGGTTTGTTGCGGAAGTGTTTTAATTAAATCGTCAGCAATATTAACAAAATAGTTATTAAAATTATCTGGTGATATTGAGTCATTATTGTTTTCTATTGGCAATTTTTTCATTTTAGAATGGATAACTTTCCAAGCCGCTTTGGTTTTATTTTGAGTAATGTTAATATAGTCAGTAAACGATTTAAGTTTAGATGATTTAATTGCCATATTATAATTTTTTCATGATTTAAGGAGTAGTTTATTGCTTTTAGATTTATTTTTGTAAAAAGCTTCCTTTGTCAATCCAGTGTTTTGCGCATGTTTGCTAACTCTGGAGTAAACCAATTAATGAGGTTTCTTTATTTATTGGAGATATTTTTTTCAAGAAAACAACTCAAAAATAATTTGTTTATTATACTTATAAACAAATCAAATTTCTCACAAGAACTCATGAACGAGTCATCAAATGTAAAATCTGTTTCCGCAACTAAGCCGTAAAAGATATTCTGTCCCAACGGTGTTATAGGTCTACACTTGTTTTGTGTCTGCCGTTGGTTAGGTATTTTGATATCAATAGTAGTATCAATTCCGCATCCTATATGATCTGAAAAAACCACTGGCACTGGATAAGCAATATTACTACTACAGTTGGTGAAAACATGATCGATGCAATTTTCCAGTCTGGTATAAAATTGACTTTATGTCAATTAGTAATTTAGATCTACCATTTTTGTTAAAATTTACATTAAAATTACCGCCGATGACGATACGTTTATTTAAGCTGTCAGTGGAATCCATCACATCAAACAGTACATTTAAAAATACATTAAAATTAGCCAATGGTGTACGGTAAACACACAACAATATAGTGTTAATATCTTTAATGTATATACCAGTAACTTCACAGTCTTTTTCTATTGACAAACACGTTATATTGGTAAGTTAAGTTACCTCATAGTCGTTCTTAGATAAAGTTACAACACCTCCACGTTTATAACGTATTCGTGAAAAGTGTAAGACAGTTCTATAATTATTTAATACTAATTCATTTGTTTCAGAATGTAACCAGTGTTCACTTAAACATATAAAATTAAAACAAGTATCTAATTTATTCAACAGACATTCAAACTCATTTATACTTGTAGTGGTACCTTGTGTGTTTAAAAACAACACAGATAAGATGCCATTTTTATGGTTATTATTAAAAGGACTAATTTTATTTTCGAAAAAAATTATATCTTCTAACAATTATGCCTTTTGGCCAAATAAAATCATTAAGCAGATCATCTTTTAAAGCTAAATTTGCACCAACTTTTAAAGACTTACATTTAGTTTCATCATTTATTTTGAGGGTTTGTAGATGATCGAAAAGATTGATAAAACAAAAGTTAACAGAAATAACAATATGCGACAACAATATTATTTGTTTATAAAAAAAGCGTAAAGAACTGGGATACATAGTTTTATGGCTTTTGCGGCTTATAGACAAGGTATAGACTTGAAATGGCGTCAGATTTGTATTCTACGGAAAATTTCTGATTGATTTCTGTAGTAAATTATTTTTTTTTGAGTAAAATTTTTAATTTTTAATCAAACAATAACCGCATTTTTTGATTAAAAATTGAAAAAGTTAAAAAAACACAAAAAACCTAAAAAAAATGTAGAATTTTTTTATAAAGGTGTCATACTCTTATAAGCCAATTAATAGACTACTAATAAATTATAAAAACTAAAAAAAAACTAAAACAAGTTTCTCAATGCACCCCCTGCTCTGGTCCGTTTGAGATGGAATTGCCCATGTACTACATATATCACAAATATATTTAAAAAATTGTATCATGTTTTAACGTTCTACAAGCCATCATCAGATGGTGATACAAACAAGATTTATTTTTTGGTTAGCCAGGGAATAGAATTTCATAAGTATTTTTAGCTGTGAGATGTTTGATTTTGCTTTGGCGCGGATCAAGCATTTATAAATGAAAGTGCTTACATCTTAGCGTACATTTAGCTAGTTGTAGGCCTGCAAGGAGGCTGTAGTTTTATCTTTTCTTAGTTAACCGGCTGGTTGTAGCCAGCGTTGGTTTTTATTATTTATTAGTTATTAAATATTTCTTATTGCCATCGGATAATAAGTTAAATTTGCGCACTTTTTTCTTTAACTTATCGGACTAGGTTTGCTAATGTTTCTCTGATTAGCAAGCATATTCAAGTTTTGCAAGAATTGTACAATTGCTCAAGTTGTTGGTATAGACATTGTATTATGTGTAGTTTTTTTGAGTTTCAGTATTCTATCGGTAGCAGCTGTTTGGACATTTCTACCGACATGACAATGAGATTACCATTCGAGTGGCAATTAAGAGCATAAACTCTTGTTGAATAAAATTCCATTTGTAAAATTCTTTAGTTAAAATATAGCCAAATTGTCGCTCTGGAGTATAAATGGCTTATCCTCTAAGTAAACCCAATATTTTTCTATTGTCTATACAACTGCCATGCATTACAAACGACATCTCTAGTTTTATAGGTTATGTGGGTGTATTAATATACTTTTATGTGCTGTATAGTTGTTTATTATATTGAACAGACTGGTTTCGGCTGTTAGGCCATCTTTGTGTGCTACAAAAAAAAATTATTCATTTTTTGTTTTTCTTTTTTATAGTATTTTTTGATCAGATTTTTTTTTGTTGGGCAAGCATCAATGGTTTATCTAATGCGGTTTTGATTTTTTGGTTTAGCTTTACACAATAATTTAGTTGTTTGTAACGACATCAAAAAATAGTCCAGCACGTACTTCCAAATATATAAAGAACTCCAAAATTGTTTTTTGTTTTGTGGAGTGTCTTGGTCTTTAATAAGCTTTAAATGGTGAGTTACAGATTGGTTTGGTTACCATTGGTACTAAATTTATGCTCCAGCTACTTAACGGAGTCTGTTTAAAATGTACATTTTTTTAAGTAGCTAAGTAATCTCGGAATGGAACACTTCGGCACCGCCGTTTCGGCGCGGCCGATTTGCGCGAGGACACCTCGGCGCTGGCCATTTTGGCGCCGGCCGCTTTGGCGCTAGAACTTTTCAAATAAATCAAAAGTATATAAACATATTATAATAAAAATTGATTTGTTTTGTTAGACATAACAAATATTGTATGATAAATAAAATGTACGTACATATTTAAATTGTCAAATATACATATGATTAAGCATGATTGTATAATAAGTAAACATAATTTTGGACCACAAATAATTTATGGGTAATTAAATATCACTTTTTAATGATAGGTAATAACCTGAAAAATATAAAGGATAATAGTCTATTCAAATAAATAACTAAAAAAACTAAAAATATGAAATAGTAAAAAATACCAAATAAATTTTTATGATTATAATATATATAAATGTATACACTATGTTTCATTTAAAAAGTTTTGGCGCCGAATCGGCCAGCGCCCAAACAGCCGGCGCCAAATTGGCCTCGCTGAAACGGCCGCGCCGAAATGGCGGCGCCGAAGTGTTCTAGACCTTTGTAATCTATACTCTTATATACGTTTGAAAATTAGTATAAGTAGACTCAAAGACAATTTGAAAGTTTTACCATTTTAAAGACTATATTTACATCTTTAAACCAAATTTACAAAATTTAAAGGTTAGATTTATAATTTCAAAACTAAATTATCAGTTTAAAACTTTAAAAGCCGGAATTACAGTTTTTACATTACTATACAGGCCGGTTTAATATTTTAACAGTGAAATTTAATACTTTATAACTTATTAACTTATCTTTATAAAGTTTTAAGCTTAAAGGTTAAAATTGGATAGTTTATAAACTAATTTATTGTTTAATGCTTATAAATAAACTAATTATTCAGAAATATTGATTAATTATTTAATTAAAAATATTTTTTTTAAGTTAAAACTACAGGCGTTTTTAATGACTCAGCCAAAAAGGCCATTAGTGTTAACTATTGGTAGTTTAGAATAACAAGAGTTTGATTAAGTACGTACGTTTGGATAAACTTAATCGTCAGGTAATAGAGTGGCGGCAGCAATAACTATAAAATAAAAATCAGTTGCTGCTGTTGCTTCTATGTTCCAAGTGCCTAGAGACAAATAGAAATTTTAGTCTACAATTACAGTAATGTAAAATATTGAGTATCTGAGATATTTTTAACTTGAAAATTTAAAAATTAATATATTTTTTAAATTTTTTTGACAGATTGGATATTAGGTTAAATATTTAAAATTTTCTAAGAGTGTTTTGGTCAAAATGGAGCTAATTCATTTGTAAATGTTTTAAGAATAATAAGTCAAACTTTATCTATACTTGATGCCTTTCTGGTATTTACTTTAAAAAGATATTTTTTACAACCCGTTGACTAAAATAAATTAGACCTATTATTTTTCTACTAGCCGGCATTGTAAATACAGCAATGGAAGGATTTATAATAGTAGAGTTAGATGCAAATTGGTTTGCATTAATATCTACTTTTCTTTTTTGGATTAGTAACTAGATTATTTTGATTATTTTGAAAACTTTGTACTACCTTGCAGTGATTATATGGTTTTATTTATTTAATGTTGTATATAGAAAGCTGAGAAATTTTAAAAGCTTTTTATACAATACTTTCACAATAATTACAAGCTAACTTATAGTCTTGATTATTGATGTGTTTCTTGAATGATTTATGTTTCTTATTAACTACCTGTTTTATCAGAATTAAAAGCAAATATTTTCCATCACTTTCCTTGCCCGTTTTAGAATTTGTTTTGTGTACGGCAGTTGATAATCTTTCTGGTTCAGAAGACGGCCGTGGATTGCGTTTGCGATGTAAATTAACTGTGGTCTTAACAACTTTTACATCTAATTATTGATGTCACAAACATTAATATAACGTTAAAATAAAAATAACTTTCACATAAAAAGCATTTATTGTATTGCAAGTCTGATTACAAGTTTGTTACAAGTGTAGCTAGTACAAGTGTAGAAACGAAACTGCTCGTAAATTGTACAAATACAAAAAAGGTAAATTCATGTCTGATAGTGGTGGGACACAACAGATAGCTAATTACAAGAGCTAATTTATAATTCCAGGAATTTAAGCCTCTTTGAAGAGGATTTAGTAAAAACCAAACACGTGCACCCACTTAACAGCAGGTACTTACAAATGTTATAAAATTCAATTAACATAAATCTTTGTTTTATGACATGTAAGAAATAATAGCATTGTATCGCAAACATGCCGCCCGCCTTGAAAAACTGAAGTTTTTTGAAATAAACATGAATGGATTAGAAAATAACAATACAGATAAAAGAATAGTTATGCGAATCAACATGTAACAATATGGGAACTTAAAATATAAAATATAATACAAATAATAAATATAAAGAAAACATAATAAAATAAAGCTGTTGATACAGTCAATCACTTTACTGAGCGTCAATTTGGAGGGTACACAAGGTTTTCACAGCCCGTTTCAAAACCCCGGTTGAAGTCTTAACGGTAGCTACGCGAACGATGTCGTCAGGTCCTGGATGAGTTTCAGTAACTCGTCCCAACTTCCATTGAAGAGGAGGATAATTGTCTTCTTGTAATAAAACCAAGTCGTTAACTTGTATATTTCAAGTTGCATTTTGTTTACATTTAGGCCGTTGCTGGAGTCCAGTTATGTATTCGGCAGACCATCGCTTCCAGAAATGCTGGGTGATTCTTTGAATTAACTGAAATCTGGACAGGCGATTTTCCGGTAAGTTCATCATGTTAGCGTCTGGCAAGGCAGTCATTGGCCTTTCAATTAAAGAATGACCTGGCGTCAGTGGTTCTAGGTCGTTTGGATCGCTAGATAATGGGGGTAAAGGACGGGATGTAAGGACAGCTTCTATCTGTGTCAAGCAAGTATAAAACTCCTCATAGGTAAACCTTGCGTTTGCAGCAACTCTTTTTAAATGAGATTTAATTGACTTTACCCCGGCTTCCCAAAGACCTCCAAAATGGGGCGATCGCGGCGGTATAAAATGCCACTGAATATCTGATTTACTAGCAGCATCTATTATTGCAGTTTGGTTAATAAACCATCGTCATCTAGTATGGGATTTAGTGAGAGTAACTGACTTTTGCAATGAACAGGTTTGGCGCTTTTTAGATCACAAACTTCTTTTTGAAAATGCTCAAGTTGCGCTCGCTTTATAAGTGCAAAAACTAATTTATTAAGTTCATTGACTGTTAAAGGACCCACGCCTCGCAATACTTGATTACATGATGAATTGTGAATAAATCGTAAGATATAAGATGTGACACGTTGCAATGATGTAAAATTAAAAAAATTTATGAATATTGAAAAAGGTAATAATTCAGTAGCGGCTGTGCATATATTTACTTTTCGGCACTCAGGTACATCTGTCATATTAGATAAATTTATAGTCGGCCAATGAGTATAATCTTGTTGTAACCATTCTGGGCCTGAAATCCAAAGTTTGGATAAATTTAATTTATCTGCGCTGACTCCACGAGATATTAAATCGGCAAGGTTATCATGTGTTCTTACATGTTTCCAGGTGCTAATGCTAGTTGACTCTTGAATTTCGCTTACACGATTTGCTACAAAATTTTTCCATTTATTGCAAGGAGCATTAATCCAACTTAGAACAATTGATGAATCGCACCAAAGATATTCTTTGTCAAATGATAAATCGTGGTATTGATATTTTTTGCAATGGAGCTACTTTAGATTTGGCGCATAAAAGACGAATATTTGAATTGCCTGCATAATCAAATGATTTAATGTAAATACACGCTCCGTATGCAACGTCAGATGCATCACAAAAACCGTGCAATTCGATTTTAATATAATTATGACATAGCACATGTCGATCAAAGTGAATGGCCTCTAAATCTTTTAAATTTCTAACAAAATCCAGCCATTTTATGTGTAAATCTATAGGAATCGATTCATCCCAATGAAGTTTGTTTTGCCAAAGACTTTGCATTAATAATTTAGCAACAATCACAATTGGTGCAATTAATCCCAAGGGATCATAGATTTTTGCAATTGCTGATAATATAGTTCTTTTTGAAACACAAGCGCCTATAAAATTCTGAGATTTGTATCGAAATTGATCGGCTTTGGGGCTCCATAAAATACCTAAAGTTTTTATTTCCGTTGAATTAGTTAGTTTTACAAATTCATCAACTGAGCAGTTATCTGATAATCCCGTTAAAGCGGTTGGGTCGTTAGAAACCCATTTACGAAGAGGAAAACCGGCTGAATCTAATATAAAAGTAATTTCGCCGCGAATAATGATTGATTCTTGAGCAGTGTTGCACCCTGTGAGTAGGTCGTCAACATAAAAATCGTTTTCAATGATAGAACATGCTAGTGGAAATTTGACTTTATTTTCAAGTGCTAACTGCTTTAGACATCTTATAGCCAAAAATGATGCTGATGCGGTTCCATAAGTGACTGTGTTTAATTCAAAACAACCTATTTCCTCGGAAGGTGATGATCGCCAAAGAATACGTTGCAATAAACGATGCTCTTTTGTTATTAGTATTTGACGGTACATTTTGGCAATATCTGCCGATAATACAATAAAGTGCCGTCGAAATCTTAATAGAATTGAAAACAAGTCGCGTTGAATTGTAGTGCCAACCTTTTGAACGCAATTTAGAGATAATGCCGTATTTGTTTTGGCTGAGCCATCAAAAACTACTCTAAGTTTAGTTGTAATGCTGGTATCCTTTAAGACTGGATGGTGAGGTAAATAGTATAATATATTTGGTTGAGGTTTTGATTCATCTATTTTTGTTATATGTCCTAGCTTATGATACTCCTTCATAAACTTTATGTAAGGTTCTCGAATGCTCTGATTATTATTTAATTTTCTTTCTAAGCTAACAAATCTTTTTAATGCAAGAGTCTTTGACTCCCCCAATTGATTTACATTATCATTTAATGGCAAGCTAACTACAAACCGCCCATTACAATCCCGTTTGGTGGTACTAACAAAATGACTTTCGCATTCCTTTTCCTCAAGTGTAAGAGGAGAAGATACAAAACTTTCCTCAATTTCCCAGAATTTAGCTATTGATTTGTTGATATCTGTATTATCTATGCTTAAATTGGACGATATTGACACATTAGATGAGTTAACAACAGGTACTGAGCCAGCTAGAACCCAACCCAATTTAGTTTTTTGTAATAAAGGAAGATTTTTTTCTAATTGAACTTGCCCAATACAAATTAGATTCCAAAATATATCAGCCCCTAACAGCATATCTATATCTCCGTTTTTATCAAATGATGGATCGGCTAGTGGCATTTTTTTGGAATATTAAAAAATGATTTATTAAAAGACACTACAGGCAATCTTTCAGTTATTTTGTCTAAAATTAAACATGACATATTTGACTCAAACTTGCTATTATTTGAAAAAATTGAAATATTACATCTTCCTGTGGTATTTGATGTACTTTGATTAATACCCGAAATTGATATAAATGTTTACTTTAGAAATAGAAATACCTAACAATTTGCGCATTTTTGAGGTTACAAAGTTTGATTGTGATCCGGAATCAAGTAAAACACGACAATTATGTGATTTGCTACATTTATCAATTACTTTCACACAAGCTGTAGATAAAATGGTTTGAATTGATGTTGTAAAGGAGTGATTTGCTACCATTGATGTTGAGGGTTCTTGCAAAATGGGTTCCCTTTGAGTTTCAATATGCAATAAAGTATGATGCCGTTTTTTGCATGTTTTGCACGTGTATTTGCTTTTGCATTGTTTATTTGAATGAGCTCGGCCTAAACAATTGGTACACAAATTTAAATTTTTTATTTTCTCTAATCTCGAGCTTACGTTAAGACCGAGAAATTCGCTACAAGAGTGAATTGAATGAGACGTGCTTTCACAAAGTGCACATTTAAATTTGCTAATGGCAATATTAACGCTAGTCTTTTGCAACTGTTTAAAATTGTTTGACTTATTGGAAGTTACATTATGGAGAGTATCTAACAATTGACAACGTTTTGTTAAAAAATCAGACAAGGTTTTAAATTTAGCAGGCTCGGTTGAATTGACATGACATTCCCATTCGCGGCAAGTTATTACATCTAACTTTGAAGAAATTAAGTATACAAGTATGGTATCCCAACTGTCAACCGGTTCACCAAGTGCATCTAATGCTCATAGATTAGCTAAAACTGTGTCTAGTAACGTTCTTAATGCCACATGAGATTCCATATGGATCAAGTTAACTTCAAAAATTGACTTAACATGCTTGTGAATTGTTAGTCGCATATTATTAAAACGATTATTTATTAATTTCCAGGCAATATCATAATTGACTGCTGATATGTTTAATGATTTTATTACATTAGCTGCTTCGTTTGATAAGCATGACCGCAAATAATAAAAATTTTGTATGTTACTGATTGTATTATTTGAATGTATCAATTATAAAAATGTTTCTGATAATTGACCCCACATATCATATGAACCATCAAAACATGGCAAGTTTATAGTTGGTAGTTTTATAGAAGGCGCTAGTTCTACATTTGCTGCGTGATTATCTGAGCCAAGCTTTACTAGATTTTGATTATATTTTTCTAAGTTTTCTGAATCAGTGATTTCAATTTCATCTAATAACTCGTTGTGTTTATCTAACGTAGGCCCAATTTCACTGAGACGCGACTCAAAATTATTAACAATTTCAATTGTTATGCCCGATTGAATAGAATTATTATAAAATATTTCAGCTCGTTTTAAAATTGCTGCAAACTTTTCTTGTTTTGATAAAAGAGAAGGTAATGAAGCTTTTGGAGGCATTTTAATATGTTACTTGACACAAAATAAAAAAATATATAGGAAAGAGTGGTGTGATAATGCTTACTGATTGATACTGTGGAGATGTATGGTTGCTGTTGGTTTCACGTAACGGCTTCCTTAATGACGGACGATTGGCGTCGCTGGTAGAGTGGTCCGTGAACAACGTATTACATAACTTTCTCGTGATGAATGTAAATCGCTGACGAGAGAGATGGAGAATTCGCTCAAACTTCTTCTTTGTAAGACGGCAGTGGACAAATATGGCGTCGCTAACAGCTTCTTACAAATGTTGATTTGCAATACAAGATAAGGATTTCAACAATACTTGCTGCATCCGGTTCGTATGACCATGTTTTGTGTACGGCAGTTGATAATCTTCCTGGTTCAGAAGACGGCTGTGGATTGCGTTTGCGATGTAAATTAACTGTTGTCTTAACAACTTTTACATCTAATTATTGATGTTACAAACATTAATATAACGTTAAAATAAAAATAACTTTCACATAAAAAGCATTTATTGTATTGCAAGTCTGATTACAAGTTTGTTACAAGTGTAGCTAGTACATACAAGTGTAGAAACGGAACTGCTCGTAAATTGTACAAATACAAAAAAGGTAAATTCATGTCTGATAGTGGTGGGACACAACAGATAGCTAATTACAAGGGCTAATTTATAATTCCAGGAATTTAAGCCTCTTTGAAGAGGATTTAGTAAAAACCAAACACGTGCACCCACTTAACAGCAGGTACTTACAAATGTTATAAAATTCAATTAACATAAATCTTTGTTTTATGACATGTAAGAAATAATAGCATTGTATGGCAAAGAGATTTAGTTATAGTATAGGTTTTGTATCTCAACAAGTTTTAAATAAATAAGTTATTTATTCCTATATTGTCCCAAAAAACATGTCAAAAACGTATTCGAATGGAATGATGGTGTCCTCTATTATTTGATAGTTACTTCTAGTAAAAACATTTTTGAGCAAAGTGACATTTGATACTGCTTTTTTATCAGTTAAAATAAAATTAATTTTGTTTTTTGTCTTTCCAGCATTTTCTCAAAATCAATATATCAGATATGTGCTTATGACATAAACTTATAGAATGTAGCTTTTTGCGTTAATCATATACATTTCCATTGCAATGTGCTTGAGTAAATATGAAATAATATATAATTTATTGGTTCGTGTTCTTTTCATAAAGAATACACAAACACTACACATTCTGCAATTAATATGAAAATACATTAAGGTAATACAATATATCATACTTACGTATGAAAAAATATTACATTAAAACATAAAATAACCAGTTATTGAAAATAGCTCAAACAACCAAGCCACTAGAATAATATTTATTACATACATTTCTTACCATGCCTAACGCTATAAAAAATTTATCAAAAATCTTAACATTTAGCAAATATATTGCATTATTACCACCGTACAATGTGAGGAATAAGCAATTTACAAAAGCACGCTTATATTTATGGTTTATTGTAGCTATATATTTAACATCATTATCTTGGAATTTTCTTGCTTACATATTATACGTACAACAAAACGCATCATCACTTCCTGTGACATACGCTAAATTTATTTTAGTTACTTTCATTAACCTCAGTATAATACTAGGAAATTCTTATTGGAATTTTGAAAAAATACAAGTCTTTTTTAAGACGCTTTATGTATTTGATAAACTTATTGCAAAGTTTAATGTCATTAAAATTGATATTAATCATACAAGTTTACATTTAATTTTAAACTTAATATCAATTTGTGTTATTGCTATTGCTGAAATGATTATAAACACGTACTTACTTTCGATTTATAATTTTATTAATTTTATGCATGATAAATTAGATTTTTTTTTTATTGCAATGGCTGCTTCAATTAAAACAAGCTTGCTACGTAATATAAAGCAAAAAATTGTATGGGTTAATGAAACTATTAATAAAATTGATTTTACAACAAACAGTGAATGTAACTATGTTAAGATTTTGGATGACATTATATTATTGCATCACGCGGCTATGGATTTAGTAGATTTGTTTAATAGATTGTTTGAGTGGAATTTATTTTTCACATTAGTTTATAATATGATTGGTATTTTAGAAATAATTTCTGAATTTCTTGATCGTGCCTATGTATGGGAATATCAACTGGCAATAATTGCTGTAATTTGGACAACATTTGTAACTGTAAGTAATATTTTTGTTTTGTAATTAACATACATAATTAGTAATAGTAGTAAATATATTTATTTCATATTATACAGAAAGATGATGTTATATATATACATTGTAGAAACGGTTAGTTGAATATGAAAAGGGCTATCGACCGAGGTCTTTCTGCTCATGGGTATAGTTATGATAATGAAAACGATATAAAGAATATATGTGGGTAAATAACAGAAAAAAAAAGTATACCTAAGATGACATGATCGTTAGTTAGTCGGATGAGTCTTCTATTCTATTGGTTAATGATAAGATGTATTCAAGGATAGGACTAGATGGGAATTTGTACTTGGCTGTTTTTTTATGATTTTGTTGAATACAGAGCTTAGTTATTATCTTAACATTGGCTTCTTTGTTACAAATTTTTTTAATACAATTTTTGATGTCGATTGTTTAGTGGTTGGATTTGAGTCAATTGGTATAAGGATTTGTTTTGGATATTGTAAAGTGTGTTATTTGGATGGCGTATTTTCGTAATATTGCGAAGTGACGATCGCTTTGCTACTATGAAATTGTTTAAAGTCCCTTTACGGCATGCAGAAAAAATATTAGATGCATAATGTAATAGAAGACGGCAAATTGATTTGTAGATATGGGTAGCTGTTTTTGTGTTTATACCTTTTCCTCTGTATGCTAAGCAGCGGAAGTATTTAGCTCGGGTTACGCACTTAAATTTTATGACTTGGAAATGATATTTGAAGGAAATTTTGCTATCAAAAAGCACATCTAAGTATTTACAGCAAGGCGTTGGTGTAATTATTGCATTATTAAGGTGAACATTAGGTGAGTTTTCTTATATACGGTGGTAAGGGATTAGGAGTTGGGATTTGTTGGGATTGGCATATAACCTGCAAAGGTTAAACCAAGTTTGAATTTTGTTGTTTAAAATTTGTAAGAGTTAAATACTACTAATGCAATTTTGTGAATGAGACACAAGTAAGTACGGTATCGTCAGAATATTGAAGAATATATGACTTTGGATTAAAATGTTGAGAATTCTTACTAAATATGCCATAGCAGTAGATATTGTAAAGAAAAGAGGAGAGAAAAAATTCTTGATTAACTAGTTGTTCAAGATAAAACATTGTTGAGAAGCAATTCCACACTTTAACGCGAAGTTCTCTATTTTAGAAAAGATTTTTTATAAGAGATATTAAGTAAGGGTAGTAGGAGTTTGTATAAGAGATCTTTTAACAAATCAAATAACTTATTTATATCAAAGAACAGGGCAGTCGTTTGACCACCTTCCAGGTGAGTTGTTTGTATATTGGATGTAAGAATACATAAAAGATGGATAGTGGATTTATAGGTAGCAAAACCAAACTGGTGTAATGGTATAAAAGCTCTAACATGGTTAAATAGCTTTTGCTTAATATAAGATTCAAGAATTTTGGCTATTACCGGAAGGAGTGTTATTGGTCTATAGTTTAAAGGAGAATCCAAACTTAAGTTTTTTTTAGGGACACAGATCACAACTCCGCACTTAAACTCAGTAGGTATGTATTGATGGGATAAGCAAAAGTTAAGGATTTTATAATATAGGTATGGATGTTATTATGTAGGCGTTTTAGAACTTTTCTAAGAATCTTGTCTGCACCAGGAGAGGAATTTTCAGGCATTAGTGCATTGTTTGGCGTTACAAAGTCAGTTTCAAAATATTTATCGTACTACTTGTCAACTTCAGTTTGTTTATTGTCATTGTAGTTGTCGATTTCACTAAAGCTGAAGGCTTTGTTAAAATGTCTACAAAATGTGTCTGCTATGTCTTGGTCTTCTTTGTATGTAATGTTTGTATCCGGGTCTTTAATGGGCTGAATTTTGCTACAGGGTTTATCGAGACTTAATTTTTTTAATTTTTGTTTAATAGTTACGTCTATTCTGTGCATTAATTTTGTCGCATGCTTGTGTTTATTTGTCTTGTTTGTAGTCAAGGATC
This sequence comes from Tachinus rufipes, assembly GCA_963932245.1. Classification (NCBI taxonomy): domain Eukaryota; kingdom Metazoa; phylum Arthropoda; class Insecta; order Coleoptera; family Staphylinidae; genus Tachinus; species Tachinus rufipes. The sequence continues at coordinate 14,471,493 of OZ010744.1, forward strand.
AGTTTATAAATGCATTTATTTAGGTCATTTAGTTGTCTCTATACAACTGTCTTTTAAATTTTATAAGTCTATGTATAAAAGGTGGCAGTGAGTAATTATGATAAAATTTTCTTTTAACAGGGGGATTATTTTTAATTGAATTACTTAATGTAGCAAGAAACTGTAGTATATTATTTTCAGAAATGGTATGGGGTGCTTGGATATAGTTTGTCATGTCTTTTTTAACATTGTCAATGTTGCACAAAATATATTGTCAACGATATTTTAGGGTTAGGAATGGTTTGGATATTTAATTGAAAACGTATAGCTAAATGGTCGGAACAAAGATTGGGTATAATTTGGATAGAGTTTATAAGAAGGATTAAGTTTCTTGTAACTATTAACATATCTGGGGTGGAACTAGGGTTATTAGCCATAATATAGGTTGGAACTGTTGGAATTTTTTGAAAATCAGAATTGTTTATGAATTGGGATAAATGATTTTTGCTGGATTGGGGTTAAAGTTTCCAATAATTATAGCATATTCAAAAAGTGAAGCTTTTTAGAATATAGAGTCTTTAATAGGACAGTAAAGGTGGATATAAACAAGAAAAACATTTACTTTTTTATTAAAAAATAGTACTGTAAAATGTAGAGTATCATTTAGAACATTATTTATCTTGGGAGGGTTAGTTTTGTTTAAATGAACGGTTGGATTTGCCAAAAATAGTGAACGTCTTCTATAGTTTTGATTGAAGATGGTAAAAGTGTTCTGGATTGAAGACCAGTTTTGAAATGATACTTTCTGTTTAGCTTTAGTTTCCACAAACATTGCACAAGTGATATTATTCTTAAGAATATAGTTATATATTAAATGGGATTTGGGATTGAAGGAATTGATGTTGGCGTACAGAAAATTTATGTTTGCCATTTGGATTCTATTATCATTGGGGATGTATAGGTTTAGACTCCTTGGATGAGGACTGTGGCTGGAACGTCTTTGTCATATAGATCAAACATAAGAATATGATTCTGTTTCCGAATATGGTCACAACCGTGTCAATATTGTATAAATGGATAAATTTCTGTTTCAGTTATTGCAATAGTTCTTATTTGTTAGCGTGTTTAGGGGAGTTAATTTTTGTCGTATATGTATCAATGATATAATCATGACTGGTAATATATGAGTAAACACGGCTGCCATTTTTTATTTGTTGATCAATATCATTGCTTCTTTTGTTGGTGGATTTGGTAGGAACATTTAGTATACCTTCTATTGGTCGCAATGGTCGGTTCTTGGATTTGGTGCTCCATGCACCATGTTCAATTTTGCCGCATGATGTACATTTTTCTGGGAGTTCCAAGGTGCATTTATTTGTGTGGTGGGGTCCATTGCATTTGGCGCACTTAATAAGCGTAGTACACTGGTCTATCGTGTGAGTAAATTCGTTACACTTACCACATGGAAGAGGTAGTAGTGGTGGTGCAAGACTCTCCAAGTTCTATAATGTGTGTTGCGGTAAAATAGCCCATGTTGTATAAGTTTTTCATAGGATGAGACACAATAATACGTATTATCTGTGCACTATGTTGTTGGGAGACAGTTGCTGGTTAATTGTTTCGTGTTGTGGAGTATGTCTTTCCGGTTGAGTTCTTAGTGGTAGTTCTTTAAATGATTTGATTATATTTTGTTTTTGCAGTTCCGTTAGTGTTGTTTGAATTTTGGATTTAATTGTATTGGCTTTTAAAATAAATCCGAATTTAGTTTTTAAGATAATGTCAAGTGCTCCCAGTTTATGATTTGTTCATATGTTAACAATATTATTTCTAGACAGTTCTTTATAGGTTGTGAATGAAAACGTATTATCATGATTAGTTATATTTAGTGTAACAGTGGTTGTGTTTTTGTTAGTTAAAATAGTTTTATTTGCTGAAGATTGTCAGCGTTTATTATTTGAGGTCAAATTGTTTTGTGTTGAATTTGATAAAGTATTAATATTTATTTTATTTTTTACCTGTGGTTTTTTTTGCGCGTGGAAATATCCGTAACGTTTTTGCGCTGCCTGCCTCTCTTGCGTTGGCTGTTGGTTTTCTGTCTATCTCAAACACGTGGATTGTTGAGATTCCTAGCTGGTCAGCTCGGCCTTTTTATCCGAGCTGGACGAGAAAACCATCATATGGATAGGATCCATCTCTTAAAGGGAATACTCCAGATTGAGACAAGATATAACACGGAAACACTACACAATATAAATTTGAAACTAACAATAAATGAAAGCGAGTATACTCAACAGCGGTTGGCATACGAATGATACATAATTAGTTTTTTTTTTTAACTTAAAATAAAATTTAAAATATATTTTTAGTTTTTAAATATTGGTACAAAATAATTGTAGCACTATTTAGTTACCAACCAAATACTATCGGTAAACGTTAGCAATAGATTTAATGTTAATCAAATTGCAATTCTTTTAATAAGTAACATTAAAAAATCAAATTTATAAAAAAAAAAATATATCATAAACTAAAATCATCCATAGACGCGTTTCGAGGTTTACTTCTCATCAGTATGGCTTTATTTATTTATACTTAATAATTGATTTGTACTCTTCTTTACTCTTCTTTATATCTTTTAATAAGTAATTCAAATAATCAAGCCTATTCTGTAACTTTTTTAGTTAAAGATATTGTTAAATAACAACTTTGTCATGATTAAACAATTTTCTTAACTGTTATCATTTTTAAAATCAGCACCCCAAAATTAGTTAATAACAAGTAACAGAACTTAATCAGCAAAAAAAATTAAATTTTGTTAATTAATATAAACATCATTTAACATCGTCTCCATCTTAGCAAGTGTTTTTCTTTAAAAAAATTAAATTTGCTAGACAAAATGTTGCTACTCATCACTAACGTCATTTTTACTCCATATCAATTAATTTTTGACATTCTGAAAATTTGATTTTTTAGTAGAAAAAAAAGTATACTTTTAAAAATAAAATTCGGTTTAGAATGTAATTTTAATGAATGAACTGCTTAATATACCTAATTGTATACTTTACCAACAATCTTTGCTGAACTACTGTGTTTAATAAAATAGAGCTAAATAAAAAATAAGTTTTAACACTATAAGCTTTTTTTATACAAAACTGTAATTAAGCATTGTTTAATTTTTAATTGTTTGTTTAGTTTGTGTTCTAACTACATGCAGCAGTGAATAAATGCCCCGTCGTATGGTTTGCAACATAACATTTTGACACAATCTTGATTTTTTTTGTCTGAATAGTTTTATTAAAATAAAATGAGATATAACTGCGTTACTTTTTTTTTAATTATGTTTTTATCACAAGTTTATTCATAAAATATATTACTAGTTTTGGCTTGACTAGAGCCTCTTAAAGACGTAGTAAGTTAACGAATTAAAACATAATTTATCAAGTCATAGAGGTCACAACCAACAATTATATTAATTTTGTTTGTTTTATAAATTAATTAAATGCTTTCTCATATAAAATAAAAGTACTGAGTAAAACAAATAATATACAAATTGATTGTAATTACATTAATATAATATGATAACATAATAGCATAAAAGCATTCAGTATTCATAAATAGCTCAATCAATCCAGTGCAATATTACATACTATTTAGTAAATAAACCTCTAACCATGCCAAACGTTGCTAAGCAATTATCTACAATTCTAACATTGAGCAAATATATTGCATTATTACCGCCATACAGTGTTAAAAATCAAAAATTTATAAAAGCGCGCTTGTATTCATGGTTTATTATAGCCATATACTTAACATCATTATTTTGGCATATCACTTTTTTTTTAATAAAGGCACAACAATTTTCAACAACAAAATTTGTTTCAATTTTTATATATATTTTGGGTACTATTATTAATCTTAGCTCAATACTAGGAACTTCTTATTGGAACTTTGAAAAAATACAAAATCTTTTCAAAACGTTTTATGTATTTGATAAAAATATTGCAAGGTTTGTTATCAAAAAGATTTATAATAATTATACAAGTGTACATTTAATTCTAAGCTTATTATCAATTTTTGTTGTTGTCATTTTTGAAATAATTATAAACACATTTTTTAACTCAATTATTGTTTCTATTCGACTTATGCATAACAAATTAGAAATGTTCTATATTGCAGTTGATGCTTCAATTAAAACAAGTTTACTACTAAGTATAAAGCAAAGAATTCTATGGGTTAATGAAATTATTTATAATTGTAATTTAACAAAAAATAATAATGATGATGATGTTAATAATTTGACTGACATTATAACTTTGCATGAAATGGTTATAGATTTAGTAGATTTATTTAATGGATTGATTGGGTGGAATTTATTTCTTACAATGATTTATATTGAAATTCGTGTTTTGCAAATGCTTTCTGCTTTCCTTGATGCAACAATTAAATTAGCAATTAGAGATTTAACAATTGCTACACTTTGGATAACAATTATAACTGTAAGTATATTGTTGAATTTATTTTGTTTTATAACAATTAAACATATTTAATTAGGATTATTTTTTAGTTTTTGTTTAAAAAAAGATAAGGAAATTTATAAATAATTTTTTTTTTAAATATTTTTGAATTCAAGCTTTATATATTTTTAAACAAATTATGGTTTTTAGAAGTATATTTAAAAAAAAAATCTTAGTTTTATATATCAAAGTAATTCAGTTCAATTTGTAATTGGATTTAACCTTAAAATATGTACAAAATTATTTTTAAATTTATATATTTTTTTGTAGCAATTGTAATTTTTGATTTGCAAATTAAACCTAATAAAAATTTACAATTTACTTTTTTAGCACTTGATGAGCATTTGTTATTTATTGATGAAGTTTTTTGTATTTTATGGACGGTAAAGTTGTAATACAAGCTAACTTAGCATAATGAACAATAAAAACGGTTAATGTAGGGCATTTTATATGCGCCGTTTTCTTTTGCTATAGATGTTAACTTATTGGAAGTTGTACTTTTTCTTATAATACTGTCTCTTATCGCAGGTTAGCAATCAATACAAAAATCCAAGCTTTTAAAACTACAGCTATAAGTACCATTTTTAAAAGTTCTTTAATCATAATGATGTTTGGCGCTCTACGGATCTGTTTTGCAGTATATTTTTTGCTCAAGTATTTAAGTTTTCTTTTTTTGATGTTAAATAGAATTTTTTTACCAGTCCATGCTTCTATGCCATACAATATTGTCAAAAAAATAACATCGCACTATTTGTATTTGTAAGACTAGGTATAGATTTCTATTTACAAACAGTTTTTTTATTTTGATAAAAGTTGCTTTTACTATGGTTTGATTGTTATTGTTCTTATCCTTATACCCAAGCTTGAGTAGCTTCTTATTCTTTTAATTATAGTATTTTCTATTAATACTAATTAATTTTTTTTTTGTTCTAAATATAATTTTTTTTTTTTTAATTTTAATGTTTTTTGCTACTGTTACACTCTCTTGCGTTATGTTTGTTTGGTATCGAAATAAAAGTTATGTAAGCCAATCTTGCAGGTCTTATTATTGTTATTATATAGATTGACTAAGGTGATAAGTTTGTAATTATCAATTAGTTTGAAGAATTTTTCTAAAATCTTAAATTTAAATTTTGAATTGCATGGTTTACTTCTTTAGCTATTACACCTAACCTTTCCATTTTGTTGTGTAGCCTTTTTGCGGGCCTACGCATTATTACTACATTTTTGAATTTGTAGTTTTGATTGTTGTTTGAGTGCCAACTGAAGGCATTACACAGAAGGTTTACGACGTCAGGGGTATATTCAACTGTAAAGTTAAACTCCAGGAGAATAAAAAACTACATGGTTAATTTGATCTTAACTTCTGTTAAATTCTTTAGCCTAACCAAAGTTTTCTTGTAGGCCCAGAATATAAACTATTGCTTTTTCAAGACGTCTGTCTTGAGTACAAACGGTATTTTTGGTTTTGATCCGGCAAGCATTATTAGTTTATTTATGCAGTTTTAATCTTAGTTTTGCTTTAAAAATATATTTACACAATTCTAAGCTTCAGGTAATCAACAGAGTTTGTTCTTTTGCATTTCTTTGAGTAACAGCGTTATTGATAATCTTGTAAACGTTTTAGCACCAGTCATAAGTAGACTAAGTACGTAGCGTGGTCTGATGTAGTGCATGCTGTTCTGATGAGCAAAAGAACGTAAGTAATCTGTTTACCAAAGAGTTGTAATCGTAATACGGCTCTTGGTTTTAAATTTAACATTTCAAAAATAGGATTTATGGTAGCTTATGTTTAATTTTGAGTTGTGCAACAGCGTTTACTGCAGACAATTAGTAAGTCAATAAAATTTTATAAATCTAGAATTTAATAATAAAATATCTAAATTGGTTTAAATTTAAGTAAAATTTTTAACCATCTTATTTTTTAAATTTTTTTAATCTTCAAAAACAAATTTTAATAAATAAATTTTTTTAATCATTAAAAAATAAAAAAAAAATAAAAACATTTTTGCGTGCACAAATCTAAAGTACGCGCCCACTAGTTGTACACTTTGTTTCCGCCTATCCACCCCAGTGTTTGTAATCAATTAATTGAAATACAAACTCTCGGGCGGGTGGGTAGTAAACACAAATTTAAGCCAAGTGTCTACTAAATGTGAACTTTGTTTCCGCCTACTCATCCAAGTGTTAGTTATTAAAAAAATGGATAACAAACACTCAGGCGGTTAGTTGGAGATTACGAATCTATACCACGCGCTCACTAAATGTAAACTTAGTTACTGCCCACTCACCCAAGTGTTAGTAATAAGAAAATTTGATAAGAAACTTTTGGAGTGGTGGGTTGGGAACACGAATATATACTAAGCGCCCCCCAAATGTAAACTTAAATCTTGCCAACTCTCTCAAGTGTTAGTAATTAAGGAATTTGATAACAAACACTTAGGCGGATGGTTGAGGACAAATCTATACCATGCGCTCACTAAATGTTAACTTAGTTACCGCTTACTCAACCAAGTCCAAGTAATTAAGAAAATAGATAACAAACTTTGGGGCTGATGGGTGAGAAGCACAAATCTATACTAAGCGCCTACTAAACATTGTCTTCACCCACCTACTCAAGTGTAAGTGATTAAGAAATTGGATAACAAAAACTTGGGCGGATGGTTAGGGAGTACGAATCTATACTACGCGCTCACAAAAATTAAACTTAGTTTCCGCACACCCACCCTAGTGCTAGTAATCAAGAAATTAGATAATAAACAGTAGGGCTGGTAAGTGGGTAGAACTAATCTATACTCTCAATATAATAGAAACTTAGTGCAAAAATTTTACGGTACATTCTTCAAAAACTAAACTGTTTCTTTTTAGAAAGAATAGAGAAATTGGCTAACTAAAACTACCGATTTATTGCATGTGTTGATGCGGTACAGCTGATGAAAGTAGTGCATTTGCAAATATAATATTAATAATAAATTTAGTCTAAAAGCAGAAGCAATGTTATACGTACGGTTTTTAAAAGGTCATTGTCATCAGCTTGCACAGTTGTGCTGTCAAGAATAACCGTAATGTTGGTTATCCTATAAATCTCCTTCTACTCTTTGATTTTTTTTTATTCTCTCTTTTTTGATGTGTTTTTAGAAATAAAAACATAACTCAAAAATGGTTATAACATTTTGTTGAAAAGTTAATCTCAGAGCCCAATAATTTTGATGTGGTGACTGGATGCTCTAAACTCTGTATTACTATTAAAACTAGAAATCCAACCAGTAAAGATTATGCTAAAAAACAACCAATCTTCTGGTTGTTGTATAAGTATTATCAAAGTGTATAAACTGCTGCCAAAATGTCATTTTTTTTTTAAAGAATAAGATATAGTACGCTGTGTACTATTTTTAACTTTTCTAAGTGTTTACGCAATAAACGCATCTTTATTTATAGCAAAAATCAATTGTAATACACTACTAAGTAAAAGGTCAAAGTTTTTGCTAACAGCTTCAATATTTACTGCTATTTATATTTAACTTCAAAATTTAATTATTACATTAATAACATTTATTTTTTATTAAATTTGTTTTTGGTCATATAGTTCAAATAAAACGTGCTGTGCTACAGCCATTTCTGTAACACATGCACACATACGCACACATAGTTTAACGTATTTGTAATAGTAAATGCGTTACTACATTTTAATAAAAATGTTTTTAAATTCTTTTAATTATTTTTAATTTTAAAAACAGATTTTAATTAAAGTCAACATTGCAATTGATTTGTTAAATTTATTGTAGCACTTGATAAATTTTTATCACACCTACGGGTGGCAACAAAACTCAGTGCGTAATCTGATATTGGATTAATCAAACCAGTCAACACATTTTAAGACAAAAATTCAAACATAAAAACTTTTTAGATAATGCAATACGGCATTGTTTAGGTTTGACTAGTTTTGCAAATACAGCGCCAAAAATTATAAAATAATTTGTCTCACACTATATTCTCATCTTTAATATTTTTGAAAATAACATCAGCGTTAGACAGGCGCATATAACGTAATTTAGAAAGTGTAGATGTGTTTTGAACACAAGTATTATGTATAAAACAAAGAATTTTGCATACTAAGTTCAAATATTAAAAAACTTTATAGTTAACTGCAAACTTAATATAGAAAATTATTGATTTTATGTGTTGCGTAGTTTTATTGTGTTTCTATTTTCTTTTTTTTTATTAAATACTTGATTATTTTCATTAAGTTTATAAGTTAAAAAAAAACTGAAATATAAAATTTATAATACTACATTTTAGAGTTCTGCAAGTTGTTTTGCAAACCGTAAAGTATATACATATGAACTAAGTATAATATAATATAGCATAGTTAATTAAAACAGGTTTTTTATATTTTCATGGTTTTAGCTAAATTATATGTAAGGTAATACAAGTCTTATTAAATGCATAAAATATTAAGTTCTACTTGAACTTTCCTAAAATTATATATTCTTGTGCCCGGCGCATTCACTATTTTGTCATAAATTACGGTAGCTGGTAATGGGGTCTATATGCATAAAACAGTTTAAAATAGTTTATTATTTATTTAATAAATATCTAAATCATTCTTTTTTTTTTCATATCTATGCAATGATTTTTCAAAACGCACTACAATATTTGAGGGGTCTAGTTTCAAAAAGTACAATCTCTTACCGTAATCAATTTTTTAGAAACTTTAAAAAATTGTCATTACTAAAGTAATTATTAAACCTGATTTCTGTGTGTTTTGAGTTATTTGCAAAACATTTGTTAACATTGTTATAAATTTTATTTAATTTGATCAATAAATTATCAAAATAAATCAAATTACAGGTTTCATAATGTCTTTTTAAACGGAATCATGCTAAAATCATTTTTTAAGTAAAAATTAAATTAAAAAAATAAATAAACAAAATTCAATTTTATTTTATTGTATAAAAAAATAATTAGGTATCATGTGGTTGAATGCTTAATTTGCTACAACATGGCATCACTAACTCAATAATTTTAAAAAGCAGAGATTGTACTTTTTGAAACTACACCTTTTATTTATAAGAAACGATCAACTTTAACCGTTTAAAAAAAAAAAGTTGAAATGAATATAAAAAACTGACTAATCTAAAATATTGATTAAAATTAAAAATAAATAAGTTTAAGTTAACACTTGGGCTGAGACCAAAAACGCCATTAGTGTTATTTATTGATAATTGTTTAGAATAACAGGCAAGAAAATTCTACTGGTTTAATTTTGAAATAAATAAAGTTCAGTTGCTGCTGTTGATTAAAGCAACAGCAGCAGCAGCTCTAATACTCCAATGCCTGGCAATAAACAAAAAATTTAGTTTCAATTGCAGTAATATATTTAGTTAAAATGATAGAGTAAATACTTGCATTAAAAAAAAAAAAATAAAAAAAAATCTAGACTTTGTTGTTTACTTAATTCTTATTTGTGCGTGATTTTAAGATGTGCGCTAATTTTGTTAGCGTAACAATAATGTGATGTTGAATAAAAACACTTATAAATTTACAAAAAATTGTCAATGAGACGCTTCTATAGTAAAAACATTTAATAGTCTTGCTCAGCAATACAAAAAAAAGTAAAATCTAAAAAACTAACAAGTTTTTGGACAAATAATAAATACTAAAGTGTTCAAAATTTAATCTTTAATATAATAAAAACTTGCTTTAGTTCTTAGTTATGTTGAAGTAAATAGAGTTATAAACTTTAAAAATCAATTTCTTAATTTTAAATAACTTTATTGAATCAATATTGGAAGAAGCATCTATATTTTAAATTCTTAAGTTGTTATTTTAAATAATTGGCATAAATTGCAACTTAGATTAGAATAAAATAAAATTGGAAAATACCTTGTTTTTTAGACGTGATAAACATAGTTTAGTTTTTAGAGTCAAACTTTATTTTTGTATTTAAAATATTTACGGCATTGGACTTGTTTAGAACGGCCTCTGTGTGTGAGATACAAATTAGATTAATGTCAACGCAATTTTTTTTAAACTTGAAAAGGCCGCTTCTAGTCCATTATCAAAAACGTGCCCATAACTTACAGGTATAAACTAACTAATAAAATACATTATTTTATTACAATGTGCTTGAGTAAAAAATAAATAATATATAATTTATTTTACGTTAATATCTTTTCAATTCCATAAAAATACACTTATACTGTAATTAATAAGTAAATACATTAAAGTAATACAATATCATTATTACATATAAAAAATATTACATAAAAGCATAAAATAATTATAATCAGTATTTGTAATTAGCTCAAACAATCAAGCCACCAGAATAATATTTAATACATACATTTCTTATCATGCCAAACGCTATGAAAAATTTATCAAAAATTTTAACATTTAGCAAATACGTAGCATAATTACCACCGTACAATGTACGAAATAAACAATTTACAAAAGCACGTTTGTATTTATGATTTATTGTAGTCATATATTTAACATCATTATCTTGGAATTTTCTTGCTTACATATTATACGTACAACAAAATGCATCATCAATTCCTGTAACATACGCTAAATTTATTTTAGTTACTTTCATTAACCTCATTTTAATACTAGGAAATTCTTATTGGAATTTTGAAAACATTCAAATATTTTTTAATACGTTTTATGTATTTGATAAAAATATTGCAAAGTTTAATGTCAATAAGGTTGATATTAGTTATTCAAGTTTGCATTTAATTTTAAACTTAATATCAATTTGTGTTGTTGCTATTGCTGAATTGATTATAAACACGTACTTAATTTCGATTTATTATTTTATTAATTTTATGCATGACAAATTAGGTTATTTTTTTATTGCAATTGCTGCTTCAATTCAAACTAGCTTGCTACGTAATATAAAGCAAAAGATTGTATGGATTAATAAAATAGTTGATAAAAATGATTTTACAAAAAACAGTAAATGTAACTATGTTAAGATTTTGGATGACATTATAATGTTGCATTACACGGCTATGAATTTAATAGATTTGTTTAATAAATGGTTTGAGTGGAATTTACTTCTTACAGTAGTTTATATTTTGATTGAGATTTTGGAAATGATTTCTTCATTTCTTGATCGTGCATATGTATGGAATAGTGAACTGTCAACAATTGAGATAATTTGGACTACTTTTGTAACCGTTAGTAATATTTTTGCTCTATAATTAGTAATTTATTCATTTTTTTTTTAATTTTAATTAAAACTTCAAAATATATTATTAGTTTTTAAATATGATTACAAAATAATTGTATCATTATTTTGTAACTAACCAAATACTATTGGTAAACGTTTGCAATTGATTTAAAGTAATCAAATTGCAATTCTTTATAAAGTTGTTTTAATAATCAGTTCTATTTTGTAACGTTTTTAGTTAAAGATATTGTTAAATAACAACATCGTTATGGTGAAACAATTTTTTTAACAATACCAAAGTAAGGACAAAATTGTTAAACTTTGTCTTAACAAATTATCTTCATATAGACTACATAAAGTTAGTATTTGAATTGGTGCGTGCATGCATTTATATAATAGTATTTATGGCAATATTAGTTTATTAAGGGGGGAGAATAGTTGCGCTATTATAAGGGTTTACAGCATCTAACTCAGCAAGAAAACGCCTTAATATAATTGAATAAAATTTTTACACATTGTTGAAGAAAGTCCAATCTGTGTCCTCAAATTTGTAGAAATTTGATGCAATAAGTTGTTTTTTTGCAATTAATTTTTAAAAAGTGACATTTTTAATTAGTTCTTTGTTAATTTTTTACTCGTTAATTATAGCTTCAAATCTTTAACCAAAAACATAGAATATTGTATGTAGTTTAACATATAAAAAAAGTGATGACTAAATCTTATCGTTTGGATATTGAGTTGGTTGGCGTTTTGTCTTATAAGAACCAATTTTATTTATAAACGGCGCTGTACGTGTCAATATGTTTCTAAGAAAAAAAGTTCAACAATATTCTCATAGATGTGATAGGATTTAATATTTTTCCATAACAATACTACTAGTGGCACCGCAACAGGACGGGGCGACTAAACCCAGCAATTCTCTAGCTTTAAGACCATACCGACCAATACCTTGATTTGTAGTATTTTAACAAAAACGGCAACTTTGGCTTTATCGCTGCTTCTACAAACAATTTGATAATCGATTTATTTTTTTACTAGTACGTTTAAAAAGGATTAAACTATGATATGTCATAATTTTTTTTGTAAAATTATATTTGCAAATAGCAACAAAATGCAGTCAAAAATACAAAAAAAAGGTTTTTTGGCTATTTTTTAAATTATTTGACTAAAAAATTTTGACATATCATAGTTTAATACTTTCTAAATGTACTGGTAAAAAAATAAATTGATTATAAAATTATTTGTAGAAACAGCGATGAAGCCAAAGCAAAAATCTTACAAAAGTTAATAAACGCTCCGTAGTATGTTTGCAACATAACAATTTGATACAATTTTAAAAATTTTACTATGGAATAGAAATGTATTTGAGCTTAGGTTGCATGTGACAAGTGCGTCTGAAAAGTTTTATTAAAACAATTGAGATGTGAATGCGTCAAGTTCGTTTTTTTGCATATGTTTTACTAGATTTTGAGTCATTTTTTTTATTATGTTTTTATCATAAATTCATTCTTACAAATACATTAGAAGTTTTGGTTTAACTAGAGCTTTCGTTAGATGTGAAAAGTTAACGTATTAAAACATGAATAATTACGTAGTAGAAGTCACAACCATCAATAATTATATTAACCTAGTTGGTTTTTATATAGTAATTAAATGTTTTTTTCATATAAAATAAAAGTACTAAGTAAAAAAAAATAATATACAAATTGGTATTTTACGTTAATTTCTTATTAAGTTCTATGAAAAATTGACTCTACAGACACATTAATAATACATTAATGTAATATGACAACATTTTTATTTGTAAAATAATAGCATAAAAGCATTCAGTATTCATAAATAGCTCAATCAATCCAGTACAATATTACATACTATTTAGTAAATAAACCATGCCAATCGTTGCAAAAAAATCATCTACAATTCTAATATTTAGCAAATATATTGCATTATTGCCACCATACAATGTAAAAAATAAAACATTTATAAAAGCGCGCCTATATTCATGGTTTATTATAGCCATATATTTAACATCATTATCTTGGAACCTCACTTGGCTTTTATTGAAGATACAACAATTTTCAACAGCAATGTCAATTTCATTTTTTAAATTAAGTTTGGGTACTTTTATTAATCTTAGTTCAATACTAGGAACTTCTTATTGGAACTTTGAAAAAATACAAAATCTTTTTAAAACGTTTCATATATTTGATAAAATTATTGCTAGATTTGTTATCAATAAGATTTGTATTAACTATACAAATTTACATTTAATTCTAAACTTAATATCAATTTCTGTTGTTGTCATTTTTGAAATAATTATAAACTCATATTTTAACTCAATTATGGTTTCTATTCAAATTATGCAAAACAAATTAGAAATGTTGTATATTGCAGTTGATGCTTCAATTAAAACAAGTTTGCTACTAAGTATAAAGCAAAGAATTGTATGGGTTAATGAAATTATTAATAAGTGTAATTTTACAAAAAATAATAATAATGATAATGTTAATAATTTGACTGACATTATAACTTTGCATGAAACGGTTACAGATTTAGTAGATTTGTTTAATGGATTGATTGGGTGGAATTTACTTCTTACAATGATTTATATTGTAATTCGTGTTTTGCAAATGCTTTCTGTTTTTCTTGATGCAACAAATAAATTATCAATTGGAGATTTAATAATTGCTACACTTTGGACAATAATTATAACCGTAAGTATATTGTTGAATTTATTTTGTTTTATAACAAATGTACATATTTAATTTAAATTATTGTTTAGTTTTTGTTTAAAAATAAGATAAGGAAATTTTAATTAAAAAAAAATATTTTTTATTATTTTTGAATTCTAGCCTTTTTTATTTGATGACTTCTTTGCCTTATTTTTAGTTTTATATGTTTTTCAGAAGAATAAAACTTTATTATTATATATCAAAGTAATTCAGTCTAGTTTGTAATTGGAATTAATCTTTAATTATTTACAAAATTGTTTCTAAACTCAGATCATTTTTGTTGCAATTGTAATTCTTGATTTCTAAATTAAATCTAATTGAAACTAACATTTTACTTTTTTAGCACATAATTAGTTATTGTTATTTATTGATTAAAATTTTTTGTATTTTATGAACGGTAAAGTTGTAGTGCAAGCTTACTCTAGCATAATAAAAAATAAAAACATACAATGTAGGGTCCGCCCTACAAAACACTGTTTTCTTGTGCTAGAGATGTTAACTTATTGAAGGTTATATTGACGCTTGAAAATTGGTTTGGTTGTTTTTTGCTTATTTTTATAGTGCTGTCTCTTATTGCAGCTTAGCAATTAATACAGAAATCCTAACTTTTAAAACTACAGCTCTAACTACCATTTTTAAAAGTTCTTTAACCATACTGATGTTCGGCACTCTACAGATCTGTTTTGCAGTATATTTTTGCCCAAGTATTTATTTATTTATTTATTTATTCATTAACGGTTAATTACAATTTTTTTAAAATATACATATATAATTAAAAGTAAATGACAATAAATTTTTATAATATAATATACACAAAAGTATTAAAGTTACAAATTATAATTAAAACATAAAAGTTACAAAATACAATTATTTACAAGTTTGTTAAATCTAAATACCGAATTTTTGAAGAAAAAGATGTATATGACATTATAAAAAAATCTATACCAAGGTACTTGGATATCATAAAATTAGCATAGCGCATAAACCTAATAAGGGGAGCATGTAATCCATAGTTCATGGTGTGGCAAACAAAACAATGTCTATTGTTTTGTTCTTTGATCAAAAGTTGAAATTAAAAAATCCAATTGCCTAATTATGTTGGAGCAGACTATCGTAGTTGAAAGAATTTTATGCAGAGTTATAAGATCAGTGCAATTGCGACGATATTCTAATGTTGGAAAGCATAACCAATTTAAAATTACAGAAAAATTGTAGTCTTGAGACGGATATTCATTTTAAATGAAATTAATCGGAAAAATTTGCGCTGAATTTTTTCAATAGAGTTTTATGAACATCATACAAAGGAGACCATATTGGAGATGCATAATCTAATATTGAACGTACTAGCGCACAATATAGTGTTTTGATAAGGTTTATTGACAAATCCGCAGATTGTCCATAAATAAAACTTAACATTTTTGAAGCACGATTACACATATTGTCATATTGCATTACAAAATTTAATTTTGAATCAGATATAATTCCGAGGTCTTTTACTTAATCTACATTCTTTAAAGGTTTGTTATTAATATTGTAAGTAAAAGAAAGTAGATGTTTTGTACAATAAAAACTAATCTTACAACATTTATCTACATTAAAAAAAGGAAAACAAAGAAGACATATCAAACTATCGTCCAATTGCTTTAATTAACAACTTTGCCAAAGTTTTTGAACGGATAATAGCAGAACGGCTTTATTTTATAATAAAAAGTCTAATATCAGATAACCAGCACGGTTTTGTTAAGAAGAGGTTTACTGCGTCAAATTTGCTATGTTTTACAAAATTTGTTTCCACATCGCTTGATATGCGACAACAAGTGGATGTAATATACACTGATTTCAGTAAAGCATTTGACACATTAGATCACGAGATTATAATAGATAAACTACGTGTTGTTGGATAAGATAACAATCTTTGTAATCTATTACAGTCATATCTTAATGACAGATTGCAGTATGCTGAGGTTTTAAACTTTAAATCCACTAACTATCCAGCACTTAGTGGTGTTCTCCAAGGGTCCAACTTAGGGTCATTATTTTTTATTATTTTTATTAATGATATTTGCAAAACCTTAAAAAACTAATGGCTACTATATGCTTACGATTAAAAAATATTTTCTACAATTTTATCTATGGCTGATTGCATATCCTTTCAATCTGACATTCAAATATTATCTATGTGGTGTAAAACGAACTACTTGCAACTAAATATATCGAAATGCTGTACGATGACATACTCTCGCAAAACATCAAATATAGTTTTTGATTATACTATTGACAACCAACCTTTATTAACAATTACAACTTACAAAAACCTTGGTGTGCTCAATTAACATTTAATAGTCACATAGACAATATTGTCAACTCAGCATTAAAATTGCTAGGATTTATTATTAGGTCAGCAAAACCATTCTCTAATAAAGAATCTTTGCACGTACTCTATTTTGCTTTTGTCAGAAGTAAATTAGAATATTGTAGTACGGTGTGGTCTCCTTATTACGCAATTTATTCTTATGCTTTGCAAAAAGTTCAAAGACGTTATTTAAAGTATATGTGTTACCGAGAAGATGGCCACTACCCGCTTCGTAGTCGTACAGATTATGACTTCCTATTAAGTCGTTTTGATTTTGACTCTCTTTAAGATCGTCGTAGAAGCGTTGATATATTGCTAGTCACTAAGCTAGTTTGGGGAGATTTGGATTGTTCAATCCTATTAAGCAGTTTGAACTTCCATTTACCAAGACTAGCAGCTGGAAACCAACCAACATTTACTTGTTTTAGGTCGCACAGTAATCTAGGAGTAAATGCACCAATAAACAGAGTAATGAATGCTGTAAATTTTGTAGCGCCCAATCAAACATTTTATTAACCATTTTATTTAATTTTTGTATATTTTTGTACATCTTTTGTTTATTTTTTGTTTATTTATATTTTTTAGTTTTATTGAATTATAATTATTTTTTTTCCTTGTATCTATCTACTCTATGTCTGTATATTATTTCCATGTTGGAACTATTAGTTCTGTTGGGATAATAATTTATTAAATTAATAAAGAAATAAAGAAATAAATTAAACATTCATCTTAAACTCATCTGTTTTGCTTTTTTTTTAAACAGCATTTATTTGGTTTTATTGACATTTACTGCCAATTTTTTTTGTTCAAAGAACTTTTTTACTCTTTCAATCATCTTTTTCATGCTACTACTTGTTGGTGCTAGAATTGCGACATTGTCAGCGTATGCTAACGACGACTTTTTTTTGCCCAATTACTACTCCGTTAACTTGGCCCATTTTTATTACCCTCTCTAAACTTGCCGTATAAATATTAAATAGTAAAAGGCTCAACGGACATCCCTGTTGTAACCTTTTAGTTACTCTAAGCCTTTTACTTCTACATTCACCCACTTTTAATCGACACCAAGTTTTTTTATATATTTCTTTTGCTGTTTCTATTACCTGCTCTAATACACCCTTTATTCTTAAACATTCTATAAGCATACCTCTGTCAATTGTGTCATACCCTGCTTTTAGTCGATAAAAAGGGCAAAGATTTTCTCTCTTTTTTGTCTTAGCTTTTTATCCACTATATATTTTAGCGCCATTAAATGATGATAATTTTGATGCTTTTATTTTTAGCCGTTTTTTTTTATATAAAAGTCTATATCCCCTAACTACCAGCTTTCTGGAATATGTTTTGTTCTTGCTATATTTGATTGCATTCTTCGTATAATCTGTCCGTCACTCCAGCAGGCCCGTATTTTAAAGCTTTATTTCGTATGCCGTCTGGCTCTCCCGCTTTTCCATTTTTATTTTTTTTAGTATTTCATTAAAATATTCTCTTCTAAATTTTTTTTTTTAATTATGTTCTTTGGTTCTATATCACCGTTGTCTCCACTTAGCAGATTTTTAAAATAATTCTTCTACTTTTTTAATTCTAACTTTTTAGGAGTCGCTATCTTGCTGTCGTTGTGATTCTTAATACATTCCTACACGTTTTTTTTTTCTTTTATTTCACTCTTTCATTTTTAACTCCTTTTTTCTTTTTTTACAATCTTTTTCAATTTTTTTTTATTTTGATTAAATTTTGTAACGTTACCTTCTCTATGTCTCGATCTTTTAAAGCTTATTTTTAATTTGTTTTTTTAATCTCTGCAATTTTTATTAAACCATATTTTAGTTTTGTTTTGATTTAAAGTAATAATTTTTTTTATTGCTCTCTTTATTTTTTCATTTAATGCCAATATTGATATGTTTTCTACTTTCATGTTGTTCAGCTTTTCTCTGTACTGATTTATTGCGTTTTTGTCCCAAGTTATTATTTCTTTTTTTTTGGTTTCTATTTCTATATTTTGCTCAGTTTTATTTTTTGTGTAACTTTTGATTTATAGGACCAACAATTTATTAGGTAAGTTTTGAATCACCTCGGTAGATAAAGAACAAGTTATTATTTCAGTCCCCGGACTGTTAACGTGTTACTCTAACGTTCTATAACTAAGCTATCTTATCGTAATTCAATTTTGAAATAAATAAAATTTAGTTGTTGCTGTTGCTTTAATGCTCTAAGTGCCTCTTAGCAATAAACAAAAATTTTAGTCTAAAATTGCCGTAATGAAATTGGTTGAAATTGATCGCGTGGATGCTTGTATTAAAGATTTTTTTTAAAGTTTACAAAAAAATCTTTAAAAAGTTCAACGTATTGGATTTACTCTTTAACAGCATACCGACCGCTACCTTGGATTCCTAATACTTTAGTGAAAACAGCTATTTTGAGATAATTTGATAATTAATTATTTCATTTATTAGTACATTCAGAAAGGATTCAACTATATAAATTATTAAATTATATGTGAAAATAGGAATGAAGCCAACGTAGCTGTTTTTACTACAATAGGAAAAATTGACGCAGCGGTCGGTATGGTCTTAAATGGTAAACGTTTAACAACTTTCTTTTTAGTAAAAACACAACAAAATTAAACATTGTTGTTTACTACTTTCTTATTTGTGTTTGACTTTAAGATGTGTGCTAGTTTTGTATGCGTAACAATAGTGATGTTGAATAAAAAAAGTTCATAAATCTACAAAAAAAAAGTTAAATTGATAGTAGAAAAATTAAATAATTAAAAAAAAATATATATAAAATAGAGTGTCCAAAATATATTTTTTGATATGGTAAAAACTTGCTTTAGTTTGGTGTGGTGTAAATAAAGTAAAAGGCTTTAAGAATCTAATTTTTAATTTTAAATAATTCCATTGCATCAATAAAGGAAAAAACAACTATATTTTAAACTGTTTAGTTGTCATTTTAAATATTTGGCATAAATAGCAACTTTAGTTTAAAAACATTTAAGTAGGCAAAATCTTAAAAGAGAAGTCTAAGGTTTGCTTTCAATTGACGCAGTTTCTGTACTACTTTGTTTTTTAGACGTGATAAACACAGTTTGGTTTTTAGAGTCAAACTTTATTTTTGTTTTTGAAAGATCTATGGCATTAGCTTATTTAGACCGGCGTTTGTAGGCTGCTTTTATACGTCCTATTTCACAAAAATATACATTTTTTTTAGAACACGTTATGTATTCAGCCTGAGTGTGTTGTACAAATTAAATTAATGCCAACGCAATTTCTTTTAAACTTGAAAAAGCCGCCTCTAGTCTAACAAACACGTGCCCATAACATACAAATAACAACTAACTAATGGAATATATTCTGCTGCTTTAAGCATATATTATTTCATTACACTATGCTTGAGTAAATATTAAATAATATATAATTTATTTCACGTTAATTTTTTTTCAATTCCATAAAAATACATCTGTACTGCAATTAATATGAAAGTACATTAAAGTTATACAATATTATAATTACATATTAAAAATAATACATAAAAGCATAAAATAATTATAATCAGTATTCGTAAATAGCTCAAACAATCAAGCCACGAAAATAATATTTATTACATACATTTCTTATCATGCCAAACGCTATAAAAAATTTATCAAAAATTTTAACATTTAGCAAATACATTGCATTATTGCCTCCGTACAATGCAAGGAATAAGCAATTTACAAAAGCACGCTTATATTTATGGTTCATTATAGTCATATATTTAACATCATTATTTTGGCAGTGTACTGCTTACATATTATACGTACAGCAAAGTGCATCATCACTTCCTGTGACATACGCTAAATTTATTTTAGTTACTTTCCTTAACCTCAGTTTAATTCTAGGAAATTCTTATTGGAATTTTGAAAAAATACAATTTTTTTTCAAAACGTTTTATGTATTTGATAAATATATTGCAAGGTTTAATGTGAATGAGGTTGATATTAATTATACAAACTTGCATTTAATGTTAAATTTAATATCATTTTGTGTTGTTGCTATTGCTGAAATGATTATAAGCACGTACTTAATTTCGATTTATTATTTTATTAAATATATGCATAACAAATTAGATTATTTTTTTATTGCAATTGTTGCTTCAATTAAAACAAGTTTGCTACGTAATATAAAGCAAAGGATTGTATGGGTTAATGAAACTATTAATAAATTTGATTTTACCAAAAATAGTGAAAGTAACTATGTTAAAATTTTGGATAACATTATAATATTGCATCACACGGTTATGGATTTAGTAGATTTGTTTAATAGATTGTTTAAATGAAATTTACTTCTTACAGTAGTTTATACTATGATTGATGTTATGGACATGATTTCTGCATTCCTTGATAGTGCATATGTATGGGATTATAAACTGTTAATAATTGCTGTAATTTGGACAACATTTGTAACTGTAAGTAATATTTTTGTTTTATAATTAATAATTAATTGATTTTTTTTTTAATTTAATTAATATTTCAAAAGATATTATCAGTTTTTAAATATTGATACAAAATAATTTTAGCACTATTTAGTAACTAACCAAATACTATTAATAAACGTTTGCTATTAATTTAAAAGTAATAAAATTGAAATACCTTTATATTGTAGTTTAAATAATCAAGCCTGTTTTGTAACTTTTTAGTTAAAGATATTGTTAAATAACAACATGGTTATGGTAAAACAATTTTCTTAACAATACCAAGTATTCCAATTCAGTAAGGACAAAATCGTTAAATATTTTTTCAACAAATTATCAGTATATAGACTACATGAAGTTAGCATTTGATTTGGTGCGTGCATGCATCTATATGATAGTATTTATGGTAATATTAGTTTTTTAAGACCATACCAAACGCTACCTTGATTTGTAGTATCTTAACAAAAACGGCAACTTTGGCTTTATTGCTGCTTATACAAACAATTTGATAATCAATTAATTTTTTACCAGTACATTTCGAAAGGATTATACTATGATATGTTGAAGTCTTTTTTGTAAAATTATATTTGCAAATAGCAACAAAATGCATTCCAAAATACAGAAAAACGCATTTATTTGTTTTTTTGGGCTATTTTCTAACTATTATTTGACTAAAAGAATTTGACATATCATAGTTTAATCCTTTCTAAGTGTACTGGAAAAAATAATCGATTATCAAATTATTTGTAGAAGCAGAGTTGAAGAGGAAGTTGCCGTTTTTGTTAAAATACTACAAATTAAGGTAGTGCTTGGTATGCTCCGCTCCTTAGTATGTTTGCAACATAACAATTTGATACAATTTTGAAATTTTAACTATGGAATGAAAATGTATTTGAGCCTAGGTTGCGTCTTAATAGTTTTATTAAAACAATTGAGATGTGAATGCGTGAAGTTAGTTTTTTTGCAATTGTTTTACTAGTTTTTTAGTCATTTTTTTATTATGTCTTTATCATAAATTTATTCTTGCAAATATATTACTAGTTTTGACTTAACTAGAGCTTTCTTTAGATGTAATAAGTTAACGTATTAAAACATGAATAATTACGTAGTAGAAGTCACAACCATCAATAATTATATTAAACTAGATTGTTTTTATATACTAATTAAATGCTTTTTTCATATAAAATAAAAGTACTAAGAAAAAAAATAATATACAAATTGGTATTTTACGTTAATTTCTTATTAAGTTCTATAAAAAATTGACTCTACAGATACATTAATAATACATTAATGTAATATGACAACATTTTTGTGTATAAAATAATAGCATAAAAGCATTCAGTATTCATAAATAGCTCAATCAATCCAGTATAATATTACATACTATTTAGTAAATAAACCATGCCAATCGTTGCAAAAAAATTATCTACAATTCTAATATTTAGCAAATATATTGCATTATTGCCACCATACAATGTAAAAAATAAAACATTTATAAAAGCGCGCCTATATTCATGGTTTATTGTAGCCATATATTTAACATCATTATCTTGGAACTTCACTTGGCTTTTATCAAAGACACAACAATTTTCAACAACAATATCAATTTCATTTCTTAAATTAATTTTGGGAACTTTTATTAATTTTAGTTCAATACTAGGAACTTCTTATTGGAACTTTGAAAAAATACAAAATCTTTTTAAAACGTTTTATATATTTGATAAAATTATTGCTAGGTTTGTTATCAATAAGATTAATATTAATTATACAAATTTACACTTAATTCTAAATTTAATATCAATTTCTGTTATTGTCATTTCTGAAATATATATAAACACATTTTTAAACTCAATTATGGTTTCTATTCAAATTATGCATAACAAATTAGAAATGTTATATATTGCAGTTGATGCTTCAATTAAAACAAGTTTGCTACTAAGTATAAAGCAAAGAATTGTATGGGTTAATGAAATTATTGATAAGTATAATTTTTCAAAAAATAATAATAATGATTATGTTAATAATTTGACTGACATTATAACTTTGCATGAAACGGTTACAGATTTAGTAGATTTGTTTAATGAATTGATTGGGTGGAATTTACTTCTTACAATGATTTATATTGTAATTCGTGTTTTGCAAATGCTTTCTACTTTTCTTGATGCAACAAATAAATTAGCGATTGAAGATTTAATAATTGCTCCACTTTGGACAATAATTATAACCGTAAGTATATTGTTGAATTTATTTTGTTTTATAACAAATGTACATATTTAATTAAAATTATTGTTTAGTTTTTGTTTAAAAATAAGATAAGGATAAATTATATTTTTTATTATTTTTAAATTCTTGCTTTTTTTATTTGATGACTTCTTTGTCTTACTTTTAGTTTTATATGTTTTTCAGAAAAATAAAACTTTATTATTATATATCAAAGTAATTCAGTCTAGTATGTAATTGGAATTAATCTTTAATTATGTACAAAATTATTTCAAAATTTAGATCATTTTTGTTGCAATTGTAATTCTTGATTTCTAAATTAAATCTAATTTAAACTAACATTTTACTTTTTTAGCACACAATAAGTATTTGTTATTTATTGATTAAAGTTTTTTGTATTTTATGGACGGTAAAGTTGTAATACAGAGTAACTCAGCGTAGGGCGGTCCGCCTACAAAACGACGTTTTTTTTTGCTATAAATGTTAACTTATTTGAAGTTAGAAATTGGTTTGGTTGTTTGTTTGTTTCTTCTTATAGTGCTGTCTCTTATAGCAAATTAGCAATCAATACAGAAATTCTAAGTTTTAAAACTACAATTCTAAGTACTATTTTAAAAGTTCTTCAACTATAATGATGTGCGGCACTCTACGGATCTGTTTTGCAGTATATTTTTTGCATAATAAATTGGAAGTCTTGTGCTCAAGTTTTTAAGTTTTCTTTTTTGATAGTAAACAAAAAATTTTTTTATTAGTTTACACAAAATCGTAAAAAAATAACACCGCACTATTTGCATTTGTAAGGAGAGGGAGGTAAAGATTTCTATATAACAGTTTCTTATTTTGATCAAAATTGCTATTACTATGATTTGATTGTTATTGTTCTTACCATTATGCCTAAGCTATCTTATTTGTTTATTTATAGTATTTTTTATTAATACTAATAAAATATTATTGTTTTCTTGTTCTAAATATCAATATTTTATCGATGGAATTTTTATGAAAAGAATATCGTTTTCAAATGTTATTGGCATACCTTCCTCTTTACAATGAAATAAACATTTATTAATTTCTTTTAAAAACTAGTTTTTTTTTAAATATCGAAATAAAACCATTTATTGGAAAACCCTATATTATATAGATTGACTAAGTAGTCCCTTCAAATTAGAGAACAAATCAAAGTTTTAGAAAAATTTTAACCACAGCTTAGCGACCTGTATACTTAGGTTTATTTGGACTGTTTGAAGACTATAGCGCACGCATGAAAAAGGGTGGCTTTGGAGTAATAGACATAAATATATCAATTTTTTTGAATGGTTTTTTTTGCATTTTTAGCAAGAACTGTGCTTTTTGGTCAAAATTTATTTTTATAAAAAGTTGTAGAGCAAAAAATTTTTAATCGATATAAGTTATTTGAATTTAAAAAATCAAAAATTTTATATTAATCGGAAATTTTCCGATCTAAAACTTTGGTCTTTTATAATTTTTCCAGAAAATGCATTATTTTAGTTGAAAATCTAAAAATTTAGCAAATGGTCACAATTTGCGACAGATTTCAACATTCTTTAGCGGAAAATGCTGTCATTATTGGGACATGGAATAACTAATATTAATCGGAAATTTTTTGTTCTACAACTTTGGTTTCTTGTAATTTTTCACTAAAGGTGATGAGTTTGTTTTCTTCAATTAGTTAGAGGAAGTTTTCTAAAATCTTTTTATTAATTTTTTAATAGCTTAGTTTACTTCTTTAGCTATTTTACTTAACCTAACTTTTACATAAGAATATCGGTTTATTAATAATAATATAAACATGTAACATTGACAAAAATTATCTATTAACTAACTTGAAAACTTCCTGCCACCATATTTATATCTCTTACAATACGGGTAAAAGGGACAATATTCTAAGAACTCATTACGGCTTAATTCTAAGAAAACAAGTAATTACATTATTATTAAACTATTAATGTAATTATATTATTTAAAAAACATTTAAATTTACTTAGTAAACTCGTAAATATAACCACCTTCCCTTAACTCAATATTCCAAAATAATAAAGATACAAAAACAAACACATTTTAATTAAAATTAAAAATTAAGCACACAAAAGATATTTACAAATCGTTCTTACTTTTAATACTTAATTTAATATTTAAACTAATTTACATTTCAAATATTCAAATACTAGTTTTGGTAAAGCTTTTGTAAAGATATCTGCAGTTTGTTCTAAACTGCTTACATACTTAACATCAACTTCTCCTTTTACATACAATTCTGTTATCAATCAATATGTTTACTTCTTTAGTAAAATTCAGGATTTTTTATAAGGTTTATTGCGCTTGTGTTATCTACAAACAAGTTATATTTCTGTACATCTATATCACATTCATTGAATAACTTTTTTAACCAAATTATTTCTTTAGCAGCTAGGGATGCGCTAATATACTCAGCTTCTGTAGTTGGCAATGCAACATATTGCTGTCGCTTACTTTGACATGTTATGGCTGCATTCGCATACATGCACACAATACCCGTAATAAGTTGATTTGCGTGAATCTTTATTGCCTGCATAATTAGCATCACTATATGCTTGAATAGAACCATCGTTAGAATAATATAGCCCAACATCTGCTGTTCCTTTCAAATATCTAAATATTCTCTTGATCAATAACCAATGAGCATCGGTATAATTATCTAATGCTCTTGATGCAATATTTAATGCATAACTTATATTTGGTCTATTTACAATTTGCAAAAACATAAGATTGCCAATTGGTACACTTTGGTTTATGTTCTCAAATTTATGTCCATCCCAATTCATTTCAATAGAAGTAAAGACAGTATTTGCCTCATTCATGTTGAATTTCAGTTTTAAAATATATTTATTTTGATCTATAAAAATTGATCCGTCTTTTAATCTACATATTTCTAAACCAAGAAAATTTGTTACAATTTTAGTATTTGTGTTTTTAAAGTTATTGTTTAAATCGTTAAATAGTATATCAATTAAATATTCATGTGAAGCCGCAATTAAACCACCATTAACATATATTGCTATTAACATCATTTTATCTCCTTTTATATATATATATATATATATATATATATATATATATATATATATATATATAAACAATGATTAGCAGCACTTCTTTTAAATCCAAAATTTTCTATAAAATTTGTAAAAAGTTCTGTTCAACATCTTGGTGCTTGTTTTAAACAGTATATACTTTTTAATAATTTACAAACACGCGTGGTTCCATCAGAGAAACCTTCAAGTTGTTTCATATAGATCTTTTCTTTTAATTTTCCATACAAAAATGCCGTTTTAATATCAAACTGTCATAGATATAAATTTCTGTGTGCTGCAATATTTAACATAAATCGTACAGTATCAAATCTTACAACAGGGCTAAAAGTTTCTTTATAATCAATATTTTCTTTTAATTACTAAACATGCTTTGAATCGTTCTGAACTGTCCGCATTAATCTTTTTTGTATAAACCCAGCGATTGTTGATCACTTTTCTGTTTTTAGGTTTATCTACAAGAACTCACCTTATATTTTTGTTTAATGAATTAAGTTTGTCTTTCATAGCATCTTTCCAAAAAACACTTTCTTTCGAGTCAACAGCTTTGATGTGATTTATTGGCAATATTTGCGCCATACACATAATTGGAGAACCATAAAAATTTGTAGATTTAGTTTTTGATCTATCTCGCAATTGCCTCTCGTTTAATGGAACTGTTTCTAAACTATTTTTGATTAATTCTGTTTTATTTTGATTATCAATAATTGGTAGTGATTTATTTTGGTGTTCATTAATATTTATTTTATTATCGGATTTATCTATTAAAATGTCTATTTGACAAAATTCGTCTTTTTGACACGCTGATGTATTTTTTAAAGTATTTATAATAACTGTTTTTGCAGATATTTTCTCTGGTTTAAATAACTCATTGCGACTTAAAATTATATTGTTATAACTTGGAACATAAATACGATATCCTTTACAATCATCAACGTATCCAACTAAATATCCATTAACAGAGTTTTTATCTAGTTTTCTCTTCTTTTCTAATAAAATATGAACAAAACATTCCGTACCAAATATCTTTATATTTTTAATATTAGGAGTTTTGTCATACTATAATTCATAAGGTGATTTATTTTCTTGTCTACTTGGACCGGTTTTATTAATAATATATACTGCAGTGTTTATGGCCTCTGCTCATAAAATTAACGGCAAATCTGGGTTAGAATATTTTATTGATTTTGCTGCTTCAAGCACGATTCTATTTCCTCGTTCTGCAATAACATTTTGTTAAGGTGTATATGGTATATTTATTAAGTGTTTGATACCTTTGCTACTCAAAAAATCAGCGATTAATTTATTTTTAAATTCTTCCCCACCGTCGCTGTGCATTTCTTTAATATATACTTTAAATTTTTCAATTTTATTACAAAATAATTTTAGTTTTTATAAACTTTTAACTTTTTATATTAAAAAAAATATTTGTGTAAATCCCGAATAATCATCTTTGAAAATAACAAAATAAATACTTTTAGCTAGAGATGCCACTTGCATCGGTCCACACACATCAGTATATATGATTTCTCTAACTTTAGTACTTTGTTCAATATTTTTATGAAATGCTAACCTATGTTGCTTCTCGTAAACACATCCGTCGCAAAAAGATTGATCTAAAGAAACGCACCGGAGTCAATCAGCCAAAAATCTTCATCGCCGTTTCCATCAGTACCAATTAATGCCAAACTACTTGATTTACTTTTATTATTAAACGCACTGTCCTTGCTTTGCCTATTTCTATTTTGAAAGCAATTGCTGCTTTTATGACCCTTTTGTTTACATACGAAGCACCGAAAACAGTCTTTCTTTACGTGTCCTACTTGGCCACAATTAAACACTTGATCAGTTCATTTGAAAAGTTTCCTTTTGTAGGAATACCATTTTATTTTAAATAATGCTATCGATGTTTCACAATTTTCTTGCTCTTGGATTTAGGATCCTTCTGTCATTAATCTTGATGTTAAATTGTCTAGAGTTTTCTTTCCATCATCTACAGAATCCCATGCGCTATGGAAATGATTAAACTGTCTTGGCAATGTCCATAAAATTCGAGTTAGTAGCATTGAATCCGGCACTTCACTTTCGAGATTTTTCATTTTTGAAGTTATTTGTTCAAGACTCGAAATGTTCTCAGCCACACATTTACAGGTTTGTCATTTGAATTCAAAAAATTGCTTCTGTACCATTATTAATGGCATATTAGCCCAAAAAGACTATTAATGCCGTGTTGTTTACAAAACTATATGGTTGCTTGTGCTGGTGACAAGCCCTTGCGGTATATCTACTCATTTAGTGCTCAAATTTATTATAATAACTGCGTAAAGTGTGCTAGATTTAAAAAGTGCTTTAATCTGAAAGATGCGTGACTTCACTTTAGCACAGGTTAAGCATCTTTTAATAAAAGTGCGCACATTTTTGCGTGCGTTTGGCCAGTAGTAGGCCAGCAGAGTAAAGGCTGTAGCATCATTTTTTTTTGGTTGACCAGCGTTGTCTGTGGAGTGTTGTTGTTTTATGACCTCTTGTTGAGCGTTTATTGATACCGCCGTTGTAACCAGCATTGGTTCTTAATACGTCTTCTTGTCCTAATTTGTAACCCAGATCCGTTTCTGCAGAGTATTCTAGCTTATCAAGCATTTCTAATTGCCGTCGGATAATAAACTAAATTTGCTAACACTTTCCTTGAGGTTGTTGGACTAGGTCCGCTAAATTTTTTTGGATTTTGGGTGGCAACGTAATTTATATTCTTATAAGCGTTCTAGCACCAGTTGTTGGTGAATTAAGTGTATGACGTGGTTTTTCAAATACACCAATATGATCTCCAGATAAACTAAAACACTGTTTTTTAGTAAGCTTGCCAGCACTTAAGGCATCAGTTTTTTACTTTACTAATGCGTTTTTTTGCTTAAAAGGCATAACTCGGATTTGATAAGTGCTGCCGTCTGAAACAGCAAAAACGGTTAAGTGCTTGTAGTTGTTGTTTATTAGTATCTGCTAAAACCTCGTTTTTGAGTTTATTTTAATAAAAACTTTAGCTGCTTTAAAGTGAGAACATGAGATCTTAATCGGTAGTCTACGCAGAAGCGCGCGGTGCGTTTTTCTTTTTGACAATAATATGAGCCAATAGCTGCTTTACTTGTTAAAAGTTTATGGCATTTTAAGTGTAACAAGCAGTTTGTATTGGTGTGGCGTTTGTCAGTTCAATATGGTGCTTAAAAGTTGTAGGTACCACGTTTTTGTTATACTGTTTTAATCTTGTTGTGTTTGGTGAACTAGTATTTGAGTAGCTGTATAGGTTTGTACGCTTAGATTAGAGGCGTTTTTAAAGTGCTTAGTAAATGGTTGCTTGGCTATTTCTGCTATAGTGTATGCACTGTCTGAGGTAATCCAAGTTTACCTATTGCTTGGTTAGCTAAAGGCTGCCTAGAATTATTTCTTTCTCTAATTTTGGGGTAATCAGTAATGTGACCAAATGATGTTGGTCTTCAATTACGTATAAGTGTGCTTGTTTAACAAAATTGTTAGGGGTTTGAGGTTTATGATTATGTTAAACTCGTATAAATTAAATATAATTTCTGCAGTTTGTAGTATTGCTAACAATTTACAGCAAATTGCATAAAAATTCAACAAATAAATTTAAAATTATTTAAGTTTTTTTTAATTTTGACTCTCATAAGTATCTAACCAATTGTCTTAAATTTTAAAGTTATTCTTTTAGTTGCTACAATTGAACAAAATTGTTGCCAAGTTTAAATGAAATCTAATAATATTGGAAAAAAACATTAAAAAAAGTCTCGCTTTCAATGCTTTTTTTTTTAATTTCAAGAAGCTTCTAGTCCAACATTAATGACGTGCCCATGACATAAAAACTAACTAATGGAATATATTCTGCTGCGTTAAGCATATATTATTCTATTACAATGTGGTTGAGTAAATAATAAATAATATATAATTTATTTCACGTTATTTTTTTCAATTTCATAAAAATACACTTATACTGCAATTAATATGAAAATACATTAAAGTGATACAATATCATAATTACATATAAAAAATTATACATAAAAGCATCAGTATTTGTAAATAGCTCAAACAATCAAGTCACTAAAATAATATTTAGTACATACATTTCTTACCAAGCCGAACATTATGAAAAATTTATCAAAAGTTTTAACATTTAGCAAATACATTGCATTATTTCCACCGTACAATGTAAGGAACAAACAATTTACAAAAGCTCGCTTATATTTATGGTTTATCATAGCCATATATTTAACATCTTTATTTTGGTATTTTTTTGCTTACATAATAAATATACAACAAAATGCATTATCATTTCCTGTGACAATCGCAAAATTAATTTTGGTTACTTTTGTTAACCTCAGTTCAATACTTGGAACATCTTATTGGAATTTTGAGGAAATACAAATCCTTTTTAAAACGTTTTATGTATTTGATAAAAATATTGCAAAGTTTATCGTCAATAAGGTTAATACTAACTATTCAAGTTTACATTTAATCTTAAACATAATATCAATTTGTGTTGTTGTTATTGCTGAAATAATTATAATCACATATTTATATTCAATTTTTTATTTCATTAATTATTATATGCATACCAAATTAGAATATTTTTTTATTGCAATTGCTGCATCAATTAAATCAAGTTTGCTTCATAATATAAAGCAAAGAATTGTATGGCTTAATGCAACAATTGATAAAATTGATTTTACAAAAATCAGTGAAGGTAATTATGTTAAAATTTTGGATAACATTATAAACATGCATCACACGGCTATGGATTTAGTAGATTTGTTTAATACATTGTTTGAGTGGAATTTATTTCTTACTGTATCATATATTACGATTGCTATTTTGGAACTGATTTCTATATTTCTCGATAGTGCACTTGTGTTGGAATTTAAACTGTCAATAATTGCTGTAATTTGGACATCATTTATAATCGTAAGTAATATTTTTGTTCTATAATATGACTTTTTTTACTTAAATTAAAATTTAAATATTACTATTAGTTTGTAAATATTAATACAAAATAATTTTGTAACTTGTTATTAATTCAATTACTAATAAACTAAATACTATCGGCAAACGTTAGCAATACATTTAATGGCAATTAAATCGCAACGCTTAGTTAATAACTAAACTATAATATAAAATTTAAAAAACCAAATCAAACCTATTTCATCTTTTCAGAGAATATATGTGTTAATTTCTATTTTTGTGTTGTCATTAAAAACCGGTTGTTATATTTTTCAATATAAATTTAGAAATAAATTTTATTATTAAAAAAAGTAATTTTCTTATTCTACATTTTTAGTTGTATTTCTTTAATATATATATAAGTATATATATATATATATATATATATATATATAATAATAATAATTTGTTTAAAGTAAAACTCTCTGACGAATTGTTTGGTTGCTGGCAGCTTTAATTCCGTTAGTTAACTTCAATTTCAGTTTCAAAACATTAGTAACAATAGCTGGATTTTTAAATATAGCTTTAATAGGTCGTTTTTTGTTGGGTAAGTATTTTCTAATACAAAGAATTTTGATATGAAAAGATTAAACGGTAATATTAAATGTTTTGTAACAACATTATTTTGATTAGCCGCATGTCAAGCATCTTTAGACATACCTGGAGGTTCATAAATGTTGTACAAAATTATGTTAGATGATGCCCACGATTGTTGATTTAAAATTTCACATCTTAATCTCTTTACTATTGCTATTAGGTTTAATATATGTTAACGGTCTAGTTTTTACACATTTATTTTATTATTTGAGTAGTAAGACTTTCTACAATCTGTTTAAGTTTTTGCAGCTCCGATTTTGTATTTGCACAAGTCATACAATAAAAGAAAGTAAACTTGCCATTTGATATACAAAAAGTAATTTCATAACAAGATAGACCAGAACACGTAGTGTGTATAGAATATTTACATTTATCACACTGCAAGTTTTTTTCAATATTACTAGTATTAATGCAGATAGCACAATTCGTAATTAAAGACATATTGAAAATAAATAAAAATAATATGAATTATAAAATAATATAAAAGTAATAAAAAATAGAAAACAATAACAAAGGACATTGTACACCAACCGGGTCAATAGCAGTGATTAACAAACAAATTACAGGAAAAGTATAATTAGAATTCAAAAAAACTAGTAAGATATTAATAATAAAATACGGAAAAATAACAGTGCAATAATATAAGATTGAATAAAAATAAAAATATCGTGCCGTTAAAAATAGTGAAAATTTTATTTCACTTTAAATGTTGAAATTTTGTTGGTTATCTTAGTATGCTGTTGCAAACTGAATAAATAAATAATCATAATAGAATGCACTTCTCGCAGGAAAACATTAGATAGAAAACTTATAATATTTTAATAGTCTTAGCTGCTACTGAGTGTTGCTTACAATTGATTTTATATTTTAATATAAAAGTTTGTTTTAGTAATTAGTAAATAATATGAATATCATAAAAAAAATACAGGAAATAATATGAAAGAATATTAATAAATTATGACTACACTAAATAATAACATGGTATAAAATATTACTATATAAAAGCATAAAACATTCAGTATTAGTAAATAACCCAAACAATCAAGTCATGCCAAACGTTGCTAAGAATTTATCAAAAATTTTTAGCTTAGCAAATACATAGCAATATTACCGCCGTATAATGTAAGAAATAAAAAATTTACTAAAGTACGTTTGTATGTATGGTTTATACTGCTCATATATTTAACATCGTTATCTTGGTATATTACAAATTATATACTTTCTCCATACAATTCAACAATAGTATCACTGAGTATCTACGCTCAATTACTTTTGGGAACTTTCATTAACCTTAGTTCAATACTAGGATCATCTTATTGGAATTTTAAAATGTTTATAGCTTTTTTTAGGACGTTTAATATATTTGATAAACTTATTGCAAGGTTTGTTATTAATAAGGTTGATATTAATTCTACAAATTTTTATTTTATTCTAAACTTATTATCAGTTTGTGTAGTTTTTATTGCTGAATTAACTATACACTTATACTATAATGTTACTTTTTATTTTATTCAATTTATGCATACCAATTTTGAAGCGTTTATGGTTCAATTAAATTAAGCTTGCTACTTAACATAAAACAAAGATTTGTATGGGTTAATGAAAGTATTAATACTTATTTTAAAAAAAATATTGATGGTGATTACTATACAATTTTGGATAACATTATAATATTGCATCACACGGCTATGGATTTAGTAGATTTGTTTAATAGATTGTTTGGGTGGAATTTACTTCTTACAGTGGTTTATATTGTGATTGTTATTTTGCAAATGATTGCATCTTTTCTGGATCCTGCATATATATGGGAAGATGAAGAGCTAGTTATTGCTATATTTTGGACAACAATTGTAATTGTAAGTACTTTAATAAATTTATATTCATTTTTTTTTCTTTTTCAACGTAAACTATTTACAAAATAAACAAAACGTTATTGATAAACCGTATTAATTTAATTGTCATATATGGACAATTGAAATGGCATCAGATTTGGATTCTATGAAAAATTTCTGATTGAACACTAGTAATTTTTTTTAAGCTAAATTTGCAATTTTTAAACAAAAAATGCGATTAAGTTAAAAACAACAAAAAAACTAAACAATTGTAATTTTTTTTAAGAGTTTTATACCTTTATGTACCGGTCAATAGACTACTAATAAATTATAGAAACTGCTTTGGTCCGTTTGAAATGTAGTTACCCATATTTAATATACAATTTTAAAAAATAGTAAATAACTTTTTTAAAACAATTTTTTTTATTATCTTCATATTTGTTAATCTATCAAAACTAATAACTTAATTTTGTGGTACTATTATTAACATGTTTTTTTACTATTGCAAGATTTTATAACTAAACCTTGATCTATAACGCTTGCGTATAGTAATATTTGTAGATAATAAATAATTTATTAATTTTTTTTTAATTAAATATTTATTTGTGGTAATGTGTATAAAATAATTCGGTCATCACGCAACTTATTATCATATTTATATTAATTATTTTATAATCTGAATAAAATAATATACAAAAGCATTGAGTATTAGTAAATTGTTTAAACTATTAATCTAGTACAACTATTATTTAGTTAACAAATTTCTAACTTTATCAAAAACATTCAACAAATATAATACGTTATTACCGCCATATAATGTAAAAAACGAATTCACTCTTGCTAGCTTTCTGTAAAAAACATTTGAATGATTGTTACATCAATAAATAATTAAATTTCGTACAAAAGCTGTGTATTATTTTGCAACAAAATACGTCTTTCTTAATAGAACACTCTTTGCTACACATCATTTTTGAATGTAATAAATTGAAAATTAAAAAAAAAAACGGAAAAAAAACGGAAAAAACACATTAAACAACGTTGGTGAGAAAGAACACTTCTTTCTTACTTCTTTTCCAATTTGCCACTCAATTATTGTCTCATATGCAAAGTGCTTATCAATCTTCTATATTTCTAAAGTATTTTTTAATTTTAAGAATCAATTTCTTTTACTAAGCACAGCCAAATACTTTGACTGAGTCTATAAAATACACATCTAAACTTTTGTGTTTTTACAAGTAGCTTTTAAAAAAAAAATTAATATTTATTTCTACGATTCTTACACATTTTTTATTTACCACTCTTAACAAAATGGTTGCTGTGTAAACTACTAAGTTAATTGTTTTATACTTTTTACATTTTTTTGTTTCTTTTTGCGATTAGTATCATTTCTGTCTATAAAAAATTGCTCAGCTACTTTTTGCTTCTATATAATACACTGCTCAACATTTGAACCGGTACATTTACAAGAACATATATAAAACACAAATGACTACTTTTTGAGGAACGCTATCTTGCTTAATTGATAGTATATGGTTTTGGAAACACTTTTAGGGCAAAGAATTAAAAGAATAAAACTTAAATAACGAGTTTCAAATGTTTTAATAAAAAAGTAACAAAATCTTCATTTTAGTATTACAGAAAAGCTTTCTCTAGAAAGAAATAATAACCAAACAATAAAAGATTAATAATGCGTAAGACCTCCTTTAGCTTTAATGACCTCTTAGTAACGTTTTTTCATGCTAAAAACCAAAACACATCTTCTTTATTTTAAAAGACTTTCTTCCAAAACGGCAGTTTGGAGCTGATGGTGATTGTTTGGATCCATTCTTTGTGACCTTATCAACAGTTACAGGTAATCCCATCCGTTCTCTATAGGATTAAGATCTGAAGAGTTTGCAGGCTAATCTATGTGAGTAATATTATTCTTTTCAAAAATGCATTGATTTGCTTTGTTCTATGAGGACGCGCATTATTATCAACAAACACAAAACCATCGCTTATTTCATTGGCAAATAGCAACACTACAGGTTCTAATACTTTATTAAGATATCTGACACTATTTTTTGTGGCAATTTCAAGCATAACCAATTTAGTACGACGAGTCGCAAAAATTTCTCCCGAAACGGTAATTGAACCGCCTCCATAAGCTTGATGGTAAGTCACGTGATTCTCAATATAACGTTTTCTTCTGCTTTTTCAAACTTTCAGTTTTTTATCTGAGCTATAGAAATGCACTCTAGTCTTGTCACTGAATAAACAACAACCCCAATATTCAACACTCTAGTTTGCATGTTGGTGTGCCCACTGTAGCCTTCTTCTTTTGTGGGCTCTAGTCAACAATGGACATTTTGTAGAAGATCTGGACTTTAAATTTACCGCATAGAGCCTACTTTCTATTGCTTGAATAATTACTTAAGAACTTGTTGCGTTTAATTAATGAACTTAGAGTGTTTTTGCAGTAGAAAATCTATTCCTTCAACACTGAATTGTACTAAACCAGTTCTCCCTGACTGTTGTACTGCTTTTTTTTCCTCCGCCGTGCCTATGTTGGACAGTTCCAGTGTCATTAAAATGCATTCAAACTTTTTTGATCACATTGTGGCTTACATTGAAATGGGCAGCAACAGTTCTTAGAGATGCACCAGTAATAAGCATTCCCAGCTCTTGGCTTATCTCTTCAACACTTAAACGCCTTAATGGCATCTTTAAAATGCAGTCAACCATTCTGAATTAAAATTTACTTAAGATATTCTTAAAAATTCTTTTAAACTTGATATGTATAAGCGTCCGCAAGCAGTTTATATTATTATGAAATAATATTATTTAATCTTTTTTTCCTGTAAACAATTCACCAACTCTAACAGTATTCTATCTACCCCTAAAACTTTTTCAACTTTTATATTTTTCATACCAGACATTACCTCCATTCAAAATGTTTTTGTTTCTTTTGACAGCAGAAACTTCTTCGTACAGTTTAAAAATACATAAATATTTTAAAAACCTGTGTTGCACACTTTCAATTTGTTGTGTTTGATGTTGGTTCTGTGGATATCAAATTAAAGAAGCGTATTCCAGTTTAGAACGCACAAAAGAATTATATAAAGTCTTTAAGGCACTAAGATTTTGAAAACTATTGGTGTTACAATAAATAAATCCTATAGCTTTTATAGAACTTTGTACAACGTTTTCAATGTGGTAGTTAAACGTTAGTTTAGTATCAAAGTGAACACCAAGGTCTTTAAAAGTACTAACATACTTAACTAGACAGCTATTAATAAGATAATCAAACTTTATGGCATTAATTTTTTGTGTAAATGACATAAACTTAGACTTGTTAATGTTTAAATCTAATCGATTAAGAACACACCAGGTTTTGCAACTGAAAACAGTCATTGATGATCTTTGAATAAATTTTAAGATTATCTGCATATAGAAGATGCTGACAACCTAGTAATGTGGAAAGGTCATTAATAAATAAATTGAACAGCATGGGCTCCAATATTGATCCTTGCGGAACACCAGATATTGGAAAATAAGAATTAGATTTATAGTAATTGAAAGTGACACACGACTCACGCTTTTTGAGATAAGATGACATCAGTACAATGGATGAACTGCAAAAACTAAAATCTTTAAGCTTAGCTAAGAGAATATTATGTTCAACTCTATCAAAAGTCTTTAACATATCTGTATAAATAACGTCAATTTGCGTAGAAGTGTCAAGAATTTTAGCTATTTTGTATGTTATAACACACAGATTTGTTACAGTTGAACGTCCTGGAACAAAACCATGTTGATTAGTAGAGAGATAAGGTTTAACATGCTTGTATGTTTGATTATAGAGGATACGCTCAAAGACTTTGGCAGTGAACGGTAGGATTGCAATAGAGCAATAGTTATTAATGTAGTGATGATTGATATTAGTTTTAGGTATTGGACAAACAGAAGTTTTTGTTCAGATTATTAGGGAAAGTAGAGGTAGTAATGGATAAATTGAATAAAATTATGAGAGGACGACAAAACAGAATAGCGCAATCATTCAATTAAAAAGCAGGTAAATTATTATCGCCAGCAGAATTTTTTTTAAGAATCTTTAACACAGTTTCTTCTAAAACATGAGAAAATGTAAAGTTATGTATATAGCTGCAGTTATCAAGGTTGACATTAGTAGACGGGAGAATGTGATGTATGTCCAAAACTGTTTTGGGTTAGAGACAACTTTATTTTCAATTGAAGATATCTAAATACTGTCGTTTAAACTCCGTTGTTATTGTCGGAGATTTGGGCTTAAGTTTTAGTCTGACTGAAGCTTTTTGTTTAATAAGCTTTATAATTATTATATTATACCAAGGTGGATTTTTCTTTTAACTTTGCAAGATGGAATAAACTTATGCAGCGCACTATTTAATATATTATAAAATTCATCAATAGCTAAATTTACATTAGATAAATTTAAAAGTGTACTCTACTTAATATTGCTCAGATACGCATACAGTGCCGGGTACTTACCTTTTTTATAGTTAAATTTGACAACATCCTTAATAGCTGGAAACAAGTCCGGAAAACATTGTAAAGCAAAAGTAAGTGCAGGATGGTGAATATCTTCAGAAACTAAAGGAAATGTTTTTCTAAATACTTGATATATTATTTAAAAAATTCTTAATTGAATTATATTGCCTAAGACCCAAGAAAAACCAAAAATTTGATATAAAAGAAGCTTGGCTAGATAAACTTTTCTGTGTAAGAGTTATTTCTGAACAGTTAAAATCCCCTACAAAAATATATTTATTGTCTCCAAAGTTAATATGAGTTAGCAAATTAAAAAATAATTTATAATCATTAGTTAATGCGCTAGTTGAAATATAAACAAGAACAATAAATAACCAACTGGATTTAAGTTTACATTTACATATTAAAAGATCAATTAACGGAACTTGTTGGTTAATAAAATCTGTGGAAACAATTTAAATTTTAAATGAGTTGTAAACAGCAATTAAAGCTCCACCACCTTTCAAATTTCTAGAGAGTATTCGATTGCGATCAGTTCGAAAAACTTGAAACGATTTGTCGAATAATTTGCGGCTGGCCACACTAGGTGGTATCCACGATTCAGTTATAAGCACTACATTATAGTCACAATCACTGATATTATTAAAGAAGGTCTTAATTTTAGTATTCAATCCACGAACGTTTTGGTAAAAGACGGTAATGTTTTTAGAGGGCGGAGAATCTCATGCAGAGTTTGTAATAACACGAGGGTAGCCATTAATAAATTTAATTGTTAAATATGTTTCACCGTTCTGCTGTTTATTTTTCAATTCAGTATGAGCATCATTTAAAATTTTACATTGTTTCGGAGTACAATCGGATCCTATTCGAATATTATTTAAGTTGAGATTCTTGCAAATTTTAAAAAAATTAATAACGTCGTGTTTGTTATTAAAATGAACTTTGATGGATCTAGGTTGAGTTCCAAGTTTTCCAACTCTAAACAAAGAAATACCAGATAGTGCATTAACAGCGTTGTTATCACCAAGAGTATTTTTTAAGAAATCAAGGTCGTCTTGCTGTCTCATTTTAGAATCATGGTTTTGGGATTTCAGAACATTTTTTTTTTCTCTTTCCTCAATCTCATGAATAATATCTTTTGGTGTGAGATTGGTACTATTGAAAGCTGCAATCTGAGATTTAAGGACAGTATTTTCAGTTTTTAAAACAGCAACTTGTTTAGTAAGAGTTGTTATTGCTTCAGTACAAGTAGCTACTTGTTTTCAAATTTCATCAGAAAAAGGTGTGAAGTAAGTTTTAAACATATCATTCATTGCAGCAATATTTTTTACATTAAATGACGTTTGTTGGTCTGCAAAAGAGCTATTATCTAACGGGTAACAAGTAGTGCCAATCCATTTACCATCAGATTTCAAACAGTTTTGTATGTTGTTAGAAATTTTGAATTGCTTACATAGCTTACAATTAGACATGTTGGATAATAAACAGAAAATTTAAAAATAATAAAAACAGAAACAAACAAAAAGTAAAACAAGGACACTCGCTTCACACTGCAAGGCCATTTACAGTGACTAACTAAAATACAGCACAGGAAAACTACGAATTTACATAAATTACATAATAAGATAAGATATCAAAAAAATAATAAAGAAACAAATTAAATTGCAAAATGTAAAATGTTGAATTTACGCCACTGCTTACAATGCTTTTAGGCACGCAATCGCAGTGAGCAAATAAAACTTTTGACTAGATATTACTAACAGGTAACGGTACAACACAATGGCACACAAAATTACAACTTAGATTTAATTAAAAGAACTTATTTTTATCACAGATGTTAGTTAAGCCATTTAGTACTGTCACAATACATCAGTGTATTGTAAAATCACACTTTTGGATAAATGGCTACTTTAACAAATAAAATTGTTGCATTTGGAGCGATAATAATCTACAAGTCATTGTCAAAACACAATTACAATAAAAAAAAAATACTGTTTGGTGCTCTTTATGTGTCGGTAAAATTATTCGTCCATTAGACTTCAAATATGGTAATGGTTGAAACGTTACAGTCAACAATAAGCAGTACAGAAACATGATATCAAATTTTTTAAAAACGCCGTAGTACCGTTTTGTTTGTCACGTGATAAACCCATAAAATCCTGAGCATGCGACGCTAACACTACATCTCAAAAGCGTTGATGCGTTTGCAGTAGGCTTCAGTGAGGGTCTATGCTTTTTCCCCGTACAGTAAAACTGATAGTACATAGCATCTAAAAACCCTACGTTGGGTATACATGCTGAGTGACATGTTTCATTGTAAGTTTTTCATCTTGTTGAATACGCCTTTTGCCTACTCATTTAGGCATCTTATTTCCCAAAAGTGATTCCATTCTTTATTAAAAGTACATCCTAAGTATGTAATTGTTTCAGCTATTGGCAATTGTTGGCAGTGAACCGAAGGTTATCTATGCGGTTTTTGATAATGATTAGAATTTGCGTTTTCTTGTAGTTTAATTTTATTCAATATTGTTTGCTCACGTTTGTTATGCAGTCTATCAGTCTCAAAAGTCCTTTGGCACTATCAGCAATCAGAACAGTGCTGTCTGCTTTACTGAGATTGTTTATTGTTTTGCCGTTTATTACTAGACCTTCCTCTACGTTGTCTAGTGCTTTATTGAATAGTTGTTTTAAATGTGCGTTAAACAGCAGTGGTAATAGTACACAACTCTGGCGGACCCCTTTCTTTACTTTAAACTCCTTGGAAATTTGATCTTTTACTCGGATCATGGCTTCTTGTTGTAGGTACAGATTGGATATTATATCTATGTCTCTGTTGTAGATTCCATTTTCACGTAGAATTGCAATAAGTTTGTTATGTTGAACTTAATTGAATGTTTTTTTTTTTTAAATTAATAAAACAGGCAAATACATCTGCGTTGATGTTGCGTGATCTTTATATAAAGACTTGTATGGCAAATAACGCTTTTCTAGTTCCTAGTTTTTTTCTAAAGCCAAATTGTGTATGACTAATGTTGTGGTCTAATTTTTTATATATGCAAGTTTGAATAATATTGAGGAATACTTTTAGAACGAGACTTATCAGATTGATTATTCTGTGTTCTGAGCATTTTGTTGCGTTTGCTTTTTTTAAAAATAAAAGAAATGTTAATATTACCCAATCTTTTGATGTTTGACCTTCTGTGTAGATTTTGTTAAAGAGCATAGTCACCAATTTTACTTGTTCTAGCTCTAGTAGTTTGAGCATTTTTTCGTGTATCTGATTTGATTCCGGAGCTTTGTTGTTTTTGAATCGGTTGATTGCTGCTTTTACTTCATGTTGAGTAATTAATTGGCTCTTTGCACCAGATGTTGTGATTATATTGTTGTCCATATCTATGTCTCCAAAAAGCTATTTTATATATTGTTTTCATCTTGTTAGTATTTTTTCAGTTTTTGTGATAATGTTACTGTATGAGTCTAGGACTACGCCTTTTCCCATTTGTTGCTTGCTTCCTATTGTTTCTTTTATTTTTTGGAGATTGAAACTGTCAAGTTTTGCTTGTAATATTTGGATTTTGGCACATTTCTCTTTTGCTTCTTTAATTGTCATAAGTACTTATTTCATCAGATTTGATAAATTTCTTGGTTTTTGTTTTTATATTGCTTTATTTCTTCCATGAGATTTATTATGTTATCAGTAATCCAGTATTCTATATTTGGTCTTTTTGTTTCAGTTTGTTTTCTGCGACTGTACCTATCGTTGTTTGTATTTGATTCAAAAGTTGTTTTTATTTTCAGATATGATGTTTAGTTCACTATTTATCCTGTCTTTAGTTTTTTGTAGAACATTATTTTGTTTAAATTTTTGTAACTTTTTTTGGGCGTTTTTTTTAAATTATTTTTTTCATTTGTATTTTGGAGCAAGCCAGTAGAAGGTTATGATCTGATGAAATGTCGGCGCCTGGGTATGTTTTGATTGAAAAGATTGTATTGCAATATCTTCTGTTTACCATTACATAGTCAATTTGATTCCTTACTATTCTCTGTTGGTTATTGGCTAGAAATCTTTACGTGTAAAGCCTTTTAGAGTGTAGTTAGAAGTAGATGCTTATTATTGAAAATTTCATTTTTTTGCAAAATTCTATTAGTCAATCAACTTTATCATTTTTCACGTTCAATCCGAATCCGCCCGCCACATCTTCAATTTTTTCCTGTCCTACTTTGGCGTTCTTGTTCTCTATAATTATGTTTACTTTGTCCCTTTTTGTGTGTTTAAGGGAGTTTTTAGTTGTTTATAAAATTTATTGATCTCTTGTTCTGTGCTTTTAGTTGTTGGTGCATATAGTTATAGTTTAAATCGAATGGTTTTGAATTTATTTTGAATAATGCTACCCTGTTTGAAATATGGATAAATCCTTTAACAGCGTCATTGACGATCTTGTATTATTGTGACACCGTTCTTGTTTCTAGAAGTGTTATCTCCTTAAAATATATGTGGTGTCCATCTATGACACAGTTTCCTGAGTTTGACCATCTTGTCTCGCTGCATCCCAATATATCAATCTTAAGTCGCGTTATTTTTTTTATTATATTTGCTGATTTCCGGCTTAGTACATGCTTTGCACATTCCTAGTGCTAATACGATTATCTTTGAATATTTTTAGGACATCATTGGATGACCGGGTGATTTTTTGCACCCTCTTCTTACTTAAGAAGTGCCTGAGACTAAGGTTTGATTTTGTATTATGAAAGAAATATTTCACA
Organism: Tachinus rufipes; assembly: GCA_963932245.1. Taxonomy (NCBI): domain Eukaryota; kingdom Metazoa; phylum Arthropoda; class Insecta; order Coleoptera; family Staphylinidae; genus Tachinus; species Tachinus rufipes. The sequence continues at coordinate 14,514,697 of OZ010744.1, forward strand.
AACGAGTAATTTTACAAAATGGATATGTAATGTCTCATGTCTACACCGTTAAATCAGAAACAATTGAGCATTTGAAAGCCAACATTTGACGCATTATTATCAAAATACTGCTTGAATTATTGCAAACAGTGTGTTTAAATCAGACCTCTTGATAACGCCAGCTGCGGCGTTTACATACCCAAAATCATATTCAAACATCAATGCTATAAAATTATCTGTCAAATAAAGCTAATTCCATGGATATTAAAATTATTTTTTTGTGTTTTATTTGATTTTTAAGTTTTCCTTCTATAAAAAACATCTTTACTTAATAACAGGTCTCACTATTAAAAAATGTTCTCATAAAAAAATCATAGAAATAATATAGTTTGTAGCTTATAAGAATGAAAACAGTTTTTTTTTGTTGGCTTACTTTAGTACATTACCAGTTATAAGGAGTTGTTTTGTTGTTTTACGCTTGAAAAATGTTGGAAAATATTACAAACTTATTTTCAAAGTCAATGTTGTGTAGCTCAAACAGTGCATTTATTAAAAAGATGTTTTAGCTGAAATGAGGCCCCCACCGCGCAAGCTGTACGCAAATTTATGCAAAAAGTTTGTTAGACTGGCATGCTAGTAGCCAACATTAACTTTATTTTAAATCAAACTTTTCAAAAAACGACCACAAAAATGCAATTTATCATCAATACAATAAATAATTAAGTATAAAGCTAGGAATGACTTTTGAGTTTAAAATTTATATTCTGTTTTAACATAATTATCTCGATAATTTGCAAACTTGATAATTAAATCATCAACGGACACTTCACCATGGACAATATTATCTCTAGTACGTACATTTACTGTATTGCTACTCTTTTCATTCTCACCAACAACCAAAATGAAATTAAATTGTGCCAATTGAGCATTCCTGATTTTCTTATTTATGGTATCACCAGCATCTGTGTCTACTTCCCACATATAACCTGCAGCATGTCCTTTTTTCTGGACTTCATTTGCATATTCATCAAAATTTGGACCTACAGGAATGACCATTGCTTGCCTTAGCAAAATCCAGAAAGGCTATTTTTCAGCATATGATTCAGTTAGAATTGCAATCATTTTTTTAACAGAACCCAAAATAGCTCGATAGATAATTACTGGTTGCTTTTTACCACCACTTTCACTGACATATAAAAGATTAAATCTAATAGGCAATTGGAAATCCAATTGAATTGTTGCACATTGATGTGAACATTTCAACGCATCCATGATAGTAATGTCAATTTTTGGACCATAAAATGCTTCATCTTCTGGATTTAGTTTCCATGGTTTACTAAATTCATTTAATGTATCTTCCAAAGCCTTTTCTGCAGTATTCCAATCTTCTAATATTTCCAAATATTTTTCAGGTCTTATGGACAAGCATAGATTAAAAGTGAAGCCAAAGATTCCATAGACGTGCCTCAAGAAATTGAGTGCAGCTATAATTTCTTCTCTAATTTGCTCAACAGCACCGAAAATATAAGCATCATCTTTGCACTCTAGTCAAACCAGTCAAAGCACCAGATAATTCATTCCTGTGCAATACACCAAAATCAGCAAACCTCAATGAAAGCTTCCTCTATGACCTTGTTCTATTATCAAACATAAGACAATGTCCGGAACAATTTATGGGTTTTAAAGCAAAAGTTTTCTTTTCCACATCAAACAAAAACTTGTTATCAGCATAATGAGCTCAATGACCAGATGTTTGCCATAACGTAGCATTGTAAATATTTGGAGAAACAACTTCATGAAAACCATGTTTTTTGTATTCAGATTTAATAAATTCAATCAAAGTGTTGTAAATATGTGCACCTCGTAGTTGGAAGAAACATGAACCAGGTGATAATTCATGGAAAAGAATTTTTGATTCCTTTCCGATCTTTCTATGATCACGCTTAGCAGCTTCTTTTTGGAATTTTTCCCATTCTTTCAATTGTTTGTTATCAGGAAAACTAGTACCATACACACGTTGTAAAGTTTTCGCATCAGTTTTACCTTCCCAATATGTAGATGAACTCTTGGTAACTTTGATAGCTTTAATTTTTTCTGTGTGTCAAACATGTGGTATTCTACATAAATCAATTAATGGCCCGCATCAATAAACAGTGGTTGTAAGTGTATTGACATTCTCATTTAAAATCCTCACTTTGAATTGGTTGTATTTAAACATTTCCAAAAGATCTTCTTTCTTCATTTTGAGACGTTCAAATAGTTGCTTCTCTTTCACAATGTCTTTAGCTAGTTGTTCGATATAAGGGTTATCTGCATTTGATATCTCTCCCCGGTCGCCCATAAATATATCATAGTAAAATCCAGAATCAATTGGTGGGCCGTAGCATAAGCAACCGCCATATACTGGTTCCATGGTTTTGTCTAAATTGTCCGCCGAAGAATGCCAGAAAACTGCCTGTGCTTCTGGATCATCACACACACAGTTCCCGTCGTCGTACGGTGCGCACTGACAAGATTGTAGCTGCCGTAGCCAAGAGTGTGCGACTCAGTCCTGGAACATCGACTCGCCATTAATCTCAACAACTCAACATTTCACGCACCAGCCTAATGCAAATTTTGCACAAAAACCTTGCATTATTCTCTTATAAAATCCAATTGATTCAGCAATTGAAAGCATACGACTATCTGGTTTGTTATCGCTTTTCAGTTTGGGCTTCAGAGCAGCTTAAAATGGACAACAATTTTGTTCAAAAAATTATCTTTTCTGACAAAGCGCATTTTTATCTTGGCGGCTATAATAGCAAGCAAAACTGTTGCATCTGGGGATCGAAAAACTTGAACGTGATTGTCGAGAAGCCAATGCATTCTCAGAGAGTGACAGTTTGGTGCGAATTTTGGAAAGGTGGCTCATTTTTCTTTAAAAAGGCTGCTGGAAACGCTATTTCTTGCAACGAAGAGCGCTACAGAGACAAGATTAATCATTTTTTGTTGGCCAAAAATTAAAGAAATTGACTTGGACAATCTTTGGTTTTAGCAGGATGGCGCGCCATGCCACACAACCCATGCCACAATTAATCTTTTGCGCACTAAGTGAAGTAATCATGTTATCAGCCGTCTCGGCAATGTCAATTGGCCACCTCGGAGCTGCAATTTGACGCCGTTAGACTTTTATTTGTGAGGTGCCGTAAAGGACCAATGTTATGCAAACAATTTATTGACAATTCAGGCCCTTAAAGCAAATATTGAGCAAGCCATTTGTGAGATAAAACCAGAAACCGTCACCAAGATTTTTGAAAACTGGGTTAACAGGATGCGCTACTGCAAAGCCAGCAGAGGTAGCCACATAAATGAATTTGTGTTCCATAAATAATAGGAATGTTTGCTCTTTTGAATAAACCAATAATATATCAAAAAAAATTGATTTTTGTTTATTTTTTTGAATTTTTTAAAAATGACAACTAAATGGACAAACTTTTTCAAACTTTTTTAAGACTTCTGGGGCAATGTAAAAAGCTGTAAAACGTCTAATTAAAAAAAAATTTATAGTTCCTTTCCAAAGCACAATCGCACTAATTCCTTGCCATTTTTGTTCACTCTATTGTTGGCATACTTTTTAGAATTTTTTCTGATTCAATTTTTTGGGTATTCACTTAACCATTCAAATCTCCCAATAAAATAATTATTTTGCCAGGTTCACTAGTTCTTACAATTTTATACAAATTCTGCCGAAACTTACATTCTCATCCTCATCATTGACAGGCATAGATGCAATTTTTTATGCGTATTCATAAAATTCTAAACAAAACCATTTCATACTTTTTTACATGTGCTTGGCAGTAGAACTTAGTATTATACCTAGATCTTGAGAACCACATTCCCAATCATTTACACCAGACTACCATCATTTATATTTTAGTAGCTACACTTTTTTTTTTAAATTATTTCTTTTAACAATTCATGCTTTTTGCTAAATATTCTTTCCACATTTTAAGTATCAATAGTTTATATATCAATAGATGGGTCTTTTTTTTTACTTTGACTGGTTATCCCCATACAATATTCTGTGCCAACGGTAAGAATGCCATACCATTCGGTTTTCCTACAATTTAGTCAATATTCTACAAATGCAATCAATGCTTAGTCTTATCGTGTTGAATAAGCTTGCACTATTCTAAATAAGCCACTATCTCTAATATGTTATCAACTTTTCCCTTGTAAGCCAGTACATGGTTCCTCATGTCACTACTACATACTTTTTCAACATAAACTGTTGATTAATCTATTTTTTAATAAAATTTTAAAATTTAATAATAGAACCAATTTTAAATTTTTTGTTTTTAGTTTTAGTTATTTGAGAAATAAAAACAAACATTACACTTTCGTTTTGTTAAAACCAATTAAAATAAGTTTTTATTTTAGTTCTGTTATTTTATTATAAATTATAATTGTTTTTTTTTGTGTAAATATATGTATACAACTCAAATCAAGATTTAAATTTATATATATGTGCACGATGAAATAATTATTGCAGAAAAAAATAAATACCGAGAAAGTTTATTAATTATTTACACTGTTTGTATTTGAAGTATCTATTAAACGTGTTAAAATAAATTAAATATATTTTATAATTATTGACACACTTATAAATCAATTTTGTAAAATGAACCGGCCAACACGCAACCTATTATTATATTATATCACTTGTTTGATTATTAGCTGTTGCGACTCTGAGTAAAAGTGATATTGATTTCTCGGTTGATGTTGAATATAAATGTATCATTCAGTTCTCTAGTATGAAGTTATAACGTTCTAATATTGTTGGTCTTTTAAAGTGTTTATGTAAACTGAAAGAACAAAATAAACATATATTAATAATAAAAACTTGTCAAAAATAAATAATATAAAGTTTATAAGTTCAAATAATATAAAAGGATATAACCATAACTACGTTCATTACAGTATAATAGCCCAAACAATCAAGTCATGTCAAAAATTGCTGAAAATTTATCAACAATTTTAACATTTAGCAAATACATTGCATTATTGCCACCATATAATGTAAAAATTAAACAGTTCACAAAAGTACGGTTGTATGTATGGTTCATACTAGTCATCTATTTAATATCATTAACTTGGTATATTACGGCCTACATACTTTACGAACGACAAAACTCATCATCAGTACCATTGACATATATCAAATTTATTTTGGGTACTTTTGTTAACCTCAGTTCAATAGTAGGGTCATCTTATTGGAATTTTGAAACATTAAAACATTTTTTTAAGACGTTTGATGTATTTGATAAAAATATTGCAAGGTTGGTTAATAGTAAGGTTGCTAATAATTCTAATAGTTTGTATTTTAATTTGGCATTAATATCAATTTGTGTTGTTGCTATTGTTGATATAATTTTAATGACATGTTTTTATTCATTTCGTTATTTTATTGAAGTTATGCATATAGATATACAAATTTTAATCATTGCAATTGATGCTTTAATTAAAACAAGCTTGTTACTTAATATAAATCAAAGGATTGTATGGGTTAATGAAGCTATTGATACTAATTTTACACAAGATAGTGATGGTATTTACAATAAATTTTTGGATGACGTTAAAATGTTGCATCATACAGCTATGGATTTAGTAGATTTGTTTAATAGATTGTTTGGGTGGAATTTATTTCTTACAGTGGTTTATATTGTGATTGTTATTTTGCAAATGATGTCATCATTTCTCGATCGTGCTTATACATGGGACATTGAACAGGTGATTATAGTTATACTTTGGACAACAATTGTAATCGTAAGTACTTTAATAATTTTATATTGTTTTAATAAACAAATTATTTGTATTATAATTTTTTTAATTTTTTTTAACATAAACTGTTTACATATTTTTTAATACAATTTTAAAAATGAATTAACAAACTTTGAATTGATACAAAAATTATTTTTCATTTTTAAAATTTTAGTTTTAAGTAAAACTAAACGACCGCCGTTACAAACAATTTTTACAAAATTAGCTGTTGCTTACAATAATGTTTCCAATAAAATTTATACTTTAATTAAAATTAATTATTTATTTATTTGCATATTATAAAATAATCTTCAACTTATTATCATATTAATTTTAGTATTAGTAAATTGCTAATTATATTTTGGTGATTGAAATATAAGTTTTTTTTAAGATTTATTTTATTTACACTTTTATTGCTTAAGGGGAGAAAATAGTTGCGCTATTATAAGGGTTCACAAAATCAAACTCAGCAAAAAAACGCCTGAATATAATTGAATAAAATTTTTACACATTGTAGAAGAAAGTCTAATCTGTAGATCACATTGTGTAGCCAACAACATTATGGCACAAATAGTGCTTAGGCGTTCAACGTAAGCAAATGTTTTGTTAAAAATGCTGTTTGGGTTATTAACTAAACCCTTGCGACACTAATCATAGTTTTTTCTTTTTAAAATTTTGTTAGCTTTGAACTTGTTTTGTGTACTATCCTACAAACTATGATGTGTTCATTGTAAGGTTTTTCTACAAAATCTTAGGTGTTTTTGTTGATAGACTTTATATCTTTGGCTATCACTTTGTACCATTTGGCTTCTTGTCCCAACGTAGCTTACTTTATAGATACTTTACAGGTTAGACTAAAATCTGCATAACTTTTCTTTTCATGTGCGTCGTTGTTGACTTTTCTTAGCTTCCTTGGTTTTTCTGTACTTTGGTTTTCTAGGTTCTCTTCTTTTTTGACTCTCAACTGTCTATTTTTTATTTTCTGGTTCTTTGACATCAAGTTTTTTTTATTCACTTTGCATCTAATATTTCCATGTTCTCAATTTTTGGTTTTTTATCAAATTGTACTTGTTCATAAAGTTGTGCCAAAATTTTTTTTGTTGATCTTATGTTTTATTTTTTAGCATATCTATGCCAGGGTTGTCTTTTGTGATTTTGTTCAAGATTTCTAAAAACTTTACATTTTGAATGACTTTCACCTATCTTTTTGATGGTAGCCAAATTCTTTATTCTTTTGATTGTTTGAAATATTTTATCATACCTATATACCTTTCTTTTTGTTTTAATCTTCTTTTTTACAGGTTTTTGGTGTAGACAGAAAACTTTGCAACCAATTGTTCTAAGGTGCTTTATCTTTGGTTTCTTTCTCATCCAAACCTTGTACGCGGTCAACCCATTTAGACTTTTGGAAGAACATCTATTTTGAGTATAATTTGCGGTGTTTCCCGTTTTTTGCCCAAAAAGTAGAAGGTAAGCCAGATTCTATTAATAAACATCTGGCCATGTTCAAAAGAGTCTCGTTCTTTTTTTTTAGATATGACCTTCTGTTTGGGATTATACAAAATTGTCAAACGATGTGAAATTTCCATCAAGAAATTGTCAAATATTTTGTTGACGTACCTGTATCTAATTGCATGAATTTGACCTTTATCCACTCTTGATTTTTAAATAGGCCCATTACCTTGCGAGTCTTCTTAATCACTTGGATTTGCACTAGCAAAAATGATTGTGGATAAATTTAAGAAAAAAATTGGCACCATCTTTTGAATCGTTTTGTATTGGTCCGCATACATCAGTAAGAATGAGCTTTAAACTTTTTTATTTTTGTTTATGCTACTTTAGAACTAATTAAGCTTTTAGAGCTTTTGGTATTATGTAATCTTCCGTCACTAGCACTTAATCCTAGCTACACTGACTGAGACTTTGCATGCCTGTTTTTTTACTCGGTTTTGTAAAAAATATAAAAATTAGTATTGATATGGGTAAAATACTTAAAAATAATCAAAAGATATTTATTATTTTAAACTGTAGATTACTGTAGTTTCCAAGTTTAAAGATATTCAAAAATTAAAAAATGTTTCTGTTACAAGTACTGGTGTCCATTGGTTCTGAAATAAATTTATTTTGCATATTTCTAGTAATATTGCTGTTTATTTTCAAAGATAATTTCCAGAAAAACTTAATGTAATTTTTAAATAAAGTTGTTGGTAATAATATATAAAAACTTTTGTTGTATTAAACAATAATAAACATTTTAATTTGATATAAAGAAATAGTTTTGTTAAAGTAGTAAATAATTAATATATAATTTGATAATTTACGTCCCAAAAAATACATTTACGCAACACATACTGCAATTAATAATACATTATATTATATATAACGACATAATTATGTATAAATTAATATCAAAAAGCATTCAGTACTCATAACTAGTTCAGACAATCAATTCAGTATAACATTGCAAATTATTTATTAAACAAAGCTCTAACTATGCCGAACGTTGCTGAGAATTTATCAAAAATTTTAACATTTAGCAAATATATTGCATTATTGCCGCCATACAATGTAAGAAAAAAACAATTCGTAAAAGCGCGCCTATACATATGGTTTATTATAGTCATATATTTAACATCAATATCTTGGTTCTTACGTCACAAATATTGTACACTCGAAAGCGATCATCATCATCAATGCCAGCGTCATACATTAAATTAATTTTGGGTACATTCATCAATTTCAGTTCGATACTAGGAACTACATATTGGAATTTTGAAAAATTACAAAATCTTTTCAAGACGTTTTATATATTTGATAAAACTATTGCACAATTTGTTATTAAAAAAGTAGAGTAAAACCGCCGGTTCTGGCACCACCTCCACCTACGGAAGTTGTGTATAAAATTTGCTATGGTGACGTAACGAGTGTAGGCAAAACAACTCCCTCCACTATGACGTAAGCTTGTGTGTTGTGTGTGCCAAAAGGGCACTATAAGCCATAAGGGTGGGAAAGCCAAAACGGCACTACGACAGGGTGGGAAACCAAAACGGCATTAAGAGCCATAAGGGTGGGAAAGCCAAAAGGGCACTATAAGCCATAAGGGTGGGAAAGCCAAAACGGCACTACGACAGGGTGGGGGCTCGAAAAATCAAATCTCTGGTCAGAACGGCTCTAGGACCATCCCTAACGAAGATAGCGTCCGAGCGTAAGGGACGTAATAGATGAGTCATCGCTCGACGCAAAATGTGTTGTGCGAAACTCGATGCGCGTTCGGTTACATTTAATCCTGCAATTACTCACTTAATGAATTTTGAATCTTTATCGTGCTTCGGCGGGAACGTATAATTGATAAAGCAAAAGGAAAAGAGATGATTTACGATTTCTCGAAATAATTAAATTATTAAATTAAGGCGGAAGCACAATTTGATGAAAAATTACTAATATTAAAAATATAATGTGTGTGCGTTTTACATAAGAAGCAATGTTATTTTGCATAAATGTGCGATTAAGTCACACTTTTCCATAAGAATGCATGTAGATCTAGACACAACTTTGAAGAAATATTATTATTTTATATAAATTATTTTAACAATTTTAATCGACCAATCATAATTGAGGTTTAATCGACCAATCATAATCGAGTTAATAGAAGTATTGTTGGATAAAATTCATTTTTCATAAATTCAGTATTAAGAAAGATGTTCAACGATATTGATGTACCGTGCATTTCTATCGAAAGTAGTAATGAAGACGAAAGCAGTAACTTTGTAGACAATTTTATAAACAACATGTTAGAAGATCATGAAAAAAAAGTGTCAAATGAAGCTCGTTTAATCAACGAAATACATTATCCACTGGGGAAAAATTTAAAAGTGTCTGTCGGTTTGAGCCCCGCACGTGGATTTTATCATTGCATCAGGATATCATCATCATCAACTGTCAGAGTGAATAATATATCATTTATACACGTCGAATGGAATGAGTTATTAAAATATAAAAGCATTATTCAAACCAGTTTGCAAAAACAGCCTTACAATAAGAAAAGAAAGCGTTGTTCATCATGCAGATGTCAAGAAAACAAAAACATTGTTAAGGAAGAGCCCGACAACATTAAACCAAAAATAAACATATTTGAAGATTGTTATTTAGATTTAACAAAATGCAAAAAAAAATAAAGTTATTGGTATCGAGAGAAAAGGTGTTACCATTTTATTAAATAAAACCGCAATTGATAAACTTTTCAATGTGACCGATTTAATTGAATTTCGTTTAGAACGATTAAGTAAGCTGCATTTCTTTGAATATTACAACACATGTCTGACGAGACTTGCTGCAGAAAGCAAACAAGACATTGAAACACTTTTGAAAATTTTACCGACGATTGCCGAGAATTGTTACTATGAAAACATAGAATGCATGCGTGAAATAATTGTATACAATTATAACAAGTTGTTATCGGACTTGGAAGGGGCTCAACAATTAAATAAAGATTGGGAGCCGATACCGTTACCACCTCAGTTGTAGTCACTATCTGAAAGGTGTCAGTTGTATATAATGGTTATAAAAACAGCCATTATACATAAAAAAGTGTATTTGCGAAATCAATTGGAAAGACATATGCAACAAATTATATATGTTAAGAAAATTATTTGTGATTATGAATTGCAAAAGCAACTGTGTGCAAAATTTGGCGAGATACAGCTCCGATGAAATTAGCGAAGTCGAGAGAAGTTTATTTGAAAATATAAATAAAGCCATTGAATTGTATGATGAAAACAAGTTAACTGGTGAATATGTAAAAAATCTGCCTGAAAAATATTTGCGATCGCTATATGGACTAAATTTGGAAAGATTGTGGGACTTCCTGCCTGAAAAATGTAAAAATGATTTATATTTCCAAATAAGACATCCCTGTCATAAGCATTACAACCTTCCAACTGATGAGAACCACATAGACGGACCGCCTCCACCCATAAAAAACTGTTTTAGATGCATCGCAGAAAAGTGTATCTGCAAAAAGTGTCAAGATTACCGAGCAATTAGAAAAAGTGTCAACAACACCGAAAATGAATAGCACCGCATTCATACTATTATCAACTTTACTTAATGGAACTTTATTCATCACGAAACCTAAAGATGTCAGACAATGCTACATAACCGCCATCGATAGAGGAATCAATGATAGTTGGCCTTTGGAGTGGAAAATGATGCACCTCGACAATACCACTCATCCAAGAACATTCAAAATCAACGCCAGCACGATCCCTGGAGTGTCAAATGTGATGAATGCAACTTTTATGTTCCTCGATAAAAATCGTATCATTATAAATTTGACGAAACAATTAATAATCACAAATGATGTAAATGATTGCGTAAATTTAACTCTGACTTTTGGAATATGTTTGTTACTAACTAGTATAATTATATTGTCTTATGTATTATATAAAATATATGAAAAGTACTTTATTAAATAAAACTAATATATTTATAATTATTTATTTTTTTATTTTATCTCAATTACATCAGAATTTTTTACATACAATTTTCAGGTTATAATTACATCACAAATGAGAAAAGGTAAGTTAAACTAATTTTCATCAAAATTTGAGGTTAGACGCGATATCAGTAATTTTAGTTGTTGAAGTATTCCTATAGTGGGACAATTAATTGAAAACATTGATAGATCTTTTTTATTAGCTTTTACCATTGATGATGTAAATTCATTATATTCATAATACATATTTTTATTGAAAAAATATAATAATCCATTCGTGTAACGGAATGCGCTGCTGATTGATTTTGGTAACCCGTAGAAATCTTGAGTATATCCAATCTTATGTATTTTAAGATAATGTCCGCATTCGTCTACTTCTAGGTAAACACCACTTTCGTAAAACACGTATGTTCGTCCAGTGTACGTATTTACGGCGGCAGTTACAATTCCACGATGTAATTGAGATTGTAAATGTGATGCATGAAGTTTTAACGATGGGAAATCAAAAATATGTATATGTATATCGTCAAATAATGCTATCTGTCCGTTAGGTCGCTGATATATTGCATTTATTTTTTTAAACGTTGGTTTCAGAAAATTTAACCAGTCTGTTATTAACTGGGGTTTCCCGTATGAATTAACATTTAATCCCTTCACCCAAAACCATTCGTTATAAAATACATATATTCTATCATTAACTATTAAAAATGTATTCACATCTTTTGATACATTACATAAATCAGGGTGATTTACGAGCTCGATCGCAGATGAAGAATTTGCAGTAGGATAAGTTGTTTTAACATTTGATTTTTCTGTAATTATTTTATTTTGAGTAATAGTTGTTCTTGTTATTGTAGTATTTGTTGTTGCTGTTGTTGTTGTTGTGGGATTAATTGAAGATGAAGTTTTTTCTATAGTTGGTTCGCCGTAAATACTCTGTACAGCCAATATATCATCTTTACTAAGAATGATATCTTCGTTTAAAGAAAAGTTTGTATAAAATGAAGTCATGACTGCATCATGATTAGAACTGTGATCAATACCCAAAGTGTGTCCAATTTCGTGTATTAAAACTCTTAACATGCTTCTTTTACTTGAAAAGTTTGAGTTTCTCAAACTTAAATCCCAATCTTCGTCTTGATCCAGATGAATCTCTAACGTTTTGTTTTTGTTTGGATAATATGCATGTCCAAGAACTTGACCTCTACCATCAAATTGATCTCTACAAGGCAAACCCGAATTAACACAATAATGATATTGTTTACCGATTGAAATAACAATGTTATAATTTATAATACTTCGAACAAATTTAATGGGTATATGTTTTTCCCAAGCTTTAAATGCAACGCTGGCGATATTGATTAACGTTCTATTAGCCAAATAGAAATGCCATTTTATCGGGTTTACGTTTTCCCATTTAGTATTGACAAGATTGTACGGTATAGGATTGTCGCGTACTCCACATCTCGGTCGTTTCATTAATTCCAAGGTTTGATTATTTAATGTTCCATCTGCTGGTAGCTTATAATACTCTTGAAAAAGTGCAAGACTTTCTGCCACGTCATTATCCGAGATAATATTTAATACCGAATTATTTTCAGGTAAATCTAAATATCCAAATCGATTTAAATAATTTATAGCAAAATTATCACTTTTAACCAAAGATGTTATTATCAAAACGTAAAAAAAATAATACATTTTATACGTGTTTACGGTGGAACTGCAAATGAAACACTGAAATATTTTTTTAAATATATTATTTATATTTAAAGAATTATAATACATTTTGTTTGTTAATCCAACTGTTGTGCGAAGCATCAAAACCTAACCATTTTACAAATAATTTATTTCCCTTCTTTCGCAATATTTTTTCCACTAAATATATCTTAGGATTTGATGTTTTCTGCAATTCCTCAGCGTAAAAAGCCCCTTGTATAGGATCTCCTTTTTCATCTTCCAATAAATACGACACTGGACTGGTAATTTTAATTTTAATAATTTTAAATAATTCAGTTGTCCAATTGGGTGTGTATCCTTTTGCAAAGAGCGTTTTTTGTTTACTCAGACGCACCATATCACCCACTCGGAAATTCCCTTTTCCTGCAATTTTTATATGCGAATAGACGGTTTTCAATAGCATAGTTTCCTTATCTCCGCCCGGGAGTACATCAGCTGGTCGCATTCCTATTGTACGGTGACGTTGATTGTTATATTCTAACGTAACCTTGTTCAAAATATCATACCAGCTGTAACGCCCACGCAAACTAAATTGTCTGTATAGTTTATCTTTTAGCGTACGGATTAGACGCTCGACAATGGCGGCTTTCATTATCGTATATGTTGAGTAATGATTAATATTATATTTTTTCATTAATGCAGAAAATTGACTGTTATAAAATTCCTTGCCATGATCACTTTGAATATTTTTTGGGGTCCGTCCGTCGGTATTTTTCAATATTTTCTTCATGGTTTCTGCTACAATCACACCGGTTTTATTTTTTATGGGTGCAGTCCAGGCGTATTTTGAGAAACAATCAATCACTACAAGTATATATTTATATCCTTTATTTTCACGAGAGAATAATTGAAACTCGGCAAGATCTATTTGCCACAGATCGTCAACACCTTTAAGTATCGTTCGTCTTCGAGCAAAATTCTTTCTTGCCGGTTTGTGTAACTCTCGCACTACATCCTCTTTACTCATTTTGACTTGAAGGGCTCTTTAATGGAGCAATCAACTGTTTGATGCTGTTTGTTTGACTTAATAATAGCGTATTTAAATCATTTTTAAACTGTTCCCATTTTATATCCATATTATTTTTAAGCTGTTCTATTTCATGATTTGATGTATTTTTATACGCTTCGAAATCTCTGGATAAACTTTTAATCTTCTCCGCCAGATCCTCTTTTACTGGTAAAATTTTTGAGTTTATAATTTGCGGAATACTTTCAATAACTAAATTAACTTTTGAATTAATATTTTTAAATGATGTGTTCAAATCCTGCAACTGAACGACATTTACATTATCCACATATTTTTTGTTTGCGGCATCGCTTTCATTAATCGGTAATTGCAAATATTTTATTCTTTTACCATCAAGGTTGAAATGTCCATCAGCATCACGTTTAAATCCAATACCTGGCGGTCCTCTTACAGCCATTAATGGTTTATTTATTTTAATCTGTGATGAATGACGTCCGAACTTATCGATGCTCATAATGCGTGTGATCTATAGAGAAGAGCGTGCTTTGTATTTATTAAAAAATTACATCTTCTTCACGCAGTTCCTCCTCGATTGAAGCAATCTCATTATTGTGCGAATTATTCTCAGCATTCCTCGATGCGTGCAATAAACACAACCTATCAACAAGTTCGCTTAAATTGTTCCAATACTTGTATTGCGTGGGAGTATGTTGTACTTGCAATTTAGAATCAAAACCTTTGCCGCTGGTATGAGAGCCGGTTGAATTATTGCGAGGTTTTGTGTATGTCGGTGATCGATTTTTAAACATGGGCTTAATAATCTCTGTATATTTTTTACTTTTTGAACCCTGTTTTTGATTCTTTGGATCGTAATTGCGGTGTAATGCATGTGTTTTTTCTAATATTGTTTTATAGTTTTTCAAATCATTTTCGTTATAAATTTGATCGTCGGGTTCTTTCATAAAGAGAAGTTCATACAAGCCTTTAGTTCCGACGAACACAGAATCACCAATTTTAAAATTTTTACCATCGACCAGCTCAACATTATAATTTCCAATCGTCCACTTTTTTGTACGAATATCGATATTTATACCGGTGAACTCATCAAGTTTTCGATCATCTGAAAATCTCTTTTTGACATATTTTCTAGGCAAGTCCTGAAAGGTATCCAAATAAGCCGCATCCACATATTCTGTTTTATTTGATCCATGAGGTACCTCTTCGGCACCATGCGCTACCTCATTGTCTTCATGAGGTTTGCTAAGAGGTTTATGAGCCTCATGAAGAGGTTTATGAGCCTCATGAAGAGATTTATGAGGTTCATGAAGAGGTTTATGAGCTATCTCTTCGTCGTCATGTGATTCCTCTTCACTCTCATGCGGTCTGCGAAGAGGTGTGTGAAATTCGTTGGCATCATAAGGCTCTTCTTCATAATCCTCTTCACGCTTTGAGATGCCATGCCATTTTGCTAATTTTCTTTTTCGCTGAACAGGCACTTTAACTATATATTTATTTGCTCGACTGTGTGTAATAATTTCTTTCAGAGGTTCCAATAACGGCTTATATGTTTTGTTCAAAAATTCATCCTTTTCTGATCGGTTTATTTTTATGGCAAACAGTTTTTTTCTTATAGCCTTTTTAATATTGATCAGTCGATGTTTAACCGCATTGTCCGTCATGCTCATTCAATCACTTACGTACATTTGATTGTTATAATCAATTTTCAACAATTATATAACGATCGAAACACTTGCGGTATCTGCCCTTATTCGGATCACAATCTTTGTTTATTACTATGAATCCGTATTTATCGGCCCAACACAGTCTACAGATTTTTTTAAATTTTTCAAAATTCATGTCGCTGCTCACATGATCTGTAAACGCGTGTTTCAAATTCATTTCATCTTGCTTGAATAATACGATAAAGTTAGCATTATCACGTATCAAGTGTTTGGGTATTCGTGTATAAGTCTGACATAAATAAAATGAATCGATGTTATTGTGTCTCCCCATGCTGAAATATTCTCTGATTTTCTCTTGACCGTCGCATGCAACATCATCAAAAATAAAGATTGAATTTGGTTTGGCATTCTCAGGGGTCATAATTTCCTCATTTTCTTTGAATTGAAAATATTTTATTTTTCGTATTGACTTCATAACGTTTTCCAATAGACGATACTTTGGTTGATATAACGATTTCGAGTAAATATAAATGTTTTCAAAATGTAATCCGTTTTCACTAAACAATAAACTTAACATTGCGTTTGATTTTCCACAATTGGACGGTCCACAAATTAGGGCTCGTACCGAATTTGGCAATAATTCACCGTGACGCATCTCCGCCGTCAAACCCATTCCCGAGACAAACTCATCCATGTTTACAATCGGTAACGACTTTTTCTGCTTGACCACTTTCATCGTAATGACATAAAATGGGGTTTGGTTTGCAAAGAGGTGATCCGGGCGTAAACAAGTTAGACGCCGCATGTAAACTACACGATATCGCATATTCACAACATAAAAATTTAAGTGATAGACACGTAGCAGATAAACAGCTAGCGGAGGTTGCTTGGCAAAGAGTCAAATCTTCAGACGCATCGTTGGGTGAAAAAGCAAGCGCTTTTGCGGTGACGACGGCAATGAGAGTGAAAAGAAAATTAGGTATGGGTATGTCATCAAAGAAAAAAAGAGGAAAGAAAGTTGCGAAAAAAAGAATAAAGAAAGTTGCGTTGCGAAGCGTAATTATGATGAAGGCAAAAAATGCACTAAAAGGATTTAAAAAAAAAATTAGGCAAAAGAATGGTATAACTGAAGGATCACACATAGCCCTTAATGCAGCAAAATTTGCCGTACGCAAAGTTGGTGGAAAGAAAAAAATTCGAACACCTCGTATAATTCCAGTACCTAAAGTCGGTGGTATCCTACCATTGATACCTATTTTTGCAGGTCTCAGCGCATTGGGTGCGCTTGCGGGTGGTGCATCCGGTATCGCAAAAGCGGTGAACGACGCCACAAACGCTCGTAAAAAGTTTAGTGAATCTCAACGTCATAATAAAACTATGGAAGCTATTGCTCTTGGTGGAAAAGCTGGGAACGGGCTCTATTTGAAACCGTATAAAAAAGGATTAGGACTCTATCTTCAAACATCAAAAAACTTTTAAGTTCGCTACCTCGACGCCCGCTAACCGATAAAGACATAAACATGTTTGCACTTAAAGCAAAAATATCATATTTTAGAGGAGTCTTTATGCGTGATACCTTACCGATTCGATCACATAAAAACGAGTCCGGTATTGTTAATCTCGATCGTGTGAGAGGGAACGGTACGCATTGGGTTGCATACAAGAAACGTGGAAATTTCGTAAAATACTTTGACAGTTTTGGTGATCTTTCTCCCCCAAAAGAACTCTTAAAATATTTTCGAGGTAGTGAAATAACATATAACCATAACAGGTACCAAGATTTTAATACATTTAACTGCGGCCATTTGTGTTTGAAATTTTTAGTATAAATACGATTGTAGATTTTAAAATCACACCCAGTCATGTCTCAAACGTTTACTCTGCAAAGTGATAATAGCGTGCTCTCAGAGAATTATTATCCACCAATTGAATTAGACCCTAACAAAAATTATTATTTAGGTCTGATTGGTTTTCAATCTTACAACACTATTCCCAATATAGAAGACGGTTGTAATAAGTTTTACTACAAGCATAACGGTGATAAAGTAATTGAGATACCCACCGGTTCTTATGAAATTACCGATATCGAAACGTATTTGCAATCCATCCTAAAAGATAGATCAACTAACAAGGACACAGACGACAAATCGCTAATTAGCCTAAAACCAAACAATAATACCTTAAAGTGCGAGATTTTGTGTAAATACGACATAGACTTTTCACCGTCCGACAGTATCGGTACATTACTCGGGTATTCCAGTAAAATTTTAAAAGCAAACAACTTGTATTTATCTGATCTACCCGTTCAAATTATAAAAGTGTCAAGCATTAGACTTGAGTGTAATATTGTGACGGGTGCCTATTACGGTGATAAATTATCACATACAATTTTTGAGTTTTCACCTTCGGTCGATCCGGGATTCGCTCTTAACATAGAACCACGAAATATTTATTATTTGCGGGTGAATGTGCATACCATCGACAACATTACTATAACTCTTAAAGATCCAAACGGGTTGCCTGTAAATTTCAGAGGAGAGAACATTTTAGTTAGACTCGAATTAAAATTGTAATGGGAATTCAATTTCACAATTCGGAAACTAATAAAGGAGCAATGACGACAATTAAAAATATCACTTGTCGTTCGTCATCGATAGGACTAACACGTCACGATCTGTTAAAACTCGCGTCGTTGGGTTACAAAGTAAAATGGAAAAACTAAGTATTTTTGAAAAATTTAGAGAAGACGAGACCATTGTTAAAGATGAATTTCATAGTTATCAACCGATAACACAATCGTTTAACAACAACGATGAAATTCGCATTATAATACAACAGCAGGATCTACTCACACTACCTTCCAATAGCTATCTATACATCTCCGGTAAAACCAATAATCCTGCTGACGCTAATTTTAAATGGACCACAAATGCTTGGGCATTTTTTTTTAGAGAAATTAGTTATAACATTAATGGAGTAGAAGTCGACAAAAATAAAGATGTGGGAATTACCACCACAATTAAGGGATACATCTCGTATAGCAAGGAAGATCTGAGAAGTTTGGAGTTGAGTGGATGGAATGAGACGTTAGATTCCGGAATGCGAACCTATTTTGATACAAACCAAAAGTTTTACGCAATTTTACCTCTCAAATGTCTTTTGGGGTTTGCTGAAGATTACAAAAAAGTGATGGTAAATGTAAAACAAGAGTTAATTTTACATAGGGCTACAACTGATATAAACTGTTATACAACCACTAAAGACCCTAAAATTAGCATAGACAAAATCGAATGGCACATACAACATATTCAACCGAGCGATGAAGTAAAATTACAATTGTTGACCAACATTCAATCAGATGCTCCTATTTTGATACCATTTTGCAGATGGGATTTACATGAATTACCATCTCTCAGAAAAACCGATAAGGATGTTTGGTTAGTCAAAACCTCAACCCATCTAGAAAAACCTCGGTATGTGATAATTGCATTTCAAGAAGATAAATTGGGGAAAAAAGATAAAAATGCAAGTCATTTTGATCACTGTTCGATTAGAAATTTGACTGTGTATTTGAATTCGGAGTCTTATCCGTATGATAAATTAAATCAAGATGTGCTGAACGGTGAATACACTGCTTCTTATTATGCATACACAAAGTTCCAAAGCAGTTATTATGGACGTTTCAATCAGCCGATGTTAACCTACGCACAATTTAAAACTCGCATGTTATATGTATTTGACGTTTCGAAGCAAAACGAAAGCATAAAATCATCCTCAATTGATTTAAAAATTGAGATAGAAGGGCATCATACGTTTCTAGAAAACACCAGAGCATATTGTCTCATATTATACGACAGTGTGGTCGAGTACAGACCTCTCTCGGGTCTAGTAAGAAAACTGATTTAAATGAAACGCACCGTTAGATTTACTACTGAAAAACCGCAGGTTTTTTTCACGGATTGTCAAAGTAGTGATATTAACGGAATTGAATGGTTGATTGCAGCACAAGATAGACTGCGATTTCAACAAAGAATTCAAAAAGCTTCATCTCTGTTGGAACCAATACTGACATCAACACATCGAAGAAAAATGGCTAAAATTGCATTAATCGACATTCAAGGTTTTATTGTTAACAATAATTTTACGCCCAAAGAACTATGTATAACCACAGATGGATGCAATTTTCACACGTATCTCTTCAAACCAACAACACCGTTTAAAGAGCTGACTCGTGCAGAAAAGCACCAAGTCCGCTGGCTTGAAAATAAATATCACGGACTTCGCTATAAAGATGGATATATATCGTTGGATGAATTAGTGAATATTTTAAAGTATTTTCTAAGTGATACCTACTGTACATTTGTCAAAGGTCACCAGAAAAAAATATTATTAGATAATAGTATTGACAATTTACATGTAATTAATCTTGAAAATGAATATATTGAAGATATTGTTAAATTGACTAAGACTAAGCATAATTGTTTTAATCACGTAAAAGATGTATCTTTTTGTGCCACCGAAAATGTTAAGCTTTTAAGTGAATATTTGTTTTGAATTTTTTCCGTATGTGTATATAATTTTAATAGATTTTTACGATAATAAATGTATTTTATTATTATTATAAAATATTGTTTTTATTTTTCTTCTTCTCTAATCCTCTAGCTAGAATGTGTTAATTAAAAAAAAAAAAATAAGTAATTGTGTGGATAGGGTTAGATAATATTAATACAAACAAGTATTAAACATTTTTTTTTTTTATTAAAAATTGTTAAATATAGTGTACAAAATTATACACAAAATATATAGTAATTATTTTATGATACACTAAACATTTTTTAAAAATATAAAAATTATATAAATCAATACCTTAAATTAAACTAACGGGATATTATGATGACCCCATGCTAATGTGTTAATACCGTTCGTACAGATATATCTTTTATCGTCATATGGTGATAATGCCAATTTATTTTGAGTGATTGAAAATATAGCATGTTTAATTGTTTTGAAAAGATTTTGTTTTTTATATATTAGTTTCTTATCGAATAAACACTCTTTAAAATCAGCACTAGATACGTCATTTTGTACAACACATTTCTTAACACCTTTAATTTTCTTTTTCCATTTTTCTTCATTTTCAACATTTGATGCATATACTTTTGCCCTGATTCCAACAAACTCACGCAATATTTTACCCTGATTTTCGTCTTTCATTAATCCTAGTACACCCTTATTTTGTAAGGGGATGTTATATGGATTATCAAAACTGTAGTTACTAGTATCGAATAAGTGCAAATCTTCTTTCATATCATCAAATATATCAAATGTCTCAATTAATGATACAAAACTGTCAGTATCTATATAGCAAAGCTTAATTTTATTACTATATTTCTTCAATAAATAATTATAAAAAAAGTCATACATTAAAATTTTGGAAAGTTCTAGTACAGCAAACCCAATATAAATTGGTTTGTTATATACTACTTTAAGGCGTTGTAATTGAATAGCAGCTAAATTTTCTGTAAAGATTGATATACTTTTAAAATTAGGTTTTGCAATCAAAGTTTGTACACCTCTTCTATTGCCTATATCGTTCCAATGATTAACTAAGTTTACATTAACTCTTTTATCAACGTTTTCCATGGTTTTTCCATATATGGAATTGTTCATTAACTTGAAAAAATCTTTTTCAAATTCATTTTTTGAGTTTTTTCTTAAATTATTATTTAAATCTATATAATCTTTAAGGAAATCTGTTTGATTAAACATTAGAACTCTGTTAATTTTATTAAGTTTTAACCCATTTTTTAGAGCTAACTGTAAATGTCTGTAATGTATAACATACTTTGATTTATTGTGTAAATTTGCAATAAGTTTAGTGTTTTTAAATTTGGAACCTGGTGGAACAATATTTTCAGGTAAAAAAGGTAAATCATTATGATGCATATGTAAATGTGTGGGATAATCAACGTCTACTTCTAAATAATATCCTATTGGAGAGTCTTCTGATATATTGGAAACATTAAAATTATTAATTTCATCTGGAGAAAGCCATCTGAATCCACCACACGGTAGCCGTTGGGACATAGCCCAACCATATAAATTATTCGAATCTTCATGAAACAAATACGTAGAGGATTTTGTTGAATCATAATCATTCATATATTTATTGTTAGCTTTAGCATGACGTAATGAGCATTGACATATACCACCACGAATATTACGTTTAATGAAATGATGCATTTCAATATCGGTGAGCAATTCTAAATTTACTTTTGTATATTTAAGCATCGCATCCCAGCTTAAACCAGGTGCAGTAAAATATTGTGCGGGATCTAAATTATATGTTTTTAAACATAGAGATCTAAACGCTTCAAAGATGTCTGCTAATAATAATACGTCGGTTTTAAGATATAAATCCGAATAGTCTTTCAAGTTTACACATTCAAATTTTTTCCAAACATGTCTTGCATGTTTATATTCTTCGTTAGAAATGTGGGAATTTGTTAAACTATTGAAAAACTTATCTTTCTCAGGTAATTGCTTTTCAAAAAGTTTTTGATAGCAATCAATATAATTATAAGGAAACACGCCTTTTTTAGTAACAAATTTGAAATGATCCTTCCGAGGAAAATATTTTTTTACATGAACAAATTGATGAGGCTCCAAGTTACTTGCCAGTTTTTCTATACTGGAATTCATAAATCGCAAAGAATCTAAAAATCTCAATTTCAAATGTACATTGCGTTCTTTACCTTTTTTATCAAAATACTTTCCAACTACTAAATTTTTTGTAAAAGAAATATATTTCTCAGTTGTTTGAGGAATTATGTCTATTTTTTCATTATTAACTCCAAACTCTTTAATGAATAAATGCGAGTCATAATTACTTAAGTTGTGAAAAAAAATTGGAATCATTTTAGGAATTTTAAAATTTAAGTTACATTGCTTATGAGCAATACCGACAAATTCTCCGGTTAAATGACAATGATCCAAGACTTTTTCATGTCCTTCTTCAAACACACCCTCACATATATGACATTTAAGTGCAGTATTTAATAATATATTTTTATCTATTGGTAATGGTAGCATTAGAACTACTTGACTTAAATACTTGTTATAAATATTTATTGCATCTGCACTTAAACGCTCCATAAATACTTTATGGGAGTCTTCTCCCGTATATGTCACAAATTTAGATAAATTATCATCAAATGAACATACGATGTAATATGCAAAACTAAATGGTGAATGACTATGTGTTATATTTGTGAATGATGTAGAAGGATCCGATTGACATGTATGTATAGGTTTTAACATACACTCAAAATCTGCGTAAACAGTAAAAGGGACCTTCATTTTCTTATTATAATTCTCAAACTTCAATAAATTTCCGGGGACTTCTTCACCAATGCGATTTTTTATTAATTCATTTGTGGGTAATATTGTATAAATTTTGTTGCAATCTTCAGATATGTGTTTCTCTAGTGATAGTTTTGAAGTGAAAAATGTTAAACAACCGTTGCACAAATGAGTTGCATGATCACGTTTAGAAATTTGAGACGATAATAATCTTGACATATCTTTAATCAAGCAATAATGATTTCTATTAAATTTTTCTATAAATAATAAATTAGCATGACGTTCACAAATATTTTCACTAAAATAAATTGGACCTACCACCTCATGACATTCCTTAGATTGATTGAACTCTAATCCATAAACATTTATTGATATATTGTTCATTGATTCAAATTTTTTTATGTCTTTTAATTTTAGAGGAAATTCTAATCCAGTTAAAATTAAATGTTCTGAGTAATGGGGATAGCTGGTTATTCTCTGCGGATTCTTAACGGCTGGATTCAATGCTGCATTTACGGCCCAAGCGAAACAGGCTTCGTCTGCATTTTGTATGTTGATACAAGCATGCCTGCTCCGTATATCATCTGGTAAATTAATAAAGGATGATCCTCGAAGGGGACAGTACTTGTTAATATTAATATCAATATGAGATACTGATACAAATGCCCAACCACTATCCCGTTCCTAAAATGTTTTTTATCATCATCTAATAAATTTATTTGTTCATATTAATTTCTTTATCTTACCTGAAATTCTTCTGATTGAGTTTTAATTTTATCGCAAAGTTTATAATAAATTTTATCTAATTCGGTAGACATGGTAATCACTTCATTTTTTGTATTGAATGATTTTAATTCTAAATCAGTTTTGTCTTGTGACTCATTTGTCTCATCATTATTATCAACAGGATTTTTTACAAAATGAGCATATAAAATTAGATTAATTTTTAAAGCTGTATGCTTTTGTAAACATTGATTTATTAACTCACAAACTTTTACTGATTTATTGCTTAAAAACGTACTAATATCCGTTTCCTTATCTGAACATTTAAGACGGTAAGATATTATTCGATTTTTAAATGCAGATTGAATTACAATTTCATCATCATTGTCTCCATTAATCGAATTTAACATATGTTTTTTGATCTTAAATGTCCATAATATTTTTGATTGGAATTAAATGATTCGTTGCAATCATCGCAATATAATTCAACTGACGGACGTGCTCTTCTGGACATAGTTTTAGATTTACTACTAATTATTTCAGTTTTGTGCACTTTTATATGTTCCATATAGTTTATTCCACCAATTAATTCACCACATTCATGACATAATATATTTTCAACATGGCTTTTGTAATGTGTATTTAAATAATCCGACCGTGAAAAATTTTTAAAACATAATTTGCATAGAAACTTTTCATTTGATGGATTACACTTGTTTCTATGTCTTCTTAATGAATCTTTTCTTGAAAATAATTTAAAACACTTATCACAATTTAAACTTTGGTTAGACATGTTATCTACACGAACTATTTTATTCTTATAAATAATAATATATAAAAAAGAATATATACTTACTTATCATTATTATTTCTAGATTATAAGTCTTGCGGTTTTGTTCGACGTTACGTTACCTTGTCATAATCTAATACAAAGGAAATTAATATGGGAATAAATATATATATAAAAAAAAATATATCATTCAAATATTAGTTAAAATAATATTTAATTAAACATTAAGCATTATGATTATACATTAATAAAATATATGGATATAGATATATATATAAAAACTATAAGATATTGAACAAGTATGAAGTATTAGTATTCACAATAATTATGTATTGATTGATTGATTGCTTGATTGATTGATTGATTAACGCTGATTGTTGTTGATGTTGATTGAACTGAAATTAAAATAAACAGGTATAAATAAATGAATTAATAAACTCAAATTGATTTTAAAGGTTAGTAAAGTCTATAGAGTGACATTAAAATTTTGTATTATATACTTACATTATTAATATTTTTCAACTTTGACAATTGGGTATTGTCGATCCCCAATTTCATCAATGCGTTCTAGCATTACGTAAAGACTCCCTGAATAATTTACATTGTAGTCGTCAACTGCTTTACTGTGAAAAACTTCGATAAATTTTTTCGGTAGCCATACCATTATTTCACCTAAGTCCGCAGCTATTGAGGGTCCATATACAGTTCCTTTAATTTCTACACCAAATAATTTATATTTTTTCGTCAATTCCAAATCGGTTACTTTAATTATTGGTTTGTATGTTGACGATTTGTTGACGGTTAATAATTTGGTGAAATCCATTGCGAGCTTGATTGATATCGATTGTGTGAGTGTATGTTTCAACGACTTGTTTTATACTAAACAATTGTGTGCGCAATCGTTTGCAATTTTAATATTATTTTTTTCTCTTATAAACTAAACTAACGTACTTTAAAGCGATAAACAAATATGGATGTGGTTAATTATTAATTTTATCTTATATTAGTTATCAAACGCGATATTGTAATTGCTCATTTTTTTAACACATGTTGAACAATTTATCATTTCACTTATTAGCGTAATTGATTTTTGACAATTTATACAATATTTATATGTAACATCTTGAAATAACATGTCACAATGTTTAGCGTAAAACAATCTAATATTCCAATTTTTCCTTGCATAATAACATTCCACGCAATAATTAACACTTTCAATTATATAAAATGATTCCCTCACACAAACTAAATGTTGAGCGTTCATCTCACCAATGCTGGAATATTCCAAACCACCGATTGTAATTTTATTATTATTAATGTAATCTTCTTCTTCCTCTTTATTTTCTTCTTCTTCTATTTCGTTTTCTTCTTCTTCTTCAAAATTTATACATTTACAAACTCGTTTATCAGGGTTTATTGGTCGATAAATCTTTTTCTTAGGTGCGTTTGGACAGGTGATATGGTTAGGTGCGTTTGGACAGGTGATATGGGAGTTATTTTCAATCATCGATAACAAAGATGGTGATTCCATTTTTTTTTTCACAATATAATAACAACTCTAACACAAATTACTTCTGTCGCACACTTAATTAATAATAATAAAATAATTGCAGGATTAAATGTAACCGAACGCGCATCGAGTTTCGCACAACACATTTTGCGTCGAGCGATGACTCATCTATTACGTCCCTTACGCTCGGACGCTATCTTCGTTAGGGATGGTCCTAGAGCCGTTCTGACCAGAGATTTGATTTTTCGAGCCCCCACCCTGTCGTAGTGCCGTTTTGGCTTTCCCACCCTTATGGCTTATAGTGCCCTTTTGGCTTTCCCACCCTTATGGCTCTTAATGCCGTTTTGGTTTCCCACCCTGTCGTAGTGCCGTTTTGGCTTTCCCACCCTTATGGCTTATAGTGCCCTTTTGGCACACACAACACACAAGCTTACGTCATAGTGGAGGGAGTTGTTTTGCCTACACTCGTTACGTCACCATAGCAAATTTTATACACAACTTCCGTAGGTGGAGGTGGTGCCAGAACCGGCGGTTTTACTCTACTTGTGTTAAATTTACAAGTTTGCATTTGATTCTAAACTTATTATCAATTTGTATTGTTGTTGTTGGTAAAGTTATTATAAACATATATTCTTTAAGTTCATATATGGCTTATATTGCACGTATTCATGTCAAATTAGAAATGTCGATCATTGCAATTGATGCTTCAATTAAAACAAGCTTGCTACTTAGTATAAAGCAAAGAATTATATGGGTTAATAAAACTATTAATAATAGTAATTTAACAAAAGATTATGGTGGTAATTATGTTAAAATTTTGGATGATATTTTAATGTTGCATCACGTGGCTATGGATTTAGTAGATTTGTTTAACGAATTATTTGGATGGAATTTATTGTTCACAGTGATTTATATTGTGTTTCGTATTTTGCAACAGATTTTTTTGTTTTTTGATCCAACACTTACATTAAATAGTGATGTAGTGTTTACTACACTTTGGACAACAATTGTAGCCGTAAGTACTTTGTTAAATTTATTTTATTATTAATATACATATTTAATTGGGAATTATATTATTTTTACCAACTATTGTTGTAGTATATTCTGCTGATTTGTTTATTACTTAACAAATATAAAAAAAAAAAAATTGCGAAAAAAACTGTTGACTATCATATATAATTTTTTTGGTTTTTTTAAGGGGTTACTAGCAGATCCATTTTTTAAAACTCCTAAAATTTCTCCGACTACTTTATTAATTTTTTAAATATTTTTCTGGGTGCTACTTTTTATTATCCCTATATTTTTAGGCCTGTTTGTATTTTTTTTACCGCGTTGTATAAGATGTTTCAGAGCGTTAGTCTCAGCACTTTGCATTACTTTGCACGTTACTTCAATTATTGCGTCATTTTTGACTACGTTAAATTTGTTTTTCAGGTAATCTTTTATTATCTTTATTAGCTAGTCTTTGACTTCCATCCTGTTAAACTCTTCATTCTTTATATCTATGGTAATTAGAACGTTTTGTAATTGTACGTTTTACTTCTAATTTTTCAAATTTTTGTTTGCAAAATCCATACTAGTTGACTGCCAATTTGTGATCTATTTCCGTTTGCAGGCTTATTTTTAGCAATTACTCCTGCAGTTTCCTTTTAGCGTATGGAAATATTAGTATATGTTTGTTTGCTGTTTTTTTGTGGCTTCTTAAGTAGTACGAACCTAACACGCTTTTAAATATTTAGGAATAAACTATTGACAAGGTATTGGTTAATAACTTCAAGGTTTTTTTTTTCGGGTAGGAATTCCGTTTAGTCCTGATGCCTTCTTGCGTTTGATTTTTTGTGCGCATTTATTTAGTTTATCTCTTGTGAATTTTGGGGTTAAAGTTTTGTTAACTACTAGAGTCTGTTTTACCTACATCTTAAGTTCTGGAAAATATTGTTATAAATTATTTAAAATTTATTAATCATAAATATGGCATTGAAAATGCAAATAATTTTGCGAAACATGTTTGCCATTAATAAATAATTGTATAGTAGAATATTTTATTATTTATGAATAAATATGTTAAATATAAAGAATTTCTACAAAATAAATGAAGAAAATATTAATTTTTGGTATCTTAAATTACTTAAAAGTTGCTCAACAGAGTCTTATTTTTTGGGTATTTTACAGGATTTGTTTTTTTTACCAAGTTCTATTTTGCGTTTGAAATAGATATAGTCGGTTACATTGTTCAGTACCTCGTTTTTAATAGTTATTGAATAGTTCTCAGGAGTAATTATTGGTTTTATTCAAATTCATTTTTAAACTAATTTTTTTAATGCTTAATGTAATTGTACTAACATTGTCTGTAGGTCATCAAAATTTGTGCTAATAAAGACAATATTGTCTATAAGTTTTAGGCGGTTAAAGTGTACTTCATTAATTGGGATTTTTATATGATCTTAGTCTAGTTTTTTAAATATTTATTCTATTGCAGCTGTAAATAATTTTGGGGAGATAGTGTTCCCTTGCCGTACTCTTTTTTTTTATTAGTATCTGTTTTTATAACTCGTCTAGTTGAACTTGTATTGACGCATTTTTGTATATATTCTTTATGAAAATTAAATATTTTGAGTTGATTCTAGCTTTATTGAGTTCTCAAAACTGCCCAGACTTCAACAAAGTCAAATGCTTTTTGATAGTCCTCAAAATCAATGTAAATGGGTATATTATACTCGTTGCTTTTTTTTATGAGGGTTGTATTTTGGCATAGTTTTTTTGAGCCCTTTTTAGTAGTATGTGTTCTATAACGTAAAGCCAAAAACTGAGCTTTGTGGTACCTCGCAGATTATCTTCAATTTGCCGTTGCCAACTCGGATTACACTGTTGTGGAGGTAGTCGCAAATCTGTCTGACAAGATACGGTCTCACTTGCCTCCTCTTTAGTTCTATAATAATGCCATTCAACAATGTCAAGTTGAAAACATTTTTAACGTTCAGCGCCAACAACACTGCAAACTTATTTTTTTGTGTTTTTTCTGTTATGCCCTTAACCTTTTTTTTGCAAGCCATTTAGAATGCATAGTGATCTGTGGGCTACTGCATCAATACCTTTGGCTAGTTTCTTAATTAAGACCAGTTTTGTCAGCTTTCACTCTTTGCGAAAGAGCCATTCCCTGCATGCCGCCATTCTATAGATTCACTTTTAGACAGAAGATTATGCTTCATGACTATAGTTTTATTTCTGGTAACAATAAATTGCAAAACTTTTTCTTGTTCTACCTTACAAAACTAAAAAAAAATTAAGCACAATAAATTCGATGTTGTTTTTGAAAAGCAGAAACAAAATTTAAGATCCATCTTGCACTTACTTTATTTATACTCAAATAGTCATAGAATATTTGGCAAATTAATTAACCTGGCAGCCCTAAAATTGCTGATAGTTTTCTCACTTTTAGTCGGCAATCACTTTTGACCAGTTCTTCAATAAATGCAATTATTTTTTTTGTAATTAATTTAACTGGTTGATCAGAATATAAGCAATCTGTTAAAAACTTATAACTTATTTTAAACTTTTAGCTTATTTTTCAAGGTGAATAAAAAAGGTAAATTTTTACAGTTTACGCTATCCAATTTTTGTTTAATTTGATGAGACGTAAGACCTTTCATTGTGAATAATTTAATTAAATTTTTTTTTGCAAATCTGGCATAATCAAAACTTTTTTAGATACTACTACAACATTAGTTAAAGTTGGTTAAAATTGCACATACGTACACATTACATACAATATTTGACATTTAATCTAAAGTCTTCAGAAATGTAGTAAGGTGTTTATTTTGTATGTATGTAAAACTAAACGTATGCAATTACAAATATTACGTACAAAACCAACTCTATTTTGGTTAACTTAACCAAATTCATCTTAATTCTGTTATACCATCATAATTATACGATTTTTCTGCATATATAAGTTTAACATTTTATATTGATACATATCGTTTGCGTGTGAAAAATTGTTGCAGATAATAAATAAATTCTGGGAAAATTGTTTCTACTTGTTGTAACTATGTAACGTGTCAAAAGTTAATATATTTATTAATTATTAATATTGTAAAATAAACCGGTCAACACGCAAGCTTTTATCATATTATAATAAATATTTGATTATTATTTTTTTAGTTTTAATATGTGATACTAGGAAATTCTATATGAGCAAAATCACACTTGTTAAAATTATTACTTTAAAGATAAGATTTAAAGGATAAATAATAATAAATTTTAAAAATTGAGCACAAATAAAACAAAATTTTGCAGCAAACAAGTAGTCAGTTGATGTTAAATATAAATTGTGCAACATTTATTTCTTTTTATGAATTTTGATTAATGTTATTATGTTTTTCATCTTAGTGTATTAACGTAAATAGACACAATCAAAATAATATTAATGATAAAAACTTTTTATAGAAAAACATAAATAGATTTTAATAATCTAAACTGTATGTTGCGTTTAGCATACAATTGATTTTTATTTCAATATAAACTAAACAAGGTTTGATTTAAATAAAGATAATGTTTATTTAGTTCATGTACACAATACATACAGCAATTAATATAAAATGATATTAATAAAATATAAGCACCTAATTAGGTATAAATTAATATTGTGTAAAAGTATAAACCATTCAGTATTATTAACTAACCCAAACAGTCAAGTCATGCCGAACATTGCTGAGAATTTATCAAAAATTTTAACATTTAGCAAATACATTGCATTATTACCGCCATATAATAAAAAAAATAAACAATTTACCAAAGTACGATTGTATGTATGCTTTATACTAGTCATATATTTAATATCGTTATCTTGGTATCTTACGACTAACATACTTTACGATAGTCTAGATTCATCATCTGTACCATTGGCATACGCTCAATTAATTTTGGGAACTTTTATTAACCTAAGTTCAATACTAGGATCATCTTGTTGGAATTTTGAAAAGTTAATAATTTTTTTTAAAACGTTTGATATATTTGATAAACTTAATGCAAGGTTTGTTATTAATAAGGTCATAACTAATTCTACTAATTTGTTTTTCATGTTGACTATAATACCAGTTTTTGTTATTATTTTTGCTGATTTGATTGTAACTATTATTTTTAATAAAATGATTTATTACGTTCAAGGTATGCATACCTATTTAGAAATTTTTATCATTACAGTTGATGCTTTAATTAAAACAAGCTTGCTACTTAATATAAAACAAAGAATTGCGTGCGTTAATGAAACTATTGATACTGATTTTACACAAAAGAATGATTGTAATTACGATATAATTTTTGATGAGATTAAAATGTTGCATCATACGGCTATGGATTTAGTAGATTTGTTTAATAGATTGTTTGGGTGGAATTTATTTCTTACAGTGATTTATATTGTGATTGTTATTCTGCAAATGATTTCATCATTCCTTGGTAATGAATGGGCAATTGAACCGGCAATTGTTACTATACTCTGGGCAATTATTGTAATCGTAAGTACTTTAATAAATTTATATTATTTTAGTTTAACATATTATTTGTTTTATAATTGTTCCTTCTTTTTCTTAAATAACAAAATGCAATTGATAAACATTATTAATTTAATCGTCATATTTAAAAATAAATTAATAAACTTTGATTTAATAAGAAAATTAAATACAAAAATTACTTATAAAATTAGCTCCATATTTTATCACCAAATCAACCTTATCTTTTATCTTACTTTATTACACTATTATTATTTTTTTAGTTTTTCAAATATAATTATAAAATTTTGATGCATAATGTTTGCGTGTAAATAATAGTTGTAGATAATAAATGATTTCCGAGAAAATTTTAAATTAATTATTTATTTGTAGTAACAATGTAACATGTTAAAATAAAATCAATAAATTATTTTTTGTACATTTATAAAATAATAACACGCAACAATTTTGTTGTATCATGTTATGTTTAAAATAATATAAAAAAAACACAAAATTATTCAGTGTTAAATATCATAACAATAAAAATTCAATATCTCAGATAATTAAACTCAATAATTATTCAAAACATTGGTCTTTCGAACAGGATATACCAGCAGTTTTCTTCTTGGATTTTTGTTTTTTTTAATTTATAATAATAAATAAATAATTTTATAAATTAATATGGGGAAACCTTTGGCTGTTGCAAAACGTTCTCTACCCTTATTGGAAAGAAAAATAGTTTGATAACAAAACTTGATTCTTGTGTCAATAAAAGATTTTCCAAATGGTTTGTCAATTTTTAAATTAAAAGCAGAGGATTTGACAGAAACTTTAGGTTACTATAAAGATTTAATAAAAATTTTGTATAGGTTTTTTTCATTCAGAATTTCTAAAATGGGAACAGAATTGGAACAATAATATTATTTAATAAAATTTATATTAGCAAAATATTTAAAATATTCACATAGTCTGAATGTTTAGTTTAATAATAATATGAGTAATATTATTTTATTCATATTATCAAACAAAATACTGTCTTCATTTGTCCGAGATTAAAATTGATAAATTTAGGTAATGCTTTGCAATTAATTCAAACTGTTGTCTTTATTAAGAGTGAGTCATGTAACGTTTGGAATTTAAACTACCGTTATTTTGTTTTTCAAAGATTTATTTATGAGTTGACAGAAATTTACTTGAACAAAGTTGGGAAATAATAAAAACTTACTTTCAAAGTAGTGAGTTTTCTATTCAAACGGTAAGTAATTTACAAAACAAATTTGATAAAAAAGAAGCTTCAACGCAGTTTGTGGGCCAATTTGTAAAGCAAGTTTGCGAATCTTGATTGTTAGTGAACATGCACTTGCACTTCTCTTAGTAGCATTTTGCATAAAGACCTCGGTTTGAAGGCATACAAAGTTTAATTAATCCAAAAAATAAAGTTTTTTGACTAATCGATTTGTTTTTAGTATGCCCAATGGGCTAAAGATTGTTTGACCAAAAATAAACAAAATTGTTGTTATTTGGAAATAACGAGTAACCGTTTGGTGTGGTTTTTAGACCGGCAAAATATTTGAGCAGTTTTTCTTTTAAAATAAGCAAGGAGCCGCCGTTACCGTCAATAACAGACAAATTCAAGCAAATAAAAAATCTACAACAAAACCAATAGTTTTGAATTCAATAATTTTTCAAATAATTTCTAATTCTGTAGCTCTTTGAGGAACAGCTTAAGTAAAAATCTGTAATAAATATAGATAATTAGGCAGATTGTCGTTTAGTAATAGATTCAGGTAGTCAAGTAAATTTTATAAATTAAGAGTTTACTGACATATTAAAATTGAAAACAAAAAGATGTCTTATGGTTTGAATGGAGTAGAACAATCTTCAGTAGGTTCACTTAATAGAATAGTGAGTTGTCAATTGCGTAAGAATTTTGATGATTATTTCTGTTTAAATTTTGAAACTGTAGTCTTACAGCTAATCTACCCACAATTTCTAAAAAAAATAATAATTGATTTAATAACTTTTTTTTAGGTAATTTTTATTTCCATTAAGTTTTACCTGTAGATATTTTGTTGGAAGTAGAGACAGTTTTAGACATGATTCCAATTAACCAGCACATATCAAAAGTAAATTGAGTGCTATTTTGACTAATATAAGAAGGATTGACCATTGACATCAAGTTTTTATCTTGTTTGGATGCAGAGGAGTACATCGTTAGTTACTTGTCCTAATTAAATAAGACCTTTAATATCATTTTGCCATTTTATTTGGATGCAGAGAAGTACGTTGTTAACAATTTGTTAATTAATATTTCTTTAAAAAAACTTAAAAAATTCAATGTGCGTTGATGTAGTTTTAATTCTTGCGTTCTTTTATTCATACTGATACCAAACATGATTTGGATCACTCTTTGTTTATTAAACTAAAAAACACCAATTTTTAAAATGCCATTTATTAGCCCTTATTTAACTTTGACTGAGTTTTTTTATCATGAATTTGGAGTCTAATCAACTTTCTCTTAACGAATTACTTCATAAATTTTGAGAAATAGACAACAAAAAAAAATGGGATGGAACGTTTATATTAGTTAGAAGCTCGTTGCAAACGAGATGTTGTTTTTAAGAAATTATATTCAGAAAATATACAAGATTATATTAAACAACATTCATAACCCGCAAAAAGTACGTCAGGTGTAGCGGTCAAAGTAGTCTTTAATTTAACAAAACAGATTTTAATAAGATTTCTTTAAATGATACACTTTTAGCCGATAGAAAATCGGGTATTAGTAAAGCTTTGTCGTAATAAAACTTTTTTCTTTAAATTTGTCTAAAGAATAAGTAATTACAAACAAAAAATTGTTTCTTTAAATTTTAAAAATTTTGCAAATCTTTAAGTGGCAGTTTTTTTTAATAGTTTTAGAATTCCATTAAGCAGTAGTTATAATTAATATTTTATAATCTGGTTACTTTTTGGTAGTCCCGTTTCTCAGGTATAATTCTCTACATACCGCCCCCCTTGAAATATTATTTTGAGATGGAATTTGATCTAAAAACACGCATAGCTGTACACTAGACGTTTTATAACACCATCAGTAGTTTGGATAGATGCAACTCCAATTATTTCGTTCTTTTGGGAATAGATCTACTTGATTCTTTTTTTCATTCATTTTAAAGGTGGCTTATTGTCTTTTTGTATTATTGCCAGCTGTCCAGGTCTAATTGAGCGTCTTTTGGAATGTTTTTATTTGATTTGTCTTTGGAGTTTAACGAGATACTCATCTTTCCACTTTCTCTAGAAATGGTCACGCATTTTTTGTATGAATTGCCATCTACTTAATTAGTTTACCCGTAGATGCATTAAACCAGGTTTGGGTATGGAATTTATTGGCTCTCTTATCAGAAAATGTTCCGGGGTAAGAACACTAAAATTGTTTAAATTTACTGAGCTTCTTTGTGCCATAAATCTACGGAGTGCAATGAAAAAGCAGTCTATATGCATTGCCTTTATTACCATGCATACAAATATAGCCGCTTAAGCTTCTATAGTCCTTTTGCTTCTTTGGGAACCCTCTTTAATGTTGAATAGACCCCAGTAATCTACTCTGTTTATTAGGAATGGGCGTGCTGGCTTCGTACGGCAATAGGATAACTCTCCCATATGATAGGTTGTGCAAATTTGGGTTATTTTTTAAGCAAACAACGCATTTACAAAGAATTGTTCTTATTGCACTTTGTGCTGATATAATTCAAGATTAATTTCTTATAACTGCTAACGGTACTTGTGCGCTTGCGTAGAAGTTTCTTACAAGCTCTTCACAAATGATTTGCTTAGTGAGAGTATGAAGTTTTGGTAGAAGAATTGGATGCTTTTTCACATTTTGCAGCAAGGAATTTTAAAGTCTTCCACCTGCACAAATTAACCCATTTACATCCAGAAACGGAATTAGACACAACAGTCTGCTTGCATTTTTCAGTGGTCTTGATGTTTGTAGGTCTTGGGG
This sequence comes from Tachinus rufipes, assembly GCA_963932245.1. NCBI lineage: Eukaryota > Metazoa > Arthropoda > Insecta > Coleoptera > Staphylinidae > Tachinus > Tachinus rufipes. The sequence goes on from OZ010744.1 coordinate 14,550,226, forward strand.
TGCTTTACTAAATTCAGTTTCCTGCACTAGACGAATTAAGCGTACTCTCGTTTTATTGTAACATTTGTGGTCATCTATAACTAGATTATGCAATCCTTGCGCAATTCTTCTTAAGCATTGGATTTTTTAAATAAATTTTAAACACAATGCGGTAACTTGTAGAAAGAAGAAATCACCAAATTCTTGTCGTTTTTTGTTGAGAATAAATATTATTTTTACTTTTGGTGTATTAAAGGTGGGTTATATGACGATAACGCCGTTGTATTGGCTATTAGAACGTCTAGTCCTTTTTACTACAAGTCATTGTCCAATAATAACAAAAGTTATGTCCCTCTTGAAATGATATCTGCCTACTTGGACTTTGTATCTATATGATACCAGTCGTTAGGCTCCGTTAATTCTTGTATTTTGCTTACCCGGTTTGCTACAAAAGTTTTCCACTTGCTTGAATCAGTCTTCATCTAAGATAATGCTATTGTTGAATCTGTATAATAGCAGCTTTTTCTGAATTTTATCTTCATTGTTTTTTTACGTTTTTTGCAAGCTAGGCGAGTAGCAGTGCAGTGCACAGTTTTAATCTAAGGATACTGGAGACTTTGCAAAGCAGGGTGCTAGTAGTTTTTTTAGTGTGTTTGTCTGTGGTTCTAATATATGCAGCACTCGTACGCTGCTTGACTTGCAACGCTAAATCCGTAGAGTTCAACGTAGTCACTTTCCATGTTAATCAAGATACTTCTGAGAATGTAAAATTTATTGATAATCCTTAATTGGCTTATACAGTTGTTTTATTCAGTGTATACAATTTGGGGCTAATTCATCCTAGTGCAATTTCTCCATTTATAATCGTTGCATATATATCTTTGCAACAATTATTATAAGGCCCATCAAGCCAAGTGGATCAAAAGTCTGCGCAATTTGAGATATCATTACTTATTTAGTAATTTGATTTGTGGGTTTTAGTATGCTACTTAAATAACCAAACATATCTGTTTTAATGTTTCATTGTACTCCTATTGTCTTGATTGTTTTTGTCTTATCCCAAGAAAAGACATTTAGTCTTATCAATTGATTGTGCGCCTATCAACAATTTATCTACGGAAAAGGCTTAATTAATTATATTTGAGGCAACTGGGTACTTTTCTTAACTTAGATTTGCTATTTCTATCAAGCATCTTGTTGCCAAAAACGACGCCGGATTAGTGCCGAATGTTATTGTTTTCAGCTTGTATGTAACAATTGGTTGGTCGATGTGCTCTTTCTACAGGATTTGTTGATACATAGCATCATTATCAGTTACAAGTATCTATCTATATACATTTTTTTACATTGGCTGTTAAAACGTACTTGTGTGTCCTGAAGAGGCATAATATCAAAAACAGATTCTCTTGAATTGTCGGGCTAGTTTGTGATGCATCAAACACTACTCTTAGTCGTGTGTGTATGCTCAATTTCTTTAGTACTTCTTAATATTCCTTTATAAAGTCATAATATTAGATCTTCATTTGTGGGTCTTTATTTAAACGTTTTTCTAAGAAAGTTATACGGCACTCGCAAAGTGATGGTATCTAATAGGAAAAAGTTTAGCTCCAATTTGTATTTGCTGGCTTTAGATGACACAATAGTAGACACGCGAGTTGTTATTATAACTTTGTATTTTCCTAATTCTGTTATTGGAATTGAAGTCTGCTGGAAACATTTTATGTTTTTTCTGCTGGCTACTTGGAATGATCTGGCCGGTTTATTCAATTTATTGTAAAAATTAATGTTATTTTCACCGCATTTGCTGCGTAGCGTTCTGCAATTTCTGGTAAGTTTGTTGTACGTTAGGATTTTATTTGGTTTTATAGATTTTATCCACGTTTTTTGTGTTTTGCTGTTCACTTTTACGGCTACCATAGAAGTAATAAAACGCTCCATTGTTCAACTGGGCGCTCTAACACTTTTAATGCTTAAGTGTGCTGTACCACGTGGTCTATGACCAATGTCAAAGAACTGAATGATTCTTTTTGCGTTGTTGAAGTATTAAATAATGCCTTTACATGGCAATTAATTATTGCTGAGTTGTCCTCAAAACGCTCTTTTAATATATTCTACTCTACGCTATCTCATATTTTTTTGCTGTTATATTTAAAGCACTTATTGTTTGGGCTGATTTTTTTTTGCAGTTGCATTTAAATAGTGAAATTTTTGCACTTCTGTTAACTCACTATTCTCGTGTATTAACAACATGAAAGTATTGTAAAATTCTTTCCAATCTTTAAATTCGTCGGCAAATTCCGGCATGTTTATTGATGGCAACTTGAGTAATCTTCTTGCTACCAAAGCCTTTTAAGTTTGATGATGTACTGTCCGAATTTATGGTGTCTAAATAATCTGCAGCATTTGCCAAAACTTCGTGGTAATACGCGTCAGTTTCGTCGTCTGCCTCATATGTATTGCTTTCACAAAATGTCTTGCCTTCCAATTTGCTAAAATCATTGTAGAGATTGATGCACTTATTGATACGCTTGTCAAATTGTTCAGCAGATGCTGTCTTTGAAATGTCATTGGTTAATCGTGTTAATTCAATCTTAAGATTTTTGCACTTTCTTTTGATATCTTTAATCAACTCGTTCATGCTGATTGATTAAACTCGTCTATTGTACAAATATGTATTTTCTGGAATAGTGTGCTTGTATCACGGATTGCCAAGCACTTGCCTATATCAAAAGTTTTGTATCCGGTTCAAAAGACCAATGTTTTAAAGTGCATACAGGATTTTGATCACACTATCAAAGAATTCATCATCAGGTATTTTTTTAATTTTTATTTGAAAAAAAAATACTTATCTTTTTTTTTAAGAAAAAAAGTTACAAACGATCAAAAAATGTTAATTAAAAATTGAATTTTTTGTTGCTATTTTTAAGTATTTCCGTGGATACACTGTAAAATACCTTAGAGCAAAGCATACGGCACTTCCTAAAATTATTAGGGTATATTTTGCACACTTAAAAACATGTTTTTATCTTTATTTGAAAAAAAAATTCCGTCATTTTTTTTAACTGTTTCTTATTTTAGCAAAAATTTTAAAATTCAGGAAAACAATTTTAGCTATAAAAACTTATTCTTATAAAAAAAAGTTTATAATAATTTTTTCGTAAAAATACAATCCCGAAAAATTACAAATGATCAAAAAATGTAAAAAAACTTAAAAACTTTGATTTTTTTTTAATTTTTGATTGCTTATTCTCGAAAATGGTTTACTAAAAAATCTGAAAAAATCCCATAATTAGGATTTGTGTAGAAGGCATTTTCAGTAATTTAAACAAAATTAAATTTTCATTCTGAACAATTGACTTATACATAGCCATATGCAAGGGCTTTAAACGCAATTCTTTTTATTTATGCTTTAAGACCATAAAAGGCTTAAATTTGTTGTCATTAAATTATCTAAAGTGCACTTAAGCGTTAAAGCTGAGATTAGATTAATTTCACTGAATCCGGAAAAAAACATACAAATAAAAACAATTTATTAAACAGATAGAAGAATTAAATATTATTAAAAACAAATGACATTTATGTATTATTGAAATTTGAATTAAATTTTATGAATTTTATTGTATAAAAAAATTTGTGCTGCACCCAGTTACATAAATTTGTTATTTATGTATCTAATGCAACGCACGCTAATTCTCTCAACCACCACACCGTGCGTTAAAGTCGTGTATTAATTATTTATTCTTACAATAATTTATTTAAGGAACGGTCAATGTTGTCAAATCAGTTGCCGCATTTATTTACTGCGCAAAAACTACTGGTTTTTTTTTATATATAATGCACATAATTATTAATATATTTTGTATAATTTTTTTCTAGCATATCATAACTGGTAATGAAAATGTGTTTTTATTCATACTTTAACTAACACATTTCTAATGTATACTCTAATACTAGTGTGTTTATAACTCCTTCTTACTAATGTAATGTGCTCTGCATTCAATCTCAAGGCTTAACCGGTCAGTGTAAGCTTGATAATCTTTTGCTGTTATTGTGCAACTCTAAGGGCTTAAATAATTGATGGTTTTTGTAGCTTAATTTCTTATTATTCATCATGTATCCTTGCCTTCTAGCATATACTCTATCTTATTTTTGGCTGTCAGAGTTAAGCCTGCAGTCGTCTTCTACTTTGTGCACAGCTACTTAGGCCCCTTTCACACGTAGATTCTACGTGAGAAAGGGACCTTATTGCGTTGGAATTTGGTGTGTTACTTTGTCACAATATACGCATCGGTCATTCTTCATTATGTTTTTTCCTTTTAGGTAGGCAAGAAAACAGCCGTGACCTGACAAGATATGGGTAAGGTGGTATCCCGTGTTTTTTGTAATTTATAGAATCACTTTTGGAATTAGCTTTTTTGTCTATTTTACCTTTCGCGTCTCATTGAGTTTTTTACTTTAACAGTGTTTTAGCTTTGGTCACCAAATTTTGCGCATTTTGGTATTTCCTTTTCAGTACCATAAAGTGTATGGGGATGGTTTCTGCTACCACCTGTATGGTTCTGGTAGACATGGTACGGTACGCGCTTTTATTGTACCTCTTTTAACATCTTTTTGTACCTTGGGATCTGTGCACAGTCGCTTTACTAAGCTAATTGCCAGATTTTTGCTCGTTTTGGCTGTTTCAATACTGGGCAGCAGTCGCGCAAGTGCTGCTACCTTTTTCCAACCTTTCTGCTGGTCTCTGCAATATGGGCTCCTATTTGCAAATTTTAGCCAAAAAATACAATAAGGCATTAGGTGCTATTTTTGCTGGTGACAATGACATTACCTATTCTTACGAACACAGATTTGAATGAGTTAAGTCCAACCAGTACAACCGCTTCAGTTTTCTGCGGGGCCAGTTTTAATCTTTTTCATGCCAACCACATTTTTACGCGGTTGGCCGCATACTTAACTTTCTTTTTATGGTGTCTTTGCAGGGCTCACAAATCACCAAAGCAAGATTATACGCATACTCTACTAAAGTTGTTATCTCCGGTATGATTTCTCTAAACACTCCGTTGTAGTATGTGTTTAACAAAGCACGGTTCACTTACCTCTTCTCCAGTTTTATAATAACGTCTTTTTACGGAATCATGTTAAAGTTTTTTTGACATTCAGAGTCAACAATTGCAAACTTATTTCTTTTTTTGGTTTTCTTCGCTATGCCCTTGATTTTTTGGGTGGCGTCCACTAATGACTTCTTTTTGTAATATTATACTGCTCAGGGGACAATCCACCGGTTAGTAGCTTTTCTAGCTGTCTTATACCTAAGATCAGTTCAAAAAGTTTTCCCAAGCTATTTAGAATGCATAGTGGTTTGTAGGCTACTGCATTGATATCGTTGGTTGGTTTCTTGATTAGGACTTGCTTTGCTAGTTTTTACTTTTGGGGAAAGGTGTGTTTAAACTAAACAAAGCTTAAGCAAATTAGAGACAAATGATAATCTTTTACTTTTTTATCAGCTATGATCGTAATTCCATGGCGTTTTGCCCGAATAATTGTTCTCTAACTATATATTAAGATAACATAACAAATGTCATTTATTGTGGTAATTTTTTATTTTAAATCAAACATAAAAATGCCTTAACAATCCTAACGGATTGTAACAATAATCTTTTTGGTTGACAGTGATATCTTAGCTTTTCTTGGCGGTTGCACGCCGCAACTTATAGATTCTTTTTTGGACAGAGAATCATGATACAAGACCATAGATTCATCCCCCGCATTAGTAGATTGCAGAACTTTTTTTAGTTTCCTCTTACAAAACTTAAAAAAAATGAAGCACAATCAAGCTAATGCTGTTTCTAAGATGCAAAAAAGTTTTGAGTCTCATTTTGTACTTATTTATACAAAAATGGTCATAGAGTATTTGGCAAAATGATGTACCTGACAGCTTTGATATTGCTGATAATTTCTTCACTTTTAGTTGGCATTCATTTTAGACCAGTTTTTCAATAAAAACGATTGGTTTTTCAGTAATCACTTTAACAGGTCAATCAAAACGTTAATTATTTTCTAAAGACTCATAGCCCATCTTAAATCATTTGACCTATTCCTTCAAGGTAGAGTAAGAAGGTGAATCTTTACAGTATACGCTATTCAATCTTTGTTCAATTTGATGAGAGATAAAACCTTCCAATGTGAAGAGTTTTATGACTAATTTTTTTGCAAATCTGGCATAGTTAAAACCTGTTTAGATATCACTACAAAACTAATTAAAGTAGTTGCTTAAAATTGTGCATGTACGTTAATAAAGCATCACTTTTTTTGTACAATATTTGACATTTGCTCTAAAACTTTCAGAAATGTAGTATAGCTGCTACTTTGTATTTATGTAAAGTAAAACGTATGCAATTACAAATATGACGTACAAAGCCAGCTCTATTTTAATTAACTAAACTAAATTCATCTTAATTATATTAAATTATTATAAATATATGTTTTTACTTCTGCATATAAAAGTATGAAATTTGGATAATTTTCACACGCAAACAAATGTATTGTTTGCGTGTGAAAAATTGTGGCAGAAAATAATAAATGAATAATTGTTAAAACTATGTAACGTGTTAAAAATTAATATATTTTATTATTTATTAATTTTGTAAAATAAACCAGTCAACACGCAATCTTTTATCATATTATAATCGATTATTATTTTTATAGTTTTGATATGTGATATAAGAAAATTATACATAAGCGAAATCACACTTGCTTCTACTATTACGTTATAGATAAGATTTAAGGAATGAATATTAATAATTTTTTATAATCGAGCGCAAATAAAACAACGCGTTATAAAATCTTGATTTAAGCAATTTCTAAATTTTATAAAATATATTGCAATAAATTGATTGTTTTGGAATTTTTTTAGTTGTACCTAAAAAATTGGTAAACTTGTTTTTGTACGAAAATCTTGGCTACATATTAACTAAGTCTTAGATTTAACTACCTCAGAATACAGAAAGAAATCTTAATACACAACAATACTGAAAACTGATCTGTTTTGGCAAACAAGTCAACACATTAGGTCAAAAACAAGATACTAAAAAAAATATCTGAAAGCTCTAAACAAACGTCGACGCTCACAGCGCTACCTATCACGGCGTCCTCGTGCAGCGAACAGCTGGCACAGCTAGTTGTCGCGGCTCTGGGTAATAGTGATATCGGTTTTACGTAGTCAGTTGATTTTAAATATAAATTGTGTATCTTTTATTAATTACTTTGGTTTTTTTAGTGTGTTAATGTAAATGGACACAATCAAAATAATATTAATGATAAAAATTTCTTATACGAAAACATAAGAACATAGATTTTAATAATCTTAAAAGATAATGCATGATGCGTTTAACATTCAATTGATTTTTATTTCAATATAAAATAAATAAGGATTGGTTTAAATAAAAAATAAAATTATGCTTGTGTCATGTACACAATACATACACCAATTATTATGAAAGGATATTAATAAAATATGAGCACATAATTACACATAAAACGATAAAACATTCAGTATTAGTAAACAGCTCAAACAATCAAGTCATGTCAAACATTGCTAAAAATTTATCAAAAATTTTAACACTAAGCAAATACATTGCATTATTGCCACTATATAATGAAAAAACTAAACAATTTACAAAAGCACGATTGTATGTGTGGTTTATACTAGTCATATATTTAATATCGTTATCTTGGTATCTTACGACTAACATACTTTACGAACGTCATGATTCATCATCAGTACCATTGGCATACGCTCAATTAATTTTGGGAACTTTTATTAACCTAAGTTCAATACTAGGATCATCTTATTGGAATTTTGAAAAAATTATCATTTTTTTTAAGACGTTTGATATTTTTGATAAACTTAATGCAAAGTTTGTTATTATTAAAGTCAAAACTAATTTTACTAATATTTTTTTTATGTTGACTCTATTACCAGCATGTGTGGTTACTATTACTGATATAATTATAACCGCATATTTTAATGACCTTATTTATTATATTCAAGCTATGCATATCTATTTGGAAATTTTTATCATTACAGTTGATGCTTTAATTAAAACAAGTTTGCTACTTAATATAAAACAAAGAATTGCATGCATTAATAAAACAATTGACACTGATTTTACAATAAAGAATTATTGTAATTACGATAAGATTTTTGATGAGATTAAAATGTTGCATCATACGGCAATGGATTTAGTAGATTTGTTTAATAGATTGTTTGGGTGGAATTTATTTCTTACAGTGGTTTATATTGTGATTGTTATTCTGCAAATGATTTCATCATTCCTCGATCGTGCTAATGAATGGGAACTCGAACCGGCAATTGTTACTATTCTCTGGACAATAATTATAATTGTAAGTACTTTAATAAATTTATATTATCTTAGTTTAACATAACAAAATTTTTTTATTTTATTATTATAAACTGTTTACATAACAAACAAAATGCTAATGATAAACATTATTAATTTGATTGTCATATTTAAAAATAAATTGATAAACTTTGATTTAATATGAAATTTCAATACATTCATTACTTATTAAATTTGCTTCATATTTTATAACTTAATCAACCTTATCTCTTATCTTACTTTTATTATACTATTATTTATTTATTTTTTTAGTTTTTCTAATATAAGTATAAAATTTTGATTGATGATGTTTGCGTGAGAATAATAGTTGTAAATAATGATTTCCGAGAAATTTTATAATTTTTTCAAATTAATTATTTATATCTAGTAACAATGTAACGTGTTAAAATAAAATCAATAAAATATTTTTTTTGAACAATTATAAAAAAATAACACGCAACAATTTTGTTGTGTTATAAATAATATTCAAATACACAAATTAATCATTCAGTATTATTTCAACATTAAATATTATTTAATAAACAAATCTTACTTTGCTGAACGTTGCTGAAAATTTAGCAAATATATTGCGTTAAACAATATATATAAAATAGACTTGATTAGATTATTTACAAAATTAATATTACTCTAATTGACAATGTTATAAAAAATGTAAGATTGCCCAATCAACTGTATTTTTTTTAATTGGTTCCTTATAAGCGCCATATTTAAAAAAAAAATCAATTAGTTTTTAACAGGATATTTTAAACATCATTGGTTTTTATAAAATTTTTGATTCAGTGCGATATAAGAATTTTATAAGTCATATTTATTGATGCTGCATCGATGCCGGTGGTTTTACTCGAGTTACTTCTACGGCAACAAGGTCTCGTTAAACTATGAAAAAATCCAACAAGGTCAAATCGCAGTTCCTAGGCAGCTAATTGACATTAGCATTTTGGCTGATTATTCAAGTTCCAAAAACAGTGCGCAAAAAATCGATGGTTACGTTGGCTGTATGGCAAGTGGCTCTGTCTTGTTGAAACTGAACGTCATCTATTTCATACTTTTTAATTTTTGAAAACAAAAATTTGTTTAACATGGCAGCAGTTTTTGCCCTTAAAAAAAATGGCCAATAATGCCGCCGGAACAAAAACCACACCAAACAGTTATTTGTTGTGGATGCATAAGCTGTTCAATAGTCATGTGTAATCTCTCTGATCTCTCTAATTTTCATATGCAACAAAATATGAATTTTATCAAAAAACACAATTTTTCAATAAAAATTCTCATCTTTGGCCAAAAGATCTTTAGCCCATTGGGCAAACTGAAATCGCTTTATTTCTTAGATTAATTGAACTTTGTAAGCCTTCAAACCAAGGTTTTTATGCAAAATTTTCCCCAGAAAAGTGCGAGAAATGTTTAGTTCTTAACAACAATGACGAGTTGATGTTGATGCATGTTCATGCAAACTTTGAGCAACGTAAACGTGTTGTTTTATCTACCAACAATCCAATTTTGCAATCTCGCTTTACAAATTGGTTCACAAACTGCTTTAAAAGCACATTTTTCTATCAAATTTTGTAAATTTCCTACCGTTTCAGTAGAAGACATTTGTAGTAAGTTTTTATTATTTTCCAACTTTGTTCAAGTGTATAGCGTCCCATTTTGTAAATGTCAAACATAAAATTAAATTTTTATCAACTCATAAATGTTATTATATCTTTGAAAAACAAAATAAACGGTGGTTGAAATTCCAAACGTTACATGGTTTACCTTTTATGGACTATAAACAAAGTTTGCAAATTACTTCATAACATGACTTTTGAGCTGATGTGCTCACTTAATCTCTTAAATGTTGGTAATTTAAAAACTAAAATTTCTTTTTTCTCCTAGCGTTGGAAGTCTGTATTGTATGTCAGAAAAGGCTATAATAATACAAATTTCTAGATCACCAACACTTAGATAGACAGGTGTTCTACACTATAACATAATTACTAACCAGCAGTTTGAACTAAATTGCTCATCTACCCGCTTAAGTGTTGGTGATCTAGAAATTACTGTTTTTTTTTCTGCTAGCATTGGAAGTCTCTATGTCAGAGAAAGCTATAGTAATACAATTTTCTGAATCACTAACACATGGGTGGGTGTTATTTTTTTTTTTTTTTTTTAAGGACGTAGTGAGGTTTTGGTCTCAGCAAGTGGCCCTTGAGAATAACTAACGCAGGGCAATACCTTTCGGTTTTCTTCTCTACGTTAGTTCTGTTGTCATTTTGTCCTTATCATGTTTGTCTCTAGTCTAATATTAGTTTGAGATGAGCTGGTTTCGGCCTTGTGGGATTCACACAGACTGCTGCGGCAACACATGCTGTCTTTGGTTTATCTCTATCTATACCCTTATTGTTGTCTGTCCTATACTGACGTTCATCATAGTTGTCTTGACCTTCTTTGTATTTTTTCTCTTCATTGCTTTTCTCTATGTTCTTTTGGTTCCACTTAGCTTCTCTTTCTTCCTTGATTTGTCTTCTGTGGCTTTTGATGTGTGTGTTTACTTCCATTTTCGTTTATCTAGATCTTGAGTTTTCAAACTCCTCAATCTTTTTTTTCATTACTGCCGTTGCATAGTTTCTTAATGCTCTCCATTTGTTTTCGTCATTCAGGCAAATATTAATTATTGAAGATTTATCAATTTAATTTTCCAATACATTCTCTAACTATTTCCTATCATTCTCCCACGCTTCGCACTCTATTAGCGTATGTTGTGCGTCGTCATACGTGTCTTCTTGGCAGAATATACATTTCTCTTCTTTCTCCGTTTTATTTATATTTTGTAAATACTTTCCAAAGGCTCCATGTCCGGTGAGTAGTTGTGTTGTATAGTAACACGTCTCCGGTTTATTTTCCATCCATTCTTTTATTTCTGGTATTATTAACTCTCGCGTCCATTCACCTTTTTCTCCATCTTTCAACTGTGTCTGCCATTGTTTCATTGTATTATCTCTTGCTTGTCTCTTTGCTTCTTGTTTATTATTTCTTTCATTTACCAGTTTTTTTATGTTTAATCTTTCTTCTATCATCAAGTCTGTGGGTAGTGTCGCCGCGATTACCTCTAGCGCTTCTTGCGACACCGTTCTGTAAGCCTTACATACCCTTAACGAGCTTGCTCTAGTGGCTCCTCTTATTTATTTTCTGTTTTTTTTTTGTCTTTAAGGCATCTCCCCATGTTTCTGCGGCGTACAATAGTTTACTTTTTGCCGCCGTTGCTATTAGCCTTTTTGCCTCTTGTCCTGGTTTTCCCTTGTTTGGCATAATCCTACTAAGCATTCCTTCCATTTTCTTTGTTCTTCTTACCGCTTCCTTAATCTATTCGTTCCATCCTTTTACTTCCAGTGTAACTCCAAAGTATTTAATCTTCTTCCCTATGGTTATTATTTGTTCACCTACCTGTATTTTTCCGGTTCCTCTATTTGTCCTCTTTGTCGATAACCATGCCGCTTCCGTTTTCTGCGGTGCTAATTTTAACTTTTTACTTTTCATCCATCTCTTTATCATACTAATTGCCATATCTAGCCTTTCCTTTAGTACTTTTATGTCTGCATCCCTGCCAACTAAAGCTAAGTCGTCAGCAAATGCCGTTATCGTCACACCGTCAGGCAACCGCATTCCGAGAAGCTTATTATATACTAAGTTCCATAATTTGGGTCCTAGTGCTGAGCCTTGTGGTACCCCTTTGGTCAATCTAAATTTACTCTTCTTGGTCACTAAGTTTTTTCCTTGTAGATAACTCCATATTATCTTGATCGTTTTCTATGTCAATTCTTTCTTTTTTGTTGCTTCTATAATTGCTTCCCATAGTACGCTATTAAACGCGTTTTGTATATCCAACGCTATTATGATGCAATGCTGCCTTTTTCTATGTGGGCCGCTGTTTGCTTCTTTTGCAACCGCTTTTACCTTCTTGATAGCTCCTAGCGTCGATCTCCCTTTGGTAAATCCGAATTGTTCACTTTCCCATCCACCCCTTTCTTCGATTTTTTCTTTATTCTTCTCACAATAACTTTTTCCATTATATTTGCTAATGTATTGATTAAACAAATTGGTCTATACGTCTTTGATTTACCTGCTTCTTTCTTTTTCTCAATCAGCACTAAGTTTGCCTCTTTCCAACATTTCGGAAATGTTCCTTTATTTAAACATCTGTTTATTATTTGTGTTAGATCTATTTCGTTTCTTTCTAACGCTGCTTTCACTATCTCCGCTGTTATCTCGTCCGGACCTGGTGCCTTATTGTTAGGTAGTTCTCTTATGATCTGTTTTATATCTTCCACCGTTGTCATATCTGCTTCCTTTACTTCACTTGCCTCTGTTGGTTCATTTACCGCTCTTCCTTTGGGGAACAATTTCTCAATTATTTTTTCTTCCCTTTCCTCCTCCTTTAAGCACACTCCCTTTGGTCTTCCTCCCAGTTTATTCATTGCAATTTTGTACGGCTTTCCCCAGGGGTCCCTATCTATGGAATCTATTATTTCTTTCCAGCATCTCTTCTTGCTGTCTTTTATCGCTTTTCTGTCCATTTTAAATTCTTCTTCTGTCTTTGCAGTGTCCTCCTCTTTTTGTTTCTGTTTTTTGATCTTCCTTCCGGTTTGTATTTCTTTTTTCCTGCTTTCCTTTATTTTATTGCACCACCAGTACGGCCCCTTTCTTCCTTCTTCCCTATACCTGGGGATTGCTTCTTCCGCTGCATTTCTCAGTTTTGTGGGTGGGTAAACCACCCTATAACATCATTACTAGCTAGTAGTTTAATCTGGAATAACCACCCATCCGCCAAAGTGCTGGTGATCCAAAATTCAGGGTTTTTATCACTGCCAGCTGTATCAAAAGAAGCATTGGTAACAAAAATGTTTAGATCACTAAGGGAAGGAGGTGGGCCACTTTATAACATAATAACTAACTAGTAATTTAAACTGAAGTGACCACCCACTTGCCCAAGTGTTGGTGATCCAGAAAAGTTTTTTTCTCTGCTAACGATTTTTTTTTTTTAAGGTTTTATTTCTATTAAGAAAGTTGAAAACAATCATGCTAAACCCTATCCAATTCTTTGCCGCTTTATACAAGGAATGGGCATCTAGGCCAGTCCAATCTTGAATGTTCTTTAACCAGGAGTATTTCTTACGACCAATGCCTTGTCGCCCTTCTATCTTCACTTCTATTATAAATACAGGGTGTCCGGAAAATACGTGTACAACGTTTGACGACAGACTCCTGACGTCAAAATAGGTCGATCTAAGCCGACGTAGTTATATCCAAAATTGTCTCGTTTAGCCGGTAGAGGGCGTCAAAAAAAACAAAAGTATAACAAAGTTGAAAGTATCTATTGTAAGAAACTAAGTAAAACAAAAACATTACTTAAGCAAATGTGTAAAATGACCGCCATCTTGCTGAATACACTTATTAACACTCTTTAAAAATTGATATTGGACCCTATCTAATTAATGTCTCGGGATTATTAAAATGGTTGCCTGCATTTAAAATCCGCTGCAATAAATCATTGCGTGTGTTTACCGGAGTCTTGTAAACTTCTGTTTTAATAGCGCCCCACAAAAAGAAGTCACTCATATTTAACTCAGGAGAACGTGGTGGCCATTTTACTGGTGCATCATTGCCTCTTCCAATCCATCGGTTGGGATATTGATGATGTAAGTATTGCCGAACGGCAACGGAAAAATGGGGCGGGGCACCATCATGCATATACCACATTTCCCTCCGAAGTAAAAGGGGCAAATTCTCCAGAAGAATTGGTAATGTGTCTTGCAAAAAGTTTAAATAAATATTTCCATCTAACCTGTCTGGAATAACAATGGGACCAATAAGGTAGTGATCAATAATACCTGCCCAAATATTAATTTTAAATTGATGCTGATGATGTGCAACTTTAATGGCATGTGGATTTTCATCGGAATAAATATGTTCGTTGTGCAGATTGGTTACCCCAGATCTTGTAAAGCATGCCTTGTCAGTAAACATAATTTTTCTACAAAAATTTGGAACAAGGATTCTTTTGTTTCTAATAAATTGACAAAATGTAAGCCGCATGGGGGGATCAAACGGTAAAAGTTCCTGGACTTTTTGTATGTGGTAAGGATGTACAACTGTTCTCTTAATACCTCATTGACAATCGTTTTAGGAACATTTAACTCACGTTCTAAGAGACGGGTACTGGTACTTGGTTCTTCTTCAACTCTTTCCAGAATCATCTCTTCTGTTTCCACAGTTCGAGTTGTTCGCATACGACCCCTGCCTTCAAACTTTTTCTCAAAACTGCCCGTTTCCCGAATATGACGCTCAATATTGGCAAATGTTTGGTGGTTTGGTATTCGACGGTTAGGAAACCTCTCCATGTAAACCCTAACACTCTGACGCCCATTTCCTTGACAAAACCCGTATACCAGGAGCATGTCAACTTTCTGAGAGTTTGTATAATTTTCCATTTTTAATGGTAAAATGAACTTGTAATTCTAGAATGTTGATCGTATACTTGAGTAAATTTCATAGACTGGTGACAATTTGTCAATAATTGTCAAATTATTAAACGCCATAGCAACAAGGTCACTTAAAAAATTATTGTTACAGGTAATTTCTTTTTAATATTTACAAATTTTTGACGCCCTCTACCGGCTAAACGAGACAATTTTGGATATAACTAAGTCGGCTTAGATCGACCTATTTTGACGTCAGGAGTCTGTCGTCAAACGTTGTACACGTATTTTTCGGACACCCTGTATATAAAATATGCCGTTTTTTTTGTTCAACTTTTCTTTATTAGTGGTATGACCTATCCACGACACTCTTAAAAGTCTACAAAACGCATACATTTCAAAAGCCTCTAATTGATTTATGGTGTTTATCTTTAATGTCTACGTTTCACAGCTATACCAAATACACATAGCACTTTACAGATCTTAGTCGGAGAGTTAAGTTTTGACCTATATTTGTGGTTTTATGGTTCAAATCTTTTGTGATCCAACCCCTTAGATATTTGAATATAATTACAACTATAATGATTTTTCCGTAAATTTGTATATGGCAAAGTGGTGTTCATCTGCATATTAACGTAACCTTTGATTTTTTGTGTTAATCATTAGGCCAAGGTTGTCACCAGTATCTGTAATTTTATTTAGAGACCGTTGTAGTGCTTCTAGACTGTCAGCAATTACAGCGGTATCATCAGCGTATTGTATTTTGTTCAATACTGTACCATTGATCTTGATTCCGTCCGTTTCGTCTTGTAGTGCTTGGTTAAAGGCACAATCCAAATACAAGTTGAATAATAAGAGCGAAAGAACGCAACCTTGACGCAATCCCCTTTCGATTGCAGCGGGTTCTGTAGTAATATTCTGAACTCTGACAACGGCTGTTTTTAAATATTTTTATACCGTTTTGGTCTAGTCTTTTTAATTTTAGTATTTTTAGGAGGTCCGTGTGTTTTATTCGATCAAAAGTTTTCTCGTAGTCAATAAATAACATAAATGCGTCTTGTTGTTGATCTCTGCAGTTTTTAAAAAGTACAATTAGACCATATAAAGCTTTCTTAGTTTTTAGACCCTCGCGGAATCTAAATTGTGAGTTTCTAATATCTCTATCGCATTTTTTGTAGATTTTTGTGTAGATAAGATAGCAAGATCTTGAAGACGTGGCTCATCAGACTTATTAGTCAAAACTAGTCAAATTTTCTGGACCTTGGTTTTTTAGAAATCGTTCCGAGTTGAGCTTGTCTTTTAGTATTTTTTCAGTTTTGTAAATACAAATTGTAATGTTATCCAAGTGTTCTATTTCTAACAATTTCAAAATGTTTACATAGATTTTATCTGGTTAGCCTTTTTTGATTTGCTTGTTTAAATACATTTTTTATTTTTGCTCTAGAGTAAATAGACAAAAAGTTATTTGAGTTTGAAAAAAAACAACCGTTTTTGGTTTTTTTGGAATATTAAAAAAATTTGAAGATTTTAGAAATTCTGCCCAACTTTGCTAATTTAACCAACTCTGTAACATTTAAAATAACAAAGTAACCCATAGAACACACGTAGATTAGTTACACACAGTTCGTACCATTCGAAAAACTTTTTTATTACAAAAAAAAGTTATTTTTTATAAAAAGTTCTGCATGGTCTTAAATCTAAAATGCAACCATCAGATATTAATTTTATTCAGTCGTATACCCGGTTTTTCAAAAAATATAAATTTGGCTCAACAGTAGAAGAAGAAGAATTGTTTGACAGTAAACGTAAAATAAAATTTGTTAATTTGTGATAATTAAAATGAAAGAAAAAGTAAAAATTGTGGTAATCGTAATGTAGTTTATAATTATTGTGAAATAAATTATTTTATTATGTATCATTTATTTTGATGCATCATCAAAATAATGCAACATAGAAGTTAAGAAACTGATAAAAGTTATCGATATTTTTAAAAATAAATTTATTTTACTGTTTGACAAAATTTATATTTTCTGACAAACTTCGAATACGACTGACAAAAAATGATATCTGATGATTGTATTTTGAATTTTAGAACACGCAGAATTTAATAATAAAAAAGTTTTCCATATGGTTCAAACTAAAACAGACACACTAAATATTGTTTGCGCAAGAATAATTGTTGCAGATAATAATTAAACATTTGATCCTAGATACACCGTCAATGGCAGCGGACTGAGACTCCGCACACCTGTTTTCTCCGCGGTTTTGTGAAAAATTTAAAAATTGGTATTGTATGCGTAAAATACATAAAAATAAACAAAACATATTTATTGTTTTAAATAAAAATATAATTCCTCAAGATTAATTAGGATCTCAAAACCGTCTGGAATTTTTGGTGATTTTAGAATATAAAATTACATCAAATATAAATCAAGAATACACTTATTTTAAGAATTATTTTAGCTCAAAATGTTGATCTGTTGACAACAAATATAAAAATATCTGAACGGTCTAAACAAACGCCGACGTGGTTTCCTAAAAACTAACACGGTGTCCTCGTGCAGCGCAGAGCTGGCACAGCTAGATTTAACTATTTACTATTATTTATTTAAAAAAATAATAAAATAAGTATAATAAGTCGGATATTAAAATTGTGTAGAAATTTACGTTAGGCTAACAACATTAAACTTTGAGCGATTCAGCTCCACTGACTGAATTAATAACAAATTCTTGTTTTTATATGACAAGATAATGATTCTTTGAATTGCTCAAAGTTTTTTATTGTCAGCAATTTCGTTTCCAGGGAAATACATTTAGATAACGGATTCCCGAGATGCTTTGTTGTCGTTCGTGAGTAAAGGTGTTAACGCCTCCCTTCTTAGAGTGAACCAAGGGTTGGGACGAGTTTGTTCCAATTCTTGGGTTGCTGACATTTTGGAAACTGGTTGTTTTCTTCTAAGGTACCATATTCCAATATTAACAACGATTGCGATTGCCGTGGTAGTTACTAAGGCGGTCATTGAACTCCAGTTGTTCGTGGAATGAACGTTGGATAACTTCTCCAATCGGGCGTCAAGTTTAGCTAACTTTCTTTGGTTTTCATTCAATCCTTCCAAATGCAAGTTTTTTAGGTGGACGTTATTCAATCTCCATTGAGGTTGTTTTGCTGGCAGCAGGGTCAAATTTATTGGTGTTAGGTGAATTTGTCGATCCAAATAGTGAATTGGTGTGGTTTGTAAAACTTCGTTTCCTAGACTTATTGAACATTTGTATGTCAATTGTACAAGCAGGTTGCCTTGTAATTTTCTTACTTTTTGGCAAAGATCACATTCAACTTCGGCAGATTGATTGGCTTGAAATAGAATTCAATCGGAGTTTGTGGGATAGATCATTTCGGCATCCACTTGCGATCATTTGGTGTAGCTGCAGGCTGTTATTGGCAGATGTCGTAGTAGCTGATGTCCACACGAGGTGTGTTTTGTAACATCTAAACTAATAGCTGAACACAGATATTGTTGATGTTGCAATAATTTGCAAGGTTCTGACATTGAAATATACCTATCATTGTTTTCTGCAAGGTAAGGTTGTGGAATATTTAAAACAAGGTAATCTGGATTTTGCTGGATTGGTAATGGAATCAATTTATGGTATTGGTAAATTGTAGGATTGATTAATGGAATTTCGAGTAAAAATGTGAGGACGTACGTTTTGACATAAGCTTTTACAGTTATTATTTTTTCAAGAGCATAAAGGTTTTCTGTTTCAGGTGGTAATACAATATTTTGTTCAGAAATAGACAAATGAACAAATTTCAATTTATTTAACAGTTCTTCTGCAGATATAATTGCAGGATGATAAGCAATTTGGAGAAAGTTTTTGCTGTTAAAAGACGGCTGGTGATGGTCGAGGCTGCTGTTATAGTATTAAATACTGACATGTGGGCTCTCCATAAACTTTGGGACTCAATTTTCTTGTGTTCCTGTTTATTTAATTGCGTAATATTTTCGTGAAAACATTGCGCTGTTTTGTTTTGATTTTCTGCAAGTATTTGAAGATTAGCTTTATAGCTCTTAAGAGTTTCTTGAGCTAAATGAATCTGTCCCTGATTGTTCTTGATTAATTCTTCTGGACTAGTAGCGAGGTCTTGTATGAATTTATTATATCTGGTGGCATCTTCTGCGTTGAGGTTTCCTGAGCTTGCTTTTATAATGGAACCAACAAAGTTTACCGCTCCACGAGCTCTTCTAACTGTTGGTACTAATTGGTCTTTTTCATAGTTTAATTTGAAGCTCCATAGCAAATAAATGTAATTGTGATTTTTCTTCTTTATCCTGGATATTTTGTCTAACCTTTTCTAGTTGTTCATATTGTAAATTTAGCTAGTTAACTTGATCCACTAAAGATTGTAGGTCGCATCGTACTACTGTAGTCTAATAACTTATTTAATTTCTTGCAATTCCAAGATGTAGGGGGAATAGCGGGCCATCCAAGGATGTTATTTTTACGTCTGCAAAGACGTGGCAGCAGCATCTGTAACAATGCCATGTTTTAGTCGTCTAGTATGATATGTTTGGGTACCTCTCCGCGTCTATACGTTTACAGTACCTTTATCGTTTATACTGATAATTTTGTAAGGTCCAAGAAAAGGTTTCATTAATTTATTATATTTAGTAACATTTTCAACATAGATTCGTTCTCCTACTTTCCATGTTGTTGTCTTGACTATATTTTTTTGTTTTTCTTTTATTTTCTCTTTGCTTAGAATATCTTTTTGTTTGATATTTTTGTACAAGATTGACATACGATCTTTATGTCTTGATATTAACTCTTGGTAGGTAGTGGTACCATAAAATAGGTCCATTGGGTTTCTGGTTCTTGTATGACCATAAAGTTCTTCAAATGGTGTCATTTCAATAGCGCTATAAATTGAATTGTTGTAAGCTATTAATGCAAGTCTAACTTTTTGTTCACATGGTATATTGTTGTCATCTGCTAAACATCTAAGATGTTCCAAGAGTGTCGAGTGAAAGCGTTCAATATTTGATTAGCTTTCTGGATTTTTGGCTGTACCAAGGTGTAAAGTAATTTTGTAAAGAGATGCTAATTTTTTAATTAGTTTGTTGTTAAATTCTGATCCTTAATCAGATCTAATTTCTTGAGGTATTCCATAGTAACTAAAGTATGTTAATAGAGCATCGAAGATGTCTGTTGGATTTTTGCTATAAACTTTTATTGCATGTCCTACTCTAGTGAAAGAGTCAATGATTGTAAGGTATTTTTCATTGCTACAAGAAAATAAACCAATAAATACTTTCTCAAGAGGTGCATCAGGTATTTCCGTTATTGGTATTGGCGGTACTTTAGGGTGCCTGTTGTATTTTGACCGATTGCAAGTGTCGCATGATTTTATCACATGGGTTATTTGCTTTTCCATTTCAATCCACCAATACTTTTGTTTTAGATGTTCAAGTGTTTCATTGATACCTCTGATTTGTCAATCCAGTGTGATATGACGTGATAAGTTCCAATTTTGTGTTTTTATCATGAATCACTTCAACTTTCTATAAACAGCGAATAATTCGAGGGCTTTTATCGGTAAAGTTTTCACTATATACTTTACCTAGTTTTTTGTATAATTTGTCATGTTTGGTATATAAATAAAATGTTTTCACTCATGTATTCTTTGAATAGTTGCAATATGGCATTTTTAGAAATATCCCTTGGTATTCTTACAAAGTTGATGATCATATTTTTCTATCTTTTTTCAATTTGAATTTCAAGTTGTTGTGATAAACTTTAAGTAACAATAAATTAATTTTTCTTGTTATCGATAATAGTATCTTGTATTTCAATAGTTTTTGCAGGTTTTTGATTTGCTGTCGAATGGATTGTATCAGAGATCTCATTTTCTAAAATTTCTTGTTCTTCTAAGTTTTCCATTAGGTCACTGTTGTCTACATTTGGTGTAATACTGTCTAAATCATTTTGTGTAATGATGTTTATTTCTAGAAGTCATTTTCTTGATAAAGCATCAGCATTAGTGCTGTATTTGCCCTTTTTGTATACAATTTCAAAATTGTATTCCTCTAGTTTGATCTTCCATCTCATAAGTTTTGAATTTGGCTCCTTGAGCGACCATAGCCACACTAAGGGTCGATGATCTGTGTAGATAGTAAACTTACGTCCAACAATATAAGGACAAAATTGTTATTACGCTCGTATACGACTGCAAGTAATACCTTCTTAATGGTAGACCAATTTGTCCTTGAGAAAACACTGCTCCTAATGCTGTATCTGAAGCGTCGGTGGTGGTGACAACAAATTCTTTTGAGAAATCAGGGTATTGCAAAATGAGGTCATGAGTTAGAAATTTTTTGCATTGAATAAATGCTCGAATATGATCTGGTTTGTCAATATCTATTTTTGCATTTTTCTTTAGGCAAGTTGTAATGGTTTTGTTACTTTTGCAAAGTTCTTAATAAACTTTCGGTAGTAACCTACCAATCCAAGTAAACTTTTATTCTCTGTACGAGTTTTAGGTATAGGAAATTTAGTGATTGAACAGATTTTTTTAGGGTTTGGCTTAACTCCTTTATCTGTTACAATATGTCCAAAATATTTAAGATCTTTTTTTTTTTAATTTGCATTTCTCTAATTTAATTTTGAAGTTAGCTAATTTTAATCGTTCGAATACTTTTATAAATTTTTGTATATGATCCTGTAAAGAAGACAAAAATATAATTATATCGTCTTAGTATACGAGGCAAGTATCTTCCAGTAATCTTTGTAAAACGTCATCCATAATCTTCAGAAACGTTGCAGGGGCATTTCGGAGACCAAAAGGCATTCTTTTGAATATAAAATGTCCTTGTTCGGTACTGAAGGCTGTTTTTTGCATATCTTTTTCAGTCATCTCTATGTGGTGGTACTCTGAGGCTAGGTCAAGTGACGTAAAATAATTAGCTCGCCCTAGCTTATCCAAGATGTTGGTAATATTTGGGATCGGATACTTGTCTTCGATTAGTTGTTCATTCAATTTTCTGAAATCAACTACCATTCGTTCTTTTCTTTTTCCTTCTTTGTTGGTTGTAACAATGTGTACTGGAGCATTCTATGGTGATATGCTTTCTCTAACTATGACCAGTCGTAGTAAATCAAGAGTTTGCTTCTTGATTTCCTTTTTTATTTTCTATGGTTGTCGGTAGTTACGTATAAATAGGAGTGTTATTCTTCATATTTAGAGTATGTCTTATTTTATAAGTGAAAGTTAAATTTTGGCCTTCCACATGAAAAAGGATTTTATTTTTCATAAGTAATGTTTTTATTGCTGTAGATTCTTCTAAATTTAAATGATCATTTTTAAAATTTTTGATAATATTTTCTTCCTGTAGTTTTAATAAATTTATTTGGTTTTTTGTATAATAGCCCATATTAATTTTTATTTCTGCTTTGTTTACTAGTGTTAGCTTACTGGTTAAATTTAACTTAACATGAATTGGTAATTGACTACAATTTGTTGCTTCTACACAAATTTCAAGATTTTTAACTTCAACTACAGATTCGAGTATAATTAATTTTCCTTTTTGGTTTACTGTTTTTAGAAAAAGTGCAAGTCCATTGCAAATTTTTGTTATTTGATAACTTAATATTGTACTTCAATTAGGTTCAACAACATGTGTGGGCTTGTTAATTTCATATAAAATTTCTGCTGTATCAGTAGTGATTTTTTGTCGCTTGGTATCTAACGAAGCTCCAAGTTTGTTTAATAAATCAAATCCGAATAAACCGTCAAATGAAGAAGATAAGTCAAAGCAAACAAATAAATGATGTGCAGGAGAATTAAAAATGTCAGGTAGTGGTATTAAAGTAGATTTGGTAACTTTTTCTATGCCATGAGTAGTTTTGATGTTAATTTCATGATTATGACAAGGGTAATTATTTTGTTCCGCATCATTGAACATTTTTTACACTCCGCGCCAGTGTCAACTAAAAAATGTAGTCCTTCAAATTTTATATAAGAAAGTGAATATGCATTATTTGTAATTGTTAAACAGGTCGATCGTGTTGGTGGTTTCATTGAAAGTCCTGAGATATTATATCTTTATTGTTTGGCATTTGTTCTTGCTGATCATATGCGTCGTCGGGGTGATCAGCTGGTAGGTAGTCTTCCTGATATGCATCGACATTATAATCGTAAGGTTCAATATTATCAGCGTTTTTGTGCGCTGCTATCCACTTCCATAGGAATTGGATCATAAGGTCTTTGTTGGTATGGATATTGTGTTGTTGGTGTTCTAGCAAACCTTTGTGATCTTGAGAATGATTGATTTGGATATTAATTTTGATTATATTGGGGTAGCGATTGTACTGGAGGAAAAAAATATTCTGACGCTGCATTGGTCGTTGTTGTCGTGTTGTTTGAGTAAGCGGAAATCGATGTGAGTTTCCAGATTGCATTTGTATCGATGGTTTAAAATTTGATACAAATTTTTGTCGCTGAGTGTTGAAATTTATAATTTCAAGCGCATACGATTCAGCTGTTTCAATATTATCGGGTCTTTGTAGTTTTACTTCCAATCCAATATTAAGGTTGATTAAATTTAGTCCAAACAGATAAGTTCTTAACGCAATTTGATTAAATTAGTTTTGTTTAATTTGTCTTAATTGCATATCTCTTTCTTCGAGATAAATTTTTGATAAATGAGTGTGTCACCTCTTTTGGGTGTTAAACAGTTAAGATCGTAAACAAGCACGTCTTCGGAACGTTTGTCACCAAATGCGTGAATTAAAATATCTTTTAATTCAATCCATGATGTTGAAGTTTTATTTGCGCTTGGGCTTTACCGCGAAGTTTTCCCGTAAATATTAATAATAAGCGTTTAGCCATTCTAAATTCATTAACATTTTGTGAGGGGGCTGGCAAATATTCTTCTATTAAAAATTCACATGCATTTATGTAACTACGTAAGGTTATTTTATCTCCTTCGAACACAGGTATCAAATCCTGGTCAACCTTTAAAATGTCTCGCGCCATTTCTACTTCTTCTAATGCTAATAATAAATCTTGTAAATTTTCCATGATGATTTATTTTATTTCCAGTATTTACTTAATCTTTTGAATTTTTAATGCAAAACGTTTATTTTCTTACTAATGGTATTAATTTTATTATAAAGGAGTATTAAAAAAGGGGATGTTGGCATTAATTAATCAAGGTACTTACAATAACATTAATATTAAATTTGTCATTTAATTCCGGTGAGTGAGCGATTACTTTTCTGCTGTGTTGTTTGATTTGAGCTACATCCACTCCACGTAAATTCTAGCGGCGTCCCCGGAGCGATTGGGTTTCCAAT
Source organism: Tachinus rufipes (assembly GCA_963932245.1). Taxonomy (NCBI): domain Eukaryota; kingdom Metazoa; phylum Arthropoda; class Insecta; order Coleoptera; family Staphylinidae; genus Tachinus; species Tachinus rufipes. The sequence continues at coordinate 14,574,434 of OZ010744.1, forward strand.
AATTAAGAATTTTAAAATTCAACAAATTTGTGCACTTCGTCTGTTGGTCCGATATTAGAAACAACCGAAATATCACACGCGTTTATTGATCCTTTAAGACTGCGCCATTTAACTATTCACTATTATTTATTTATAAAAATAATAAAATAAGTATAATAAGTTGGATATTAAAATTGTGTAGAAATTTAAGTTAGGCTAACAACATTAAACTTTGAGCAAATTAATAACAAATTTTTGTTTTTATATGACAAGATATTGATTCTTTGAATTGCTCAAGGTTCTATGTAAAATAAACAAGGTTTGGTTTAAATAAAAAAAATAATATATAATAAGTCTAGTTAGTTCATGTACACAATACATACAGCAATTAATATGAAAGGATATTAATAAAATATGAGCACATAATTACGTTGAAATTAATATTGTATAAAAATATAAAACGTTCAGTATTAGTAAATACTCCAAACAATCAAGTCATGCCGAACATTGCTGAAAATTTATCAAAAATTTTAACATTTAGCAAATACATTGCAATATTACCGCCATATAATGTAAAAAATAAACAATTTACCAAAGCACGATTGTATGTATGGTTTATACTAGTCATATATTTAATATCGTTATCTTGGTATCTTACGACTATCATACTTTACGAACGTCAAGATTCATCATCAGTACCATTGGCATACGCTCAATTAATTTTGGGAACTTTTATTAACCTAAGTTCAATACTAGGATCATCTTATTGGAATTTTGAAACATTAATAATTTTTTTTGAGACGTTTAATATATTTGATAAACTTAATGCAAGGTTTGTTATTAATAAGGTCATATCTAATTCTACTAATTTGTTTTTTATGTTGACTCTAATTCCAGTTTTTGTTGTTATTTTTGCTGATTTGATAGTAACCATTATTTTTAATAAAATGATTTATTACATTCAAGGTATGCATACCTATTTAGAAATTTTTATCATTACAGTTGATGCTTTAATTAAAACAAGCTTGCTACTTAATATAAAACAAAGAATTGCATGAGTTAATGAAACTATTGATATTGATTTTACACAAAAGAATTATTGTAATTACGATAAGATTTTTGATGAGATTAAAATGTTGCATCATACGGCTATGGATTTAGTAGATTTGTTTAATAGATTGTTTGGGTGGAATTTATTTCTTACAGTGATTTATATTGTGATTGTTATTCTGCAAATGATTTCATCATTCCTTGGTAATGAATGGGCAATAGAACCGGCAATTGTTACTATACTTTGGGCAACTATTGTAATCGTAAGTACTTTAATAAATTTATATTATTTTAGTTTAACATATTATTTGTTTTTTAAAAGTTCCTTCTTTTTTTTAAATAACAAAATGCTATTGATAAACATTATTAATTTAATCGTCATATTTAAAATATATTAATAAACTTTGATTCAATAAGAAAATTAAATACAAACATTACTTATAAAATTAGCTCTATATTTTATCACCGAATCAACTTTATCTTTTATCTTACTTTTATTACACTATTATTATTTTTTTAGTTTTTCAAATATAATTATAAAAATTTTATGCATAATGTTTGCGTGTAAATTATAGTTGTAGATCATAAATGATTTCCGAGAAAATTTATAATTAATTATTTATTTGTAGTAACAATGTAACATGTTAAAATAAAATCAATAAAATATTTTGTGTACATTTATAAAATAATAACACGCAACAATTTTGTTGTATTATGTTATATTTAATATAATATAGAAAGACAAAATCATTCAGTATTAGATCAACATTGAATATTATTTAGTAAACAAATCTGTTACCGTTATATCGTGTTACAATATAAAACTAATATTGCTCTAATTGTCTTAAGAAATCATCAAATAAAAATTTTGAAAGTGCTAACATGTTACAAATAATGTGGAATTGCTTGATCAGCTGTAATTTATTTATTTATTGTTAAATAAACAAACTAATAATAATAACTGCTTAAGAAAAAAGTAAAACTGTTACCATAAAAAATGAATAATAGTTTTTTTTAAATATTATTATATTGAAATCGCATTATTTCTTTTGATTTTTATTAATAATAAACAAGTTGTATGGTATTAAAAATGTTTTATATTTAATAAAAATCAATTCCCGCTGCGATTGTAACACAGTATACACGCATAGAATTCTCTCCGTATAAAACAAGTTAATTTGCTTTAAGTAAATAACAGTTTATTATATATTTAATATGTGCACGGTATCTAAGTGTTTTGTATAAGTGATAATTATTACAACAAACAGTTTGACCTCACCAAGGGTCTAAACTAATAATTATTATGGAAGGCCTGGAATACACAGTTCGCAATACGATACGGACGACGTGGACGCAGACAACCAAACCGGTTCTCTCGCGGATAATCCACATTCAATTTCGCAAAATGATGAATTTAAACTCCCTAAAAAGAGGAGCAGGCCGAAAAAATTAAAAGGACTTTCTCGCAAGAAAGGTAAAGCCAAAAATTATTTTAACTTAAGTGGAAAAGACAAAACAACAACTACACCATCTACTTCTGGTAATAAATCGACCACAACTGATAAGAACCAACAACAAAAAACTCAACATACACCTATACAATCAACAACAAATAAGCTTATAATAAATAACTACACCCACGCTTTTTACATAGAAACACTGGCTCAATGTTCTCGTACTGAAATATCCGATCTTTGGTGTCGAGAAAATAATAACAAAAAAGATTTTATCAACAAAATTGGGTTTTAGTATTAAAACAAATAACAACAAAAAATTAACAACAAACATGCTACAAGCATTATTAAATGCAAAAATAGTGAAAAGCTTTAAAGAAACTACTTTGAACAAACAACAATCAAACAAAATACCATCAGCTTCTTATTCAGCAATTATCGCTTCAGTAGATCAGGAGATTATTGAACGAAAAATTAAGTAATGCACTCAAATCCAACACAATATTTCAACGTACAAAATAAGGATCATAACAGCCGACGAGGACTCCTATCAGAAGCTTATGCAACATGGTGTATTTTACAAAAACAAACACTTTCCCGTATATGAAAGCATCGCACCTGCCTTAATACCCATTCCATGTGGCAAATGTACATCATTTGAACACACCACAGACAACTGCACTGGAACCATCACCTGCGGCAAATGCGGCAAAAATTACAAAACCAGTACATGCACCACAACCCTACCAACTAAATGTACATCATCAATCAAGGACATGAAGCATGGTCTCTAAAATGCAGAAATCGTCCAACTAAACCAATTAAAGGAATCCCAAACGTGAGAACTAAATCAGCAAACAATAGGTCAGCAGATCTAGACTCTAAAATCACAAAATCATCCAGAATTCACTCACCCTTTACAAATTATGACTATATTATTGACAAGTACGTTTCTCAAATCATCTCTCCAAATAACACAGACCAACAAGCATTAATTAACAAACTTAAACATCGATTCATTGAAACTCATAACATAGACAACTTAGTATCATTTTTGGAAACCGTATGTTTATTATAATGCTGGATATTCTCAATCTAAATCATGCCTTGCCTACTGTTTCTACTACAGGCATACAATTAACTGTAACCCAATCCCAAAATGTCGACTATTAAATTCCGATACTCCAACATCAATAGCTTTCCACGTAAATCTATAATTATTAAAAAATTTCTTACTTAAGAAAATATTTCAAGTGTCATGTTTGTAGAGACTAAAACTCCAGACTCTATTTTATTTCATAATTGGTCAATAATCCAAAGTCCAGCTAACATTGTCAACCGAAATTATAGAGAAGGTTCTGTTACTATGGAAAATCCTACTATTCAGATTAAAAAAGACAACCCCCCGAGTATTAATAATCGTTTAAATGACTATACATTTTTTAATCCTTTTCAAGAAAGAGAAACTTCACATATTTTTAGCCTACATACATCCAACCTCTAATATAGAAGATAACATTTTTATAAAAGCTTCCTTATATATTCATTTCTTAATTATTGGCAATTTTAACTTAAACCTTACAAAATTCCGCTACTTGCAAAATTTTCTTTCAAATTCCGACTTTTCCAGAATCCCTACCTCCTACATTTATTATGAATGACAATTAAAGCTCAACTCCTGATATATTACTGTTCACATCAACTATAAAATCAATATATTATTCAATAAATGTTATTCCTGACCTTTGTTCCGATCACCTAGCCATATCCTTTAAAATAAATATTGAAGCACTAACCGTATCATACCCCGAGTTTTCTTTTAACTTAATCCTTTGCAACATAAAACAAGTCAACAAGGAGGTAATGGCATTTATTCAAACTAGTAAAAGCGCTTCACCAACAAGCATCTCTTTATTTTATATTCAATATCAAACTCTATTAAAAATAATACGCCTAAAAAACTAAAATTGTATTACAACTACTCGCTACTACCGTTCATTCTTAGACTTTTAAATTATAAACGACAATTATACAGAGAATTTAAAATAACAAACGACAGAATATTGAAATGACAGATTAATGACTTAAACAAACATATACATAATTTAATACAACAATACAGAAATGACACATATATTAACGCATGCAATAAAATTAACGACAAGAAAGGGAAATCATATTTTTAAGAGATAAAAAAACTAACAAGATATAACCAGACTTCTCAAATTCACAACATTACGGACCCAGTGACTAATACAACACTTTTTTTAGATATTGAGATAGCTAACGGTTTGTGTAATCACTTTAAAAACGCATAAACTTTTTCCAAATCAAATAACTTTGACGACAATCACTTACAGACCGTAAATACATGGTCTGAGACATTTTGTAGACAGACCTACTTAACGCCAGATGACAAAAATATAGATAAAGAAATTTATTATGACACATTAAACTGCGGCAAAAACTCTGGCCTGGACAAGACTGAATGGCTAGTCAAATTTTACAACAATTGGACCATAACCTTCATCTTCACATAATAAGTATCTACAATTATTGTATAAAACACCAATATTTTCCTAATGAGTGGAAAGAGGGAGTTATTATTTGCATTCCAAAAAATAATTGCAACTTAACTCATCCAAGCAGTCTTAGGAAAGCTATTTGAATCTTTAATTCAAATTAAACTCAAAACTTATACTCAGAATAAAATACCTATTATTCAGTTTGGTTTTCAAAAAAATATGTCAAAAACCCATCCATTAACTATCCTAACTTTAAATATGTAAACATCCTACCTTGAGGGCAGACATTTGAGCGTTTTGTTTATAGACATAAACAAAGCGTTTGATTCAGTCTGGCATCGAGGTCTCCTATTTAAACTATCTAAACTAAAAGTCTCACCATACCTTATTAACATAATCAACAAATTTCTCGAAAACAGATCAAGTCAAGTACGTTTACGCTCAGTATACTTTCTTCCATTTTCTCCTCAACAACGTGTTCCACAAGGCTCTCCTCTCTCACCGCTTTTATACAATTAATTTTGTTCGTTTATATATATAGTTCTAATTCAAAGCTTTTTAACTCAGAGGCTTACATACTTCAGTATGCTGATGATACCACTTTAATTTTCCGTGCAAAATCTTTAAAAGCTTTTATTATTCAGCTACAATTATTATCAAATACTACCCAAACTTGGTTTGACAAATGGCGTTTACTTGCAAATCTACAAAAAAAAACAAAATTATTAATCTTGTATCACAAACCATCAGACAATGTTCTGAAGATCAACATGAATCAACAAGTTATCCTTGCTTCCCAAATATGCAAATACTTGGGAATTAGTATTTATACAAAATTAAATTTTAAATATTTTTCACAATCTATTAAATCAACTATAATAACCCGTGCCAAACACTTTTGATCTTTAACATACAAAAACCAAGGCATTGACATAAAGTGCGCAAGTCATATATATAAAATTATATGTCGACCGTTGCTTGATTATTCATCTATACTTTTCCCAAATTCTAGTAATCCCACTCTCCAAAATCTCTATGTAGCTGAACTTTCTTCTTTGCTAGTAATTACAAAACTCCACCACCCTAACAACTCCCTACATAATCCTTCCAATCAGTTGCTATATGAAAAAACAAAAATAGAACCTCTAAATGAACGGCTCCGAACACAGCAAACAAAATTTTGTAACAATAATAATAAAAAAATCCTATCTGACTTACTAATGACCAGAAATGCATTTATTCCCTCCAAATATAAAACCCCATCTCAGTCTCTACAACAATCAATCACTACTTTTTGAGATGACAGAACAACAGAAGACTAACTAACCCTCATAATAACATATAATATAATTATTATACATTTAAAAATACTCTTTTTTTTCTGTAAATAAAATTCTATCATAGGCTAAAAGACTACGGTTGATGGCCATTTTAAAAGAAAGATTAAAGTCGATCTATTAATAATATTATCTGTATATATATATATGTATTTGTAAATATTTGTACGTTAATAAAGATATATGTATAATAATAATAAAAATTAATTATTTTAAACGTTGTGACTTGCGGCGCTGAACTGAGAAATTGAAACTAAATCAGGATTTCAGATTGAATTAATCCAGAACTACTAACATTTGATCACGTTTTATATTTATTTGGAGTATTCTGCAAAAATCTGCCATATTAATTAAAAAAAAATTAAGATTACAGAAAATTAAACTCAATAATTATTCAAAACATTGGTCTTTCGAACCGGATATACCAGTATATTTCTTCTTGGTTTTTTGTTTTTTTTTTTTTATAATAATAAATAGATAATTTTATAAATTAATATGGGCAAACTATTAGCCGTTGCAAAACGTAAGTTGTTTACTCTTATTGGAAGAAAAATTAGTTTGATAACAAAACTTTAACCTTGTGTCAATATGATTAAAGATTTTTCAAATGGTTTGTCAATCTTTAAATTGAAAGCAGACGATTTGACAAAAACTTTAGGTTACTATAAAGATTTAATAAAAATTTTGTATGGGTTCTTTTCATTCAGAATTTGCTATAAATCTTACAAAACTGGCAACAGAATTGGAACAATAAGAATATTTAATAAAAACTAGAATAGCAAAATATTTAAATTATTTACATATTTAGAATGTTTAGTGTAATAATAATATGAATAATACAGTAGTTCAAACAAAATCTTCTTTTCATTTGTTTGAGATTAAAATTGCTAAATTTTTGTAAGGTAATGCTTTGCAATTAATTCAAACTGTTGTCTTTATTAAGAGTGAGTCATGTAACGTTTGGAATTTAAACTACCGTTTATTTTGTTTTTTAAAGATTTATTTATGAGTTTACAGAAATTTACTTGAAAAAAGTTGGAAAATAATGAAAATTTACTTCCAAAGTGGTGAGTTTTCTACTCAAACCGTAAGTAATTTACGAAACAAATTTGATGGGAAAGAAGTGCCTTTAACGCAGTTTATGGGCTAATTTGTAATGCAAGTTTGCGAATCTAGATTGTTAGTGGATACAACAAGACGTTCTTGTCCAGTGTTGCTCAGAGTGTGCGTGAACATGCATCAACATCAACTCGTTATCGTTTTCAGGAACTGAACATGCACTTGCACTTCTTTTAGTAGAAATTTGCAAAAAAACCTTAGTTTAAAGACTTACAAAGTTCAATTAATCTAAGAAATAAAGTCTTTTGACTATCTTATTTGTTTGACTAATGGGCTAAAGATTGTTTGGTCAAAGATAAGCAAAATTGCTGCGTTTGGGGATTAAAAAATTTACACATGTATTAAGCAGTCTATGCATCTACAACGAGTAACTGTTTGGTGTGGTTTTTAGACTGGCGGCTTTATTGGGCCAATTTTCTTTGAAAATGAGCAAGGAGCCGCTGTAACCGTCAATAGCAAACAAATGATGCTTTTTAAGCAAATAAAGAATCTGCAACAAAACCAATAGTTTTGAATTTAATAATTTTTTAAATAATTTTTTATTTTGTAGCTTTTTAAAGAACAGCTTAAGTAAAAATCTGTAATAAATATGAATATTAGGTAGATTGTCGTTTAGTAATAGATTCAGGTAGTCAAGTAAATTTTATAAGTTAGGAGTTTACTGACATATTGAAATTGAAAACAAAACGATTTGAATAGAGTAGAACAACCTTTAGTAGGTTTACTTAATAGAATATTGAGTGGTCAATTGCGTAACAATTTTGATAATTATTTCTGTTTAAATTTTGAAACTGGAGTTTTACAGTTTCCATTTCTAAAAAAATTATTAAGTGATTTAATAACCTTTTTTTAGATGATTTTTATTTCTATATAGGTTTACCTGTAGATATTTTGTTGGAAGTAGAGACAGTTTTAGACATGACTCATAGATCAATAGTAATCTGACATTAGACCTGGTGTTGATGGTATACCAGCATCTATACTTAAGCAATGCAAAAATGAAATTGCCACCTTTTTAAATTACATCTTCAATCTTAGCCTAAATACAGGTTATTTTCCATCTATATGGAAGTGCAGTTATGTTGTACCAATATATAAGTCGGGAGATAAATCTATTATACAAAATTTTAGACCAATTTCTATTATAAGTGCTGTACCAAAACTTTTTGAACAAATTGTCTATGACAAAATAAATGTGGTATTTAAAAATATTTTAAATGATCAACAGCATGGTTTTTGCAAAGGCAGATTTACTTCTTCTAATCTTCTTATATTTGAAAAATATATTCTGAATGCTTTCAATAATGGGCATCAAGAAGATGTTATATATACTGATCTATTCAAGGCATTTGATAGAGTTAATCACAATCTGTTAATAAAAAACCAGGAAAATATAAGCGTATCAGGAAATTTTTTAAACTGGCTAAGTAACTATCTTAAAAATAGATCACAATATTTCACTATTAATGGTTTTATTTCTGATACAATAGCAGTTACTTTAGGTATTCCACAAGGCAGTCATCTGGGGCCGCTATTATTTCTATTTTTTAATGAATTCCTTCTCTTTGCCGATGATTTAAAACTCTTTAGAGCAGTAACAACAGCTGAAGATGCATTTTTAATTGATAATGACATCAAAAATGTTGAAAAATGGTGTACTATTAATGGTATGGACTTAAATGTAAAAAAAATAACCAAATTGACGTTTGTTAAACATTTTAATTATTTTACTAACAAAGCTTTAAGAACATTAGGATTTATCAAACGCCATACTAAGCATTTTACGTCGCTAATAGCTCTTCGATCGCTATTCTGTGGCCTGTGATCTTGGAATACGGTTTTGTTGTATGGTCTTCATCCAATGAAATTCATATTGATCAAATTGAAAGAGTCCAAAACAAATTTAAATATTTGTCATTTAAAAGAGGAGATATTTCATATAACTTTTCTTCTACTGAAATAAGAGAACTAATCCAACTTAAAACAATCTGTGATAGAAAAAAAAAATGATGTTGAATGTATTGTAAAAATAGCAAATAGGATTATTGATTGTCCTAGTCTTCTGTGTCTAGTAAATTTAAATGTACCTAGAAGCTATACTAGAAATGTAAAAACATTTTATTTCGAGTTTTGTAGATCAAATTATTTTAAGGACTCTCCATTGCAGCGTATGTGTCGATTTATAAATGAATCTGATCTTGATATCTTTAATGTGTAATCTTTATTAATATTGTATTTTTTTTTTGTATTTATCTGTTATTGTGTTAATATTATTTAAATGTTTAGATTGAATTGTTGCAACTCAAATGATATGTTGTAATTATCTTGTTATTTGTAATTTAATTTAAAAATTAAGTAACCTTGTTAATAAATAAATAAATAAATAAATAAACCATGCTATTTTGAATAATATAGGATGGATTGACCATTGACATCAAGTTTTCATCTTGTTCGGATGCAGAGGAGTACATCGTTAGTGACTTGTCCTAATTAAATAAGACCTCTAATATCATTTTGCCATTTTATTTAGATGTTGGTAACAATTTGTTAATTAATATTTCTTTAACAAAATTTAAAAAAAAATAATGTGCGTTGATGTAGTTTTAGTTTTAATTTTTAAGATGTCTTTTATTGGCCCTTATTTAACTTTGACTAAATTCTTTGATCATGAATTTGGAGTCTAATAAACATTTTCTTAACGAAATACTTTGTAATTTATGAGAAATAGACAACAAAAAAAATGATATGGAAAGTTAGAAACTCGTTGCAAACGAGATGTTGTTTTTAAGAAATTATATTCAGAAAATATACAAGATTAGCGGTCAAAGTAGTCTTTAAATTAACAAAACAGATTTTAATAAGATTTCTTTAAATGATACACTTTCAGCCAATAGAAAATCGGTTATTAATAGTTTTGTCGTAATATCAGTTAAATGTATTGGGAAATAACTCTACATAAAGAAAATTGTGTTTATTAACTCATTTTTTGGCAATTTAGTTTTAATGAATCCATCCATTGATTTTAAGTTTATTAGAATAATATTTAGAGCCACTTTTATTAAGCGCAACGGGCTATTTTTCTGTTAGTTGAAAATGAGGAAAGTTGTTGCTTTAGCGGCAAAAGCTTTGAAGAATAAAATTTTTGTAGATGGCATACATTGGGGAGATTTGGATAAAAATTTTAAATTTTTGGAAGACTTTAAAATGTTGCTTCATACGGATGTAGACTTAGTAGATTTGTTTAGTAGATTATTTGGGTAGTGTTTACTATTTATAGTTATTTATGTTGTGATTGTTATTTTGCAAATCATATTTTTTTTATCCTGTTTATATGGGATAATAAATTGTTAATAATAACTATACTGTAGACAACAATTGTTATTGTAAGTACTTTAATTAATATATATATATATTTCTTGTTAAAAAAATTTCTCACTTGTTCAACATTAGTATATGGGTAATTCCATTACTTTTTGACTAATTTAAAAAAGTCTTGACCTTAGAATACTGCCTGTTAAAAATGACACACATTTAAAGGTCAAAAATTTTACAAAAGAACGTTATTTAGCGTATTTTGTATCTTAATGTTTGGGCTTCTGGAAAAAGATAAAAAAGTCCACGACGGCTCAAATTATTTCTTATTACATGTACTTTAAAATTCATATTTTTATGTTTAATATTGAGTCAGTCATTTTGATATATTAAGCTTAAAACATTATTCTAAATAAATTTAGCAAAATTGCAAAATTTTTATTTCATTAAACCGTTCGAACTTCAAGTCAAATCTTAACCAAATTTGATCCACAAAGTCTAGATTTTCTTGTGATAAATCTCTTTTTAAAGTGATCACACAATACTTATAAAATCAATACGTATACAGTATTATTTTGATGCAGAAAATTGAACATGTTTTCGCGATTTTTAAAACTTGTAGTTTTCAGGTCTCAAAAAAGCGCTGTCACTCTATGTCGATTTTAGTTAAAAATTTAGTAAATACTCTTTAGAACACAAGAAAAAAAGTTATCTATATGAGAAATGGTATATTTGGCATTATCAAGAATTTTCTAATATTCAAAAAGTGTCAAAATTGGCAAACAGCACATTTTTGTATCTCAATTTTTGGGCCTCTAGAAAATGATAAGAAGGTTTACGGTGGCTCAAAATATTTCTTATTGCATGTACTTTAAATTCCATAATCGTATATTTAATGTTGGGGCAGTCATTTTGTTATATCAAGCTTTATACATTATTAAAAAAAAAACGTAAATTTTGAAAAATTGCAAAATTATGCTTTATTTTAACTGTACTAACTTTGTCAAATTTTTAAGAAATTTGATTCACGAAGTCTAGATTTATTTGTGTTCAATTTTTCTTTAAAGTAATCACACTAGACTTATAAAATCTCGAAATTGCATTTTTCGGAAAAAAAAATTAAGAAACTTTTTTTCCAAAATTTTCCAAAAAATAAATTTTGTTGCAGCGGCTACCCATTTTGGTTATTCTTTTCTTCTTTATTAATTTATACGCATAAGTTTCTTACTAAACCTATGTCTGCCAGGTTTAAGTTTGACTGGTTTTTTTTCATGCTCTTCCTTCTTTATAATTTTTATTCTATGTGTCTTTGCCTCCTTAAGCATATACTCTAACATAATTTTGGTTGTCAGAGCTAAGCTTGCCTTCAGTCATTTTCTGTTTTGTGCACTGCTATCTATTGCATTAAAACATAGTGTGGATGTATTTACTTTGTCACAGTATACGCATTGCTCACTCTTCACTATGTTCTTTTTTTTCAGGTGGGCTTGAAAATAGCCGTGACTTATCAAGATCTGGGTAAAGTAGTATCCAACTTCCCCGTGTATCCTTGTAATCTATAGAATCACTTTTGGGATTAGCTTCTATATTCATCTTTTTGTATCACCTTCCGCGTCCTAAACAGCTTTCAACGTCAACAGAGTTTCAGCTCTAGTCTTCTGCGCATTTTGGTTTGTAGCAGCCGTGTATTTCTTTTCCAGGACCATATGGTATGTAGATGGTTTTTGCTATCACCTGTATGGTCTTGGTGGACACGGTCCGGTACGCACTTACCACACGTATTGTCACTATTTTTTTGGTATCTATTTTAACATTTTTATGTATCTTGGAATCTAGTCTTTTGCTCGTTTTGGGTTTTAACTGCAGATTTTTACCAAATAAGACCCTTAGTATTTGGCGCTATTTTTGCTGATAACAATGATATCCCCTACTCTTACAAACATAGATTTAAAAGAGTTAGGTTCAACTAGTACAACCGTTTTAGTTTTGTGCAAGGCCAGTTTTAATTCTTTTTTTTGCCAACCACATTTCTACGCGGTTGGCAGCGTATTTAATATTTTCTATAATGGTGGTTTTGCAAAGTCTCTACACCACCATAGCGAGATCATCCGCATACCATACTAAAAATACAAAAGATATTGACATAAAAATTGAAATAAATAACATACCAATTACCAGAACAAAACAGACAAAATACTTGGGAATAATAATAACAGAGAAACTAACAATGGATACAGAAACAAACAAAATATTAAAAGAAAGTGCAGCAACAATAGGAGCTGTCTATAAAGCCAAGAAATGCATACTAAAAGAAACTGCAATAAGTATATACTATTTACTATATTTATCAAAAATTAACTATTTAATAAATATATGGGGTGAGACAACAAAACCAAATATACAAAAAATACAAAGACAACAAAACAAAATACTTAAAATAATACATGAACTACTAAAGCTAACACCAACAGAAGAAGTATACAGAATAATCAACGAAACAACATTAACGAAAAAATAAAAATTGAAAAATGCAAACTAATATATAAAATTAAAAAATAAGAAATTAAAACAACTTTACAAATAATATTAAACAAAGAAATTCACGGACATAACACAAGAAGAAGAAGTAATATACATGTACACACAACAAGGACAGAAAAGGCAAAAAAAAAACAATATTAAGCAATGGACTATTCACATACAATGAACTACCTGAAAATATTAAAAAAACGAAAACTTATAAAGAATTTAAAACAAAAATAAAAGAACACTACATAATAACAAGACCAAAACAAACAAATAAATAAACAAACATGATAATACACACAAAATAAGATAAATGGAAAGAAAAAATAAAAATGGTGCCCCAAATACGAAGCTTTGCAGCTTACCATATATGGAAACGGTGTAAAGCAGCAAGTGGGGAGAAAAAAAAAGTTGTAATTATGTAAATTTATTATAATAAATTTAGTTAATAATAAAAAAAAAAAAAAAAAGTTGTATTCTCGGGCATGGTTTCTCTGAGCACCTCGTCGTAGTATGTGTTTCATAAGGTGTGGCCAAAAACAAAGCCTAGTGACACCCCGCTTGTCATTTTTAACTAGCCGCTGCTAACTTAGATTACTTTGTTGTAGAGGTAATTGCAAATCTGTCTAACAAGATACGGCTCACTCTTCTACAGTTTTATAATAATACTCTTCTACGGAACCGAGTTGAAGGCTTTTTGACATCCAGCGTCAACAACACTGCAAACTTATTTTTCATTTTGATTTCCTCTGCTATGCCTTTGACCTTTTAGATAGCGTCTACTGTTGATTTGCATTTTGTAAAACCATTCAGCTCAGGGGACAGTTTACCGGTTTTTAAAAGCTCTACCAGCAGTCTCTTATTTAAGATAAATTTAAAAAAAATTTACAATCTATTTAAAATAGTAGTCTGTAGGCTACTGCACCAATACTTTTAGCTGGTTTCTTAATTAGAACTAGCCTCGCCAGGTTTTATTTTTTAAAAAAGGAGTCTTTCTGTAACAGTGCGTTACTAAGATACCCTTGCTTTTCTTGGCGGTGGTTTACCTGCACGACGCTATTCTATAGAATCTTTTTTGGACTAAGGATTATAAAACAAGACCACAATTTGATCCTCCGCAACAATAGATTGCTGAACTTCTTCTTGTCCTCTCTTACAGAACTTCAAATAAAATTGAGCACTATCAACTCAAAGCTGTTTTTAAAAAACCAACAAAAGTTTTGTGACCCATCTTGCATTTACATTATTCATATCCAAATGAGTAATCAAGTATTTGGCAAATTGATGTACCTGATAGCCCCGATATTGCTGATAATTTTCTCACTTTTAGTTGGCAATCACTTTAGACCAGTTCTTTAATAACGGCGATTGACTTTTATGTGTTTACTGCAACTGGTCAGTCAGAATATGAGTAATCTTTTGAAGAATCATAGCCTCTCATCTTAAACCTTTTGGCTTATTTTTTCAAGTTGGAATAAGACGATGAATTTTTACTGTATACGCTATCCAATCTTTGTTTAATTTGGTGAGAGGTAAAACTTTCTATAGCAAAGAGCTTGATGACAAAAATTTTTACAATCTGGCATAGTTAAAACCTGTTTAGATATTACTACAAAACTAATTAAAGTAGTTGGTTAAAGTTGCACATGTACGTTAATAAAGCATCACACTTTACGTACAATATTTGAGATTTGGTCTAAAGTTTTAAATATTGTAGTATGGCGGTTACTTCATATGTATATAAATTTAAACATAAGCAATTACAAATACTACGTACAAAACAAAAATAAAAGAACACTACATAATAACAAGACCAAAACAAACAAATAAATAAACAAACATGATAATACACACAAAATAAGATAAATGGAAAGAAAAAATAAAAATGGTGCCCCAAATACGAAGCTTTGCAGCTTACCATATATGGAAACGGTGTAAAGCAGCAAGTGGGGAGAAAAAAAAAGTTGTAATTATGTAAATTTATTATAATAAATTTAGTTAATAATAAAAAAAAAAAAAAAAAGTTGTATTCTCGGGCATGGTTTCTCTGAGCACCTCGTCGTAGTATGTGTTTCATAAGGTGTGGCCAAAAACAAAGCCTAGTGACACCCCGCTTGTCATTTTTAACTAGCCGCTGCTAACTTAGATTACTTTGTTGTAGAGGTAATTGCAAATCTGTCTAACAAGATACGGCTCACTCTTCTACAGTTTTATAATAATACTCTTCTACGGAACCGAGTTGAAGGCTTTTTGACATCCAGCGTCAACAACACTGCAAACTTATTTTTCATTTTGATTTCCTCTGCTATGCCTTTGACCTTTTAGATAGCGTCTACTGTTGATTTGCATTTTGTAAAACCATTCAGCTCAGGGGACAGTTTACCGGTTTTTAAAAGCTCTACCAGCAGTCTCTTATTTAAGATAAATTTAAAAAAAATTTACAATCTATTTAAAATAGTAGTCTGTAGGCTACTGCACCAATACTTTTAGCTGGTTTCTTAATTAGAACTAGCCTCGCCAGGTTTTATTTTTTAAAAAAGGAGTCTTTCTGTAACAGTGCGTTACTAAGATACCCTTGCTTTTCTTGGCGGTGGTTTACCTGCACGACGCTATTCTATAGAATCTTTTTTGGACTAAGGATTATAAAACAAGACCACAATTTGATCCTCCGCAACAATAGATTGCTGAACTTCTTCTTGTCCTCTCTTACAGAACTTCAAATAAAATTGAGCACTATCAACTCAAAGCTGTTTTTAAAAAACCAACAAAAGTTTTGTGACCCATCTTGCATTTACATTATTCATATCCAAATGAGTAATCAAGTATTTGGCAAATTGATGTACCTGATAGCCCCGATATTGCTGATAATTTTCTCACTTTTAGTTGGCAATCACTTTAGACCAGTTCTTTAATAACGGCGATTGACTTTTATGTGTTTACTGCAACTGGTCAGTCAGAATATGAGTAATCTTTTGAAGAATCATAGCCTCTCATCTTAAACCTTTTGGCTTATTTTTTCAAGTTGGAATAAGACGATGAATTTTTACTGTATACGCTATCCAATCTTTGTTTAATTTGGTGAGAGGTAAAACTTTCTATAGCAAAGAGCTTGATGACAAAAATTTTTACAATCTGGCATAGTTAAAACCTGTTTAGATATTACTACAAAACTAATTAAAGTAGTTGGTTAAAGTTGCACATGTACGTTAATAAAGCATCACACTTTACGTACAATATTTGAGATTTGGTCTAAAGTTTTAAATATTGTAGTATGGCGGTTACTTCATATGTATATAAATTTAAACATAAGCAATTACAAATACTACGTACAAAACTAGCTCTACTTTGGTTAACTTATCCAAATTTATCTTAACTCTGTTATACTATTATCAAAATATGTTTTTATGTCTGAATAAAATATCGTTTGCCTGTGAAAAATTGTTGCAGATAATAAATAAATTCCGGGAAAATTGTTTCTATTTGTTGTAATTAAGTAACATGTTAATAATTAATATATTTTATCAATTTTGTAAAATTATCCGGTCAACACCCAACCTTTTATCATATAATAATATATATTAGATTTTTATCTTCTTAGTTTTAATATGTAGTATCAAAAACTAATAAACAAAATCTCACTTGCAGAAACTATAACGTTGAAGATGAGGTTTAAAGGATAATAACTTTTAATAATTGTGCGCAACTAAAACAATATTACAAAATGTAATTTTAGCAATTACAAATTTTGTAAAGCCAACAGTTTTAAGACTTTTTTAGTTGCACCCAAGAAATTGCTAAAATTGTTTTTGTACGTAAAAATCTTGTTGACATATTGACCAAATCTTGATCTTAACCACCCCAGAATAACCTTTGATACTCAAAAATTCCAAAAATGAATCTGTTATACCAAACAAGTATACACACATTGTGTCAAAAACTTTGCATCGTTTATTTCTCTATATAAACTTTGATCGTTGTAATTACTATGGTCGACTTAGTGTGTTATTGGGAATAGACACAATCAAAATAAAAATAATGATAAACAAATTTTATAGGAAAACATATGACATTTTAGTTTAATAATCTTAACTGGTACTGTATGCTGCGTTTAGCATACAATTGATTTTTATTTTATTATAAAGTAAACAAGGTTTGGTTTAAATAAATAATAATATAAAGTTTGTGTCATGTACACATTATTTTTAGCAATTAATACAAAAGGATATTAATAAAATATGAGCACATAATTACGTATAAAAATATAAAACATTTAGTATTAGTAAATAGCCCAAACAATCAAGTCATGTCGAACATTCCTGAGAATTTATCAAATATTTTAACACTTAGCAAATACATTGCATTATTGCCGCCATATAATGTAAAAACTAAACAATTTACAAAAGTACGGATATATGTGTGGTTTATACTAATCATATATTTAACATCGTTATCTTGGTATATTACGACTTACATACTTTACGAGCGTCAAGATTCATCATCAGTACCACTGACATATCTTCAATCAATTATGGGAACTATCATTAGCCTAAGTTCAATACTAGGATCATCTTATTGGAATTTTGAAAAAATAATCATTTTTTTTAAGACGTTTGATCATTTTGATAAACTTAATGCAAAGTTTGTGGTTATTAAAGTCAAAACTAATTTTATTAATTTTTTTTTAATTTTGACTCTTATACTAGTTTTTGTTAATACTATTACTGATTTGATTATAACCACATATTTTATTGATTTTTTAACTTATATTCAAGGTATGCATGCCTATTTAGAAATTTTTATCATTGCAATTGATTCTTTAATAAAAACAAGCTTGTTATTCAATATAAAACAAAGGATTGCATGCGTTAATAAAACTATTGATACTGATTTCACACAAAAAAATGATTGTAATTACAATAAGATTTTTGATGACATTAAAATGTTGCATCACACGGTTACGGATTTAGTAGATTTGTTTAATAGATTGTTTGGGTGGAATTTATTTCTTACAGTGATTTATATTGTGATTGGTATTTTGCAAATGATTTCATCATTCCTTGATCGTGTTTTTATATGGGAAAACGAAGAATTAGTAATTGCTTCATTTCGGATAACAATTGTAATCGTATGTACTTTAATAATTTCATATTATTTTAATTAAACATCTTATTTGTATTATAATATTTTCTTATTTTTTCAATATAAACTGTTTACAAAATAAACAATATGCTATTGATAAACATTATTAAATTTGATTGACATATTTAAAAATAAATTATTAAATTTTGATTCAATAAGAAAATTTAATACAAACATAACTAATAAAATTAGCTTCATATTTTATAACATAACCAACCTTATCTTTTATCTTACTTTTACTATACTATTATGTATTTTGTTTTTAGCTCAAATATAAGTATAAAATTTTGATAGTAATTGTTTGCGTGTGAATAATAGTTATAGATAATGATTTCCGGGAAAGTTTATAACTTTATCAAATTAATTATTTATTTGTAGTAACAATATAACGTGTTTTGTTGTTTTATGTTGAAAATAATATACAAAAACACAAAATTATTTAGTATTAGATCAACATTAAATATAATTTAGTAAACAATTTCTAATCATGTTGAAAATTTAGCAAATATATTATGTTATACCGCGTCACAATATACATCGGTTTAAGGCCGCTCACCTGCACGTTGGGTTGCAAAGATTATTAACAAAACTAATATTACTCTATTTGACATAAGATAACATTAAATAAAATTAATTTACTTTTATAAGCACCATATTTTAAAGAAAGTAATGTCCAATTGACATCTGCATTTTGGTTAATTTTTCAATATTCAAAAATAGTGAGCAAAAAATTGATGGTTACGTTGGCTGTATGATAAGTGGCTTCGTCTTATTGAAACTTAATGTCTATTAACGGTAACGGCGGCTTTTTGCCCATTAAAAAAAAAAAAAAAATAGCTCTATAATGCCGCCGGACCAAAAACCACACCAAAAGGTTACTTGTTGTGGATGCATAGACTTTTCAATAGTCATGTGTCATGATTCTCAGATCTTCAAATGCAACAATTTTGCTTATTAACATAGTCTCCGAGATGAAAATGAGCTTTATTGAAAATCACATTTTTTTATAAAAATGCTCATCTTTGGCCAAACAAACTTTAGCCCACACTGAAAACACATTGGATGGTCATGAGTAGAGACCGGATTAAAAAGCATTAAAAATACGAAAAAAAGCGCTTAAAGGGCATAAACATGTAACTTAAAAAGCATTAAAAAAGCACCAAACATGTAAAAAAGCATTAAAAAAACATGAAACAATTGAAAAAAAAAAGAAAACTTAAAAAAATCAAAACAATAAAATATTTTAAATATTTTAACAAAGGTTTTATAACATTTATATTTACAACAGTTTCAGTGATGATATTTTTCACACACATTATAAATAATATAAAAAAACTTTTAAATAACTAAAAAAAAACTATCCACAAAAACAGTTAATAATTAAATGTTGTTCTAAGTGTTCAACTGTAAATTTCTGCATTCGATCATTAAAATGTTTTTGAAGGAGAAAAGACTTCTTTTGACAGGCACACTTGTTATTGTTACATGTTTAAATTTTGTTTTAAAAACTAGATTTATATCAAAATCTGGAACATTCTTTCCACTCAAAATTCAGTTTATTTTATTAAATGTAGATAAACTTCCATTTTTCAAATATTTATCTTCAGATTTTGATTTTACCGTTTGCCCAATATATCCTAGTACTTTTAAAATTGCATCTTTAAAATTTCTAATTATATTTAGACTTTCATTTATCGTCTTTTTCTGTTTTTCTAGCAATTTTATAGCATGACTCAGAAAACCGTAATTAGCTATTAAGAAAGCTAAATTATTTTGATTTTTTTTTTTTTTTAACTGCTTGGCTGTTTTTCACTGATTTGCTTGCAAGATTCAAAAATTGTATAACAAGGTTTTTAAAATTTTTGACATTGAGAGAATCCCCGACTTACCGATTATTTTGAAAATTATAAAATTATTTGACTAGTTTGAAGAGTTGGTACTAAAATACGATAGAAACTCAGCCGGGATTTACAAAATTATATTAATCTTGTCTAAATAATATTTTTAAAAATATGCAAGATCTCGATTGCTTTACGTTTTCTAAAGAAGAAATAATTTACGTTATTTTATGTACATTTCAATCCACTACATTTCACTGATTTACACAAAAAACTGATTTATCAAAAAAAAAACACCGAAACTGAAGATAAAGCTTAAAAATAAGCACAAAATTTTAAAATAAGCACCAAATTAAAAAAAAATACTAAAAAAGCAAAAAAAAGCGTAAAAAACTTAGTGCCAAATGGTTACATTCTTTACAATTTGTGCATATATTTAAAAATATTTAAATATATTTAACTATTAAGCGAAAGCATAATACCTAGGAATCCGCTCTCTAATGATATATGTTGTGATTGTTATTAAAATTATCATTTCGTGATCCTGCTTATATATAAGATAATGAATTGTTAGTAATAACTATACTGTGGACATCAATTGTAATTGTAAGTACTTTAATAAATTTGTATACGTTTTTTGTTAAAAATATTTCTTACTTGTTCAACGTCAGTATATATGTATATGGCCATGTACGAAATAAGTTTTTTTTCTACTCCCTTCTATATATTGTCACTTTTATTCACGCCTAACTGAATGGATATGTATCATGTATCTACTCTAGTGTGGATATGATATGCCGTACCAACCAGAAAAACAAAAAATACAAATCTCAATGTTTATTTGATTACGTCGCTAAATACAAATGATTATTTTATTTGTAAAATGCCAAAAATAGATTAAAAACGTCTAGTTTATTAACTGTTATTTAACAATAAAGCTTAAAAACATTTTGTATTAAATATTTTAACAGCATAATTTACCTAAAATTGTAGGTAGTTTTGAATTTGATAATTATGCGAAAAGTCAGATGTCAAACATAACCTGAATTTATTTCAATATAAAATAATGTTAAATGATTAATTGAAAAGTTTTAAAATATCTTTTAGATGTTTATCAGTCGTAGAAAAAGTAACCTGTACAACTCGAGTAGAATGCCCATATCGCACGAAGAGGAATTTGGAGCTCGACGCTGCAGGCGGAGTGCTCCAAACGTCTATCCACTCTTGTTATACAAAATACTATTTTTTTGCTCAAACCACTGAAAATGCCTTTCTCTACAAGAATCTTGATTATGTGAATTTTTCAGATTTTTTTAGTGAGCCTTTTTTGAGTATTAAGCAATCAAAATTTGAAGAAACCGAGATTTTAGAGTTTTTTTAGATTTTGTGATCATTTGTAACTTCTCAGGATTGCATTTTTAGAAAATACTTACAAAAAACTTTTTGTTAAATTGTCCAGAGAATAAGTTTTTAATTTTTTTTTTTTTTTTAATTTTTTAGAACTTTAATAGACAGTTTTTCTTAAAAAAAATAAAAAGTTTTATGTATTTTTTTTTTCAAATATAGATAAAAACATGTTTTTATATGTGGAAAAGACACCCTAAAAATTTCAAGAAGTGCCGTGTGCTACATTTTGAGATATCTTACAATGTATCTACAAAAATACTTAAAAAAGGCTTAAATTTTAAATTAACATTTTTTGATCGTTTGTAACTTCTCAGGATTTTATTTAAAAAAAGTATATATAATTTTTTTCTTCAAATTTGTTTAAAGAATAAGTTTTCACAGACATAATTTCTTTTTCTTTAAATTTTGAAAATGTTGCAGAACTTTAAATGACAGATTTTCATAAAAAAATGATGGGTATTTTTTTTTTTTTTTATTTGAAAAAAATAAAATTCCTATAATATTTTTTTTTAGAAAAATTCTTTCTTTTTGTTTAACAAACTTTTCAAAATTCAAAGAAAAACAAATTTTATTTGCAAAAACTTATTATTTAGACAATTTAAAAAAAAAAAATTAAATTTTAAATTTTATTCCTAAAAATGCAATCCTGAGAAAAAATGTAAAAACACTCAAAAACTTCATTTTTTTTAAATTTTGCTTGTTTATTACTCGGAAATGGTTTTTATTCCGTACACTTCACTCATACATTGCCATATGCAAATGCTTAGAACCTTTTTTTTATTGATGTATTTTAAGACCATAAGTAGGCCTACATTTTTTGTCATTAAATTATATAAAGTGCACATAAGCGTTAAAGGTGAGAATTGGTTGATTCCACAAAAGCCGGAACAAACATACAAAAAGAGAATACAAACAATTTATTAAATGGATAGAAGAATTTAATATTATTAAAAATAGATGACATTTATGTATCACATTAAATTTGAAATGATTTTTCTTGTATAGAATAAATTTCGTGTTACACTTATAGCGTTTTCCACTCGTCGCTCGGAGCAGAGCTGGTGCGAGTTAGCTCGAGCAGTGCGTGTTCCACTGGGTAGCACCGACAATTTTAAGCTTGAGCTGATGCAAAATTCTTGTTCTTGCTCCCTGAGAGCTCGAATTTTTAGATCCGTGATCATACTACGGTGCTACTTGAAATAACATGACATTGACAATTGATTATTTTGATACATTCTGTAATAATAAATTCCAGTATTTTATCAGCTATTGTCGCTGAGATAATTTTTGAATCGTCAGATAGTAGCAATGATGAATTAATTTAAATTCAAAAACATTAAAATGAAATTAGAATTTATTGCGGGTCTTATCATAGCAAAACAGCACAAAACACTATTTTGATTGTTTTACTGCTCCGAGCAGCTGCGGCTCAAAAACGGAAAACCGTGCAAATGCTTGTTTAAGCTTGCTCGGTACCTGCACGAGCCGATATAATACCAGTAGAAAACGCTATTAGTTATTAAAATTTGTTTTTTATATAACTAATGCAACGCACGCTAATCCTCTCAACTACCACACCGTGCTTTAACGTCGTGTATTAATTAATTAATCTAACACTAATTTATTAAAGGAATGGCTATTGCTATTGCAACAGATACAGACTCTTCTTTTTTTTGTCATAAAATGCACATAGTTATTATTATTATACAAAATATATTAATAAATAATTAACAAATATCTAGTTTCTTTTTAGCATAGCTTAACTGGTAATGCCAAAGTCCTTATATTTACACTTTAACTAACACATTCCCAATGTATACTAATACTAATGTGTATATAACTGCGTTTTACTAGTGTGTTCTGTTTTGTATACAACCTTAAGGCTTAACCGCCCAGTGTAAGTTTTATAATTTTTTGCCGTTATTCTGCAACCCTATCTTTATCATCCTCCATGTATCTTTGCCTTTAAGCATTTGCTCCATCATATTTTTTGCTGTCAAATCTAAACCTGCAGTTGTCCTTTGCCTTGTGCACTGTACATGATCTGTACAGGTGTATCAACTTTGACAAAGTATACGCACTGACCACTCTCCACTATGTTTATTTTTTTCAGGTAAACTTGAAAGCAGTCGTGACCTGTCAAGATATGGGTAAAGTGGTATCCTGCTTTTCCGTGTTTCCTCGTAACTTATGAAATTACTTTTAAAATTAGCTTCTTTGTTCATCTTCCCATGTTATTTTTTGCGTTCCATTTAACTTGCTTATTTTAGCTTTGGTCACCGTTTTCTGCGCATTCTAGTTTGTCCAGCCGCGTATTTTTTTCCAGGACCGTAAGGTGTATAGGGATAGTCTCTGCTACCACCTGTATGGCTCTGGTGGACAGAGTCCGGTACGTGCTTGCCACACGTAATACTTTTTTTTTGTACCCTTTTTGATATTTTTCTGTACTTTTGGATTTGTGCAAAGTTGTTCAATAATAATCAATCTGGTGCCGTTCTGGCTCTTGGATCACTCTTTTGTGGAGGTAGTCGCAAATTTGTCTAACAAAAAACGTCATCATTTGCCTTCTCACTAGTTTCATAATATAGCCTTTCTACGGAGCTAAGCTAAAGACATTTTTGACGTCCAGCCAGCATCAACAACACTGCAACTTATTTTTTATTTTTGCTTTCTCCGTTATGCTCTTGACTTTTTAGATGGCGTCTACCGTTGACCTGCCTTTCGTAAAACCATACTGTTTAAGGGACAGTCCACTTGTTTTTAGTTGCTCTTTCAGCAGTCCCTTTTTTAAGATCAGTTCAAAGAGTTTTTCCGAGTTATTTAGAACGCATAGTGATCTGTAGGCTACTGCACCGATACCTTTAGCTGGTTTCTTAATTAGGACGAGTCTTCTCAATTTCCACTCTTTGGAAAATATTCATTCTTTATTCCATAAAATTTCTTTTAGACAAAGGATTATAATACAAGACCATAATTTCATCCTCCGCAACAATAGATTGAAAAAATTCATTAAGGCCTCCCTTACAGAGCTTCAAATAAGAGCATAATCAACTCAATGCTGTTTTTGAAAAACCGACAAAAAATTTGTGACCCATTTTGAATTTTCTTTATTCATACCAAATTGGTCATCAAGTATTTGGCAAATTGATGTACCTGACAGCCCTGATATTGCTGATATGTTCCTCAGTTTTAGTCGGCAATCACTTTGTAACTATGTAACATGTTAAAAATTAATATATTTTATTAATATTGAAAAATTAACCGGTCAACACGCAACTTTTTATTATATAATAATATATATTAGATTATTGTTTCCTAGTTTTAATATATCATAAAATAATAAACAAAATCTCACTTGCAGAAACTATAACGTTGAAGATAAGATTTAAAGGTTGAACAATAGTAACTTTTAATAATTGAACGCAAATAAAACAATATTACAAAATTGTAATTTTAACAATTTCAAATTTTGTAAAGCCAACAGTTTTAGGACTTATTTAGTTGTACCCAAGAAATTGCTAAAATTGTTTTTGTACGTAAAATTCTTGTCGACA
The DNA here is from genome assembly GCA_963932245.1 of Tachinus rufipes. NCBI lineage: Eukaryota > Metazoa > Arthropoda > Insecta > Coleoptera > Staphylinidae > Tachinus > Tachinus rufipes. Next base: position 14,599,674 of record OZ010744.1, read on the forward strand.
TATTGACCAAATCTTGGTCTTAACCACCGCATAATACTGAAAAAATTTTAATACTTAGAAATTCTAAAAATTTATCTGTTATGCCAATGAAGTATACCCACATTGAGTTAAAAAGAAACTAAAGAAATATATCTGAACGGTCCTACCACGGCGTCTTCGTGCAGCGTACAGCTGGCACAGCTAGTTGTTGCGGCTCTTGGTAATAGGGATATTGGTTTCACGAAGTCAGTTAATGTTAACTATAAATTTTGCATCATTTATTTCTCTATATAAACTTTGATCGCTGTAATTACTATGGTCGACTTAGTGTGTTATTGGGAACAGACACAATCAAAATAAAATTAATGATAAAAATTGCTAATAGGAAAACTTAAGAGCATTTTATTTTAATAATCTTAACTATTACTGTATGCTGTGTTTAGCATATAATTAATTTTTATTTTAATATAAATTAAACAAGGTTTGGTTTAAATAAATAATGATATAAAGTTTGTGTCATGTACACGTTACATACAGCAATTAATACAAAAGGATATTAATAAAATATGAGCACATAATTACGTATAAAAGTATAAAACATTTAGTATTAGTAAATAGCCCAAACAATCAAGTCATGTCGAACATTGCTGAAAATTTATTAAATATTTTAACACTTAGCAAATACATTGCATTATTGCCGCCATATAATGTAAAAACTAAACAATTTACAAAAGTACGGTTGTATGTGTGGTTTATACTAGTCATATATTTAACATCGTTATTTTGGTATATTACGTCTTACATACTTTACGAACGTCAAGATTCATCATCAGTACCACTGACATATCTTCAATCAATTTCGGGAACTATCATTAACCTTAGTTCAATACTAGGATCATCTTATTGGAATTTTGAAAAATTATTAATTTTTTTTAAAACGTTTGATCTTTTTGATAAACTTAATGTAAAGTTTGTTATTATTAAAGTCAAAACTAATTTTATTAATTTTTTTTTTATTTTGACTCTAATACTAGTTTGTGTTGTTGCTATTACTGATTTGATTATAACCACATATTTTAATGATTTTTTTACTTATATTCAAAATATGCATATGTATTTAGAAATTTTTATCATTACAATTGATTCTTTAATTAAAACAAGCTTGTTATTTAATATAAAAAAAAGGATTGCATGCGTTAATAAAACTATTGATACTGATTTTACACAAAAAAGTTATTGTAATTACGATCAGATTTTTGATGACATTAAAATGTTGCATCTCACGGCTATGGATTTAGTAGATTTGTTTAATAGATTGTTTGGGTGGAATTTATTTTTTACAGTGATTTATATTGTGATTGGTATTTTGCAAATGATTTCAACATTCTTTGATCGTGTTTATATATGGAAAAGCGAAGAATTAGTAACTGCTTCATTTTGGATAACAATTGTAATTGTAAGTACTTTAATAATATCATATTATTTTAATTAAACATCTTTATTATAATTTTTTCTTATTTTTTCAATATAAACTGTTTACAAAATAAACAATATGCTATTGATAAACATTAATAATTTGATTGTCATATTTAAAAATAAATTAATAAACTTTGATATAATAAGAAAATTTAATACAAACATTACTAATAAAATTAGCTTTATATTTTATAACATAACCAACCTTATCTCTTATCTTACTTTTACTATACTATTATGTATTTTCTTTTTAGTTCAAATATAAGTATAAAATTTTGATTGATAATGTTTGCGTGTGAATAATAGTTATAGATAATGATTTCCGGGAAAGTTAATAACTTTTTCAAATTAATTATTTATTTGTAGTAACAATATAACGTGTTTTGTTGTATTATGTTGAAAATAACATACAAAAACACAAAATTAATTAGTATCAGATCAACAATAAATATAATTTAGTAAACAATTTCTAATCATGTTGAAAATTTAGCAAATATATTACTTAATATATTATTATACCGCGTTACAATATAAATCGCTTTAAGGCCGCTCACCTGCACGTTGGGTTGCCTAGATTATTAACAAAACTAATATTACTCTATTTGACTTAAGATAACATTAAATAAAATTAATTGACTTTTATAAGCACCATATTTTAAAGAAAGTAATGTCCAATTGACATCTGCATTTTGGTTAATTTTTCAATATTCAAAAATAGTGAGCAAAAAATTGATGGTTACGTTGGCTGTATAACAAGTGGCTTCGTCTTATTGAAACTTAATGTCTATTAACGGTAACGGCGGCTTTTTGCCCATTAAAAAAAAAAAAAATAGCTCTATAATGCCGCCGGACCAAAAACCACACCAAAAGGTTACTTGTTGTGGATGCATAGACTTTTCAATAGTCATGTGTCATGATTCTCAAATCTTCAAATGCAACAATTTTGCTTATTAACATAGCCGCCAAGATAATTTTGGCTGAGCGCACTAAACTAGAACTTGAACGTGTTGTTTTATCTACTAACAATTCAGTTTAGCAAACTTGTTTTACAAATTGGTCCACAATCTGAGTTGAAAGCACTTTTTTTATCAAATTTGTTTTGTAAATTTCTTACTGTTTGAGTAGAAGACTCATTACTTTGGAAGTAGGTTTTTATTATTTTCCCACTTTGTTTAAGCGTCCCATTTTGTAAATGTCAAACATAAAACTAAATTTCTGTCAACTCATAAATGTTATTAAATTTTTGAATAAGAAAATAAACGGTAGTTGAAGTTTTAAACGTTACATAAACTATAAACTAGATTTGCAACAAGTTAGTAGTCTAATACTGTCAAATATATGAATTATAAACAAATTTGATGTCAAGTTTGCAGTATGATATGTTAACTGTCACTTTGAGAAAAAATGCCTTACAAATATGTCATATGAACTGATAATTCCTAATTTAAAGAAGCAACTGTTAACTGTTTTTGATTAGTTTTATATTAAATGTTAACTATCAAGTTGAAGAAACATTTGTCAACTATTTCTCAAATTTGACCCAAAAACTGTTAAATATATAAACTATCAGCAAAGTTTAAAACAAGTTTGCAGTATGATATTCTTCTTCTTCTTCTTCTTCTTCAGCTTGTATTTACCCAATTTTGGACAAAGGCTTTTTTTAAATTCTACCACACGGTCCTATCTTTAGTTTTATGTTGCCACAAATAGCCAGCGACTTTTCGGATGTCGTCTTTGCATACTTTTATTAGAGGTCCGTAGTCTTCACAGCATAATTCGTATTGTCCACTTTGCTGGGTCCTGCTTTGCTACATGGCCTGCCCAGCTTTACTTAAAGTTAGCAACTTGTATGATAACATTCTCGACACTTTCTGGTGTTTTGAATGTGATCCTTTAGGCTTACACCTAACATGGCCTTTTCAATTGCTCTTTGGCAAGTTTGCAGTTTGTCTGCTGATCTGTTGGTAAGGGTAGTTGTTTTAAGACTATACATAGTTATGGTGATGATGCACTTATTGTTCACCTCTTTTTTAGTTCATATGGAATGCTCTGATTTTTTATGTAACTTAGTTTACCGAATGTTGCCCAACTCATCCTAATTTTGCGTTTTACTTTGGCGCATAGGTTTTCTTTTCTAAATCAAATCACATAACCTAGGTACACATACTTTGCTACGTTTTCTACTACATTTTGTTCTATGGATATGGAAGTTTTAAAACCACTCATAGTTTTGGTTTTTTGAGGTTTATCTTAAGTCCGATTTTTTTGAATGCTAAATTTAGTTGTGTGAGTATACTTTTAACTCCCTGATGTCCAAGCTAATATGAAAATTTTTGTTGGCAAAGCGCAAATAGTTCAGATGTTTCTCATTAATGTTTATAACGTTCTTCTTCTAGTCTAAGCATTTAAAAACATTTTCCGTTGCTAGCGTAAAAAGTTTTGGTAAAATGGTATCACCCTGTTTCACTCCTCTTCTAATAGAAACCGTGTTAGTAACAGTGTTATCGTCCAGCTTAATTTAGAGTGTCGCGTTTTTATAGAAGTAATTTAGTAGGTTTAAGTATCTGGAGTCAATAGGGTTGATGATATAGGACTTTTGCTTCTAACAAAAAACTGAAAAGAACACGCTGGATAGATACTAATACGTTTTTGCGTGCGTTGCTTCAATTTTGTATAAGGATACAGTTTTTTGGGTAGAGACATTATCTTCCAATGGAAAAAAAAGAGTTTACGCCAAAGTAATGCAGTGTACCAGTCAATTTGTGCACTACGCTATTAACACATTTAGTAAAAAAAAGGATTTGTTTTGAACAGCTTTTTTTCTTAGCAAAAAAATAAACATAACACGTTTGGCCAGGTTACTTTGAGAAACGCCAAACCGTTAAAAAACGAATTAAAGTAAACTTGATTTTGGGCAGTTCTATATTTGAAAATTGGTCTTTTAGAAGCTAATTTGTTAAAAATATTTCAAATACCAAAAAAAAAACATTTTCAAAATTTGGTGCCGGTTGATGAAGTCGCTGCTGCAAGCGCAAAAACTAGCAAACAAAAAGCAAAATTGATTTAAACGACAAAAAAAAAATTGAAAAGAGCTTTTTTTTATTAAACTATGTGTTTTTCTTTTGGATTAAATGTTTTTAAATTGAATGTCACTAACTAAAAAGTCATACAATGTACAAAAAAAAAAGATATGTGAGATAATTAACTGATTAAAAAATACCGTATTTAATAGTTTAGAAAAAATGTACAACATAAATTAGTATACTGTTCATTTTGTTTTTTTGAAATCTCAAAATTTACGCGTTTAGATAATGAATAAATATTTATTATTTAAAAGATTTTTTTTTTCTTTCTTGAGACTTGTATCTTTTCTAGTGTGCATTATATAACCTTTTAGTTAATCACAATTAATTAGGAAACATAAAATGTAGTAAAAACAATTTTATTTATTGTTTGATAAGGTCAAAACTTACTTCAGTCCAAGAATGTTTTGAGAATTCCAGAATTTTACTTTAAAATGATTCTAGGTTAGACAAGATAGAATGAAGCAACTACGCTTTTAATTTGGACATATGTCATTAAATAAATTTAATCAACAATCAAACAAAATAAATACAAACAATTTAAAAGATTTTACAAAATAAAATAAAGTCAAGGAGTTTAAACAACATAAAAATGTTTTTGAACGTTAACAAGTAAAACACATTTGTTGAAACTTTTACATTAAAAACTAGATTTAAACAATCTGTAAATATAATTGATGCTTGTGACCTTTACTACGTGATAATTTATAATAATAAAATAATAAAACAAGTTACAATGTTCTTTATCACAAATTTATTCTTACGAATTCATTACTAGTTCTGGCTTAACTAAAAATTAAACAACAACATTAGAAATAAATATCTAAACTACAAAGTTAGAAGGGGGCAAAGTTACAAAAAGTGATTGACCTATAAACAAATTTCATGTTAAGTTTAGAAAGCACATTTGATACGGATTTGGTGACTGTGCTGAAATATGTAAGACAAATGAATCTTGAATTGACTGTTTCCTTTATTTAAGGATATACGTTTTTAAAGGTTTTTTCTTTAATTTTCTTAGTTATTACCTTCTCTATGGTATTGATGGGATAGCCATTGTTGAACGCAATTTGTTTGGTTGTCTTTAATTCTATATTTTGGTCTTTTTGTGACATTGGAGTTGTAATTGCATTATAAACCATTAAATTCTACGCCGCCATCTTATGATTATAGAGCTGAAAATTATGCTATCTGTAAATGTTGGTTTCCTAAAAATTTATTATTTTGTTTAGTTTTTGCTTTATTAACTTTTGATTCTACTGTAAATTGAATCTTGAAATGGATGCTGTTTATGAATTGTTAGAAATTGGAGAGTTGTCTTTGTGTGTCTTTGAAGCAAGCAAAGATGTCATCTACATATTTATACCAAAAATGAATGTGTGATTTAGCCAGCCAAATTTTTTTTAATGTGTGATTATTGACTTATAAGTAGCTTATTAGTCTCGGAAACAACTAAATTTTAAAATTTATTTTGTGTTGATAGTACGGTTAAAAATGTTAAAAGTTTTGGTTCTACATCTTTAAACTGTCACTGAATAATTGTTAGAATTCTTAGCAAGCTTTGTACTACAAGTAAAGATGTGCTCTTGACATAAAAACTAACTGATAGAATGTGAAATGCAGATCAATTTTCTGCTGTTTTAAATAATATAATGTATATTCCATTACACCGTGTTTGAGTAAACAAAAAATAATATATAATTTTTTTTTTTTAAATAAATACCTTAAAATTACACTGCAATTATTATAAAAGTACATTAAAGTAATACAACAATATGATTATATATAGTATTTGTAAATAACTCAAACAATTAAGCTACTAGAATAATATTTAGTACATAAAGTTCTTACCATGCCGAACGTTGTTGAAAATTTATCAAAAGTTTTAATATTTTGCAAATACATTGCATTATTACCGCCATACACCGTAAGAAAAAAACAATTTACAAAAACACGCTCATACTTATGGATTATCATAGCCATTTACTTAACATCATTATCATGGGAATTTATTGCTTACATGTTATACGTACATCAAAATGCCATATCATTTCCTGTGACGTTTGTTAAATTTATTTCGGCTATTTTCATGAACATCAATTCAATTCTAGGAACTTTTTATTGGAATTTTGAAAAACTACAAATTCTTTTTAAGAAGTTTTATATATTTGATAAAAATATTGCAAGATTTAATGTTAGTAAGGTTAATATTAATTATACAAGTTTGCATTTGATTCTGAACCTAATATCAATTATTGTTGTTGCTATTGCTGAAATGATTATAAGCATCTACTTAATTTCATTTATTTATTATATCACATTTATGCATACCAAAGTAGATATTTTATTCATTGCAACTTCTGCTTCAATTAAAACAAGCTTGCTTCATAATATAAAACACAGGATTTTGAGGGTTAATGAAACAATTAATAAAATTGATTTTACAAAAAACAATGATTGTAACAATGTTAAAATTTTGGATGACATTATAATGTTGCATCACACGGCTATGGATTTAATAGATTTGTTTAATAGATTGTTTTAGTGGAATTTACTTCTTACAGTAGTTTATGTTATGTTTAATATTTTGGAACTTATTTCTTTATTTCTTGATTCTACATTTGCATTTGAAATAAATTTGACAACAATTGCTGTAATTTGGACAACATTTAAAACCGTAAGTAATTTGTTTTGTTTTATAATTAAAACACATAATAATTTTTTTTTTAATAATTTAATTTAAATACTAATAGTTTATAAATCTTGACATAAAATAATTGTAATTTTCTTATTACTAAAGAATTGAGTACTCTCGGTAAAGATTTATAATTTTATGTTTAAGTAAAAATACATTAAATATGTTTTTTATTCCTAATTCTCAAATTTTAGAATTCATGAAGCAAAAGTTTGCATTAAGATATGATTAAATTGTTTAAATATAATTTTTCTAATAACTAACAATTGGGTTGGTAGATGGGAACTTAATTTAATTTGTAGGCAAGTTATTTCTTCTACTGTGGCCTACCCACCCGCTCAAGTGTTAGTCATCAACGGATCTATTGTTTGTCCCACCTCTTGTGTGTTTGGATTTAGATTTGAGAGAATTATTTAACAATAAATCTTTTGATAACTAACGCTAGGGTGGGTTGCCAAGAACTAAATTTAATTTGTGGATGAGTTATTTCTTCTACTGTAAACCATTCATCTGCCCAACTGTTAATCATGAAAAGAGCTATTGTTTGTCCCACCTCTTGTGTGCTTTGAACTAACTAAAAATGAATTTACAAATTTTAGTAATTAGCTTTATATTCTATTCGTAGGAAGGTTAAAATATATTTGTTCTGTATAAAAATTTATTTCTAAAATATAAACTTTTTCAATAGTTTTAAAATAATTTCAATTCAATATAAATATATAAATTCTTTCAATTTTTTTCATTCACTATCTACAATACCATTCGTGTACTTGGTTTGACCTTATCAATTTTATTTACAATGAGAATAAAAACTTAAGTCATCAATGTCATACAAATATACGCTCTAATCGCATTAATATTAAAGCAGACTTTCGTTTATCATCTAAATATAAATGTATTTCATTTATTTCCAAAACAAATCAGTTTGTATAAGTGCACCGTAATTGAAAGCATTGTCGTATAATTGCTTGAAATAATTAATTAATTAGTGCCCGCTATAAGTGTTAAAAATTAATAAAATTTTGACAATTTGTGTGTTACATAGTAGACTTAATTGTGGTGAAATTAGAAATATTTAGAACTAAAATGAAAAATGGGGTAAATTTCATCAATTCTTTCGGTAAAGTATAAATTAACAATTTATCATATCTTATTTATAAAAGACGAATTACTAGACGACTTAAATAAATTATAAAACATTGTACAACATTGCATACAAAACGCAATTCATTAAAATTGTTGGTGCAACTTCAAAATGAAAAAATGTACATTCTGGTTAATATACAGGGGAGTCGGGAGAAACGGACCAAACTCCAGAAGTGTATTCTACACGTGAAAATAATGTAGAAAAATTCAAATGTTGTTATCCGATTTTTATTTGTTATTAAGTTACAGCGTAATTAAAAGTTTACAAAATTTTATACATTAACGTTTTGGTTATCATAGCGGTCTTATAATAATTGTTCAAAATAACCACCATTTATCTCTAAACATTTTCTGCTTTGTCAACGAAGAGCGCCTGATGGTCTCCTGATGCAGTCATGTCTTTGTTTAAAATTGGCTGCAGCATTTCTAATACGTAGAATTAGTCCATCCCGAGTGTCCACTTTTACTTTGTACACTTTATTTTTGAAACAGCCCCTAGACAATAATCTAATGCTGTGAGGTCTGGAGATTTTAGAGGCTAACTAGTAGGACCACTGCGACCAATCCAACGCCCTGGAAACCTTTTGTCCAAATGTTGCTTGACCTGACGAGCAAAATGTGCAGGAGCTCCATTGTGCTGGTAGTACTTTTGTATTCTGATGTTTAAAGGAACATCCTCTAGTAGTTAATGTAATTCAATTTGTAAAAAAATTAAATAGTTGGCTCTAGTGAGGCGATTTTTTAGTATGAATGAGCCAATTAAATAACTATTGACCATACTACACCACACGTTTACCAAAAACTTATGTTACTTTCACTTTTGACTGTTGCGTAGGGATTTTTGTCTGACTATACATGACAGTTGTGAGTATTATTAATGCCATCACAGATGAATGTAGCTTAATCTGTAAAAAGTATGCGCGATACAACACTAAAATTATTATTTATCCACCGACATAATTCCATATGTATAGAATAATCTTCCAGTTGTAGGTGCTGTACTCTCTGTACATGGTGTGGATGTAAGCCTTGCTCGTGGAGTGTGTTTATTACTCTTGTTTGTGAAATACTCAATTGAATACTAATTCTTTGTGAGCTGGTCGTTGCATCTTCTGCTACTACATTCAGAATATTTTCTACTTCTTTTAAATCTTGTCGAGTAGTTTGTTCAGATGTTATGTTAACACTGGGAAGCTTTCCGGTCTCGCACAGTTTGTTGAAATCTCTGATAAATACATTTTTATTAGAATTTCTCTGATGTGGAAACCGTTGACAATATTCTTCTACAGCAGCTGTAGCATTTCTATTACAAAAACCATAAACAAACACCATATTTGCATATTCTTAATTTGAATAAGTGTGTGGCATTTTGTAACACTTTAATCGTACAAACAAAATAAACGTTAAATTTCCGTCACACTGACACATTATCAGAACAAAAAAGCTATCAAATGTTTTAGAACGTCGAACATGGCATACTAGATAAAAAAATTTAATTATGTTATAACTTGAAAACAAATAAAAATTGGATAACAACATTTAAGTTTTTTACATTATTTTCATGTGTAGAAAACATTTCTGGAGTTTAGTCCGTTCCTCCCGACTCACTCTGTATATAGTTAATACAAATAACATATTTTTTTGCCAAATTAAAATCATTTGCAAATATTTATAATGCTCATCTAGAATAACAAACGCCTTCTTAGATACCAATTTTTTGCTTATAGAAATCTGATGGTATTCACTTGCCAAACATAGTGTTGTCCATCTATTAATTATTACAGTACTGACGTTTAATTCTTTATATTTCAAATTTTTTTTGATTGGACTAGCATAATGCAAAACAGGCGACTTCCGAAATACCCCTGTGGATAAAGAGCAAAATCTTAATTAGTCATTTCAGTGATTGAACTCAAGACTGCTTCTATGATATGCAGGCGCTCTATTATTAAGCTATCACACATTAAATTAATTTTTTGTTTCTATTTTATACTACATATTATACATTTGCTCACAACTAGTTATAGCGTCTCTGTGCATCTTACGTTTCTGTCAACTTTGAATGTTGTATTTTTTTACGTCATATTAGTGTGTTAATGTGAGCAAAATAAACATAATAAATATAAATTAAACACAAACACTTTACATAAAATACAAAATCATTAGGTGGAAGATTTAAGAAATATAATAATATAATATGAATAATCTAAAAAAAAACTTATTTGTATGCTATACAAATGAGATTTTTTAATATAAAGTAAGCAAAGTATACACAATACATACACACTAAACATACACCAATTACTCGTAATATAAAAAAAAACATTAAATTATTACTACATAATTATGTGGTATAAAATAGTAATATATAAAAGTATAAAACATTCAGTATTTGTTAATAATCCAAAGAATCAAGCCATGCCGAACGTTGCTGAAAATTTATCACAAGTTTTAACATTTAGCAAATACATTGCATTATTACCGCCATACAATGTAAAAAATAAACAATTTATAAAAGCACGCTTATATTTATGGTTTATTGTGGTCATATATTTAACATCGTCAATTTGGTTTATCACTGGTTGCATTTTATACGAACTAGAAAATTCAGCATCATCATTACCTGTGACAAACATTAAATGCATTTTGGGTACTTTCATTAATCTCATTTCAATAATAGGAATGTCTTATTGGAATTTTACTAAAATACAAAATTTTTTTGAGACGTTTTATATGTTTGATGAAAATATTGCAAGATTTGTTATTAATAAAGTTGATATTATCTATACAAGTCTACATTTAATTCTAGTCTCAACAACAGTTTTTGTTCTTATTATTGCTAACATAATTTTATGTACATATACATATTCAATTACTTATTTTATTAAGTATTTTATGCATTTGTGTTTTGAAGTTTTTATCATTGCAATTAATGCTTTAATTAAAACAAGTTTGTTACGTAATATTAAGCAAAGAATTATATGGGTTAATGAAACTATTGATAAAATTGATTTAACAATAAACTGTGAAGATAATTGTGTTAAAATTTTGGATAACATTATAATATTGCATCACATGGCTATGGATTTAGTAGATTTGTTTAATAGTTTGTTTGGTTGGAACTTATTTCTTATAATGATTTATATTATGATTGTTATATTGGAAATGATTTCTTCATTACTCGATGGTGCGTATGCGTGGGAAATTGAAATGTTTATCATTCATATACTATGGACAACAATTATAATTGTAAGTATTTTAACACTTTTATTTTGTTTTACTTAACATGCCTTTTAATCTGTCTGCAAGGTAAACAAAATGTTATTAACAAACATTATTAGTTCTGAAAATAAATAAATAAGCTTTGACCTAATAAGCAAATTTAATATTAATACGATAGATTTCTGTTTTTCTTTATTTGACCAAAAAACAATACGTATGCAATTAAAATCATTGCGTTAAAAAATAGCTTTAATTTTGTTAAGTAATTTTTTTCTTTGTAAATCAAGTTTTGAATTATAACGTTTAGAAATGATAGAGGAACACAAATATTTTTTAACTAACTTATTGTATGCAATTTGTTTAGAACACTTACCATTTTATTCTAACGTTATTCTGAGCCGGGTGCTTTGCTATTTTAGCATTTAGACGTTAGCCATGCTATTTGTAAGCAATGCAAAGACCTTGCAAGCATACAAACATACGTTTATTTCAAAATCGAGAAGGCAAGGTTTTGCTGATTTTGAGACTTTGTGAGTAGAATTTGGCACTTTTTCTATATTTTGGTTCATTTTAACAACAGTTTGTTATTTTTTAGATTTTATGATTTTTTTACACTTTTAGGAGTCGAAAATTTTAGTGCTTTCTTACAACAATATTTTTATACGTTATAGCTTAGCTAATTTTTACATTTTTTGATAAATCATGGCCGCAGTTTGCTTTTTCAAATACAATTCCAAAAGTATCTATTGTATTTTAATTTATTATACAAGGTGTCCCAAATTAAATAGTCATAAGATGATTAAGCAAATTGAGTAATATGACTTAATAAAGTAGTAGATTATATTTAATAAACTTGAAGTTATAGCTCTTTAAAGTTTACAGAAATTTTTAATTTTTTTAATTTACTGCTTTAGTTTTTAATATTTTGTAACATTTTTTTAGTTTACATTAGTTTATTTCTTATTTACACAAACTGTTAAAGTTTGAATAAAAAAAGTTTTTGGGAAGATAGTTTTTTTAAGATTCTTTGAATGTTTAACCTTCTGAAACTTGTTAATTTTTAGGTAAATCTATTTTCTTGGTTATTTTTTTTTTGTAGAAATTTTAATTTGAAAACTCTCTTGATAAATTTTGATCAGATACACAATTTTTAAGAAAATCAAGTAAATCCAGAGATCATTAATTCTAAAAAATAATAAGAAATATAAAAATATTATTAGCCGTAGACATCAATCTAAATTTTATAAACGTCACAAATTATTTGAGTGTAATTGTGCTTTTTTAATTTTTTTTTGTAAATGTATTGGTACAGTAACACCGAGATGAGTAATATGCATCTAGTCTTTGGAGCGTTTAAAAAATGCAGCAGCTGATTGTTCTGGAATTAAATTAGTGACTTTAGATTAGTATTAGGCTGTTGTCCATTTTGTAGGATTAAATTATAAAGAATAAATAGAATATAAAAAAATATTATGTAATCATTAACTCAAAAAAAATTTATTTTAAAAATTGTTCAAAGTGCCCGCCATTTTAATTTATGCATTTTCTCATTTGTTTTTGCATTGAAGATTGCACTTTTGGAAACACAGCTAAATTTTTGAATTCGTTAGATAACTGTATTATTCTTTCTTCTATTTTTTTGATTGTGTTTATAAGGGTAGTATTAACTTTTTGTTTTAAATGTCTCCAAAAGTAAAAGTCAATTGGATTTAGGTCTAGAGAACGAGGTGGCTAAGCTTCAAATGCAACATCACTTCTTCCAATCCACCTTTGGGGATAATTGATTGTTAAATAATTTCTAACGACGCGCGCATATAGTGGCAGTGCAACAGCGTGTTCTATCCTGTAGCAAAAGGTGCCTCCTCTAATAAAGCCGATAGATCTTTATTTAAAAAACGCAAATAATTTTCAGCATTTAAACGCGGAGGAAAAAAGACCGGACCTATTATACATCTGTTCACAATTTCCATCCAAACTAAATCCATATTGATAATGTTTTTCGATAATTCCATGTAGATTTTCTTAAGCCCAAATATGCATATTATGATGATTAAAAATACCATCTTGCGTCAATAACTAACGCCCTTTTCCAAAAACTAACATCTGCGATTTTAGCAGGAAACCAAGCACAAAAAATGATTCTGGCTATAAATTCTCTTGGTTTTAAAAGACCTTGCATTTTTTGTAAATAGTACAAATAAAAATTCTGTTTTTTTTAAATATGATGCACTACTCTACGTAAAATGTTATGTCAATGTGCTATGCGTCTAATGCTATCCGTTGGATGGTAGAATATCCAGATTAAAATTTGTTTTTCTACTTTAGGATCTAAATTTACATGACGCCTAAGTCTATTTTATGTTGTGCAAAAGTACCACGTTCTCGGTGTCGCTGATCTATTGCCAAAAATAATCTGCGTTCCGGTTTTTGTAGCTCAGGGTACATTTTGGCGTAACGTCTGGCTGCTGCCGCTGCATTTTCTAAACACTCTTTAAAAACTAGACGCGATCACTCATCTCCGTGTAACTATACAAATACATTAAAAAAAAAGTTAATTAAGACAGCAAAATTACACTTAAACAATTTGTGACGTTTATAGAATTTAATTTGACGTTCACGTCTAATGATATTTTTACGTTTTTTATTATTTTTAAGAAATAATGATTTTTGGTTTTACTTGATTTTCTCAAATATCGTGTATCTGATCAAAATTTATCAAGAGACAGAAAAGTTTTAAAATTAAATAATCCACAAAAAATAACAAAAAAAATAGATTTACCTAAAAACTAAAAGTTTTAGAAGGTTAAACATCAAGAGAATCTTAAAAGCTATCTTTCTTAAGTTTTTTTTGTTTTTTATAAGATTGTTTTGTTTAAGATTAAAAATATTCATAAAGTTGGAAGAACTTATTACCAAAATGTTGCTACTTTTAACAATACTTTGATAGTTTATAGCTCTTTGTTATTTTTAAATTGTTATAAATTTGATAACATTTTTCAACAGTTTTTGGCTAGTTTTTTTGATGTTTTAAAGTTGTTATTTTTCATATTTTATAAATAGATTTGAACTTTTAAAACGTTGTTGGTCAGATTTTTTATTCAAAAATATTTAAAAAATTTATGACAGCATTTAGTTATATTTACCGATTTTGAACTCTTTAACAATGTATAGTTTAATTTTGGTTTTTTAACAACATATATGAGCGGGTTTTACTCCATTTTTTACATTTATAAATTGAGTTTTACATTTTGTAAACGCAGCAAATAATATTAGGCCATTAGCCTTACTACGTTGGTAAAGTTTTTTTATTATTGAGTATTGCTATTGTTTAGGTATTAATAACAAAATGCTACGTTATTTTTCTGATAGCATCTGTACCGTGAGAGGTCGTACTTCTTCAATAGCGGAATTCATAAAAAAATTGCAGTCAAGTACGAGTGGTAGCAGTGAGAATACTATTACAAATAATGTACAATTGATTTGACTGGAAAAAAAGGATAATTTTTTTTTTTTTTTGATGTAACTGAATTTTTACAAAATTTAAGCGGACTATTTATTGCCACTATGTGCAACTGGATAGATTGCCGAAATTTTTGGCTAGTGCTTTCATTTTAATGTTATAGAAATGAATAAAAAAAAAAATTGATCAACAGTCAATTGTTAATAAATACTACTATATACCCTATAACTATAGCTAAAACTTGGTACAACAACCTAAGCAAGTATTGATACAGTTAGAAGAAATGGACAAAGCTGTTAAGAAAGACGTTTTCTAAGCACAAAAACTGTGCAAAAAATTTGCATAAATTTTTGGCACGTATCAAAGAGATAAGTGAGACGTTCTAGAAATACTATTTTGCAAAGTTTTTTTTTTTAACTGTGCAAAATAGATAAAAAAATATTATATCACTAACACTTTTTTACAAAATAGTGCTAAAGCCGGATGTTACAAAATACTTTGAGCGCTTAACAACTTTTACTTGTCGACTCTAACTAATAATGTTTGTAGGCTATTACCAAGATTAGAGCATAGCAATCAAAAAGCAAACTCGGTTGTAAAGGGACAAATAGTTGAAAAAAACTGTAAAAATTGCACTAAGTCAACAAAAAAACAAATATTTTGTAAATCTCGTCAATTATTCAAATTGACAAAAAAAAATTAATGGTAAATAACGTCCTATTCAGGGGGTACTTGGACACTAAAAGTGATCATATAATTATTAATTACATGTGTGCACAAGCGTTAAAAATAAATCTACAAATAATTTTGATAGTTGTAAGAGGATCTTTATTTTTAGATGCTTATCTGCTCCGGATGTTGGCAATCATATTGGCAATTTTAATTTTATCTACAGCTGCCCGGAAGGATTCTATTGTTGATGTAAAAAACCAGGTTCCCAAATTTTGCAATCATAATATCCTTCTTCTTTTGGCGCTTTTCTTTCTGTCCACTTTTCCTTGCAGGACGCACTGTAGTAGCCCATATTTGCTTGAGTTACGTATAATGTAGCCAAGATATTGTAGCTTCTTTAATTTGATTGTGGCGAGGATTTCTTTTTTTTTAGCCATTCTATAATAATAATAATAATAATAATTGTTTATTCGTGCAGTATATAAAAATAATATTTTACACAAGTCAGAAGTACATATATAGATATAAAAACACATAGATTTCATATTAATTACACAAAATTTGATACATTATCACATATAAAATAAAATATTATTAACATTATTTACATATTAAAACTATCAGTTAAAAATGTGTTAAAATCGTAATATGCTTTACCTACTAGATAATTTTTAACGACGTTTCTAAACGTTGATAATGGGACTGACTTAACGTATTGAGGCAACTTGTTAAAGAACTTAATACCATAATAGCCAAAACAATTATTAGATTTATGCAGTCTAGACGCAGGTAGGTATATCTGATTTTTATTTCGTGTGTCATGTAAATGTATTTCAGGGTGGGTGATATTATTTTTAACATATATCAGACATTCAAAAATAAACATTGACGGGAGTGTAAGAATTTTTAAATTACTAAAAAACTCTCTGCAATCGTGCCTATAACCAGCTCCAACAAGAACTCGAATAGCTTGCCTTTGCAACGAGAATAACCTATGCATGATTGCAGAATGACCTCAAATAATCAATCCGTATTGAAGATGTGTATGGCACAACGCAAAGTATTCATTTTTTGCTAAGTTGGCTGAAACAGTGTTGGTAATATTACGAAGAGCAAAAATACCGGAGCATAGTTTTTTTGCAACTTCATTTCCATGTATGTTCCAAGTTAGTTTGGTGTCTAAAGATAAACAAAGAAACTTAGTACTCGTTACATCTGCTATATTATGACGTAAACTAAACGTCAGTTGCACTGATTTCTCAGCATTGAGTTTTAATTTATTGGCTTGGAACCATGTTTCTGATAATCTTAATCCTCTGTTGTTACCAAGCTTCAAGTCATTAATATTATTTCCTCTATTATAAATAGTGGTATCGTCAGCAAACAATACCGTGTTTGCTGACGGATGGATAAAACTTGGAAGATCGTTAACGTAAATTAGAAACAACAGCGGACCAAGGACTGATCCCTGTGGAACACCGTGAGATATGGATACAAAATCAAAATTTTTACCAGATACATTTACACATTGCTTTCGGTTGGACAAATAACACATTAAAAGGCGACAGCTAGCAAGATGAAGGCCATACTCATAACATTTTCTGAGAAGTATCTCGTGTGATACGCTGTCAAAGGCTTTGCTGAGATCTAGAAAGGAAGCAGCAGTATATTCCCCTGATTCAAAACAATTATTTACTTTCTTAGTGAATTCAGTTATAGCTTCCGTAGTTGATTTTCCTTCTCGGAATCCGTACTGTGTAGGGTTAAATAAATTATTACATTCAAAATGTTGTACTAATTGATTTTTTAATATTTTTTCAAATATTTTTGAAAGTATTGGAAGCAGAGATATTGGACGGTAATTGTTCATATCACTTTTATCACCTTTTTTAAAAAGTGGAATAACGGTTGCCACTTTAAGAGCATCAGGAAAGACGGATGTTTGAATGCATTTATTAAACAGTTTTGTGAGCGGAGAGATAATAGTATCTGCTACAGATTTTATTAATTTCACATTGAATCCATAAATATCTTTGCTTGCTGAACTTTTCAATACTTTTATAGTGTCACAAACAATGACTTCAGAAATTTTTTAAAATTTAAAATAAGAATAACTTTCTGACAAACTACTATTACACATTAAAAAAATAGGATCATCTCCAGATGGAGGTATTTTACAAATTATGTCATTTGCAACGTTGACAAAAAAATGGTTAAAATCATTTGGTAAAATATCACAGTTATTATCACAGTCGGTTTTAAGTCTTCTATTCATATTAAGGATTTCCCACATTGACTTTGCAGAGTTATTACGAGACAACAAGTATTTATCATTGGCTTTAATTTTAGCCGATTTTATGGCCAAAGCGTATTGTTTTTTATAACGTATAAAAACATTTTGAGTATCAGCATTATTTACTTGTTTGTTAGCTTCTTGCATTAGTCGCAGATTTTCTCTCATAGATCTTAAATGACTATTGTACCAGACAACACCACTTTTATTATTGATATTTTTTTTCTTTTCAGGTAAGCATATCAGATAATAGTGCAATAAAGTAGCTATGACATCATTACAGATCTGATTACAATTACTATTATTATCAAAAAATTGATTCCAGTTTATATATTTGAGGTAATTGTAGAGAGAAAAACTACCAGCCAATGTAATTGGTCTGCAGGTTTTGTTTTGCAGAACGTTATTAGATTTTGTATACATAATACTAGACTCAATACAAAGGTGGTCACTAATAAAAGATTCAAACGCAGAAAAATTAAAATCATTGTTGTTAAAATTAATAAAAACGTTGTCGATACAGTTATTATCTCTCGTTGCAAATGATATCGTAGGATGAAGTCCATATTGTCTAAGAGTATCACAAAATTCAATTGCTTTAGGATCATTAGTGTTAAAATGTACGTTAAAGTCACCTCCCACAATCAATCGCTTATTACTAGTGTTAAATTTATCCAACGCCTGTTGTATTATATTAATAAAAACATTAAAACTTCCAGAGGGAGAACGATACACCATTAATAAAATAAGTTCCACTTCAGGTACATATATTGCTGCCAATTCACAATCTTTTTCAACACTAAGACTATTTACATTAAATTCTTTAAAACTAATATTTTTATTTACAAAAATTACAACACCACCATTTTTATAACAGATCGTGAAAAATGTGTTGCTGTTAAAAGATCTTTTATTTTGAGATTTTTTACCTCATAGTTTTTAAGCGAGTGTTTGCATATACATATAATAGAAAAATTGTTATTACGTTCACAGAGAAGAGACTCGAATTGATTAATTTTATTTCTCATACAAGCAATATTAAAAAACATAATATTCATAATGCATGAGTTTACAATTGTTTCAAGATGGTGGTTTATTTGTGGTGGTTCTTGGAAAATTATAGCGACTGATTTCAATACGTTGTGGCCAGTTGTCCAGATTAATTAATTTTTCATTTTCTATAAAATCAGCTGATATTTTAAATCGGGCATGGGTTGTTGAAGGCTCAGTTTTGTCGCAAGTAAATCTATTGTGCTTTAAAATTCCATTCACGTGATTTTGCATTTGCTCGTTTGTAATGTTCTTATTCACACGATTTATATACAGCCAGGTCTTTTTAGGTACTGCAGAAATATGACTTTGTGAATTACAATTTCCAATAATTATATCCTGTTTTTTCCTCACGTGGGTGCGTTTTCTTTTTATGGTAATAAAATTATCATTCGGAGCATTGGTATTTTTTTTATTTGCGCTGTTTGTTAAAATGTTTCCAACTGACATTGAAGTATTTGCTTGGATAACAGGCTCTGTGGTGATAACTTCTTCATCTTTTTTTTTCAACATTTTTATTTAAATTTAAAATTGATTTTACAGGAATATTTATAGTTTTATCTGGCGCTCTCTGTGTTTCTTTTTTTGAAATATTTGCAGTAATAGTGCTATACAGGAAAGGTTTGTCTCCATGATAAATTTGTAAATGTTCAATTTTCTCTTTTAAAAGAATAATGTTATCTGTTAAGACAGAATTCCTACTTTGCATTTCCGAAACTAATTGTTTTAATAATGCATTTTCATTTTTTAAATAAAATGTTTCTGGGTTACCTGGGATGTTTTGGTTAACCTCACTTTCCTGGATTGGGGTAATATTCTCCTTTTTACACAGTTTGCTATGCCTCACCAGGCAAGACGGATAAAACGGCACATTGCAGATTGCACATTTTATGTAGTTAAGCGGTTTAGTGCATTGTGTACAAATTCTTTTCTCAATTTGGTCAGTATCAACAGTTTCGTCGTCACTCATTGTTGACGTTGGACAGTGCCTCGGCATTAATAATATGGTCTTTTCATTACACTTGCAATATAAAACTGTATACCCACATCTTAAAGGCTTCTTGCTTTTTCGTGGTTGCTTTAGTCAGTGTCTATGCTTCTATTTTGTACAGCAGCACCGAGAACACGTAGCACTCTCATTTTTGTGTATATTAGGGTTTTCTAATAAGAGGTTTTATTTTTATATTAAAAAAAAACGAGAATTTTTTAAAAGAAATCATTAAATGTTTATTTCATTGTAAAGAGAAAAGTATGCCATTAACATTTGAAAACAATATCAGTCAAATGGTGAATGCAGTACCACAATCTTTTTATAAAATTTTCCATGACCAATCTGCTCATTTGCAGCTGTATGCCCTAAATAACTTTACGAGTTCCATCTTTAAGGTCTTGAATCGAATGTGGAGCATTGGCATAGACATTATCTTTTACGTAGCCTCTAAGAAAAAAGGCTAAAGGTGTTAAATCACAAGATTTCAGTGGCCAATTGTGATCACCTTTTTGAAAAATAACACGGTCAGGAAACTTTTCTTGCAAAATTGCGATTGTTTTGTTGCTTGTGTGGCACGTAGCGCCGTCTTGCTAAAAATAAACGTCATTCATATTAATTTTTTTCAACTCTGGCCATAAAAAATCATTAATCATAGCTTGGTAGCGCCATCCATTCACCGTAACAGTTGCACCATTCTTATTTTCAAAAAAGTAGGGTCTAATTACACTGCCAAAAAACGCACCAAACAGTGACTCGTTAAAGATGCAAAGACTTTTCAACAATCATTCTTGGATTTTTTGAGCCCCAGTTGCGACAATTATGCTTATTAACGTAGCATCCGAGGTGAAAATGGGCTTCATCACCAAAGATGATTTTTTAATGAAAATCCGGATTATTTTGATGCATTTGAAAAACTCAATCAGCAAAAATACGACGTGATCGACCAGTTTGAGTTTTTGTGTTAACTGAACTTTAAAAACCTTAAGATTTAAGTCTTAAGTCTAAAGATCGACGAGAAATCGACAAACCTGGGTTTTCTTCAACACTACGGGCTTCATCAGCAATATTTCCATGTGTTCTTAAACAATGCACACGGTTTTTTTCTTCACATCACAAACAAATCGACACCTCGACACCTAACGGTATTAAAAGATTATTGAATATATATATATCACAAACTTGTTTCAACAGCTCAAATTTTTTACCAGGTTTACTATTGCCGACCAAAAAAGTGCTTTTTGACGACCAAAATGTGCTTTAGTTTTGCGAACTAAATTTTTACTATTTATATTTTCAATGCGTTGTTAAAGCGTGTATCGTTCTATTTTTAATAATAGCGTAGTTTTTACTTGTCAAATGTCAAAAAATAATAGCTTCAAAATTGACAGCTGCCCAAATAGCCGGCTATTCAAATTGAAATTTCTTATTGGAAAACCTTTTATATACTCTTGATTTTAAAAATTTGGTCATTTTTACCTTTGCGTTAAATAAGATGTTTGGTAATTTTGACGTTGACCAAAAAGAAATTTTTATGTTATGTTTAGAAACCACATTTGATACGGATTTGGGGACTGGGCCAAAATTTGTAAAACAAGTGAATCTAGAATCGACTGTTTCCTTTATTTGAGGATATACGTTCTTCAAAGTTTTTTTTTAAATTTTCTAAGTTATTAACTTCCCTATAATATTGATGGGATAGCCATTGTTGAATGCAATTTGTTTGATTGTCTTTAATTCTATATCTTGGTCTTTTTGTGACATTAGAGATGGGATTGCTTTATGAATCATTAAATTGTACCCCGCCATCTTATGATTATAGAGGTGGTTTGACTAGCTGGGAATTGAATGCTATTTGTAAATGTTGGTTTCCTGAAAATTTTAAATTTAAGTTTATTATTTTGTTTAGTTTTTGCTTTATTAACTTTTGATTCTACTGTAAATTGAATCTTAGGATGAATGCTGTTTATGAATTGTTAGAAATTGGAAAGTTGTCTTTGTGTGTCTTTGAAGCAAGCTAAGATGTCATCTACATATTTATACCAAAAATAAATGTGTGATTTAGCCAGCCGAAATGATTTTTTTTTTCTAAATGTGTGATCATTGACTTATAAATAGCTTATAAGTCTCAAAAAAAACTAAATTTTGAAGTTTATTCTGTGTTGATAATACGGTTAAAAATGTTAAAAGTTTTGGTTCTACATCTCCAAACTGTCATTGAATAATTGTTAGAATTCATAGCAAGCTTTGTACTAAAAGTAAAGATGTGCTTTTGACATAAAAACTAACTGATAGAATGTCAAAGGCAGATCAATTTTCTGTTGTTTTAAATAATATAATGTATATTCCATTACACCGTGTTTGAGTAAACAAAAAATAATATATAATTTATTAATTTTTTTTTTCCATAAATACCATAAAATTACACTGCAATTATTATAAAAGTACATTAAAGTAAAACTACAATATGATTATATATATATATAGTATTTGTAAATAGCTCAAACAATGAAGCTACTAGAATAATATTTAGTACATAAAATTCTTACCATGCCGAATGTTGTTGAAAATTTATCAAAAGTTTTAACATTTAGCAAATACATCGCATTATTACCGCCATACACTGTAAAGAAAAAACAGTTTACAAAAACACGCTTATACTTATGGATTATCATAGCCATTTACTTAACATCATTATTTTGGCAACTTACTGCATACATATTATACGTACGACAAAATGCCATATCATTTCCTGTAACGTTTGTTAAATTTATTTTAGCTATTTTCATTAACACCAATTCAGTTCTAGGAACTTTTTATTGGAATTTTGAAAAATTACAAATTCTTTTCAAGACGTTTTATATATTTGATAAAAATATTGCAAGATTTAATATTAGTAAGGTTAATATTTATTATACAAGTTTGCATTTAATTTTAAACGTAATATCAATTTGTGTGGTTACTTTTGTTGAAATGATTATAACCACCAACTTAATTTCATTTTTTTTTTTATTACATTTATGCATACTAAATTAGATTTTTTTTTCATTGCAACTGCTGCTTCAATTAAAACAAGCTTGCTACATAATATAAAATAAAGGATTGTATGGGTTAATGAAATTTTTAATAAAATTGATTTTACAAAAAACAGAGAATGTAACTATGTTAAGATTTTAGATGACATTATAATGTTGCATGACACGGCTATGGATTTAGTTGATTTGTTTAATAGATTGTTTGAGTGGAATTTACTTCTTACAGTAGTTTATATTATGTTTAATATTTTGGAAATTATTTCTTTATTCCTTGATTCTGCATTTGCATGGAAGATAAATTTGACAACAGTTTTTGTAGTTTGGACAACATTTGTAACCGTAAGTAATTTGTTTTGTTTTATAATTAACACACATAATTAATCTTTTTGAAATTATTTAATTTAATTACTATAGTTTGTAAATCTTGACATAAAATAATTGAAGTTTTGTTATTACTAAAGAACCGAGTACTATCGGTAAAGATTTTTAATTTTATGTTTAAGTAAAAATACATAATAGATGTTTTTTATTCATAATTCTCAAACTTTAGAATTCATGGAACAAAAATTTGCATTAAGATATGTTAGAATTGTTTAACAATAATTCTTCTTATAACTAACATTTGGGTTGGTAGATGGGAACTTAATTTTATTTGTGGGCAAGTATTTCTTGACTCACCCACCCGCCAAAGTGTTAGTCATCAACGGATCTATTGTTTGTCCCACCTCTTGTGTGTTTGGATTTAGATTTGAGAGAATTATTTAACAATAAATCTTTTAATAACTAACGCTAGGGTGGGTGGCCATGAACTAAATTTAGTTTATAGGTGAGTTATTTCTTCTACTGTGAACCATTCATCTGCCCAACTGTTAATCATTAAAAGATCTATTGTTTGTCCCACCTCTTGTGTGCTTGGAACTATCTGAAAATGAATTTACAAATTTTTGTAATTAGCTTTAAGTTCTATTAGTAGGGAGGTTAAAAATAAATTTGTTGTGTATAAAAATTTATTTCTAAAATAAAAACTTTTTCAATAGTTTTAAAATAATTTCAATTCAATATAATAATACGCATAAATATATAAATTCTTTCAATTTTTTACATTGACTATCTACAATACCATTTGTGTACTTGGTTTGACCTTATCAATTTTATTTACAATGAGAATAAAAATGCAAGTCATCAATGTCATACAAATATACGCTCTAATCGCATTAATATCAAAGCAGATTTTCGTTTATCATCTAAATATAAATGTATTTTATATATTTCCAAAACAAATCAGTTTGTATAAGTGCGCCGTAACTGAAAGCATTGCCGTATAATTGCGTGAAGTAGTTAATTGATTAGTGCCGGTTATAAATGTTAAAAATTAATTAAATTTTTACAATTTGTGTGTTACATAGTAGACTTAATTGTGGTGAAATTTCAAGTAAAAATATTTAGAATTACAATGAAAAATGGGGAAAATTTCATCATTTCTTTCGGTAAAGTATAAAATAACAATTCATCATATCTTATTTATAAAAGACGAAATACTAGACAACTTAAATAATTTATAAAACATTGTACAACATTGCATACAAAACGCAATGTGTTAAAATTGTTGGTGCAACTTCAAAATAAAAAATGTGCATTCTGGTTAATATACAGGGGAGTCGGGAGAAACAGACCAAACTCCAGAAGTGTATTCTACACGTGAAAATAATGTAAAAAAAATCAAATGTTGTTATCCGATTTTTATTTGTTTTCAAGTTACAACGTGATTGAAAGTTTTCAAAATTTCATACATTAACGTCTTGGTTATCATAGAGTTCTTATAATAAATGTTTAAAAATACCGCTATTTACCTCTAAACATTTTCTGCTTTGTATACGAAAAGCGCCGGTTGCTCTCCTGATGAAGTCATGTCTTTGTTTAAGATTGGCTGCAGCATTTCTTATACGTAGAATTGGTCCATCCCAAGTGTCCACTTGTACTTTGTACACTTTGAAACAGCCCTATAGACAATAATATAATGCTGTAAGGTCTGGAGGTTTAAGAGGCTAACTAATAAGACCACTGCGACCAATCCAACGTCCTGGAAACCTTTTGTCCAAATGTTGCTTGACCTGACGAGCAAAATGTGCAGAAGCTCCATTGTGCTGGTAGTACTTTTGTATTCTGATGTTTAAAGAATATCCTCTAGTAGTCAATGTAATTCAATTTGTAAAAAAAATTAGGTAGTTGGCTCCAGTAAAGCGATTTTTTAGTATGAAAAGGTCAATTAAATAACTATCGACCATACCACACCACACGTTTACCAAAAACTTATGTTAAAAATTACTTTTGACTGTTCCGTGGGGATTTTTATCTGACCATACATGACAGTTGTGAGTATTATTAATGGTATTATCTGTAAAAAGTATGCGCGATAAAACACGAAAATTATTATTTATCCACCGACAAAATTCCATACGTTTAGAATAATCTTCCAGTTGTAGGTGCTGTACTTTCTGAACATGGTATGGATGTAAGCCTTGCTTGTGGAGTGTGTTTATTACTCTTGTTGGTGGAATACCTAATTGAATACTAATTCTTTGGGAGCTGGTAGTTGCATCTTTTGCAAATACATCCAGAATATCTTCTACCTCTTCTAAATCTTGTCAAGTAGCTCTTACAGATGTTATGTTATTACTAGAAAGCTTTCCGGTCTTGCACAGTTTGTTGAAAACTCTGATAAATACATTTTTATTAAGATGTGAAAACCGATGACAATATTCTTCAACTGCAGCTGTAGCATTCCTATTACAAAAACCATAAACAAACACCATATTTGCATATTCTAAATTTGAATAAGTGTGTGGCATTTTGTAACACTTTAATCGTACAAATAAAATAAACGTTAAATTACCGTCACACTAATACATTATCAGAACAAAAAAGCTATCAAATGTTTTAGAACGTCGAACATGGCATACTAGATAAAAAAATTTAATTATGCTATAACTTGAAAACAAATAAAAATTGGATAACAACATTTGAGTTTTTTTACATAATTTTCACGTGTAGTATATACTCCTAGAGTTTGGTTCCTCTCGACTCATCCTGTATAAAGTTAATACACAAATAACATGCCAAATTAAAATCGTTTGCAAATATTCATTATGCCCATCTGGAATAACAAACGCCTTCTTAGATATCAATTTTTTGCTTATAGAAATTTGATGGTATTTACTTGGCAAATCCAGAGTTGTCTATCTAATAATTATAACAGTACTGACATTTAATTTTTTATAATTCAAATTTTTTTTAACCATTCAGAGCAACTTCCGAAATACCCCGGTGGATAAAGAGCAAGTTCTTAATTAGTCATTTCAGTGATTGAACTATAGACTGCTTCCATAAAAAGCAGGCACTCTATTATTGAGCTATCACACAATAAATTAAATTTCTTTTTCTATTTTAGGATACTTAATATACATTTGCTCACGACTAGTTATAGCGTCTTTGTGCTTACGTTTCTCTCAACTTTGAATGTTGTAATTTTTTAGGCCATATTAGTGTGTTAATATGAGCTAAATAAACATAATAAATATAAAATCAATGACACACACTTTACATAAAATACAAAAACATTATCTGGACGATTTAAGAAATATAATATTATAATATGAATAATCTAACAAAAAAAAACTTATTTGTATGCTATACAAATGAGTTTTTTTAATATAAAATAAGCAAAGTATACACAATACATACACACAATACATACCAATTACTCGTAATATGAAAAAACATTAAATTATTACTACATATATATGTGCTATAAAATAATAATATATAAAAGTATAAAACATTCAGTATTCGTAAATAGTCCAAACAATCAAGTCATGTCGAACGTTGCTGAAAATTTATCACAAGTTTTAACAGTTAGCAAATTTATTGCATTATTACCGCCATACAATGTGAAAATTAAACAATTTATAAAAGCACGCTTATATTTATGGTTTATTGTAGTCATATATTTATCATCGTCAATTTGGTTTATCACTAATTGTATTTTATACGAACTTCAAAATTCAGCATTATCATTATCTGTAACATACATTAAATGCATTTTGGGTACTTTCATTAATCTCATTTCAATAATAGGAATGTCTTATTGGAATTTTACTAAAACACAAAACCTTTTTGAGACGTTTTATATGTTTGATAAAAATATTGCAAGATTTGATATTAATAAGAGTGATATTATCTCTACAAGTCTACATTTAATTTTAGTCTCAACAACAGTTTTTGTTCTTACTATTGCTAACATAATTATATGTACATATTTATTTTCAATTACTTATTTTTTTAAATATTTTATGCATTTGTGTTTTGAAGTTTTTATCATTGCAATTAATGCTTTAATTAAAACAAGCTTGCTACGTAATATTAAGCAAAGAATCATATGGGTTAATGAAACTATTGATAAAATTGATTTAACAATAAACTATGAAGATAATTGTGTTAAAATTTTGGACAACATTATAATATTGCATCACATGGCTATGGATTTAGTAAGTTTGTTTAATAGTTTGTTTGGGTGGAACTTATTTTTTACAGTGGTTTATGTTACGATTGTTATATTGGAACTGATTTCTTCATTACTCGATCGTGCGATTACGTGGCAAATTGCAATGTTTATTAATAATATACTATGGACAACAATTATAATTGTAAGTATTTTAACACATTTATTTTGTTTTACATAACATGCTTTTTAAACTGTCTGCAAGATAAACAAAACATTATTAATTTAGTTATCAAATTTTGAAAACAAATTGACCTAATAAGAAAATTTAATATTAAAACTATAGATTTTTTTTTCTTTGATGAACAAAACAAAACGCAATTAAAATCATTGCGTAAAAATTAGCAGTATTTTCGTTAACTTATCACAAATTATATAAGTATTTTTTTACCTTTGTAAAAAAATTTTGACACATAACGTTTGTGTGAGAATAATAGAAGAGCAGAATTAAGTGCCAATTTACCAAAAAAAAAAGATTAGTTCTATGTGCTATTGACTATATCCTATCAAACAGCCAAAGTGCCAAGTCTTTAAATTTTGTAAAAAATTAGGCAGACAGGTAATTATTGGAAAATAATAAAAATTTTGATTTGGTATGTAAAGGTTTTTTTAATTTTTTTGTTTTACTCATTTTGGTACTAAGCCCATATGTTTATATATGACTTTGGATATGATTTTATTTAGCTTTTATGATTCTTCGGCCGCAAATCTGTATAATCGAAGTGAAAACTCAATCTAATCTACCGACTCAAGAACAATATACTTAAAAAAAACTGCTGGATGTGTATTGTGTACTGCCTGTGACTCGGAAAATTATAGCAATCTCATTGAGTAGTTACAATATTACAAATCAGCTGACTGATTGATTAAAATGTTACGTACTCCAAGCTACGTCACAGTAAAATCAAAAGATAAATTATAGGATTCCGGCAGTCTTCTGTAGCAGAGTGTCTTTGACTCAAAAGGTGTAAACCGGCCGCAAGCAGTCGCACATTAGCAAAAGTTCAAGTTGTTAAAGTTGACTTAAGGACACGCCAAAATACTCAACTTTAAATGCAGTATTTTTGCAACAAAGCTTAAGATTCATTAACTACCTACCATTTAAGCAAAAACAGAATTTAACTGTTAAGATTTTAAACAGAAAAAAAGTATTACGCCTAGTTATTTAACTTCTCTGATAGCGGAATTAAGAAAAATTTTGCAGCCAAGTCGTGGTAGCAGTGAGAGTGCTATTACATATAATAAACAATTAATTGTCTGGAGATAATTGTAGAAAAATTTCTTTGAGGTAAAAGAGTCGCTACAAGATCTAAATAGACAAGAACAAGAGGTGCTTATTGCCACTATCTGCAACTAGATAGATTGCCAAAATTTTTGACGGAGAAGTAGATCTAAAAAAATTACTATTTGTCAATTGTTAATAAATACTTAAAAAATAAGACTATATACGCTATAATTTTTAAGCTGGAAGGTATAGCTAAGACTTGGTACTAAGCAAATACTGCTATAGTTAGAGAAAAAAGAAAAAGCTGTTAAGGAAGACGTTTTTTAAACACTAAAATTATCCAAGAAAAGTAAGGAAATGTGGCATAAATACTATTTTGCAAAGCTCTGCTTTCTTTAATTGTGCAAAATAGATAGAAAAAAGGCAGAATCAGTGATAATTAATGGTATCACTAACATTTCTTTACAAAATAGTGCTGAAACAGAATGTTACAAAATGCATAAGGAGCTTTACAGCTTTTATTGGTCGACTCTAACTAATAATGTTAAGAGGCTTTTACCAAAACCAGAACATAGCAATCAAAAAGCAAACTCTGTTATGAAGAGGCATATTTGTGCAAATAGATGGAAAAACCCGTTAATATTGCAAAAAGTCAATAAAAAAAATTTGTAAATCTGTTCAATTATTGAAATTGACATAAAATGTTTTGTTGATTGCTTAGTGAATGACGTTCCATTCAGAGGGTACTTGTACACTGAAAGTGAGCATGTAATTCTTAGTTACATTTGTGCACAAGCGTTAAGAATAAATTGATCATATTGGCAATTTTATTTTTATTTACAGTTGCCCGGAAAAGTCTTGTTGTTGATGTGAAGAACAAGTTTTTTAATTTTTTTAACCATAAGATCCTTTTTCTTCTGGCGTTTCTCTTTTTCTCTACTTTTCCTTGCAATATTCGCTGTAGCAGCCCATATATGCTTGAGTTACCGATAATGTGGCCAAGATATTGAAAGCAAGGATTTCAATTTTTTTAGTCATTCTAGTTAGGATAACGGCGTTAGTAATATAGTCTTTCCATTACATTTGCTGTATTTGTTTGAATACCCATATCTCAAAGGCTTTTAGTTTTTTTGTAGTTGCCTCAGTCAGTGTCTATTCTTTTATTCTGTACAGCAGCACCTAGAACACTTGGCATTGTACCACTCTCATTTGTGTGTTTATACGTCTGCCATTTTAATGAATATGTTTTGAGTCTTCTCATTTCTGTTAATAATGGTTCCGAGGTATATATATATTGATTGACTCTTTTGATGGTACCATGTTTAAGTCTAAGTTGTTGCTGCTGGTTTGGTATGTTATCTATGCTTATTATCATAAATTTTGTCTTGTATGTGTTGATTTTTAGACCGTATTTGTGGCTGTTGTTTGTTAATCTATTTATAAGGTGCTCCAGGTCTAAAGCATTGTCAGCACGTCGTCCGCGTATCTGATGTTATTTATGCGTTTTTCGTTCAGAAGAATTTCTTTTTGTGCGTTTTATAGGGCTTCCTTGAATATATATTTAGAGTAGATGTTGAATATTAGAGGGGATAATATACATCCCATCCTCACTCCGCGTAGAATTTTTACTGAATCTGTATGGTGTTTGCCGACACTGATGCTTGCTGTCTGGTTCTAATAGAGATTTGTTAAGATTCTTAGATCTTTATAATATTTTTTCTAAAATTTTGATTATTTTATAGTGTTGTACTTTGTTGAAGGCTTTCTTGTAGTCGATAAAATAGTTTAGTTCTTGTAGTGCCTATTCAGTTTAGATGTTGGCGACCAATATGGTTCTTTGCACTTTACTAACTGCAGTTCTAAAAAGTTTTGGAGATGTTAAGGAAAACCATTGTCTGAGATTTTGGAGCCAGGAGTTCTTCCTACGCTTTTTTTCCATATATCTTTCCCTGCAGAATGACCGTATCTACGTGCATTTCTTGATGTCTCTGCATCTCTGAATGAATACCTGCACGCTGAATAAAGTTCCCTTGTCTCTACTCTATCCCTAAATCTAATTTGTATGAGTTTTAGCTGTTCTTAAAATATTTTGTATGTCCATTTGTGTAAGATCTTAAAAACACTTTTATCACATGACTCATAAGACTTATTGTTCTGAATTTGTTGCATCTTTTTGCTGTTGTCTTTTTTGGTGTGGAAATGAATTCTGACTTTAACCATTGTTGCGGGATAATACCAGTATTGTATATTTAGTTAAATATATCAGTAAGCCATTTGATTTCTCTTTTGTTTATTAGTTTTAGGAATTCGGCTTAGAATTTATCTGGTCCTGGAGCTTTACTCTCTTTTATCTGTTTTATGGCAATTTTTACTTTGGTTGTTACAATACTTGGTACAAGAGGATAGGTTTTAAAAACAAAATTTTCTTATCCATGTTTTCAAGCTTGTAAAGACGTTTGTTGTAAGAGATGCAGTGCAGTTGATTTCAGTGCTGGAAAGTCAAAGTTTTTTAAACTACTCTGACAAACGTATATGTTCAGTAGCAATTCTTTTATGATTTTCTAAGAAAAAAATTACTAAATGCAGACAAATTTAACACTTATCACAACAAAAATAGCATTAAAGTTGGTAGAGAAAACTGTTATTCCTTCAAATACCATTGGATGTATTCTGGTAAGTTCTATTGTAGACGGTTCAGTATTTGTAGAATTTGATAAACATATGGTTTCTGGTTTTGAGCACGTAGTAAGGAGCTGTTTAACAAATGCTAAAAAAAGCTCTGTTGTAGTTATAAATTTATTTTAGAAATAACTAAATTATTGTATAGGGCATGTAGTTGCTAGAGGTAATTTATGTGACGATACCAGTTCGGATTCTATTAACGTATATAAATACGTCAGTGTAGTTTGTCTAGAAAATTTTAAATTTTCAAAAATGTATAAAAATAATTTGACCAATAGTAAACAGAAACAGCTAATAGGGTTAATGAACAAATTTTGGAATTGTTTTTTAATTAACAAAAAAAAAATAGAAACGAACAAATCTAACGGAAACAAAAAAAAAACTTTATTAGAATTATATTATTTGAAAAAAATAAATTTTTACTTGACGGAGTTTTATAGGAAATCAAAAATGCTTTGTGTGGAAATTGCAAGAATTTTAAATGTTGTGCTATTTTGTACAGAATAAAAAATATTTGTTTATATTTATTTTCAATTAATTAAAATTTTAAACTTGTGGCTGACAATACCCACCCACTCAAGTGTTAGTTATCAAAATGATCTTTTTTGCGACAAACTAACTTTTTATGCTCGCAGAGAAGTCAAATATTTAATCTTTTGATACCATTTTAGTGAGTGGGTGAGTCACTTCAAAGCATGATAACAAGTTAATAATTTTGATTGAAATTCTGATTTCGTTCTGATTATATTTTTTTCGCTTTATGCACAGATAATAAAAATAAATGTTAAAAACAGAATATTATTTTTATGTTTAAAATACTGGATTTTTTCAAAAGATTAGAAAAGGTTTGTGTAGGCTTTTTGTTTTCTTTATAATATATGATAAGGTTGAATTTAAAGCATTATTGTTAAGAGAATGCTTTTACAGGTAATTATGGCTTTCTGATTCATAGAATATAAGCTATAGGGCAAGTTATAGAACTGAAAAGAAAATAATATATTAAGCGTAATAAAAATAGTCAATATATTTTGAGGAAAATGAAATATTAAACTTGTAGAAAGCATAAAATGTCTTTGTTTGACAGCAACATTAACAGATTTGCATTTTTGCAGACAGATCAACAAATCTTTCATCTGGTTTAGACTGACCATGTTTTATAGTTTAGTTATAAATATTAAAAATAAAATTAAAATAAATCTGTCTACATTTGTTGTTGGAAAACACCCTATGACCAATTAAAAATAAAAACAACAAAAAAACTAAAGGAATTGCTTATATATTGCTTGATTTTTATGTTAATCTACAATATTATTTGTATATTAGTTAGTAAATTAATAATAAATATTTTTTTTCTTCTGTTGACTGTTTACTGCTGCTTAACATTTTTTTTAAAGTTTTTTATTTCCATACAGTTTTTTATAATTATAACCATGCTTGTATGCATTTTATCTTTCCTTTTGACGCTGTTTTATATGAAAATGTGATCAATTTACAAGAATTGGAACATTCTTCTCAAAGTGTACATTATGAAAACCTTGATCTTGATGAGTGCTACTTTTATTGACCAGATTTTGGGTTTATATATAAAAAGACTGGCAATACGTAAAATTTAACTATTTTGAGGCAAATTTTTAAGTTTTGGTTTGTGTCATATAGTAAAGAACTTAATTTGTTGCACTTCTTAAGTATTTAATGAGACGTACGTTTTTGTAGTTGATAAAGCAAAGAAGAAGTTTTTCGTTTGGTCATAGCTGTTTTATATTAATTGTTTGTTGCCATGTGCTTTCAATGTCGTTTTTACATTGTTTTTTTTTTTCTTTAAATTGGCTTTATATAGTTGGATTACAAAGCTTTTGCTATTTGGTCTCTGTTAATTTGCGGATTTGATGATGTAGCGTTGTTGCTATAATTGGGTTGTGATCTCTCGGGTATGCGGCGATTTGTTTGATGTAGTTGCGGAATATTCACAAAACGCCTGCAATTTATAGATTTAATTGACTATCTCACTACAAACGTGATATAATTTGAAATATTGTATTGTAAATACCATCAAATATCTATAAGCAAAAAATAGGTATCTAAGGCGTTTGTTATTCATAATTGGGCATTATAAATACTTGCAAATGCTTTTTGGTTTGGCCAGCGCACTTGCAGTTTTATATTTTGCAACGCTATAATAATAATAATACTTTATTTACGTATAAAAACTATTTTTATCTACATCAAATATACATATATAATGATGTTATACAAAAATAATTAAAAATACAAAAAATAACATATTCAAAAAAACGTAGACTTAGAACCACAAAATAAATTAAAGTTACTTGATAAAGTATTTGCAAATCTACACATTCTACTCAGCGGATTATTGAAACGATAATTAGTAGAATGAGTAGGCTTATGAAATACGAAAGAATGCCTGCCGAGTTTATTATTAGGTGCTATGTGGAATGTTGTTGTTCAAGTAGACAAGGAATTTACAGAGGAAATACAAATACAAAGGGGAGTGAGGCAAGGGTGTACACTGTCCCCTATACTATTCAACCTGTACTCTGAGGCAATATTCAAAGAGGCTCTAAATGAAGAGCAGGCAGGAGTAAGAGTAAATGGCCAGCCAGTTAATAACATTTAATACGCGGACGATACTGTAGTTATAACAGAAAATTTAAACGATCTACGGTATGGTCTTAGAATGAACCTGAAAAAGACAAAATACATGATAATAACAAAATCACCAACACCAATAAAAGAGTTATACATCGACAACATAATAATTAAAAAAACATATAAAAATAAATATCTTGGAACTTAGATGACGAATAACATCGATCAGACAGTCGCAATCAAAACCCGGATAGAAGTGGCTAGAAATGCATACCTTTGTATGCGGGTTCATCTATGTGATCAACAAACAAAAGTAGAGCTAAGAACCAGAATGGTAAGATGTTACGTTTTCTCTATTTTACTCTACGGAATGGAAACATGGACGTTAAAACAAGCAGATATGAATAAAGTGACAGCTTTTGAAATGTGGTGCTATAGACACATGCTGAAGATATCTTGGACAGATAAAATGTCAAACAGCAAGGTATTAGAACGTATGAATAAACTACTGGAGATCACAATCACAATTCAAGAAAGAAAGCTAAAATATCTGGGTCACATAATAAGAGGAGAAAAATACGAACTGCTCCAACTGATCATGCAAGGAAAGATAGCTGGTAGAAGAAATATTGGCAGACGCAGAATCTTATGACTGCAAAATCTGAGGGAATGGTACAATATAACATCCAAAGAACTATTCCGAGCTGCCTACTTAAAATTAAAAATAATTGTGATGATTGCAAACCTCCTGAAAGGAGTTGCCACTTAAAGAAGAAAAATGTAGAATGGAAGTAACTCTGGACAATCAATCTCTGACATTATTAAATTATGCAAGAATGACAAATCGGCCTTTTTTCGGCGATCGGTAAATTATAAAGTGAAGTAATGTACCTATAATTATAATTTACAGAAAATTTCTTTTAAATTTTTTCAATACTAAAGTTATGAATAACATTACTAGGGCTCCAATCTGACGAAGCGTACTCTAAATGCAAACGCACCAACGCACAATATAAAGGTTTTAGTGACTTGGATGATAAATCTGTTAAAATTTTATAAACAATTCCCAACATTTTTTATGGCACAACTGCACATGATGTTAATATGTTTAACAAATGTAAATTTATAATCAAAAATTATGTCTAAATATGTTTTTTGTGTGACTTTGTCTAATACTTTAGTGTCAATTACATAGTTATATGAAATTTTATTCAAAATTTTATAAAAATTTGTTTAAAAACATTTATTAGCATTAAAGAACATTATATTAATAAAACACCATTTGTTTATAGAGTCTAAGTTCAATTGTTAAAAATGGCAGTCATTAAAAGAAGATATTCTCTTGTACATTTTTAAATTATTCGGCAAATAAAAAAAATGACGATGAATTAATATACTGTAACAGATCAATAATGAAAAGCAAAAATAAAATTGGTCCACAATGAGATCCTTGAGAAACATCTGATAAAACACAAATAGGTTGTGACAAAAAATGATTAATTTTTACACACTGCATGCAATTCTTCAAAAAGTTAAATAACCAAGAAATCACATCATGATAAAAACTCAGAGCTCTAGCTTAGCAATCGTAATATTGTGGCTCACTCGATCAAACGCCTTTAAAATTTTTGTATAGATAAAATCAACTTGTAGTTTAGATTCGAATGCATTTAAACTATTATTTTCATAACAATGTAAATTAGTAAGTGTGGAACGCTCTTCTCAAAATCTGTGCTGCTTTTCTACTAAGATATTTTTTCATATTCATTGTAACTGACCAGTAGAGTGTCCGTTATTTCCCAATTTGCAATTTTTTTTGAAAAGACCAGTTAAATGTCTTTTTTTCATGGTAAATAACTATTTTGAAATAAAAAACTCATTGGTAATCGTATTTTTGCGTGCCTTCAGGCAAATCAAATTTCCCATTTGATTAACATAAAAAAATCGTCATTAAACGATCAACATTTTTTTTACAATTTGTAGATCTTTATATATGTCAACATACCGCCCCAAAACTTCAAAAACCGTGTATTGAACAGAATTTTTTTTTTGCAACAAGCAAACTATTTTTGTTGCGAATTTTCATTATTCAATGCGAAAGTCATAAAATAACGTAAAAATATGTGTTCTATGTAAAATTTACGATCGATTACGTGCTCTCTGACATTTTTCTACGTCAAAATGAAATTTTTTGAAAGAACAAATACGGTATTTCCAATTTTTTTGAAAAAAAAAACATCAAAACTTTTTAGACGGTCTTTATATTTACAAATACCGTAAAAGAATTGCAAAAATAATGTAGAAACTGAAAAAATTTGTTAAAACCAATATATATAAAAAAATTCAATGTGTTTCTAAATTTCCATAAAATGGTTTGTTTTTGAATAAAATGGTTAAAGGTTGAAATATTCTTAAAAAAATTTTGCGGTCTGTTGACCGTATCCATTCTTTTAATAAAAAAAAGAATATACTTCAAAATAGGTTCCTACAGTAAATAATTTTAAGTAAATAACGAAGAATTCACAGGGTTGGTACAATGCTTATACTTTTTATTCAATTTTTTCATTACCGATATCAAATTACATCCTTCAAAATTCTTTTCTACTTGCGCACTCGATCAAGCTCTTATAAATTGCTATAGTTGGCGTTTTTTTTTCGATACATATAATATTTAAAAAAAAACTGTTTTGCTTAATTTTTAAATTTTTTAACGAGTGTTTGTTTGTTTTCATTTGTATATATCTTATTATATTCTTCTACAAGTTGCATCATGTATTGTCTTTGATTTTCTTTTTTTGCCAATGCATTTATATAATCTTGGGTAAGTTTTACACCTCTTTCTGCGACATCGTTGACAACACGTAGTTCTTTTATTTTTTGTCTACCGTTTTTGTAATGATCATTCTCCCATTCATCAATATCAAGGGCAGAAAAATCTTTAATAATTTTAAATCAATCAAATAGCTTGATGGACAAAGGTAGTATGAAATGATTGATATAAACATCTTTTAAATTTTCCATTTCTTCTACAGATTTTACATAATATTGTTTGCTTGCATCGTTTGGAAAATCATCTTCGTCAATCTCATCATTCAGGCTCAATTTCTTCACAATTTTCGATTTTGTGTTTTTTGAAACTTTTTTATCACACAGCCCAAATACGCTCACTTCTGGGCTTAAATACCACAGGTGTTTTTTAATTTTGCAAAGAGATTCATTTACGACTTCCGGATCAATTTTTCTGTATTTAAATAAATCTTTTATAAATTCCATGTCATTTTTTGGTGCATTCAGCGCCAGAGGAGCGGTGAACCAATGTTTTAAATAAACGAATATTACAAATAAACAAATGTCCAACAACTTGTCTTTTCCATCATCTAATAAAGCGTAAGAATCCCTGAAAAGGTACATTAAAATGCTATATGATGCCTTCGACTTTTTATAGGTAAGTTTATGTCTTGGGACTAAACCTAAAAAAACTCGAGCATGATTGAGAAGCTTCTTGTAATCATCTCGAGGAAGTTTGCTATTAAGTAATTCTTTAGTAAGTTTGTCAATTTTTTTTTATTTTTGATCTAAGCAATTTATCTAATACTTTATCTTCAAGACCAGTTTTAAATTTTTTTTATTCATATTAGGCCAACAAGCTTTAATTTTCAAGAAAAACTCTATTTCTGGACCATTCTTTTGTTTAAATTTTAGTGCAAAAACTCCACTCAAAACTATCTTATCAATATGATGGCGACAAGGTAAATACATAATATCTCGTTCTAATAATTGCTCAAGAATAACTGCAGCCCCTTTAATGTTACCTAAATTTGAATTTGTAGTATCACAACATTAAACTTCTACAACATCGGTCAATTCCCACTGTTTCAAAGCTTTATATACATATTCGGCTTGGGTGCGACCTTTTCCATTTATCAATGCCGGTACGTTTAAAATCTTTTCAGTTTTTCCATATGTAATAATAACAGGCATTCTAACTTTCTTTTGGCTGTCTACAAAATCGGGCATGAGTTTTTTATCCCAATGAACAATTATTGGTCTATTAATTTCTTGATCGTTGAACAACTTTTTGATTCTTTCAGATTCTCTTTCACAATTTTTTTTTCTGTTTCGTTTATTGAAGTTTTATATATGATTAAAGATTGAACGTCAAAACTCAAAGCTTCTGCTACTGCACAAATTATACGAGTGCAATTTCGGTACAAAACTTTGCATTTATCTAATGTGGCAACAACTTTTTCATTTACGGTAGCTCGAATATTTTGATTTTTATAATCTCGCCCAGATGGTATGACAAATGCCGAACCTGAGCTCTGAGTTGACGGATAGCTAAAAATTTCTTCAGAGGAATTTTTGTCATTTAAGCGTGGGTCATTCTCTCTGGCTGTAACACAACGTAAAAATTGGGATATTTGATTAATCGATTATATAGTACAAATTAAAACGTATCGATTTTTATAACCAATTTTTATGCATTTCATATATTAGTGCTTCTGAAATAGTCAACCACGTTGTTCTAAAGAATTTAGAAAAATGTTATGATAAAAATCTCTAAATCGAATTGGGTCTTATAGATCGATCACCACAAATCATATAATTTGCCCCATTCTGTATGCATATTGCTAGCTAACATATATCGTTATCGAGGAAGGTTGTGTATTTCTTACGTTTTTTTTACTAAATTGCTAAGCAACCTTGCTTGATAAAAATGTTTTTAGATAGCAATATGCGTTTCCGCATTTGTGGCTAAAAAACACGATTGGTTTTTAGCCTTGAAAATTCCGCCTTAAAACACAATTTTTTTTATTGTTTTTATTCTGAAAATAAACTTTTTAGGGTTAGGGTGGCATTTATAACGCAAAAAACCGATCGTGTTTTTTTTTGCCACAAATGTTATTTTTCAAACTAGTGTTTTCAAAAATAAACATTTGATGAAGTATTGGATAAAAGAAGAAATTTCGTTGAGATAATTTTTTGTAATTTTAAGAAAAATTTGAAGCAAATCTTCATAGCATTTCAGGTTATTTGCAACAAAATTTTCAGCATCACTTGTTTCGACTTCTTCGGTGCTAAATACCTCAGTCCTTTGTTCTGGCAACGCTTCTAAAACAATTTAAAGTGTTGAGAAAATATTATAATACTATTGTACTTCAAATGTACAGTGTAAAAAATTTACATTAAAAATTTTACGAGTTCATTTCACTAAAAATTAGAAAATTTTACCAGCCTTTTTACCAAACTTTTATGAGTAAAATTCACAATTGGTATAAATAAAAGTAATGAAAATTGAAAGTTAATAATTCCAGAACAGATACTTATTAGATGAGTACGGGAATCTTATTCCTATTTTATTCTATTTCTATAAACTGTGTTTTTCATTTAAAATTTGTTCTAATTCCGTTGAAGCAACTAAAATTTTTTTACCGTTTTGTAAAAAATTGTACTCTGTTTAGATTTTGTTTACTTTTGAAATTTTCCCATACGTAAAAATTTTCCCTTGCAAAAATTTCTACTTTTGTATAAAAATTTCTACTTTTGTATATATTTTTCTGTATGTACATTTTTTACAGTGTAAGGATATAATATTTCAATGAGTTTACTTGAGTATTGAGCTCCTTGTTCTTTGGTCTTTGTCGGGGCGGAGAAATCATTTTTTTCAAAAAGTTTCCGTTTCTCTTCATCCAATTGATTCATCACGTTTGCTGGAGAAAAATAAAAAATGTCATCCAACTTTTCTTGGAATTTTAGTTCTCAAACTTTTCCGGCCTTGCTGGCTTGGTTTTTTTGAACATTTCTGTATTCTTCATACAACGTTGATAGTCTTTGTTTACAAACTTTAACTATCACTACCGGAATTTGAAATCGATTCTAATACACAATGACTTCTTGGACTGTTGAATTGATGCTGGATGCCAGATCATTTTTTAATGTTCTTGTTTTATAAAATAAAAACTGCAACACTTTTTTATTGGTTGATAATTTGAAACTTTTGAGATCGGGAAACAGGCTTATATCACCAATTAAATAAATATTATTACGCAATACAATTTCTGACGTCATATTTAATACTTGGTAAACTCCGCAGAAAAACACAAAACTTGATCAGACAAGATTAAAATACACCTATTAATTTTTGTTTGTACAACCAAATACTGTTAACATCTGTAAGAGAGTCAGATCACAATATTATTTAAGCAATAATAAATCTTACATCAATACTCACCACCAATATAAGAAATAGGGTTTAAAACACAATATGCACAAACAATAAACTAGAACTTTGTTGAAGCGACTTTTGTCAGGTTAGAAATTGTTTGTTTTGACATCTGTCAGAATCAGAGTTAGTTCGAAACAGCAAATTTTTGTGGCATTTATTAATGCTACTGCCGCCTATTGACATTATCTAGTAGCGACATGTGTTTGAAGCTGTTGGTAGATAGCAGCTGCTGGCGACTTCGAAATGCGTTGCGCCAAAATTTGCTCTCAAAAAACGTCATTTTGACGTAGAAAAATGTCAAAGAGCACGTAATCGATCATAAATTTTCCGTAAAACACGAATTTTGTATTATTTTGACGTTAATTTACAACTTTCGCATCAAAAAATGGATAAAAATGATTGGCAATTTTATTAATCTGTTTTTTTTGGTTTTTAAGTGTCAACAGACTTAAACTTTGCAACCAGAAATGGTTTTATTGTTGCAAATTTGTTTTCCCTGTATTTAATACACTGTTTTTGAAGTTTTGATATGGTATGTTGACATATATAAAGACCTACAAATTGTAAAAAAAAATTTGATCGTTTAATGACGATTTTCCCATGTTAATCAAATGGGAAATTTGATTTGCCTGAAGGCACGCAAAAATACGATTACCAATGAGTTTTTTATTTCAAAATAGTTATTTTCCATGAAAAGAAGACATTTAATTGGTCCTTTCAAAAAAATTCGCAAATTGGGAAATAACGGACACCCTACTAACCAGTTACAATTTTATAAAACAATTTAGGGATAACAGATTTAATGCATATACTTCTATAGTTAGTGATATCATCTTTGGCTTCAGATTTAAACAAAGGCGTAATATAGCTTTGTTTGGCAAAACATTTGACAGAATTAACAAAGAAAGGTGCTGAATTTACCTGAAACAAAACACAAAAAAAAGATTGTTTTATAGCAAAAAAATTAAGAGACCTTTAAACCATAAAGGAAAAAAAAGATTAATTAGTCAACAATACAAAATAAACTTAAAATTAAAGAAAAAAAATGTTCATGTTAATATCAAAATCACAAAACGCATTACTGCCACTAATAGTTAATTAGAAAATGCCGACGTTTGTCAAAATAAATCTATTTTGTATTAGTAAAAACATTAACAATAACATCAATACACAAATGTAATTCTTAGTAATACTATTCGGTATAGAAACTCACTAGCAAAACAAACAAAACAAACTATATTCAGAAAAGACGTATGAGACTTTGAAAAATAGTTATATTGCAGATTTATAAAAATATAATGGCATTAACTTTTATAGATCATTACACAGATAATGAGCAGGAGAAGAATAGACAAAAAGGGAATATTGTGGCTTAAGAACCTGCGCAAATAGTTAGAAGATAAAGCTCAATCTGAAAAAAAAATGATTTTTGTATACTACACACCTAGTTACGGCTCTTTTACTTTTCTCTTATAAACTTTAAACCTAATAATTCTTCGGAAATTTCCTTAAGCTGATGTTGAATGAACATAATAAACTTTATATTATTGACAAACACTTTATAAAGAAAAACTCAATTAGAAAACTTGTGTAATATTTTAATAATACATATAGCATACAAATAATCTTTTTTTTCTATATAAAATAAGCAAAGTTTGCTTAAATAAATAAAAAATAATATTTAGTACATTAGTTCATGTACACAATACATCCACATTATATATATATATATATTTTTTTTTATATAAATAAGAAAAGTGTACACAATACAGCAATTACTCGTAATATCAAAAAAAACATTAAATAATTATGTGGTATAAAATAACATTATATAAAAATATAAAACATTCAGTATTCGTAAATAGCCCAAACAATCAAGCCATGCCGAACGTTGCTGAAAATTTATCACAACTTTTAACTTTTAGCAAATTCATTGCATTATTACCGCCATACAATGTAAAAAATAAACAATTTATAAAAGCACGTTTATATTTATGGTTTATTGTGGCCATATATTTAACATCTTTAACTTGGTTCCTTACTAGTAGCATATTATACAAACAACAAAATTCAACATCAATGCCTGCGACATACATTCAATTAATGTTAGGTACTTTCATTAACATTTGTTCGATACTAGGAACATCTTATTGGAATTTTGCAAAAATCCAAAATGTTTTTGAAACTTTTCATATGTTTGATACAAATATTGCAAGGTTTGTTATCAATAAGGTTAATTCTAATTATTCAAATTTGCATTTAACTCTTGTCTTAACATCAATATTTGTAGCTACTATTGCAAACATAATTACTTGCACATATTTATATTCATTTTTTTATTTTATTAAATATATGCATTCTTGTTTAGAAATTTTAATTATTGCAATTAATGCTTTAATTAAAACAAGTTTGCTACTAAGTTTAAAGCAAAGAATTATATGGGTAAATGAAACTATTGATAAGATTTATTTAAGAATAGATAGTAAAGATAATTATGATAAAATTTTAGATGACATTATAATATTGCATCAAATGGCTATGAATTTAGTCGATTTGTTTAATAGTTTGTTTGGTTGGAATTTATTTTTTACATTGGCTTATATTACAATTGCTATATTGAATATAATTTCTTTATTACTTGATGGTGCTTATATGTGGTCAATTGAAGTGTTAATTATTTTTATACCTTGGACAACAATTGTAATTGTGAGTATTTAAATAAATTTATATTGTTTAATTAACATATCATTTGTGTTATAACATTTTTTTATTTTTTTAATATAATTTTTTTATAAAATATACATGTTTTCGATAAACATTATTATTTGCCTAATTTTTTGAAATTTTGTTTTAAGTATTTTTCTGGTAAAAGGGGCCAATAAAAGTTTAAGATGTGAAAGAGTAATTTGTGTTAAATGATGTTTGAAAAAATTATAACTATTTATTATTTTATTTTACATGCACATTCGATTAAAATGTTATGGGGGATCAGACCACTTATAAACTTAACGTTTTCTTTTGAAAACCAATCAACCCATAGTTGTTGCTGTAGAATCAGTCTATATTGAGCTTTTTAAAACTGTGTTAATTAAAAGCAGGCTGACAAGACATACTCTTTTTTAATAACATGTACTCTTTTAAAAGTTAGAATATTCTTTACTCTTTTTAATTTAAAATAACAATATAATAATAATAATATAAAATAATTGTTTTAAGAAGAAATATTGATTGATCAATTAAAAATTTGTGTTTGGTTAAATTAGCCAAACTGTTAACGTGGTGTTAAAAAGTGTAAATGCAGCATTCAAAAATAAAAATTTGGCCATCAATTTGTTAAATTTTACTGCCAACAAATTCAAATCATAAATAAGTGGAAGACCAGTGCTATAACCATAGCTAAAACTGAACTTCGCCTTTTTCTGTATAAATTATATTAGAAATAAAGACGCTATTATTATTATAATTATTATTATTATTATTAAATACTGTAAATTTGGTTTTTAAAACTGTAAATACGTGTTTAACTTTAATGTCAAACTGTTAATTTAGTTTTTGAATTATAAATCCCGTCTTTAAACTGTTAATCTGGTTTTTAAAAGTGTAAATGCGGCCTTTAAATATATATTTTTAGCTACAAACGTATAAATATTACTAGCAATGTGATACTTCAAGTTATAAATCCTTTACTTTTAAAATTTGGCTTTTGGAACTAGAAATTTAGATAACAATATTTAGTTTTAATAAAAAAAATGTCATTGCTGAACTCTTTATCCGGCTTTTAAATTAACAATTTGGTTTTTAAAATTGTAAATCGGGTTTTTAGAACTGAAAGCCTTGTAACTAACGTGTTAAAATAGTGTAAATCCAGTCTTTAAAGTCAAAAATATCAAAATCTGGTCATAAAATATTAAAAATCTGGAGAAAAAATGTAAAATTCTATTTATAAAATGTTAAAAGTAACAAAATTTTGTCTTAAAACATTAAAATATTTTTAGGAACCACTAAAATTAGGCCATATACAATTGAAAAGTGTAAGATTTTATTCAATAAAATTCAAAATTATTAAAATTCATTCCTTAAACATGAAAATACTGTTAGAAAGTTACAAAATTAGGTTATAAACTGTTAAAAAATAAAAAAAAAATTTTTATAATATTTCAAAAATATTAAAATCCCGTAATAAACTTTTAATAGGTGGAAGATTCTATTACTAAAATTTGAAAAATAACAAAATATTTTCCTAAAAACGGCAATAAAGATTCTATT
The DNA here is from genome assembly GCA_963932245.1 of Tachinus rufipes. Lineage (NCBI taxonomy): Eukaryota > Metazoa > Arthropoda > Insecta > Coleoptera > Staphylinidae > Tachinus > Tachinus rufipes. Next base: position 14,644,337 of record OZ010744.1, read on the forward strand.
CATAAAATTTTAAAAACTGCAAAAAGGTGCAAAATTTTATTCATAAAATTACAAAGTCTGGCCATATATTGTATCAAAATATTCTCAGAAATCATTAAAATCCGGTCTTAATCTGTTAAACTGTTTAAAAATCTATTAATAAAATGTCATAATTAGCAAAAATTGGCCTTAAACCGTCGGAAAGTTCAAATTTTTTTTCACAAAACGCAAAATCCGGGTAGAAAATATAAACATATTGTTAGAAAAAATCAAATATTTTGTTTATGAAATGTCAAAAGTAGCAAAATGTTGCCATAAACTGTTGAAAAAAAACACTAATATTCTGTTAACAGTGATAAATTCTATTCATGAAATGTTAATAATAGCAAAATTTTTTATAAAGTATCAACATATTCTAAAAATAACTTTAATATATTTAAAAGTGCAAATTTCTATTAATTAAAGGTCAAAACTACCAACATTTGGTCATAATAATATTTATAAAATGTCAAAATTTGGAAATGAAATAACAAAATATGATCAGAAAGCACCAAAAATGAAAAATTCTATTTATAAAATGTTCAAAATTGCAAAATCTGATCATAAAGTGTATAAAAGTACAAGGTTCTATTCATAAAGTGTCAAAATCAGCACATTCCGGCTATAAACTGTTGAAATCCGGCTATAAACTATGGAAAAATGCAATTTTTTTTAAATAAAATTTAAAGATAGCACATGAAAGGTGCAAAATTCTATTTATAAAATGTCAAAAATAGCAAACCGGGCTATAAACTGTTGAAAAGTGCAAAATTCTGATTACGTGATGTTAAAAATAGAAAGTTTTGACAAAACTATCAAAATATTGCCAGAAAGAACCAAAACTTGGCCATAAACTATCAAAAGATGCAAAATTCTGTTAATAAAATGTCAGAATAGACAATTCCCGGTCTTAAACTGTCATAAGATTTTACTCATGAATTGTAAAATCCGGATGTAAAGTATAAAAATTTAAAAAAAGCCATAAAAAGTCAAAAAGTGCAAAATTCTATAAATGAAGTGTTAAAATAGAAATATTCGGTTTTTATTTGTTAAAATTAGCAAAATTTGGCTAAAAAATATAAAAATATTGTCAAAAACTTTTAAAAAATGCATAATTTTATTTATGAAACGACTAAAATAACATAATCCGGTCATAAAGTATTAAAATATTCTCCAAAAGACGGACTTAGTAAAACATTATTCATAAAGTTTAAAATATTAAAATCCGACCATAAAATATCAAAATTGTTTTAGAAAATTTGTCCATAAACTGCAGTACAAAAATCCGGCTGAAATTGTTAAAAACTGTAAAATTTTATGGAAAGTCCGGATGTGTTCCGTTGTTAGTGTGGGCCGTGTACACACGTTTAAGGGTTGTATACCATAAGAGTGTGTGTGTAAAAAAAAAATTAAAAACTTCAAAAGAGTGGGTTTGCATAACAGAGTAACCTTAAAATTTTTCTCAGCTGCAGTCTTTAGTTTGTTTTCGGTGTTATCCTGGCAAGAGAAATGCCCAAAAATAGTCGTTGTTGGGTAAATAATTCAATAAAAACTCAAAATAAAATGAATTTGTGTTGATTTTGCGATTGCGGACAGTTAAAGATTTTGCTGAGCTTATATAAAATGTTGTAAATCTACATTAAATCTAAGAACAAAGCAGAAAAAAATTCTTTGTACTGGGCATGAGTAAAATATTATAACTATCTCTTGGTTGTCAAGAGATAAATTTGAGGGTGCTAAGTTGTAGGTTTTTTTTTTTAATTAATTTAAAATGCGGCTAAAAAGGATTAAAATCCGGCTACAAAATAATTTGGCCAAACACTTTAATAAAATTTGTCAAATTTGCACATATTCTCAAAATAACAGTTTATAAAAATTAAAATTTGGCTGAAATTGAATTAAATCCGGCAAAAAACTTTAATAATATCCTCATAATTAGTAAAATTTTAACATAGTTTCAAAAATCTGGTCATTAAAGACAAAATTCAGTTTAATAAAATTAAAACCTAACCTAAGTATTAAAATACTTACACATTATCTCAAAAATACGGTCATAAATATAAAATTTGACAAGAAAAAAATAAAATCCGGCCAAAAACATTAATAATCTACTTAAAATTGATATACTTTGTACTCAATATTAATATTAAAGACATAATCCAACATAAAACAATTGAAATCTGTTTATAAACTACATTGTTTAAAAAAATCTGGTTAAAAATACAAAATCTGAGAAAAAAGAATTAAAAATAACTAACTTATTAGTAAAATTTTAAAATAATTTAAAAAATCCGGCCGTTAAAGACAAAATCCGGTTAAAAAATAAAAATTTAAATATTAAGTAATTGAATCCGTTCAACAACTATAATAATCTGCTTTATATTGGTAAAATATGCACATAAATAACAAAAATAAAAATCCTGTTATGAAGTATTGAAATCCGGCAAAAAAAAACATAAAAATTTGCATTATATTAACAAAACTTTGTTATTTTCAAAAATCTAGTCATAAAATACAAAATCCGGAGCAAAGAAAATTAAAATACGTCTATCAAGTAAATAAACTCTGGTCAAAACAATAGCAATCAGATTCAAACTGTTAAAATACAAACATAATTTTTAAAATTTTGCCAAAAAATATTAAAATATTGTCAGAAAATACTCAAATAGAAAATTGCAAAATTCTACTCACGAAATGTCAAAATTAGAAGAAATGATTAAATCGTTAAAAAGTGCAAGATTCTATTCTTAAGATGTCAAAAAACAAAATCCGGCTATAAGTTGTTGAAAAATAAAATATTCTTTTCATACAAGGTAAATACTATTAATTATCAAAATACTGTCAGAAAACACTAAAATTCGACCATTAAAGGTTGGAAAATTTAAAATTCTACACATAAAATGTCAAAAATAACAAAATTCAGCTATAAAATATCAAAATATTATTAAAAAGTACTAGATTATATCAATAAAAACTTAAAAATTGCAAAATCTGGCCAAAAAGTATTAAAATATTGTCAAGAAGCACCAAAATCCGGTTATAAACGGTTAAAAAGTGTTAAATTCTAAAATAAATTTGCAAAGCGTAACCATACATTTTTTTAAAATACAAAATTCTATTCATTAGAAAAGAAAAGTAGCAAAATCTATCTATAAAATATCAAAATATTATTAGAAAACACCAAAATCTGGCTATAGTGTTGAAAAGTGCAAAATTCTATTCATAAAATGTCCGAAAACACCAAAATCCGGCCATAAACTTTCAAAACTTACAAAATTCTATTTATGAAACATCAAAAATAGCAAAAAATACGTTATTGACGTTTTAAAAAAAAGCAACAATTTTATTTGGAAAAGATGAAAACAAAGTCGACGACCTCAAATTTTCAAATGCCGTAAATTTTAAAATTATTATCTCTACCTTCTGTTAAAAATTTTACAAAACCTTATTGCGTCAGATTTGAGATCTAGCAATTTTTTAGTTTAAACATTGGATTTAAATATTTTATTTAAATAATAAAATAAAGATGCTGGTTTGGAATCAAAAATTACAACTTTTCAAACAATACACGCCAATATGTTTAGCCAGTTTTTGGAGTGCAGGTTTTTGTAATTTAGTATAGAAAGATTTAAAAGTAGAAAAGTTAAAAACATCTTATACTCTTTTTTACTAGTAAAAATCTGGTCATCCTGTTAAAAGGACACTTTAATGTATGAGGAAATACTAAAGTTAATTGGCTAGCGCTCAAAGGATCAAATACAATATTTCAAACTGTTGCTAATAAATACTCAAAGTCAATTACTTACAACTTTTTAAAAAGAAATTGCAGATAATAATAGTCCACTCAAATATGCTCAAATATTGATCTCACTTCTAACAAATTTTAAAAGTTTTAAAACTTTGTACTTTAATTTATAGGTACCTAATGAAGAATATACTAAAAATCCTGACAAATATGGCACAAGCTTTAGCGATAATGACCGGAAACAGTGCACTTTTTTCGGTTTTTTGTTAATATTTCAAAAACTGTATGTAGGAGGTAAAAGTTGATTATATACATAATAAAAGCTGATAAAATTGCAATAAAAGTAATTATATACATTTTTTTGAATTTTCAGCCGTTACAGAATTATGGGACGCTAAAAAATAGATTATTTTTTTGTATTGTCACGAGCAAAGAAGCCGGTCATTTTTGTTTAGTCCTCCGTTCATTTTGACGGTTGTCTTCCTCTCTCCCAACTACCAGCCTTTCCTTCTACATAGCGTTTTTTTGAACGTTTAAAAACTTTTGAAGTTGCATGAAATGAAAGTTTTTTTCTTGAAAAGAATTTTCTAATTTAAATAAAACTTATTTGTTTAAAACAATTTTTGTCAATGCGCAAAAAGCTTAGCTATATATTGCCCACGCTACCTATTTTTCAACGAAAAATCACTTTAAAAAGTTTACAAAATTGCATAAATGAATTCTAATCAAGACAAAACTTAAAAAAATACTACTTTTGGGAATTCCTTTTAATTGAATGTAATCGAAAAATAATTTTTGTACGCAGTCTACATTTTTCTTAACTTAGAACTTTGTAATTTCTTTAATCATATAAGTGTGCAAATGGGAGCTGAATGAACATAATAAAATTAAAATTAATGACAAACACTTTACATAAAAAAATACAAAACCATTATTTGTATGCTATACAAATGAGTTCTTTTAATATAAAGTAAACAAATACATAATACATGCAAACTATACATACATCAATCGCTCGTTATGTGAATAAACATTAAATTATGACGAAATACTTATGTGGTACAAAATAATACTACAAAAAAGTATAAAACATTTAGTATTCGTAAATAGTCCAAACACTCAAGCCATGCCAAACGTTGCTGAAAATTTGTCACAAGTTTTAACATTTAGTAAATTCATTGCACTATTACCGCCATACAATGTGAAAAATAAACAATTTATAAAAGCACGCTTATATTTATGGTTTATTGTAGTCATATATTTATCATCGTCAATTTGGTTTATCACTAATTGCATTTTATACAAACTCCAAAATTCAGCATCATCATTACCTGTAACATACATTAAATTCATTTTGAGTACTTTCATTAATCTCATTTCAATAATAGGAATGTCTTATTGGAATTTTACTAAAATACAAAATCTTTTTGAAACGTTTTATATGTTTGATAAAAATATTGCAAGATTTGATATTAATAAGAGTGATATTATCTATTCAAGTCTACATTTAATTCTAGTCTCAACAACAGTTTTTGTTCTTATTATTGCTAACATAATTATATGTACATATATATTTTCAATTACTTTTTTTTTTTAATATTTTATGCATTTGTGTTTTGAAGTTTTTATCATTGCAATTAATGCTTTAATTAAAACAAGCTTGCTACGTAATATTAAGCAAAGAATTATATGGGTTAATGAAACTATTAATAAAATTGATTTAACAATAAACTATGAAGATAATTATGATAAAATTTTGGACAACATTATAATATTGCATCACATAGCTATGGATTTAGTAGATTTGTTTAATAGCTTGTTTGGGTGGAACTTATTTTTTACAGTGGTTTATGTTACGATTGTTATATTGGAACTGATTTCTTCATTACTCGATCGCGCGATTACGTGGCAAATTGCAATGTTTATTAATAATATACTATGGACAACAATTATAATTGTAAGTATTTTAACACATTTATTTTGTTTTACATAACATGCTTTTTAAAATATCTGCAAAATAATCAAAATGTTATTAATAAACATTATTAATTTAGTAAGCAAATCTGTTAATACAATCTGAAATTAAATTAATAATCTTTAATCAAAAAATGTAAAATTAATACTATAGATTTTTGTTTTTTTTTATACATAACGCTTTTGTAGAAATAATAGAGGAGCAGAAATAACAAAGAGTGCCAATTTGCCAAAATGAGATATTCTAAAGATGGGTTCTATGTGCCATCGACTATAATCTATTAAAAGGCCAAAGTGCTAGGACTTTAAATTAAACAATTAGGAAGATAGTTAATTATTTAAAAATAAAAAGTTTTTTTGTTTTGGTATGTGAAGGTTTTTTATTTATTTTTTTTAGTTTACAAATTTTTGTATTAAACTTCTTTATTTATATATGACTTTGGATATGATAATATCTAGCTAATAATAATATTGCAAGGTTTGTTATTAATGAGGTTGATATTATCTATACAAGTCTACATTTAATTCTAGTCTCAACAACATTGTTTGTTGTTATTATTGCTAACATAATTATATGTACATATTTATTTTCATTTCTTTATGTTCTTGAATATTTTATGCATATGTGTTTTGAAGTATTTATTATTACAATTAATGCATTAATTAAATCAAGCCTGCTACTTATGATAAAGCAAAGAATAAAACAATAAACTGTGAAGTTAATTGTGTTAAAACTTTAGATAACATTATACTATTGCATCACATGGCTATGGATTTATTAAGTTTGTTTAATAGCTTAATTGGTTGGAACTTATTTCTTACAGTGGTTTATATTACGATTGTTATATTGGAAATGATTTCTTCATTATTCGATCGTATTTATTCGTTTCACATTGAAATGTTTATAATTTATATAATATGGACAACAATTATAATTGTAAGTATTTTACACTTTAATTTTGTTTTACATAACATGCTTTTTAAACTCTTTGCTAGTTAAATAAAATGTTATTAATAAACATTTTTAATTTAGTTAGCAATTTTGTTTAAACAATTCTGAAAATAAGTTACTAAACTTTGATTTAATAGTAATACTATTAATTTCTGTTTTTTTTTATTTGACAATCAATACAAAATTAAAATCGTTGCTTTAAAAATTAGCTCAAATTTTGTTAACATATCAAAAATATTATAAGTAAATAATTTTTTAATTTTATAAATTAAATTTTAATACATAACGTTTGTGTAGAAATAATAGAGGAGCAAAAATAACAAAATGCCAATTTGCCAAATTAAAATGGTTTTGAAAATAGGTTCTATGTGCCATCGACTATATCCTATCAAACGGCCAAAGTGGTAAAACTTTAACTTCTGTAAACAATCAGAGAAATAGTTAATTATTTAAAAATAAAAAGTTTTTTGTTTTGGTATGTGAAGGTTTTTTAAAAAAAAATTGGGTTTACAAATTTTGGTATTAAGCCTCTTTTATATATGACCTTGGATATGATTATATCTAACTTCATGATTTTTCTGCCGAAAACTTGTAGCTTGAAAAAAGCCTATAATTGCTTTTCTGGGGTGTTGTAACCGTTGTCGCGTTTTATCCTTAATAAAAAGCATACTTTAACAGCTTTGATTCTTTAGAAGCAAATTATAATTAAAGACAAAATTCAATCTAATCTACAATTTCAAGAACAATATACTTAAAAAACTGCTATATATGTATTTTGTACTGCCTGTGACGCAAAAAATTATAGGAACTTCATTAATTAGATACAATATTTCAAATCAGCTGACCTAACAGGCAGATCTATGATTGGTTGAAATGTTGCGTACCTCAAGATACGTCACAATATATCAAAAGATAAACCATAAGATTCCTTCAGTCTTTTGTAGTAGTGTTCACAACTCAAGAGATGTAAACCGGCCGCAAGCATTACAAACATTAGCAAAAGTTCAAGATGTCAAATTTGACTCAAGTATAAGCAGAAATACTTAACTTTAAAAATACTGCATGTTTTCGCAGTAAAGCTCAAGAGTTCATAGTAAACCTAAATCAAAAAATTAAAGCCAGTACTATTTGGCTAAACAGAATTCAACTATTAAGAATCTAAACAGAAAAAAAAGTGATACGCCCAGTTATTTAACTCTTCCGATAGCGGAGTTAACAAAAAATGTACAGCCAAGTGCGAGCCGTGGTAGCAGTGAAAGTGCTATTACAGATAATGAACAATTGATTTAACTCGAGAGAATTGTAGAGAAACTTTTTCGATGTAAAAGTGTTTCAACAAGATCTAAATAGAGAGTTTTTAGCTAGTGCATTCACTCGAACGGCAGAGAAGTGAATCTAAAAAAATGACCAACTGTCAATTTTTAATAAATGATTGAAGGATACCATCATATACGCTATGACTTTTAAGCTGAGAGGTACAACAACCTAAGCAAGCTGTTAAGGGAAACGTTTTCTAAACACTAAAATTATGCAAGGATTTTGCATAAACTTTTGGCACGTGTCAAGAAGATAGGTAAGTTGTTCTAGTAATATTATTTTTGTTTTATTTAGCTGAGAAAAATAGATTAAAAAAAATGCAGAATCTGTGATAATTGATAGTATTACCGAACAAAATAGTGCTAAAGCCGGACGTGTGTAAATGTTTAAGGTGCTTTACACCAAGTATTTGTCAACTTTAACTAATGATGTAAAAAAGATTTTACCAAGACCAAAACATAGCAACCAAAAAGCATACTTTGTTGTAAAGAAGCATAATTGTGCAGTTAGCTGAAAGAAACCGTACGAGCCAAACTACAACCCAAAAGGTCACTACTCTGACACATGTAAACAACTACATAAAGAATGGTAGCAATTGCAAACGGCTTGGTCATAAATCTTAAAATTGCACAACAGCTTTTTTTAATTTGTTCAATTCATCAAGATTATAAATTACCCTGACAAATTTATATATTTTATCTTTTGATGTTCGCAAAAAGATAAAATATTTAATCACTTGATGACAAACACTTGAGTTGGTGGACCGGGCACTCCATAGCGTAGTAAGGAGTCAGTAGTTTGGATTAAAGTGATCCTCCTACCCACTCGAGTATTAAATGTTAGATCACAACTCTTTTTTGCAACAAAATGACTTCTGATGCTTGCAGAGAAGGTCAAATATTTAATCTTTTGATAACAAACATTTGAGTGAGTGGATTACTCTAAAGAATAATAACAAGTTAATAGTTTGGATAGAAGTGGTCCATTTACCTACCCAAGTGTTAGTTATCAAAATGTTAGTTAGCAATCTTCTCTAGTAACGAAATGGCTTCTGATACTCGTAGAGAGATCAAATATTTGATCTCTCGGTGACAAATACTTGAGTGGGTGGATGGGTCACACCAAATTATGAAAACAAGTCACAAGTTTGGATTGGAGTTGCTAACTCACTTACCCAAGTGCTAGTTATTAAAGTATTAGTACGCAACCTAATTTTGCGACAAAATAAATTTTTATGCTTGCAGAGAAGGTCAAATATTTATTCTCTTAATGACGAATACATACGTGGGTAGGTGAGTTAGTCCAAAGTGTGATAACAAGTCAATAATTTTTATTAAATTTTTTTTTTTTTTATTATAATTTTTTTGATTTATGCACATATAATAAAAATTATGTTTAAAATACAAAAATTTTTTTTTACATTTTTTTTTTTCTATAAATTATGAAAAAAATTTTATATTGTTCGTGCGTTGAAAATTAAAAAACTGTTGAGAAAATGCTTTTACAGGTAATTATATAGCTCTTAGTTTTATAGAACATAAGCTTAATAAATTCACGGATTATTATGTTATCAATGTAGTAAACATGTTAATATTTTTGTGTAAGAGAAGTTATAGAACTGAGAAAAAAATAATATATTAAGCGTAATAAAAATAGTGAATATATTGTAAGGAAGATAAAATATTAAACGTGTAGAAAATGTAAAATGTCTTTGTTTAAACGCGACATTAACAGATTTGTATTTTTGCATTTATCAATAACAACTCTTTTCTCGAAAGTATTGAAAACTAATTTACTTTCTTGACTGTTTTAATATTCTTACTCCTCAACAACATTAGTTTAGAAAAAGCAGATCAGTTAAAACAGCTGCAGTACAATTAGTGCAAACCATAGTAAATCATCTTGATAATAAAATGATAGTTGCTTTTGACTTAACAAAGTCGTTTGATTGCTTCAATATTGAGTTTTTATTAAAAAAAGTAGAGGTTATGGGCATTCGTGGCATTGGTTAAATTCTTTTTTAACACATAGAAAATTAAATTTTAACGTTTAATTTTCATCAAAACATATTTTTCTGATACATTTAAAATAAACATAGGAACTCCTCAAGGATGCATACTTGCACCTCTAACGTTGTTGTTGTATATAAATGAAATCCTAAATTTTCTACCACTAAATGATACTGTTCTTCTCTATGACGATGATACAGCAATTATTGTTGCAGCTACAAATTATAATGAACTTTACATTAAAATAAATACTGCTAAGAGTCACTTTACTAAATGGTGTGAAAATAATTAGTTACTTATTAACTAAACTAAAACCAATTGCATTATACTTTTGCTACAAAACAAATTTACCTGTGTCTCAAAACTTAATGACACAAAATGCATCAAACATTTATTGATTAAAATCTTACGTGGTCTCAAAAAATAGACAAAGTATGTGCTTCTATCAACAAATCTTACTAACTCTTATCATATATATACAATAATAAAAACTTTCTTTCTTCAAACAGCTCATACTACCCATACAGCACTAGAACATCAAAAAATATCTATCTACAAAAATATAGAACAACAAAATGTATGCAATCTGCACACCATACTAAACCAAAACTATTCAACTATCTGCCTTCAAATATAGAAAGGTAATTCCATTACTAATAATAATAATAATAATATTAATAATACTTTATTACGGATAACTCCAGTTTACAATGTAGATAACAATACAAAAAAACACACACACACACACACACACTCACACGCAGACATACATAATACTATAAATGTATACATAAATAATTAATAATAATGTTATGGGTAAATTTAAATTTGCTTTACACATTGCTTAAATTGATTAAATGTACATTTAAAAATATCAACATCGCAAGTATTATAATTGCGTAAAATTCTAGTGACGGGACTGTAAAAACCATAGTTAGTCAAATGAAACTTAATTTTAAATAGATAACTATTTCTGGTAATATGCAATGTGTTAAAGTCTATAAGGTTTAAAAGTGTTGGACAATTTATATCAAAACTTAATAATTTGTACAAAAATGACATATCTGCAAGAAAACGTCTCTTTTCTAATGTATCCATATTAAGATTTGCAAGAGTACTAACTGCATTAAAACTTTCTAAGTTAGTATTATGTTTAAAATGAGCTTGTTTAAAAAAAAATATTTGAATTTTTTCAATATTTTTAATGTGAATGTTATAATTAGGCGACCATACTACTGAACTGTATTCAAGACCAGATCGTACTAATGAACAAAACAGAATTTTTAGTATTCTTACACTAAATTCAGAGTCAAATATAACTCCCAGATTTCGAATTTTTTGACACGTTTTAAAGAAAGGTTGTCATTATGATAATTGTAATTTAAAATATTTTTAGATCTGGTAAATCATATAGTGCAGCATTTATTGATATTTAGATTAAGTTGATCATTGATAGACCATTGAAAAAGTCTGCACAGGTCTTCTTGTAGCAATATCTGATCTTGAACACTTTCAACAACTCTATATATTTTTAGATTATTAGCAAACAGCTTGCAATTACTATTTTCAATGCAATCAGTAATAATGTTTATAAAAAGTAGAAAGAGCAAAGGACCCGCATGAGATCCTTGTGGTACCCCAGACTCTACAGAGATTAGACAGGAAATAAAGTTGTTTATTTGTACAAATTGTGTTCTACCATTTAAAAAGCTGTATATCCATGCACATAAATGTTCACTAAAACTAATTGAAATTAGGCGTTGAATAAAAAGAAGATGATTAACGATTAATTGTAATGTAAATAAGTAGTCAAAAAAGTTTTGGAATAGCAAATTGAATACTTATTCCACGATAATATTTAATCTTCTCTTTTGCCGGATTTATGAATCGGAGTTATATAACTAGTTTTCCAATAGTCTGGAAACACACTTAAGTTTAAAGACAAATTAAAAAAGTAATGTAAAGGTTTACACAATGTAAATGTACAAACTTTTAATATAAAGTTAGGAATCTCATCTGGGCCACAAGAGAAAAAATTCTTAAGATGACTAATACCATCAAAAACGTCCGTGCAGCTTATTGAACAACTTGCCATATCAGTAAGAATTTGTTAAGGAAAATTGTTGACAACCGGATTTTGGTTTGTGTAAATATCTGAAAAGTATTCTGCAAACAAGTTAACTGTATCTGAGCTTTTATTACTGATTTTGTCATCTAGAAACATAGTGTTTGGATACCCATTTGTTTTACTAACTGTTTTTACATGACTCCAAAAACATGAACTATCGGTAGAAATGTTATTTTCCATATTAAGTATGAAATCATAATAGCATTTTTGATTTACTAATTTGCATCTTGACCTAAGATTAGAAAAAAATTGTTAATCAGTATCAAGACCAATTTTTTTTTACTTTTTATGAGCTTCCTTTTTCATATAAATTAATCTTTTTAATTCCGTTGAAAACCACTTTGGAAAATTAGAAGGATTGGTATATCTAATTGGCACAAACTTATCTAGCGCTGAATACAAAACATTATAAAAATTAGCAATACAATCATCTATATTATATTTATAATTACATAGAACTAAGTCCCAGGCTAAGAAAGCAAAATATTCATTCATTCCAACAATGTCCGCATTTTTTAAATCATAATATATGTTTTTTGAATAAAGTTCATCACTATTTGTCATAAGGGGAACATCAAAAATATACGCGTTGTGATGAAAATTATTTTTTAGTAAAAGGTCGCAAGCTGCAGTAACTTCAATTGCATCATTTTGACTAAAAATTAAATCTAAATATACTCCAAAGTTATTTGGAAAATTATTAATTACTTTTCAACTAATTTGAAAAAATCGACTTTTTTGATTTTGCTAAACTTTTTAGGGATCAAAATATAGATGAAAAAAATAAGATTTCCAAAATTTTGGACTTTAGAATAATGCTTGTTCAGAATGACTCACATTTGAAGGTCAGAAATTTTACAATAAAACGTCTTTTTTAGCTTAATTTGTATCTCAATTTTTGGGTTTCTTAAAAAAGATAAAAAGATCCACGATGGCTCAAATTATTTCTTATTACATGTACTTTGAAACCCATATTTTTATGTTTAATATTGTAGCAGTCATTTTGATGTATTAAGCTTCAAACATTATTCCAAAAAAAACCGTAAATTTTGCAGAATCGCAAAACTTTGCTTTATTTAAACTATTCTAACTATGTCAAATTTTAACAAAATTTGATCCACAATGTTTAGATTTCATTGTGTTTAATCTCATTTTAAAGTGATCACACAAGACTTATAAAATCAATACGTACACACCACTATTTTGATGCAGGAAGTTGCACATGTTTTCGCAATTTTCAAAACTTGTAATTTTTAGGTTTCGAAAAAACCCTATTTCGATTTAAGTCAAAACTTTATTAATTATTACTGACACAGCTTTTTTTAAATTTATTTCACATAGTTAAAAAAGACTGAGCTTTGCAAATTAGTACTCTAAACGTCTTACCTCTCTCGTTAACACGTGCCAGAAGTTTTTGCAAATTTCCTTGCATAATCTTCATGCTCAAGAAAAGTCTTCCTTAACAGCCTATTTCATTCCTTTTAACTGTATATGTACCTAAGGTTGACATACCAAGTTTTAGCTATATTTTCCAACTTGTTTGTCAACCATTTATTGAGAATTGACAGCTAGTAAATTTTCTAGATCTACTTGGCTGCCGTTAGACTGGATTCCTAGTAAAAACTCCAACAATCTATTCGGTTGCACATAGTGACAATAAGTATTTCTCACTGCAGTCCGTTTGGATTTTGTAGAGTTTTTTTTACCTTAAATAAGTTTCTCTACAACTCTTTCCAGCCGCATCAACCGTTTACTACAGTTTGTACTTGGCTGAAAAATCTTTGTTGATTCTACTATTAGAGCAACCCCTCACAGTACAGGTGTTGGTATCTGATCTCGAAAAATTGGTTGAATTAGAAAAATCACGTGGCATTCTAGTATTAATTTTGTTATTACACCATTAAGTAATACACAATAATAAAAAAAACTTCACTGGCGTAGTGAGGCACTAATCTGGGTAATAATCCTTCCTCTGCACTATAAACACACTCAGTAATATGTGTAGAAATTAATCACAATAATGCTTTTTAATATAATAATAATTCTTTTTATTAATATATATATTACAAAGCAATTTCTAATAATAATAATAATGACAATGTCACGGAGACGTATATATTTTACGGTCGAACGGTCTTTAACTGGTGATTCTCCCTCTTCCTCGATCGGCTCGTAGAGAAACCTCTGTCTTGCTACCTCACGGCAAAAAATAAGTTGTTCTACTATTGCCGTCGGTGAGCAAAATGTTATTTTTAGTATTACTTTTTTTTTGTACTTCGGGGGGAAATATTTTTTAGAAGAACATCTAATCTATGAAATACTGCCCGATTCGAATGCCATTCTACTGTTTTGCCTACATTACTTTACGATGGACGTTGTCAATTTACCTATCTATCGGTTCTTTATGCTCTTTGGTATGTATTATGGTGCGGATTACGTCTAGGGTTCTTTAGCAGCCTGCAGGCCTGCCATAAAATTTTCCTTGTTAAAGGCATCTCCGGTTTGAGAAGTGTAGCCTAACGTTTCCCCACCTGGAGCAGGTAAACAAGGTATGTTCTACGTCATCGATCCGGTCACAGTAAGTACAGTTCTTAGTTGCTGCTCTGTGTTTGTTATAGAGGTATTTCCTGAAGCATCCATACCCGGAGAAGGCCTGCGTAAGGAAATAATCTACTTCTCCGTAAAGGCAGCCTATTAATTTTTAGATATTTGGTATCAACCTGTATGTCCATCTACCATTGGTCCCGCTATCCCAGCTTTCTTGCCACTTAGAGCTCTACTCTTGTTGAGGAGTTGTTGTACTTATCGGCTCTATCCCGTACCAGCAGTTCTGTTGGCAGGATGCACGCAATTACACCTACTGCCTCTTTCAAAATGGTTTTGTATGCGCTACATATCTTGATCGACATCAGCCTTTGTAGTCCTGACAGCTTCCTCATTGCTCTTCTGTTTCCAGTTGCCGATTTTCAAGCTGGTGCCGCGTAGAGAATCTGCGAGTGGATCACGCCTGCCATTGTTTGCCTCTTTGACGATCTGGGTCTACCCACATTGGGCATTAGGCTGGTTAGGGCTTTTATTATCCTTTCAACTTTTTTTATGGTTTGCTTGACATGCTCCTCAAAACTAAGTTTTATATCCAGCCAAATACCAATGTATTTGATGGCAGCACTGGGTTTGATAAAAGAGTCTAGAATTTTTCCGCTTGGTGATCAAAAGTACGGCTTCCAATTTCTCGAGTGCAAGCTGTAGTTGTCTTTCTTCTAGCCAATTTGCTATCCGGAGGAGTGCTATGTCTGCATTGTTCATTAATATTGCTTCATTTTCTGCAACCACAATCAGGGCCACGTCATCGGCAAGTCCAATTAGCGTTACTCCTTTTGGCTGTTTTATTTATTTTCAGTATTACAAAACGGTATAGAATCAACTACACTCAGAAAAAACGTATGCAAAGTGAACGAATTTAAGAAATTGTTATATTGAAGATTTATAAAAATATTGTATCAACTTTTATAGTTAAATATACAGGAGGAGATAATGGGCAAGAGAAGAATAGTCAGAAAGGGAATGTAGTGGTTAAAAAACATGCGCAAATAGTTAAAAATGAAAGCATAATCATAAAAAGAAAAAAAAACAATTATATTTGTATACTACACACCTAGTTACGGCAATTTTAGTTTTCACTTATAAACTTTGAACGCAGTCATTCTTTGGTAATCTAACTATGCTGTTGTGAGTTGAATAAACATAATAAACCTTATATTATTGACAAACACTTATCGAAGAAAAACACTGAAACATTAGCTAGAAAACTTGTGTAATATTTTAATGATATATATATAGTATACAAATGAGCTTTTTTTTCAATATAAAATAAGCAAAGTTTGCTTAAATAAATAAAAAATAATATTTAGTACATTAGTTCATGTACACAATACATTCACATTATATATATATATTTTTTTAATATAAAGAAGAAAAGTGTACACAATACAGCAATTATTCGTAATATCAAAAAACCATTAAAATAATTATGTGGTATAAAATAATACTATATAAAAGTATAAAACATTCAGTATTCGTACTTAGCCCAAACAATCAAGCCATGCCGAACGTTGCTGATAATTTATCACAAATTTTAACTGTTAGCAAATTCATTGCATTATTACCGCCATACAATGTAAAAAATAAACAATTTATAAAAGCACGTCTATATTTATGGTTTATAGTAGCTATATATTTAACATCTTCAATTTGGTCCCTTTCTAGTTTTATATTATACGAACAACAATATTCATCAATACCTCTGACATACACTAGAATTATGTTAGGTACCTTTATTAACCTCTGTTCATTACTAGGAACATCTTATTGGAATTTTGCAAATATCCAAAAGCTTTTTGAGATGTTTCATATGTTAGATACAAATATTGCAAGTTTTGTTATTAGTAAGGTTAATACTAATTATACAAGTTTGCATTTAATTCTTGTCTTGGCATCAAATTTTGTTGCTTTACTTGCACACATAATTACTTGCACGTATGTATATTCAATTTTTTATTTAATCAAATCAATGCATTCTTGTATTGAAGTTATGATTATCGCATTTAACGCTTTAATTAAATCAAGCTTGCTACTTAGTATAAAGCAAAGAATTATATGGATTAATGAAACGATTGATTTAAGAATAAACAGTGAAGATAATTATGATAAAATTTTGGATGACATTTTAATATTGCATCACATGGCTATGAATTTAGTAGATTTATTTAATAGTCTGTTTGGTTGGAATTTATTTCTTACATTGGTTTATGTTATGATTCTAATACTGAATTTAATTTCTTCATTACTCGATCGTGCTTATGTGTGGTCATTTGAAGTGTTAATTTTTTCTGTACCATGGACAATAATTGTAATCGTAAGTATTTTAATATATTTTTATATATTCAATGCTTTTTTTATTAACTCTATGAAATTCATTTATATTTGTTATTATATTCATATTATTTCATATAATTTTATTATTTATTAATTAATGTATTATTTTATATCAATCAAAAATTTTTATTATATTATATACTTACTTGAAAATGTTATTAAAAATAACGAAACATGTTGTATAAAATAATACATAAATTAATAAATAATAAAATTATATGAAATAATATGAATATAATAACAAATATTTTTATATTGTTTAAATTAACATACTCTTATCTCACTTTTTTAATATAAACTATTTACAAAATATACAAAATGTTTTTGTTAAACTATATTTATTGGAGTTTTAGTTTAATTATGTTCTATCTGTCAAAAATATTATTCTGATAGAGGCAGCTGATCCAAGTTCAAGATGTAAAGAAAATTTTTTTATCAAAGGTGTTACACAATGTTGATAAAATAACATTTTTTATAACAAATTAAATTGTGCAACTTTTAATTTGATTTAACATACACATTTAATTAAAATGTTATGCGGGATCGGACTACACATAAACTTAACGTTTTCTTTTAGGCACTAGTCAACTCATAGTTTGTTACGTTGTTTCTGCTTGTTGCAAAGACATTTATATGTTTGATGCACTTATTGGTTTGTTTATATATTTTTATTAATATAAACTACATGTGTAAATTGTTTTGGTTGCAATAAAAACGATGTGTACTGCCTTGAGGTGGCTTGTAGACTGGCGTCTTGCTTTGTCCCTCTTAACCGTCTAAGGAGCTGGTAGAGCCGGATTTTATTCCCTCTCTAGCTTGTGACGTTGTAAACATTAAAAGCATGCTACCAACATTGTAACAATCAGTCATAGATACAAAAAAAAACCAATAGTAATAATTACAAGTAAAACATAAAACAATAATAAATGTAAAGAAAACTTAACATGCTGCCCAACTTGATGGGTTACCGTCAATTACAGGTTAACGTAAGTCAATACAATACATTAAATTTATTTTAGAGGAAAAAGGCATAACTTTGTGATACAACGTTTAATGTCTTGGTTTTCACTGTAGCAAGTCTTAAGACACTGTCCTTTCCAGGATGAAAACATGTTACTCTACCCAACTGCCAGTTTAAAGGTGGTTGATTGTCTTCTCTAATTATGACTAACAATTTTATGCTAAGTTGGGTTTTGTTTGTTTTCTATTTGGTGCTTTGTTGTAGTTCAATAATGTGTTCTTTTTGTCAGCGTTGCCAAAAATGTTGTTGAAGTTTCTGTAGATGCTAAAATCTTTACAGCCAATTTTCTGAAATATCTAATACAGGAATTGTTGTAAATTTTTGTGTAATTAAAAAGTGTGTTGGAGTTAAAGCTTCAGTGTCGTTAGGATCGGAACTTAGAGGAGTTAAAGGACGTGAATTTAAAATTGACTTTATTTGTACCAAAACTGTATAAGTATCTTCAAAGGTTAATAAACTATTTTGCAAAATTCTTTTTAAATAATATTTAACACTCTTCACTCTTGATTCCCACAGTCCGCAGAAGTGAGGGGAGTTGAGGGGAATAAAATGCCAATTTATGTTGTCCTTTAAAGTTTCTTGTATTATAAATTGATTATTTTTTGACAAAAATTCATACAACATGTTCAACTTATTTCTTGCACCTTTGCCTTTGTCACTGTAAATATTGAGTGGTTTACCACGTTTTGTGAAAAACCTACGGAATGCAGCAATTAATCCATCTGTTGTTAGATCTGATACAAAATCCAAATGAATTGCCTTTGTGCTAAAGCAAATGAATAGACTTATGTAAGCCTTTAATGTTTTACAACCTCTGCCCTTTCTGTCCTTTAATACCATAGGACTTGCGTAATCTATGCCGGTTGTGTAAAAGGGTGGCATCATATTCACGCGGTTTAATGGTAAATTGTCCATAATTGGAAAATGTGACCTTGGATTGCACTTGAAAGAAATAACACAACTTTTTGATGTTTATTTTGCTTGATTTCTACCCAAAACTGTTAAAATTTTATCTCTGACAGCAGAAAGTAATAAGTTTGTTCCCGGATGCATTAATATCTTGTGTTTGTGTTCAAATATGAGCTTGGTTAAATGGTGTTTATTGTCTAATAAAATAATGTTTTTATCAAAGTTAAAATTTGAATAGTCTGCCTGCATTCTACTCTTAATATCATATCTGAATCAAGAAATGGATTTACCTTTTGGATTTAATTGGTTGGTGGTTTGAAGAGTAACCAATTCAGAATTAAATGTTTCATGCTGACTAATCCTAATTAGGAATTTGAATGCTTTATGAATTTTATTCATTGATAAGGATTTAGTGATTATTTGTTCCCTTGGCAATTGATAATTTTTTATAAATCTTCTACAATAGGTACATGTTTGTTTTAATTTAGTTAGGTTTGAAAATCGTTAAAATGGAAATAATTGCCGTTTTAATATTAATAAGGATATTGCTTGCTTTTTAGCTTTTGATTAATCAAATTCATTTAATTTTTTTAATGTGTTTGGCCAAAATTGTTTTTGTAACGTTAACCAGTTTGGTTCTACCCACCAAAGTTTCAATGACTTTAATTCATTGGACATGACTTCTCTAGTTATGGCATCAACTGCATTTTGTTGGCTACTAACATGATTCCTACGTTCTGGAGCACTAAGTGATTGGATTTTGGAAACTCGATTTGCAACATAAGTTTTCCAACGTAATGGCGAAGAATTAATTCAGCTTAATACAATTTTTGAGTCCGACCAAAAATATTCAGCATTAATGTTAATTTTGAAGATATTTCTAAATTTGTTTATCAGTTGTGCCACTAGAACAGCTGCACAAAGCTCAAGTCTGAGTACTGTTGACATGTTTAGAGGTGCTACCTTTGATTTTGCAGCTAATAAATGACATTAGATTTAATTTTGTTTGTTGATTGATCTTAGATAAATACAAGCACCATATGCCTTTTTTGATGCATCAGCAAATCCATGCATTTGTATAGTTGTAGCATTCTTAATTAGTACATGTCTTGGTATTTTGAGTTTACTTAATTCTGGCAATTGATTTTTGAATTTCATCTACTGAGTAAATAACTCACATGGTATTGATTCATCTCAACTTAGTTGTATATGCCACAATTTTTGTATGATTAATTTTGGAAATATTATTGTAGATGCTAGTAGCCCTAGGGGATCAAATAATTGAGCTGTACAAGAATGGTGCGCTATGAAATATGATTAAATTCCTTAAGGTGACTAACTGAAAATGTAAAGTAATTTTTGGGTGAGTTCCAAAATATTCCTTATGTAATTCTTTGCCTATTGGTGTGAGCTCAAAATCGTTTATTGAATCATCTAATTTCTTTTTATTACTATTCCATTTTTGTAATGGAAATGCTGCTGTGTTTAAAATGAAGGTTAAATTTCTTTTTAATGTATCTAGCAAATTGATATCATTGCAACCTGTAATAATGTCATCAACATAGAAATCGTTACGAATAGCTTGTGATTCAAGTGAGTTAGTTTGTTCAAAGTCTAGTGAAAGTTGGTGTAAGCATCTAGTAGCAAGGTATGGAGCTGAGGCTGTTCCATAAGTAACTGTATTCATAAGTCCCTTACGTATGTGATGCATCTGTTTGCTAGAATATTTGTTGGTAACGTCTGTCGTTGGGATGCACCCAAATTTGACAGTACATTTTTTTATGTCTTTTGTGAGGACATACGAATGTGTGCAAAATCTGATTAAATTAGAAAATAATTCATCTTGAACTGTTGGACCAACAATTTGCATCTCATTTAGCAATATTCCATTTTCTGTATTGCATGAGCCATCAAAGACGACTCTGAAATTAGTTGTGTTACTACTTTCCTTGATTAATAGATGGTGAGGTAAGAAAAACCCATGGTTATTAAAGTCTGACTTTTTTAGTGACATATGTCCTAGATCCAAGTATTTTTGCATAAATTGTACATAGCGCAATTTAGTAATTGGTTCGTTAATTCTTTAATCTGTAAAATCCTTCTTCTGCTTGTGGGATTAAGTTGTCCAAATTTTATAAATCTGATTTGAATGGTATTCTGACTATGAACTTCCCATCATTGTGTCTTTGAGTGTATTTCTCAAAAAGGTTTTCACAATATAATTCGTCATCTGTTCTGAGCTTGGAGGTTGACATGAATTTATCTAGTTTCCAAAATTGCTATAAATCCTCATAATATTCCTATAATGAGATGTAACTTAAACCTTTGTTTAACTGTTCATTGACTTGTACATTTTCAGCTATTACCCAACCAAATTTTGTTTTTTGCAGTATAGGATCTTCTGGATTAATTTTGACTTGACCAACTGACAATAATGTCCAAAAAATTTATGATCCGATTAATAAATCCACAGGAGCGGCCTTGTTGAAGTTCTTGTCGGCAAGTATTATGTTCGGTGGTATCTCTAATTTGGTATTGTCAAATCTAAATTGTAGAATGTTATTTGTTTTCAATGTACTATCAATGCGAGAACGTTGAGTTTGTTTGTTGAATTTGATGATGCGATTTATTGATTTGTTTATATATTTTTATTTTTATAAACTACATGTGTAAATTGTTTTGGTTACAATAAAAAACAATGTGTACTGCCTTGAGGTTGCTTGCAGACTGGCGTTTTGCTTTGTCCTTCTTAACCGTCTAAGGAGCGGGGAGAGCGGGGTTTTTTCCCTCTCTTGCTTGTGACGTTGTAAACATTAAAAGCATGCTACCAACATTGTAACAAACCATCATAGATACAAAGAAAACCAATAGTAATAATTACAAGTAAAACATAAAGCAATAATAAATGTAAAGAAAACATAGTTGTTGCTGTAGAATCTTGTCTATAAGGAACTACTCAGGATACGACTGCCGGAAAGAGTAACAATAACGGCATTTGCAGATTACCTGGCTTTGGTAGGTAAGAATATTGATCAAAACGTTTGACAAAAAATTTTATGTTTTATGTTAGTCACAGATGAAATTCTGTTTTAGAAAAACATAAGGAAAATCTTGCAGTAGCTCTAGATATTTCCAAAGCGTTTGATAGGGTATAGCATCTTAATCTTAATAACAAGTTTTTTTGTATAGGTTTTGATCATATGTAAATCTAATCAATAGTAATTTTGACATTAAAATAAATATAGTTACAATTGATGGTTTTAACTCCAAAACTATAAATTCTGGTGTTCTTTAAGGTTTTGCTTTATTGCCAACTTTATTTTTAATTAACATTTATGAACAGTTCTATTCAAAGTTTTGCAGATGATAGCACCCTTTATACTTTATACTTTCTAAAAACCATATCAACAAATATGGCAGAGCGTTTTGAAATTTTTTGGTTAAAATTTAGCATCTTATAGATGCTAAGACCTTAAAACAATATCCAAATGCAGCACTCCTAACATAGTCAATTTTAACTCTAAAAAAACTCAACTTTTTATTGTTTCAAACTCAAAATCTGAGGTATTATTAGTACCAAATATTAAACTAAACAACAAAACCATGTCTAAATAGTATCTAGAAAATTAAGATTTCTTAATAGATGTAATTTTTTTAAATTTTTGTTTAACTTTTGCATACATATAAAACTATATTTGTCTTTGAATTAAATATTGTCCCCAACTATAAGGAGAAGCATCGGAAACTGTTTCTTCTAAATTCTATTCACAAATAAGTTATTTGGATCAATGCCAATTCAAAATTGACTAATGACTTAGTTACAACACAGACGTAATGTTGCAGATCTTTGCATTGTATATAGATCTTTTAATGGATATTGTTCATACAAAATTCAAAACATTTTGCTATATAAACAAATATTTACTCGTAATACAAGGTAGTTCAGAGATGTAGGACCAAAACTTTTAAGAGAAATTTCATAAATTGTGCTATAGAATAAATTTCTAAGTTTAGTATTTCCCAAAACTTATAAGCCACAGATATTTAAATCAATTAAGTCAATGTATAAAGACTGCTTAAATCTAGTCTTCAATGTGATTGTTTTAGCAAGTGTGGTTTCATTTATTAAAATTCATGTTGTTATAGATATTCTTAAATATCACCTTTTGAAATTAAAAAAAGTTACTTTTATTGAAACAATTTATAAATTTTAATGATTTAATATTGTTTTTTATATGATTACATAAATAATTATATACTTACAATAACATATATCAATCAAACTGAGAATACATCAAAGTAATAAGACAATTACAAATAAAATAGTAAATAAACACATAAATTACATTCAGTATTCGTCAACAACTTAAACAAACACAATACTAAATATTATTTATTAAACAAATCTTTAATCATGTCGAACATTGCTGAAAATGTATCTAATATTTTAAATTTTAGCAAATACATATCAGTATTACCCCCATATAATACAAGAAAACAACAATTTATAAAAGCACGCGTTTATTCATGGTTAATTGTATCCATATACTTATTATCATTATATTGGAACTGTTATACTTTTTATACAATAAAGAAAAATTCTTCATCAACTCCTATGGCACACGTTAAAGCAGCATTGGGAAGTATTTTGAATATTAGTACAATACTAGGAACATCTTATTGGAATTTTGAACTAATACAAAAAGTATTCCATACATTCAACGTTTTTGATCAAAATGTTGCAAAGTTTTATGTTAGGAATAGTATAAAATATCCCAGTTTGCATTTGATACTGGCCTTAATAATAATGTCTATTATTACTGTGTTTCAATTAATTGAATTTCTAAAATTTTTTACAATTTTACATTATTCTGCATACGTGCATACGATTGTGGAAATATTTTTTATAGCTGTTAATGTTTCATTTAAAAAATGCTTGCTTTGTAATTTAAAGAAAAGGATTGTATGGATTAATGAAATTATTGATAAATATGATTTTAAACGAGATAATGGTGTTAAATACGTTGGTACCGTAAATATCGTGGATGAAATAATATTTTTGCATAAACAAGCTATGAATTTGGTAGATTTGTTTAATAAATTATATGGGTGGAATGTGTTTCTTACTGTTGTGTATATTGTTGTTACTATTTTACAAATGATTAATTCATTTCTCGATACTGCTCAATTTTGGGGAACTTATGGATACATTGCTATTGGCAGCTGGACTGCATTTATAACAGTAAGTATTTAATAATGTATTTTAACTAAGTGAAATTAGTTTATAACATGAGAATCTACTTTAATAGAAAGATTTATATTTTATATTAATACTTCTAAATTAAATGTCTTAAAAATTTTAGATTTAAAATTAAAAACAAATCATTCTGTACTACTTAGTACTATTTCCTTGTATTACCAGATGTTGCCAGTTGCATAAGCGCTAATATATTTACATAAGGCTGAAAAACTAAACTTGATCTAATTATGATTTGTCACAAAACTTTGTTTATAATTTAAGAATAATTTATTTTATAATATTTATCCGTTTTTCCAAGTTGTGCAAATAGCTCTGTTACAACTATTTTTTGTATTGTAATACAATTCTTATAAATGGATTATTGTTATTATAAACAACTAAATTATTGTGTACAATTATTGTGTACAAAGCTTTTTGTAACATGCTCATTATAATATAATATAATATAATAAGCATATTTTCTTCAGTCAGCACTGTTTATTTAATTTGGAATGAACTATATTATTGATAAAATATACCCTACATTAGCATTCAGTAAATATTTATCAATTTTACCACCTTATAATCAACAAATATTTGTCAGTGCTAAGATATACTTAATATTTATAACTCCGTTATTTATTACATCGCTTATATTTAATATTTAGATGACTACACATCGACCAACTAATAATACCTTATTTTTTATAATGCTTTAAGGAATTTTGTGTAGAATATTAAACTTATATATAATACTTGGATTGTTTAACGGACAAGACAAAGTATTCTATTGTTAAAACGTTGTGTATACCATTACTATTTTGAATTGAGTAATTTAGAGGTGATTGTATTTGCTTATTATATACATGATAACGTACTGGTATTATTAGTAAGTATGGATAATATTATTAAAGTCTATTTATTGAGTGCTCTAAGAAGAAGGATTGAGTTAATTAATTAAAAAAATATATAATTACAACGTTAATGGTAATGATGGATTTGGCAGAATACTATATTTACATAAAACATTAATGAATTTGATTGAGATGTTTTAGCAGTACTGAATAATTTGCACAGTGATTTTTTAGAAATTTTTAATGCTCGTATTAATATGGACTATATTTTTATCTGTACGTAAGATAATTTATTATTTTTACTTGTGCAGTTGTTAACAAGGTAATATAATATTATCTAGATTTTGTTTTTTGCTTATAAAAATACGTCTCTTTTGCTGATTCTAAATGAACAATTTAAGTATTAACGTTTTCTTACTTCTCAATACCCACAATGCTTTGTTATATACATATCTGGGTTAGTATTCTATATGCTGGTAAGATAGTAAATGTATAAATTATTTGTTTTGTTTTTTAGATTAATTTAAAATGATTTTTATGTGTTTATAAGTCAATATTTGTAAAACTGATAGTTGACGTCAATCCGGAATAGATGTTGAAAAAAAAAAATTGTTTTATACGCATAAAATTAAAAAAAAATTGATGTGGTATTAAAACCAACAAGAATTTGCATTAAAGTTGCCAGCTTTAACTGACTTGTTAAACTGAAGAAAATTGATTTGCAGTTTGAAACTTTAATTACTAGATAACATTTGGACGCCTTCAGGTTGTCAAATTGTTAATGTTTGCAAATTTTTTTTAATGCAGTAAAATCGGTACAAATTTTATTATAACTTTTGGCTAGGGTTGTCAGTCCCTAGTGAGTTTTTTTTTTCTAGCGTTGATTATAAGTTTATTTATTTTTTTAAAAAGGAAAAATTACAAAAAAAACATTAAGTTATTGCCAACTAAAACTACCCCTTGAGCAATGCTAGAAAAAACAAGATCCATCTCTTGGCATAGTTTTACTCTTTCTCAGCCTAAGCATGAGGTAATTTATTTGATCTTCTTTCTGACTTTTTCTTTCTTTTCAAAGTTTTTTGTAACCTTTTTAAACCGTTTAAAATAGAGTTTTATTGGTCCTTGCCATGTGTTTTGGCATATTTAAGTTGCGGCTCAGCGTTACGCTCAAATATTTGATAATCGTTTAGTAGTCAATGTTTACGACTGTTACTCTTACGGTAATGTCTAGGATTAGAACTTACGTTTTAAAAAATTTTTTTTTTAGAGACATTTTTTTTGTCTAACCTTTTTTTGATTTTTTTAAGGGCTTATTGGGCTAGCATCTCTATTTACCATTACAAAATTGTCAAAGTACGCAATGACTACAATGTCCTTTCTTATAATAAGTCTAAGTACATTGTCAAAATATATTCTACAGAGTTGGGCTAAGAATTAATCTCTGCGGAACAATCAAATTTTTGAAAACTTAAAAAAATGTTTAATTTGTTTTTTAAAATATATAAAATCATAATATTTTTATGACTAATAAAATACAAGATAACAATTTATTACACTAAATTTGGCCGATAGGTCTAACTTTCTATGCGCGAAGTTTTGTTGCTCATTAAGTCTTGGGCAACTGCTTGGGGCTGTTGTAGTAGCTCTTTGTTTTATGAGTTTCTAGACTGAACATAAAGTTAGTGATTTGGAGTTGAGGAAGCGCTAAGTCCGACTAAATGGTCGCCTAAATTACAACTTTAAGGGTGGCGTCTGCAAAGCGCGTGTGGTCAACGTGATGGTGGTAAAACTCTCATAAAAGTAGAGCGTTTGTTGGTGTGCAAGTAAATTTTATTTTTTTTTGTTAGCCAGTCAAAGTGATTCTGTTTGGTTGCTGTGTTGCGGACTTGATTTGTTAATTAACAATTTAGTCTTAATTTTTGATTAAAATTTGTGGTCTGCTGTCATTTCTGCACTAAGTTATGCAGCCTGGATAACTCTGCATCTTCATTTTACTAAGCTGCAAGGTTTTGATGCTTGGTCCTGTTGACATGCTGGCAGGTAAAAAGGCTATTTTGGAATTTGCTTGCCGATCCAACCAACATGTGCATTGGTGATAGACTTTTTTAAACCTGGATATTATCTTGTCTTTGCTTTGCTTTGGTTAAAGTCAGTTTGGTATTGTTATCATGACTTGGCAGTCTACCTCAATTGCACATTTTTTTTATAGTTTCAAAAGAGAATCTTCTATAGACTGCCTGATCCACTTTTTAAAGGAAAGTGCCTACAGACTAAATTTCTTCCGAAACATGCCTAGAAGTTTGAGACTGCAAGGCTTATAACTGTATATTTTTTGTTTAAAAACTGTATTTTAGAAGAAAGTTAGTTAAGACGCGAGGTAAGATTACGTGTTAAGCACTTTAAGAAGTAATGATATTGATTGGTTTTTTATAAGAGTATTTAGGTATATTTGTCTGGCTCAGCAAGTTTGGCTAGCTCTGGGCTTAGGTAAATTACGTGGTACGTGGTTATTACAGTACTTTTTGGCTATCGTTATGATGTGTTGGCGCAGCTGGAGGATTTTGAGATTTTAAAAATAACTATGTTTTAAACAAACCTCATGGAGCTCTAACAACTACCGTAAAGTAAGATTTTGAAAAGTCCTAAAACGATTGAGGTGCGTGTTTGCAACTGTTTTCTAGATTAAAAAGTTATTTTTAGTCTGGTTTGATGATGGTGGTGTACATCACTTTTGTCAATCTGGCTTTACGGTAGACTGTACGTGTAATTTGTACGTTAGTCTTTAATGAAAGTAATACCCGGATACTTTGGATTACAAAATAAGAACGTTGTTCTAAAGTTTATCACCAAAGTTTTTCGGTTTAAATATGAAAAAATCAGCTTTATAATACGCTGAAAAAATTTTAGTATGCGCAATTTTAAAAGTAAATTTTTGTGTCAAATTTGTTAAAGGTTTTTCTCAGTCTAAAACTTGTGACAATTACTTGTTTTTTTGGTAGACTACGTTGTCTTAGATTATGTTCAAAAGCAGATCAATTTTTTAATTTGACGCTATGTAACGGTGTTCTAGGCTATCAGCAAATAATTCTACAGACTGATAAAATTTTAATGTCTAACGTGCAGCCTTATAAGTAGGTATAATACATGACAAAACTAAGTAACGGTCAAAACAATTTCATAGAATAAAACCGGCTATACAAGATGAATTGGGACAAACGGACCAAACTCCAGAAAACTCTTAAAAATAATGAAGAAAACTCAAATTTTGTTATCTAATTTTTATTTGTTTTTTTTTTTTTTAATTAAAACTAAATAAAATTTCCTCATTAACGTTTTGGTAATTATAGTTTTCTTTTAATAAATGTTCAAGAGTATTGTTATTTATCTCGAAACATTTTCTGCTTTGTCTATAAAGAGCGAATGTTGCTCTCCTGATTGAACTGCAACATTTCTAATCCGTTGAATTAGTGCATTCACTGTTGTGTACAATTTATTTTTATACTAGATGCAAAAAAAAAATTGTGCTGAAAGATCTGATGATATTAAAAACTAACTAATAAGACAATCGTAACCAACCCAACACTCTGGAAGTCATTTGTAACTTCTCGATAAACGTTTTTAAATACGCTATAATTTGAAATCAAATAAAAATTGGATACAACATTTGAGTTTTTTACATTACTTTTACGTGTACAGTACTAGAGTTTGGTTCGTTCCTCCCAACTCACCCTGTATATGTAAATTCAAATATTTTTTTGTTTCTTATGCTTATGCGACTACTGAGTGCACTTTTACAATTTTAATATTTATTTAAAAAAAATCATTTTTTAGTGATATTTGTTTGACTTTTAACAGTTATTTGAATTTTGGGGGGGGGGGGACGCCATAGTACTTAGCGCCGAAAGAAGAAAAAATACCTTTTTCCTCGAGTGCTTGTATAACTTCTTTTCAGAGTACCGAGTTAAAGACAGTTTTTACATTAATTGTAAAGTTGCAAAAACCTTATGGTTTTTTATACAAACTTTTTATTTTCTCTATTTTTTTAAGATCCCGTTATTTAGAATATGTTTTAAAAAATTTGTTTTCTACAAACTGTATCTACTTCTGTTGTGATGTGGTCTGGGTGTGCCGTTTTTTCAGTTTTAATTTTTGACCTTGCTTTCTTAATTTTTTTAAAGTGCAAAGCAAAATATCTTTTCTATTAACTAACCACATTATACACTCAATCTACTACTACTTGTAGGTGGTTTGAGAAGAATTTGTGTCTTGTACTGTTATTTTGCCGCAAACATAAACGATAATTTTATAATTTGTGCTTTATATATATCTGCATCAATTTCGTCACAGAGCTTAAACCAAAACTTTTTTTTGCTGTTTTAAAAGTTTGCTTCACTATTTAATCCTGCAGCTGACAATTGGCAGAACTTCCGTAGTGCAAGAATTTCTGCGATCTACCCAAAAACAGAATTTTGGATTGGGATAAAGCATTTTTTTAAGATGTTACAAACAATTTTTTTTTGTATTGTCACTTTTGAGTTGTTGGACAATTTGTTTTAATTTTTTTGCAGGTTTTCTATTTTGTTGTTATTGATCAAAAGCCTGGTTTTTATTTTTTTAGATGCGTTTTCCAAAATGATCATTACAATGTTTTTGTGACTGCATAGTTTGACGGCTTTGCTCACTGCCCAGTTTTGCATCTTTGTTGCCAAATTATATGAGCAAATTGTGACAATATATTTTTTATTATTACACTCATAGGTCGGACAACCATTTTTTTGAAAAGTTTAACTAAGGCCTGTTTGACGTATCTGCCTTCTGATTTTTAAACTTTAGTTTTAGTTAAATGTTGCCTTTGTTATGTTTTTTATTGTAACCTTATCAACGTTTATTTTAAGTTTTATGTTGTTTGTATTATATGCGTACAAAATGCCTTATTTTGATTTAGTTAAAGCATTTTCTGAATACATTCTTTAGATGCTTTTGCCGTTTTTTTAGTGCTGAATTTGTTTTTTATTTCTGATTTGAAGTATGTAAATCACTACGTATATATTTTTAGTGCAGAAAGAACATTCTAATATTATTCTAAAACTGTCATCGTATTTCCTTTTCTTTTTTTGTGAAATTGGCATTAAGATGTTTTTTATGTCTTCTTTTTGTGCATTAACAGTTTTTTTCCGACTCTCTCAGTCAGTTTGCATTTTTGTTTTTAACCTTTGTGACGATTAATACATGTCTTGTATGGCCCTCAGTTTTGTTTATATTAGACAAAATGTTTTGAGGCGTACAAAGGGTTATCTTCAGCTTTTCGAAACTTATGTAGTTAGTATTATGTTACAAGTTTAAGTTTTTAAAAGTTTTTGTATTTAATAGTTTTTTTGTAGTTTGGTTGCTTTTTTCTTTTAAAATGTTATTTGCTCTGACCAACGTGGTTTTAAAAAAGTTATTTTTTTTAAATTTTGTGATTTCAACTACCCAACTGCTCAATTTTTTTTCTTTTGTTAATTTCGTTTTTACTTCTACTTAGTTAACATTTTTACTTGCGCTGTTATAATCGACCAGGTTTGCAAATTTTCTCTAATCTAGTGTTTGGCTTAAGTTGTTGTTTTTTCTAATCTTTTGGTTTTCTTGCTCTTTTTTTTAAGGTTAACGTGTCAAGGCATTTTTATAATTCTTTTTTAGTTGTTGTATTTGTACTAGAGTTACAAATATGTTTTATCAAATTTTAAAAAATATGTTTAAATTTTCATGGTTAGTGTCTGCAAAATTGAGAAATGTATATACCTCCGGCACCAACAAGTAGCGGTAGATTCTTTTATAAAAGTTGCCAACTTTTCGGAAAAATTAAAAAAAACATGTTTATCCACAAACTTTAACGGTTTACTTAAACTTTTAAGTAAACATATATTTCCAGATAAGACAAGAGGTAGACCGCTAGGCTACCGCAATGTTTGCTGGTCTAAGCTGCACAACATTACTGTTGCGTGGCTTCTTTTTTGAGTAATAGAAAGTTTATACCTATTTCCATTATTGAGTGTACAGTGTCTGGTTATCAGTTTTGTGAGCTTTTGCTGTATAATACGATTTATTTCTGTAGCCATGTTGAGAATATTTTTGAATGTGTCAATCCCTTACATCTCTTCCAACCACATCATTTAAAAAGATTTTAAGAAAACTATTTTAGAAGATATTTTACAAAGATTTAAAAATTATTTTAAATAACACTTAATTTTACTGTTGGTCTGTCACAAGGCCTAACAAAGTTTCAAAGATAAAGATTTTTAAGAACAATTTTAGCTCAGTTTTACTACACAAGATCTAAAACTAAGCCAATCTAACAATTGTTTACATGACCAAAAGCCTGATGACTAACACTTATAAAGCAAAAAAACCATAAAAGCGTTTTTACGTCAACACAGCGCACAAAATTTATTTTAACCACAATCAAGCAATAATGAACAACTGGACTTTTTGTTGACAAACATAAAAATAGCAAATATTTAAAAAACATTATACAATAATTTTCGTTGATCTACAACAATGACGACTCAAACTAGTACGTACAGATTGACTTTACTAACATCACTCTGATACTAACATACTAAAGAGAAGTTAACATTAGGAATTATTTAATAAAATTTGAGCAAATACTACACTCTCATACAATGGCCAATAAGAAAGTGACCCTGCTACTAAAAATCTAGAAAACACTAAAAAAATTTGGAATAAAATAGATTTCCTTACTACTAGATACTAGCAGATTTCCATGCACAAGTTAGAAGTTTTAATATTTACAAAATATAATAGTCTACTCTAACAACAAGCAAAAGCATTAACATTACTTGTAACTTATCTAAAAAAGCTTAATATCTAAACCTCCAAAGACCTTTGGAGCATTGCTTAAAGTTGATAAAAGACTAACATTGTTTCCTCAAACATATTTACATGGCTTTGCTAATAGAGTATACGCTGATGATATGATGAAAATTTTTTAATCAACGTTTTGTTGAACAGCAAACACCAGTGCCGTTTTTAATCCATTCAAAAAGCCAATAATCAACCACTTATACTAGATTAACTTTGACCTGAAATTATGCGCAAGCTTTAATAAAGCTTTAAATGCTATATTAATTTGTACAATAGCCACAGACGGACAGACTTGCTATTATTTCAACAAATTAAAGTGCATTAAAAGAACAAACCGTACTTAAAAGAATAAAATGTTTACTCTACAAACAGACAACAAGGCACAAGTGTGGCTAAACACATCAACCAATGTCAAAACAAAGTTTACCAAGTAATTACTTTTACTGGAAAAGTACAACTACATTGTAAAAATATAAACTTGTTAGTAAAAAAATTGAGACCAACTAATGTCTCCAAAACCCACATTTCTAAAAAACTAAATTTAAAAACAGCATCCAGGCTTTGTCTAACAATTAGGCCAACGCTACTACCAAAATTGCAAATAAAAATAACGTACGTAAAAATTAAAAAAAAAAAAATGTAAGTTGTTATTTAAAAAAATAAAATTGGTTGCCATAGCAATTATACTAAAAATAAAAACAAATATGTGTCTGCTTTAATAACACTCAGAAACCATTTAAAATGGTATAAATCGGTTAATAAATAACGGAGTTATTTAGCTTTATGTTTTTTGTCTAACACCCTGTATATCTTTAACATTTTTTTTTGTGTTCTATTCTATTGCTAAAGCCTTAAAAAGAAAAAAACGTTAAGATAATATTTTAGAGAAAAAACATTGAAATCTATTAAAATCCTATATTAGTCTAGGAAAAATAGACAAAAAAAGGGGCTAACCCCGAAATAATTTGTTACAGGCTAAATTTTTGCATGGACCTTTGTATGGTGGCTCTCAATAATATGTAAAAGTTTTCCATCAATGTGTCTGCCGCGACCTGAGTTTTTGAGAGGGTTTTTTGCAAATATCTGGAGAACGATGAGATTTATCGGAAAAAATATTGAAAGTTAATTTGTAGCTGAGGCAATTACCTATAAAAAGTTATCAAGAAGTTTTTTTGTACGGGCAACTATAGACGAGATAGAGAATTTATTGATTGTAGAAAATATGAGTATATGTACAATGATACTAAATACAGTCGCGAAAAAAATTTAGTTGAAGAATGCTGTGCCCCCAGTTCGTATAAAGACCTTGTAAAACATCTGCCGTTGACTCTTTTGTTATGTCTCCCAGTTTTACTACCTTGGCTATCTCAGATATTAGTTAAAGCAGGGGGAATGTGGGCATAGGGCCCCGACCGCTGCTAGGTAGGTAGTTAGTTCCAAGCGATGATCCGCAGTGCACGGACGTATTTCAAAGAAATTTAAATATTAAAAGGGGTAGAAAAAAAATGGAAAGAATTTGTTTTATTTGTGATGAGTCGTTGTCGGGCGGTGAAATTTGCAGTGTTGAACGTGGAATAAAAACGTTGAAACAACGCCGAAAAGAATATACTTGCAAGAGCAGTATTGTTTCAAGGAGATACTGAAGAAGCGAGCACATCTATGAGTCCACCTCGTGCTCGAACAAGGTCTAGCGATAGCTATTTTTCATTCGAAAATTTGTGCATATTTTGCGGAGAAACAGCTACAGATGAGAATGAAAAAAAGAAAAAGATTGAGCTTTGTTGTCAGATACGTCTTGTAACGACATCTTCCTTACGGACTTGCATACTGGACTTTGCTAAAAAACGTGGTGATGATCTAACAAAGGCTGTTACTAACCGCCTGGAGTTTCTTGATGATTTGGTTGCCGTAAGAGCCTGATATCACACAAAGTATTGGGTTTATTTTATAAGGCCCCCTACGGAAAGAAAGAGAGGTCGTCCGGAAGACGAGACCATTATGGTTGCCATGGAAAATATATTCTCCTATTTTGAAAATAATGACGATTGTCAATTCACCTTTAATGAGTTGAAAGATGCTTGCCAGGTGAAGCCTCCAACGGATCGATCGATTAAAAGTAAGCTGAGAGAAAGATATAGACTTCGCATAATTATTTCAGAGAAGGCGGGATATATGTCTATTATTTGTTTTATTGATAAACAACACGATATTATGAACAGGTCTTGGTACAATAATCGAAAACAAAATGAGGCTGAAGAACGCTTAAGAATAGTCAAAGTAGCAGCTGCAATTATTCATAAAGATACAACATCTGTGGTACTTGATAATCATTGTTGTTTTCCTCCAAGTCAAATGTTCCATAATATAAACAAGCAAATTCCACGTTTTTTGACTTATTTTTTAGAGAAATTAATTTAAAAAAATAAGCGATGCATTTTCGAACGTTTGACGCTAGCATGTACAGCCGTCAGTCATGCTATTATGTCGGCTGTTCGCCTTAGGTCATTTATTTCACGGCTGCAAGTCATCAATATTTTATCATTCTTTGGTTTGTGTGCATCTTACCAGCAAGTAACGTTATATGAAGATGCAGCAGTCCACCATCCGCAGCCCCATATCTTACTACCCGAAACGGGGACTTTTAGTCAATTTGTTGCCGATAATGCTGATTTAAATGTGCAAGCAAAAGATGGCCATAACACTTTGCACTTCATGGGCATTATCGAAATTGTCACTCCAGAAATATCCGTTGTTGGAGAGCAGCCCATTTCTCGTGTCAAGACCAGGCATTCTGCATAGGATTTTGTATATAAAGCTGCAGTACCATTACAAATATATGAAAATACCGGTGTAGTAGGAATGAGCACAATTAGTGTTAAAGAGCTTCAATATAAAGAGACGACTAATGTGTCATACCTTAAAACAATAGATGAATTATGGATGTATGGTAAATTCTGCAATATACCGAAACTCCCCGAATGGAACGGATATATAGAACACTTGAATAAAAAAAAATTCCAGTTCGAAATGTCTCGAGTCCACTTTTTGCAATTTATTAATCATCCAGCTAGTAATAACAGTACAGTTTTTACGACTTTGTTGCGTGCCATAGAAAAAGCTAAAAGTCAGGGACACAGTATATGCATTATAACTTTAGATCAACCCTTGTTTGCCAAAGCCAGAGAAATTGTTGCTGCAGCACCTCCAAACTCAGAATTATCATAAGTTATTGTCATACTTGGAGGATTTCATTTATCAATGTCTTACCTTGGAGCTGTTGGCTTCATAATGCAAGGCAGTAGACTCAAAGAAGTATGTCAATCATTTACGCACCCAATTCTGTAGATAAAATGCTGAACGGTCATGTCTACGCCAGAGCAGTCAGAGGTCATACTCTGCTACATCTTGCTTTGGCCAAAATCATGCTAAAAAAAATCAAAGTTGATGAGGAGACTGATGATATTCTTCGGACCACGATTGAAAACGTAATTAATGGTACCCTATCATATGATGATATTGATAATGGTGATAAAAAACCAAGTTTGTACTCCGCAAGTTGAATGAAAAGCTTTAAGAATATGAAGATCGTGGTCCAACTGCAAAGCTGTGGGTACAGTATTTCCAAATGATATCTATTTCTAAGAAGTTCATCAGAGCTCAGCAAATGGGAGACTGGTATGGTCATTTGAGTTGTATTAATGAGATGTTACCATACTTTTATGCTGCAGGACATCATAATTATGCAAAATCAGCTCATTTACATCTCCAAGATATAATGCTAATTGGGGATTCTAGAACAAAAAATGTTCTGGAGAGCTTTAAGAATGGATTTTTTACCGTCAAACGATCTAATAAATATACTTGTGGAACCTGGACTCATATGACCATCGAGCAATCACTCATGAAGTCCATGAAAACAGATAGGGGTGTGGCTAGAGAAAGGAGTACTCAAGAAAGTGTGCTAAGTAAATGGGTGTATGGCATACATGCCATGAATACAGTGTGCAAAGAATTAGAAAACCTTTGTAACATTAAATTGGATACGACCGATCAACATGTCGATGCTAAGGACTCACGAGTAGCTTGAGATTCTACTGATGTTGCAAAAGTCTTATAATGGTTTTCATGCCGCGATCCTTTCCCTCAGCTTTCCTACATTAAGTCAATATCAAATGGAACCAGCGGTGATGAGAAAATCAATTGCCACCAGGCTCGGAAAATAGGTCTACTTTCTGTGGCAAGCATGGCCAACTTGACATTCGACAATATTAAGTTGAAAAGAGCTAAC
This sequence comes from Tachinus rufipes, assembly GCA_963932245.1. Classification (NCBI taxonomy): domain Eukaryota; kingdom Metazoa; phylum Arthropoda; class Insecta; order Coleoptera; family Staphylinidae; genus Tachinus; species Tachinus rufipes. The sequence goes on from OZ010744.1 coordinate 14,680,590, forward strand.
AAAGTAGCCTCACTTTTGACAGTGAACAGCTCAGTTAAAGTGCATGTGGAAAAGGTTGCCATTGATCCATTATTGCTGTTTCAGCAAATCAGTATAAGCTAACAGTTTGAAAAAAATCTCCAACAATACTTCGAGTACGAGTTAACTCCATACCCGCTAGCTTTTCGATGAGAATGGGATGCGCAAAAATAAAAAATCTTTTTTGTATGACTTACTAAAGCCAGACGATGACATTGATTACACAAATGTAAAATATATCGTCGATGGAGGATATCTACTGCATCGTATTGTATGGAGTCGAGGCAGCACATTTGACACTATTTTTGATAGCTACATAGCTTATATACAAAAGTATTTTGGCCAAGACGTTTTAATTGTATTCGACGGTTATACTGATGATAGGAATAATATCAAAGCTTCAGAGCAGCGTCGTCGTTGTGCCAAAGTTTCATCATATTCTCTTCGAAGCATCAATGACAGTATCACCGAGCCAACAACAATTTCTTGCCAATAAAAACAACAAAAGTCAATTCATTTCGATGTTGTCTGAAAGATTTCAAGCTTATAACATCATTGTGAAGCAGGCAAAAAATGATGCTGATATCCTGTTCATCGAAACTGCAATAGAACAGTCGGAAAAAAGTACTAGTGTAGTTGTTGGCAAGGATGTAGACTTGATGGCTATTTTGATCGCACGAGCTCCTAACGGCAAAAAATTATATATTTAGAAGCCTGGTAAATCTAAAACCCCATCAAAAATCTATTCTTTGCAAAGTTTAGTCTCGTATCCAAAATGTCAGAGCCACATTTAATTTATCCACGCAATTACTGGCTGTGATACGACTTCTGCTCTATTTTGCAAAGGCAAATTGAATATATTCAAACAGTTTGAAAAGAATAAAAATATGATGAGCTGTGCTAAAACTTATACCAAGAGCTGACAGTTCTTCCAATATTATGTTTAAGAATGGCCTACGTTTTATACTGCTAGTTTACAAAGCAACGAAAAAACAGAAATTCATCAATGAATTACGATATTTGAAATTCGCACATTATACAAAACATAATGCTGCTGTGCAATTGTCGGTGCTTCCTTCAACCTCTGCTGCTGCTCAGCAGCATTTCTATCGAACATATTACCAAGTTCAGGTATGACTTGGAAATAAGGGAATCGATCTTGAGAACTGGGGATGGATCTTACAAAGAAATGTCTTGGAGCCAATTACAACGCTGCTTTAACCAGCTTTGATGTTTTACTCAATGCGGTATTCTGTAACTGCAAAAAAGGCTGTGGTTCAACTTGTGGATGCCGAAAAGCAGGTTTGAACTGTTCGGTTGCTTGCAGCCAATGTCATGGCCAAACTTGTTTAAACGCAATACAAGTAGACATTGATAAAGAGGGTATCCATGAAGACATAGATCCATCGTCTTTCCTTATCCAAACATGAGAGACGGATCAGTCAGAATTTGAAACCGAAGAAAATTGAAATTTGAAAAAGCCTTACTGTAAAAACATATGCTTCTGTAATTAAAAAAAACCATCAAAGTACCTATTGAATAAAAATTAATTATCTATTATCATATCCTAAGATCTGTTCATATTCGCCGGTGTGAAGTAATTATTCTACGTTCTTTGTTTTTTGGGACGCCTTATCTCGTCTTCGGTTGCCAGTACAAAAAAACTTCTAGATAACTTTTTATAGGTAATTGCTTCAGCTACAAATTAGCCGATTTTACCGATAAATCTCATCGTTCTCCAGATATTTGCAAAAAAACTGTTTTTTGCAACCTTTGACCTCGCGAAAACTCAGGTCGCGGCAACCACATCGATGAAGAACTCTCACATATTATTGAGAGCCGCAATACTAAGGTACGTGCAAAAATTTAGCCTGTAACAAATTCTTTCGGGGTTAATGTCTATTTTTCCTGGACTAATATGTTTTGAAATCTAACCAGTGTTCTACAAGCATACACTTTTGTTTTATTCAGACGGTAGATATTGATTCTATATTAATCACCAGCTAACAATTCATTACTTAATTGATTGTACAGTTTATTTACCCCGCAATCTATATATCATATCAACAAACTAAAACAATTATTACTAATTTTATTGTTGTGTCTGAGCCCGGCAAAATCCATCATTAGTAAATTGAAACATGTCGACTGTAGCTGACAACTTTTTAAAACTTCTAACTCTAAGCAACTATTTATCAATAATCCCACCTTACAATAAACAAACCAAAAAATTTAATAAATCAACAATTTACTCATGGTTTATTGCAATTTTTTACATCACAGTTCTTATATATGGTTTTTATGGCATAGCAATATTGACACCTACAACAGCATCATCAGTATTATTATCACATGCTAGAATAGTTTTAGGAAGCATATTTGTTCTTTTTAATGTATTAGGTGCATTATATTGCAATCATGAAAAAATACAAAATATATTTGATTCATTTAATGATTTTGATAAACGTAGTAAAGTGTTTGAAATTACAATTAATAACTTAAACAATTTCAAATGGATTTTAGCTATAATGATTTGTTTTGTTTTAATATTAATTTACCAAATTGTTATTTTTATTTATCAAAATATGTTAATTGAATTAAGTTATTACATTCAAAACTTGATACAAATTTTATTTACCACTATAATTAGTATAATACAAATTTACTTATTAAGATGTTTAAAAAGCAGATTTAAATTTGTTAATGAAGTTTTGTGTAATTGTGTTTGGAATAGAAATAGAAAAATTGTTGATTATTCGGATGCATTATATTTGGCTCATGATGTTGATAAAATTATTTGGTTTCATAGTAAGGGAATGGATTTAGTAGAGTTGTATAATGGTTGGTTTGGTTGGATTAATTTGATTGGTATTAGTTACAATCTTCTTTGTATATTGTCGGTATTGGATTCAGTTTTGGATGTTGCTTTCCAATGGAATGTTTGTAGTATGGTGCTTGTTATAATTTGGACTACATTTCAAACTGTAAGTATTTTATTAAAGAAATTTTAAAAGTTTTGTAAGTAGTTAGCCAAACAAGATTTGATTCAAAACTATCAAAAAATCTTTATAATCATAAAATAAATAGAAACAGAGCAGAACTTCAAAAACAAAAACGCTTATTTTGTAAAGTTTTGCATTAATTACTGTTTTAAGTAATTTGTATACTATAATTATTTATTACAAGTTTTAATAAGATAGTAGGTTTGTCAAATATTGAAATAAAAAAGAAAAATAAGCGGAAAATGAGTGATCCAAAAATCAAATATTTAATTAATAATAGATTTTCTTGTCATTATATTTAATTTTAAGTTTTTATTGTTTTTGGGAACTGTTTTAATGTTTAAACGGTTAAAGTTATTTTAAAATTTTAACATGTATAATTTATTAAACTTATTATTAATATTATTCTAAAAACTACAATATTATCTTATGTTTAAACAAATAATTTTTTCAAACCTAACTTAATGGTAATAATGTTTTTAGTTGATTATGCTAATGTACATTTTAATATATTAGAGCAAAAATAAAGCTTAATTATTATTACATAAAAAACTATTTGTTCATAATAGCATGAATAATTTAAACCACCATTAATATATTAAAAAAATTCAATAGAATGATGATTATGATTAACATAATAGCTATTGATACGGAACTTCCTGAAGCGTAATTAACATACCACTATACAAATTGCTTCTAGTTGTTCATATGATTTCCACAATGTCTGTTGCTGAGAAAATATCGTTATTACTCACATTCAGCAAATATCTTTCAATATTACCTTTCTACGATTATAACACAAGACAATTCAAACCATTAAAAATTTATTCATGGGTTATAGCAACACTATACACAATTTCTTTGACGTGTCATATCTGTAATTTGTTGTTTTTTATAAATTCTCCATCGATGGTATTATCATTATCTAAAATTTTGATTGGAAGCCTGGTTAATATATTAACAATATTGGGTAGTGGATATTGGAATTGCAAGAAAATACAAAATATATTTGATGTTTTTGATAATTTTGATAAAAATATATCGGCATTTTATGTAACAGTACATGAAATCAAATATGTTACATTCAAACTGGTACTGGTTATATTATTAATATCCAGCTTAGCTTTATTTGAAATTGCATCTTTTGTATATCAAAATGTATTTCATGAGTTTTTCTATCATGTACATGATATATTTGAAATATTCTACTTAAGTATTGATTCTGTAGTGCAAATTTGTTTATTGCAATGTTTGAAACGAAGATTTAAATTAGTTAATGCAGTCATTGTTGATTATGATTTTAAAAATAAAAATAAGAAGAAAGAAATATCTGTTGTTTCTGTTGATACTGCAAGAAACATGGATGATGTAGTTGTGCTTCATGGTAAAGCTTGCGATCTGGGTGATTTATTTAATTGGATGTATGGTTGGAAGAATTTTTTTACAATAGTTTATATTATTATTAGTATATTGTCGACTTTGAATTCATTTCTGGATACAACTATAAATTGGCCTGTTTCTGCTATGATCCTTATTGGTTTATGGACTTCTTTTAAAATTGTAAGTAAAATTTTTAATATTATTTAGTTAGTTATTCAATAAATAATTTCTTAGTATTATTCAACAATATAGATGTAATTTATATTTTTATCAATTATTATTATAGATATAATATATTAAAATATGATTTTGTTTGATGTAATATGTAGTACAAAAATAAGTTTTATAAAAAATAAGTTAAATAAAGAGAACCTAAACAAATAAGTTCAACATTGAAAAATAATGAGTATTCAAGAAGATTGTTATACAATATGATGCTACATAAATTTTTAACTATTTGAAAAGAAAAAACTTATAGCAATCAATTTTTATTAAATTGATATTGTTTAATAAATTTAATTTAGCTATTTTTATAAACTGTTTAAGTTAAAGGACATGTATTCAATAAATATTTTTTTTATTAATTTACTGTACTACCAGTAAATAGTCATGAGTATATGAAAATCAATTTTACTAATAATATTTCGCTTTATTCTGACATTTTATTAAAAAAAAATAATAGCCAAAACTTACTAAACATTCAGAATCACAAAATATAATATTCAAAAATTAATAGTAAAAAAATGAAAACTGTAGTAAAGTCTGTATAAGACATTGATAACATCAAAACATGTAATGCTTGTTTAAACAATCAAGACTTTTGTCAAGTCATGTGTATTTGCTGAAATTTTTATCTTCTTTTATAAGTACTAATATTTACAAATAATTAGAGATATTACTGCACTCAGTTTTGTAATAGTTCAGCAAGTATCTGTGAAGTTTTACTTTTAAGATTAGCTTACGGTAATTAAGGTATTTATGAGTATTATTAGTTAATTTTAACTTAACCTCATTTGCATTTGCATTGTAAACCATTGTAAACAAAGCAAATTTTTAAAACTCGTTGCTAACTTTATTATTTTAAAATCTTTCTACTCAACAGTCTCCGTGGCGCAATAGCTACGGCCTATTGTACTCAACGTAGTAATATAGCAGCTCGGGTTCAAATCTAGTCTGATTTTATAATTAAACTCTTTATTTTATTTTGGTCTTTCTCATTGTTTGTTTTTTTTTGTTTATTTTATCATTTTACATTTTCAAATTATTCTTAAAACAATTTTAATCAAAGATAAAATAATTAATTGAATTTTTATATTAATTATTTACTTAATTTTATTTTCTTTATGTAACCCCATATTTATTTCGCTTGTCCTTGGATTTCATTCCATCATTATTTTCCTTCACTCTTCCGCGGTCTTTTCTGTTTGTCTTTTTTAAAGTCGCCACGATAGACCCCGTTGGCGTGAAGTGTGTCTTTTGTTTATAGCCTACATCCTGTGTATGATATATATTTATTTATCTACTTACATTAGTTTGATTTTATTTATGCACTCATTATATTTTAAACATATTGTATTTTTACTTATAACATGTCGGTTTCTAACTGTGCTAAGTGCATACTGCCAGTGGAAAGCGACCATTTACGGTGCAGCGTTTGTCGTCACTGTTTTCATGGCAACAAATGTGCGGGTCTAACTAAAACCATAGTTAAAGCTATTACGGATAATAAAGCAATCTTTTGGAAATGCGATAACTGTATCAATTTAGTTATCGTTAACAATAATGTGCTTGATAATATTTTAAGCACATTAAAAGAGCACTCATCAATTATAAACAATTTAGTTTTTTCAACTACTTGCTCTAATAAGAATAAAAATAAATCAAATTTGAACTTAAACTTAAACTTGCGTGATGCTACCCTTGGTCCAACATCTTCTGGACCTAAAAGCGCTGGCCCATTAATTGATTTTGTTGATCCTAAATCTCCAAAAATGGAGCGCTTACAAAACATGTCCGCGTCTACAATTAATAATAATACCGGATTCTCTTCTTCATTTGCTTCAACAGTGCTGAACCACGGAAAACCTACTCCTGAAGCGAGTTCTAAGTTACCTAAGCGCAAAGCTCCAATAATCATCGGAAGTTCTACAACGGAGTTATCGTCATTTCGATCTGCAGAAAGAAGACATTGGCTTTATCTGGGTAGAGTTTTACCAGGAACAAAAGACACAGATATTCTCAAATACATGAGTGATGCTCTTGGCATTAATGATGCTAAATGTTTTCCACTTACCAACAATGAGGATACCTGTTCATTCAAGCTAGGTGTGAAAGAATCACTTATTCCTCGACTTCTAGACACTAATCAATGGCCGGTTGGCATTGCCGTCAAGGAGTTTTTTCATACGAATCGGCACCCAAAACGCCACTTCCATCCGGACAGCAACTATCAGGGAACGCAGAAGTAGTAACTAACTCAAAATCCATTAATACTCTCTCTGTTTACTATCAAAATGTGAGAGGTCTACGTACTAAGTTAGTTGATTTTTTCTGTTCGTGTTTGACGGAAGATTTTCATGTCTTGGCTCTTACTGAAACAGGGCTTTACCCTTACATATCCGATAATGAATTTATTGATGACCGGTACATTGTTTATCGGATGGACAGAAATGTTAACACCAGCTCCAAAAGCAGTGGTGGCGGAGTCTTAATAGCGGTTAAGAAAAACTTAAAATCTACAGTCGTACCTTCGAATGATAACATTGAGATGGTTATTGTAAAAATTAGTTTTGAGCTATCTGAACTAATTGTTAGCTGCAGTTATATACCTCCCAGATCCCCTATGGATTTATACGCTGGCCATGTAGAAGTACTTGAAAATGCCATCTTGAAGTTTCCCGAAAGTCGAATAGTAGTCACCGGTGATTTCAATCTACCCAAAATCAACTGGTTACCTGATGATGAAAACTTAGCTGGGTTAACTCCAACTAATATTTCATCTACGGTGGAAGCGTTTTTTTGTGATAGTGTCAGTGCTTTAGGTTTAAACCAGTTTAACTCTATACCCAATGATTTTAATACTATTTTAGATTTATGTCTTACTAATAGTGATACTATGCAAGTATCTAAATGCGCTTGTATTATTCCATGCGACAGATATCATCCTTCTCTTATTATTAGTGTTGTAATTAAAGAATGTGCTGCTATATAATATAATTTTAAACGTGCTAACTACGTAGAAATTAATCAATTCTTAGCCCGTACTGATTGGTCTATTCTTAATATATGTAAATCTGTAAATGATGCGGTTGATATATTTTATGACGTTATTTATTTTGTAATCGATCTGTATGTACCTAAAACCACAGTTAGCAAACGTCGCTGCTTTCCACTTTGGTTTTCCAGAAAGCTAATTGATTTAGTCCTATCCAAGAAAGAAGCTCATAAAAAGTGGAAAACATCACTTTTAGCTTCCGACTATGCAGTCTTTACAAGATTGAGATTTAACTGCAAATCCGAAACCTTACTATGCTATAGAAAGTATTTGGATAATATTGAACAGTCTATACCCGATAATTTAAAACTTTTTTGGTCTTTTGTCCGGAGTAAAAATAAATCTTAAGGCATTCCCTCCTTAATGTGTTTACACAATAATACGGCTACGAATGAAGCTGATATTGCCAATCTTTTTGCAAATTTTTTCTCTTCGGTGTATAAACCTTCTACACACGTTCAATCAGCGTTTGTTTCCAATACATCTGTAAACTTAACTAATATTTCAGTCAGTTTAGACTGTGTGCTGGAAGCATTGGCAAAACTGAAAGTTGATAGTAGTCCTGGACCTGATAACTTACCTTCCTTGTTTCTACGGAACTGTTGCCAAACGTTATCTTACCCACTCCACCAAATTTATTCGTTTTCATTGTTATCAGGAATTTTTCCCAATTTGTGAAAACAATCTTATATTGTACCAATCTTTAAATCCGGTTCCAAATCGAATGTAACTAATTACAGGCCAATAACAATCCTGTCGGTACTACCAAAAAATTTTGAAAAATTAATTTATGATCGCTTCTTTGGTGCTTTTAAAAATATAATTATTCATCAACAGCACGGTTTTTTCCCGAAAAGGTCAACTCAAACAAACTTGTTCGTATTTTCTAATTATATAATAAAAGCGTTGGAAAGTGGTGACGAGGTCCATGCAATCTACATGGACTTCAGTAAAGCCTTTGATTCTGTTAACCACGACCTGCTAATTAACAAATTGAGTGCATATGGTGTCGGTAATCCATTGATTAAATGGTTAAAGTTGTATTTAAGTGAACGTGTCCAGCAAGTTAAAATTAACACTTATCTATCTCATTCCATTAAGGCGACATCAGGTGTACCACAAGGGTCCCATTTGGGACCTGTCCTATTTTCAATTTTTATTAATGACATATCTGATATTTTAAACTGTCACCACTTGTTATTTGCAGATGATGTAAAGGTATATCGTAGAGTTAGCACTATTGCTGATTGTCTTACCATGCAAAGGGATTTACTAGCGGTCAATAAATGGTGTGTTCTTAACCACATGGATCTTAACATAAAAAAATGTCAGTATATATCATTTAAAAGAAGCAAAAATCCTGATAATTTTATCTATATTTTGAACGGTATTGGTTTAGAAAAAGTTGACTCAATCCGTGACTTAGGAGTCTTGCTTGGTTCCAAACTGTCATTTAATCTTCATTTAGATTTTGTTATTAATAAAGCTAACAAGATGCTCGGCTTTCTTAAAAGAGCTACTGCTGATTTTAGTAACATGCGGGCTCTTCTTATCTTGTACAATTCTCTGGTGAGATCACAACTAGAGTATTGTAGCGTAATATGGTCCCCATCCTACCAAACTTCTATTGACAGATTGGAGTCAGTTCAAAATAAATTTTACAAACTAGTATCATATAAACTCAGTCTTACTGGTGTGTATTTATCATCTGAAAATATCGGAATTTATTTGGGATTGTCTGCGTTGGAAAAACGAAGAAATGAAATGGACATGAAATTTTTGTTCAAAGTTCTGAGCGGGCTAATCTGCTGTCAGCAGATCCTGAATATGATAGATATTCATGTTCCCCAACGTGCGGTTAGGAATTGCCCTTTTTTGCATATGTCCTTTAGTAGGACTAACTATGGTCGGCACAGCTCACTGTCTCGTATTGCACGACACGCTAACTATGTATCAAATGACGTCGACTTTGTTGGTATTTCATACGAGAAGTTCATTGCTAACTTAAAAAGATTATCGTAACACCTTAGCCAATGTGTAGGAATGTATGTATGTATTTATTCGTTTGTTTGTCATACTTGTAATCACTGTTTGTAAACAATTTTTATGTAACTTAACATGTAAATGCAGATGCGTTAATAAATTATTATTATTATTATTATTATTAAACATATAATATTTAATATAAAAAATGAATTATTACTTTGTGGTAATTCATAATAATAATAATGAAATAAAACGACACAAATAATTTATTAAAATAAATGTATATTACCAAAGAATAAATATCAATACAATTACAAGTATACGATTAAAATTTTGATTTTTAAAAACTATTAACATGCGAGAATATACTAACAAAACAATACATTTATACAAAATTAATATAGATATTTGAATTTTCTTATAGTTTTTTGTTTTGTTTGCTAGAAGACAAGAAAAATGAAGTATATATTTTATTTTTTTGTACTTAGAGCCAAAGAAAAAATTTCTAATTATTAGTGGCTATTGTAATTTATCGATTGTGAGAGCATTTTCTGCTAAAGAATGTTAAAAAATGTCACAAATTGTAACGTTTTGCAGATTTTTTAGATGTTCAACTATAACTATGCATTTTTTAGAAAAATTATAAAAGTTTTAGAGCGGAAAATTTCCGATCAATATAGGTTTTTTGACTTTTTCAATGCGTGCATTGCCCGCCAGAACGCGCAAAATTGTGACTTTATTTTTCGCGTCTACTAGCGGAAAAACAAAAAATTATTCAAATAATTTATATTGATTAGATATAGATTTTCCGATTTATAACTTTTAATAGAAGTAATATCAAAATGCATAGTTTTTGCTAAAAATGCAAAAAAACATTTAAAAACGCAAAAATGTATATATATATATATATATATATATATGTCTATTACGCCAAAACCACTCATATTCATGCGTGCGCATAATTTTTAATATCAAATTGATAATCCATCTTTTAAACTATAAATTTAGTTTTTAAGATTTGTTTTTAAATGTATAAATCTAACTTTTAAATAATAAATTTTAAAAGCGTTAATCCGGTCTTTAAATTGTTAAATTAAACTGCCAATTTGTCATTCTTGCGTACAAATTTGTTAATTTGTTAAGTTTTACAAACAAATTGTCAATTCAATCTTTAAATTATAAATCCAATCTTTAAATTTGTAAATAAGTTTTTAAAATTGTAAATAAAGGTTTTAAAAATAAAAATTTGGCTATCAACGTGTATAATATATTGCCAAACTGTTAATTACTCACTTAATGGACATCAAGGAGGCTACTAATAAGCTAATCCAATAAGTCAAAGTAATAATAATCTTTGGGCACAGTTTACCAACTTTTTTTCACGGTCTCCTCTAAAGGTGCTTCTAGACGATTAATATTATCATCAATAATATTAAACAATCTATTGCACAATATATTTCTAGGACCACCTAGACGTTGTAGTATAATTGCGCAAACTTGTTGTTAAATACTGACACTTCTGCCGTCAGCATGTGGAGTAACTTTAAAAAGATGGAGCAAAAAAGCGCAGATGAATAAAAGAATGGATAAAAAAATACTTTTAGATTAGATTGTATAAAATTGTGCAATCTTTCAATATGATCTACAGACGGTCAACATAATAATATCAATTATTGTGCAATAGATTGACTATAATATTGAACGTCTAGGAGCCGCTTAAGAGTTAGTTATGTAATTGTAGAATCGTAATTAATTTTGAGTGTATGCTCCAAATTATTTTTTATCAGAAATCAAATTCAGTGGCGTCACCAAACATTCCTGAAACGTTACAAAAAAAATAATTATGTCTGGTCTAATCAGTAAAATGCATAACAACTGGAATGATCATATTAGAACTCCGGTCTTGCTTGTTAAATAGAGAAGAGGTTCTAATTGTTATACATTTCACTGGGTCTAATTACTAGAAGTAAAGCGTCGTCGGGTGCCAAAAACAATCTTGACAAACTCAATATCCTAAAAAATTATTCTGGTCTTGGATTTTGATGTTCTCTCCACTCCCACTCCAAAGTTTGATGTTTTGAATAGTTCAATAAAATCAAACTTTTTAAATTGTACAAAAGCGCGGCCAAGATGAATGGACAATTTGTGCTTATTTTTGACAAATGGGTTTAAAAATTTTGTGTTTCTGTTCTTGCTTACTCACCTAAAAAATATACAAACTACATACTCACTAAATTATTAATAAATTAAATCACAAACACTTAAGCAAAGAGCATTAATTTAAATCATACGCCCACAAAATTTAAACTTAGTACGTCCGTGTAATAAAGAAAATTTGATCACATACACTTGGGCAGGTATTCTGGGTACACCAATTTAAACCACACGTCAATAAAATTTAATTTTAGTTTCCGCCCACTCATTCAAGTGTTTGTGATAAAGATTTTTTTTACAGATACTGGTACACCAATATACACCAGACAGCAATAAAATTTAAACTTAGTTCCCATCTACCTACCCGTGTTAGTGATCAAGAAATTAGATCATAAACATCTGGGCGGGTAGGCGGGCAATATCATTACAAACTATACACCTACAAAATTTAAACTTATTTTTTGCCTATCCATCCAAGAAATTGTATTAGAAACACTTTGAACGAAAAACACTAACTCTAAACCACACGCCCACAAAATTTTAACTTAGTTCCCGACTACCCATGCAAGTGTTTGTAATCAAGAAATTAGATTACAAACACTTGTGCTGGTGCGCAATAAAATACCAATACAATCAACACGCTCACAAAATTTAAACTTTATTTTTGCCCTCCCACCCAAAAGTTTGCGAGCAAGAAATTAAATTATACCCACTTAGGCGGGTAGATGGTAAACATCAATACAAACTACATGCCTACAAAATTTAAACTTAGCCAGGCAGTGTTAATAAAAACAAAAAATGTTGGATGCCAAAATTGTTTTTATTGAATTTAATATATTAAAAAATTATATCGACTCAAAGATTTTTGATCTTCTCTTTCATTATTTACATATCAAAATTAGATGCAATAAACTAACAATTTGGATTTTTAATTGCGCGGAGGACTTGGCCAAGATTAATGACCAATTTGTAATTAAAATGTTGATAAGTTTTTTTTTTAAGTTTAAAGTTTGGCAACGTTATTAAATTCTAAACTAACCCAAGTGTTGTGCTAAAAATATTGGATCACAATCACTTAAGCAGGTGGGCAAAGAATACCAATACAAACTGCACGGCCCAAAGGCGTTATCAAAAATTATTTTTTTTAAATTTAGTTTTTGCCAAGATTTTGTGAGAAAAAAATTAGATCAGAAACTTTAATTCTAAACCACACGCGCACAAAGTATAATCTTAATTATCCCGCTCACCCATTCAAATGTTTTGATCAAGAAATTGGATCACAAACACTCGGACGGGTAGGCGGGAAACACCAATACAAACCACACGCTCACAAAACTTTAACTCTCTCTCGCTCACTCACTCAAGTATTTGTGAGCAGGAAATTGGATCACAAACAATCGGGCGGGTGGGCGGGGAACACCAATACAAACCACACTCACACAAAATTTGAACTTAGATACAATGGTTTAATTACTGATTTATAGCTTTATGTTCTAAGTCCAACCGCACATTACGATTATGACTTAATTAAATTGGTGCTATTAAGTTGCATTGTATATATCTCTACTTAAAGGAATGTGTTTTTGTTTTGTTTTTTATTATCATCTGCAACTAATAGTGTGTAGTAATTATTTAGTTTTATTTTTTTAATGCTGAACTGTAGTTTTTAGCCGTTTTTCCAAAAAATAGGACTAGTTACATTAATTGCTACGATCATTAGTTCTACATGCGCGTATTGGTATTAAAAATGGGAAATGTTATACTTGCAACTAAATAATTATGCGACTAAAATTGCCAATACGTGTCTAGTTTTATGTTGCAAGGCTAACCGCGGATTACAATTTGCTACATAATTTATTAATCAGCAGCAGAGTAGGCTAGTGTTTAGCATGTTTGGTTCTTTATACAGAGAGACCTAAGATCGATTCCCTACTAAGCCGACTTTAATAATTTTAGCGACAAACATTAATTATTTCACTTCTTATATTTGGAAGAATCTATGGCTTGCTTAAATTAGGTTGAGTAAGATTGATAGAGTATAACATTGCCAATTTTTCTTTTGTCGTTGATTTACGTTTCTAGTTCGTCTTGTTTTTTTGTTAAAAATGTATTGTTTAAATTATGTTGGGTGAGGTCGATAAAGTATAAAATTGCAAATTTTATGTCGACAATAATCATACTACTGAAAATTACTTATATGCCATAATTAATAAAGCTAGGCTTTTTTGTTGTTAACATTATTTTGCTTAAACCAGGTTGGACAAGGTCGATAGAGTATAAAATTGCCAAATTTATTTTAACATTAATCATGCCACCGAATGCATTTTATTTCAAGATTTCTTTCTCTAAAACAAGCACAGTGTTTTTTTTAGTTGAAAATGTTTTAATTTATTTTCTAGTCAAATTTGCTGTATAATAAATATAATTATCTGTATTTAAGTAAAAACACAATAATGATACTAATAAATTAAATAAAACCTAGACTATAATACAATAATACCAATAATAATCGCCCTTCTCATCATATATGATAAAAATCAACATATTTATCGAGCTGATGTAATTGTTTATCATTCATACCATAACAATTACGTAAATAACATATTCCAGACCAATAACTATTATCATTATAATTTGATCTAATAATCAATAATTTACTAACAAAACAAACTCGTTAAATATAATTTATTATTATTATTACCTAACACTTTTCATCAGTACTTTGATACGCCTCTAACATGTCGTGCGGCGTAGCAGAAAACCTAAGCGCAATATTAACATTCAGTCAATTCTTATCAATTACGCCATCTTACAACCAAAATAAACAATTGTTCACAAGAAATAAAATATATTCATGGGTTATTATGCTATTGTATTCCTCTTCATTAGCATACAGCTATTACAATATATTATATAACACACCCAAGAATTAATCCTCAATATTATTAACTCATTGTAGTACTATTTTTGGTAGTATTGTTAATATATCTTCTATTCTTGGATCTTCATATTGGAGTTTTAATAAACTGCAAGATTTATTTAAAGGATTTAATGATTTTGATAGATATGGACGTATATTTGATATCACAGTTAAAAAAATTAAATTTGTTACTTTAATATTAGCAACAGCAATTTTTTTTATTATAACAGTAACAGCAATTGATGGTGTATCATTGATATATGAAGATGATGTTAAGGAATTTACTCTTCATTTGCATGATATATTGCAAATATTATTAATAACCGTTGAAACTACATTACAGATGTGTTTCTTGCGTTGTTTAAAGAGAAGATTGGAGTTGATGAATAGTATAATACCAATTACTTATTATAATTTGTCGATGGCTATAAAGGTTAAGTTTGTTGGTGATGTTAATGATGCTGCTGATAAGATATATTGTTTTCATGGAAAAGCAATGGATTTGGTGGATTTGGTTAACAATTTATATGGTTGGAAAAATTTGATTGGAATTATTTATACTATTTTGAATTTGCTTTCAACTATTAATTCGTTTCTTGATCCTGTTTATACATGGGAAGCTACTGATATTGCTGTTGCTATATTTTGGACTGCATTTTTATTGGTGAGTAAATTTATTAATTTTTATTTGATTATATACTTTATAAGCTATGTTGGAAAGGTTAATTGTTAATTTAAACCTAATTACTTTATGTAATAAAAATCGATGTAATATTATTAATAACATAAGTGGGCAATTTCATTACAAACAGACCAGAGCGGGGGAAGAGGGGGGGGGGGGGGCGTTAAAAAACATGTTCATGAATGTATAAAACTCTTAAAAAAAATCTACAAAGTTTTTTTGTTGTTTGTTAACTTTATTTTTGAAAAATTGAATTTTTGGTTTAAAAAACGCATTATTTTGTTTTTTTTAACCGCCGAAGTTGACGTATTTTGATGTAAGTTTTTTAGAAAATATAAATTTGTTTTGTATATTTGGGTTTTAGATGTGTAAAAGTTGAAAAAACTTCAAAAATATAGTAAAAATGCTTATTTTTCAACAATAACACTTACAAATACACGTTTAGCAACGATTAAAAGAACTATAGACCAAACATTATTAAAAATTTAAATTCTGCAGACAATTTTACCTAGAAAATATTTAGTATTGTGCTTATTGCTTTAAGGAGTATGTGTAGAAAGTATTTAAATTAAAAGATTTGAAAAAAAATATGAGATTTGTTAATAATGTAATTTAGTGGCTTGGAAACAGTATAAACTGGCTTACATTACGTGTCAAACACAATTTAGTAATTTATAGCAAACAATTTGTAGTATAATGTTGTTTTCTAAATATAATGCTAATACTTTTTATATGTTACGTTGAAAGGTTGTTATAGTTTATCTGTTTGGCTTTTAAATTAATTGAGAATTATGCATTAGATTATAATAATTTTGGTTAAAACGTTATACCATGCAGATGAGGTTCTTGACTGGCAAGGATAGAAACGCAAAGTTTAATAAAAACTGATTATCTTAAGCAAAGTGTTTAGAATGCTTTCGGGCAGCTCCGCGTTTTAGATAGCTCAGCAATAACAAAGTTTGTTTTTATGTTGCTAAGAATTTTGTCTAATTTTCAACAATAATGTTGTTTCTTGTTGTCTAAGTGTACAAAAAGTAGCTGCAGAGTTTGGTGAAACAGTAAGTAATAATACAATGTAATAATGAGGTAAAAACAAACCGTTTTTTGGTCTGGGTGAAAGATGCTAGAATTACTTGGAGTAGTAATGCAGTAGTAAAAAACGAAAGTAAGATTAAGAAATGTTTTGTCAATTTTGAATTGCGGATAAGCCACGTCTATGCTGCTCAAGATGGCGTGCGGAGAAAACCTATTACGCACTACATAAAAGTTTTATCAGTAAGACTAATAAATCTGGAAAATACAACTACCGCTGTTTTGGACAACGGTCTGATAGACATCATTATTTATAAATGTAGCGTTTGGTTTGTTTAAGTTTTGTAACCAAGCCGCGGTCACGCACTAAGGTTAGTTTAAAAAATATAAATCTAATAAAGTTGCGTTTTGATGCTTGAATCTTTAAAAATCCTTTAAATATTTATTTTGGAGAGAACGTGGTCAGTAGATTTCTTCCCATAAAAGTCATTTTGCTGGGCAAATCAAATAGTCAGCTCCTTTTTAGACGCTGGTTGGTCTATTAGTTAGTTTTCTATTTTGCTAATGCTTTAATCTCTTTTTTATTTGATCGGTAATAAAAAAAACAATGAATAATTGTCTAAATTTAAATTGCTTTTAGGTTAATTGTGTTTGTTCTGATGAGTAGGTAATGCGGTACAGAAGAAAGTTTTAATTTTTTTTATTTTTTAGTCCTAGCACTCCCGGCTTTTGCTCAATTCGTAATTGGACATAAAATAAATTAAAAAAAAATATGTTTCTTAACATACTTTAATTTTCATAAGTTTATTACTTTTAACACACGTTTTGATGTCAAGATGCTGCAGACTAAAAGTAGTGTACTTTGGATCATACTTCTTAAATCAAACTTTGCTTTATAAGTTATGCAACTTTTAAAATATTTCTTGCTTTTCTGTTAAGAAATTTGAACTTCAAGTGGATTTGAATCATAAGGTTTGTTCCAACATACGATTTAGACAGTTTGCAAACCGTTCAAACTGTACACACAACCAAATATTTGTCATTCTTAGGCAATCATTTATACACAGTAATTTGTTTGTGTGCATAGTTTGAACGGTTTGCAAACTGTCCAAATTGTATGTTGGAACAGACCTTTAATCAAACACTAAGTGTATATTTTGCTAAAAAGTTTATTCCGGAGTTTTAAACAATTAGCCGTTTTTCTACCAGCGGCTAGTCTTTATTAAGTTTTCAGTTAAGTTGTTTTCTGATTCTAATTTGTGATGTTTTGTTATTGTATCTTTTGTGTTTAATGGCACAAGTTCTAGTGTCGAGAAGATGCAAACTAAGAGTATAGATATTTTGGTTTACATTTAATGAGTCTGACTGCTCTGTAGGCTAAACAACTTCTAAAACATTTTATTTTGCTGTGTAGTCATAAGTATGAGTAGATTTAGATTTTATTTAAACACTGAATGCAGGTTTTGCTAAAATAAGTTTTAGTTAGTTTTAAAGTCTTTCTCAAAATTTTGAGTGTTACATTTTTTACTAATTGCTAATCTCTTTATAGTGTTGAACCGTATTTTAGTTCTTATTTCTAATCTTGTGCTATGATAACGTGTTTTTAGTACAAGTTCTAGTATAGAGTTTTTACAGACTGTATGTCTGAGCTTATATTTATTGAGTTTAATTTTTCTCTGTAAACTAAAGAACATCACAACACCCCAACTAGCATCAAAGTGGCCGCAACTGAGATGGGACCCTTGAACCAGTAACGTAACTGCCACTAAATCTGCAACTTTGGTGAGTAAACAACTTTAAAGTTTTTAGAACTTATCGGTGGCAAACAATAGTAGCAACAAGTACCTAATTCTACTAAAATGCGACTTTAAAATTTTAATTATTTTTAAGTAGCATTGATAGTTCCCGCGACGATTTTAGAACGTCTGCGCAACTTTAACTGCCTGGAACTCATAAGTAATATATATTAGTGTCAATAACGTTGTCGTTACCTGCAGAGTTAAATGTAGTTGTTCTGTAGGCTACTACAAAGTCCGTGTCATCTCTCAAAATCACCATGAAATAGATTTCACCATACAGTTCCCAATATGTCAATATTAAGGAGCGATGCATAATAATATAAAATTAAAAAAGTTAACTTAAAAATTTGTGCTGAGTGCAGCATTATTGTTAAGTGCAGTGTATAGCACAAAATTTATGTTTTCCGATTAACGTGATTAATTTAATTCAACATTATGTTGTTGTACTTGACACTAGTTGAGAAAGCTATGTAAGGTTAAAACCACCCAGTTTAAGTTTCGAGTCCCAAATGGTACTGTGAAGACCCACAGGTAACTTTAAAGTAGCATTGCAGTTCCATTGGGCACTTTGTAGTAATTATTATTTTAAAATTAAACATTTATAGTTACGGTCCACTATTGCTAAGTGACAATTACTTTGAAGTCGCTTTTTTTAGTAATTACCACTTTAAAGTTACTTTTTCATAAATTTGCCATCTTTATGGACAACACCTGTGACGATATTATTTCAAAATATGTGACTGGAAAATTGTTAATTTGTTATCATTTACGCACAAAATATAACAAATGAATGCGTGTAATTGCAAAATAATTATTTTAAAATATTTTTAGTATCTACAAGACAATATTTTAATATAAACATACAATTTTGAACGGCGCAATGTTCGATTTCAACTTGGCACCTTATGTTTATCAGGGAATTAGAGTGCAAAGTTGTTTCGGATTTTATTATTTTTTACTAAATATTTCATTTTGTTTCTGAGTGTTTAAGTAAACCAGACAAAGATTATGAAGAAGTGAAACAAAAGAATAACAAAGTCTGTTACAAGACAAAGCAAACACTATTAAAAGTTTTTAAAAGTAGGAGGAAGGTTTCATGATCAACACTGCTACTACGCCGCGACGACACCGCTACGTAACCACTACGTCTCTGGAACGTAGCCGTACAAGTTTCAGGCAAGTTGCGGTTACGTTGCAGTCACCAACAAATTATTCCCCTTTTAGGTAGCACGCATGTAATTGGAACGTTCCTATTACGTGCCCATAGCTAGTGGCAAAGCACTTTAAAGTTCCTACAACAGTTGCCGCTACGTTTCCGCGACTAATTGTGCTAGTTGGGACATGTTTTGCTTTTTTGCTGTGAAAATCTTAATCCAAATAGGCATGAATCGTATTTAAACATTAAGTACACAATATGTAGATATTACTCTTAGTTTATTTCTTGGCAGTTAACCTTTTTGGTTATTGATTGTCTACAAACAGCTGCTTTTTGTAAAACTCTTAAGTGCTCTTTAACCCTTGTTAATAAACTTAAAAGGCAATATTTTATGTATTTTTTGGCACGGATTTTAGTGTCAAGAAGCTACAAGCTAAAAATAGAATGTCTTAACTCTATAGTCCCATCAAATTAAACACAAAATCGACGTTTAAGAGAAATTTTTCTTACTGCTTAACGACTGTCTAAAAACTATTTTTAAGTAAAAAAGAGTAGTTTTGAAGTAATAGATATATATGGCTATGCTTGAGTCATGCATGTACGCAATGATAATTTGTTTTTGCTTAAACCACTGAAAATGCCTTTTTATACATAAATCCTGATTGATGTAAAGCACGTTTTAACCATATTTGATAAAAAAAAATAGCTATCATCTTTTTTTTTAAACTGTCACTTACAATTTTGCAAAGTTATCAAAATTCAAAGAAAAACTTTGAAAACTTATTCTTTAAACAATTTTGATGAAAAAAAAAGTATAAATTTTTTCTAAAAATGCAATTTTGAGAAGTTACAAACGATTAAAAAACTAAAACTAAAAATTTATGCTTTTTTTGCTATTTTCTGTAGATACATTGTAAGATATCTCGGAGCGTAGCACACGACACTTTCTGAAATTTTCAGGTTATTTTTTGCACATATAAAAACTTGTCATTATTTAAAAGAAAACTGTTTTTTAAAGTTCTGCAAAATTTTCAATTTTGAAGGAAACAAATTTTTGCTATAAAAACTCATTTTTTAGATAATTTAAAAAAAAGTTTTTTATAAGTTTTTCTAAAAATGCATTATTGATTTTTTCAAATTTTGATTGTTTATTATTCAGAAATGGTTCACTAAAAAAATCTAAAAAATTAATTAAGATTCATGTAGAGGAAGGCATTTTCAGTGGTTTGAGCAAATCAAATTTTGACCATTTATTATATATATTTCAATTTTGCAATTTTTAATGATTTTTTATGTTTTTAGCAAAAACTATGCATTTTGGGCAAAAAATACTTCTACTAAAAGTTGTAGAGCGGAAAATTTTTAATCAATATATGTCATTTAAATTTTTCTATAATCTTCCGTTTTTTTGCTAGAGGGCGGATAAATAATATTATTTTTTTACATTATGCATTTAGTAAAAAGATACAAGAGATCAAAGTTATAGAGCAAAAAAATTTTGATTGATATTGATTTTTTAATAGTGACCCTATTTTCCGCTAAAGACGAATTTTGCAATTTATAATTTTTTGCTATTTTTTTGGGCAAAACTATGCATTTTGTAGAAAAATTAATAAATATCAAAATTGTATAGCAAAAAATTTTCAATCAATTTAAGTTTTTCAATTTTTAAAATTGTCAGAAAAAAAATGAAATCATATATATTATATATATTTATTTTTTGTTCTCTCTAGCCAAAAAATAGAAAATTATAAAAAAAATTCAAATAACCAATATCGATTGGAAATTTCACGCTAATTTTTAAAGTGAAGATAGACTTCAAACAGTCCAAATACATCTTAGGCGCATACAAGTTGCTAAGTTGTGAGTAAAAACTAAAAAAAAACGTCTTATTTGAAGAGAACTACTATATAGTAATCAACTTTAGATACTTATTTAGCTTTTTTGCTAGTGGATTCAAATTCAAGTAGATTTCAGTAGTATTTAAATACTAAAAGCAGCTTTTACTAAGGTGGATTTCAATTTATTCAGTTTTAGTCAATAATTCCGGTGTTTAATTTTTACCAATAGCTGGTTTTTGTTGAGTCGTAAGTCAGTTTGTGTTTTGTTTTTTGTTTTTGGTTATTTATGCGGAATGTTGTAGTTTACGGTCATTGTCACTAGTTGTAATTAATAAATTTGTGTTTGCTTGTACCGTTATACATTTAAATTATAACATTAAAAAAATGTATAACTAAAGACAAAAAAGAAATAATAAAAATAGCTAATTTTTACAAAGATGCTTCAAAAAATTTTGAACAATCCTTGAAGCTTACATTAAACTTAAACAAATAATACTGTACACTAATAGTAAATAATTATACATAACTATAGGTCCGGCATGTTTATAAAAAAACTATTATTGCACAACACAAACATACGAAAGGGGCGCCTGACAAATCTAATAAACAACAACATTCTTAAACTTAAATGTTTTTCTGCAAATAATAAACGCTTAAAGTTTTTCAATCTAAAAATAAAAAGAAATGGTTACAGAATATTATTTTGATGATTTCCGCAAAAATTTCAAGATTAGAAAAAAACGTTTTGTCGTGTTGCCGTTATTTGAGTTTCTAAAACAATTAATAATAATTAAAATATTAAATAACAATTAATAATTTTTCTCTAAATTTCTTTGAATACTTTTTTGGTTTCTGCAACTAAATTTTTATTGTTACCACTTTGCGCTAACCATTTCTGATGATAGGTTTGTAAACTACGTGTAGTAAACATTCCAAAAACCTTATCCAGCTATATAATACTGTAATTCCAAATTGCAAACTTACAGTTTTATTTTTTTTATTTTTTATTTTGTTAATTAAATTGAAATCTGATGATATTTCAATCCGTAAAAGCCCTACTATTAACCACTGCAAAAATCAATTTGTGTTTTACTTTTTTTTCCTGCCACTTGAGTTGATTTAATTTTTAAAGACTTGCAGTACCTTGTAGAAAAAAGACGTGAATTTTGCCAAATTTTTTTACATTTTTTGCTTTTTTTGGTCACAAACTAAACAAATACGTACTATAGATGTTATAAATACAGCCAAATTATTGTTTTTTTTGCATTTATGAAACAATTTTTTAAACAAACTATAACTTGAGCTGCCATTAAAACCCTATTTTGATATTAAACTTTTTTTAAATTCTTTATTGCTTAATGATGAGATAACATTGTCTTGTATGGCAATCAAACAATGCACAGTGTGTTTCAGAAGAATTTGCAATTGCACTTCTGCCACAATCTAACATATTTTGATAAAAAAATTAATTGAGAAGCATTTTTTAATCTAATTTATCAATATTGATGCTTAGGCAACCTAGCATTTACTAATATGGTTAAGGCATTTTTACTTAACGTTATGCAAAATTGAATTTAGAAAAATGAACTATAAGCTAATAGTAGCTGTTGCGTTTTTTGCGTTTAGTACACTTATTACTTACTGCCGTTTTTGCTGTTTTGATTTCAAAGACTCAACTAATTATTATTTTCTATTTTTATCTTTCTATAACTTTAATATTAATGTATGTGTTGATTTATTTTATTCCGTTTTGTATTATGCAATTGATTGTTACGTACCTAAAAAACTGTGGCGTGAAAACAACTTTTCTATTTGGTTTAGCAAGGAACTGATATTACTTACTAAATTAATTTTTTTTTATAAACGTTTTAAACATTTAGAACTTCTATCTGCCTTTACAAGCAGTATACTGCACGTACCAAGAATAATATTCAAACAAATTCAAAACATTTCTGGAAATTTGTCAACGAAACCAGAAAATTTAATAACTTTCCGTCTACAATGTACTATGGAGACCTAATCTGCACTAATGAGGATAAATATGTCAACAAATTTGCAGAATTTTTTTCATCTGTTTACGGTTCTGAAGTTTATACAGCTCAAACGTTTGAGTTTCAAAACAACGAAATACATTCAAATTTTTTAATTAGTGTGTTTGATGTTTTTAAAGGTACCTTCAAAGTAACCTTAGCGCTGGCCCAGACGGCATCTTTTTCATAATGGTAAAAGAATGCATTCATTCCATTTCTACGCCGTTACATTTACTTTTTAATGCTTTCTTAAGCAAATCTAAATTTCCTGATACGTGGAAACAAAGCTACATTATGCCTTTATTTAAATCTAAGGCTAAGGAAGACATAACTAACTGTAGAGGTATATGCATTCAATTTGCCATTCATAATTTATTTGATCAACTTGTAACTGAACAAATACAATGGATGTGCAAAAGTATTATAATTGATAAACAGCATTGTTTTTGTGAAAGTTGTTCCACACTTACTAACTTACTTACTTTTGAATCAAGAGTACAAATTGAATCTATTTACACCGATTTTTCAAAGGCTTTTAATTGAGTGAGTCTCAGTATTTTGTTAACTAAGCTTCTTGCTTTAGGTTTTTATTATGCTGTGGTTTCATGGTTATCTAGTTTTTTGGAAAATCGTACTCAATGTGTTCCCTAGGGATCACACTGCGGTCCAATTCTGTTCCTGCTTTTTATCAATGATATTTCTCAGTGTATTCATTCATCGTATTTTCTTTTATTTGCTAATGATCTAAAGCTTTACAGTAAAATATCATTTGTTAATGATTGTCAACAAGATTTAGATTCCGTAAATCCTTTGTGTCGTAATAATAATCTTTATTTTTAACAATAACAAATGTTTTTCAATTAGTTTTAATAGATCACTTAAATTTTTTTGCAGTTTTTTTTGGCATCTACCGTAAATTCACAGTTGAAAAAAACTTTATTGTTTTTTAGACAAACTTTCCTTACTTTATTTTTTTGAAAACCCGTTATTTAAAATATGTTTAATTTCTTTTTTAACAAACTGCATGTACTTCTGTTGAATGTAGTCCAGATTTGTCGTTTTCCTGGTTTTAATTTTAAACCCTCTCAATTTATTTTTTTCTAAAGAGTAAAACAAAATATTTTTTATATTAACCTCATCATACACTCAATTTACTACTGGGAGGCTCAAAAAGAAAGTTTGTACCGTTTTGTACTGTTTTTTGTGCCTTATACAGGGTGAGTCGAAAGAAACGGACCAAACTCCAGGAGTGTATTCTACACGTAAAAATAATGTTAAACAACTTAAACGTTGTTATTAAAACAAATTAACTTTTTTATAATAGGTGATTTTAATATTAATACACTTGTAAATAGTCATGAATGTATTCAATTTACAAATCTGATAGAGTCATACAATGCCAAGTTAACAATAGATGAATCAACAAGAACACATCACACTGGTTCAGTATCATGTCTAGATAATTGTATTGTTAATGCAAACTTGTCTGTATCTGCAAACATAATTAAAACATGTCTTTCAGATCATAGCGCTCAACTAATCGAGTATGATATAACTCCAGCTATCCAGACTCTTTCTAAGCAATATAACCGAGTATACCGTGATAATGAGTTAAACATATTCTGTTTGGATATCAAAGAAGAAGGTTTTGAAAATGTATTTGCAGCTACAGACATTAATAATAAATATAAATGTTTTATGAACACTCTCATGTTATACATTAATAAGCATTTTCCTCTTAAAAAACGTATGCCATATATTAACAAATATAAAATTAAGTTTAATTCCGATAAAATTGTAAAATGTAGAAATCAAATTCATATATACCAAACAATATCTACTTATATACCCGCATGTAAAATTGCTCTTAAAAATTGCAAAATAAAATATAATCAGTTATTAATTACAGAACAAAACAAATTTTATGAGAATAAACTAGTTCACTCTAGTAATAAGTCTAAAACAGCATGGAATATCATTTCTGATATAGTAGGCAATAAAAATAAGAGTAAATTTAAAACTATATTACCAACCACCAATAACCATATAAAACAAGCAAATGATTTTAATACATTCTTCAAAGAACTTGCTCCTGGATTACTTCTAGATAATATTAGCCATTCTAATATTGGTAGTACATTCTCATGTAATACACCATATCATAATACATTATTTATTTTAGATCCAATAACTGAATTGGATATTTGTAATGTAGTTAACAAAATGGAAAACAAACCAACATGTGGGTACGATGGTGTTTCTATTAGTTTAGTAAAAAAATGCCTGGACCAAATTATTAAACCTTTAAAACATATATTTAATACCTCTTTCAAAACGGGCACATTTCTCAATAACTTAAAATTTTCAATTATTTCACCTATTTTCAAAAAAGGTAACAAAGAAATTTTTAATAACTATAGACCCATTAGCGTTTTGAGTACGTTTCTAAAATATTGGAATCTCTAATGGCATCACGGTTGATAGAATTTTTTAAACACAACAAATTATTTTCCAAAACGCAACATGGTTTCATAAGTGGTAAAGGTATCGAAACTGCAATATATGAATATTTAGAGCCGATTTATGCAACACTAGATGATGGAAAGATAGCATGCGGTGTATTTCTGGATTTATCCAGAGCATTTGATACTATTGATTACGACATCCTACTGATAAAGCTAGAACGTTACGGCATTCGTGGAGTTGCCAATAAATGGATAAGTTCATATCTAAAGTCAAGAACACAATCAGTGAAAATTAGAAATAATATTAACGGTGAAGATGTAGTATCAAATGCTCTGGATATAGATATGGGTGTACTACAAGGCAGTATCTTAGGGCCACTTCTGTTTAATATATTCATAAATGATATAAATACTAACATCTCAGATGGATGCCAAATAATAAGCTATGCAGACGATACCAGCTTACTATTAATGGGTAGTACATTTATTGATACAATCACAATTGGAAATCAAATTTTAAAAGATTTAGAAAGTTGGTTTTATAAAAATAATTTACTACTTAATGCAGATAAGACAAATTGTATTTTATTTAAAGTAAATCAAAGCATGGAAACACCATGTACAATTACGTTAAATAATAAAAAATACTATTTTACTCAATCCGTGAAACTTCTTGGAGTCATTCTTGATGATAATTTAAATTACAAAAAACACATTGAAACTTTATCAGTTAGGCTAAGTAGAGTATGCTATGGTCTAAGGGTGCTCTCTAGTCATACCAATAGTAATATAATTCAAATTTTTTATTATGCAAATTTTTATACACACTTAAAATATGGTATAATATTTTGGGGCAATAGTGTTAATGTTGATACAATCTTTTTGATTCAAAAACGGGCAATTCGAGTTATAAATCGAATAAAATATAGTGATAGTTGCAGAGGGCGTTTTAGACAAGATAATATCCTTACGTGTACTGGAATATACATCTATGAAAGTGTAAAATTTATATGGATTTACAAACATCTTTTTAACCATAATAAACTTCATAGTATGCATAATACTAGACACGGCAAGACATATATATATATATATATATATATATACCCATCTCATAGATTAAACTTTTTTGAAAAAGGGCCTCACTATTCCTGCCTAAAAATTTATAATCATTTGCCAAAATCTATAAAAGAATCTAAAACATTACAAAAATTAAAACAGTCACTAAAGGAATTGTTAGTTCAGTTAGAACCATACAACATGCAAGAATTTTTTTCAGGTGTTTGTTAATTTTAAATATATGTATTAGTATATGTATTATTATTTCTTTGTATCAAAGTTTATTAATTGTTTGACTTGTTCCTTTTGCTATTGTATGTATTTTTGTTTTATTGCACTGTACATTGTAATAATATATTGAAATAAATTTTTAAAAATAAAATAAATAAAATATTCGATTTTTATTTGTTTTCAAGTTACAGCGCAATTAAATGTTTACAAAATTTTATACCTTAACGTTTTGGTTATCATAGCGTTCATATAATAAATGTTCAAAAATACCGCCATTTACCTCTAAACATTTTCTGCTTTGTCTACGAAGATTGGTTGCAGCATTTCTAATACGTAGAATTAGTTCATCCCGAGTGTCCACTTCTACTTTGTACATTTTATCTTTGAACCAGCTTTATAAACAATAATCTAATGCTGTGAGGTCAGGAGATCTTAAAGAACTATTGCGCCCAATCCAACGCCCTAGAAAGCTTTTGTTCAAATGTTGCTTGACCAGACGATCAAAATGTGCAGGAACTTCATTGTGCTAGTAGTACATTTGCATTCTGATGTTTAAAGGAACATCCTCTAGTACTCCGTGAAATTTATTTTGTAAAAAAATTAAGTAGTTGGCTCCTGTGAGGCAATTCTCCAAAATGAAGAGGACAATTAAATAACCATCGACCATACCACACCACACGTTTACCAAAAACTTATGTTAAAAATTACTTTCGACTGTTGCGTGGGGATTTTTGCCTGACCATACATGACAGTTGTGAGTATTATTAATACCGCCACGGGTAAATGTTGTTTCATCTCTAAAAAGTATGCGCGATACAACACAAGGATTATTATTTATTTACCAACAAAATTCCATACGTTTAGGATAATTTTCCTGTTGTAGGTGCTGTACTCTTTGTACATAGTATGGGTGTAAGCCTTGCTCGTGAAGTGTGTTTATTACTTTTGTTTGTGAAATACCCAATTGAATACTAACTCTTTGTGAACTGGTCGTTGCATTTTCTGCTACTACATCCAGAATATCTTCTACCTCTTCTAAATCTTGTTGAGTAGCTTGTTCAGATGATATGTTAACACTGGGAAGCATTTTGATTTCGCCCAGTTAGTTGAAAACTCTGATAAATACATTTTTATTAGAATGTCTTTGATGTGGAAACCGTTGATAATATTTTTCAACAGCAACTGTAGCACTCCCAATACAAAAACCATAAACAAACACTATATTTGCATATTCTAAATTTGAATAAGTATGTGGCATTTTGTAAAACTTTAATTGTACAAACAAAATAAACATTAAATTACCGTCACACTGACACATTATTAGAACAAAAAAAAAACTATCAAATGTTTTAGAACGTCGAACATGGCATACTAGATAAAAAAAAATTAACTATGATATAGCTTAAAAACAAATACAAATTGGATAACAACATTTAAATTTTTCACATTATTTTTAAATGTAGAATACACTCCAGGAGTTTGGTCCGTTTCTCTCGACTTACTCTGTATATTTGCATCAATTTGGCCACAGAGTTTTAGGTAGCACCTTTTCTGCTGGTTTGCTTTACTATTTTAATCCGGTATCTGACTATTGGAAGACCATCCGTAGTGCAGCAATTTTTGCAATCTATTCAAAAACAAAACTTTAGATTGGTCTAAAGCAAGTTTTTAAAACTGGGTTTAAGATTTATGTCGTCAAAAATTATTCTTATATTTTTTTAATTTGCTTTGGTTACTTTTTTGGTATCTGCAACTATTTTTTTTATTGTTGTCACTTTGCGTTTGCCATTTTTAATAAATTTTATTCAGTTATGTAATAATAGTATTCCAAATTGCAAGTTTTAGTTTATTTATTATTCATAGTGTCAATTGAATTAAAATCTGTTGGCGTTGCGCTACAGATATAGCATTTCTGTGTAGATGAGGTGTTTGTAAAAGCATTGCACACCTTGCTATCAACTCTTGCAAAAAATAATTTGTAGTTTACCAGTTTTTATCTTGCCACATAGTTTGATTTAAATTCCTACAGTATATTGTAGAAGGAGGACGTGGGTTTTTTGCTTTGTTGGTCACATACTAGACAAATAAGTACTATAAATATTATAAATACAGCATTTAAAAAACAACTGTTTATACAAACTATGACCTGAGCTGCCGTCCCTATTTTGATATTAAATCTATTTTTTTCTTAATTCTTTATTAATCAATAAAGCTATACTATTGTCGGATTTATTTTGATAAATTTTTTTTTTTAATATATTGTTCTATAAGACGGATATTTGATGCTCAATCTAATTCAACAATTATAATGCCTAGACAACCTAGCATCTACATGGTTAGGGCATTTTTACCTAATATTATGCAAGATTAAATTTAGAAGAATGAACTATAAGCCTTTTTGGTTTTAGTTGCTTGTGTCAAACTAGTTGAAGTAATTTCCTCAACTAATTTGATAGCCTTTATATGCCCAGATGCTTTTAGACTCATTTTTGTAACAAAACTTAATTTTTAGACAATTAAAAGAAAAAAGGTTTTTGCAATTTTAATTTAAATGTAACCCCAAAAAGCTTATTACTTAAAAATTGCTACCTAAAAAAATTTAAAAAAATCACATAACTAAGATTTATGTAAAAAAACCATTTTCAGTGGTTTGAGCAAAAACAATTTTTATTTTGTACACTTCACTCATATAAGTTACTATAGCTAAGTTATTATTTTTTAAAGTTGACCAATAATAACTTTCAATACATAATTCTAATTCTAACACACTTAATATTATTTGATTATAATTTAAAGATGTTGTTGATTATACTAAAGTAAAATTGATTAATCTGTTAAATCATTAATATATAATCAATTTAACATAATGTGACAACTTATTTTTATCATTAATTATATTCAAATAATATATTTTTTTTTTATTTATAAATAAATTAAAAGTTACTATTATAAAAAGAATATTAAATTAGCACTACACAAACTAAACTGTAATAAGTAAACCAAAATGGCTGCATTAACATCAAATCTACAAGTAATATTCAGTTTGTGCGCGTTTTTGGGATTATTACCAACAATAAGAAACCAATTTAAACTTACTAATTCAAAATTACGTTTCAAAATTACAATTTTAATTTTAACTGTAGCATTCATCTTGGAAATCACTTTTAAAATATATGTTTGCTTGTACGCGTACCTACACAAAGCTGAATGTGTTTTTGATTTTGTATATGTAATAATCGTACACGTTTCAATTATAACAATAGTTTTTAAAAATTTTCTTTGGAATTTTAAACCAATAGAATTATTACTATTAAGTTTTTTTGAAATTGACATTTATTTAAGCAAATTTAATATTAGAATTCCTACAATTAAATATGCTTCAATCCAAATTTACTTAATAAATTTAATTTATTTAAGTATATATTTACAAGATATATATCGTGGATATAATTATGGAGTAGAAGTAGGTAGATTAAATAGAGTCGAGCCAATATTAAACATTTTTCCATTATATTTGTGGTCAGTATGGATTATTACTCAATGTTATATTATTGAATGCTTCAGATTAAGATTTAAATTGCTTAATAATTATTTTAAAAACGAAAACTTAAATTTAGTTGAAAATATTAACAGTGTAATAAAGTGTTATGATTTGATATACAAATTGATTGATTTAATTTATGAAATATTTCAATGGAATATGCTTTTTATTGATTTATTTATGATTATTATGGTGGTACTTACTATAAATCAGGCAATACAGCCAACTCATGGTAATTTTAATGAAATGGCATTGGAATTTGTATGGGTCTTCTATCCAGTTGTAAGTTGATAAAAATTATATAATTATTTTAAACTTAGATATGCACAAGTAGGGGATTTACTTAATTTTACAACTTAAAAATGCATTTACTAAACTATACATGTCACATTGCAGAATTTAAATCAATTTTTGGAATTTATAAATTTGAGCTAATCTATAATAAGATTAATTTTAATTTATAGTTGAACTACCTTCTTTATTACTTTAATTTAAAGAAAAAAAAAGAGGAATTATATCCAATATTTTAATGACCAACATTTAGGCGGGTGGTTAAGTCACCATTGAGTAGTTTGACCTAAAGTGCTCACCAACCCACAAGAGCTTAATATCAAGAAATTAGAAGTTGCTCTTCTTTCCAAGCGTTAACAGTTTCTAACACAGAAAATGGGATAGTGAATACATTCACTTGATGACTAATGTTTAGGTGGATGAGTAAATGGGACATTCCTAATTATGATTACTATCAAATAGTTTAAAGTAAAGTGCTCACCCATCAGCCCAAGTGTTTGAAGTTTATTCTTTCTGCAAGTTTTAGAAGTTTCTTAGTCAGAAGATGAGAAGGTATTATCCAATCTTTTGATGACCTACATTTGGGCAAATGGGTGGCTTTCTTTAGATCACAATTACTATTAAATAGTTTGAAATAATGTTTGGCCGTGCTCATAGAAGACGCATAAAGCAATATCAAAAACATTATTGTATATGTTGAGAAAATTTGTTACAAAAACAAAAATCTTTGAAAAGAAAATTAAAAATAAGACACGCCTTTACTATATCAATGTGTCACAATTTATTTTTTTTACATAGATCCTCCGGAACCACTCCTGGGGCGGATGTTGGTAAAAAAAGATTCTATAAGCAAAGTTATAGCGGTGGTTGGATTGTAGTGAAAAAGGTCAAAATTAAGGAGTGCATAGTGGTTTCAATTGCAATTAAAGGTTCAACACTTGAGTGGGTAGTTACTTCAGATCATGATTACCATTAAGTAGTTTAAACTGTAATAAATAATTAACCGCTCAAGAAATTGAAAGTTTTTTTTTTGCAAATGTTAGAATTTTCTTAGTCAGGGGAGAAAAGAATGATATCAACCTTTTTGGTGACCAATACTTAGGTGGGCGGGTGGGTCATTCCTAATTATGATTTCTAGCAATTAGTTTGAATTAAAGTGCTAATCTACTTGCCTAAATGTTTGAAAGTTTTTTGTCTCTGTAAGTGTTGGAAGTCATTTAGTCAGAGCGGCAAACCTGGTCCGTTTTAATGTAAAGAACCAAACGGCCAAAGTAAAACGTCTAGCATAGGCTGTTTTTAGTAGATTAAGCCCTATCCTGAAAGACAAAGAAGTTTTGCTGCACTTAAAACAAAAGCTGCTTTTTGCTATTTGTTTACTATTGTTTAGAAACTATAAAAATAACAAAAAAAATTATCACAGCAATTGAGTTTCCAGAAGAGCTATGGAACGCGCCATGCAAAAGATTACATGCACAATAACAAAATCCCGGCTAAAATTAAAGTGCAATCTATCATGCAGCACACAGCAAGCATCAAGTGGAGATGGCTGCATGTGGCACAATAAAACAAAAAACGGTGGTCACACAGAATTTTGAAGACCTCAAACAACTAAAATAGATCAATGACATTAAATTCATAGTGGTATTAAACCTGCAAATTAATAAAAAAATAGTCCGGTGAGTTTGGAATAATATTGCTTGAAAGCAGATTCTGTTTGTAAAATTATTTATTTAAAAAAATTTAAGAATATTTTTTAATTTATAGGAACATTTTCCACATTTTAAGAAGTTTTGCAATTAAAGAACATTTTGTGCACTACTTAAAAACATTTTTGACAATTTACAAACACTTTGTTGCACATTAAAACATTTTTAGAACACTTTTTTTCACTTTCTAAGAACAGTTTTGACTGCTTTTGAACATTGTGTTTGACATTTAAGAAAAAATTTATTGCTTATAAGAATTTTTATTAAACTTCAGAAATGATTTTGGTAGTATAAGAACGTTTTTTTGCAGATTTAAACATGTTGGGTACACGTGGGTACATTTATTGAATATTTAGAAATATAAGCAACATTTTAGAAATGCACTCTAATTCAAACTACTGATTTGCTATTAGAATAAGAAGTGTTTCTTTTGTCTATCTAAGTATCCGCCATAAAGAAATTGGATGTGACTTCTCGACCATTTTCAGAAATCACTTAATCACAAAAAAAGTCGTGTTCTAACTTTTTGATAACTAAAACTTGAGTGGGATGTTAGGCTACTCTAATCCAATCTACTGACTCGTTAGTAAGCTATAAAGTGTCACTCCCCCCTCAAGAATTTGTCATCAAGAAATTAAAAATTTGACCTTTCTGCAAGCATCCAAAGTCATTTTGTCACAAAAGAAGATTGTAATTCAACGTTTTGGTAACTAACACTTGGGTGGGGTGGTGGGTTACTTTAATCTAAACTATTGACTTACTATCTATGCTATAAAGTGTTCTACTCACCTCCTCAATTGTTTGTTATTAAGAGATTTAATATTTGACTTCTTTGCGAGCATCAAAAGTGATTTTGTCACAAGCGAAGGTTGTGATCTAACTTTAATTTAATTTACTGGTTTTATGCTATAGAGTGTCCCACCCACCTACTCAAGTGTTTGTCAGCAATAGATTAAATATTTGAACTTTCTGCAAGCATCAGAAATCATTTTGTCACAAGAGATGGTTTTAATCCAATCTCTTAATAACCTTAATAACTAGCACTTGGATAGATGGGTGGGTTCTTCAATCTAAACTACTATTTTATTATCAAGATATAGTGTTTCACCTACCTACTTATTTAAGTTGGATGTTGAACCTCTCGACAAACTACAAGAAAAGATCGTGATATAATATCTTAATAACAAACATTTTGATGGGTGAGATAATTGTAAACTTGGCATTAAGTACCGTTACTTGTAACCGTGATATATGTTGTCAGGAGTTTTTATTTGCTTTCTTTTGTAAATATCAACAAATGTTTTAACCGATTTTAACATAAAAATTATTTAACATTTTTATTCATAAATAATAAAATATTCTACTATATAATTATTTTTTAATGGCAAACATGTTTCACAAAATGATTATTATGCTTACCTACTCGCCCAAATGTTTGAATGTTTTTTATCTCTGTAAGTGTTGGAAGTCATTTAGTCAGAGCGGCAAACCTGGTCCGTTTTAACGTAAAGAAGCAAACGGCCAAAGTAAAACGTCTAGCATGGGTTGTTTTTGACAGATTAAGCCTTATCCTAAAAGACAAAGAAGTTTTGCTGCACTTAGAACAAAACAACAGCTGCATTTTGCTATTGGGTGGGGTAGTGGGTTATTTTAATCTAAACTATTGACTTACTATCTATGCTATAAAGGCCTATAAATTTTATGCGGTAACCATCATAAGTGTCTACCAGTATATTAAACATGTTTGCCATTAAAAAATAATTATATAGTATAATATTTTATTATTTATGAATAAAAATGTTAAATATAAAAAAATTCTAAAAAATAAATGAAGAAAATATTAATTATAAAAAATATTGATTCGAGTTTCATGAAAGAGTTTTACATTCTCATTATTTTTTTGTGCCTTTCTTTAGGTTTTATTTGACATTTTTGAATTAATGTTTAAGACTGTTTTGTAAGTTTTTTGTGATGGTTCTAGTTGTGGAATATTATGTTGCGCTTAAATTGTAAATCAATACTTTTTTATTGTTCTTATAAAAGGTTTTATTGTTCAGGCTGCTCTTTTGACTTTATGGAAAGATTATGCTGCATTGGCCTTTAAATATGATTTTTAATTTTATTAGATTTTGGTGGATAAAAATTCACACAGCAAATGGCGACTGCTTTTTAAGATTAAGGAATAACATTAAAAAAAGCGCGTAAAAGTTGTCGTAGCTTGTTTTATTAATGCGAAAGAAACGCTGCTTGAAACGTATTGCTGAAATTACAAACTTTTATCATATTTGTTATGTTCAACAAACTTAACTAAGACTTTCTATACATGTTAGTCATTATATCATTGAACATATAAGTTTGTTTTTATAAGTATAATTAAATTTATAAGTACTTTTTGGATTTTAAGGTCCTCTTGTAGGAGTGAGGTATTGATAGTACATTTAATTCTAAGATAAAGCACTGATAAACAAGTAGAAGAATTTCAAGCATTTTATAGCTTTTTTTCAAATTTTTGTGTGTGTCTACTAGAAAATATTTTATACTTGTGAGAAGAAATAGGTACAATTTTTAGTACACACTTCTAACAATATTCACACTCAATATAAATCAATTATAATTTTAGGATGTTGTTGATTATAGTCAAATAAAATTGATTGATGTGTTAAATACTTAATATATAAATGGTTTACCATAATATAACAACTTATTTTTACTAATAGTTTCACTCAATTAAATTATGAATAAAATATATGCTACTAATATAAAAAGAATATTAAATTAATACTACATAAAGTAAACAATAATAAGTGAAAAGAAATGGCCGCGGTAACATCAAACTTAAAAGTATTATTTAATTTGTGCGCGTTTTTAGGGTTAATGCCAAAATTAAAAAATCAATTTGAACTTGCAAATTCAAAACTACGTTTTAAAATTACAATTATATTTTTAATTGCAGCATTTGTATTAGCAATAATTTTCAAATTATATATTTGCTTGTATGTAGATAACATTCAATGTGTTTTAGAATTTTTATTTACATTAATCATACACGTATCAATTATAACAATAATTTCTAAAATTTTTTTCTGGAATTTTAAATCAATAGAATTATTACTATTGAATTTTAACAAAATTGACAAAAATTTAAACAAAATTAATATTAAAATTCCAACAATTAAATATGCTTCAATACAAATTTACTTAATAAATATAATTTATTTAACAATATATTTACTTGATTTATATAATGGATATGATTATGGAGTTAATGTAGGTAGATTAAATATAATTGATCCAATCATAAGCAATATTGAATTGTATTTGTGGTCGGTATGGTTTGTTACTCAAAGTTATATTATGGAATGCTTCCGATTAAGGTTTAAATTGCTTAATAGTTATGTTAAAAAAGAAAATTTAAAATCAGTTGAAAATATTAATAGTGTAATAAAGTGTTATGATTTGCTATACAAATTAATTGATTTAATTAACGAAATATTTCAATGGAATATGCTTTTTATAGAGCTGTTTATGGTTTTGATGGTGATACTTATGATTAATCTGATGTTACACTCAACTTATAGCATTTCTTATGTCATTATGGGATTTTGTTGGACCATCTACCCAGTTGTAAGTTAAAAATTATATATTTATTTTTAATTTAGAAGTGCACATGTAGGGCTTAGTTTTTGTTATAACATCAAATTTATAAGGTACTTGATTTTAAATTACAAAATGTGATATTTAAAAATTAAAATATATTATATTTTTTGTAAATTTTATTTTCAATTACAAATAATATATTTATAAAATTATAAAACTAATTTTTTTTAATAATTTTTTATACAATTTACTTCAATGTTACTAATAATAAACTTCTAAATTCAGTATTTTCTATTCTATTCAAAGTCAATGTTCACAGACTGCTTAAATCTAATCTTCAATATGATAATTTTAACAAGTGTGGTTTCATTCGTTAAAATTTAAAGGTATTTTTATGTTTTTGTGACATATTAAGTAATTCCTAAATATTACATTTTAAAATTTAAAAAAAATTACTTTAACAGATACAGTTGACAGGTTATCAAAACTAAGTTTTTTTCTAAATTGCTTAAAAAAGATTGTCTTTTAGTGTTCATTGCTACGTTTGCAATTTAATAATCACGTTGTCTATCTTAGGCAAACATATTTAACATTGGGTGCTCTTACATTTTTTACTATTTTTCTTCAAAAATTTATTTAGATAGTCAATGTTTAAGCCTAACCCTAAAATACTGCAAAGTTATTTAATTTGGTTTTTGCATGTTAACATTTAATTATTTGTTGCCAGTAAACTGTTCACTTATAACTAAACTAATTATTTAAATAAGTTTTTTTATTATTATTGTAATTTATTCATTTACTTTGTATAACAATAACAACTTTGTCTTGAATGAATTAAATTATATAAAGTGCTTTGTAATATGATTTATAGTTTTCTATAAACATAAATATAGGTCTTCTTATAAAAAGAATATTAAATAAATACATTTCTAAATACGGTTTGTATCTAAAACACAATGGCGGTAGTGACATCAAACTTAAGAATTTTATTTAAATGGTGCGCGATTCTTGGTTTAATGCCAAAAATAACAAATCAATCCAATCTAACAAATTCCAAATTACGTTTTACATTTATAGCAATATACCTAACCATTGTATGTATTATAGCAATAATTTATAAATATTATATGTGCCGTTACGTATTCACAGATAACACACATCGCGTTTTAGATTTTGGATATACAATACTTATTCAAGTCACAATTATATTAACAATTTTTGGTAACTTTAATTGGAATTTTAACGCAATAAAAGTATTGATATTGGATTTTGTTAAAATTGATAATTGTTTAAGCAAATTTAATATTAAAAATCCTACAATTAAATATGCATCAATTCAATTTTGCTTAATAAATATATTTTATTTAACATTATTTATATATGATGTGTTTAATAATTACGAATTTGAAGTTATTGATACATATGATCAAATTGAGCCAATAGTAAACAATTTTCAATTATACTTAACATCATTATGGTTTTTGGTTTTTTATTATATAATGGAATGCTTGATATTAAGATTTAAATTGATTAATAAATACTTTTATAAAAAAAGTTTGAAATTAATTAAAAATATTGATTGTGTAATAAAGTGTTATGATTTGCTATACGAACTAATTGATTTGATTAATCAAATATTTCAATGGGTTATAATATATGTGGAGTTGTTTATGGTTATTATGGTGCTGCTTATGATTAATAAGATGTTGACAAATCCTTATACGAGTGTTAAAGCTACTGCTGTAGGAATAGTGTGGACCGTTTTTCCAATTGTAAGTTTAATAGTAAATTATTTATATTTTATTTATTTTATAAGTATAAAAAAAGTTTATTATAAAAATACATTATGTTTATGTTCCTTTTAAAGATATTTTAATGTTTTAGATGTATTTTTAAGTCCAAAATCCTATTTAAAAAAACGGTAAAATAGTTACTTATTAATAAAATACTGCACCGCATTTGCTTTTACCAATATAGTATTATTTATAAATAAATATGTTAAATATAGTTAAATCAAAAATAAAGCAAAAAAAGAAACTAATTTGGTGTGTGTCTAGGTTTTTAAACGTTTCATTAGTATACTTGTTTACATGTAACGTTATTGTGTTATTATAAAATTGTAGTGTAAAATTGTTTTAGTGTCACCAATGACTAAAACCATTATAAAATATTATGAAAGTTTTTTTTTGTTTTTTGTTAGTTTTTATAATTTTTTTTTTGCAACAATATTATTTATAATTGCTTTGTATTTCAACCACCTAACCGTTGTATATTAGTTTATTTTTTTTGTAATAGTCATTGTTAAATCTTTTTAACCGCATTTTTTATATTACGTTAGTTTCTTTCCACCTCCATTTTAGAAATGTTGCACAACTTTGCTTATACAAATATTTAAGCAAATTATGCATATTAATAACTAAATGTTCTAAATAGTTAAAACATTTATTAATTTTAATTTTTTTTGACTGTTAATGAGCAAATGTAACAAAGTTGTTAAATAGAGAAACTTTTATATAAATATATTTAATTTTTAAATAATTACTTATCTGCCTAATTGTCTACAAAATTTAATGCTTTTGACCGGTCAATGTGACATAATAAGCATAATTTATACAAAATGCGGTTTTTATTTCTACATCTTCAAAGGCGTTTTTGAAGCTTTTAAGAACATATTTTCAAAAACATTGATATTTTTAATTCTATTAATTTTAATATTTTTGCATAATTTTTGTTTATAACAATGTTCAATTGCAGAATACTAATACGTTATTTTTGATTTATTAAACTTGTATTTCAAAGTATTAGTGCAGTTATAAGAAGTTTGTTTACAGTCATCAATCTAACATAATTTTTAAGCATACACTTGTGTTTCAGTGTATATCTACTCACTATAATAGTGCTGCGTTTTGAAAACGGTCTTGCCAACTAGTGCAAACCTATTTTTTTTTCTCAATTTTTGTGCAACTCCAAGGTTTTAAATGTCAGTGCATAACAAGCTCTCAACAGTGTTAACACATAACTCCAAAGCCTCAAATAATATTATGTAAAAAAAGCTTAGTTTAACCCAAAATCTGGCATTGGAACAAGGTTAGTGGTTTGTAGTTGTCTGTGCCTCAATGATTTTTCTAGTTTACGTGTGAATAACTTCAGATAGCTCTTCTCGTTAGTCATTAAAAGATAAAATATCACCTTTTTTTTCTGGAACATGAAAACTTTTAATACTTGCAGAGAAAAGTATATTATAATTTTGTAATAACAAACACTTAGTTAGGTAAATAGGATTCTAGTACAAATTACTGGTTAGTAATTATAACTCCGCCCTAGCGTTTGTTTTTAAAAGATTAGATATCACCACTCGGGCAAGAAAGCAGATACTTCACTTCAAACTACCGGCTAACAATTATAAACCACCTACCCGCATTAGTATTGGTCAGTAAAAATTGAATAGCATATTCTATTTTTTGTAGATAATGACTTCTAATGATAACAAACACTCAAACGGAAAAGCAAGCGCTTTTCGATTAACTATTGTCTAATAATCATAAACTAGATTAATCTTACAACAAACAATTTTTAAATTTTAATTTTTTAATAATAAAACTTGAGCGAGTGAGTGCACTACTGATTAGTAGTTATAAACAAAAGCGTAGGCAGGGTAAACTAAAGACTAAAAATTACACACAAAAAAAGTCTAAGGGCGTTAAATTGCACAATCAAAGAAAATAATTAATAGAGATACTTATTAGGATAATCTATTTACCAAATTTCGAAATTAAATTGTTTAACTGTAGCAAAAAACACACTTTATCTAAGTCAAAAACATCTTAATTGAGTTAAAACATTAGTTAACCTTAAAAAACGATATACACTGAGATTAACGGTGTTACTTGCACCGTTAAAAATATTTAATAGCGTCTCTAGCATATAATGCACACAAGTTCAAGTGAATACATTGTTTGCATTTTACTCAAATAAAATTGACAATTGTAAAGAGGAAGGTATGCCATTAACATTTGAAAACGATATCAGTCAAATGGCCGCCACGGTTACGGTTGCAGTACCACATTTTTTTCATGAAATTTTCCATAATCAATTCGCACATTTGCGGCTGTATGTCTTCGATATTTTCACAAATTCCATCTTTAAGGTCTTAAATCGATTGTGGAGCATTGACATAGACCTTATCTTTCACGTGGCCCAAAAAAAGGTCTAAAAGTGTTAGATTACTAGATCTCGGTGGCCAATTGTGAAAAATAACACGGTCAAGAAACTTTTTTTGCAAAATTGCGATTGATTCGTTGCTTGTGTGGCACGTAGCGCCGTTCTGCTAAAAATAAACGTCGTCCACATCAATATCTTCCAATTCCGGTCATAAAAAATCATTAATCATAGCTCGGTAGCGCCATCCATTCAGCGTAACAGTTGCACTAGCCTCATTTTTGAAAAAGTAGGGTCTAATCACATTGCTAGCCCAAAAACCGAAAACTTTTCAACAATCATTCTTAGATTGTCCGAGCCCCAAATGTGACAATTCTGTTTATTAACGTAGCCTTCGAGGTGAAAATGAGCCTCATCAGTGAAGATGATTTTTCGATGAAATTTCAGATCATTATGATGTATTTGAAGGACCCAATCAGCAAAGATACAACGTTTAGGGTGATCGATCGGCTTAAGTTTTTGTGTTAACTGAACTTTAAAAGCATAATGATTTAATTCTTTATGCAAAATACGGTGTAATGTCGTTTGTGGATTGTCTAACTCTAAAGATCGACGAGTAATTGACAAACCTAGGTTTTCTTCAACACTACGGGCTACATCAGAAATAGTCTCAATTGTTCTTGAGCAATGCACACGGTTTCAATTCTTCACACCACAAACTTGTTCCAACAGCTCAAATTTTTTTACCAGGTTAACTATTGCCGGCCGAGAAGGTGCTTTACGACAACCAAAAAGTGATTTAGTTTTGCGAATAATGACTGAAAATTTTTCACCATGTTTGTAGTGAATTTTAATAATTTTAATGCGTCGTTGAAGCGTGTATCGTTCCATTTTTAATAATGGCGTAGTTATTACTTGTCAAATATCAAAATATAATAATAAATTAATCTTGCGCCATTGGTTCTAAAAGAAATTGACTTCTATTTCGTGGCAAGTTGAAGGCTATTTCACTAAGAAAACTTACGTTAAGTTGTTGTAAGTGTTTATCATTTAAAAATTGAGTTTGTTGGCCTTCTTCCAATAAAAATTGTTATAAAGTTAAAAAAAATAATGACAAATCCAACTTCTTGTCAACAAAATTTCAATGAGTGGTCAAGGAAAACCAAAAAATATTTTTTTCAGCTTATGTATGTTGTCATAAGATTAACAAAACAGGAAATACATTTTTCTTAAGTAAATAGTTGGTTAAGTAGACTGTGAGCCTAATTTAAGTTTTGTAAGCGTATTGTTTAAATAAAAAACTAAAATTCCTAAAAATTAAATTTGCTAAAAGCAAACTGTTAAGTTTGCTGTGGGAACATTGCCATGGTCTTGTGGTACATACATTTTTAAAGAAGGAGAATAGTTGCGCTATTATAAGGGTTTAAAGAATCAAACTTAGCAAGAAAACGCCTAAATATATTAGAATAAAGTTTTCAAACATTGTAGAAGAAAGTTTAATCTGTGTCCTCAAATTTGTAGAAATTTGATGCAATAATTTGTTTCTCCGT
Organism: Tachinus rufipes; assembly: GCA_963932245.1. NCBI lineage: Eukaryota > Metazoa > Arthropoda > Insecta > Coleoptera > Staphylinidae > Tachinus > Tachinus rufipes. Next base: position 14,722,462 of record OZ010744.1, read on the forward strand.
AATTAATTTATAAAAAGTGGCGTTTTTAATTAGTTTTTTATTAATTATTTACTCGTTAAGTATAACTGTAAATTTTTAACCAAAAACATGAAGACATTGAATGAAAACATATAAAAGAGTGATGACTAAAATCTTATTGTTTGCATATTGAGTTGGTTGACGTTTTGTCTTACAAAATCTAATTTAATTTTAAAAACGGCGCTGTACGTGTCAGATGTAAGAGGATTTAATATTTTTCTATAACATTTTTACTACTGGCACCCCAACAGGACGGGGCTAAACCCGGCACTTCTCTTACGTTAAGGCTTAGAACTATTGTTGGGAAAAATTAAAAGTGGTTAACATAGTCTATTTATCATCACCAGACCCCCGGTTTGTATTTTTAAGCAATTGTTTGTTTTGGGTACCGTTGTTTTCTTGCTTTTGTCTGGCTTTTTGTAGACAAAAGTTTTTGTTTTAAGGTGGTTATGGGAATCATTCATTTTTTTTTGATTTGTCAGATTTTGTCATCAAAAACTTTTTTGGAATTTGCTCTGTTGCTGCGTTAATCTTGCAATTACTGTAAAGCAATGTAAGGGTCATGAATTCATCCGTTTTTGCTTATTATTGTTTTGCTGGATCTGCCTGAGGTGTTTAATTTTTGACCGTTGTACCGCGTTTTTAAAATTTTGGCTGGTAAATAAGGATATGTTATTGGGTAATATAACTTTTGCCCCTACATATAAAATAGACGTTTTTCCAGGAGCCCGGTGGTTTCTTGAACCTTTACCCATCTTGTGCAAAGGTCTATCATTGTCAAAGCATATTAATTTTTTTGTGTGTTGCGTCCATAACGTCGATGTTGTCAATAGTTATTTTTTTTACCGTTTGCCTAATAAGTGTGAGTTCAAAAAAGCTTTCTACTGTATTGGCCCTGTTTTGATCTTGTTTAAGCTTAGCTTAGCTTGCTATAAAACGTTTACCTTGTGTCGTATAAGCATTTTAGTAAAAGTGTATTTCAGAGGTCAAAGAACCTAACAGGCATAGTTCCACGGACTTTTTTTTGTAATTGGCAATTGTCAAAAAGACTTAAGGTGGTATGTGCAGGCTTTTAGGTGTTGTGCAAACCAGATGCTAGAGATATTGCACCAGGGGAGGTTGTCAATATAATTTTTAATTTATAGCAGAGGCCAGTTAGCGGTTGTTATATTGTAATAGTAGCAGTCAGGAAAGAAACTGCGTAAATGGTTAAATTCCAATCTATTTTGTAGGCAATCTATGTTTAATAATAAAAAGTTGGGCACCGAGAAAACTTAGGACAATTCCTTGTTTGCATTAATAGATCTACTTTATTTAATAACAAACACTTAAGTAGTTAAAAAACTTGTATTATGTTTTGTGAACGTTTCTTTACAAATGTTTTTTCCGGTATATTGCCCTTGTTAGTGTTTTTGTATTGTTACGCTCTACGCTACTTTAAGGTTGGTAAAACCAACAACGACACTTAATAAAGATATGAGTTAGCTTAAAGTTGTAAATATTATGATACATGTTTATGATATTAATTTGTTAGACGGTCAGAAGTAGCTTACTAGTGGTAGACTTACAGAAGTACAAGACAATAGACAAAACAGCATAGTAACATGATAAAAAAATTGTTTTTAGAGCAAAAATTCATATTTAAAAATTATTAACAGTTAGTTTAACATAAAGAAAATAAGTCTTTAAAAACAACTTATAGCCGTATTCTGAACATTTTTTACAGCGATGTTAATTAACATTTTAAACGTTGCTAGAAAATATTTAAAAAACTCGATACCTGATTAGATAAAAATCAATTTCTACAGCAATGTTAGCTAACATCAATGTTAAAATATGTTCAGAATAGACCCATTAAATAAAAGAACTTTAACCTCAAATTTAAAATACTTTAAAAACATCTGGTGGATGCGCCGGGCACCAGTCATAACTGGTAATAACATTAATGAGAAAAGACGAGGTCGCCCTATGTCAGTTGCGCATAAGTTATACTTACTTGACCTCTTTGTATCTCCTGACCGGCGACAAATAACCCGCATGCCAAACATGTCACGACCTTCTAACGGTGAAGCACATTTTGAAGGAATGCTGAGCCTACCTTCCCCACCGTAATCGGCTCAAGCTCCCTAAGAACGTGGCGTCTATTTCTTCAAATAAAAAAAAATTCATGGGAAAGTGTGTCCAGTTTTTAATAGACGCCGGACTTCTTAAACAGGTGTATCCAAGTTTTTGTGCTGTCTTGTAATGATTTTGGTGTTAATTTATTAATTTGTTTTTATTATTTATTGACAGTTTGTGTTGTTGAGTTGTTTAAAGCATCGTATTTTTTTACAATTTTGGTGCAATCTGTGATGTTAAGTTTAGTTAGTTTTTAGGGTTTGGCATCGAACCATTTTACAGCTTTGATGTCATCTGTAATATAAGGTTAGGTTAATGTATAGGTACTAGCATGAAAGTCTTTTACAACTTTGTTGTCAGTTGTGATAGTAAGTTCTTTAATATTATTTTAAAATTTAGTTTTTAATTTTAGCAACTGTGATATTAGAGTTAATATTTATTTATTTATTTATTTAACCATTTGAATGTGTAGTTTTGTCTCCTTAGGTCTATAACCTGAAATTATTATTATTAATTTAATTAGCTAATGACCTTATTAGTCAACACTAAAAAACAAAAACAAAATTGTGGTTAGACTTTTTATTTGATGTTATGAGTCGTAATCAAACAGTAGATGCACATTTGTCTCAAAGGTGGTTCAATAATGGTGTGCAAATAAACATATTTAGAACTGTCCCTACTGTTTTTGTTAGACACATCTTATCTGCTACAGTTTTGTTATGTATTTGTATTATGATAAAAAAGATATTTCTTTGCAATATCATATATAACCGTAGTTTTGGCTTGTTCCAGGTTCACAGATTTTTATGAGTATATACATCACTGCAATTGGTCAAACAAAGTTGAATTCCGATTTACAATTAAAAGATAAAAATGCATTTTGTTTTCCACTTTCTTGAACATTGTTTTGGATTATATTTTTACAAACAGTGGCTACTAAACGTAGGCGTCTCCAAAATTTGCAGACTTTTCTGGTAAAAGGGTAATTTTTTTTAAAAATTGTAGCTTTGACATTAATGTCGTGTCATTGTTGCTTATGCCATTTTGCAACTAACCGTAGTAAGGTGATCACTTTGTTGTTTGGCATTGAAGTTTGTTGTAAAGACTTGTAGGGTAAAAAAGCTGTCATTGTTTTTAAGTTTATAGTAGTTAGGCATTGTTGCAGGTTTTTTGTTTGCTATTTGAGTTGTATCAAAGCACTATCAGTTGAAGCTTTCAGTTGGTTTCGTTTTTTTTTTTTAATAATACTTTTAAAGAAATTATTTGGCAAATTTACCAAACTTGCGCAGCCGGTAGGTGATGTTGTCATTTAATTTGATTGTTAATGGCATTATGGACAAAACGGTTTACATAAAATTTTTGTAAGTTACATAAAAGTTGTTACATTTATAAACTTTTTGGTGGCATTGTCTATATGGTGATTAATCCTTACCCAATTTTAAATTTTTCTTAGAAACTCATTTGTTGGTAAACAGATTTTTTATTGTCGTTGTATAATTCCATCTTTGATGGAAATCTTAGCTGGTATTGGCACAATGTTGCATCCTGAGATTGATGTCTGTAAAAGAAATATTATTCTTGTTATTTCTTTAGCAGTTTTTTTTTTCTTGATTTATTTCTTATAATTGTCAGATTAAATGGGCATAACGTTTAGTACACAATTTTAATAATATTCACACTCAATGTAAATCAATTATAATTTCAGGATGTAGTTGATTATAGTCAAATAAAATTGATTGATGTGTTAAATACTTAATATATAAATGGTTTACCATAATATGAGAACTTATTTTTACTAATAAGTTCACTCAATTTAATTATGAATAAAATATATGCTACTAATATAAAAAGAATATTAAATTAATACTACATAAAGTAAACAATAATAAGTAAAAAGAAATGGCCGCGGTAACATCAAACTTAAAAGTATTATTTAATTTGTGCGCGTTTTTAGGATTAATGCCAAAATTGAAAAATCAATTTAAACTTGCAAATTCAAAATTACGTTTTAAAATTACAATTATATTTTTAATTGCAGCATTTGTATTAGCAATAATTTTAAAATTATATATTTGCTTGTACTTGTTTGAAGATATCATTCAATGTGTTTTGGAATTTTTATTTACATTAATCATACACGTCTCACTTATAACAATAATTTCTAAAAATTTTTTTTGGAATTTTAAATCAATAGAATTACTACTATTGAATTTTAACAAAATTGACAAAAATTTAAGCAAAATTAATATTAAAATTCCTACAATTAAATATGCTTCAATACAAATTTACTTTATAAATGTAATTTATTTAACACTATATTTTTATGATTTATATAATGGATGTGATTATGGAGTTAATGTAGGTAGATTAAATATAATCGAACCAATCTTAACCAATATTCAATTGTATTTGTGGTCGGTATGGTTTGTTACTGAAAGTTATATTATGGAATGCTTCCGATTAAGGTTTAAATTGCTTAATAGTTATTTTCAAAAAGAAAATTTAAAATCAGTTGAAAATATTCATAGTGTAATAAAGTGTTATGATTTGCTATACAATTTAATTGATTTAATTAACGAAATATTTCAATGGAATATGCTTTTTATAGAGCTGTTTATGGTTTTTATGGTGATACTTATTATTAATCTGATGTTACACTCAACTTATAGCATTTCTTATATCATTATGGGATTTTGTTGGACCACCTATCCAGTTGTAAGTTAAAAATTATATATTTATTTTTAATTTAGAAGTGCACATGTAGGAATAAGTTTTTGTTACAACATGAAATTTATAGGATACTTCAATTTAAATTACAAAATGTGTTATTTAAAAATTAAAATATATTATATTTTTTAAAAATTTTATTTTCAATTACAAATATTACATTTATAAAATTATAAAACTAATTTTTTTAAATTATTTTTTATACAATGTTACTAATAATAAACTTCTAAATTCAGTTTTTTCTATTCTATTCAAAGTCAATGTTCACAGACTGCTTAAATTTAATCTTCAATATAATAATTTTAACAAGTGTGGTTTCACTCGTTAAAATTTAAAGGTATTTTTATGCTGTTGTGACATATTAAGTAATTCCTAAATATTACATTTTAAAATTAAAAAAAAAATTACTTTAACAGATACAGTTGCCAGGTTATCAAAACTAAGTTTTTTTCTAAATTGCTTAAAAAAGATTGTCGTTTAGTGTTCATTGCTACGTTTGCAATATAATAATCACGTCGTCTATCTTTGGCAAACATATTTAACATCGGGTGTTCTTACATTTTTTACTATTTTTCTTCAAAAATTTATTTAGATAGTCAATGTTTAAGCCTAACCCTAAAATACTGCAAAGTTATTTAATTTGGTTTTTGCATGTTTACATTTAATTATTTGTAGCCAGTAAACTGTTCAATTATAACTAAACTAATTATTTAAATAAGTTTTTTTTATTATTATTGTAATTTATTCATTTTTTTTGTATAACAATAACAACTTTGTCTTGAATGAATTAAATTATATAAAGTGCTTTGTAATATGATTTATGGTTTTCTATAAACATAAATATAGGTCTTCTTATAAAGAGAATATTAAATAAATACATTTCTAAATACGATTTGTATCTAAAACACAATGGCGGTAGTGACATCAAACTTAAGAATTTTATTTAACTGGTGCGCGTTTCTAGGCTTAATGCCAAAAATAACAAATCAATCTAATCTAACAAAATCCAAACTACGATTTTCATTTATAGCAATATACCTAACCATTGTATGTATTATAGCAGTAATTTATAAATATTATATGTGCCGGTACGTATACACAGATAACACACATCGCGTTTTAGATTTTGGATATACAATACTCATTCAATCCACAATTATATTAACAGTTTTTGGTAACTTTAATTGGAATTTTAACGCAATAAAAGTATTGATATTGGATTTTATTAAAATTGATAATTGCTTAAGCAAAATTAATATTAAAAATCCTACAATTGAATGTGCATCAATACAATTTTGCTTAATAAATATATTTTATTTAACATTATTTATATATGATGTGTATAATAATTACGAATTTGAAGTTATTGATACACATGAACAAATTGAGCCCATAGTAAACAATTTTCAATTATACTTAACCTCATTATGGTTTTTGGTTTTTTATTATATAATGGAATGCTTGATATTAAGATTTAAATTGCTTAATAAATACTTTTATAAAAATAGTTTGAAATCAATTAAAAATATTGATTGTGTTATGAAGTGTTATGATTTGCTATACGAACTGATTGATTTGATTAATCAAATATTTCAATGGGTTATAATATTTGTGGAGTTGTTTATGGTTATTATGGTGCTGCTTATGATTAATATGATGTTGACAAATCCTTATACGAGTGTTAAAGATACTGCTGTAGGAATAGTGTGGACCGTTTTTCCAATTGTAAGTTTAATAGTAAATTATTTATATTTTATTTATTTTATAAGTATAAAGATAGTTTATTATAAAAATACATTATGTTTATGTTCCTTTTAAAGATATTTTAATGTTTTAGATGTATTTTTACGTCCAAAATCTTATTTAAAAAAACAATAAAATAGTTACTTATTAATAAAATACTGCACTGCATTTGCTTTTACCAATATAGTATTATTTATAAATAAATATGTTAAATATAGTAAAATCAAAAATAAAACAAAAAAAGAAACTAATTTGGTGTGTGTCTAGGCTTTTAAACGTTTCATTAGTATACTTGTTTACATGTAACGTTATTGTGTTATTATAAAATTGTAGTGTAAAATTGTTTTAGTGTCACCAATGACTAAAACCATTATAAAATATTATAAAAGTTTTTTTTTTGTTTTTTGTTAGTTTTTATAAATTTTTTTTTGCAACAATATTATTTATAATTGCTTTGTATTTCAACCACCTAACCGTTGTATATTAGTTTATTTTTTTTGTAATAGTCATTGTTAAATTTTTTTAACCGCATTTTTTATATTACGTTAGTTTCTTTTCACCTCCATTTTAGAAATGTTGCACAACTTTGCTTATACAAATATTTAAGCAAATTATGCATATTAATAACTAAATGTTCTAAATAGTTGAAAAATATATTAATTTCAATTTTTTTTACTGTTAAGGAGCAAATGTAACAAAGTTGTTAAATAGAGAAACTTTTATACACAAAAAACAAAATATATTTAATTTTTAAATAATTACTTATCCGCTTAATTGTCTACGAATGTTAAAGCTTTTTACCGGTCAATGTGACATATTAAGCATAATTTATACAAAATGCGGTTTTTATTTCTACATCTTCAAAAACGTTTTTAAAGTTTTCTAAAAACATATTTTCACAAACATTGATATTTTTCAATTCTATTAATTTTAATATTTTTGCATAATTTTTGCTTATAACATTGTTCAATTGCAGAATACCAATACGTTATTTTTGATTAATTAAACTTGTATTTCAAAGTACTAATGCAGTTATAAGAAGTTTGTTTACAGTCATCAATCTAACATAATTTTTAAGCATACACTTGTGTTTTAGTGTACATCTACTCACTATAATAATGCTGCGTTTTGAAAACGGTCTTGCCAACTAGTGCAAACCTATTTTTTTTTTCTCAATTTGTGTGCTACTCCAAGGTTCTAAATGCCAGTGCATAACATGCATTTAACAATTTTTACACATAACTCCAAAGCCTTATATTATGTAAATAAAGCTTAGTACAACCCAAAATCTGGCATTGGAACAAGGTTAGTTGTCTGTAGTTGTCTGTGCCTCAATAATTTTTCTAGTTTACGTGTGAATAACTTCAGATAGCTTTTCTCGTTAGTCATTAAAAGATAAAATATTACCATTTTTTTTCTTGGACATGATAACTTTTAATACTTGCAGAGAAAAGTATATTATAATTTTGTAATAACTAACACTTAGTTAGTTAAATAGGATTCCAGTACAAACTACTGGTTAGTAATTATAAACTCCGCCCTAGTGTTTGTTATTAAAAGATTAGATCACCATTACAACCACTCGGGCGAGAAAGCAGATACTTCACTACCATCTACCGGCTAACAATTATAAACCACCCACCCGCATTAGTGTTGGTTAGTAAAAAATTGAATGACATATTCTATTTTTTGTAGATAATGACTCCTTATGATAACAAACACTCAAACAAAAAAGCAAGCGCTCTTCTAAACACTATTGGTTAACAATCATAAACAAGATTAATTTTACAACAAATAATTTTTAATTTTTAAATTTAGAATAATTAAACTTGAGCAAGTGCAAGGGTAAACTATAGACTAAAAAAAAAGTTTTAGGGTGTTAAATTGCACAAGCAAAAAAGATAATTAACAGAGCTACTTAGTAGGATAATCTATTTACCAAATTTTGAAATTAAATTGTTTAATTTGCAGTGTAGCAAGCAGAACTGTCTTGCAAAAAACACATTTTATCTAAGTCAAAAACATCTTAATTGAGTTAAAAAATTAGTTTTTCTTAAAATTCAAAATACATTGAGATTAACGGAGTTACTTGCACCGTTAAAAATATATAACAGTGCCTTTAGCATATAATGCCCATAAATTCAAGTGAATACAATGTTTGCATTTTATACAAGTAAAATTGACAGTTTTTTAAAATTATTGTATGAAAAATAAAAAAAAATAAAAAAATTGTCAAAACAATAAAAAATTACAAACAACAGAAGACTCTTTAAGCAATAAAATAAAAATAAAAGAGCAAAAAACAACCACGACTACAATTCTTCTAAAAAAAAAATACAATGCACATTATCTAAACCAAATCAGTGGTTAAAAGACACCACTAGACAAATCATTGAAAGGTAGTATAGGGTATTCCAGTAAGAGGTTTCAATTTGATATTAAAAAAAAAACGGGTATTTTTAACACGGTCAGGAAACTATTCTTGCAAAATTGCCATTGTTTCGTTGTTGCGTGGCACGTAGCGCCGTTTTGCTGAAAATAAACGTTGTCCACATTAATATCTTCTAATTTCGGCCATAAAAAATCATTAATCATAGCTCGGTAGCGTCATCCATTCACCGTTACAGTTGCACCAGCTTAATTTTAAAAAAAGTTGGTCCAATCACACCGCCAGCCTTAAAACCGCTCCAAACAATGACACGTTGAGGATGCAAAGACTTTTCAACAATTAATCTTAGATTTTTTGAGTTCCAAATGCGACAAGTCTGCTTATTAACATAGCTTTTAAGGTGAAAATAGACCTCATCACTGAAGATGATTTTTTGATAAAATATCAGATCATTTTGATGCATTTAAAGGACCCAATCAGCAAAGATACGATTATGGTGATTGACCGGTTTAAGTTCTTGTGTTAACTGAACATTAAAAGTTTTAAGACTTAAATCTATATGCAAAATACGGTGTAACGTCGTTTGTGTAATGTCTAATTCTAAAGATCGACAAGTAATTGATAAACCTGAGTTTTCTTTAACACTACGGGCTACATCAGCAATATTTTTATTTGTTCTTGAACAATGCACACGGTTTTAGTTCTTTTCACTACAAACTTTTCCTAACAGCTCAAAATTTTTTACCAGGTTTACTATTGCCGGCCACTTTTTGGTCGTCGTAAAGCACCTTCTGCTTTACGACGACCAAAAAGTGATTTAGTTGCGAATTGTGAAAAATTCTCACCATTTTTGTAGCAAATTTTAATAATTTTAATGCGTTGTTGAAGCGTGAATCGTCCCATTTTTAATACTGGCGTTGTTTTTACTTGTCAAATATCAATAGATAAAAGCTTCAAAATTGACAGCTGCCTAAATAGCCTGCTATTCAAAATAAAACTTTTTATTGGAAAACCCTTTCTTGTGTTGCAGCCTATTTGACTAAGAAAAAAAACTTACGTAAAGTTGTTGTAAGTGTTTTTCATTTAGAAATTGAGCTTTTTGGCTTTCTTCTAATAAAAGTTTTTATAAAGTTTTAAAAAAATGAAAAATCCAACTTTTTGTCAACAAACTTTGAATGAGTGGGCAATGAAAACCAGAAAATATTTTTTTTCTGTTCATGCAAGTTGTTATAAGATTAACAAAAAAGTAAATACATTTTTTTTAAACAAAAAGTTGGGTAAGTGGACTGTGAGATTAACTTAAATTTTGTAAGCGTGTTGTTTAAATATAAAACTAAAATTCCTAAGAATTAAATTTGCCAAAGACAAACTGTTAAGTTTGCTGTGGAAACATCGCTAGGGTCTTGTGGTACATTAAATGTGTTTAGTTTTTAAATGGGGAGAATAGTTGCGCTATTATAAAAGCTCAAAAAATCAAACTCAGCAAGAAAACGCCTAAATATAATAGAATAAAGTTTTCAATTAATAGAAAGTCCAAATTGTGTCCTGAATTTGTAGAAATTTTATTGTTGTTTTATTTACTTGTAAAATATAATTTTAAATTTTTAACCAAAAACATGAAGACATAGAATATAGTATGTAGTTCAACATATAAAAAGAGTGATGACTAAAATTTTATTGTTTGGATATTAAGTTGGTTGGCGTTTTGTTTTATAAAAACCAATTTTAATTTAAAAACGGCGCTGTACGTGTCAATATTTTTTAAGACCATCAATATTCTCGTAGATGTTAAAGAATTTAATATTTTTCTATAACAATACTACTACTGGCACCCCAACAGGAAGGGGGCGACTAAACCCGGCAATTCTCTAACATTAATGCTTAGAACTATTGTTAGGAGAAAACTTACACCAATGTGTGCAGGCTTGTAGGTCTTGTGCAAACTAGGCGTTAAAAGTGGTTAACATAGTCTTTTTATCGTTTTTTTCTTGCCTTTGTCTGGCTTTTTGTAGACAAAAGTTTTTGTTCTAGGGTGGTTTTGGAAAGCATTAAATTTTTTTGGTTTTGCCTGATTTTGTCTTATCAAAAACTTTTTTGGAATTTGCTCTATTGCTGCGTTAATCTTGCAATTCCTATAAAGCAATGCAAGGGTCATGAGTTTATCCTATAGCTGGTTTGTTTTTTTTTTATATAGGATTTGGATATTTTTTTTAATTTTTCTTACTATTGTTTTGCTGGATCTGCCTGAGGTGTTTGATTTTTGACCTTTGTACCGCGTTTTTAAAATGTTGGCTTTTGCGTACCCCCACATATAAAACAGATGTTGTTCCAGGAACCCGGTAGTTTTTTGAGCATTAACCCATCTTGTGTAAAGGTCTATCATTGTTAAATTTTTTTTGTGTGTTGCGTCTATGAAGCCGATGTTGTCAATAGTTATTTTTTCCACAGTTTGCCTAATAGGTGTGAGTTCAAAGAAACTTTCTACTGTTTTGATCTTTGTTATGCTGCCGCAAATAATTGTTTGTACGTCCTTTTGTACGTTTAACTAGAGGTAAATTTGGAAGATGGCGTTGGGTAGTGTTTTCTAATTGTATTTTGCTGTATTTTAGTACGACTAGTTAGTCAAAATCAACATTTATTTTAATTACCATGTTTTCTTAATTTATAATTCAGATATGTTTTTTTAGGGTGTTCTGGGTTGTTTACAATTTTACTTTTTAATTATGGGTTATGTCTGTTGCCAAGATGCCAAGGTTTTCATTTCCAAAAAAAAATTTGTTTAACTCACGTTCTGGAATTGGGCGAAATGTTGGTATAGGCACTTTAGGTTAACTGATTGATGTCATCTGCTAATGTAGCAGTAATGTTATTGCTGAAATGTCCATCAATAAATTAGTGGCGCTAAGAATATGTTGCACCGTAAAGTCATTGTTTTGCAGGATTAAGGACTACCTAGTAAACTTTGCATTAGCATTGGTAAAATTTTGTTGCTTCTGAGCTAAACGCCTCATCCTTTATATTTCTTAAAAACCTATAAAAACACAAAGCATTCTAACTTGTTAAAATAGCATTTTGTTTAGAAAGTAGTAATCTTAGCACTGTCATAGGATATGATATGTTGTTTAAACCCTTTTTTTTACTCTTATGCTAGTTGAAGTTTGTCTGTTTTTTTAAATGTTTTTTACTGATTGTTTGTTAAAAACCAAAAATAGTTGTTAAAGTACTATGTTTTTGATAATTTTTTATGAGTAAAAAAATTCATGTTTATGTGGTTGCTCAAACCAACAAGTTTTTTTTTTAAGTCTACAGTAGGAGGCAGTGGCGAGCGATGTGAGAGATTTGGCTTTGTTGCAGATGTTGTTTAGGCTTAGCTTAGCTTGCTATAAAACGTTTACCTTGTGTCGTTTAAGCATTTTAGTAAAAGTGTATTTCAGAGGTCAAAGAACCTAACAGGCATAGTTCCACGGATTTTTTTTTGTAATTGGCAATTGTCGAAAGGACTTAAGGCGGTATGTGCAGGCTTTTAGGTGTTGTGCAAATCCGATGCTAGAGATATTGCAACTATGGAGGTTGTCAATATTTGTTTTAATTCATAGCAGAGGCCAGTTAGCGGTTGTTATATTGTAATAGTAGCAGTCAGGAAAAAAACTGCATAAATGGTTAAATTCCAATCTAATTTGTACGCAATCTATGCTTAATAATAACAAGTTTGGCACCGTGAAAGTGAAAGCTGAAGACAATTCCTTGTTTGCATTACTAGACCTACTTTTTTTAATAACAAACACTTAATTAGTTAAACAACTTGTATTATGTTTTGTGAACGTTTCTTTACAAATGTCTTTTCCGGTATATTGCTACGCCTTTGTTAGTGTTTTTAACAAGTTTTGTATTGTTACGCTCTACGCTACTTTAAGGTTGGTAAAGCCAACAACGACACTTAATAAAGATATGAGTTGGCTTAAAGTTGTAAATATTATAATACATATTTATTATATTAATTTGTTAGTCTGTCAGAAGTAGCTTACTAGTGGTAGACTTACAAAAGTACAAGACAATAGACAAAACAGCATAGTAACAAGATAAAAAAATGGTTTTTAGAGCAAAAATTTATATTTAAAAATTATTAACAGTTAGTTCAACATAAAGAAAACAAGTCTTTAAAAACAACTTATTGCCGTATTCTGAACATTTTTTACAGCGATGTTAATTAACATTTTGAACGTTGCTAAGTAATATTTAAAAAACTCGAGACCTAATTGGATAAAAATCAATTTCTACAGCGATGTTAGCTAACATCGATGTTAAAATATGTTCAGAATAGACCCATTAAATAAAAGAACTTTAACGTCAACTTAAAAATACTTTAAAAACATCTGGTGCATGCGCCGGGCACCAGTCATAGCTGGTAATAACATTAATGAGAAAAGACGAGGTCGTCCTACGTCGCTTGCGCATAAGTTAAACCAACTTGACCTCTTTGTATCTCCTGACCGGCGACAAATAACCCGCATGCCAAACATATCACGACCTTCTAACGATGAAGCACAATTTGAAGGAATGCTGAGCCTACCTTCCCCAACGTAATCGGCTCAAGCTCTCTAACAATGTGGCGTCTATTTCATCAAATAAAGAGAAAATCATGGGAAAATGTGTCCAGTTTTTGAAAGACGCCGGACTTCTTAAACAGGTGTATCCAAGTTTTTGTGCTGTCTTGTAATGATTTTGGTGTTAATTTATTAATTTGTTTTTATTATTTATTGTCAGTTTGTGTTGTTGAGTTGTTTAAAGCATCGTATTTTTTTACAATTTTGGTGCAATCTGTGATATTAAGTTTAGTTAGTTTTTAGGGTCTGACATCGAAGTATTTTACAGCTTCGATGTCATCTGTAATATAAGGTTTGATTAATGTATAGGTACTAGCATGAAAATCTTTTACAATTTTGTTGTCAGTTGTGATAGTAAGTTCTTTAATATTATTTTAAAATTTAGTTTTTAATTTTAGCAACTGTGATATTAGATTTAATATTTATTTATTTATTTATTTAACCATTTGAATGTGTAGTTTTGTCTCCTTAGGTCTATAACCTGAAATTATTATTATTAATTTAATTAGCTAATGACCTTATTAGTCGACACTAAAAAACAAAAACAAAATTGTGGTTAGACTTTTTATTTGATGTTATGAGTCGTAATCAAACAGTAGATGCACATTTGTCTCAAAGGTGGTTCAATAATGGTGTGCAAAAAAACATATTTAGAACTGTCCCTACTGTTTTTGTTAGACACATCTTATCTGCTACAGTTTTGTTATGTATTTGTATTATGATAAAAAAGATATTTCTTTGCAATATCATATATAACCGTAGTTTTGGCTTGTTCCAGGTTCACAGATTTTTATGAGTATATACATCACTGCAATTAGTCAAACAAAGTTGAATTCCGATTTACAATTAAAAGATAAAAATGCATTTTGTTTTCCACTTTCTTGAACATTGTTTTGGATTATATTTTTACAAACAGTGGCTACTAAACGTAGGCGTCTCCAAAATTTGCAGACTTTTCTGGTAAAAGGGTAATTTTTTTAAAAAATTGTAGCTTTGACATTAATGTCGTGTCATTGTTGCTTATGCCATTTTGCAACTAACCGTAGTAAGGTGATCACTTTGTTGTTTGGCATTGAAGTTTGTTGTAAAGACTTGTAGGGTAAAAAAGCTGTCATTGTTTTTAAGTTTATAGTAGTTAGGCATTGTTGCAGGTTTTTTGTTTGCTATTTGAGTTGTATCAAAGCACTATCAGTTGAAGCTTTCAGTTGGTTTCGTTTTTTTTTTTTAATAATACTTTTAAAGAAATTATTTGGCAAATTTACCAAACTTGCGCAGCCGGTAGGTGATGTTGTCATTTAATTTGATTGTTAATGGCATTATGGACAAAACGGTTTACATAAAATTTTTGTAAGTTACATAAGAGTTGTTACATTTATAAACTTTTTGGTGGCATTGTCTATACGGTGATTAATCCTTACCCAATTTTAAATTTCTCTTAGAAACTCATTTGTTGGTAAACAGATTTTTTACTGTCGTTGTATAATTCCATCTTTGATGGAAATCTTAGCTGGTATTAGCACAATGTTGCATCCTGAGATTGATGTCTATAAAAGAAATATTATTCTTGTTATTTCTTTAGCAGTTTTTTTTTTTTTTGATTTATTTCTTATAATTGTCAGATTAAATGGGCATAACGTTTAGTACACAATTTTAATAATATTCACACTCAATGTAAATCAATTATAATTTCAGGATGTAGTTGATTATAGTCAAATAAAATTGATTGATGTGTTAAATACTTAATATATAAATGGTTTACCATAATATAACAACTTATTTTTACTAATAATTTCACTCAATTTAATTATGAATAAAATATATGCTACTAATATAAAAAGAATATTAAATTAATACTACATAAAGTAAACAATAATAAGTAAAAAGAAATGGCCGCGGTAACATCAAACTTAAAAGTATTATTTAATTTGTGCGCGTTTTTAGGATTAATGCCAAAATTGAAAAATTAATTTAAACTTGCAAATTCAAAATTACGTTTTAAAATTACAATTATATTTTTAATTGCAGCGTTTGTATTAGCAATAATTTTAAAATTATATATTTGCTTGTACTTGTATGTAGATAACATTTAATGTGTTTTGGAATTTTTATTTACATTAATCATACACGTATCAATTATAACAATAATTTCTAAAAATTTTCTTTGGAATTTTAAATCAATAGAATTTCTACTATTGAATTTTAACAAAATTGACAAAAATTTAAGCAAAATTAATATTAAAATTTCTACAATTAAATATGCTTCAATACAAATTTACTTTATAAATGTAATTTATTTAACACTATATTTTTATGATTTATATAATGGATATGATTATGGAGTTAATGTAGGTAGATATAATCGAACCAATCTTAACCAATATTCAATTGTATTTGTGGTCGGTATGGTTTGTTACTCAAAGTTATATTATGGAATGCTTCCGATTAAGGTTTAAATTGCTTAATAGTTATTTTCAAAAAGAAAATTTAAAATCAGTTAAAAATATTAATAGTGTAATAAAGTGTTATGATTTGTTATACAAATTAATTGATTTAATTAACGAAATATTTCAATGGAATATGCTTTTTATAGAGCTGTTTATGGTTTTTATGGTGATACTTATTATTAATCTGATGTTACACTCAACTTATAGCATTTCTTATATCATTATGGGATTTTGTTGGACCACCTATCCAGTTGTAAGTTAAAAATTATATATTTATTTTTAATTTAGAAGTGCACATGTAGGAATAAGTTTTTGTTACAACATGAAATTTATAGGATACTTCAATTTAAATTACAAAATGTGTTATTTAAAAATTAAAATATAATATATTTTTTAAAAATTTTATTTTTAATTACAAATATTACATTTATAAAATTATAAAACTAATTTTTTTAAATTATTTTTTATACAATGTTACTAATAATAAACTTCTAAATTCAGTTTTTTCTATTCTATTCAAAGTCAATGTTCACAGACTGCTTAAATTTAATCTTCAATATGATAATTTTAACAAGTGTGGTTTCACTCGTTAAAATTTAAAGGTATTTTTATGCTGTTGTGACATATTAAGTAATTCCTAAATATTACATTTTAAAATTAAAAAAAAAATTACTTTAACAGATACAGTTGCCAGGTTATCAAAACTAAGTTTTTTTCTAAATTGCTTAAAAAAGATTGTCGTTTAGTGTTCATTGCTACGTTTGCAATATAATAATCACGTCGTCTATCTTTGGCAATTATATTTAACATCGGGTGCTCTTACATTTTTTACTATTTTTCTTCAAAAATTTATTTAGATAGTCAATGTTTAAGCCTAACCCTAAAATACTGCAACGTTATTTAATTTGGTTTTTGCATGTTAGCATTTAATTATTTGTAGCCAGTAAACTGTCCACTTATAACTAAACTAATTATTTAAATAAGTTATTTTATTATTATTGTAATTTATTTATTTACTTTGTTTAACAATAACAACTTTGTCTTGAATGAATTAAATTATAAAAAGTGCTTTGTAATATGATTTATGGTTTTCTATAAACATAAATATAGGTCTTCTTATAAAGAGAATATTAAATAAATACATTTCTATATACGGTTTGTATCTAAAACACAATGGCGGTAGTGACATCAAACTTAAGAATTTTATTTAACTGGTGCGCGTTTCTAGGCTTAATGCCAAAAATAACAAATCAATCCAATCTAACAAAATCCAAACTACGATTTTCATTTATAGCAATATACCTAACCATTGTATGTATTATAGCAATAATTTATAAATATTATATGTGCCGTTACGTATTCACAGATAACACACATAGCGTTTTAGATTTTGGATATACAATACTTATTTAAGTCACAATTATTTTAACAGTTTTTGTTAACTTTAATTGGAATTTTAACGCAATAAAAGTATTGATATTAGATTTTATTAAAATTGATTATTGTTTAAGCAAAATTAATATTAAAATTCCTACAATTAAATATGCATCAATACAATTTTGCATAATAAATTTATTTTATTTAACATTATTTATATATGATTGGTATAATAATTACCAATTTGAAGTTATTGATAGATATGATCAAATTGAGCCAATAGTAAACAATTTTCAATTATACTTAACATCATTATGGTTTTTGGTTTTTTATTATATAATGGAAAGCTTGATATTAAGATTTAAATTGATTAATAAATATTTTCATAAAAAAAGTTTGAAATCAATTAAAAATATTGATTGTGTTATGAAGTGTTATGATTTGCTATACGAAATGATTGATTTGATTTATCAAATATTTCAATGGGTTATAATATTTGTGGAGTTGTTTATGGTTATTATGGTGCTGCTTATGATTAATATGATGTTGAAAAATTCTTTTACTGATGTTCAAGATTATGCTGTCGGAATAGTGTGGAGCGTTTTTCCAATCGTAAGTTTATTAGTAAATTATTTATATTTTATTTTATTTATAAGCATAAAGATAGTTTATTAAAAACTACGTCATTTTTATGTTACTTTAAAAGATTTTTTTATGTTTTAGATGTATTTTTAAGTCCAAAATCTTATTTAGAAAACGGCAAAAAAGGTACTTATTAATAAAATGCTGCACCACATTGGTGTGTGTTTACGCTTTTAAACGTTTCATCTGTACACTTGTTTACATGTAACGTTTTTGTGTTATTATACATTGTAGTGCGAATTGTTTTAGAGTCACCAATATCTTATGATTAAAACCATAATAAAAAATAATAAGAATCCAGTGTTTTTGTTTTGTTTTTTGATAGGTTTTATAAATATTTTTTTTGCAACATTAAAAAAACTGTTACAATTTTTCTTAATAATTTACATAACTAATTGTTTTGTAACCCGACCCCCTAACCGAGCATTCTTGTCGTATATTAGTTAACTTATTTTGAAATAGTCAAATCTTTTTAACCGTTTTCATTTTCCATTTAACTTGCTCTTATTTTTTTTTAAGAAAATTTTGTCATTGTCAAAATTAATAGAAAAAAAAAATTTGTCTGTAAAAACATTTTTGTACAAAAATTTGAAATGTTAGGAGCGTTTATTGTTTTAAAGTTATTACAGAATCCAACATGCTTCTTGCTGTTTTTTTGACACTGTTTGTATATTTTGATTTTCATAATATTCAGAAATACTTTGAAGGAGTCGGAAATCTTCAAAAAATTGGCATTTGCTTTTTTTGGATTATATATATTAATTTAAGGTATTTTTTAGTGTCATAGATTTTGAAGAACATGTTGATGTTTTTTAACATTTTTAATTTTAATATTTTTGCTTGATTTTTGGTTATTTTTTATCAATTAAACTTGTCACAATCAATCCCAAAAAACTTGTCATAACATTGTATTTTAAAGTAGTAATGCAGTTATAAGAAGTTTACAGTCACCAATCTAACATAATTTTGAAATAAACACTTGTGTTTGTGTGTATAACAAGTCACTATTATAGTGCAGCGTTTTAAAAACGGTTTTGCCACCTAGTGCAATTTTGTTTCTTAATTATTGTGCAATTCCAAGGTTTTAAGTGCCTGTGCATAAAATGCTCTCAACAGTGGTATCACATATTTACAAAGCCTAAACTAACATTATGTAAATAAAACATGTTTTTTAGCTTAGTACAAGTCTAAATCTGGCATTGTAACAAGGTTAGTTGTCTGTGCTTTAAAAATGTCAATGCTATCAATAAACATTATGTATTGACTTGTGTAAGCTTTTTTAGCAATTTTTTTTGGTATATATGTAAATTACTTCAGATAGCTCTCCAAGTTGGTCATTAAAAGATATTACATATCACCATCTTTTTCTTAACCATCAAACTCTAATATTTGCAATGAGAAGTAATTTTTAGTTTTGTAATAACAAACATTTGGTTGGGTGAGTAGGGTTCTAGTACAAACTACTGGTTAATAACTATAACTTTAGTGTTTGTCATTAAATCATTAGATTTTACCATTATAAACACTTGTGCGGCAAAGTAGGTACCCCACTACAAACTACCGGCTAATAATTATAAACTAGAATGACCACCAACCCGCTCTAGAGTTGGTCATTAAAATATTGAATAGCATATTTAATTTTCTGTAGATAGAGACTTTTAATAATTTATAAAAATTAATAATTTTTATTTGTACATTTTCTACGCGTGGTAATGATGTTTTATATGTGCAGCATACTAAATTAATTTCTCCAGTGTAATTATAAACTAAAATAAATTTTTACATTGTATACATTATATGCATTACGTATATGGTAATAACGTTAAAGTTCTGTGAAAATTTCAAAATATTTGTCTTGCAAATAAAACAGTAACGTACAAAAGAACAAAAATTGTTATTCTGAAATTTAAACCTTATTTTGATCTTTTGCACGCCACTGATTTACTTACAAACCAATTTTTTTGAAACTTTGACATAACTTCAACGTTATCATCATATACATAACGCATATAATGAATACAATGTTAAAACTTATTTTAATTGGTAAATACGCTAGAAAAATTAATTCAGTTTGTTTACTATATAAAAAAATCACTTTCATTGCAGATGGCACGCACATAAAGTTTACAAATTTAAATCTAAATATTCTACGTGAATGTTTGGTGATGCTTTACGATTGTTGCTAATTTTTGTATTTTTTTTTTTTGTAAAAAAAGTTATACGGGTTAAATTTTTCAAAAGAATTATTAAGTTTTTTTTTAAATTACTGTACTTCAAAAACCTTTGTGTATACAAAGTTTAACTATAATGGTAAAACATCAACAATACCTGTAGTAATGTTAATTTAAAATTTGGCTCAAATTGGTAGACTTGTTTAGAATAGATAGATAGATAGATAGATAGAGTGCTTTATTTTCATAAATTTCTTATAGAAATACAAAGCTTCACTAAAAATAGTAAATAATATAAAATACACTAAATTAAAACATACATTAAAATAAAATAAAATAAAATCACATAAATATGATATATAAAAACCAATTAATAAAAAGAGTACATTAGCTTGCGTAAAATTCTTCCTTACTATAAAAAACATGATTAGATAAAAATTCTTTTAATTTAGCTTTAAAATCTTTGATATTCTCAATTACTTTAATATTCGATGGTAACTTGTTGTACATTTTAATTGAATTACTAAGGTACGATTTAAAATGATTTTTGTTATAAGACTTAACAGGTCTTATAAACATACTACTATCTCTAGTGTTATGTTCGTGGATGATTGAACCAACATTAAACTTATTTTTGTTTTGAAAAACAAAAAGAACACTTACATAAATAAATAAATTAATAACAGTCATTATTTTCTTTGATTTAAAATATGATCTAACCGAATCATTGTAATTAAGATTAAACATACAACAAACTATTTTTTTCTGCAAGATTAAAATATCACAAACGCATTTTTGGTCTTAACTTTGGATCCAATTAACTAAACATTTTAATTGTTAGTTTACAATGTTAGTAGTATATAATGCATGTTTTAAATGTTTATTAAACTAAATTGATAAAATGTGAGATGTTTTTAACACATATTTAGTATTATCAAGTCACTCACAAAATGGCTGCCGTAAAATAATTTGCGTCACCTTATAATCTCAATTCAAGTATCCAGTATATCCATGATTTTAACAAACAATTTTTAATTTTTTAATAATAAACTTTTGAGCAATTGAAGAAGTGTTTTAGTGCAAACTATAATTTTAAACAAAAGCTTTGGCATAAGTAAATCAATATTTTTTTAATGTTGGCTTTTAAATCTTGTAATGTTGCTTGGTTGTTGGAGTAAAATAAAGACTAAAAATAATCTCACAGAAAGAAATGTAGGGATGTTAAAATGCACAAGCAAAAAAGATAATTAGCAGAGCCATTTATTAAAATAACTTATTTAACAAACTTTGTAATTAAATTGTTTAATTTGCAGTGTAGCAAGTAAAAAAAAAACTCTATAAGCAAGTAAAAATAAAAATAAAAAAGCAAAAAACAGCTACGATTACAAACTTTCTAAAAACAAAAAAATTACATTACAATGCACATTATCTAAACTAAATTAGTGGTTAGTAGACACCATCAGACAAATCATTAGAATGTAGTATATAATAACTTATATTTGCGCCATTGATTCAAAAAAAAAATTGACTGCTACTGCGCGGCAAGTTGTAGGCTATTTTACTAAGAAAACAGAAAACTTACATAAGTTTAGTAAAAGCATAAGTTGAATTGGTTTGCTTTAACTACTTTTATAAATTTGAACGTTTTTATTATTTGGAAATTGAGCTTTTTGACTTTCTTCCAATAATAGTTCTTATAAAGTTTAAAAAAACTGACAAATCCAACTATTTGCCAACAAAATTTAAATGAGTGGGCAAGAAAAATTAGAAATTATTCTTTTTTGCTAATGTAAGTAGTCATTAAAATAACAAACAAAAAAATACATTTTTTTTAACAAACAGTTGGGTAGATGAACTGAGAGCTAACTTTAAGTTTTGTAAGAGTGTGGTTGAAATAAGAAATCTTGGGAACTGTTGTAATGTGTTTTTTGGAAAACATTTCAATTTTTTGGTTTTGCTTGATTAAGATCTTGCAATCACAGTAGAGCAATGCATGGGTCATAAACTCATTCTGTTGTTAATTTGGTTGTTTTTCTTTTAGGGTTTAAATGTTTTTTTTTTTAATTTTTGCTTATCATCGTTTCACTGGGTTAGCCTGGGGATGGTAGGTTGCGGTCTGTGGTGTTTGAATTTTTACTGTTGTACAGCGCCCTTAAAGTGTTGATTTGTAAATTAGAATCCGTTATTGGATATTATAGTTTTTGGGTACCCTTGTTTGTGAAACAAATGTTGTTTCATTGGCTAGGTGGTTACTTAGGCCTTAACCCATTTTGTGCAGAAGTCTATTATTGTCAAGGCATACCAATTTGCTTTGTGTGTTGCGTCTATAAAGCCAATATAGTCGGTAGTTACTTTTTTTACGTCTTGCCTGGTTAGAGATTTTTGCTGTATTGGCGCAGGTTTAATCTTTAAGTATGTTATGCAGTCGCAAATAATTGTTTGTACGTTCTTTTGTACGTTTGGTTAGTAGTAAGTTTGAATGATAGCGGTTGTAATACCCTTTAGTAATAATTAACTTTACCTAATAAGTGGTGTTCTCTAATTATTTTTTGCTGTATTTTGCAAAGTTTGACCAATTGGTTGAGGAAAACGTTTGTTCTTATTAGCTTACCATGTTCCACAAATTATAATCCTGATTTGTTTTCTTAAAGTGTTCGAGGTTGTCTACCAAATTTTGCTGCTTCTTGGTGATGGATTGTGTACAGGGTTTATTATAAAAATAATGCGCATGAATGTATTGTAATCTATCCTAGCCTGGTAATACCTTTCGGAAAATGTGGTAGAGGATCTGCTCTTTTAACGCAGACTGTTGCTAACTTGTTTTGAGCAAAAAAAGTGTTTTTGCGTAAAGTGTGTTTTTTGACTTTGTATCGCGGCGTGATTTTGCGCTGCCAAAAACTTTTGGAATTGGTTTAAAATGAGCCGGATTTTTTTAATTTTATTGTAACTAGAAACAAATCCTGGATGTTTGAGTACGAGCCAAAACCAAAAATGCAAAGCAGCGCGTGGTACACAAAATTATTTTCGTGAAAAACATCTAAAATCATGTTACATGGTTATTAAAAGATATTCCTGTCGAGGGGTTTTAGAAAACTTTCCAGGCGTAGCAGATACATCTTCAAAAGTGTAATGATGCAGAAAAAGAGTATTTAAAAAAAAAAAAAAAAGCTTTTTTACGATTGTTTTTTCAAAAAAATTTGGTTGGCTTGTTTTTGCGTTCTAAAATTGGCCAAAAAATTGGTATAAGCACTGCAGGTTAACCGATTAAAGTCATCTACTGATGTGGCAGTAATTTTATCGCTAGAATCTCTGGCAATAAATTTAAGGCACTAAAAATATCATGCATCGTAAAGTCAAACTTGCAGAATTAAGGACTACCTAGTAAACTTTGCATTAGTTTTGGTAAAATTTTGTTGCTTCTAAACATGAACGCTTTATTTTCTATACTTCTTAATGGCCTATAAAAATACAAAGCATTTTAGCTTGTTAAAGTAATATTTAGTTTAAAAAGAAGTAATCTTGGCATTGTTATAGAATATTATATGCTGTTTAAACTTTTTTGTGTGCTAGCAAGAATTTGTTTATTTTTTATTTTATTTTACTGGTTGCTTGTTAAGTACCACGAAAGGTTTACTACTGTGGCAGAGCATGTGGGCTTAAGGGTTTGCCGAACATTAAATAAATAGCTTTAATCCTTTCCATGCATTTAATTTGTAAATAATCTGTAAATTAACAAAAATAGACACATTTAATACATCGAAATATTTACTACATACCTGGGCTGGTAATATATGACAAACCAAATAGA
Organism: Tachinus rufipes; assembly: GCA_963932245.1. Lineage (NCBI taxonomy): Eukaryota > Metazoa > Arthropoda > Insecta > Coleoptera > Staphylinidae > Tachinus > Tachinus rufipes. The sequence goes on from OZ010744.1 coordinate 14,746,503, forward strand.
CCACGTTATTTACTAGTTAACGGCAGGGAACAAAAAGGAATAGGAAACTCTTAGTCAGGAACACAAAACCCAAGGACCCAACGCGCATCGACGGCTTTACGTCCACGCCATAAGTTGATTTAAGTTGGTATACCGGGTGGTTTCGGCACACTACATTTGCTTTCTGATATGTTTTTGGTTTGTTTCTAAATTTTTCAGTGAGCTATGCTTGTTTTGCATTTTATTGTCATGGCAAGAATTAATCAAACATCAGAAAGTGAATGACGTCAAGTGACTGCTGGAACCGTAGCTTAAGTAAATTTGCTAAAATCTTTGCCAGTGTTTTCTCTATTTGATTGAAACAGATTTGTTGATCAAATGTTGCCAACGGCGTTGTGGTGTTGCTTGATAAGTGTCTATCAATTTACTACCGGGATGGTATATTGTTGTAGTACCCTGTTCTTTACATTTTTATATAAATGAACGGGTTTTCGTTTACGTCGTTGCTCAAATCTATGATTTTCTGTCATTAAACTCTGCATTAAAAGGCAAGCAATGTGAGAGAGCTTACCTTAGCTCGCTATTCATTTTGTGCCTATTAATAAGCATTTTAGTGAAAGAGTCTTCCAAAGATCAAAGACACCTAGCAAGAGATTGGCGCAGCTTTGTTAGGGAGCAATGCTGTGAGTTGAGTGTGTGCAAGTCTCTAAGCTCGTTGTCGGTGTTAAATTGTTGTAAAATTAGTAAACTGTAATGTTAATTAACTGAAAACTTTTTTGGTAATCAACAATTGTCGGCGGTATGTGCAGGTCTTTAAGTCTTGTGCAAGCTAGGTGCTAGAGATAGTGCACCTGGGGCGGTTGTCGTTATATTTTTCAAATGATAGCAAAAATTGGTGGACGGTTATTATATTGTAGTAGTAGCAGTCAGGGAAAAAACTAAAGGGTTGCATCGTAGTTTCTGGAAGATGGTTGAATTTTAATCTATTTTGTAGACAATTGATGTGTGATAGTAAGTTTTTAGCCAATTACTAGTTGGCACCAATAGATCTACTTTCTTATTAACTAGTACTTGAGTAAATAAACAACTTAGAATGTCTTGTAAACGTTTTTTTACAAATGGTTTTTCTGGTTTACGCCACTTTATAACATGTTTAGTATAGTTTTGCTTTGCGCTACTTTAAGTTTAGTAAAACCAACAACAACACTTAATAAAGATATGAGTTAGCTTAAAGTTGTAAATATTATAATACATATTTCTTATATTAATTTGTTAGTCTATTAGCAGTAGCTTACTAGTGGTAGACTTACAAAAGTACAAGACAATAGACAAAATAACATAGTAAAAAGATGAAAAAAACTGTTTTTAGAGCAATAATTAAAATTTAAAAATTATTTAAGTTTAAAATAAAGAAAATAAGTTTATCAAAACAACTTAGATAAAAGAATTAAAATCTTAAATTTAAAATACATTAAAAACATGCGCCGGGCACCAGTTATAGCTAGTAATAACATTAATAAGAAGAGACGAGGTTGCCCTATGTTGCTTGCGCATAAGTCATACCAACTTAACCTTTCTGTATCTCTTGACCAGCAACAAACAACCAGCATGCCAAACTTGTCACGACCCTCTAACGATGAAGCACATTTTAGAGAAATGCAGAGCCTACCTTCTTCACCGTAATTGACTCGAGCTTCCTAACAACGTGGCGTCTATTTTATCAAATTAAAAGGAATCCATGGAAAAGTGCTTCCAGTTAAAAAAAAGGACTCTTTAAACAGGAGTAACCAAGTTTTTGTGCTGTCTTGTAATAATTTTGGTGTTAATTTATTTATTAATTTTTATTGATCAGTTTGTGGTGTCGAGTTGTTTAAAGCATTGTTGCCTTTTACAACTTTGATGCAATCTGAGATATTAGGTTTAGTTAGTTTTTAGGGTCTGGCATCGAAGCATTTTACAGCTTTGGTGTCATCTGTGATATTAAGTTAGGTTAATGTATAGGTACTGTATCAAAATTTATTACAACTTTGTTGTCAATTGTAATAGTAGGTTCTGTATATTAATTTTAAATTTAGTTTTTAATTTTTTTAATTAATATTAGATTAAGTATTTATTTATTTATTTAATCATTTTAATGTGTTGTTTTGTCTCTTCAGGTTTATAACCTAAGGTTATTATTATTAAATTATATAGCTAATAATCTTAGTAGTCAACGTTAAAATACAAAAAAAAAAATTAGTTAGACTTTTTATTTGATGTTAAGACTCGTAATCAAACATTAGGAGCACATTTGTCTTAAAGATGGCTTGATGATAGTGTGCAAATAAACAGATTTAGAACTGTCTTTACAATTTTTGTTAGACACATCTCATCTGCTACAGTTTTGTTATGTACTGGCATTATGCTAAGTAAAGACATTTATTGCAAAGAGTATGTTTTTTTGCAATATCATATATTGCCGTAGTTTTTTCTTGTTCCAGGTTTACTGACTTTTATGAGTATATACATCACTGCACTTGGTCAAATAAAGTTGTATTTCGTTCTACAATAAAAAGATAAGAATGCATTTATTATCTATTTTTTCGAACATTGTTTTGGATTATATTTATACTATAAAGATGTTTAACAATTAACTTAGTATTTCCAGAGACTTAAAATCACAACTATATTCAAGGTTTATAGACTGCTTAAATTTAATTTTCAATGTGATAAACTCAACGAGTGTGGATTCACTTGTTAAAATTTAAAGATAATTTATATGTTGTTGTGACAAATTAACTATTCCTAAATATCACATTTTAAAATTTTATTAAATTATATTTTAACAAATACAATTGTCAGGATTTTTTTTGTTTTTAATTGTGTTCTTTACGGCTATTTTACATTGCCACAGTAAGTCCACGACTTGTTTAAAGTGGTTTGATGGGACTAACAGCTTAATACGTGACTTCCAAACCACCAGCAAGTTATTATTTTAGTCATATTTTGGGGATCAAACCCCGGACTGCTTGCATGATATGCAAATGCTTTACCATTGATCTATCACACCAACAATATTATTATGTTTAGACCAAAAACTAAAAATTTGAAATTTGCTTAAAAAATAATGTTTTTCGGTATCCATTGCTACGTTTACAATATACTAATCACGTCGTTTATCTTCGGCACACATATTATACACTAAAATTAGGTGTTCTCACATTTGTATTGTATTTTTATAAATTCCATTAAGGCCTAACTGTAAAATACTGCAACGTTATTTAATTTAGTTTTTGCATGTTATCATTGAATTATTTGTAGTTATTAAACTGTTTACTTATTTTTCTAAACTAATTATTTAAATAAATTTTATTATTAATGTAATTTAGTCATTTACTTTGTTTAACAATAACAACTTTGTTTTGAATTAGTTAAATTATAAAAAGTGCTTTGTAATATGATTTATGGTTTTCTATAAACAAAAATGTAGGTCTCCTTATAAAGAGAATATTAAATAAATACATTTCTAACAACAATTAGTATCTAAAACACAATGGCGGTAGTAACATCAAACTTAAGAATGTTATTTAACTGGTGCGCGTTTCTAGGTTTAATGCCAAAAATAACAAATCAATCCAATCTAACAAAATCCAAATTACGTTTTACATTTATAGCAATATATCTAATCATTGTATGTATTATAGCAGTAATTTATAAATATTATATGTGCCGTTACGTATACACAGAGAACACACATCGCGTTTTAGATTTTGGATATACAATACTCATTCAAGCCACAATTTTATTAACAGTTTTTGGTAACTTTAATTGGAATTTTAACGCAATAAAAGTATTGATATTTGATTTCATTAAAATTGATAATTATTTAAGCAAAATTTATATTAAAATTCCTACAATTAAATATGCATCAATACAATTTTGCATAATAAATATATTTTATTTAACTTTATATATATATGATGTGTATAATAATTACGGATTTGAAGTTAATGATACACATGAACAAATTGAGCCACTAGCAAACAATTTTCAATTATATTTAATCTCATTATGGTTTTTGGTTTTTTATTATATAATGGAATGCTTAATATTAAGATTTAAATTGCTTAATAAATACTTTTATAAAAAAAGTTTAAAATCAATTAAAAATATTGATTGTGTTATGAAGTGTTATGATTTGCTATACGAATTGATTGATTTGATTTATCAAATATTTCATTGGGTTATAATATTTGTGGAATTGTTTATGTTTATTATGGTTCTGCTTGAGATTAATATGATTTTGACAAATCCTTTTTATGATGTTCATTATAATGCTGTAAGAATAGTGTGGAGCGTTTTTCCAATTGAAAGTTTAATATTAAATTATTTATTTTTTATTTATTTCATAAGCATAAAAATAGTTTATTAAAAAATTAATGTAATGTTACTTTTGAAGATGTTTTAATATTTTAGATGTATTTTTAAGACATTGAATAAGTGTAAGTTTTACAAAAGCTTCAAAGTTTAAGAATTTTATTTAAGAAACGGCAAAAAAGTTAGTATTCTATTGCTCTTTACAATATAGTAAAGCTAATAATAAAAAGAAAATTAATTTACTGTGTGTCTAAGCGTTTAAACGTTTTATAAGTACATTTATTTACAGGTAACGTTTATTTATTATTATAAAATGTAGTGTAAAATTGTTTTGGTGTCAACAATATCTAATGACTAAAACCATTATAAAAAATTATGGTAGTATGGTGGTTTTCTTTGGTTAATTTTATAAATATTTTTTTTGCAACAACAAAAAAAAACTATTTTTATTTGTTTAAATATTTTACGCAACTAATTGTTTTGTAACTCAACCACCTAACCGAGCATCCACGTTGTAAAATAATTAACTTATTTTGTAATGGTCATTGTAAAATCTTTTTAACCATTTTTAATTGCCGATTAATGCGGCCGAATAGTGCATACATTCTATTTATTTTGCAGTTTCAACTTGCTTTTGATACTTAGCTTTTTGGTTAAATCTAGTTTTTTTGTACTAGCGCATAATTGTTACTTTTTTATGTGTGGTTTTTAAATAAATTTGTTTTTAAATTAACTAGTCATAACAGGAATGCCCAAAACTACGAGCAAATTGAGTAATATTGAGCTAATAAAATAGTATTTTATTTTTAATAAATTTGGAGTTATAACTCTAAAGCTTACAGAAATTGTTTAAATTTTTAATATTTTGTAACAATTTTTTGTTTACATTAGTTTATTTCTTATTTACACAAACTTTTAAAGTTTGAATAAAAAAGTCTTTAGAAAGACAGTTTTTTAAGATTCTTTAGATGTTGAACCTTTTTTAGATAATTTTGTTTTTTTTTTGTGAAAAATTTAATTTAAAAACTTTTTAGTCTTTTGATAAATTTTAATCAAATACACGGTTTTTGAGAAAATCAAGTAAAACTAAAGGTCATTATTTCTTAAAAATAATAAAAAATGTAAATATATCATTAGCCGTAGACGTCAAATAAAGTTTTATAAACGTCACAAAATGTTTAAGTGTTTTTGTGCTAACATGTTCTTGAGTTGAACCATCTTTAATTAACGTTGCCTGTGCCTTATTGGTATTATTTAAAAGGTTGGTGACAGTAAGTTGGATTTGTTTAGAAATAGTTTTTTTGTAGCAGATTTTTAATCCTTTATTTGGCTTGGCCTTCTTCTTAGGTTGTCTGCTCTAACTTTTGTCAGAAGTAATAAACAATTTTTTTTGCTGTTCTTATTTTAATAGTGTTTCTTTCCCCACAGACTTTGGAATTTTTTTGGCCAAAAAGATTTTTGGTTTGGTTTAGACGTTCTTTGTGTAAGGTTAGCAGATGTTGCCATCTTAGCACTATCAGTAGGCAAACCCCTTTTCAGGCAAGGCGGGTTGCCTGGAAAAGGGTTTGTCTACTTTGCATCAATGAAAAGCGTTTCTTCCGTCTTTTTATCACAGCACCACAAAACTATTTTTTAAAACAGTCTTTTGGCGCTTTGGTTGCAGGATTTGCATTGTCAAAAAAAAGCGTTTTTGCTGCTATTGATTGTTTGCTTGATATCTGAAGACGTACTTGTCATAGTTTTTACTAAATAAATCCGGATTATATGCGCTTAGTGCATCGATTTCATTGTGTTTTTATTTTTTATTTTTGTAAAAATAGTTTTCTTTTTTGGTTTTTTGGCCATGAAATTTGATTACCAAGGCTACCAGAGAAGTATTGTCTCCAAAAGTGGGTTGTACACAATTTAGTACTACATACTAAACTATTAAGTATGCAAGTTAATCAACTTAACAATTTTTTTTTATGCACGGCTCATTTACGCGGGTAGTCTTTCAATAGCCTTACAACGTTACTATATAGTACGCTGCAAGAAAATGCAATGTTGTTTTTCTAAAATGACAGCAATGCACTTAACAATGTTGCTAGTAGTGTTTTTAAAAAGTCATAATATATAAACTTTGCCAAGAAAAAATTTATCTAGATGGCGTTTTAGCAAAAAAAAATCAAACAAATAAATTTACAGATCACTAACACGTGGGTGGTTGGGTCATTCTAATCAAAACAATTTACCAGCAATCAATGATTTAAGTACCTACACGCTCACCTAACTTTTTGTTATCAAAAAGTTGGATCTGTCAACTTTTTTGCTCAAATTAGTGACAGCCGCGTGGGTCATTCCAATTTAAATTACTCATTAACAAATTAAACTAACTCTCCTGCTCACTAGACTGTTGCTTATCAATTTGTTGAATATGTCTATCTTTTTGCTCAAATTAGTCTTAGTTGACGTTTGCAAAGAGGAAAAACATCCAACTGCTGAATCATCGACACTTGTGTGTATGGTTGAGTCACTTCTAGTCACCAGTAATCAATTATTTAATGTTTTCAGAATAAAGCCTAACTAAGGCGTAGATTAATTGAATTATTTTTTATAAATAAATGTCAATTAGATTTGTTTCAAATTAACATACAACGTGTTAAGGTTGGTATTTATATATATATTTTTATGTTTATTACTCCAAAACCATATTTTTTCATGAGTGTAAAAGTAAAAATAGTGTTCAGAAAAACAAAATACACTTAAGTATATAGGTCGCTAAGCTGTGGGTAAAATTTCTCTAAAAAATGTCTAATTTGAAAAGACTAAGACAAAATTGCTGTATTTGGGCTTAAAAGTAGCTAAAAGGAAATTAATAGCTCCAGACAAACTAACAGTTTGGTGTGGTTTATAAGCTGGTAGAATGTTCAGTACATATTTCTTTAAAAATTATGGCGTCCAGAACGTAACTGTAAATGGCGCCTATTATTACGGTATGATAACGCTGTTTAAAATTGAAACTAGTAAGACGCTATTTGCCAGACTAAGACTTTTTTGCAAGAACTGTTCTGTAAGTAAACAAATAAATTCACGCTAATTGATGTAATATGTCACCTTTGAGTTTTTTTGGTGGCTACGCAAAGTCCAAATAAGTCTACATAGATTATCCGGCTACGGTTGAGGAATTGGAAGCCAATTTACTTTGCTTTGCTTTATTTGCCAAATACCATTCAAAATGCTGGAACACGTAATCGAAAATTAAAACTTTAAAATGGCAGTTACAACCAATTGAATAAAATAAAATAATAAATGTAAAACTGGTATTTTGCTATAATAATAAAAATTACTCAATAAATATAAACTTTTTGGATTTTTCACTAAGTGAATCACCAGTTACAACAAACACAATATGGTGAAGGCGCCGGGCACCATAGAAAAAAGTTGCCAAAACTAACACAAAAATATAATATCAAACTTTTGTTACTTAAAAGCTCCTACTTTGAAGTTTAGTATTGTATAAAAACAGTTACTTTGGCAACAATTTTTTGTTTTTATATAATTTAATATTTGATTCTTTCTTGTTTTTTTGTCAAAATATTTCAGTCATATTATAATTGAAAATAGCCTTAAAAAATATCCAAATGTAGAAATAAATGTAATTTTAGATATGTATGAATTTACTTTAATGATATTTGCAACTATATTATTTGATTCAAAATGTACTAGTAATGAAGTTAATTGATTGCCGAATTATTTGTAGAACTAGCAATATTGTTATTGTGTTATAATACTGAAAACCAAAGTAATGCCAAGTAATCATATTTTCAAAACTCTAAACAAACATAAATCAAAATATTGTTTAAATTAATTTGTCTGCAAATTAAAATGATCAAATTTCTATTAAGTTGAATAAAACATTTTAAAAACATTTATCACAAAAATAAAAACTTAATGAACTTGAAATTTGATTCACTAGCTTTGAGATTTTATAGCTTTTTAGTTTATTGTTTTTGTTTGATTTGCATTTAGATTATTATCAATAATTGTATCTAATACTTAATTAAATTAAATCTGTAGATTAATAAAGTTTAACTAATGAGAAGAATCACGTTCAATTTTATTGAATTTAAAATTTAAAATGTTATGTAATTTCTTAAAATTATATTATAACTTGCTGGTGTTTAGTCGTGCATGCACCTAGAATTGATCTATTTTGCCATCAATTGACAATTTTTTTCTTCTTAAATTTAGTTTTTGGTGTTTTTCTTATACAATTTTCTGTGTACATTAATTAGCGGTTTTTGAATGTTTTTATCTTTATAGCTCTGTGCCATATTGGTACCCAACTAGCACAATTAGTCGCGGAAACGTAGCGGCAACTGTCGTAGGAACTTTAAAGTGCTTTGCCACTAGCTATGGACACGTAGTAGAAACGTTTCAATTACGTGCGTGCGACCTAAATGGGGAATATTTTGTCGGTGACTGCAATGTAACGGCAACTTGCCTGGAAATTGTACGGCTACGTTTTAGGGACGTAGTGGTTACGTAGCGGCGTCGTCGCGACGTGGTAGCCGTGTCGAACATGTGGAGTTCTATTTTTTTTAACTTTTAATAGTGCTTGTTTTGTCTTGCAACAGACTTTGTTATTTTTTTGTTTCACTCCTACATAATCTTTGCCTAATTTACTTAAATGGAATACTTAGTAAAAAATAATAATATCCGATACAACTTGCACTCTAATTCCCGATGGTCTGAATTACAAAATTCAAACGAATGCTACTTTACTGATAAACATAAAGGTGCCAAGTTGAAATCAAACATGGCGCCATTTAAAATTGTATATTTATATTAAAATATTGTCTTTAAAATATTTAATGTCATGTGAAAATATAACACGTAGATACTAAAAACATTTTAAAATAATTATTTTGCAACTTTACGCATTCATTTGTTATATTTAGTGCAGAAATTATAACAAATTAACCATTTTCCAGTCATTATGACATATTTTGAAATAATATTGTTACAGATGTTGTCCATAAAGATGGCGAATTTTTGAAAAAGTATTTTTAAAGTGGTTATTACTAAAAAAAGCGACTTCAAAGTAATTTTCACTTAGCAATAGTGGACCGTAACTGTGAATGTGTAACATTAAAGTAATAATAACTACAACGTGCCAAATAGAACTACAATGTCACTTTAAAGTTCCCTGTGGGTCCTCACAGTACCATCTGGGACTTGAAACTCAAACTGGGTGGTTTTAACCTTACATTGCTTTTTCAACAAGTTTCAAGTACAACCACAACATAATGTTGAATTAAATTAATCTTGTTAATCTATCAGATAAACATCGGAAAATCTAAATTTTTAATGCTGCACTCAGCACAAATTTTTTGGTTAACTTTTTTAATTTTATAATATTATGCACCGCTTCTCAATATTGTCATATTGGGAACCGTATAGTCAAATCTACTTTATGGTGATTTTGAGAAGTGACACGGACTTTGTAGTAGCCTACAGCACAATTACATTCAACACTGCAGGTAACGACAACGTTATTGACACTAATATATATTACTTATAAGTTCTAGGCAGTTAAAGTTGAGCAGACGAGTTCAGCAATTGGCTTTTACCGTTCGACGGTCCGCATATGTTGGGCATGATTATGACCAAATTTGACGCTTTTTTTTCTGTCTATTTTGTCGCTTTTTTTTGAGAAAATAATAACATTAGTATACTAAAGTATTTGATTGTTTTTTGTTATGTATTGTCATGCTTTTGTAATTGAACATTTTGTTTGTAGACTTCTTAGTGTGGCTTTTATTTTGTTGCAAGCTGGCCTTAGAAAATATTTAGTTAGCTAAATATTTATCATTAGTTTTGTGAACTAATCTGTATTTTTCTTTTGCTGATGTTACAGCAAGATTGTTTGTAAAAACAAATGCTTTTTCCCCAATTGGACATTTTCTACTAATTCTTAAAGAACCTTTGTAGTTATGTCCAATACGATATCTTTGTAGACTGGCAGTTTCCGTAACGATATTTTGCAACTATTGTGAGAGTTTTCTTTTGGTTTCCTATAATTAAAGTTATTAAGAGCATTATTGATGTTAAAAGTGCCTAGAATTTTTAATTTGTTTTTGTTTTTTTATCATTTTAATAATTTTTTACAGCAATTGATAATTTTTTTTTTCAATGCCATATTGTTGATCTGACATAATTTTTTTTGTCTGGTTTCATTTCTATCATAAATTCGTAAAGTTTGTTGGTAGTGTTTAAGAGGCATATTGGTTTAAGTATTAAGTTGTAGAGTTTTTTTGTGTGTTTTTCCGGCAGGAAAGGATTGCTGCTTTAGCAGTTTATTAAGCATTTTTATTAGCTATTCATTTGTTATATGTTTTATGGTGGTATGTTATTTAAGCCAAAAAAAATTTAAGATTTTAGAAAATAGAAAGGTTGTGCCGGTTTATCTTTTACATAGATTGCACGTTTTTTTACTTTAGTAGGTTTTTTTAGGTGCTTGCTTTGAGGAAATAGTTTTTCTGCTATTTTTAGTTTGTTTTCTAAAGTTAAGCTAACAATTTTTGTTTTTTATTGCAATTTTGTTAGAAGACTCTTACTTGTTCTTGTTTAACTTACTGGTTCTGTAGAAAATATTGATTTTATCGATTTCAACCTTGCTTTATCTCTAGTCTTTGCGCATTTTTGTAAGCTTTTTTTTTATAGCATTTTTTTGGTATGTTATTGTGGATTTTTATCAATATGGTACGGTTTTGAATCTGCAAGTGCTTGCACGTAGGCTTATGTAACAGTAGACGTATATTTTTGAACGTCACCTTTTTTCACCAGTTTTTAGACCTTACTACATTTTAGAAAATTGGTTTCCCAGTTTGGTATTTTTTGAGGTTTAGTTTTGTTTTTGTTTTCTTGCTGGCAAAGTGTTTTTGTTTTATCTCCGGTAATGGTTCTACTTTCTACTTGTGGGTCTTTGCGTTAGTATTAATTAAGATAACAAAACCTCTTGGTCACGGCATTTGTGCATTTTTGAGTCAATATTTAGTTTTAGTTTATTAAATGTAATGTTCAGAGACAGGCAGCAATAGTACAGAATAAAACCCTGGCAAGATATCTTTCATGTTGTTCAACTTTCTTATTTTATCTTATTTTTATACAGCGTCAATATTTTCTTCAGTAGGTACATTTTTTTGACAAATTGATATGTTTGTTTCATTTGAAAAGTATGTAGTACAAAATATATCTACAATTTGACGGGCAGTTTGCTTAGATAGACGGTTATGTACGTCATAAAAGTCGTTTATGATTTTCAAAGTAAGTTTGGATAGGTTTGGAAACATTGTTCAATAATTTTTAAAATTTTACTGTGTATTTTTTAAAAAGTAAATCTAGTTTTAGAGTTAGCGTTACAATTTAATTTGCTATAAATTTTATAGGATAAAAAAAAACACATTTTTTACTTCTATGATATGATATACCATGTTTTTGGGTTTGATGAGACTTTTGGAATTACAACCTGTCAGTTCTATGCTAGAAAAAGATACTAAAATTATTAATTAATTTGTATTTATTAACTATGTAAAGATTCTATTAATAGAAAAGCACCTAAAAACGATGGCAGCAATAACGTGTTGATGCAAGAAACCTAGATGTACCGGGCCGACTCGAATAAAAGACATTAGAGTTGAATCAGCGCAAAGAAAAGAGAAAACAATTATTTTTTTGCGCTGCATTTTAAAATACTTTTTCCGCAAATTTGAATGTGAGTAAACAACTTTGAGCAAAATAGATTGATGACTAAAAAAAGAGACAAGATTAGTTTAAACTTTTGAATAAATTTTACTTGTTTGACAAGTAGTGCTAAAAAGTCCACATTGATAATTAAAATAATTTTGCTTATAAAATTTAGATTGTGCAATTTTTTAATAATAATAATAATAATAATAATTTTATTTAATCTACAAAGATTCAAAAACTGAACATAGGACAGTCTTAATTACAAAATATATAAGAAATAGAAATTACAAAGTACATACATAATTATAAACAGTGGTAAATTTAATAAAACACAATAAACATTAAAATAAGCAAAACTATAGATTACAGATTAGTATTTGGGCAATTCCATTTCAAACGAACCAGAGCTAGAGGGGGTGCGTTGAGAAACTTGCTTATGTATTTTTTTTTTTTAATTTCTATAACTTATTAGTAGTCCTATGATCGATATATGAGAGTATGAAATCCATAAAAAAAATTCTACAATTTTTTTTAGTTTTTTTGTCGATTTTTAACTTAATCGCATTTTTTGTTAAAAAACCGCAATTTTAACTCAAAAGATATAAATTTACTAATGAAATCAACCAGAATTTTTTTGTAGATTCCAAATCTAGCCCCATTTTAAGTCTATACCTTGTCTATAAGCCGCAAAAGCCATAAAACCATGTTTTTGTTCTTAGTGTCCTGTGCAAAAAGGAGCATTTTTTAAATTTTTTTTAACTGCCATAGTTGACGTATTTTGATGTAAATTAATTGAAAAATATAAATTTGTTCTGTGTATTTGGGTTTTAAGCGTCTAAAACTCAAAAAATCTGTAAAATAGGCCAATTCCTCAACATAAAATCTTACAAATGCACGTTTAGCCGCGCTCAGAGAAACAATACACCAAATATTATTAAAAAATTGAATTCTGGGGACAATTTTACATGGAAAATTGTCAGTGTTGTACTCATCGTCTATAGAAAAGTCCATCTAGAAAAAAAAAATTACTAAATTTTTAAGCAAAAAATGCGTTAAAAATTAATTATATTTTTATATTTACAAAAAATATTATAAACACACTGGTGTGGTTTAAAACCAGGCAGATTTATGTTTGAATGCCAAAAATAATAATAATTTTAAATTTTTGCGCCGATAGACCGAGTCTAAATTTGTGCCGCAGGCGCAAAAACTATCAAACAAAGAGTAAAATGGCCGAAAATTGGTTCAAGCAACATAAAATGTCTTTGTTAAACTTCTGAAATAAACTTAAAAAAATATATTTGGATTATATTAAAAAAAAAAAAAAATTAAAAAAAATATTTTTAAGTAAATTTTGAACAATTTTTTTTTTTCTAGATGGGTTTTTCTTTGCCAGATAAACACGACATTGACTATTTTCTATGTAGAATTGTTTGCAAAACTAAATTTTTCAATAATATTTAGTGTATAGTTTCTCTGAAAACTGTTAATGTGCATTTGTAAAAGTTTATGTTGAAAAATAGGCTTATTTTTGCAGTTTTTTCGAGTTTTAGACTTTTAAAACCCAAATACACAAAACAAATTTATATTTTCTAATTAATTTACATCAAAACACGTCAACTTTAGCAGTAAAAAAAAATAAAAAATGCTCCATTTTGCCCAGCCCACTGAGAACAAAAACATGGTTTTATGGCTTTTGCGGCTTATAGACAGGGTATAAACTTAGAGTGGGTAGATTTGGATTTTACGGAAAATTTCTGATTGATTTCATTAGTAAATTTATTTTTTTGAGATAAAATTGCGGTTTTTAAACATAAAATGCAGTTAAGTTAAAAAACGTCAAAAAAACTTAAAAAAATCGTAGAAATTTTTTTTATGGGTTTTATACCCTCATATACCGATCAAAGGACTACTAATATGTTATAGAAACTAAAAAAAATACATAAGCAAGTTTCTCAATGCACACCCCCCTAGCTCTGGTCCGTTTGAAATGGAATTGCCCATTTATAAATTTGTTAAAGCTATAAGAACATTTTTTTATTAAATAAAGTTTAAGCTCCTGTTTGAGTTTTAATAAATGCATTTTTTAAGAAGTTTGAAGAAAATGACGATCAAGTAAACAACTTCTACTTTTTTAGTGTTGATACTGGTGCAAACCTTTTTTATTTATAAAAAAAGTTTCGGCAAATAGAATCATTGGTTCATTTTTTGTTTAAGATGAGGCTGACAATGCGGTGGTTTTTAAATTTTGAGCAATACGTTGCAATGATTTGTAACTTTTTCACACCACAACTTGCTCACTTTTTTAGCATTTTAATGACAACAATCCACACAGCAATCTATGTCAACATTTTATTTTTATACAGGGTGTTTTTAAAACATGTGTCGAAAATAAAGGGTAGAATTTTTTGGCTAATTATAAGAAAAAAGTTTTTATTAACATGGTTTCGCAAACGCACCGTTTTCGAGATACAAGATTTTTATTTTTTTAAGATAAGAAAAAGTAGCAACATGATCACAAAACCTTTATTTTACGAAACTAAGCAATAACATAAAAAACAAAAAAAATTGAAAATTTAAATTAAAATTAATTCCAACCTACGTCTTAGTGACTGACGTACCCGTTCGAAAATGCTTGAAGTGTTTCGTAACGTAATGCAGGATGCAATAATGCAATTTCTTAGTTTTTTATCAGTATTAATTGATGTAGTGTGAACTAAACTTTTTAAGTGACCCTACAAAAAAAAAATCCAAAACATTTAGATCTGGAGACCAAGGAGACCAAGCCTGAGGGTCTCCTCGACATATCCAATGGTTTCTATACTGTTCATTTAAGAATTGATGAGCAACTAAACTAAAATGTGCAGGAGAACCATTGTGCATGAACCACATTTCGTTTCTTAATTGAACCAAAACGTCCTTTAAAAGTCCTGGCAGCTCTTTTTCAAGAAAATTACAATATGATTGACCAATTTGCCAAAACGGCAAAAAATATGAACCTATTAAATGGTTTCTTACAACACCGGAAAATGTTTACTGATGATGGCTTTCTATTAAGGCATGTAGATTTTTGTCGAACCATACAAGATTATTATGGAAGTTTATAATCGCATTGCAAGAAAAACCAATCTCACCCTTTATTTTCCGACACATGTTTTGAAACACCCTGTATATAAGGTAATTTATACCAAAAAGCAAAACATAAACTTTGTGTTTAAAATTGGATTCTGAACAAAAAATACAAAATAACTTTCATTTATTGCTTTGAAAAAAGTTTTTTGGTGACGCTATTGCCTTTGTACTTCTTAACAATTATAAAGGTTGCAATTTAAATACGATCTCTATAATAAGTCTTGAAAAAATGTAAAAAAAACAACTACGGCTCTGGTAACAGGGTAAGACGCAATTGAAAATTAAAATGTAAAAAAAAATTACAAATAACAATCAAAAAACCTATACTTGCACTTTAGGTAGTGAAGAGGATAAGTAGTTCAAGTAAATAAATAAATTAACTTACCAGTTAAGAGGCAAATATTTTAAAAAGAATGGTAAAAACCGAAAGTAGATGTGTTAAAAAAGATCACTTAATAAAAAATAGTCTTTATAACGACCGATTTTAGAAAAAAAATCTTCATTTTTTATTAAATAAATACCACAAACGTTTTATTTGCGCTTATTAGAATAATTTTTTTTAAATTATTATTTGTTTATTTTAGAAAAGGTTAAGTGAAAGAACAGATCCAGTCTAAACTCTAAAGTCTCTTGCAACTTTTGTGTGCAAAATAATTTACAAAAGAAGTACTAAAAGTTAAAAATAATGTAAAATGTATAAAAGTATAAAATAATGTAATAAGTAAAAAAAATATAAATAGAAACCTGTTTTTTGATATTGATGTATCCAAAAACATTTCTTTAGCAATGCGTTTACTTAAATATGTACTAGATTTTGATATTTCTATCAAAACTAACACTCAAATAAAAACCTGAAAAGTGACAGCTTGATTGAATTCATGAATTGTAATTTAATTTATTATGAATTGTTATGGTTGGCTGCATTAATATATGTAACAATGGTAAATTGACAACACAAGTAAAATGTTTCTGTTAAACTATAACTAAAATACTCCATTATAAAATGAATAATAAATTAATATTCTATCACAAACTTTTATAAGCATAAAGAAATGGCGGCAGTAACATTAAATTTAAAAGTACCATTAAACTGGTGCGCATTTTTTGGATTAATTCCAAAAATATCAAAATCAAAGCTGTTAGAAGCAAAACTGCGTTTTAAATTTACAATTTTATGCCTTCTTATTATATTTATTATCGCAATAATTTTAAAAATATATTTTTGCTTCTACATATACGCAGACAAAACTCAATGTGCTTTAGATTTTGGATGTACAATAATTGTACACATTGCAATTATTTCAATAATTTCTGGAAACTTTACATGGAATTTTAACGCATTAGAGAATATGCTAATAAATTTTAATAGAATTGATAATCATTTAAAGAAATTAAATATTAAAATTCCTAAAATTAAATGCGTGCCAGTACAATTTTACCTGCTTAATATATTTTATTTAACAATTTCTTTAAGCGATATTTATAACGGAAATGAATATGGAAATAATATTGGTATGCTGAATTGCATCGAACCACTATTAACTAATATTCAATTATATTTGTGGTCGGTATGGTTTATCACTCAAAGTTATATAATGGAATGCTTCAGAATAAGATTTAAATTGCTTAATATGTACTTTAGTTTAGAAAAAGTTAAACATTTTCATTGTGTAATGAAGTGTTATGATTTGCTCTATAAACTAATTGATTTACTTCAACAAATATTTCAATGGAATACTGTATTTGTACTATTATTTATGGTTCTTATGGTACTACTTATGATTAACAAAATTTTGAAAAATCCTGTTGATGATAGTGCTGACGAAATTATAATGCGACTTTTTTGGACCGCTTTTCCAGTTGTAAGTTGACTTTTAATTTATATTTTATATTAATAAACCAATTGTACGTTCTTCTTAATTTTTATTCATTTTACTTGAGATATTTATCATTTTTGTTCTCTTTGCAATTAATAATAATACAATACGGGTTGTAATATTTCTAACTATATTTTATTGATATAAATATATATATATATATATATATTACTAAAGAACATATTTATAACAACATTCTTACATTAATATAAAAATTGGTTGCTTTTTTTAACAAATTTGATAAATAAATAAATATTGCTTTTTTACTTCACTGTAGAAATGATTTCAATATGTTTAGTCAGTCGAGTTTAAGCAGTGAGAGTGTTCACATCGAAAGTGTTTTACATATGGAATATTTCAAAGTTTAAACAGATAAGCATAAAATTTATTAATAATTATTTTCTATATTAGTTAAATTACAAAAGTAAATGCCTTCTCATTAGTTGGGACTTTTTTACTAGTAAATTAAAGAATTCTCCAGCATGACCGGAGGGGGAGACAAGCCGCCGGACCCGGGTGATTTGTCCGCGGTGACCGCTATGAAGCAATCAGATGCTACAAATGCAAATAATAGCGGCAAGAAATATTTTGATATCTCTATAAAAGATAAATCAAATGACATTGGGCCATATATTATTTACGTTGAAAATAATTTAACTGAGACATATAAATTACATCTCATGCGAGTTGGGTTTGTTTTACATGCAATTAACAATGTCAAACACAACATAGTAAAATTAAATTCGTGTAAAGGTCATACTTAAAACTTACAAAATTGCTAATGATATAATAAACCATCCATTATTTAAAGAAAAAAATATGTTATCATATGTCCCCCGACATTTAGTTGAGAAACGTGGAGTAATTAAAGGTTTTAATACATTTTTTTTCGATGATTTTGTAAAATCACATATAGTGTGAACAGGTACTAAATATTTAAAAATTAAACCAAAAAAAAATCATGGTAGATGTTTCGATTTAATATATTCCTAGAGAAACAGCAGTTATTACTTTTTCTGGATCTTCTATCCCACCTTACGTTTATGTCTTGAGTGTACGATTTGAAGTTGAAGCGTACATACAACCGGTTTTGCAATGCTATAATTGTTTTAATTTTGGTCACATAAGCAAACACTGCTTCTTCTTCTTTTCTTCTTTCCATGCCTTATCCGTTGCGAATATTGGCGATCATCATGGCTATCTTCACTTTATCTACGGCTCCTCGGAACAGTTGTATTGAGGTCACTCCAAACCACTGGCGCAGATTTTTAAGCCAGGATATTCTTCTCCTCCCGGACCTCTCCTTCCCAGCACCTTTCCTTCCAGAATAAGTTGGAGTATTCTGTACCTTTCCTTGTGCCTCATAACATGCCCAAGGTATTCTAGTTTTCTATCTTTTACTGTAGTCATTATTTCTCGATCCTTCCCCACTCGCCGAAGAATCTCCTCGTTAGTTACATGATCTATCCACGTTACCTTCAGTATACGTCTGTAGGTCCACAACTCAAACGCTTCTAGCCTGCTTTCAAAATCCTTGGCAAGAGTCCAGGATTCTGCGCTATATAGAAAAATACGTAGCATCGTAGGATTCAAATTTTAAGTTGTAGAGTCAGGTCTGGACTGGTAAATATTTTTTTCATTTGTATGAATGCAGCTCTTGCTCTCTCAATTCTGCATTTTATTTCCACAGAATGGTCCCATTGTCCCATCTTTGTAAGACGCGTATGCACAAGCCCAACGATTATTTTGTTTTTCAAGATTAACAAATATTATATAATAATAATAATAATTAGTCTTTATTCATTACATTTTACATGTATATGAAAGGGCGAAGTTCAGCTTATTTGCTGCTCTTCCACTTAACCCTTAAATTTTACAAAAATTTTAGACTAAATTAATTTCCGCCCTGCAGCAACTACAGCTTTTTCATGTTTTCCATACTATTATAAATCCAGGTGTTATTTTGATTTACATGATAATATTCACTATACTTTCCAATTCTTATAATTTTGTTGAATAAAATATTTTATGTCAATATGACATTTACAAACAATAATATATAATATTGCAATGCATTCATTGTGGAATGTGCATAGTGACTCTCTTGGTTCGGGCCATTTTCCTCTCATAATAGAACTAAACAACTTTACTAACAATGATACAATATATTCTACTTCCAAGTGGAACTGTAGAAATGCAGACTGTCATTCTTACCAGCATTTTATTTCAGAAAAATTAGAAATAATTCTAAACTTTATTTGTAACAAGGACCGATATGAATTTTTTATTGACATTTTAAATGAAGCTGCCAACGCAAGTATGTGCTAATAAAAAAACCTTATATACCAAATATAAAAAAAACCCAAAATGGTGGGACGATGAATGTTATGACTTAGTAAAACGTCGAAGTGATAATATACAAATATATAAATTAAATCCATCACACCACAATTTTATTGAACTGAAAAAAATTTGTGCAACGGTTAAAAAAAACTTTTAAAAACAAAGCAAGACAATCCTGGATAAAATTTACAGAATCAATTAACAAATCAACTCCCATTGGCAATATTTGAAAAACAATTAAATGCTTGAAAAATAAAAACAGCAAATCAATAATCAATCATAACATTGACAATGAATTTGTAGAAAGAATGTTGGATTTAAATGCTCCTCAAAGTGTAATTCTGCAGCCACTTTATGTTGTTTATTATAACATTAGTAACAATAACAGTTTTTTTCTTAAACCCTTTTTGGTAGAAGAATTAGATAAAGCACTTAAATGCACTACAAATACTGCACCTGGTGAAGACTCATTTACATATGTTATGCTATCTAATTTACCACAAAATGCAAAGACTATTCTTCTTTAGGTTTTCCACCTTTGGTGGCTAGACAACGATTATATTCTTTTTCTTAAAGTGCCATACTCGCTACGAGTGTTTGGCGCTCCATTCGTTTGTGGTGCGCGATAATATTTCCACACAAACATACGGGACCTACAGTTTAGCGTGGAATCCAAACCACACCACTAGAAGGGTTTACTAGGCAAATACTTTGCTGGTTTGCTATTGCCTTGCAAAAGAGACGACCACATCGAAATATATTCGACAAATTAGATATTGCCGCTGCCGGGAATCGAACCCGGGCTGCCTGCACAACCGTCCTCGCAGTAGACCATTGTGCTACGGTTGCCTCAACGATTATATTGAAAAATTCAAATCAATTACGGTTATTTTTATAAAAAAACCTAACAAAGATCCACTATTAAAAGACTCTTATAGGCTAATTTCACTTATGTCATGTGTTCCAAAAACTTCTGAACGTATGATAAAAGTACGTCTTGCATGGTATTTAGAACATTACTCTTTACTGCCAAACCATATTTACGGATTTAGAGAAAAATTTGGTACGACTGCAGCAGTTTCAAAGCTGGTATGCAAAATTCAGAAAACGTTTGGTAGAAATGAACATTTACTCACATTTTTTGTGGATATTAAACGGGCCTACGATGTTTTAAATTTAAATATTTTGTTTGATAAATTTGTAAAACTAGGTATCCATCCAAAAGTAGCCAATAATATAATCTAACTATATAACGAACGCACAATTCACTTTAGAAATTTTCCTTTAAAAAAACGTATAATATACTCAGGGATACCACAAGGCTCAGTTATAGGTCCGATAATATTTAATATATACTGTTTTGATATTTCAGAATCAATAACTGGTAATGTAGGCATTATACAATATGCGGATGATCTTTGTTTATTTTCAAAACAGCATACGTATCAGTCGTGCATAGAAATTTTAAACTATATGATTCAGAAAATTAATACCTGGCTTAATCAGGAAAGTATGCAATTATTCCAAAATAAGTACGCTATTGTAATACATACCAGACACAGATTACCTGGTGTTAACCATTTAACACTAGATAACTTTGTGTTTCCGGTAAAACAATCTTTTAAATACTTAGGAATTACGCTTGATAAAACCTTATGATGGAATGAGTACATTAAAAATATTGCAGATAAATGTGAAAAGGGTATAAACTTACTTAGATCTTCAAATAAAACTTGGTGGGGTAGCGACCCGTATTTGTCTCTACATTTTTATAGAGCATACATAAGGACAATTAAGGGTTATGGTTAAGTTTTTTATGGAAGTGCATCCAATACCAATCTGTTTACTCGAGACCGCATTCAAAATAAAGCCATAAAAATATGAATAGGTGCAATAAAATCTTTTCCTAACGTAGCAATTTTAGCGGAGTCTCAAGAACCACCACTGGCTCTATGAAGAGACTATTTAGCTAACATATTTTTTTGCAAATTACAATCAAGAGGTAAAATAGAAGAAAACTTGTATGAAGTTAGCATAGAAAGCTTACACAATACATATTGGCTTAAGAAAAATACACCCCCTCTAGCAGAAGCTTTTCGATCAACTGTGCACTAATTATCTTTTATTAAAAAGGAAGAGAAACGTTACGAATATGAATTTGAATCATACATCAAGAAGATAAGATGTATAATACCTAATTTTGGTGAATAACAAGAATCTAATCAAGCAATTTTTAAGAAAATTACTTTAAGGTTTCAATACCCTTTACTTATATTTACTAATGGTTCAAAAACAGAGGCACAATCAGGAATTGCGTTTCATATACCGCATATAAATATATCATACTCGACTAAACTCTGTGGGTTTTCATCTATTTTCACATTGGAAGCTATTGCCATACAAAAAGCTTAAAGCTGGTGTTTAACTAACTTAAATTCAATATTAACATATTCTCACATAGTTATATGTTCTGATTTACTATCAGTTATAGAAGCACTTAACCACAATAAATGTAACAAAAAAACTAATATAGCTTTTATACGGCAGCTAATTCATTTTCTGAGTCAAGGCTCATTGTCGTATTCATGGAAATGAAATTGCAGACTATCTAGCAAAGTCTCCTGTGCAAGATGAAAATACCCCTATACCATATGTTGATTTAATAACAACCGCTAAAAATAGACTGCAATTATCTTAGACTAGAGAATATAATAATTATGCCTAACATTTAAACTCGCATTATTTTCCAACACACCCTACTCTTACCTCAAAACCATTATACATTTTCAAATACATGCGTAGCTGATATTATTCTTCATCAATAGTGCGACTAAAGCTAAAGCTTTCCAGCACATCTGTGCAAGATTTCTTAATGTGAATGTAATGAAAGCATTGATGATTTAAATCACATATTTTTTTCTTGTCATAAACTTTCTACACAAAGACAAACATTTATTAATGACCTTATGCAATTAAATCAGTTTTTTTCTCTAAACATAGTTTATCTACTTTGTATGATCAATATTAGATAGCATTATAAATTTTCTAATAAATTGCAAATAAAAATATAAATATAAATCTCCTTATGTAATCAACACCTTTGTAATTTTGACATTTAATCCGTGGTCTGTATTGTGATGTGTAAAAAAAGACGTTGTGACAGACCCCTCAACGTGAAGAGGACAAAAAAAAAACATGTTTATTTTATTTGGATTGATCATAAGACCTTTCAATTTGTGTCTGGCACAATTCCAAAAACAATTAAATTTGCTGGTGTCTCTGAAGAGACCTAGGCGGTTTAATGCTGTTTTTGGTTAAACTTTGGTAAACTTTTCAATAATCTCCAAAATGTGAGCGGTATTTTAAAGACTAAAGGTTATGAAACAAAATTTAAGCATTTTATACGTATTGATTAAACGTCTTGGCAAGATATATTGTCAAAAAACTACACTTCAGCATTGTGTTATAAATTATTATTGAATTTCTATTTTTTATTATGTATTTATGAATAATATTGATTAAAAAAAAACATCTAAACAAGTCTGTAAAAACAGTGCTTTAATGGCAAACTAAGCATGATTGATTTAGCTACTTTACCCTTTATTCTTATAAATATAAAATGATATTTCAATAAGAACAAAACAATAACATAAATATTCCATAATAAAGAGAATATTAAATAAAGATTAGACGTAACAATTGTTTATATCTGAAAAGAAATGACGACAGTAACATCAAACTTAAAAGTAATACTAAATTGGTGCGCGTTTCTAGGAATTATACCAAAAATAACGAACCAATCAATACTTAAAAAATCAAAACTACGTTTTATATTTACAATTATATTTTTAATCGTTGTATTTATTATTGCAATTGTTGCAAAATTATTTTTGTGCTTGTACATACAGAGAGATAAGACTGAAGTTGTTTTTGATTTTCTGTATACAATAGTTGTACACGTTTCAACCATAACAATAATTACAAAAAACTTTTATTTTAATTTTGAAGCAATAGAAGCATTGCTATTGAATTTTAACAAAATTGATAAGTGTTTCAACAAATTTAATATTAAAATTCCTGTAATTAAAAATGTATCAATATTTTTTTTTCTAATCAATATATTTTATCTGTCAGTATTTTTATACGATTTTGTTTATGAGGTTGGAATAGATACCGGTATCTTAAGTCATCTCGAGCCCATATTAACCATTATACAAATGTATTTATTCTCAATATGGTTTGTAGTTCAAAATTATATAATGGAATGCTTCAGATTAAGATTTAAATTGCTCAATTATTATTTTAATAAAAAAAGTTTGGAAGCTGTTAAAAATATAGATTGTGTAACAAAGTGTTATAATTTGATATACGAATCGTTCAATTTGATTTGTCAAATATTTCAATGGAATATGTTATTTGTGGAATTGTTCATGTTACTTATGGTTTTACTTATAATTAATATGATGTTAAAACTAGCAGATTACTCGTATAGTGTGGAAGACTTTGTAGTGGCATTTATTTGGACCCTATTTCCAGTTGTAAGTTGATATAAATAAGTTTGCACTTAGTTTAGAGATTTATATGTTCTTTTAAAAACACAAAGGTATTTTTATAAACATGTGTATTAACCAACAATTGCAGCATTGATAGTGATTTAGCAGCCAGATCTAAATTTTATTATTATGATTTTAAAAAAAAACTCTAAAATGTTGTTAAAAAAAATAATATTATTGATCAATTGCACAATAACATAACACATTTTAGTTCTATTTAATTCAATCAGGTTAAATTCTAATAGTTATAATTGTGTTAGAACGTAAGATGAAAATAAAATAAATAATTCAGATACATTTTGTTTAACAAAATACAATAAAAAAACATTTAATACTTGCAAGTTGCAAAAATGTTTGAAGTTTTAACAATATAAAACGTAAGTTTAGAAAAACGCAAACAATAGAATTATGTTAAAAATAAAAAAAAAAACTTTTTTTTTTAATTTTTTGTTTTTTTATTTGCTTTACATTAGTTTTTGAACAATTTTTAATCAATTTACACAACAATTTGGTGTTTTAATTTTTTTTTGCGGCAAATGACTTTTGGGCAAGTTTTTGTCTAAAATTTTTTAATAATTTTTTTTATTTTTAAAGACATTTTGTTATTTTTGAAACTTTATAACATATTCAACACTTTATGGCCAGATTTTAACGCTTACTAACAATATTTTAAGTAAAGCTTTTTTTAACAATTTAATGTCGGTTGTTTGACAATTTATAACTAAATTTTAGTTCCAATTAACAATTTCTTTTAGATAATTTATTGCTGGATTTTGAAATTTTGTAATTTGCATAATTTTTTTTAAATTTTTTAGCAGTATATTGCAAAATCTTGTTGCTTTCTAACATTATTGTTCAACGTTTCAGAAAGGATTTTAATCGTTTTTGGTCAAATTTTGTTTTTTTTAAGATTTTTACATTTTAAGACTAAATTTTTATTTTTGATTTTAATTAGAAATTTTATTTTTTAAATGTTTTTAGTCAATTTTGTTTTTATAATATTGTATATCCAGATTTTGTTGTTTTTGACATTTTGTAATAAAAAATTTGCATTTTTTAACAGTTTTTAGCTGAATATTAGTTCTTTTTGAAAATATTTTAATTTTCTATAGGCGGCTTTTGCTATTTTTGACTATTTAGGAATAGATTCTTTTCATTTTTTTAACAATTTATGGCCGGATTTTTGATATTTTTAAAAATATTTAGAAATATTATTACCGTATTTGCTACTTTTAAAATTTTATAAAAGAAATTACAATTTTCAACGGTATATGACCGTAATTTAATTTTTTTATTAAAGTTTTAAAACCGGATTTTGTTAATTTTGCGTTTTATAAATAAAGCTTTGCATTTTTTACCAATTTATGACTAGATTTGAATTTTTTCTAACATAATTTTGATATTTTATGACAAAATTTTGTTATTTTTAACATTTTTTTAGGAGAATTTTGCATTTTCCAACAGTTTATAGCCCAAATTTAGTATTTTTTTTCAATATTTGTATATTCATAATTGGATTTTGATGTTTTTAAAATTTTAATTTTTTTTAACACTTTTTAATAGTTTGCGGTTAGATTTTTGTGTTTTTTAACAATATAAACGGTGAGATAACTCAGTTACAGAACGGTAGCGAAGCACGCTGACAGACATAACTGAAATAATAACTTGCTTTTTATCCACCAGGTGATTTGGAAGTCACCTAATAAGCCTCATAAGGTCTCATCAAACGCCTTCAAACAAGTTGTAAAACTTCTAGGGCGATGTAAAAAGCTGTAAATATTTAATTGATTTTGTTATTTTTGACATATTAAACTTGTTCATAATTTCAAGAACGGTTGAATGTTTTGTAAAAAAACAATTTTTAATTTGCTAATAACATTTTTTGACAATTTAGTTGTGATAACATTTTGAGCAAGCGGTACGCTATTTTAACAAAAATGTGCATTTTTTTTGTTGACTACATTTTTCTAATTTTTTTAATCACACTTGATATGCATTTTTTTTGTGTAAAAATTTTGGAATTTTGTTTGTCCACAACCCAAAGTTGCGGTTTTAAATTTTTGTAATAAAACATTACTTTAATTTGACAATTTTGACTGCAGTTCTTTATTCTACAACAATGGCTGCGTCTAAAATGACTCATCAGTTGCAGGTGCTGTGTTTTAATCAGAGATAAGCAGCAGAGTCTCTCTGAACGGTTTAATTTCTGATATAAAGGATAAAGACTTTTATTACTATGAAGTAAACCTACACGGTTTTTCACCAACTAAAACTTAAATTTAAACAGTTTAGAATGCTATTACTAAACGACCAGATAGATTTAAAATATTTTCAATTTTGTTAGTGTTTTTTACTAAGATTTTTCATATTTTACAGATAGATTTTGTTATTTTGAGGTTTGATATAAATTTTTACACTTTTGAGTTTGAAGAATTTTTGTGTTTTCTGATTTTGGTTTTTTTAACAGTATTTTTGATATTTCAAAAATGGATTTTGCTATTTTTGCAATTTTCTGACAATTTTCACACTTTTTAAGAGTTTATAGCCAAATATTGATGTATTTAGTAAAGTTTTTAGTAATTTCTAATAAATTATAAATAACATTTAATATAAACTATTTAGTTTGTGACATAAATATAAATTGTCCTCAAACGTTCAACACAATTTTATGTGCTAAACTAATGCGAGATACAATCTGTGCGCTTTTTTAATCTTTATCAATACAAACATACATACCTAGTTAAGCCGTTTGTTTTTGGGTTAGGCGCAGGTTTTATTAATATAAACAAAACATATATTTTTATAAATAATAAAATACAATTTACAATATTATTTATTTACATTAATTTTATACTTACATTACAATTTCTGACAACTAATTCAAAGCCAAATTTTATTATGTTCAACATTTTATAAACAGAATGTTGTAGTTTCTAAACGTTCTATAACGGATTTTTAATTTTTAACTTTTTACGACACTGTCAAAGTTTGCGGAAAATGTAAAGCAAAACACAAATTAGGTTATGTAAATTGCTTTATTGCTTCTTAAAATATTCTTTTGTTTAAATCTATACACTTTTGCTTCTGATGAAATCAATCTTCAAAACAATTTTGCCACTCTGAGCAAGGTACCTCCAAAACAATTGATTTAAATGCTTCAACGGCCTCTTCAGGCGATGAAAAGCATGACCCGTTTTTCCAAAGAAACAAGCAATCATTCTTTTTGAAACGCTTTGTGAACGCATCACTTTTGTGGGTTTAGGTTCATTTTAAAACACCAAAGCTTCCTGACATGCAAATTATAGTGCAAAATCGTATGTATTTGTTTTGCTGCAATGCCTAAGGATCTCACTATAAGTTACTTGCCGATGTATCTTTGCAAAGATCGTCATCAAACGTTAGTCTTCCACGCTTGAGTTTTGCAAACCATTTGTAAACCATAGTTTTAGATAGTGCTTTATTCTTAAATAACAAATTAAGTTTTGTAGTCACATTGCTGCGGTGTTAAACCGTATCGAACAATATAACAAATCATCACTCGGAAGTCACGATTTGAAATTTCTATTTTTCAAACAATTATTACTCTCGTTAAATTTTGTTGAAACGAAACCGAGCAGTTTGAAATCGAACTGTTAACTGAATTATAGGTGAAAAACTTTAAATGTTACAAATATGACAATCGCTGAACGCTAGCAATACAAGCAGTACTAGATTTCGGAAACTTTAACAGTGCCACTCGTAAGCATAATATAGATAGGATTTTTATGTGCACATAAACAGATAACAAATATACCAAGGGCTGTATCAAAACTGTCCCTGCTATCCACAGGTTATCCAAACAAACTTCAAAGACGACCAGTTTTTGATGGATGTGAGAGTCAAAATAAAAATTGCATTATTATTGCGACAAGTTTAAGACTGAAAAACCCATTTTTATTTAGTATTTAAAAATAGTAATTTTTGCCACTTCAAATTTAAAATTAGTAAATGTGCTCATACGAGAAAAACTTCATTACCGCACCGATGAAAAATCAGTACAAATGTAGAACAAACGTAGGAATGATTAATCAATAAAATTTATACTTTAAAATTACAAAACGTTAACAAATTATTGGCAAAACATTTTAGTGAAGATTTTAAGACGCTTAAAAACTTACGATTTGATTTTGCTATACCTGAAGACTTAAAATTTGAATATGATACTTCTGAAACATAACAGTTTTTTTTTAGTGATTTTTAAAGGATTTAATTTTACTAATTTTTAAGATAACTAAAAAAAAAACGGACATAAAGATTGCGTTCTACAAAGTTTTTTTTTTCAATTACACTAATTCAATGTTTTGTTGACTTTATTTGCAAAATTATAAAAGACAAAAAAATAATTATTTTTTAACATAATTTTTTATGAATAAGATTGTCCTATTGTGGGATTTTTTATAAATCAGTTTTAATTTAAAACCGCCCATCTCTACATGTTGGGTGCAAAACCGGCAATCTTCAATTTTTATTATTAAATTGTTTTACTTAATTTTTTTAATAGATTCTAAGGTTTCCATGCATTCTAAGTTATATAGTCGGTAGACTTTAGTCTAAAACAAAAACCCTACATATATCTTGTTTAGTACTAAAAAAAATTAAAAAAAAAATTGTGTCTTTGAAAATTTTGCTTAAGTGGAGAATGCTGCTAGTTTTGCATCATAACCCTTATTTCTAACAATATTTTAATGTTTCAAAGTTAGGTTTTTGACATTCTATAAATAAAATTTTGCATTTTTAAACCAATAAACAACGGATTTTAATGACGTTTAAAAATATTTTAATGTTTAATGACCGCAGTTACTTTGATTTTTTTAATAGAATTTGGTGCTTTTCAACAGTTTATGGCCCGATTTTAGCTATTATAGAAAGAGCTAAAATCCGGCCATATAGTGTATATAGTGTATCAAAGGTAAAATAGGTTTTAAAATTAACATTGTTTAAGGAAATTTTAAAGTTGACTGTGTGATTACTGTCAAGTGTTAAGGGTTATGGCGTTATCATGTAAAACTTAGGTTAATTTTTTTAGAGCCAAAACAGATGGTTTTCTTAGAACTAAGCAAAAAACTTTATTTTAATTTTTCATATAGATGCAGTTTGCTATTTTTGAGATTTTATGAGTATAATTTTACATTTTTCAACAGTTTTATGGTTACTTTTCGTTAATATTTTGATGTTTTTTAATTTTTATGAAAAAAAAACTTTTGCTATTTTTTAAAATATTTTATTATTTTATAGTAAGATTTTATTTAAAGAAAAAACATTTTTTAAAAGTTTATGGTCTATGTTTGGTATTTTCTCTCAATATTTAAAAATTATGTTCAGATTTTACTATTTTTACCATTTTATAAATAAATTTTTACACTTTTTAACAGTTTATACCCAAATTTTATAGCAATAAGTATGGAATATAAAATTAGACAGTGAGTCTGAACTAAAACTAATCAAGTAGTTGCACTCAAAATTTTCTTTCTAATTTGAAATCTACATACTTTCAGCATAATTTTTAAATAAAAATAATAAAAATTGTTAGAGGATTAAAAAATATATTTAAATTTATTTTTTTTGCTTAATAACTCTTTTAGTAATATAGATATACCAAATAGAATTTTTTTAATTAGTACTTAATAAAACTTTGTTGCATATATCATAACAAGTTTGCAAGATACTCCTTTTGTTAACTTTTTGCAAAACTGTTAAAGAAATAAATATAGCTTGAACATTAAGGGTGAATAAATTTAGATTTTACATCTCTTTTTAAAATGATCACACGAGACTTATATAATCAATACGTATACACCACCATTTTGATGCAGAAAGTTGCACATGTTTTTGCGATCTTCAAAATTTGCAATTTTTAGGACCAGAAAAAGCGCTCTCACCCTATGTCCCATATGTATTAATTTTATAAGTCTTGTGTGATCACTTTAAAAAGAGATTAGACACAAAGAAATCTAGACCTCGTGGATCAAATTTTGTTAAGATTTGACAAAGTTAGAACGGTTTAAAGAAAACAAAATTTTGCCATTTTGCTAAATTTACGGTTTTTTTAGAATAATGTTTGAAGCTTAATATATAAAAATGACTGCCACAATATTAAACATAAAAATATGGGTTTTAAAGTTCATGTAATAAGGAATAATTTGAGCCATCGCAAACCTTTTTATCTTTTTTTAAAAGCCCAAAAATTAAGATACAAAATATGCTAAAAAAGACGTTTTATTATAAAATTTCTGACCTTCAAATGTGTGTCATTTTGAACAGGCGTTATTCTAAGGTCTAAAATTTTAGAAATTTCATATGTTTCATCCATATTTTGATCCCTGAAAATTTGAGCAAAATTGAAGAAGTCGACTTTTTCATTGGTCGAAAAGTAATGGAATTACCTAGAATCTAAACTTGTCAGTAAACAGTAAAATTCTCTATTGTGCCAATGTTTGTAAATTAAATGTTTGCTAGAAAATTGGAGTTTGACAACTCGGTGAAGTGGGAGTAATTTTGGTCCAGCTGTTGGATTACAAGGTTTTAAGCCAGCTTCTTGATATTTTTGACAAACTGTCCACACACTTACAGCTGTACGTAATTGGTTTTTGATTTTTACTGAAGTCACATGACGATTACAAAAAGTAGTACGAACAATAAACTGGTCATCAATAACAGTTGTTTTTTTGTTTCCTGCCAGATCCCGGCTTCTAAGTATTTCTGCCGCTTTTCCTAAACCGCCCAAGTGCTCTTTGGACGGTAGAAAAACTGACATAAAAGAATTTGAACATAAACCGCAGGCTTTTTCTATCTGCCACAAGAGCAACAGCTTTTGCACAATTTTTACCACTTAGAACTATAATCAACACATCAATCTGCCCTGAAAATGACAGTTTATCAAAAACAAACAAGTTAACCTAGTAGCCACCTTGATCCATTGTACATAATGTCGATTGAGCAATAGGTAGTAGAAAACGCTTATTTAAATTATTTTTTTTACTGATTAATGTTTATTAAATAAACTGATACTATGAAGTACTATATATTGTTATATTTTACATCCTGATGGTCTTTTTGATTGTGAAACACTTAAAGTAAAAAAAATTACCCGTTTTTTTTGCAATAAATTACTCAATGATCCGGTTTTTTTGCACCAAATAGTCCAGGAAAAATAGACATTAACCCCGAAATAATTTGCTACAGGCTAAATTTTTGCACGTACCTTAGTATTGCGGCTTTCAATAATATGTGAGAGTTCCCCATCGATGTGGCTACCGCGACCTGAGTTTTTGCGAGGTCAAAGGTCGCAAAAAACAGTTTTTTGCAAATATCTGGAGAACGATAAGATTTATCGGAAAAAATATAGAAAGCTAATTTGTAGCTGAAGCAATTGCCTTTATTAAAAGTTATCTAAAAGTTTTTTTGTACGGGCAACCAAAGACAAGATAAGGCGTCCCAAAAAACATAAAACGTAGAATAATTACTTCACACCAGCAAATATAGACAGATCTTATGATATGATAATGTATAATTAATTTTTATTCAATAGGTACTTTCATGGTTTTTTTTTTATTACAGAAGCATATGTTTTTACAGTAAGGCTTTTTCAAATTTCAATTTTCTTCGGATTCGGATTCCGACTGCTCCGTCTCCAATGTTTGGATAAGAAAAGACGATGGATCTATGTTTTCATAGATATCTTCTTTATTGATGTCTACTTGTATTGCTTTCAAACAAGTTTGGCCATGACATTGGCTGCAAGCAACCAAATAGTTCAAACCTGCTTTTTGGCATCCACAAGTTGAACCACAGCTTTTTTTGCAGTTACAGAATACCGCATTGAGTAAAACATCAGGAGCATACTGTACCCACAGCTTTGCTGTTGGATCACGATATTCATATTCTTGAAGCTTTTCATTCAACTTGCGGAGTACAAACTCGGCTTTTTCATCACCATTATCAATATCATCATATGATAGGGTACCATTAATTACGCTTTCAATCCTGGTTCAAAGAATATCATCAGTCTCCTCATCGACGTTGATTTTTTTTAGCATAATTTTGGCCAAAGCAAGATGTACCTCTGACTGCTCTAGCGTAGGCATGACCGTTCAGCATTTTATCTACAGAATTGGGTGCGTAAATGACTGACAAAACTTCTTTGAGTCTACTGCCTTGCATTATGAAGCCAACAGCTCCAAGGAAAGACAATTATAAATGAAATTTTCCAAGTATGACAATAATTTTTGATAATTCTGAGTTTGGAGATGCTGCAGCAACAATTTCTTTGGCTTTGGCAAACAAGGATTGATCTAAAGTTATAATGCATATACTGTGACCCTGACTTTTAGTTTTTTATATGGCACACAACAAAGTCGTATAAACTGTGCTGTTATTACTAGCTGGATGATTAATAAATGGCAAAAAGAGGACTCGAGACATTTCCAACTGGAATTTTTTTAAATAAATTTTAAATATTTTTTCTTTCCATTCTTCTCTGTAGCTGTTTCTCCGCAAACAATGCACAAATTTTCGAATGAAAAATAGCTATTGCTAGATCTTGTTCGAGCACGAGGTGGACTCATAGATGTGCTCGCTTCTTCAGTATCTCTTTGTCGCTTATATGAAACAATACTGCTCTTGCAAGTATATTCTTTTTGGCACTCACGATGAACAGTCATAGATTGTTTGTTTTTTAAATAACCAATTTTTCCATCGTCTCTAGCAACACTTGACTCAAACAACGTTTTTATTCCACGTTCAAAACTGCAAATATCACCGCCCGACAACGACTCATCACAAACAAAACAAATTCTTTCCATTATTTTTCAACCGCTTTTAATATTTGAATTTCTTTGAAATACGTCCGTGCACTGCGGATCATTGCTTGGAACTAACTACCTAGCAGCGGTCGGGGCCCTATGCCCACATTCCTCTGCTTTAACTAATACCTGCAATAGCCAAGGTAGTAAAACTGAGGGAAATAACAAAAGAGTCGACGGCAGATGTTTTACAAGGTCTTTATACGAACTGGGGGCACAGCATTCCTCAACTAATTTTTTTTTGCGACTGTATTTAGTATCATCGTACATATACTCATATTTTCTTCAATCAATAAATTCTCTATCTCGTCTATAGTTGCCCGTACAAAAAACTTCTAGATAACTTTTTATAGGTAATTGCCTCAGCTACAAATTAGCTTTCTATATTTTTTCCGATAAATCTTATCGTTCTCCAGATATTTGCAAGAAACTGTTTTTCGTGACCTTTGACATCGCAAAAACTCAGGTCGCGGCATACACATCGATGGGGAACTTTAACATATTATTGAGAGCCACCATACAAAAGTCCATTCAAAAATTTAGCCTGTAACAAATTTTTTTGGAGTTAGTCCCTTTTTTGTCTATTTTTCCTGGATTAAATGTTTATTTGTTAGTTGTGAACATTGGCGCAGTTGTATTACTTGTGTGATTTAAAAAACCTACATACTTTATGTTTGCAACATAATACCAGCGCAAACTGTTGCTAATTTTAAACTAGTTGCAATCGTTTTTTTCAAAAAAACTAATATTTAACTAACTACAAAGTTGACCTACATTTTATAATTTTTTTGACAATTTAACTCTTTTACATCTTATTGTACCGTTTCTAACGGAGATTGAAAATTACCATATCTATTTTAAATTTTTGATAAAGAAAAGTAATTCAAATTTTCATTCTCTTTAAAGTTTTAGCGTTTCTCACTTTATCTGACCAAAGTTTTTTAATACATTTCAGTAATACCACATTTCAAATTCTAGATTTTTATTGAAAATAATTAGAATCTAAACATTCTTACTCTTAATTTTAAATAGATGTCTATGTTATTTACTTATGTGCCAAAGTATTTTTTTAAACTTAAGCAGCAATATTAAGCGTTTTTGAAACTACCATAAACTTAGTTTTGTTTATTTTAAGATTTTATTTGCTACAGCTTCTGTTTATATGTTTAACCAGTCGTTGAAAGTCTTTAATGTTAGTTGCTAAGATACCTTATCGGATGTTATTCAGTACCGTGTATACTTACTCCAGCATCTTTTTTATCTATGGTGGTATAACAGTTTCAACAAAGCGCATTCACATATTTTGTTTTTTTTTACAGATTTTGGATCTAATATAGATTTTTGATAATAAGTAAATCTGTGATATTTAGATTTTGTTTAACAGTTTCTTAGCGGATTTTGTCTAAAGTTTTTTTAGAAGTATATGAAGCACATACAGATTTATATCTAGACATCTTCAAAATAATACAATTAGCTCGTATAGAACTAAGTGTCACCTGTCTGCTTTTTCAAAAAATTATAGATTTGGTTGTAAATTATTTTTAGAAATAATTTAGAGCATGGTACATAAGGTTCTGAACAGTCATTGGCATTTTTTTTTTGAAATACCTATAAAGATCAAAAGGAGCTATTTTTTGGGGAATCAAACTTATCATGTAAATTGAATTGAATAGTTCTATCAGAATATTGATTGTTTTGTTTTAACGATTAGCAAGTAAAAATGTTTGATTTACTTCAGAATTTTAAAACTTTTTTGCAACAATATCTGCATTATATGAAGAACGTTTAGCTTGGTAGAGTATGCTAGTTGAATTGAAATGCATTTATTTTAAATATCCCCAATTTTACCTGATTCGCATTTACTAAAAATTGAAAAAAAAAAGTTTTACAAATACAAAAAGTGACTTTACTCTAAAAGCTTTCTAACATTTTTTTTTAACTTTTGTCTTAAAATACTCGTCCCAGATTTACACGGTGGTATGAATTTAGGAGGTTTAAATTTTGATAACTTTGTTGCATAAATCTGACTGAATTTGCTAAACAACGTTTGTTATATTAACTTTGAGTGCATCAATTGTTGCTTTATTTGCATTGACCTGCAATTTATGATTAAAAAATACATTACAAGAGTTAAGTTGCACAATTTGCTCAAATCGCTCGTGCAGAAAGTCTATCGTGGTATGCGGTATGAACGTAGCGTTGCTTGTTAAAACCACATGTTATTGGTATCTATATCATTAGTTTAGGCCACAAAAAGTTGTTTATCGACGGTCTGTAGCGTTTACCATAGACGATTATAGCAATGTCAATTTTATTTTAAACAAAAATTTATTTGCTGCTGGTGTATCATGTATGTTTTGTGCAATTTTGCTTATTCACATATCTATTTATATAAGAATTAGCTTTGTGGCTAAAAATATTTCCTTTTTTTTTGGATTCAAATTTGGTCATTAAACGTCAAATAGTTGATTGGCAAAACGACAAAAATTGCAGAATATTTTTTAAACAGAGCCACTGATTTTGATAATTTGCAAACTTTATTCAACGTTATAACCTATTATAATAATTTGCCATGCATTACTAAACAATTTACAACAAATTTGAATGATCATACTATAACGACATGGCTGCTAGAACCTTACAAATTTTGTGCGTCTCATTAATGATTTACCAAATCATCTAATATATAGCTGTTTAGTAATGTATGCAGATGACACTACTGTAACAATTGAAGCATCTACAATAGACTTAACTACTTAAAACTAAAAACATAATAAGTAGGTTTAAAACTGGGTGTGCGACAAACAAGTTGATTGAATTTACTTAAATCGTCATCCATAAAAATTTTAACTGTTTGTGAAATATAAAATTGTCTTTATGGTACCTGTAATAAAATACAAACATAAAAATACCACTACATCAGCTAGTGATCATTTTATAACCTAATACAATACAATCCTTTTTAAAAAGTCATCAAAATGAGCAACAAGTTAACTTTCAATAATTTGCAAAACAAACAACAAGTATAAGATTTACAATAAATAATTTTAATAAGTGTAGCAGTAACAGAACGTTTGATAATTATTGTTACAAGCGGGAATTTTTAACTCAAAAAATCTTCTAAATTAGCTGTATAATAATTGCTCTTAAAGTTTAGACACACATTTTAACAAAAAAAATAAAATAATTTAACTTCAAAACTCAATAAACAATTATAAATTTTCATATATTGTTTTCTCTACAAAATTAAATTGGGTAAAATATTATCAAAATATCGTGCTTTTTATCAAATTAAATCATAAGTCAATATTGTCAATAATAATAAACCATCAGATGCTGTCTGACAAATTAATAAAAGGCTATTAGTAAAATATTAAATGAATGAATATTAAATACAAACATACTTTGTAATCTAACATTAATTAATTCGAGACTTAATATTAATTCAGTCGTTTCTAAAATGAAGACATTAGCAGACAAGATACATCCACTATTAATAATATGTGGATTTTTATACATCTTACCATTTTACAACAAGCAAACAAACAAAATTTTAATAAATCGCTTCTATAGCGCTTTTATATTAATAATCTATTCAGCATTGTCAGTAAACCCTGTATACAGTCGTTATCAAGTAAATTCTGATATTATAGAATTTATTTTAACTAATTCTATTTGGTTACTAATTGCATTTTCAAATATTTTATTGATTCAAAATGTTACTGATAAACGTTACCAACAACTTTTTAGTTTTATCAACAAAATTGATTCTGTTGAAAAATCGATTGTTAATTTTAACATTTTTTTTATTATATATAATGTTATTTTTGTTATAATTGCAAGTTATAACGTTTATGATTCGTTTCTTGGTATCACTTTTCTAGGAATTCTGTACAAGTTAAGTCCGGTATTACATATGTATTACGTTTTTATAAAAATAATGTTACAAACCGTAATATTATTTAGTTTGAAGAAAAGAATTAACTGTATTAATTTGTTTTTAATCAGTTTTGATTCTCAAATACTTACTTTTGATAAAAGTATTACATCAAAAGTGTATAATATTGCGACAATGTATGATACTTTATGTGATGTAGCGGAAATTTTTAACGAATTGTATGGTTGGCAGAGTTTATTGATGGTGTTTTATATAGTTTTGCGTACATTGAATACGATTTCAATTTTTATATTTACTGATGCAGGAGAAGTAATCAATAGGATTCAATCATATATTACTTGGACTATATCTATGCAAGTAAGTTTTTTAGTACTTTATAAGAATATAAATTTTAGTTAAAGTAAATAAACTGTATTTTTTAAATCCTAATACAAATTTACATCAAACAGTAATGTAGTAAAGCAAATTAATCAAATTATAGTCAACATTGTCATAAATAATAAGCCGTCATGCAGCATTTATTTTTTTTATAGACAAAGAAATATTACAAAACAATAATAAAATAATAAATGACCAAACAATTTTTTATATTATAAATATTAAATAAAAACCCATTTTGTATCCAACATTACTCAATATCAATTCAGTCGTTTCTAAAATGAAGACAATAGCAAACAACATACAACCACTATTAACATTATGTGGATATTTAAGTATTCTACCATTTTACAACAAAAAAACAGAAAAATTCTCAACAAATTCCTTCTATAGCAATATTATATCTATAATTTATATAATGGTGTCAATAATTTCTGTATACATACGTTATCGACTAAGTTCTAATGTTTTGGAAGTTATTACAACTAGTTCCAATTGGTTACTTATTGGATTTTCAAATCTTTTATTGATTCAAAATGTTACTGATAAACGCTACCAGCAACTGTTCAATTTGTTCAACAAAATTGATAACTTAAAAATATCAAAAAAAATTGCTTACTTCAACACATTTTTCTTTATATCTAATGTTATTTTTATTATATTAACAATTTATAATATATACGGTTCACTTGTTGGTTACAGTTTTTTGGAAACATTACCCAAATTCAGTCAGGTATTACATATGTATTATATATATATTAAAGTAATGCTACAGACAGTACTGTTGATTTGTTTGAAAAAAAGAATAAATTGTATTAATTTGTTTTTAAATAATGTTGATAATCATGTATTTATTGTTGATAAAAATACTTCAATAAATGTGGATAATATTGGGATAATGTATGATGCTTTAAGTGATGTGGTAGATATCTTTAACGAATTGTATGGTTGGCAGAATTTATTGATGGTGTTTTACACAGTTTTGCGTACATTGATTTCAATTTCAATATTTTTTTTTTCAAATCATGAAGAATTAATGGATAGAGTTCAAGCATATATCTCTTGGACTGTAACGATGCATGTAAGTTTTTTTTATTATTTGATTAGAATTATAATTTTAACTATTAATTAATTTATTGATAGATATATTATGGTGCCAATGGGTTGGTTTGCTTGATTTTAGTTTTTCTTTAAAACTGACTTTAAGGCTTCAGATTTTTGTAAAATTTATTTTTATTTTTTTTATTGTGTTTTTTTTTTAAATGTATGTACAAAAATTTTTACTGTTTGTAAAAAAAAGAATTAACTAATGGCTTTAAATAGTGGGAAATATATTAAATCTATTTAGTCCGACGTTACTTGTTTGTTAAAAATTTTCAATTCTTCTAATAAATTTAATTTAAGTTTTTTTTGTAAATTATGTAGAATTTTTACGTCTTCCAGTTTTGGAAAAGTATATTAATGATCTTGAACGTGATTGGCAAACGTTAAATCTGATTCATTATTTTGAAATGATTTTTAATGTTCTTTTAACCGGGTAATGAAATTGCTGTTTGTTTGTTTTATATATACGCATGTGCAATGTTAATTTATATACTGTCAATTTTCTAAGTTTGTCCGTTTTTTGGATGCGTTAAATAATATATATAGAGAAACAAGAGGTATCGACTGCGTGAACACGTGTTTTTGGTGCGGCCGACAATCAATTCGTTAAACACGAGCATTATCGCCAAATCAAAAGCGAAAGATAAAAAACGTAACGTGAAATATAAAGGGCAGTGGAATATAAATAAAAAATAGTGAAAAAGTGGTAGGAAGACGATTAAATAAGACTAAACAATATATAAAATGGAAGATAGTGAGGAAGAGAGAAATAAATAGAAGAATCAAGTGTGTCAGAAGAAGACGGGTGTATCCCGAGTCAAGAACAGCGTGGCCCGGCTAAACAATAATAGTGGAAGAGTGACGGATACATACCAAGCGTCGAGTGCTACGAGAAAACAGGTGTAACAATGAAACATATAATCTACAATCTATGGTGCAGTAGTAGTAGCAATTAGTGAAAAAGAAAAATTTATACATTATACAAATATATAAAAATAAAACAATATAAAATAAATAACAAGCTAAAAAACATAGATCAAAGATTAAAAAAACATAACAAAATAAATAAAATAAGAAAGTAAAAGAAGTGAATCCACAAAAAAGAAAAGAACAGAATATACACAATCACCGAACATAAAACAAACAATATAAATAATAAAACAACAAAAGAAATTAAAATAATAAATAGAAATTAATAAAAATAATAACTGATAATAAAACAACAATTACCCGAAATAAAAATTAATAATAAGAAGGAATATAAAAATTTACAAAACAAAATGAATGCAAAACAAGAAAGAGGATACGAGAGAGAAGAAGTCGGTATAGAAAGCCCTAAAAAAGAATTAAAAGAATTTCAAAAAAGCAAAAAAATATTAAGATCTCCAGAACAAAGGAAAATAGAGAATGAAAGGAAAACGACAGTAAACAAGGATAAAAGCCACAGAGAAGAATACAAAGAAACTACAAATACAGAAAAGAAAATGGAGGAATTAAAGAGCATGATTAAAGAATTAATGAATGAGGTGGCAAAAAACACAAGGGAATTAAAAGAAGAGATTAGAGAGATAAAGAAGGAATTAAAGGATAAAGAAATGAAATGGGAACAGGAAAAAATACAGATTATCCAAAAAATTGAAAGCTTAGAAAACAAAGCAGAAAAAGAAGAAAAAGAAGAAAGACAGAAAAAAAGAAATAATATTATAATAACAGGAATAAAAACAAATGAAAATGAAGAACAAAAGGGAGTAGAGAACTTTTTGAAAGAAAAACTTCAGATAATAGCAAAAATAGGAAAAGCCCATCTAATACATAAAGATAAACAAATAATAAGAGTTGATGTCAAAACATGGGAAACAAAGCAACAAATAATGAAAGCCAAAAGAAATCTAAAAGGGACCAGGATTTACATTGACAATGACCTTACACACGAAGAAAGATGCGTACAAAAAGAAATTAGAGACTTAGCAAAAGAAGAAAAAGCGAATGGAAAGAGGGTTAGAATAGGTTACCGAAAGTTAATAATTAACGGAGAGGAATATTGATGGAATAAAGAGTTAAAGGGTTTAGAAGAAGTGGGGATTCCAAAAAACTAACAAGAATACAGAAAAAAGAAAAAAAAAAGAAATGGCGAGAAAATGGTTCAAAAAATAAGATAAACAATACAGAGATCAATGCAAATAAAAGGAACATAACTAGAAAAATACAGAAAAGAAAAAAAAATTAAGGAAAAAAAAAAGAAAAGAAAAAGAATAAGAAGAAAAATAAGGAAGAAAGAATAGGAACATGGAATATAAGAGGATACATGGGAAAAGAACAAAAAAACTATACTACGGAACGTTAAAATATTTAAAACAAAAGAAGGAACACACTATGATGAACATAATAGATATAAATGGAAAAATAATAACGGAAGAAGGCGAGATAATGGAAAGATGGAGGGAATACTTACTAACGTAACAAGAAGTAAAAGAAAACAAAACAAGAAAGGATGAAACAATGATACAGGGCAGACAAACAGAAGAAATAGATGAAATTAAAAAAAAAAAGACGAAGTAATAGAAGCAATTATCTAAGTAAAGCAACGCCGAAAATAATAAAATAAGGAAGATTATTAGACTTATTAATAATAAGATATATTAAACAAATTATTAAAATGTACGCCTTACACCGAAAGGTAGAAAGGTAAATTGAATAAATAAATAAAATAAAATAAATAATATGTTTGATAATTTTGACGTTGACCTAAAAGCAATTTTTTGTTAACTTCTACTAATCTATGTTATTCATTTGACCATTGTTGAGTGTAACTTGTTTGATTGACTTTAATTTTATATATTGTTTTTTTTTGTGCCATTGGAATTGTGATTGCTTAAAAAATCATTAAATTGTACACCGCCATCTTATGATTATAGAAGTGGATTGATTTGCTGGGAATTGTGCCATTTGTAAATGTTGGTTTTCTAAAAATTTTAAATTTAAGTTTAATATTTTTTCAGATTTGTGTAAGATTTAAAAACTTAATTGCTTTATTGACTTCTGCTTCTACTGTAAATTAAATCTTGGAATAGAAGTTGTTACAAATTGTTTTTAAAGCAAGCTAAAATATTATCTACAAATCTAAGCCAAAAATAAGTTAACTAACAAAAATAAGATTATTTTTTCTTTTAGGTTTGTCATAAAAATGTTGATTAGAAGGGGACTAAACGGTAATAATATTGGCAGTGCAGCATTTTGTTTGTAGAATACTCTGATAATGATAAGTTGAAAATAATTTTAATAAATACACATTTTAAAAGCTTCTTCTAACTCTATCTGTGTAGTGACATGTATAGCAAGTTTGTCCATTATATCTCATATAACATTTCAGCATTTTTGTAAAGGAATATTAGAAAATATACTGCAAACGTCAAGTGAGACTAGTTTGCAACTATTTGGTATGTTTTTGTCTTTAAGCAGTTGGGCTAGTTCTGCTAAATTCTTTACGCTGTGAGGTGTCTGGAATTGAGTAAAATTACAAAAGATTAAGTTTAATTTAACTTAAATTTTTCTAATTGAACAGTTAATGTACAATACTACCGGTCTAATAAGTAACTCCTCTTTATGGGTTTTGATTTATTTGAATTAATTTGAGTTTTTCATATTAAGCATTATAGAGAGTATCTGTTTTCGGAAGAAACTGTTTTAATTTGTGTTGAAAAGTAATTGTGGGGTCTTTTTTTAAGTACTTTTCATGTTTATTTTATCAAAAATTACTATTGCATTTAATTTGTCTGCTCTTGTCACGGTTAGGTTTTAGATTTGCCTGTATTAATTTAATTGCCTTTTTTTTCTTCAAAATATTTGTAAATCTTCTTAAATTGTAAATCTTTAATTGCGTTTATACAGTATCCTTTGTGTTCTAAAATGTTTATTAGTTTTTGTGACATAATTTTTGACTTGAATCAATAGACTGTTTGTTGTTTTTTACTTTTCTCTAAGCATTTATGTTTTTTTAGATTATTAGAGAAGTTTGTCTTTTTTTTTGTGTTGGAGTAATATTGGCTTGTGCACCCTTTTTGGTTTGTTCTTTTATTATTTACTCGGTTTCAGAGACCTAAAGGTAGCAAAAGTAATATATTTGCATAAAATAGGCAATTAAAAATTTATAACAAATTAGAGCTTATTAATATTTTCAAAAATGATAGAAAAAATGATTGGAAAATAGATAATAATTTTTTTTTAAACACATAATATCTTCAGTGAAAACTAACATGACTTTTGTAAAAACCATTTGAAAATCTCTGTTTTATACAGGGTGTGTCAAAATTGACGTCCGTCCTTTTGGGATTTGACTCAGAAGACTAAAATAAATTGAAAGTTTAAGTAGATTATTTTTAATTTATTTTTTGTTCTAGTGTTATTGATAAAAATGTAATTAGTAACTTTTTCTACAATTACTACTTAAAACACAATTTTAATTTATTTATTTTGTTAAATCTAATGACATAATTGTCAGCTTTGACATTAAGTTGTTTAACATAATTTAAGTATTTTAGAACTTATGAATTGCTCTGTCATATTGATTAGTATTTTGGGTTTGTGAGTTTAGAATGGAACAATACTACTGTAATCAAGATGTTTTTAAACTGTCGGCATGCATCCCGATGCAAAAACTATAAAACAGGTAGAACAA
Source organism: Tachinus rufipes (assembly GCA_963932245.1). NCBI lineage: Eukaryota > Metazoa > Arthropoda > Insecta > Coleoptera > Staphylinidae > Tachinus > Tachinus rufipes. The sequence continues at coordinate 14,789,369 of OZ010744.1, forward strand.
AGATTACTAGAAACAAGTAATTTAAATCTTTGTAAAAATCAGGCAGAACGTCAACCTACACTAAGCGTCTATCAAAAAAGTAAATTTTTAAGTTTGTTGATTTGAAACTATGTACAAGCATTTGAATTGTATCGTTTTAATTTTATACTCAAAAAGACACTATTTACAGATTATTGAAAACCAGTACGCATCTTTTTAAGTTTTAAAAAGTTTAGGTTTTGAATGACGGAAATAGGGAGCTTTGAGTCAATTTTTGCATATGGTTGTAGTCTAGCGCTAACAGTAAACTCTATTTAATTGAAAAGATTATGTGGAGTGATAGATTCACATTTACTAAAACAAGTATTATAAATACTTAAAATCTGCATCAATGGATAAATAAAAATTTTCATTTTATAAATCGTGAGCAGGGGTTTCACTTTGCAAAATTATAATATTGCAGTATGTGTGTCTAGTACTCTTTTAATTGTTGTTTTTAATGATGGTCTCAGTATAATTATAATTGCGATTTTAGTTCCCACTAAGCTTTTAAGATGTTGTTATTTACTTAGTTTAATATTTAATGCTGATAATAAAGTAATTAATAAGTAGCAAATATGGCTATTTACTTAAGTTATATATGTAAAAGTTAAAATGTTAATCAGTTAAAAATCAGTTCAGTCAAAGACAATGGTCAATTAACATTTGAGCTGGGTTATTGAATAATAATGTAATTGACTCAAGCAATTTTTAAACCAATTTAATTCAGCTTTGTATCTACAGTTTTTAAATGAAAATATACCACTTCTATTATTTGATAAAGTTCCATTTACAGGTAGATTAAATATTGACATATTATATTGGAAGATATTCAACCACCATGTGCAAACGCGACCACGCTAATACTCAATGAGAGAAAGTAGAGCAGGCACATCGTTCTCTCTTCCACGCATTACTAGTTGGGAACCGTATAGTGCTGCCATGCGGCTAAATAAAATACTATATATAAGTAGGTGCGAGTCTACGCAAAATAAAATAATAAAAGTATTTTTTCTTATATACTTAAATACATAATTATCAAAACTATTCATTTTACAAATGACAAATTTTTATAATTGTTGTTAATTGGTTGTATGTATTTATTTGTCATAAATTCAAAATTAATAGGTAACTACAGTCGATGGGTTAAATTTAATATCAAAACTTTATATAAAATAAAATAATTTCTTTTATTTGTCGACTTATATGTAAATAACACCAAAAAAAAATGATGGGGTAATTTTCTTTATATACTGTGCCCAGTGTTATTTATTTCTGCTAATATTTTGTCTCAGAATCCTAACTCACAGGTAATAGTAATAGTAATAGCTGTAAATGTAGCTATCTCTACATTTTATACTTCCTAATAGAATAATAATTTAATAACATTGTTATATTACTACATTTTTTTGATACTAGTGTTACGCTCAGTTATACATGTTTATTTTTTATATAACTGACGCAACGCACGTTGAACCCAACCACCACACCGTGCTTGAACGTCGCATCTTAATTAATTATCACTAATTTATCAATTAATTTATTGCCGTCAAACCATGCGACCGCATCTCTTCACTGCGGCGACATTACTTATTTACTCTTAACAGAACCTCAGACGCTCTATCTGTACGCAAATAACAATATTTATAAAACAATAACTATTATAAATAATGTTAACAAAAATTAGTGTTAACACTAGTTAAAATGTTTTTACCTGTTATTTTCGTATCTTTAGATTTTGTATAAATAATTCAGTTACGATAAAACTTCAAAAGATTATTCAGCAGTCTATCTACTATAACCAGAATAGCTTTAATATTGCTCCGAGCAGCAATATTCAGTTATCGTTGTTACTCTCCAAGATAGTAACTAAATCATTAAAACATTTGATAACATTGGTCCTTCGAAACCAGATAAAATCCGGATTCATCTATATTAATTAATCTGAAAATTCGGTTCTACCATAATAATGGCCGATAAATTAAATAAGATGCAATCCAGCATAAAATCAAGATTAACCAAGTATGAAACATTCATGATGACGGATCTTGACTCAATCGTTTTTAAGAAACTGAAGTTAAGAATCAACAACATAGAACTAGTAAGAAATGATTTTGAGAAGCTTCAACTTAAAATTGAAAAACTAGAACCCGAATTAAATTTACTTTATTTGAGAACAAATACTTCCATGTATTGAAAAAAGCAAACACATTCTTAAAAAGGTTAGAAATTAAACAAAACTCTGCCAATTCAAATTTAATATCATCTACTATTGCACCAGAAGCACAATTATTATTGTCAATCCGATTACCAACAATTATTTACCAATATTTTCTGGCAAATGTGAAGATTGGGTGTCATTTCATGATTCATTTAGTTTATTACTCTATGATATCAACAAGTTTTTAAAAATACAAAAAATCTACTATCATTTATCACTGGAAAAAAAATCCAAGACAATCCTGAATGGAATTGAAAAAACAGCACATAATTATACAATTGCTTGGGATCTTTTGAAAAACAGATTAGAAAATAAGCGAATCATCATAACAAACCATGATCGTGGTTTGTTTGAATTACAACCACTATCTTGAAATTTTCAACTTCAAAAACTTCTTGACAAAATAACTAATCATTTGCGTGCTTTTGAATATCTTGGAGAACCAGTTAATCAATGAAATTGAATTCTAGTTTACTTCATTTCTACAAATTTACAAAATTAGCTTTTTGAACCATACGTAACGGAGAAGAATCATTAACTGGATCAAGGTTTCCATGTACAATAAATTAAAGTAGTTTCTTAATAATAAATGCCAAGTCTAGTAGTCACTGCAATTATCAAGACGAACACCATCAAAACAACACATTTATACCTTAGCAGCATTCCTTAAAAGTCACCTCTTTAATCAATGTCCAATACTCTTGTAATTTAATGGACAAAAATAAATTCAAGATATTGGAAGATTGAAACTTTGTAGTCATTGTTTTTAACCAAACCACAAGTTAAATCAATGCAAAACTGAAATTAATCCTACAACAAGCATCACAAACTATTGCATATTGTTATCTAATATATAGAACCAACTAATGCTCATTATGTATCACTACCAATGAAACCTGCACATGTGTTTCTCACAACTTCCATAATTTTTCTTAAAGATAACAAAGGTTTCATGCAACCTAGTCGGGCTCTCTTGGACTCAGCTCAGATTACACCGACGACTCAGCATCCATGGTTGCAAAATACACATTTTGGATAGATAATTGCTGGAAGTTGTCAAACAAAACATTCTCTAGCATTGTCATATTGTAATTTTTCAATGGAGAAAACAATGTCTAATCGCCGAAATTTAGAAGAAGTGCAAAATCTGACCATCTTTACATCATTGAACAATATTGTGAAAAACATTTTAAAACTCATACCAATAGAGACAAGCACGGCAGATTTATTGTAAAACTACCTTTCAAACTGACTTTTGAAATACTTGGAAAATTAAGATTTACAGCGAAAAAAAGTTTCAAACATTTAGAAAAGAAATTCGCCAAAAACTTCACGTATTTCATTCAAGAATACATAGAAATAAATCATATACAAAGATTGATTAAAGACAATGATTAGGAAATTAGCAAAAACTTTTATCTTCAACACCACGGTGTTATAAAAAAATCAAGCACAACTTCTAAACTAAGAGTTGTGTTTGATGGTTTGGTTAAAACCAATTCAGGAATTTTACTTAACGTTAAATTGCTGATTAATATACGGTTACAAGATACCTGTTTAACATCCTATTGAGTCTTCAAGAACACACTTATATTGTAACTGTAGATATTGCCAAATACATTTTGGCAATATCGGCAAATATTACTTCTACTACTTTTTTAATTTGATGTACTTCAATTTTACGATACCAGCAATGATGCATATGGTGCATCAATATATGTCAAATCTTATTCTATGACAATCAGCAATAAAATTAAGGCAACCATCATCCTACGGCAAGAATTATGTGGTGCGTTTATATTAGCCAAATTAATGCAAAAATGGTCTTGCATGGCTCACCAAAGACCAAAATCACTGGCTTACAAGCAAATTTGCATAAGTTGAATCTTTACCTCTAATCAAAAACTGCAAGACTATGCTGTATATATATATATATATATATATATTGGATTCTTGGAGGAAGAAGGTTTATACATAATGTTATCAAAAGAAGTATAACGTGTTTTTATGCTAAAACATGTGAAATTAAAATGCTGAGTTATCAAGCACAACAAAGCCGTAAAATCTTTGAAATTTTATCTACAAAAATTGAAGACAACACGCTATTTTCGTATAAAAAGATGACAACTTTATTATATCAAATTGAAGCAATCCTATTGAAGACTACTACCGCATTTGCAGAACCTTCTCATCTACTCTTGAAAGAGAATTGTCTCTCAAGGTTTCAACATCACGATCAGATCCGGCAGCACCAAGTAGAAAGAAAACAATAAATTACAATTAAAAAACTTTGATTTAGTACTAATCAATGAAGATAATGTGTTACCATTAGATCGGTTGAGAAGCAGAGCTACTAAAGTGCACTCAGAGACAGATGGCAGAATTAGAACCGCCACGGTAAAAAGCAAGGAAAAAATGATCAACCTGCTATAAAACTCATACTACCACAAAAAATTAAAAATTGATAAACAAACCAGTCGGGAAAAATGTAGATGTAGCTATCCAGAATCTACATTTTATAATTCCCAATGGAATAGTAATTTATTGACATATTACTACATTCATCTGATTTTCTTTAATTTTTTTTTTCTAGAAGGTTTGAAGAGTGCCGTAATGGCCGTTATTTAAACAATATTATTTTTAAAAAGTAAAATTTATTTTATTGTCTTTGTATTGGTACCAAAAAATAATAATTGCAATCAGTTTTAAGTTCTTTTATTTTCAACTGAAATCGTTAGATTGTTCTGAGACGCACATTATATTATTTATAGGATCATTTATGGGTTTTTTTAATTAATTACAGTATAGATTTTATTAATATATAGAAAACAATTATTATAGACTCTTATAAGCAAAATAAACAACAAAAATATACATATTATAACTATTTTCAATCAATTATCACTCTGATTATCACATACATATCGTCGGTCTAATGTTCAAAGATCGTAACTCCATAAATTACAAAAAATAGATTGTCTAGTGTAAAATTTAGGTATGCATCAACTAGCAAAAGCCGTTCCTTGACAAAAAATTGTATATTCTAGCTACTAATCATTTAGAAAACGTTGTAAACCCAACTGACTGTAAGCATTCGTTAACAACGTAACTCCAGCCGGCATAGCAGTTTTGCATCAACTTATGTTATAAATATTTAATTATGTGCACGTGTAAATTTTTATATTTATCAATCTTAGTTTGTATTATTCATATTATATTTATAATATAATATGGTAAATACATTTTTCTAATAAAAATCATACTCTTACTCTAGATCATAATAATATGTCCTGTGAGAAAAAATTGTATCTCCACAATTTTATGATAATTACACCACAGCAAAAGTCGTAACTTCCGTAACTATTAAGCAAACAAATAATTAAGTATTATATTATAAATTAATATATCAATATTAATTTGCTAACATACATTAGTTTTTAACTTATTTATTACACGTTTGATTGACAATAAATCAGTTTTTGCTCTTCTGTAAAATTTGGATAAATGAAATTAGGCCGACGATATGTTTTTTAAAGAACTATATATTTGAAAATAATAACATTAATAACATACAACAAATTAAATTGCTTAGAGAATTTAATTTCAATAGGTTTTTTGTATATGTGTTCTTTCATTTTTTTAAATAATTTTATATGGCAAACAAGTTTACGCATTCGCCCACTTCTTGCATGAAATTAAATCGCGTGATTTCGTGTTTTCTTGTGCTCTAACTTAGTTTAGCACGAAATTAAACCATTAGTAATATTTGATTTGTTCAGCGCCACGTAGTGTTATGTTATCCAAGTTTTACATCCCGCAGGCAGCGCCTCGTAGTGGTAGGTTCGTTATCTCGGAAGGTTGAATATCTTCCTTATATAATATGTCAATCAACGATAATATGCTACAGACAGTTTGTGGTTTTATGATAAATTGTGTAAATGTTTGCTTTGAAGTAGAAAGCGGCTTATTTGAACACATTATTTAGTGTAAACAGATGTAGACAATACCTTGTTTTTTTAATATTATTAGTTGTTAATAAAGTTTATAGTTAAAATAGTTCTGTAACAAAAAACAAAACAATATTTTGCACTCTTAATTTTTAATTTGTTTAGCCCTCTGAGTCAAGTTCCAAAAGCACGGGCAATAATTTTGAGACACCTAGTATACTATACTAGATTTGGTTTAAGATAAGTCAGAGAAAATAATAGCATTATTTGTTGATCTTTCCATGAATATATACAAAGTGCGGCAGGGAAACTTGCTGGTTTGAATTGGGCGCTAATAAGCAAGACGTGGTCAGAAAGGGGTAAGGAGAGTCTCATTTAAAAAAAAGGGGTCTTGTAGTTTTGTTACTGCTTAAGCCAGTTGTTGTTATGCGTTGGACAAAAGAAGAGCATGCGTTTGCCGTTGAGGCCTATTTTTTCAATGGCTGTTTGGTAGTCGCCACCCAACGTGCTTTCGAAACTTAATTTAATATTTATCCTAAGGGTCCCCTTTTTGGCCGGCAATTGATTGTGTTGTGGGTGAACGCATTTAGGAAAAATGACAACGTGGCAAAAAAAAGGCCTAGAAGTCATCAAACTTTTAAAACCCCAGAAAACGCCAAAAGGATAAAGCTGTTGTTTTTGCAAATTTTTCGGCGTTTGGAGCGCAAACAGGCAGATGCTCTGAAGATTTCTGATAGCAGTGTGAGACAAATTTTTTACAACAAACTCAAGTTTTATCACTACAAACTTGCTGTGGTGCAATAGCTCAATGAACGCAATTATGTTTATTGCCAAACTGCATGTGAAGCGCTTCTTACTTTGCTTTACAACGTTCTTGTAGTTTTCAGTGATAAGGCTTATTTCCACCTTTTTGGCTGCGTAAACAAACAAAACATGCGTTATTAAATACTTTTTTGGAGGAAGAAGAACACACTGTTACTGTGAATGCAAAGAGAAATAATTGAGCCAATTTTTTTCCAAAACTTGAGAAATGGAGCTTGGGAACGTATGGTTCTAGCAGGACGGGAGCCACGGCACACACAGCAAAAATTTTAATAAAACTTTTGATGAAACACTTCTACAAACACCTAATCTCTTTGAGAGGTGACGTAGTGTGGCCGGCACGCTCCCCCGATTTGGCTCCCTGTGACTTTTTTTATGGGGATTGTTTAAATCCATTGTTTTCAATGACAAACCTCGGATCCTGCATTACCTAAAGGACAACATTTGTCATTTCCGTCGATATGCTCAAAAAAGTGGAGCAAAACTTTAAAAGTGGGTGGATCAGTGTATTGCTAATGAAAGCAGCCATTTGTCCAATGTCATTTTCAAAACCACTCGAAACAAAATATCAGGATGTGTAAAATACGATAAAAAAATCAATATATGAAATACTTTTTCTTTTATTGACTTTTCAAATTAGCAAATTTTCCTGTTGCACCTTGTATAACTGAATACTTGACTCTCTATATTGATGTGTTTCTATAATAAAGAAAATTATTTTATAGCGGCCATTTTGAGTGTGACTTAGTAATAAACATTTAATTAAATACTTTACAATGTTATTAGCATACAATGCATGTTTTAAATGTTTAAAAATTAAAAATGATAAAATGTGAAATGTTTATAATATACAGGATCCATTATGAAAGTAATACGCATTTTCTATGAAAAATAAATTTATTACCGTTACAAACGCTTAAAATTCTTTGAAATACTCTCCCCCTGCATCAATATTCATTTGAAGATGTTTCTGCTACGCCTGGAAGGCACCTTGAATCTCCTCTACAGGAATGTTTTTTAATTACTTTGTAACATGCTTTTGAATGTTTTTCACGGACGTTCAATGCCTTTATTTCAGCTTTCTCTTCAGTAGGAGAAAAAAAAAATTGCACGGAGCCAAATCGGGACTGTAAGGGAGCTGGGGGACCACCGAGGTTTTGCTTTGGGCCAGGAAATTATTAAAAAATTACGCCCGTTTGACTGAAGGTATTGTCATGGTGGAGCTTGACCGCGTCTTTGATGTCATTCTTCACGCGCGCGATCAGGTGTTTCAATCTTTTGAGCACCTTGAGTTGAGTTGACAGTTTTTCTTTGCGGTACAAACTCAAAATGGACGATTCCTTGAACGTCAAAGAATGAGTAACTTTTTGATGCAAAACTTGCTTATTTGCGCGTTTTTGGAACGGGAGGAATGATTTTGTATGCCACGCGCTGCTTTGCCTTTTCGGTTCTGAGTCGTATTCAAACATCCAAGATTCTGGTTACGACAGTTAAGAAAGTCCGGCTCATTTCAAATCAAATTTAAAAGTTCTTTAGAGCGCAAAATTGCGCCGTGTTACAAAGTAATAAAAACACACTTCACGCGGAGACACGTCTTTCCACTCAAAACAGTTGGCGACCGGTTGCGTTGGAAGTGCAATTCCTCCACTACATTTTCCGACCGGTTTTACCGTTTTGGGATGGATAGTTGCGTCACAATAAAATCATGCAAGTTACTTTTATAATGGATCCTATATGTTTATTATTACCAAGTCACACACAAAATGGTCGTTGTATTATAATGTGTGTCACTATAAACGCAAGTTGGGTATCCAGTATTGCTTAAATTTTTTAAAATTATATTTAGATAGTATATCGCATTTTATAAGCTATTGTAAAAAAAGTAGTTATCAGGTAATTACAGACATAGGTGTGGCCTAAAAAAGTGTATTAGGGCTTATACGATTTTTACTTTACTTCAACAACATTAAAGTAAACGTAAATTTTTTTTATTGTGCTATTGCAGACGATATTACTCTTATACCTTCAAAAACTAATAATAATGCATTACTTGTTGATATGGCAAAAAACCTAATAAACGTCACAAAAATGAATAAAGAAAAGACATATACAATGCAATTTATGGCTAAAAAATGTAATTATACTTCATTGTTACTTATAAATGACAAGTCCATTTAACAAGTAACGTCCTTTAAGTTACTAAGATTGCACAATGACATGTTGCTAACTTGGAAAACGCACATTAAAAATATATGTTTCAAAGTTGCTAACTTATTTAAACCACTGAAAATGCTTTATTCTACATGAATCTTAGTAATATGCAAAATCAAAATTTGAAAAAATTTATTATTTGCAATTTTTTACATTTTTTGATCGTTTGTATTTTCTTAGGATTGCATATTTTGGAAAAAAATAGAAGAAAATATTTTTCTTCTAAATTGTTCAAAGAATTTTTTTTAAGTTTTTCTTTTTTCACAAATATGAATAAAACAAATTTATTTAAATATGTGCAAAAGATATCCTGAATTTTATTAAGTGTCCTGCACTACGCTCTAAGATAGTCTATGTCTTTTTTTTGTACATGTTGTCAGCAATGGTCCAAGAATACAAGTGCTTTGTGAGGTACAAAATTGGGTTAATAGTATGTTATTTTTTAACAATTATTGCTTATGAAGATTACACTAAGGAACACAATTTTTGCTGACTTTGATCTGATACTTGTTTTTAACTAATTTTGGGATGCTGATTTTAAATATAACAGTTTTTACTTATCACATCAAATTTTTGTTCTACTACATATTGTCATCTTTAGTAAATTTTTATGTTTTTATTGTTTAATTTCTTATACCAATGCTATAATAACTTAATGATAAAAATTTGAGGAACAATAGGACTAATTAAGTTAAAAATATTCATACAATTTTATTGATAGTGTCATATAAAAAAAATGATACAATTTATATACGTTTCTGTTGTCCAAAGTAAGAAAATCAAATAATTTTTTTTTAAGAAAAAAAAAATTGATATTAGGATTTTCTAGAGTGCACCATTTCTAAACAATTTCTTTTAGTGCTCCAACAGTAGTCTGCCATTATGTAATTATCCCATCTTCCTTGGAATTGCCTCTCCATATCCATTATATCTTGATGGAAACGTTCACCATGATCACATCACCTAGATTTTCGAGAAATTGGTCAAGACTTGACCCAGACAAAAAAAATTTTTAGAAATTTTTAAACAAATTTAACATAATTTTCTGCTTTTTCATTTCCTAGGAAACTTGTGATAAGTGCCATAAAAGTATTCCATGCATTTTTTAACCTCATTTATAAAACTTAAAAAACTTGAATTGTTGACTAATTTACTAATTTGTAGCCCATCAAAAATGCCAGCTTTTAGTTATTCAAAGCTCAATTTAAGACATCCATCACATATGTATTTAAAACATTGACCATCAAATTTTAATGCTCAAACAAACTGCTTTATAGACCCAGTTTTAAGGTCCCGTTACTTATAAGATTTTGTTTTACTCGTTAAAATTTAATGGTATTTTTATGTTGTGGCATATTATGTAATTCCCAAATTTCAAATTTTAAATCTTTGGTATTATAACACATAAGTTTTTAAAAAACATTTTTTTGAAACATGCACGCTTTCATGCAAATAAATTTTAGAATTAAAACATTCAGTATTTAATATATTTAAAAAATAACGTGTCAATTTGCATGGTTCAAATAAGACCTTAATCAAATCACATACATTTAATATTGATAACGCAAACATGTTTGTTTATCAATCATAGCATTATAAAATCGAATGTAATATTCTACTATTAATCTCAAAATACATACTTTAAGTGGTTTTTTACTATTTGTTATAATCAATTATATAAATTATTCCAGCTGGCCTAAATAAATTTAATTAAATTTTAATTGCTTTCTTTCACGATGGCTTCTACAAACAACTTACAACAAATTTGTTTAACAATTATTATTCTGAATAGCCTTCAATGACTAATAGTTGATTTGTAATCTCAAAATCATTTTATGTTATTTCTATAGAATCAAATATTTATTGAGCCAAATATATTCAGTTGCTCTTACAATGGCATTTACTGACAACATATATCCACTGCTTAAAATTTGTGGTTATTTAAGCATCCTGCCATTTTATAATAAAAAAACTAAACAATTTATTGCTAACCGTATTTATTCATATATTATTTGCGCAGTTTATATAACTATAGTTTCATTTTATTTATACACACGTTATCAACCACAATATAAATTTATTAACTTCTTTACAAGTGTTTTTGTTTGGTTTTTTATTGTATTATCAAATATAATGACCATACTAGATACAAATAATATAAAACATCAGCAATTATTTAATTTGTTTAAAGAAATTGACAATACTATTCTTAGTAATCAATCAATCGGTATTTCAAAATTTGGATTAAAATTATTGTTTTGTCATGTAATTTTTATTATAATAATAATACATGATTTATATATTGGTCAGTTCTTGGAATTACTAGTTAGATTTAGCCAATTTTTAAATATTTATTATTTTTTTATTAAAATGATATTAGCATCATCAATTCTGGTTTGTTTAAAAATAAGAATTAAATATCTAAATCTATTATTAAATAATTTCAAACTAGATGACGCTATTGGTAGTAATAAATTGTTGTGTGTTGATGATATTGGAAACATGTATAACATTACGAGTGATATTGCAGATTTTTTTAATAAAATATACGGTTGGCAAATTTTGTTGGTAGTTGTTTATACAATTTTCCGTACTTTGAACATGATTGCAACATTTATTGATTTAAATTATGAAGGGCTAGGCGGTAGAACTATTATGTATTTTTTATGGAGCACCTTGATGCATGTAAGTTAATTTTTATTTATAACTATACGTTTTTTGATTTATTTTTGTAAATGGTTTACTATGAGGATTTAATTTTAAATTATTAGTTTTTTTAATTAATATTTAAAACTTCTTTTTTGCGTGTATGCTGGTGCTGTATAGACGGCTGATTACATTAAATTTTGGAAAAAATCAAACATAACTTAAATTTTTATTTTTTAGATCAAATTAGATATGATAATTTAACAAGTTTAAAATAGACTTTATGTAATTGGTTAAAAAGAGACTCTGCAAGGTGTTGATAAGCATTTACAACTTTGCAAGAACTTAAAATCGACTATTTGTAACTTTTGTCTAAGAATTTGTATATATTTTTTTTGTTTTGGGCACTTCATTAACGGCTTTACAAGATAATGGGTGTTATAAATCTTGTATAAGTCAACGGTTAGTTAGTAGTTTAAATTTAAATATTGCAAAATCACTTACCAACTCTGTTTGTGTAGCAAATGGCTAACAAATTATATATATTTTGTCTAGTTTAGCGTGTGACCTGGTATTAGTTATTAATTTTTTCAAAAATTGGAAAAAAAAGACAAAAAACCACAACCTTACTCCCAATTTGTTTGTTTTTCACACTTTCCGACATCCGTCTGATCTATTGAGGCATCTGAAAACAATACTCTGCTCCATTCCTCATTATTCCATGTCCGGTAATTTTAGGCAAAATCCAATCTTGCAACACGATGTTGGCGTTGTAAAGGTGGATTTATAGCCATCTTTCTACAAAAAAAATCAGCAACTTAAAGCCTTAACTTTATGGAGTTAATTTTTAAGTTGTATATCTACTTTTTTCTATTTTAGTTTTTAGATTTCCATTTTGAACAGAGGTTCTATCTTTTACTGTCATCTTGTTTTAAGCTGTAGGCATCTAGTTTTTTCTGGCAAGTTGCTACAGGTCAACCTGCCATTTTGTCTTTGTTCTACTCACACTTTTTTTTGTCTTTTTGGGTATCTATTGCATGTTTACTTGATCAATTTCACATTGTCACATTTGTCACTTTAGCACAATTTCAAATTTTTGAATTACGGATTTTGTTTTACAGACTAATCCTTAGTATTTCCTTCTCTATTGTTCTCTGACATATGGTTTATGTTGTTAACTATAAAACCATAAACTGGTCCATTATGAAAGTAATGCGCATTTTTTACAAAAAAATAGATCTATTGATCGTACTGGTACAAACGCTTAAAATTCTTCGGAATGCTTTCCCTTTGCATTAATACATTTTTAGAGACGCGTTTGCTACGCCTGGAAGACACCTTGAAACACATTAACAGGAATGTTTTTTAATAACCTTGTAACATGCTTTTGGATATTTTTTGCGGACTCCCAATGCTTTTCTTTCAACTCTTTCTTCAGTCGAGTCGCTCGGAACAAAGTCGGGACTGTAAAGGAGCTGGGAGACTACCGAGATGTTGCTTTGGGCCAGGAAGTTGGTAATAATAACTGCCGTTTGACTAGGGGCATTGTCATTGTCAGAGCTTGACTGTGTTTTTTGTCCTCATGCGCCCAATCCGGCGTTTCAATCTTTTTAGCACCTTAAAGTAAAAGGTAGACAATTTCTTTTTGCAATACAAACTCAAAATGGACGATTTCTCGGACGTCAAAGAATATAACGAGCATTGTTTTGATGCAAAACTTGCTCATTCGCGCTTTATTGGGGCAGGGGAATGATTTTGTGTGCTATGCGCTGCTCTGCCTTTTCGGTTTTGGGTCGTAATCGAACATTCAGGGTTTGTCTCTAGTTACATTAAAGTTAAAAAAATCCGGCTCATTTTGAATCAAATCCAAAAATCATAATCATCTATATATTATAGGCAAAACAAAGAAATTGCAAAGATAAAAAGTAAATGATTTAAAATAATAAGATTAGTCAAAAGTAAAAACAAAAAAGAGCCAAAAAAATTTTGAGCAATAGAATTAAAAGCAATATTTTGTACTATACTTAAATTACTGCCGGATTAAAAAAATTGCAAAAATAAAAGAAAAAAACTTACAGTAATAAAACTGTTAAAAAATATAACTCAACATTATTCAGAACAAGAAGCAAGGAAATTTTAGGCTACCTGTTTCAAACTAATTATCTTTAGAAGGATAAGCACCAACTCATCAGTAGCTAAATTTCCACCTGCACAATTATATATATGGACATCACCACAAAATCGACGTGGAAATATGATCAAAAATCAATTCGATTATGTGCTTGTAAATAAATGATTTTGCAACAGCTGCCTATCAATTAAGACTTATCCTGCAAGACTTATTTTGGGACAGATATATCATCAGACCATTGCTCTTTAATCGGAAAATAAAAAATAAAATTATTAGGAAAAAAGTTAAATATAAAAAATTTAAAAAAAACAAGAAATAAGCAAAAAAATTAATAAACATTATTCGTAAAAAGATAGTCGAGCAAAAGAATAATACAAATCTAGAAATTCTAAAAAACCTATTTAGAATGCTTAAAAAAGTAGAAGACAACCTAGTAGATAAGCAGAAGAGAAGAAAAGGCTAGATGACGGACGAAATACTAAAGGTTATAAAGGAAAGAAAAAAATTGAAATTCAACCAAGCAAAATACAAAACTTTGCAGATACAAATAAGACAAGAGATTAAAACAGCAAAAGCAAACTGGCTTAATATACAATGCGCAGAAATAAAAGCTATAAAGAAAAAATACGATTTATTTAATATGAACAAGAATACTACATAATTCTGATAGAAACATTATAATAGACCAAAAAAAAATAGACACGTAGAAAGCGTATCTAACAGAACTCTTTAAAAACACCAGGAGAAAACAAGGTATTGTGAGAAATAACTTTAACTTGACTATAACAAAAATTAAAGTCTCAAAGGCAATATTACAACTTAAAAAAGTAAATCTCTAAGACTAGACAACATCCCCAGCTGACTAATAAAACTATTTTACGAAGATGACATAAGATAGCTAACAGCATTATTTAACAAAATATACTCAAAAGAAAAAATATCAAAGCCGTGGCTAAAATCGACTTTTACAATGCTTCTTAAAAAACTTAGTGCAAAGCAATATAATGACTACCGCATCATCAGCCTAATGAACCATTTATAAAAAATATTTATGAAAACCATACACCGGAGAATTAACAAGAAAACATAAATGTCGCACAAAACTTGAATTTAGGAACGCGTTAGCCACCAGAGAAGCTATATTTACTGTTCAAGTCTTTATTCAAAGATGAAGGCATTTAGATTGCAATGTACATGTATGCTTTATCAATTATCAAAAAGCTTTTGACAATCTACAATATAGTAAGCTCATAGAGATACTAACAGAAATAGGGCGGAACACTATAACCAAAATCTGTTAAGTAATTTGTATTGGAACTAAACAGCCTCCGCAAGCATTAAAGGAGAACTTTCAAGAGAGATTAAAATTTAAAAAAAGAGTTTGCAAAGATGCGTAATGTTGCCAACACTATTTACCGTATACTCAGTATTTTAAGAGACACTGGAAGATACGGAATATAGAATTAAGATTAATGAAAAAATTTTAAACAACAATACGGCGGTATTCGCAGACAGTCACAAACAGATATTAACAATCAGAGTAAAAGAAAACAGCTTTGCACTTAACATAAACTAAATACATGATAAGTTTTAAAAAGAATTATGATCAAAACTAAATAAGAGTGTACAACAAAACAATAGACAGAGTAATAACATACACATAATTTGGCATATCACTTAATAAATCTTGGGATCATGCAAGAGAGAAAAAGTGCAATATAGAAAAATTCATAGTCTCATTCACAAGAATGTCAAAGATATTTAAATCACACGACCTACTTATACCAACAAAAATAAGATTACTTAAATGCTACATATTTCCAATCTTGCTATACGGAGCCGAATCCAGGACTTTAACAGAAGTGACATGCAGAAAACTTGAATCCTATGAATAATGATTATACTGCCGCATTTTAAAAATACCCTAAACAGATCATGTCAGCTATCAAGATGTTCTAAACAGAATCAGTAAAGAAAAGAAAATAATGATAACAATAAAAACAAGAAAACTAGAATGTCTAGGACATGTAATAAAGAATTAAAAAAAATTACATGATGCAGCTAGTCTTACAAGAAAAAATAAAAGAAAAAAAAGGACCAAAAAGAAAAAAAACTTCCTAGTCGAAGAATCTGTGCTTCAACACAATAACGGTGGGTCTATTCCGCGCTACAGCGGATAAAGTAAAGATAGCTATAAAGAAGAAGAAACTTAATACTAATACTTTTACTGATTTGTGTAGAAAAAAAAAACAAACCAAATCTTAAAAACATAACTATATAAAAAACAAAATCTAAAATTGCCAACTTAACTATGACATTAATGCCAACAGCAGTTTGATACAATAAAAAATAAATTTACAAAAATAAATAAAAAATTTCGAGAAAATGTTTTAACTAACTTTTGATAAAAACAAAGAATTGCAGACATGAAACCGTACAAAAAAACAAAGCTGTTAAGCTACCACTAAACAAAGAAATTTTCCCATTTTTCATTGTAAATTTAAATATTTTAACTTCAATTTTCACAACAATTAAGTCCACTATGTAACACACAATTTGTTAAAAATTTATTAATTTTTAACCTTTATAACCGGCACTAACAAGTTAATTATTTCAATCGTACGACAATGCATTTAATCATGGAGAACTTATAAGAATTGATTTATTTTAGAAATATATAAAATACATTTATATTTAGATGAAGGTCTGCTATAATATTTTAAAAATTGATTTTTATAGTCAACAAATTCTCCCTCTTAATAAAACATATATCTAATTACAAGAATTTGTTAATCAAATTTAAGTTAATTTTTACCCACCTACCCCCAGCATTAGTTATCAAGAGATTTATTGTTAAATAATTTTCTGAAATCTAAATCTAAGCACACAAAAAGTAAGACAAACAATAGATTTTTTGAGAACTAACAATTAAGCGGGTGGGTGGTTTACAGTAGAAGTAATTTGAGTATAAATAAAACTTAGTTTTCAGCCACCCACTCAAGCGTTAGTTATCAAAAGATTTATTATTAAATAGTTCTTTCATATCTAAATCCAAGCAGACAAGAGGTGAGACAAACAATAGATTGTTTGATGAACTAATTTTATTTTGTAAAAAAATCTTTTATCATTTTCATCAAGATTTTGGCGCAAAATTGCATTACTGCTTAACAAAAACATTAAATCACAAGTGACAATATTCTAAAAAAAAAAAAAAAAATTGGTTAAACTTAACTAACAAATCAAACAAATCAACATTTATCTATTGCTACCACTATTCGGCAACAAAAGTTTGAACGTTTTGTTAACTTAGTAAAAAAAATGATGCTGGACAGGCAATAAGATGGTCTTTGTGAAAACACAAAATGCAACAAAAAAATAGTTTTTGTCATTATAGATAAAAACTAATTGCCTACTAACTTTGGTCAACAAACTTTTAACAACTTCAAGTTTTTACAGACATACTAAGCATAATCTTAAACACTTTGTGCGTTTTGGCAACACTCTAAGATAATGTTGAAAGCATCATAATTAAATATTACAAAAACTTATTATTAATAACGAATATCATTCCCTTTTGCATTGATGACTGCTTAAAATCGATCATATTTTGATCAATAGTATTCCATTTCTGCAATAGAAACTGTCTTAACTCCTAAGCAGTTCTTGGACCTGGTGTATCTTTTTGGATAAGTTGTCCCAACTCATCCCAGACATGACCTATGGAATTTATGTCCGGGTAAAGAGTTAGTGCTAGTAAAACCGCAAAATTCATATATTATCCAGATAATTTCTGACAACTCTAGCTACGTGAGATCTAGCATTATCTTGATTAAAAATGCCGCGCTTGCGTTTCTTGATCTTCTGATTATTAAACCATTATCAAAGTAACGCTGATACATTTTTTGTACAGCACAAAAGCTTTTACCAACAATCCTTTCAGAGTAGGGGATAAAATTGGTGACGCACTTTGCGAGAGGTTTAGAGATGAAAAATCCAACTTCATTTCTGTGGTTCTTGTCTTGATTACCTGAATAGTACAGGGTATACCCTAAAGTTGCGCATTTTTCTGAGTTGGGCAGCCAAGTCTTGGCTATGTCTATTATGTCTATGTTAAGCTTTTTTGTTTCTTGGGTTAGGTTTATTAGTTTTCTTGCTTCGTACGTTTCAGGTTTCTTTTCTAATTTTATTTTGTATGTTTGATCTTGTGGCTTCATTCAAGTCTATTCCTCCCGGAGATTCGATTGAGGAACTGTTTAAAACTCCGGTAATTTGATTTGAGTTGAATGTAGTCATCATGTGGTTCTCTTGGGAATGCTAATAAAGATAGTTTCCCGTTGCCTTTCTCCATTGTACAGTATGTATGCGTGTACTTTTCTTTCTAGATAGTTCTGGTGTTTTGAGTTATCTGCCAATCCGTCTCTCTTAGCATTATCAGCGCCGCCACGTGAAGGCGTGAGTACGGTCATTTGATACCTCTTGGTACCCTGCTGCTCGAAAATGATCGATTTGCAGCTTTGGACTAATCCCTACTAAAATCAGGTCCAGCAGAGCACTACTTCTAGTTCTAGTGGCTCAAGATGAGTTAAAAGCAAGTATCAGATCAAAGTTAGCAAAAATTGTGTTTTCCAATTGTGAGTAATTATAATACGTTTTCTATCCCCGTCATGCAAAACTTAAACTTTTTGAAGCTTAAATGGATGCAAACAATTTCTTTTAATTATTTGTGTTCAAACTCATAGTTGCTGTCTTGTTTTTTTTTCTATCATTGCTAAAAAGGAAATTTTTGCAGTTTTTTTGTTGGTAAATTGAGTTTATTTCGTAAAAATGAGCTGATGAATAAATAAATTTCTTAAAAAACTAATTGTGTTATAAATAAATGATATTTTAAATTATATTATTCATATTATCGAAGTAATGATTTTATTTATTTATTTACTTTATTTCAACATCAATGTATTTATGTAATATAATATTTCAAACTGATTGATTAATTTTTTTATGAAATATTATATTACATAAATACATTGATAATGATGATTAATCATCGAAACATGTATGTTGAAATAAAATAAATAAATAAATAAAATCATTACTTCGATAATATGAATAATATAAAAGGATTTTATAAAATAAATAGAGAAAATATAAAATTTTAAATTATAAATACATTAATTAGAAAAAATACATTATTACAATCAGTTTTCTATTTAAATAAAACAATATTTATGTAAAACTAATGGAATTCTTAATGTAGCTTTTGTAAAACATTGAGAATAATACGTAACAATAATCATTATTTTTATAATCATTAAATCAAATCTTAAGTACTTTTCCATTACTTTCTAATTATTTAACATAACTGTTTTAAAACATATTTACATAAATTTTAGTTCATATCACAATGGCATCTACTGACAACATATATCCACTATTAAAAATTTGTGGTTATTTAAGCATCCTTCCATTTTATAATAAGGATACTAAACAATTCACTGCCAACCGTTTTTATTCGTATTTGATTTGCACAGTTTACCTAACAACATCTGTATTTTGTTTATACTTACCTTATCAATTGCAATTTGGTTTTATAGATTTTACTGCAAGTAGTTTTGTGTGGTTTATTATTGTTTTATCAAATTTGCTAACAATACTAAATTCAAATAATAATAAACATAAGAAATTATTTAATCTACTTAATACAATTGATAATTGTAATAAAAAACCACATTTTGGATTAAAATTATTTATATATCACATTTTTTTTATAATAATAACAATAAATAATTTATACAATGCACATTTCTTGGAAATATTTGTTAGATTTGGTCTTTGTTTAAATGTGTATTATTTTTTTATTAAAATAATATTAACAATATTAATTTTGGATTGTTTAAAAACTAAAATTAAATTTATAAATTTATTTTTTAATAATTTTAAAGATTTGAAACAAGTTGGTAGTATGTTGTTTTGTCTTGATTGCATTGAAGACATGTTTAATGCTACAAGTGATATTGTGCAGCTTTTTAATGATATATATGGTTGGCAAATTTTGTTGATGATATTTTATGGAGTGTTACGCACCTTAAACATGATTGCAATATTCATAGATTCAGCGTATATTGACTTAAACAATGAAAGTATGTATATTATATGGACCATCTTGATGAATGTAAGTAAAACAATATATTTAATTTAAAAAAATTAAAATTAGTATTAAACAAAATGTTTTTTGTATTAAAAAAAAACAATATTGAACAAAAAAGTCATTTTGAATTTATAACTTATTTTCGAAATTTTTTTATTTGCTTGCAAATTGTAAACCAAATCTATCTGTCAGTTATTATCACCGTTACAGACTTTTATGAAACAGCATCTATTTTGCTCTAATTGAAAACCTAAATTTTGTTGTTGTTTTTTACTTAGTGTTGATTTTTCTCTGCAAAACTTGTCATTCAGACGGTGTACTGAACTTAACAGGTCATAATGCTTTTATGCCTTATTGTTGTGGCAAGAAATAAAGCGTCGATTGAAGATGAGCAAAGAAAAAGTGAAACTGCAACGATTGTTGGTAAAAGCCTATGTGCTATACAGAAGGTGTATTAGCGTTACTTGGATACTAGTCTGATAACCAGAAGATTAGAATCCGGGCAAAAAAAGTCACCACCAACAGAGATGACCGTTTTTTTTGGTGTCCACAAGTTTGAAAAATAGAACAACTTTTGCAGTTTATCTGCAAAATCAACTTCATGAAGTTAGAGCTGGAAAAAATGTTAGTAAATGGATTGTTAGGAAATGACTTTGAGTTGCTGGATTGTTTTGTAGAAAGTTAGTTACAAGTCTACCTTTACAACTCCGACATCGTGTTGCAAGACTGGCTTTTGCCTAAAATAACCGGGCAAGGAGTAATAACGATTGGAGTAGGGTACTGTTTTCAGAAGAGTTCTGCTTTTGCCTCAATGCATTAGACGGACATTGAAAAATGATGAACATCCTCTATTTGGCGGTGGGTTGGGCAAGAATTTCAACCAAAGCACGCATATAGTTTGACTTTATAGAAAATGTTACTGACAGCTCACAAATACATTATAGAAATGTTCAAAAATTATATTATGCCTTTTATGACAACTATGGGCAAGCGCGGCATTTTTATGCAAGTTAATGCTAGATCTCACGTATTCATAGTTGTTGAAGATTAACTGAATGAAGTGGGAATTTTGCGGTTTAATTGGCCAATTTTTAACCCGGACCAGTATCTCATAGAACACCTGCTCCAAAAACTGCTCAGAAGCTAAAACAGTTGCTATTGCAGGAATGGAATAATATTGCCCAAAATGTAATCTTTAATTCAATTCAAAGTATTCCTTGTTGACTTCAAGCAGTCATTAATGCAAAAGGGAGTTATACTTGTTATTAGTAATAAGTTTTTTTTATATTTTTTGTTCCATATTAATCCTAAGAACAAAAATTTGAACTTTGTCTAAACTATACATTTGTGATATTTTTAATATACACAATAAAAACAATAAATATTCTTTAGATTTTGTCATTTTTTATATTTTTTGTTTTTAAATCAAACCATTTAATGAATATTAGTTAAAATTTGTGTGTAATGTTAACATAATTATAACAAAAAATATTGTAAAAAGAATATAGTTGTCCGGCGGATGCGTTATGATTTCTACTGCGCATTACGTCACCGTGATATTTTTATACTAGTTTCTCAAAACGCTGCAAAAACTGAATAGTATTGTTGACGCCTTTGCTGCTAAAAAAAAACAAGTTTTTTTTTTAATTATAGGTTTAAATCAACATGACAAGGTATTTGTTGTAGTTATATTATTTTTGCTAAGGTCTGCAGATTGGGTTAATCAAATTATGAAGCATTTAAGATTATGCTTAGTTTGTAAAAACTTGTAGTTGTTGAAAGTTTGTTGATTAAAGTTGGTAGGCAAGTAGTTTTTATCAATAATAACAAAAACAATTTTTTTTGTTGCATTTTGTGTTTTTACAAAGGCACTTCACTACCTGCCCAGCACCAATTTTTTTATTAAGTTAACGAGACGATCAAATTTTTGCTGCTCAATAGGGGTAGCAATAGATATATGTTGATTTGTTTGATTTGTTTGTTAGGTTTATTACAGGGTGACCAGATTTTTACTAGTAAATAAGAGTATAAGATGTTTTTAACCTTTCTTCTCTTAAATTTTTTTATTCTGAATTTGAAAAATTTGCACTCTAACAACTGGTTAACTATATTGGCGTATATTATTTAAAAAGTTATCATTTTTGATTCAAAACCAGAATCTTTATTTCATTATTAAAAAAAATATTAAAATCCAATAAACTAAAAATTTGCTAGATCTCAAATCTGACACAATAGGTTTTTGTAAAATTTTTAGCAGAAGGTAGAGATATTAATTTTAAAATTGTTGCTTTTTTTTAAACGTTAATAAACGTAGTATTTTTTGCTATTTTTGATGTTTCATAAATAGAACTTTATTATTTATATTATCACGCCACTGTTTAAATCAAACATCAGTTATTTTTTAGTCCCGGCAAAAATTGAAAATTTTCAAGTAATTAAAATAAATTTAAAAATTTAAATTTGGTCTACTGTATAAATGAAAAATTTGCTACCAATTGCATATTAATCTACAATAAATATTTGGTTAAAATGAATGGAAAATGGAAAAGAAATCTTTGACAAATTAATTTTGATGTATGTCAGTCAAATTATAATTTATATTATTAATATAAATATAAATTAAAATATTGAATTATGCTGGACGAAAATGATATTATTTGACGAGGTGGTGATTGCGCGTGAGCTAAAATGGCAGCCAGCATTTGTGATACAGTTTACAGATTTACAATGTAACTATTTTTATAATTGTGTAAATAAATATATATATAAATAGAACTTTGAAAGTTTTGACAGTTTATGGCCGGATTTTGGTGCTTTCTGACATTTTATGAATAGAATTTTGCACTTTTTAACACTATGGCCAGATTTTAGTGTTTTCAAATAATATTTTGATATTTTATAGCTAAATTTTGCTACTTTTCTTTTCTAATGAATAGAGGTTTGTATTTTTAAAAAGTTTATGGCTATGCTTTGCAAATTTATTTTAAAATTTAACACTTTTTAACACTTTATAACCTAATTTTGGCGCTTCTTGACAATATTTTGATACTTTTTGGCTAGATTTTGCAATTTTTAAGTTTTTATTATTATAATCTTGCACGTTTTAACAGTTTATGGCCGGATTTTAGTACTTTTCAACAGTATTTTGATATTTCATAGCTGATATTTGTTATATTTGACATTTTATGTGTAGAATTTTGAACTTTTCAACTTTTGATAGTCGAATTTTAGTGTTTTCTGACAGTATTTTGATAATTAATAGTTTTTACATGAAAAGAATATTTTATTTTTCAAGAACTTATAGCCGGATTTTGTTTTTTGACATTTTAAGAATAGAATCATGCACTTTTTAACAATTTAACCATTTGTTCTAATTTTGACATTTCATGAGTAGAATTTTGTACTTTTCTATTTAAGTATTTTCTGACAATATTTTAATATTATATAGCAAAATTTTAAAAATTATGTTTGTATTTTACCAGTTTGAATCTAATTACTATTGTTTTGACCTGAGTTAATTACTTTATGGACGTATTTTAATTCTCTAGAGCAGGATTTTGTATATTATGAATAGATTTTTAAAAACAACAAAGTTTTGTTAATATAATGCAGATTTTTATGTTTTTTTTTGCCGGATTTCATCACTTCATAACAGGATTTTAATTTTTTTAGGTATTTTATGGTCAGACTTTTAAAAATATGTTTATATTTTACTAATATAAAGCAGATTATTATAGTTTTTGAACGGATTCAGTTACTTAATGTCAAAAATTTATTTTTCTTAAACCAGATTTTGTCATTAACGGCCGGATTTTTGGATTATTTTAGAATTTTATCAATAAGTTAGTTACTTATAATTTTTTTTTCTCAAATTTTGTATTTTTAGCTAGATTTTTGAAATTATGTACTTTATAAGCTGATTTCAGTAGTTTTAGGTTGGATTCTGTTTTTAATATTGATATTGAGTACAAAGTTTATCAATTTTAAGTAGATTATTAAAGTTTTTGGCCGGATTTTATTTTTTCTTGTCAAGTTTTGTATTTATGGCCGTATTTTTGAAATTATGTGTAAGTATTTTAATACTTAGGTTAGGTTTTTATTTTCTTAAACCGGATTTTGTCTTTAATGACCAGTTTTTTGAAATTATGTCAAAATTTTACTAATTATGAGGATATTATTAAAGTTTCTTGCCGGATTTAATTCTTTTCCAGCCAAATTTTGATTTTTATAAACTGTTATTTTGAGAATGTATACAAATTTGACCAATTTTATTAAAGTGTTTGACCAAATTATTTTGTAGCCGGATTTTAATCTTTTTTAGCCGCTTTTTAAATTAAGTTAAAAAAAAACTACAACTTACCACCCCTAAATTTATCTCTAGACAACCAAGAGATAGTTATAATATTTTACATAAGCTCAGTGCAAAAAAAAAATTTTCTGCCTTGATATGAACGCTTAGATTTAATGTAGATTTACAACATTTTATATAAACCCAGCAAAATCTTTGTTGGTCCGCAATCGCAAATTGAACACAAATTCATTTTACTTTGAGTCTTCAATAAATCACCCACGATTATTTTTGGGCATTTCTCTTGCCAGGATAACACCGAAAACAAACTAAAGACGGCAGCTAGAAAAAAATTTAAAGTTACTCTGTTAAGCGTTTTCAAACCTATTCTTTACAAGTTTTTAATTTATTTTTTTTACACACACACTCTTATAGTACACAACCCCTAAACTTGTGTACGGTATACGCTAACAACACATCCGGACTTTTTATAAAATTTTACACTTTTTAACAATTTGAGCCGGATTCTTCTAATGCAGTTTATGGACAAATTTTTTGAAACAATTTGAATATTTTATGGCCGGATTTTTCAACTTATGAGTAGAATCTTATGACAGTTTATGGCCGGGTTTTGCCTATTTTGACATTTTAAAAACAGAATTTTGCATCTTTTGATAGTTTATGTCCAAATTTTGGTTCGTTCTGGCAATATTTTGATAGTTTTGCCAAAACTTTCTATTTTTTACATCTCGTAAACAGAATTTTGCACTTTTTAACAGTTTATAGCCCGGTTTGCTATTTTTGACATTTTATAAAAAGAATTTTGCATCTTTCAACTGTTATTTGCTATCTTTAACATTTTATTTAAAAAAAATTGTATTTTTCAATAGTTTATAGCCGGATTTTGCTAGTTTTGACACTTTATGAATAGAACCTTGTACTTTTAGGCAGTTTTTGATCGGATTTTGCAATTTTTTACATTTTATAAATAGAATTTTTTATTTTTGGTGCTTTCTGATCATATTTTGTTATTTCATTTCTAAATTTTGACATTTTATAAATATTATTATGACCAAATGTTGGTAGTTTTGACCTTTGTTAAATAGAAATTTGCACTTCTAAATAGATTAAAGTTCTTTTTTAGAATATGTTGATACTTCATTGTCAAATTTTGCTATTTTTAACCATGAATAAAATTTAGCACTTTTAACAGAATATTAGTTTTTTTTTTTCAACAGTTTATGGCTAAATTTTGCTACTTTTGACATTTCATAAACAAAATTTTGTATGGCGGATTTTGTTTTTTTCTAACAATATGTTTATATTTACTACCCGGATTTTGCGTTTTGTAAAAAGAATTTTGCACTTTTCGACTGTTTAAGGCAAGTTTTTGCTATTTATGACATTTTATTAAAAGATTTTTTAACAGTTTAACAGATAAAGACCGGATTTTAATGCTTTCTGAGAATATTTTGATACTATATGGCCAGATTTTGTAATTTTATGAATAAAATTTTGCACCTTTCTGCTATTTTTAACATTTTATGAATAGAATTTTGTACTTGTTCTGTTCATCAATTTATTGCCGTTTTTAGGAAAATATTTTGTTATATTTCACATTTAAGTAAAAAAATCTTTCACTTATTAAAAGTATATTACTGGATTTTGATATTTTTGATTTTAATAAAAAAATATTTTTTTAAATTTTTTAACAGTTTATAGCCTAATTTTGTTGCTTTCTAACAGTATTTTTATGTTTATGGACTGAATTTTGTTATTTTTAATTTTTATTGAATAAAATTTTACACTTTTCAATTGTAATTATTAATTTTTGGTGATTTCTAAAAATATTTTAATGTTTCAAGACAGAATTTTGTTACTTTTAACATTTTATAAATATAATTTTACACTTTTCAACCGTTTTTGTTCAGATTTTTTTTGAATACTTTCTAATATTTTATGACTAGATTTTGTTATTTTTGACTTTAAAGACCGAATTTACACTATTTTAACACGTTAGTTACAAGGCTTTTAGTTTTAAAAACCCGATTCACAGTTTTAAAGACCGGATTGTTAATTTAAAAGCCGGATAAAGCAATTACATTTTTTTTATTAAAACTAAATATTGTTATCTGAATTTCTAGTTCTAAAAGCCAAATTTAGAAAATACAGGATATATAACTTGAATTATCACTTTGCTAGTAATATTCATACGTTTGTAGCGGGAATTATATTTTTAAAGACCGCATTTACAGTTTTAAAAACCAGATTACCAGTTTAAAGGTGGAATTTATAATTCAAAGACTAAATTAACAGTTTGACATTAAAGCTTAACACGTATTTACAGTTTTAAAAACCAAATTTACAGTATTTATGGTTTGAATTCGTTGGCAGTAAAATTTAACAAATTGATGGCCGGATTTTTATTTTTGAATGCTGCATTTACACTTTTTAACGCCAGGTTAACAGTTTGGCTAATTTGACCAAACACAAAATTTTAATTGATAGTAAAAAGTTGGTGCCTAAATATTTTTTTTAGAACAATTAGAATTATTAGCATTTAATTTAAAAAAATAAGTATATTTTTTTGTTATTTTAAATTAAAAAGAGTAAAGAGTATTCTAACTTTTAAAATAGTATATGTTACTAAAAAAAAGTATGTCTGGTCAACCTGGGTTTAATCACAAATTATTTTTTTTTCTAGGATACTGTCAGTTGTGCCTGTAATGTTTTTGTCAGACTGTAATGCAAATTTGCGCCAAAGTCTTTAAAATGATGGTGGAGTTTTTTACAAACTAGAATTAGTTTATTGTGTGTATGTCTCACTTCTTGTATGCATACATTTAGATATGAGAGAATTGTTTAACAATATATCTTTTGATAACTAACGTTGGGGTGAGAATAAAGTTTAATTTGTGGGCGAGATACTTTATTTACTGCAAACTACCCACTCGCTTTAGTGTTAGTTATCAAAAAATCTATTGTTTGTTCTATCTTCTGTGTACTTAGATTTAGATATGCAAAAATTATGTTACAATAAACTAAGTTTAATTTGTGAACAAATTACTTTTTGTACAACCTACTCGCCTAAGTAATACTTATTAAAGAATTAATTGTTTATCTCAACTCTTGTGTGTTTGGATTTTGATACAAAGAATTATTCAACAATAAATCACTTGATGACAAAGGCTAGGGTGGGTGGCCGAGAACTAAAAAATTTTAGTGTGAATAACCTACCCGCCCAACTGTTCATCAAAAGATCTATTGTTTGTCCATCTCTTGTGTGCTTAAATTTAAATGTTAAAGAATTATTTAACAATAAATTTCTTAATAACTATCGCTTGTAGTGGGTGGTTAAAAATTAACTGAAATTTGAATCACAAATTTAAGTAATTAGCTTTATGTTCCATTTGTAGGAAGGAATAAATGAATTTGTTGAGTTTAAATATTAATTTTTAAATAATTATTGCACACCTTTCTAATAGTTTTAAAATAATTTTAATTTAATATAATAATACGCATAAATATATAAATTCCTTCAATTTTGTACATCCACTATCTACGATACTATTAGAGTTCTGAAGTTGTGGTTTTTTTTTTGCTCAATAGTTTGTATGTATTCAAAGTAGTTCAGTGCGTCAATTGCATGCAGTACGGTAATACTTCTAAAATATGCTAAAGCAATATAAAATGTTTTTTGCTCTAAACAACACAAGTTTAAATACTGTAGCAAATTTTATGATCTATAATTAGTGGTGCAAAGTAATTGTACTTCTGTTGTGTTTTTTGAAATTCTTGTACATTGCATCACTAATTATTATCTAAATTAAGAGCACATAAATCAAATAATAAAAAATTCCCCTTATTATCAAGCGATGATTTATGGATATATGAAAACTAATATTTGGTTGACGACTTTGAGGTTGGATTGGGTTTGATTAATTGATTTTAAACTTTTGTTTTTCTTTAAGCATTTGAACTATTGCATTTTTTGCAAAGAACTACATTACATCATTGAATTTAATTTGCCTGACAATATAAAATTAAATAAGCTACGGCTTTTATTGGTTATTTTTTCTACTAAACTTTATACTTAAACAATCTAATTTATGCTACTGTTTATTACCAAAATATTAGATTTGTTGCCTTTTTTCTACTGAACAATAAATAACATTTGCAAAGAAGAAAAGATTTAATTTGAGAATCATCAACTTTTGAGTAGCCACATTAGTTAATTATAAATTAATAAATTAAAGACTACGATTACCCACTCAACTGTTTATTATTAAAGAATTAGATCTGCTACTTTTTTCCATAAATTTTTACAAGTAACAATCCAGTTAAAACTACTTGTTTGTAATCAAGGAACTGAGTGCCTCAACCACTTACTCAACTATTTATTATTAATCCATTCTTATTTTGTTGACAAATAATATTTGTAAAAAAAAACATTTAATTTTTAAATTACTAAACTATTTGGGTAGGAAAACGGGTAATAACAGTTAAATCAACTTATCCGCAAATAGTAAACTAAAAATGTTCTGCTTTTGGGAAACAACAAAAATATAATATATTTTTTTTTAAGCTTTAGGGTAGGATTTCGTGTTAGTAAGCACAATTTTTTTACACATTATTATATAGTCCAATAATTACATTTAACTAATGTCACATCTAAGATTTAGTCGTAGATTGACCCAAACAAATTTTGTTAAATTATTTTCAAAAATCCGGCCGGATTGAGTTAATTGAGCTTTTCCAAAACTTTAAAAAAATCATAAAATATACTTCAACGATTTTTTTTTAATTTTTTATTATTAATTTTATGTTTGAAAATAAGTTGTGCATACTTCATAGTATATATAAAGTAACTTTTGTTAAATTGTTTTAAAAAATCCGGCCTAAGTTGTGTTTAATGTTAATTGAAGCTTTTTCAAAATTTTGAGAAACCATGAAATTTACTTTAAATTTTTTATTATATAATCTAAATATATAAACATATAGTACAAACTTCAAAGTATATATAAAACAAATTTTGTTAAATTATTTTCAAAAATCCGGCAGCAGTTGTGTTTTGTTAGTTAAAGCTTTTGCAAGAAATTTAAAAACCATAAAATATGCTTCAAGTTTTTTATTATAAACTCCAAGTATATAAACATGAAGTGCATACTTTAAAGTATAAATGAATCAAATTTTGTTAAATTATTTTTAAAAATCCGGCCTCAGTTGTGTTTAATGTTCATTGAATATTTTTCTAAATTAAAAAAAAAAAAACATTAAATATATTTCAAAATTTTATTGTAATTTTTAAGTTTAGAAATATGTAGTGCATACTTTAAAGTATATATAAAACAAATTTTGTTAAATAATTTTTAAAAATTCGGCCGCATTGAGTTAATTGAGCTTTTCCAAAACTTTAAAAAAATCATAAAAAATACTTTTTTTTTAATTTTTTAATTTAAATTTATTTTTATTTTTTATTCAAAGTTTATAAACATATAGTGCATACTTGAAAGTATATGTAAAACAAATTATAATTAATTATTTTAAAAAATTTGGCCGCAGTTGTGTTTACAGTCAAATTTTTTATTATAATTTCAAAGTTTATAGACATATAGTGCATACTTAAAAGTATATGTAAAACAATTTTTCTTGAATTATTTTTTGGCTACAATTGTGCTTAAAGTTAACTGAAGTTTTTACAAAAATTGGTTTATATGTAGTGCATACTTTAAAGTATACAAAAACAAATTTTGTTAAAATATTTTCAAAAATTCGGCCGCAGTTGTATTTAATGTTATTTAAAACTTTTTCTAAACTTTGTAAAATCCTAAAATCTACTTACATTTTTTTATTATAAATTTTAACCATATAAACATCTAGTGCATACTTTAAAGTATATTCGAAGCAAATTTTGTTAAATTATTTTCAAAAATCCGGCCCGTAAAACTTTTTCTAAATTTTAAATAACCATTAAATATACTTCAAACTTTTTTATTGTAAATTTTAAGTTTAGAAATATGTAGTGCAAACTTTAAACTGTTTGCATTATGATACTTTTGTTTGACACTTTATTATAGCCCGCGTGCTATTATGAGATCTGATTGCTATAATAAGGTCCAATGGCTATAAAGATACGTTTATATGAAAAAAAAACTGAGCATAATTAAGATACAACTATGCTAAAATTATTTATATATTTAGCAAATATTTGTATGCACTGTAATATCATAAAAACAAATTTATTATTCTCACAATTACTACCCCTTAAGTGGTTTATTATTATTTTTATATAATAATTTTATACAATAGCACTTGTCGACAATATACAACAAATTTGTTTAACAATTATTATTCTGAATAGCACACAATATGTAATATACTATTTTATTTCTAATCTAAAAATCATTACCTTATTAATACGTTATTTCTACACAAACAATTATTTATTGGACTAAATATGCTCAGTTGCTTTCACAATGGCATTTGCTGACAACATATATCCACTGCTTAAAATTTGTGGTTATTT
The DNA here is from genome assembly GCA_963932245.1 of Tachinus rufipes. Taxonomy (NCBI): domain Eukaryota; kingdom Metazoa; phylum Arthropoda; class Insecta; order Coleoptera; family Staphylinidae; genus Tachinus; species Tachinus rufipes. The sequence goes on from OZ010744.1 coordinate 14,820,324, forward strand.
AAGCATCCTGCCATTTTATAATAAAAAAACTAAACAATTTATTGCCAACCGTATTTATTCGTATATTATTTGCACAATTTATGTAACAATAAGTTTAATTTATTTATACTTACGTAATCAAGTACAATATAGATTTATTACCCTCTTTACAAGTCTGTTAGTTTGGTTTTTTATTATTTTATCAAATATAATGACTATACTAGATACAAATAATAAAAAACATTTGCAACTATTCAATTTATTTAAGAGATTTGACATCAATACCAAAGCAACAATTAATATTTCAAAATTTGGATTTAAATTGTTGGTTTGTCATGTGGGTTTTATTATAATAGCAATATATAATTTATATAATGATCACTTTATGGATTTACTAATTAAATTTGGTCAATTATTTAATATCTATTATTTTTTTATTAAAATGATATTAGCATCAACAATTTTGGCTTGTTGGAAAATAAGAATTAAATATATAAATTCATATTTAAATAATTTCAATTAGGTTAACACTATTGGTGGTAGTGAATTGTTGTGTGTTGATTATATTGGAAACATGTATAACATTACAAGTGATGTTGCGGATTTTTTTAATGAAATATACGGTTGGCAAATTTTGTTGGTAGCGGTTTATTCAATGTTTCGTACTTTGAATATGATTGCAACATTTATAGATTTTACTTATGATGAGTTAGGCAGTAGAACTATTATGTATATTTTATGGAACTCCTTGATGCATGTAAGTTAGTTTTTATTTATATCCAAACTACATAACTAAAACTAAACTGATTTAACATTATAATTAGTTTATTATTTATTATTTATTTGCTAATTCTATGTGCTTATTTATAATCTTTTACAATAAGTTTTTTTCAACTAGTTTATAATATAAAATTTTAATATCTATAATAGACATTGTTATACAAAATCTAATTTAATAATGTAACAATTGTTACCTATACACAATAGCACATTAGTATAGTTTAATCTCAAAATCACTACCTTAAGTGCTTTAACGTTATTTCTACATAATCAACTATTTATTCCAGCCACAAAATATACTCAGTACTTTTATAATGGCATTTACTGACAACATATATCCACTGCTTAAAATTTTTGGTGCTTACTTAAGCATTTTGCCGTTTTATAATAAAAAAACTAAACAATTCATTGCCAACCGTATTTATTCATACATCATTTGCACAATTTATATAACAATAGCTTCAATTGCTTTATACTTACGTAATCCAACGCAGTTTCATTTGAAAGACTTTATTAGAGGTACTTTTGTATGGTTTATTATTGTATTCTCAAATATATTAGCAATACTAGAATCAACTAATAAGAAACATGAGCAATTATTTAATCTATTTAGTAGAATTGATACCAGTACCAAGAAATCAATCAATATTCTATATTTTAAATTAAAATTATGTATTTATCATATTATTTTTATAATAATAGCTATATATAATTTATATGATGAAAATTTATTGGAAACATTGACTAGTTTGGGTTTATTTTTAAATATATATTATTTATTTATAAAAATGGCACTTTTATCATCAATTATGGCTTGTATAAAATTAAGATATAAGTGCGTAAATTTATTTTTATATAAATTAAAAAATACAAATCATATTTGCAACATTGATAATAATTTGTTGTTTCGTGTTGATTACATTGGAAATATGTGTAACACTACAAGTGATATTGTAAAACTTTTCAATGAAATATACGGTTGGCAGATTTTGTTTATGTTAATTTATGCAGTGTTGCGTACTTTAAACATGATTACATTATTCATTGATTATGAGTATGATGAGTTAAGCGGTGTAACTAAAATGTATATGGTATGAACCATCATGATGCTTGTAAGTTACAGTTTTTATTATATATATATATATATAATTTTTATGTAAAATAAGTGACGCTAGCATTTGATGGCCGCTGCGGCAGGCTTTGTAGGCTATTCGCGTGGATCAATTATCGAGTATTTGCGCTACTGTTTTTAGCGGTATTTTGGTCAATTATTACATAACATATTTAAAAACATTTAGTATTTTTCAAAAATTCCAAACAAATTTTAAAAAAATTTCAAAAATTCTAAACAACTTTGAACAATTTTTAAAAAAACCGAAAAAAAAAATTTGGAAATGTTCTAATATCTCCTAAAGTTTTTGAAATTTTGTTATAAAACTTTTTACAAATTTTCTTCAATCATTATTTAACATATTTAGAAAAATTTAGTATTTTTCAAAAATGTCAAACATCTTTTAACAATTTTTCAAATAAACCAAATTAACAAATTTTCGAAAAAACTAAATATTTTCCACAATTTTTTAAATTTTTTTATAAATTTTTTTCAGTTAATGTTAAACATTCAGTATTTATTAAAAACTTTAAACAGCTTTTAACAATTTTTTTTAAAAAAACAGAATTAAAATTTTTTGGAAATATTTAAATATGCCCCAGAATTTTTAAATAAATATTATGAAATTTTTTTCAAATTTTTTTATTAATTATTACTTAACATATTTAAAAACATTTGATATTTTTTTAAAATTTCAAATAGCTTTTAACAATATTTCAAAAGAATTATTCAAATATCTCCCAGAAATTTTGAAATTTTTGTACAAAACTTTTAACAAATTTTTGTAATCATTGCCTAAAATATTTAAAAACATCTAATTTTTTTCAAAAATTTTAAACAACTTTTAAAAATTTTTCAAAAATTTGTTTTTTTAATTCAAAATTTGAAAATATTAAGTATCTCCAACGATTTTAGAAATTTTGTGATAAAACATTTTACAAATTTTTTTCAATCTTTATTTACCATATTTAAAAATATTTAGTATTTTTCAAGAATTCGAAAAAAATTTTAATAATTTTTCAAAAAACCTAATAAACAAATTTTGGAAATATACAAATATGTTCAACAAATTAAATTTTGTTACCAAACTTTTCACATTTTTTTTTAATTAATATTAAAAACATATAAAAAAATTTAGTATTTTTCAAGATTTCGAAACAGTTTTATAAAATTTTTCAAAAACTAAATTAAGAAATTTTGGAAATATTCAAATTTCTCCCAGAATTTTTAAAATTTTGTTATGATACATTTTTTAAATTTTTATTAATCATTGCTTAGCATGTTCAAAAACATTTAGTATTTTTTAAAAATTCTAAACAGCTTTAAACAATTTTTTAAAAAACCGAAAAAAACAAATTTAAATATTTTAATAACTACCAAAATTGCTATAAAATTTATTACAATTTTTCTTCAATTATTGTTTAACACAAAAATTATAAGCAGCTGTAAACAATTTTTCAAAAAAACAAATTAAAATTTTTGGAAATATTCAAATATCTCTCGGAATTTTTGAAATTTTGTCATGAAACTTTAAAAAAAAAATGTTCTATACTTAACATTATTAAAAACATTTAATAATTTTCAAAAATTTTCAACTGCAAGTAGTTTTTTAAAAAACCAAATAAACAAGTTTTGAAAATATTTAAATATCTCACAGAATTTTTGAAATTTTTTTATTAAATTTTTTACAAATTATTACGTAATATTTAAAATTGTTTAAAATTTTTCAAAAATTCCAAACAATTATCAATAATTTTTCAAAATCTCTAGTCCAAACTATTGACTTGTTATCAAGGTATGGAGTGACCTATACACCCACCCAAGTAATCGGCAACAAGCAATTGGATATTTGTCTTCTATGCAATGCCTCAAAGACATTTTCTCACAAGAAAATGTCGTAATCTAATTTTTTGATATTCAACACTTGGGTGGGAGGGCTACTCTAGTCTAAACTTTGACTCGTTATCAAACTATGGAGTCAATTAGACATCAATAAACATAATATTGCACTTCTCTGCAAACATCAGAAGTCACTTCATTACAAAAAAAAATTGAGATAAAACCTTTCAACCTTTTAATAATCAATACTTGGGTTTGTGGATGGACCACATTAGTCTAACCTACTTGTTATCAAGGTACAGAGTGATAACTTTGCAAATGTTCTGCTTTATGTGTTTATGTTCACATTTTTTCTTTATTGCGCTCTGTTGATTAATTTGGTGCGCAGAAGATTAGTTGTAGCACGTGCAGTATGAGATGTTGCCCTATTTTGTTTAAACCAAAGCTTCTGTAAATCAAGTTCCTCTAATTTGGGCCACAAAAAATCACTGATTATGCCTCTGTAACCATCTCCGGTAACAGTAACGTTAGCTCTATCATCGTTTTCAAAGAAAAATTACCAAATAACGCCACCATTTTTAAATCCGCATTAAACGGTAACTCGCAATTTATGCATTAGTTTCTCAACTATGGCATGTAGATTTTTTGTTCCCCAAATACGGCAATTTTGTTTGTTTACATAACCTTTAAGATAGAAATAGGCTTTGTCCAAAAAAATGAATTGTTGGTTTAAATTAATGTCATCGTTCAACTGAGCAAAGCAAAAACGGGCACCAAAGTTTGCTATTTTAATTTCTTGAACAAGTTGCATTTTTTATGGAAACATACCAAAGTCTTTGTGAAGAATCCGCTTCAAAGTAGTTTGCCGAATATCTAGTTGCTGACTTCTGCGCCGAGTTGATGTTTCTGGCTGCTTGCGTACACTTTGAGCCACAGAAGCAACAATTTTAGGAGAACGCTTTGGATGAGCAAATTTGATGCGCGCATTGTCTACCAGCATTCCAGTTTTACGCATATTTTTACAAACTTTGGCATTTTTTTGATCGATAGCGCTTTTATTTTTTTCAAACAACGTACGCATTGTAGACAAATGAGATTTATTTTTAATATAAATTTTAAGTATTTCAAATCGTTGCTTCAAAGTAAAATAATGCTTCTTCAGTCTGGAGAAGTATCCAACTACAGTTTCCTTATGTAAATGTGACGCAAAAATTTACAGCGCTGATAGTATCATGTAATTTAAAATTCAAGTAAATCATGGCCCACTCTTTACAACAATTTAATTCTAAAAACTTTAGAATGTTAAGTCTTTTTTGTTTTAGAATTATTTTTGCAATTGTGTTGTGCAAAAATTACAGCAAATTTCTTCTACCAGTTGAATATAGACGCTATTATTTTTTGTTAATCTCAAATTTATATTGTGTAGTGTTTCCAAGTTATATTTTGACTCAGCCTAGAGTGTTTCTTTTAAGAAAGGGATTCTACACATATGATGGTAATCTCGTCGATGAAGAAACCAAACCGACCGGCAAAAAATCACAACAACCTACGTTTTCGAGAAGAACAGAAAACCTATAGCCGTTTATCGATCCTGAGAGGCGCAAGAGAGACAAAAAACGTTAAGGATATTTCTACGATCAAATAAAATAAATATGGAAACTTTATCAAATCCAACACAAAATAATCTCGAACAATCTACAGCAAATAAAATAATTTTAACAACCAACAAAAACACAATATCATTACACTCACAAATATATCTAATTATGATAATTTACAACCCATAATGAAATGTCTAGAAATTATATTTTGCCATAATAATATGGACAAATCATAAAATATTTAAAAACTAAATTAGGATTTATTTTACCTAAAATCCAAACAATATATAATTCAATCGTTCAAAATACTACTACAAACAACTCAACAGGAAAGACACACTTTACAACCGATTTGACAGACAAAATAATTAGCCAACAACTGTTTTACAACAACATATAATGATGCAAAAAAATTATGGCAAGGGTTCGTATAATACGTATTATCACAAGTTGTGTTATATCTTATGAAAAACTTAAACAACATGGTCTGTTTTATCGCAACAAACATTATAAAACGTACAAGAGTTTTGTATCTCCATCACTACCTATTCCATGCAGCAAGTCTAATGAATTCACTCACACCAGTGTAAGACCAAGGCATAGCAGACACATTTTCTAGACACTATAACAAAGTTTTCAGCTTTGATTGTAAACAACAACTACAATGACAATAAACGGACGGTCAACTTAAGTTGACAAGTATGATTGCTGTTTTTAAATTAACTTTATAACGCCAAACAATGCACTATTGACTGAAAATGACTATTTCTAGATCCTAAAATGCTGTACATTTTTTTTTTCTTAGTGCAGACAAGATTCCTATGAAAGTTCTTAAGCGCCTACATAATAATATCTATACTTGAATTATAATTTTTTTTAATTTTTGCTTATTCAATCAATATATACTTACTGAGTTTAAGTGCAGAGTTGTAATTTGTGTCTCTAAAAAAAATTTAAGTTTTTACTTACTTCTTCCAGTAATAGCTAAAATTCTTGAATCTTATATTAAACACAAACTATTCAACTATGTTAGAGTTTTTATACTGATACACCAGTTTTGCTACCAATAAAAGCATAATCTATTTTCTCTTAACATAAATAAGGAATTCAATTCCGTTTTACTAAAAAGTTTCATATACAAACTCTCAATCCTTAATACTCTTTCTTATTTAATAGAGAATTAAGCGTTAAAGTGAGAAATTGTCTCTTCACAATTTTTTATTCTAAACAAGAAGTTCTGCAAGGATCTCTTCTTTTCCATCTTTTTTACAATATTTACTGCTACAATATATTAAGTAAAAATCTTTAACATTTTAACCTAAAGTTATATATACTGCAATATGCTGACAAAATTGTACTTGTGTCTCATTTTCAAAATCGCATTTGTAATATTCAACTTTTACAAATTTTAACCGACAAAATACAAACCTGGTTTAATCTTTAGAGGTTATATTGGCATATAATATTGGAAATAAGGTTTGAAGCAAATTATGCTTTTAAAAAGTATTTACAATGTTTGTTTGTAAACTATTCTTTTGGTAACAAACACTTGGGCCGGTGAGTAAAAAACTTTGGAGCATGATGACGGTCAGCAAAAGATTTATTTAGAAACTCTCAGGAGGGAGCATGTACAATTTTAGTTAGAACTGATGATTGTCCTCATGTGCTGGAGTAACCCGGCCGATTGTTTGTAAAGTAATACTTTGATAACAAGTTTTTTTTATAACAAACTTTTGTGCGAGAGGGTGAGGAAACTCTAGTAAACTAATGTTTTGATAACAAACACTTGGGCGGGTAGGTGGTCAACTCCAGTTGAAACTATTGACCGTCATCATGCTTTAGAGTTACTCACCTATTTGCCCAAGTGTTTGTTATTAAAAGAATAATTTACAAACACTCAGGCTGACAAATGTACTATTTCAGTTAAAACAATTGATTTTTATCATGCTCTGGAATAATCCGCCTGAGTGTTTGTAATCTAATTTTTTAATAACAAACACTTGGGCGGGTGGGTGGGCAACTCTTGATAAAACTATTGATTGTTATCATACTGTGGAGTTACTTTTCCAAGTGTTTGTAAACTAATCTTTTGATAACAAATAGTCGGGCGGGTAGGTGAGCAACTCCACTTGAAACTATTGATCGCCATAATGTTCTGGAGTTACCTGCCCGAGTGTTTAAAACTAATCTAATTAAAAAAAACTATTACTAGTAAAAGCATCAACAACATTCTTACTAGCACACTGGTAGGTGGGCGGGCCACAATAATAATGATTACTTTTCTATAACTATATTTAAAACATTTTTTTAATTAATTAATCATTTTAAAAACTGAATTAACAAAACTTAGTGATCAGCTTTAATGATTTTAACAAAATAGTTTAAGTTATGAAATTAAATTTGTTTGAACATCTAAAATTTTAGATTAGTTTGAATTAGTTAGGATTAGAATTAAATTTTAGATAAATTTATCATATTGTAACATGGATTACATTGTTGTAATATAAACTGTTATTAATAATTTTGTTTACTTCAAATTAATCCGGATTATTTATCGCTTATTACTTTTTCGGGCATGTTAAAAATTTAATCATTAATTAGTCTTAAAACAGCTTACTATTGAAGCTGATTTGTGGTTGAAGGATGTGGTAAATGACGCAATGTTTTGTCCATCATATCTCAGACTACAAAGTTCAAGTCGGATGATCTTGCAAGTAAATGATATTTTCTTTAAGGAAATTTATAGTTAGCAGTATTCATTTTTTGCTGGAAAATTGCCCTTGAATAGTTCTTTATAAACAAATAAAATAACTTTAATGTGTGCGCGTTTAATATGCTTGAAATAAATATGAAAAGGGAACTTCTTTCGTATCAAATGATTTTTTTTCAAAACCATTATACCAAGATGTAATGTTGTTTGACTATGTACATCTGAACAAATTGTAACAAAATGGACTAAAAGTGTCTAAAGAGTTATTAAAACAAGGTGCGTACATTTTTTTATAAATTAATTACAAACTAAAACAACATTAATACAATTTAAAAAACAGTAATTATTTTAAAAATTGTATGAGTATGTATTAAGCATAAATTTGATAATAATTGTATTAAATAAAATATAATTTTTTTCTACTAAAATTAATCTATTAGTAAAGAATACAAAAACTAATGTATTTACATAAATTGTTATTAATATAAGTAGGTTTGGTCCTTTAATGTAATATACATAATATTTCTTATAAATGTAACAATTATTATTCTGAATAGCACATAATAACAAATATACTATTCAATTTCTAATCTCAAAATCACTACATTAATTTTATGTTATTCTTACTTATTTATTAGCAAATATTCTCAGTTGAACGCACAATGGCATTTACTGACAACATATACCCACTGATTAAAATTTGTGATTATTTAAGCATTTTGCCGTTTTATAATAAAAAATCTAAACAATTTATTGGCCGTATTTATTCATACATTATTTGCACAATTTATCTAACAACAGTTTCAATTAGTTTATACTTACGACATAAAACGCAGTTTCTTTTAACAGATTTTATAAGAAGTAGTTGTGTGTGGTTTATTATTGTATTATCAAATTTAATGACAATACTGGATTCAAATAATAAGAAACATCAGAAATTATTGAATCTATTTAGAAGAATTGACACTTATACTAAGAAATCATTTAATATTTTTAATTTTAGATTAAAATTATTTGTCTATCATATTATTTTTATTATAGTTGCAATATATAATTTATATGGTGAGCATTTCTTGGAAATATTGGCTAAATTAGGCCTTATTTAGAATATTTATTATTTTTTTATAAAAATGGCATTTTTATCATCAACTCTGGCTTGTTTAAACTTACGAATTAAATGTGTTAATTTAACTTTGTTTAATTTGAAACTTATAAAGCATTGTAGTAGTATGTTGTCTTCTGTTGATTACATTAGAAACACGTGCATCATTATAAGTGGTATTGTTGAACTTATTAATCAAATATACGGTTGGCAAATTTTGTTGATATTAATTTATTCAGTATTGCGTACCTTAAATATGCTTATTTTGTTTATAAAATATACGTTTGATGAGTTGGGCAGTATAACTAAAATGAATATGGTATGGACTATCCTAATCCTTGTAAGTTACTATTTTTATTTTAAAAATAATTATGTTTGGGTTTTTGATCCTAAAAAAAGTAGTCAAACTGCACCAAGCAAAGCAATTCATAAACCGTAATGCACTATAAATATTTTTTCAGCATGTCTTAAGATCTATCTAAATATTAATTTGCGTCCAAAGACGCAAACTCAGCATATTTCTTTGCATTATAGCAAAATGGTATCTTATTTGCGCTAAGCAGAGCTTAAATAAAAGATGACGTTTTTTTTTGTTATACAATTTTCTGCTTATAATTAACTGTTATTAACTAGAAAATTATAAAATGTTCAGAAAAAAATTAAATAATCTAAAAAAAAAATGATTTTTTCAAGTGATAAATAAAGTAATTTTCTGAACTTTAAGTGACAAGACTGCTAGTACTCATTTTTGTTGTAAATTTTATGCAAAAAATATTAAATACAATTTTTTTTTCAATTATAATCATTTTTTTAAGATTATTTAACAGTTTTTTTTGCAATGTATGACTTTTTAGTTAGTAACATTTAATTAAGAAACATAAAATCTAGTAGAAAACTACATTGTTTAATAAAAAAGTTTATTTTAGAATTCTTTTGTTGATTGAACCGATTTTACTTCTTGTTATGTAGTTTTTTACATAATTCCGCTAATAAATATTTAAAAAAAAAGTTAAGCCTTGCTTTAATTTGTATACTGCCAATAGCAACATATTGAATAAAAACTATTATCCTTACAAAAATAAAAGAGCAAATACTTTGTCAAAAAACTATAAATAAAGCAAAGTTTAAAAATGTAGGCTTAATGATCTCTAATACAGACATAGGGCACCACAAAGTGACTCTTGTCGAATAGATAGGTAGCTGATGCAGTTATTAAGAATTTACGTAACTTCTAAATTTAAAGTTCTGTTTCATAACGACATTTGGAAATAAGTTTTATCACATCTATAAATTCATTAACTAAATTTAACAGTATTTTTTTTTAAAAGCCTAAATAAAATTGATGTTGTAAAGATAATAGTGTTGATTGTAAAATATGTCTAACCGTTCAGTTAAAAATCTCATGTGTATTGATATGCTATCAACAAGTTGACCAGACATACTCTTCCTAATCAACGTATACTTTTTTGAAGTTAGAATACTTTTTACTCTTTTTAATTAAAAATAATAGAAAATATACTTTTTTTTTAGTCGAGCGCTAATAATTCTAGTTGTTTGAAGACAAAAAAATTATTTTAATTTATACAACAAATATGGAAACCGATGCAATAATCGCAAATCAATTCAACTTTTCGGCAATTTTCCGAGTTTTTTGCTTCCTTTTGAAAGGACCATTTTTGTTCGACTCTTTAGATATCCCAAAAAACTGACCAGGTGTTTGCGGCGCCTATGTGTGCAAATTGATATTTGGTTAACAATTATAAGTTACCAAACTGTTATTTGCATCAAAATTATAAATCCTACTTTTAAAATTGTTAATACCGACAAACTGCTAGTTTTGCCTCTGAATTATAAATCTGGGCTTTAACTTCTTAATCCGGTTTTTAATAGTATAAATACGGCTTTCAAAAATGTAATTCCGGTCACCAACGTAATAATTATTACTGCCCAAGTAATCCGGACTCCAGCTATAAATCTCGCATTTTGTAAATTTGAATTTCAGAACTGATAATTCAGCTAATAATATTTGATTTAATAAAGCAGTGAAACTAATTTATTATCAATTAAAATCTATTTGTATCTTAAAAATGTATATCCGCTTTTTAAAGTATTAAATTTCACCGCTAAATTCTTAATCTAGCTTCCAAATTATCACTCTTTAAAACTGTAAATTAGGCTTTAAAAACTAAAAAACCGGTGACAAACGTATAAAAATTTACTTCTAAAATATTTATCCGGCATTTAAAACTGTAAATCTGGTATTTAAAAGTATAAATCCTACATTTAAAATGTTAAATTTTAATGCTAAATTGTTAATCTATTTTTTAAACTTTAAATTCGATCTTTAAAATTGTAAATCTATTTTTTAAATTATCAATTTAGTTAAATTTACTTCAATACTGCTAATCCGGCCTATAAAACTGTAAATTTGGCTATTAAAAGTGCAAACCGGGCATTTAATGTGTTACATTTTATTATCAAACGGTTAATTTGGTATTTAAATTATAATCCAGCCTTTAAGAAAGTCAATTGTAAACTTTAAAAACTAAAAAAAAATTTACCAACGTGTTAAATTCTACTGCCAAACTGTTAATCCGGTTTTCAAATTGTAAATCCATTCTTTAAAAATGTAAATTAGATTTTTCAAATTAAAAATTTAGCAAACAACGTATTAAACATTACAAACTAAAATTTTCAAACCTTTTATTTGTTTACATAATTACAAATCCAGCCTTTGAAACTGTAAATCCAATTTTTAATAATTTTATCTGGTCTTTAATTTGTTAAAATATACTTTTAAATTTTTAATCTGATCTTTAAAACTGCAAATCCGCTCATCAAAGTGTTAAACTTTACTTTTAAACTAATAATCCGGCGTTTAAATTAAATTTAAAAAATCTGGTTGTTGAAAGTGTAAATTTGGCCTGCAAAAAATAAATACGGCGTATAAAATTGTAGATTTGGTCTTTAAAATGTTAAAATAAACTACTAAATTGTTAATTATAAATCTAGATTTCTAAAGTAAAAATAAAATCTATAAAAATGACAATCTGGCATCTAAATTGTAGTAATTAGTTGATCTCTAGTGGTTACATTTGAAACGGTATTTAGGTTGACAGTGTTTATCTCTAATAGTTTAGTTAGTTTGTTGGGGTAAAAAAAAGTGATGCGTTTGACAAGAGTCAATGGTCGCATATAAATAGTGTTTTTTGCCTCTCCCTGCAGAGCAAGTTTTGGCCAGAAACTGTTGAAAAGTGTAAATTTTATTTACAAAATGTTAAAAACAACAAAATTAGGTCTTGAAACATTAAAATATTCTAAGTATAGATACTAGTATTGTCAGAAAATACTAAACTTAGAACATAAATAGTTGAAAAGTGTTCATTATATATCAAAAATAACAAAACCCGACTTTGAACATGAAAATATTAATAAAATGTAACAAAATTTAGCTATAAACTCTTAAAGAAAAAAAAATTATCTATTTAATTTCAAAAATAACAAAATCTGGCCTTCAAACATCAAAATATTGTTAGAAAGTTATAAAATTTGGCTATAAACTATTAAAAAAAGCAGAGTTCTTATAATAAAACCTCAAAAATGTAGTCATTTACTATTAAAAATGCAAAATTTTATCATAAAAAGTCAAAAATAACTAAATCTGCTTATAAAACATTGCAGAATTGCACAGAAAATATAATTACCATAAAAATTAGGCAAAAAAACATTTTTGATTAAAATATGCTTGCAAATTACCTATATCATATAAAATTCATTAAAAAACAAGCAAATAACGTAATTTTTGCGTAAAATTAATTTGCCAACAAAACTATCACAATCTCTTTACTCTCAGATTTTTAGAATTGCATAGTAACAACATTTATAAGATTAAAATAGCGCAAAAAACTTATTTCTAACATGAAACTTTTATTGTAAATCATATATACCACATAAAATTTATCAAAATTTGTAAAGTAAACCCAAATATAACATAAGATTTTTATAGAAAACTTAAAAATTACACAAAATCGCTTAAAAATTGCGTTTGTAGTGTAAAGTTTGCTCAAATATAACATTTATAACATAAAAATCGCACAAAAAACTAATTATTTTTAGCATAAATTTAGGTATAAATCACGTTTACTACTTAAAATTGGGCAATATTAACGCAAAACAATATTTTAAAGCTTTAAATTTTTTAAGTCTAAAAAATTAGTCAGTTTGAAAAACTTTAACAAAATAGTATAGTTTAGTTAGATCTGATAGATTAGTTTGAATTATTTGTTGTATTGTTGGTTTGAATCAGTTAGTTTAGATTTTTTAATTAATTACTATATTTTAATCAGTACTTACCAAATTGAATTTTGATTATTTTAAAATATTTCAAAAAACTTTAGCAAGTAATTTAGTTCAAAAACATTGGATTAATTTTGTTACTTAGCCCTAAGGGTAATTGAACAAGTTACTAAAACCAAGTACTAATAGCAAGTGTTTTGGAAGATAGTAGCGTCTACTCAGCTTCTTAGTAAATATCATTGTTGTGCAAGTAAAACATTAACTGCCGTTTGTACCGTTAATTAATTGAAAATGAAAGTATAAAAAAAAACATAAAATAAAAAAAAATAATATAACAATTTACTTGAAAGTATTGTGCTAAAAGTAATAAACATAAAGGGTGTGCCATGTAACGTTTGGAATTTGAACTACGGTATATTTTGTCAAAGGTATAAGTTAACAGAAATTTAGTTTTATGTTTGACATTTACAAAATAAAACGCTTTACAATTGAACAAAGTTGGAAAATTGTGAGTCTTCTACTCATTCAGAAAGAAATTTACAAAACAAAATTGATAAAAAAAGAAGTGTTTTCAACGCAGTTTGTGAACCAATTTGTGAAGCAAGTTTGCAAAACTGGATTGTTAGTAAATAAAAAAATTAATGCTGTTGCTTAGAGTGTGCGTGAACATGCATCAACTTTAACTTGTTATCGTTCTCAGAAACTAAACATTTCTTGCACTTTCCTAAAAAAAATTTTGAATAAAGACCTTGGTTTGATTTTGGTTACAAAGTTCAATTAGTCCAAGAATAGAAATAAAGTTATATGACCATTCGATGCGTTTTTAATTTTGAAAGAATATAATAAGCTTAGGATCGTTTGGCTAAAGATAAGCATTTTTATGAAAAAAGTCGTGTTTTCCGAGGAAGCTCATTTTCATCTCGGAGGCTATGCCAATAAGCAAAATTGTCGCATTTAGGGATTAGAAAATCCACACATGACTATTGAACAGCCTGTATATCCACATCGAGTAACCGTTTGGTGAGGTTTTTGGTCCGGCGGCATTATTGAGTCATTTTTTTTCAAAAATGAGCAAGAATCCACTGTACCGTCTTTAGCAAATGTTACTGTGCATTGCTAAACAAATGTTTTGTTTCCAAAAATTGAAAAGTATGAAATGGATGGAGACTAATTGCCATACAGCCAACGTAATCATCGATCTTTTGCACTATTTTTGAAAATTAAATAGTCAAGCCGCCTAAGAGTTGTGATTTGACTCCGTTGGATTTTTTTTTGTAGCAAAACCCTAAACATAAGTGTTACTGTAACCATCCAGAGACGATTGATGTCTTGAAACACAAAATCAAAGTTGCCATTTATGCAAATAAAACCCAAACAATCAAAATTGTAGTAAAAGATTGGGTTATTGTTAAGCCAGCCGTAACAGTCATTTGAATGATGTTGTGTCTCAATCTTAAATGAAAATATTCAATCTTTCTAATCATAATTTAAAAAAAAAATATTTATTACTTTTTTATTTATAGCCGATTTAAACTCCAAAAGTTAGTTGGCTCACTTTTTATTAGTTTTTAACACGTTGAGTTATTTTTATTACATTAGAAGAGTTTAGGCAAGTATATTTTGTTTAGTCACTTTGAATTAGTTTGGTTTAGACTATTCTGAATCATTATTTTTTTATTATTCTAGATAAAAAAAAGAAGTTTACGCACAACTTTAAAACTTATTGAAAATAGTTAATATATGTTGGTACACAATTGATTAAATTTTTATAAAAAAATAATATTTATTTTTATGCATTAAATAATCTTTCCGGGCATGTGTAAACCTAGGTAATTTAATTTGTCTTAAAACAGCTTGCCCATGCTATCTGAAGCTGATCTATGGTTAAAGGATGTGGTAAATGACGAAAGTTTTATCTATCATATCTCAGACAAAATCTATAAAGTTTAAGTCGGGTGATCTTGATATACAAGGCAAACAATTAATGATATTTTCTTCAAAAAAATTCATAGTTACCTTAGCAGAATGAGGTTGCGCATTTTTTGCTAAAAAACTGCTCTTTAATAGTTTTATATAAACAAGTAAAATAACAGAATCAATGTAACGGCGCGCGTTTAATATGCTCGAAATATATATAAAAAAGGAGCTTCTTCCGTATAATTTTTTTTTTCAAAACCAATATAACAGAATTTAATGTTTTGTGACAATGTTGAACAAATTGTAACAAAATAGATTAAAACAAAGTTTTATCAAAACATTAATAAGAGAAATTTGCGGTTGCAAATGCAGCTAAAAGCTTAGACTTATTATTACAATATTATTAGACACAATCAAAGCGGAGCAAACTAAAAGTTTAAAAAGAAGTGTATAAAAAAGTTATTTAAAATTTAAAAAAAAAAGTTACTTAATTAATTACAAACTAGAATAGCATTAATACAATTTGAAAAACAGTATAAATTTTGTTATATTTCATAATAATTGTATTAAATAAAATATTAAGATTTTTTAGTAAATTTAATCTATTAGTAAAGAATAGAAAAACTAATGTATTTACATATTTTTTTATTATATTAAAATGGTTTAGTTCTTTAATGTAATGTACATAATATTATTTATTAATGTAACAATTTTTATTCTGAATAGCACATAATAGCAATTATTCTATTCAATTTTTAATCTCAAAATTACTACATTAATTTTATGTTATTGTTACATAATCAATTATTTATTAAACCAAATATTCTCAGTTGCACGCACAATGGCATTTACTAACAACATATATCCACTGCTTAAAATTTGTGGTTATTTAAGCATTTTGCCGTTTTATAATAAAAAATCTAAACATTTTATTGACAACCGTATTTATTCATACATTATTTGCACAATTTATCTAACAACAGTTTCAATTAGTTTATACTTACGACATAAAACGCAGTTTCTTTTGAACGATTTTATAAGAACTAGTTTTGTATGGTTTATTATTGTATTATCAAATTTAATGACTATACTAGATTCAAATAATAAGAAACACCAAGAATTATTAAATCTATTTAATAGAATTGACACTAATCCTAAGAAATCATTTAATATTTCTAATTTTAGAATAAAATTATTTATCTATCATATTATTTTTATTCTAATTGCAATATATAATTTACATAGTGGGGATTTCTTCGAAATATTGGCTAAATTAGGCTTTATTTTAAATATGTATTATTTCATTATACAAATGACATTTTTATCATCAACTCTGGCTTGTTTAAAATTACGAATTAAATATGTTAATTTAACTTTGCATAATTTGGAACTTGTAAAGCATGATAGTGATATGTTGTCTTGTATTGATTACATTGTAAACATGTGCATCATTATAAGTGATATTATTAAACTTATTAATCAAACATACGGTTGGCAAATTTTGTTGACATTAATTTATTCAGTATTGCGTACCTTAAATATGCTTACTTTGTTTATAAAATATACGTATTATGAGTTGGGCAGTATAAGTAAAATGAATATGGTATGGACCATCATAATCCTTGTAAGTTACTAATTTTATTATATATTTAATTTTGTTTGTGTTTTTAATCTTAAAAAAGTAGTCAAAAGTGCACTTAGCAAAGCAATTCATAAACCGTAATGCACTAAAAATATTTTTCCAGTATGTCTTAAGACCTATCTAAATTTTAAGTTGCGTTCTAAGGCGCAAACTCAGCATATTTCTTTGCATTTTAGCAAAATGGCATCTTATTTGCGCTAAGCAGAGCTTAAATAAAAGGTGACGTTTTTTCTGGTTATACAATTTTATGTTTATAACTAACTGTCATTAACTAGAACGTTATCAAATGTTAAAAAAAAAATTAAATAATCTAAAAAAAAATTGATTTTTTCAAGTGATAAAAAAATAATTTTCTGAACTTTAAGTGGTCTTGTCACTTAAAGTTCAGAAAATTATTTTTTTTGCTAGTACTCATTTTTGTTGTAAATTTTATTCAAAAAATATTAAATACAGTTTTTTTTTAATTATAATCATTTTTTAAGATTATTTAACAGTTTTTATGCATTGTATGACTTTTTAGTTAGTAACATTTAATTAAGAAACATAAAATCTAGTAGAAAACTACATTGTTTAATAAAAAAGTTTATTTTAGAAATTCTTTTGTTGATTGAACCGATTTTAGTTCTTGTTATGTAGTTTATGCGGCATTAAATTTTAAGAATGTTTATTTTTGTGTTCAGACATAATTCCGCTAATAAATATAAAAAAAAAATGTTAAGCTTTGCATTAATATGTATACTGCAAATAGCAACATATAGAATATAAACTATTATCCTTACAAAAAAAAGAGCAAATAATTTGTTAAGAAACTATAGATAAAGCAAAGTTCAAAAAAGTAGGCTATATGATCCTTAATAAAGACATAGCGCACTACAAAGTGACTCTTGTCAAATAGATAGGTCACTGATGCTGTTGTTTAGGATTTACGTAACTTTAAAATTTAAAGTTCTGCTTCATAACGTAACCGGACAATTGGAAATAAGTTTTGTCACATCAATAAATTTATTAACTTAATTTAACAGTATTTTTTCTTGAAAAGCCTAAATAAAATTGATCTTGTAAGAATAATAGTGTAGATTGTAAAATATGTCTAACCGTTCTGTTAAAAATCTAATGTGTAGTGATATGCTATCAGACATACTCTTTCTAAGCAACGTATACTTTTTTGAGGTTAGAATACTTTTTACTCTTTTTAATTAAAAATAATAAAAAATATACTTTTAGTTGAGCCATAAGAATTCTAATTGTTTGAAGACAAACAAATTATTTTAATTTATACAACAAATATGGAAACCAACGCAAAAACGCAAATCAATTTAACTTCTCGTTTACCTCGGCAATTTTCCGAGTTTTTTGAGTACTTTAGAATGGGCCATTTTTGTTCGACTCTTTAGATATCCCAGAAAACTGACAAGGTGTTTGCGGCGCCTATGTGTGCGTTGTTAACAGTTTAAAGTATAAATACATTTAAAATTGATATTTGGTTAACAATGGTAAGTTACAAAACTGTTATTTGCATCAAAATTATAAATCTTGCTTTTAAAATTGTTAATACTACTTTTACTGACCAAGTTTTGCCTCTGAATTATAAGTCCGGCCTTTAACCTCTTAATCCGGTTTTTAAAAGTATATATTTGGTTTTTGAAAATGTAATTTTGGCCACCAACGTCTTTAATATTATTGCCAAATTAATCCGGACTCCAGCTATAAATCCAGCATTTTGAAAATATGAATTTTAGAACTGCTTATTCAGCTAACAATATTTGATTTAACAAAAAAAAGTGAGACTAATTTATTATCAAATAAAATCTATTTGTATCTTAAAAATATAAATCCGTTTTTTAAAATATTGAATTTCACCGCTAAACTCTTAATCTGGCTCTCAAATTATCAATCTTTAAAACTGTAAATTAGGCTTTAAAAACTAAATAACCAGTAACAAACGTATAAAAATGTATTGCTAAACTATTTATCCGGCATTTAAAACTGTAAATCCGGCTTTAAAAAGTATAAACCCTTCATTTAAAATGTAAAATATTAATGCAAAATTATTGATCCGGCCTTTAAACTTTAAATTCGATCTATAAAATTGTACATCTGGTATTTAAACTACCAACTTAACTAAATTCACTGCAATACTGCTAATTCGATCTATAAAACTGTAAATCTGACTATTAAAAGTGCAAACGAAGCATTTAATGTGTTAAATTTTATTATCAAAAGGTTAATTTAGTATTCAAATTATAATCTAGCTTGTAAAACTGTCAATTGTAAATTTCAAAAACAAAAAATTCTTTACCAACGTGTTAAATTCCACTTCCAAACTGTTAATCCGGTTTTCAAATTGTAAATTCATTCTTTAAAAATGTAAATTACATTTTTTAAACTAAAAATTTAGCAAACAACGTATTAAACATTACAAACAAACTAAAATTTTCAAACCGTTTATCTGTTTTCTTAATTACAAATTCATCCTTTGAAACTGTAAATCCGATTTTAAATAAATTATTCTGATCTTTAATTTATTAAAATATACTTCTAAATTATTAATCTAGTCTTTAAAACTGCAAATCCGCTCATAAAAGTATTAAATTAAATTTTAAAAACCTGGTTGTTAAAAGTGTAAATTTGGCAGTCAAAAAATAAATACAGTGTATAAAATTGTAAATCCAGTCTTTAAAATGTAAAATTTAACCGCCAAATTGTTAATCTGACCTTTTAATTATAAATCTAGATTTTAAAAGTAAAAATAAAATCTTTAAAAATGACAAATTGGCCGCTAACGTGTCTAATCTACTGCTAAACTGTTAATCCGGCCTCTAAATTGTCGTGTCCGGTTGACTGTAGTGTTAATAGTTGAAACGGTATTTAAGGTTTAGACAATGTTAATTTATATCAGATTAGTTTGTTAGAGTAGGAAAAAGTGATGCGTTTAGCAAGAGTCTATGGTTGCTTAGAAATAGTGTTTTTACCTGTCTCTGCAAGGCAAGTTCCGGCCAAAAACTGTTAAAAAGTGTAAAATTCTATTTGTAAAATGTTAAAAACAACATAATTTGGTTTTGAAACATTAATATATTCTCAGTAAGCACATACAATCATAATTTATTTTAAAAAAAATTTAATATTAAAATAGCTACAAAATATTGTCCAGAAGCACTAAAAAGTGTAGAATTCTATTTTATAAATATCAAAAATTAAAAAGACCCGGCTTTGAAAATATTGTTAGAAAATAACAAAATTCGGCCATTAACTGTTGAAAAAACATCAAAAAATTGTTAGAAAGTATCAAAATTTGGCTATAAACTATTGAAAAGTGCAAGTTTTTTTTCATAGAACGTCAGAAATTTAGTCATTTATTGTTAAAAAGTGCAACATTTTATCATTAAAAGTCAAAAAGAACTAAATCCGCTTATAAAACATTAAAATGTTTACAGAATCAAAATCCATACGTTGAAATTGCACAGAAAAGATGATTACCATAAAAATACAGTTTGGAGATTGTGATCATAGAGAAACTATTTCTAACACACAGAAATAAACTTCTGTGATCACTAATAACGCCCTGGAGCACCTCAACTAAAGATACCTTTTTGTCCATTGATTGATAACAGCCGTTGTTGTTGCTTTTTTAAATAAATATAAATTTATTTATTTAGAAAAAACATCAATCAAACATTACAAAAATGTTTTTAACGCCGGCAGTTAAGAGCATACCGACCGCTACCTTCGTTTGTAGTATTTTAACAAAAACGGCAACTTCCCCTTGATCGTTGCATCTACAAATAATTTGATAATCGATTTATTTTTTGCAAATTTGCTATTTGCAAATAAAATTACAAAAAAACGACTTTGACATATCATAGTTTAATCCTTTCTAAATGTACCGGTAAAAAAATAAATCAATTATCAAATTATTTGTAGAAGCAGCGATAAAGGGGAAGTTGCCGTTTTTGTTAAAATACTACAAATTAAGGTAGCGGTCGGTATGGTCTTAAAGGCGGGAGCGGTCCGTAAAAATCCACAAAAATAATATTATTTGGGCCGGTTCTATAGCTAACTTATGCATCCGCAAGACTTTATTCTTTTAGCAATACTCGCATCCGCTAACAATACGTTTTATTGGCCAATACATTCCTGGTCACAAAAGATTGCGTTTGACGGAACACTACGTTTTATAAACCCCAAAGTGACTAAAATGCAAGTGATAAAGTTTTACTAAATTGCTTACCAACGCATGGTGTATACACAGATAGGCCAAAAAATCATGATCCGAGCAAAAGCATAAAATGTTATTATGTAAAACAAAACAGGGTTGAACATTAGGATCCGCACGTAAATCACTTAGTATTTTGGTAGAGAAGTTGTAAAGAAAAACACCGTTCTTGGGGCATAGGAAGTTTACTCTTGAAAAGCGAGCACTTATCTGGTAATGCGTGGCAAAAGTAACCTGCATTTTTGCAGTGCAGTAACCATTCAAACAGTTTTTTTTTAGGAACAAAATAACGCTTTTTTTTTCCGTTATTTAGTTTTTGAAACAACACAGCTTCATATATAAAATATATAAAGAAGAGACGCAATGTCCTCAAATGAGACAGTTGTAAAAGCAATAATTTCGAATAAAGCCTAGTTAAATAGGTAAATTTATACGAATGCCACAACGACATATGTAGCGCTCGTTACTATTTGTTCAATCGGACAACACAATAATAACATTAAAAAATTAAATTTATGAAAAAATATTCTAAACTAAAAAACATCCATAGACGCGTTTCGAGGTTTACCTCTCTTCTTTATATATTTTATATATGTTCTGATATACACGAAATTGTATAATAGTAATTATAATTTATGCAAAAAAATTTATTCTATTATTAATTTTCAAATTTCCGTTTAAATTCTTTCATGTCATTACCATCAGCTTAATATCCCGAAATAATTAGTTTATTTGTTCATTCTCAGAATGCTATTAACCATAGCCATTAAATAATGTCATTAAGTCAGTTAGTATAAATAGTCAATACACTTTTTAAAATATTCACTTTGAATTGTGGTGGTGAACAATGTTGACGAAGTAAGTTAAAAATCAATTAGTTTAAATAAATAAAGCCATACTGATGAGAGGTAAACCTCGAAACGCGTCTATGGATGTTTTTTAGTTTAGAATATTTTTTCATAAATTTAATTTTTTAACACAGCTTCAATTCCCATATCGCTTGCATTGGATTGAACTTTGAAAAGCTTGAACTTGAAATAGATTTTTTTTTTAATTTTTAATGCTGCATCATGTATCTGCCTTCAGGTTTATTTATGTTCTTTTTGTATTAACTTTGTTAGCGGTTCACACATGTCAGAATGCAAAGCTTGGATACGCATACTATTTGGTCTTAGGCCAATTGTGTTAAGTTTATAACCTAAAAAAATAACTTTTTTACAAAATTTGAACAAAGTGTAAGTTTAGCTTTTTTTATACGCTAAATTAATGTGTCTTAGATGTTCATCAATTGTCGGTGAAGTGATGAAAAGATCAACGTACGCATAGACAAACTCTTTAATTAATGGCCCAAGAATTTGTCCGTACAGCAAGTGAAAGAACTTACCGCTGTTTTTAACCCAAAGGGTAATACATTAAATTGGTACTCTCGAGTACTTACGCAAATTGGCAATGCTTTTGTTTAATTGAAATTTGCCAGTAAAGTCTTACAAAGATATTTACTTTAATCTAGTAAGGTCATAAATTATGTCCTTGATAGGACGGGGGAGCTTATTATTGGGTTTAATAATATCGTTAAGACTACGCACTTTAAATTATAACTTTGACATATATTGATCGTGGAAGCGTTGTTGGTTAAAAAGGATTAAAAAAGCTCTTTGAGTATGGATTGATGTTCAGCCGTCGTGTCAAAGATCACACGAGTCCTCAGAGATGATATGTGTTTTGGTTGTGTTGTCTCGGTGCAATAATGATTACAAAAGTAAACCCGAGCATCCGGGTTGCAAGCCCACGTCTCGTCCAGCGTAAAATATATGGTGAGGTGTGTTAGAACCGGGAGCGGATTTAGTGCTTCCGGTAGCAATAGACATAGAAGGTTTATAAGAATCAAGCAACAATGAAAAATTAAGCTTATAAGTTTTTTGTGTTGTATCTAAGAATTTTTGTTATTAATTGGGCTTAGAAATTTACTATTATGTACACCCGCGGTTTCTTATCTATTTTTATTGTCTGCAAATTTAGTGGATGTCGGTATTACCACTGGATTTTTTGTTTTTTTGCAGATTATACTGCAAAAAATGTTGTGTTGACATTTCCACTTATTCATTTTATGTATGTTTTACAATAATATTTTTACTACTGGTTGGACGCCAAATAGTTGTACTAGAAAAGGGTGTGATTAAATACAATATAATCTGGCAACTCAATCTTTTATAATTTTAATTAACAATCTAAAATAAACTAAAAAACATTATTATATTTTAAACTAACTGTTAGAGCCGTCTGACACAAGACTAATTTTTTTATTTAAAAATTTAATTTTATAATCCAGTGTTCTTGGCGACATATGTATACATTGGCGGATTTATGTGTCAATTATTTAGTAAGATTTCATCCAAGAAATTAAAACCACTTGTATTAAAATCAGTCTTGTGTCAGACGGCTTTTACGCTCATTTAAATATTTTTGCTTTTTCATACAACTGACGTAACGAACGCTAAACTTTCCATCCACCACACCGTGGTTTACTTTAAAACAAGTTGTTGCCAAATTTTGAATTTATCTAACCGAATCACTTTGCTGCGCAAAAGTTACTAAACTTTTTTCTTTGTTCTGCGTTTCAAGTTGCTTTTGTTTCTTTGCTTTATTGGTATAGGTTTGGTATATTTTGTCCGTTTGCATTCTTGCGGAGTTTTTTTTAAACTTAATTTGCACATAATAATATATTTTCTGCAACTAAACTAATAGTATTAAGTTATAATTTATAAAAGATTGTTAAGAATTCCCTATTAATTCAAATAAAAAAATAAACAAATTTATTTTTAGAAATTAATTGAATATTCAAGAAAAGGTAGCACTTTTGATCTTTCTACGGTCACTCCAAATGTCATTGACACGAGAAAGTAGATAGACACTGGTCCTTACAGGATATTCAACTCTTACTTATGGCTCTATGTGCCACACCCCTTGCAACTGCATTGACCAGTAGGCAAAACTAAGTATGGGTAGCCAGATATGGCGAGATTGCTAGTATTAGACAGCAACATCCCAGTACCAAATAAATGCCGGTATAAGCAGACACCTAATAATTAGACCACTCAGTGCAAAGGTACTCTTTAACATAAGTTAAGAAATTAATTTTAAAAGCAGAAGAACTGTAAAACAGCCAACGGCGTAAGGATGTGGAAGGCACAATGCAACCACCACATTAAAGATCTATATGTTCATCACTAAACAAATTACCGGAGTTTCAAGTTTTTCGATCGGATCTCCAAGGAAGACAGTGGTGAATAACATAAAAAAGAAAGGTATAAACACTGCAACAAAGATCAAAACATGTACATGGATTGCAAGAACAATGACTTAAGACAGAAAAATACACAACGCAATACAAAAATAAAAACAAAGAACATAAAAATTATGGGAATACGCGAGATGCGATGGCCGGGAACAGGCCAACATAACATCAACGAACATCGTGTCTACCGTTCAGGGACATCAAACAACAAACGGTGTCGGAATAATAGTCTGCAAATTAGTAGCAACATGCATTACAAACTTTGTATCAATATTAGAAAGAGCAATGTTGATCCAAATGAATGCAAGTCCTTGCTATATAAATATTATATAGATATACGCTTCAACAACTGCACACAAAGATACTGAGATAAAAAATTATATACTCAAATCTCCAAAGTATTAAAAAAACTACCCAAAGAAAACTTAACAATAATAATCAGAGATTTCAATGCAAAAATTGGGAAAAGACGTAAAGAAAAACTCATAGACCCATACCGACTTGGAGAAAGAAACAAAAGAGGCGAACAACTTAGTGTATTCCTAAACGAACAAAACCTAGTAATTACAAACACTTTTGTACACTGCTACTTTGAAAGCTATACACCTGAAAATCTTTACAAGATACACACGACCATATTGTAAGGAACTAGATAGACTACATCCTGGTTAACAAAAGATTCAAAAATAACTGTATATCAGCAAAACCATACCTAAGAGCCAACATACATTTGTATCATATATCACTAATAGGCGTTTTCAGAGTAAGATTAAAAAAGTTAAAAAAAAAAATCCATCAACAAATACGACATGAGAAGACTAAAAAAAATTAACATTAGGCAACAAGCAATAATCAAGATCAACAAAGACCTAAGAACACTATCACCCTATATCTGTCCAACCATCAACTCATGTACAAAGACAAAAATTATAAAAATTAACAACGCAGTCAAAAAGATAAAAAATGACCTACTTAAACCTAACACAATTAGGAAAAAACTTTGGATGACGGACAAAATACTAAAACTCATGGAAGAAAGAAGTCTTGCAAAAAACAATCAAACAAAATACATGACAAATCACAAAACAATAAAAAACAAAATAAAAAAAGCCAAAAACAACAAAACTAGAGACAAATGCACAAAAATAGAAGTTCTACGTTTTTCTATGTCTTTCAAAAAATAAGAGAATTTACGGGAAGGAAATTAAAAACAACAAACAAACTAATAAGAGATGATAATAATATAATCATCAACAAAAAAGAGATCAAAAAGTTTTAAAAGAAACACAGAAACAATATTTTACAACACCCGCTCAGAAGCTTCTCCTGAAACAAACTGCATAACAGGACTAAGTATCCTAGAAGAAGAAGTACGTGCCGCAATAAAAACAACAAAAGATGGAAAAAAATCAGGCCCAGACAATACAGAAAAAAATTTGAAGCAGAATTTCGAAAACTCACGGCTGAATTCATAGCGTTACCAAAAATAAACAGTACAAAAACATGTCTCAAATTCAGAAAATTAGCTTAATAAACCACCTTTTAAAAGTATTTCTAAAAATTATTCACGGGAAAATATACAAACTATGCAACGAGCCAATATCAACCACCTAATTTGGATTTAGAAACGCACTTGGCACACGCAAAGCTTTATTCAGCGTACAAGTGCTTTTGAAAAGGTGCAGAGACATAAATGTCGACATTTACACGTGCTTTATTGACTACTAAAAAACATTTAATAGAAT
Organism: Tachinus rufipes; assembly: GCA_963932245.1. Lineage (NCBI taxonomy): Eukaryota > Metazoa > Arthropoda > Insecta > Coleoptera > Staphylinidae > Tachinus > Tachinus rufipes. Next base: position 14,846,554 of record OZ010744.1, read on the forward strand.
CCAACATCATAAAATGTTAGACATCCTAAAAGACGCTGGACTAGATGACAAAAACTTTAAAATTATTACGAAACTTTAATTGAAACCAGACTGCCTCTGAGTGATTAGAGGGTAAACATACTGACAAGATTAGGATCCTACGAGGCGTAAAACAAGGATGTGTACTATCTCTATTACTCTTTAATTTATACGCAGAACAAATATTCAAAAAAACCTAGGAGACATCGAAACAGAAATCCAAGTGAATAGAGAAAACTAAACAACATACAGTATGCGGACAATACGGTAATCTATGCCGACACTATAGAAAGACTACAAAGATTTATAGACAAAATAACAACAAACAGCTAAAAATACGGACTCAATATTAATACGAGCAGAACCAAGTTCATGATTATAAGCAAAACCAATATACCGAACCGCTACACTTATAGGTGAGTAAATACATATACCTAGAAATTAACATCAACGACTAATGGAATCACTCGCAGATGATAAAAATACGCATCAAAAAGGCCAAAACCGTATTCAACAAAATGAGCAACATATTTAAAAACTATGATTTTACATTACAAAGATAAGACTCCTGCGCTACTATATATTTTCAGTCTTGTTATATGGCGTAGAGTCATGGACACTCATCAAAGCAACAAGCAAAAAGTTAGATTTATTTGAGATGTGGTTGTATTGTAGAACATTGAGGGTATTATGGACAAAGCACGTAACAAATAAAAATATCTTACAAATACTGAAAAAAAAAAAATGTTAATCATTTTTAAAACTCGATTACCTTTGACAGGAACGTGAACAGATACCAACTACTTCAAAATATACTCTAAAAAAAAAAAATGCTACAAAAAAATAGAGAATATCTTGGCTCAAAAACTGAAAACATGGTTTTCAATGACCACCACACAATTGTTCAGAGCCGCAGTCAACAAAGTGATAATAACAAATATAGTGCCCATATCCGGAACCTTAACAAGAAAAAGAACATTCAAAATCAAGCAAATATTATAAAACTTTTGCAGTTCTTGGTTGTTTGGTTATAGGCCAATCCTTTAGTAATAAACGTCAACTAAAAGCTCTAAAACTGGATTATAAAACAAGTTCTTCTTGGTTTAACAAACTGCTTTGTAATATATTTTTAAATAAAAATCAACCAATATTAAATAAAAATTATTATTCATAAAAGCAAAATTATTATTAATAAACAATACAAATACTAATGTGTTTATATTTAATATTATTAATTTATTATTTATTTTGAATGGCACACAATAACTAGAACTCTATTCTACTTTTAATCTCAAAATCATTACCTTAAGTGATTTCACAATATTTCTTTATAATCAATTATTTATTGAACCAAATTTACTTAGTTGCTTTCACAATGGCATTTACTAACAACATATATCCACTGCTTACAGTTTGTGGTTATTTAGGCATTTTACCATTTTATAATAAAAAAACTAAACAATTTATTGACAACCGTATTTATTCATACATTGTTTGCACAATTTATCTAATTGCAGTTTTAATTACTTTATACTTACGTTATCAATCGCATTTATACCTAAGAGACTTTATTAGAGGTGCTTTTATATGGTTTATTACTGTATTATCAAATATATTGTCAATACTAAATTCAAACAATAAAAAACATAAGCAATTATTTATTCTAATTAGTAGAATTCATGTTAATACTAAAAAACCAACTAATATTTCAAATTTTAGATTAAAATTATTTCTATATCATATTATTTTTATTATAATTGCAATATTTAATTTACACGGTGAACCTTTTTTGGAAATATTGGCTAAGTTGGGCCTTATTGTAACTTTTTATTATTTTTTTATAAAAATTGCATTTTTATCTTTAACTCTGGCTTTTTTAAAAGTAAAAATAAAATATGTAAATTTAATTTTACATAATTTGGAAAATACTAAGCAAATTTGTAGTATTGATAATATGTTAGTTTCTATTAATTACATTGAAAATATGTATACCATTTTAAGTGAGATTACAAATCTTTTTAATCAAATATACGGTTGGCAAATTTTGTTGATGTTAACTTATACAATATTGCGTACTTTAAATATGATTAAATTATTTATGGAATATATGTTTGATGAGTTAAGCAGTGTAACTAAAATGAATATGGTATGGACTATTATGATGCTTGTAAGTTGCAATTTTTATTATATAAGTAATTTTGCTTGTGTAAAATTAGTAGCAAGTTATCACTTTAGCACACTTTTTTTTTTTTTTTTTTTTGGGTTGGGGCGGCAAAATCTTCAAAAGACTAACACAAAGTGTCGGATTCACCTCATATGAAGCGCCTACCGACTAAAATCCGCCCCTTTGAACATACCCGGGAGTGCGGCACATAACAGTAATGTAAAAACATTTGTGCATAACCTTCCCACCGAAATATGAATGAACGCACCGTAAAATATGTATCGTATTGCGTCCTACGACGCCAACCATATAGGCGTAACTTTAGATATGGCTCACGTTTGCCATCTTCCTCTCACTTTTTATCGTGCGAGGGTTCTTACAGCCGACAATCAAGTCGCTTGAGAGGCAGTCATTTGTTTGAAGAACTCTGCCATGTCGGAATTAATATATTTCGGAGCGGATTGCAAACGGGTTTTATTTCGCTGCTTAGCTTGCTGTGCCCGTAATTTCTTACGAACATCACAGCCAGCGAATGATGCCGTGTGTTCCCCAGCGCATTTGGGCACGTCTTTTGTGCATTCCGCAGAATAGTGCAGACCGGCGCATTTTACATAAACGGGGTTACCGTAGCACCTAGATGCCGTGTGCCCGTAGCACTGGCATGTATGGCACTGGCTGATTTCGCCCGTGCGACGCTTTGACACAACCTTAATGGTCAGCGTAAAATACTCTTTGAGGTTGAAAATCTCTTGGCTTTTACCGGAATTTTTGAGCTGCACGTACAGCATCGGATATTCGACATCGAGGAGTTTATTCCCCAGCCGAGTTACAGAAAGGACGTTGAATCCCAGCGATTCAAGTTCTTTCTTAACATTTTCCTCAGAGTGAGTCTCTTTGGGGATGTTTTTTACAATCGCTTTGACGGATTTCTTGTCTCGCGTTTGAAACGTATAATAATTGGCTTTACCTAAAGCTTTCAGGAGAGCCGTCGCCGTACGGAAATCTTCCATAGCGTTCAAAGTAAAGCGGATGCCGTCGCTGATGTTTATAGCGCTGACAACTTTCACGCCGCTGTCTTTGAACGTCTTGCTCCACTTGTTAAATTCGCGTTTATCGCGAAGAACAAGAGATGGAGGCTTTTCAACAAAACTCGAAGAGGGCGTTGATGACGCATTATTTTTAACCGCCGGCTTTGCAGATGGTTTGCGTGCCGTAACAACAGGAGTTGCGGTTTGACGGGCTGCAGAAGTAGATGGCTTCTGCGAGGATTGGGAAAGGGTTTTGGAATAATGCTTACTCTTATTATTCTTTTCCATTCGTCTTTTCTTCTGTGTCGATTTCAATTTGACGAGCTGGTATGGCTGTTCCTGCACAACGGGCTGCTGAACGTCCATCTGCGATGTCTCAACAGATACGTCGCGGGCATCAGTCCCGGAGGGTTGGTCCGTTTTCAATGCGTCGTCGTCGTCTGATGTGTTGTCGGAGTCAGTTGGAGGGGCTTGCCTCTTGGTTGCTTGCTGCAGCGGTGGCTCCTACAACATTTCAACAAGATTAAATTTATTAGTATCACGTGCCGCCTTAATAGACTCGCAATTGATACTAATTGACGTATCCTTAATGAGCATCTTCATAAGCTGCTCCATCGTGCCTCGCATCTGCGTAATGGTCTCTTCCAGTCCGCGGATTTTATCGGCTTGCGAAGACTGCATGGACCGGAAGGTTTCTTCAAATCCCTGCAGTCTCAACGTGACGAGTTCCATAGTCGAGGCCGTGAGGGCTTCCAGCACGCTTCTCGAGGAAAATACATCGATCACGTTTTGGATGCCTTTAATAGCCCCGGCGAGCTTATCTTCTAAGTTCGATATTCTCTTGTCAAACTTGACAAAAGCGGCCTTGAACTGCTTCACTTTTACATCCATTTCGGGATGTTGTGTATCTGAAAATAAAATATTGTTAATTAAATGTGATAAATCACAGATAATTAACAATAGTTAGCGGTGCGAATTGCTGGCTAATTGCTGGCGGACTCTCTCTACGATGTGGACTAGTCGGCTGCTGGCAGTCGAATCGTTCCTTTGGCACACTTGATGTAGCACCAGGTAAGGAAGAAGATGGTGTTTTGCAATAACTTAAAAAATTAAGTCGTTAGCATGTCTTTTTAAAGTTGTGTTTTACCTAAAAGCCTGTAATGTTCCAGAAGAGATGAATGTAGACGTTCTATAAGAGAATTTGACTGATAATGGTGGGGATTTAGTGCGTGTGATTTTATGTAATTGCAAGAAGTTAATAAAAAGGTTTTTATTAAATTCATTGTCTGCAACTATTATATTTGGAGTAGTATAAGTTGTGAAAAACTTTATAGTTTATCAGTTATTTCCAATAAATTGCTGGAGTTTAGCTGATTAAAGGTCCAACATTTTGGAAATCTCATTTTTTTCATCTATATTTTGATCCCTAGATGTTTGAGCTAAATCAAAGAAGTCTACTTTTTTAAATTTGTCGAAAAGAAATGAAATTAGCCAAATATATATAATGGGTAATTCTATTACATCTTTGATTTTGCTCAAATTTTGAGGGATCAAAATATGGATGAAAAAATGGTATTTCTAAAATTTTGGACTTTAGATTATTGCCTGTTTAAATTGACACACATTTAAAGGTCAGAAGTTTCACAATAAAACGTCTTTTTTAGTTTATTTTGTATCTCAATTTTTAGGCTTTTGGAAAAATATAAAAATGTTCACAATGGCTTAAATTATTCCTTATTATATGTACTTTAAAACCTATAATTGTATGTTTAATGTTGGGGTAGTCTTTTTGGTATATTTAGCTTTAAACATTATTTAAAAAAAAACTGTAAATTTGGCAAAATCGCATAATTTTGCTTTCTTTAAACCGTTCTAACTTTGTCAAATCTCAACAAAATTTGATCTACGAGGTTTAGATTTCTTTGTGTTTAATTTCTTTTTAAAGTTATCACTCAAAATTTATAGAATCAATACGTATGCACCACTATTTTGATGCAGGAAGTTGCACATGTTTTTGCAATTTTCAAAACTTGTTATTTTCAGGTCCCAAAAAAGCGCTGTTACTTCATGTCGATTTTAGTCAAAATTTTAGTAAATACTCTTTAGACCACAAGAAAATAGGTTATTTATATGAAAAATGGTATATTGGGCATTGCCGAACGTTGCCTTGGGTGGGCATTTGATAATATTCGTTTTTATTAAAATTATTATTTTACATATTATAATTTTAACAAAAAATAAAACATGTTTCTGATAAATGTTTAAACTTTAAAACAAAATAGGAAATGATAGAAAGTTAAAAAAATGTTGTGTATTGCTACTACTACTTTATAGATAAGTTGTGCAATTAATTTATCTATGAAGTATTATAGACCTTTTAAAAGTTCATATGTTCTTACATTCGTAAGCACAACAAAACTTTGCCATTTTATACATAATAATTATTGCAAAAAACACTATAAATGTGCGCCTGTCTACGTGCGCTAGACGTAACAAAAATATTTGGTCTACCACACCGTTAAAAAAAAAACAAGATAGAATCGTACCAAAACTCACTCACAGGGTAACAAAGTCAGTTGTCCGCGCAAGTAAACAAAGTTGTATTTATAAATATATTTGATAATATATTTGTATCATTTATATTATACAGGAAGTTTACAAATAAATAGGGTTATGTAATCACTTTAAATATGCCGCCTTTCTAAAATTGTTCACTATATTTGTTTTGGCAGCTCAATTTTGACAGCTTTCAAGCAAGCAAGGTTATAAAAATGTATACAAGTAGAATAGAGCGGCACAAACGTATTAGATTAGATGGTTACATAATCTCAAACATTTATAATCACCCTGTACTATTTAATAGTGCTTTTGTGTAAGCTGTGAGTTTTGTGGTAAAAAATAGTGGCAAGAAAAACTCTGTTGGTTCTAGATGTAATAAAACCAGACTGTATAAAATGACAATAAAGCAAAGCAGGAATCTTGTTGTAAATTACAAAGTAATTCTCAAGATGATGATATCAACAGGCAACACAATAATTCAGTTGAAGATTTTATTTTTGAATTTTGTTTTTACCAACAGAACATATAGTTGAGAGGTGATATAAAACTTATTTGTAATAGGTTTGCTTTTGCAAGAATACCAAACTCGGTGCAAAATTGGTCAACTCATATATATATATATAAATTGGTAGTACATTTAAACATACAAAAGAATTTTTAAGTGTAATTAATGTCGTAATTATTTTTCATATATATTCTTCATCTAGAATTGCTGTAATTATTAGAAAAGAAACAACAAAAGTTTTGTATTTTGTGTTCGAAATAAGTACTGTGTGATTTGCACTAAAGCATTAAATAAACATTTAATTTGTTTGGGTAGCCCAAGGTACCGGTGTGCCATCAAGGGTGATGTTTTAGTAAGGAGTTATTTGTCTTCTCTATAAATTATTGCCGTATCGTCCGCAAACTGAGCAAGAATGGTTGCATTAGTCATTGCTATATCTCCAACATAGATTTATGTAGAGCAGGTGATAGTTTTGTGTTTTGGGAAACACCGGCTGTCATAGGTTTAACTGAAGAAAACGTGTTTAGATGGTGATGGTATTTTGCTCAATACAGTTTGGCTATCAAGCCATCGTGCCATACCTTGTCGAACGCTTTCTTTAAGTTAAAGAAAACGGCTCCGGTTGACTTTTTGTTGTTAAACCCTGTGGAAATGTGATCTGCCACTTTTGCCAGTTAGTGAACGGAAGAGTGTTGTTTTCTTGAGTGTTGAAATTACTTTTTTATTTTTACTGTGATTGTTTAAGTGAATAAGTATAACTTTTTCTGCTAATTTGCTTAGAGTTGGTAGCAAGCTTATTAGACTTTAATTGTGGGGAAACGATTTTGCCTGGTTTGGCTTTGAAAATACAATAATTAAGGCATGTTTTAATTTTTGTGGGAAATATCCTTGTCTTTAAATACCATTTATGATGTTAGTGAAACCTACTATGGCTTTCCTTGGTTTTTTAGTGCCGCATTTGAGATATTATCATATCCGGGAGTTTTTTTAGAATTGGTGTATTTAATTGCCTTAGCCACTTCTAAAGAGTTCCTAAAAGGTATTGTTTTGTCTTTAGTGTTGTTTTCCCATTTCTCTAGTTTTTTTTTCACATCTTCCATTATGTTAACATATAAGATGTTGTATGCCGGATTAAATTGGTCTTTTAGAGACAAAGCAATAGCTTCGGTTTTTTCTAATGTGGTGTGAGCTAAGCCATTTTAAACGTGGATAGTGGGAATGGTTTTGTGTTTTTTCTTTGACATTTAGATATGTTTTAAGTTTTGGACAATTTGTCATCTGTTTGCTGAAAAAGGTTGTTCCACTTCTTGAATAATTTGATTTTCTTTTTTACTCTGTTTTCTAATCTATTTTAAGTATGGAGGACATTCAAGTGGGTTGTTATCTTTTATGATGGTATTTGCTAGTAGCTTTATCTTACGCAGTTTGATAAAAAAAGTTAGGTTTTTGACAATTGCGTCTATATCCAGTGTAAAGCAGATTTTTTTAAACGGGCTAAGATCACTTTTAACAAACAGATGAAATTGTTTCCAGTTTGTTTCCTTTTTAGTTTTGTTCAGTTTTCTTACAGATGTGCAAGTATTGTTAATTGGACAGAAAGATGGTTGATGGCCTTGTGTATGCTTTTTGACAAAGCAATGTCAAGTATGTCGGGCGTACGTTGGTGCAGTTAGACTGTGCATGGATAAGTTGTTTTAATCTATAAATTTAATTAGACTTTTGCCGTTGGTATTTGTGGCGCGGCAGTTTTATGCCACGTGTTTAGAGTTGAAGTCATTTTCGATAAGAGTGGGAATATTATCTTCAAGAATTTTGATTTTTCCGATACGGGAAAGGTTGATAATTACCCTGGTTGCTTCCAGGTTGGTAAAGTTTGGAATTTCAATTTTTGAATGGTCTATTGTTTTCTTGATAAATACAGCTGTGCCACCACTTTGGTTGATTCTGTTGTTTCTATATATATATTGAAGTTGAAAAATTTTGGGTAGTCTCTGGGTTTCAACCCAGTTTCTGATAATTATATCAATGTCGTGGTTCGAAATAAATAATTTAAGTTGATTGGGATATTTAGCACTGCAGTTGGTATTCCAGTGTTCTATTAATATAATATTATTTTGTAATTCCATTATTGATGTTAAATCTTTGTTGTTGCTGCTACTATTGATGGCATTTGTAAGTTCTAAATTAAGATTTAATTTCATTTTGATGGGCTGTGCTGATTGTTGTTGCGGCTGCACAGCTTTTGCGTATGACGCAAGTTGTGAGCGTGGTTACATAAATAACTTTTTCAAAAAGTTGCCTTTTAGGTTTTGCTTTTATTTCTGGTAAACCGGACATCTTTTGTAGGACGCGGGGTGGTTACTACTGCAGTTGGCTCATCTAACACACACCCAATCGTTGGTGCACATTGATGCAGAGTGTCCACAGGCTCGACAGCAATGGCAATGAGCCGGTTTGCCAGACTTAAACTTAATCTTAACTGTGAGGCCATTTAGTTAAATACAAAATTTTGATGCTTCTGTCGATTTTATTTAATTGTATGTACAATTTATTGTATGTTTTTGTTTGGTAATGCAACTTGGAGATTACATCATATCCTTTTACCTCTAGCGCTTTGCTCATTTTCTCGGGATACATCATCTGGTACGTAATGCACAAAAAGCTATATATTGCAACGCTGTGCAGAAGTTAGTAGTCTTGTAACCGATTTGGAACAAGGGCTATAGTACATATTTAATCACTATGACATCTGTAAGGAACATTATTGCTCTTATGTTTTTGAAAGAAATATAAGTCTAATAATGACTTTGTTTGTTTTGATATTTTTGGTGTCAACTGCACATTGCAAATAATCAAAAAATTTATTGAATAATTAGTTTTGAAAAAATGAGATAATTGAAAAACTTACAAAATTTGTGTGCTACCCAAAATAGTAAGAGGAAATTAAAAAAAAAAGGGCTACGATGTATTGACTCGACTACGTGCTGGAAGCGATAAAAGAACAACCAAGAAAACAAAAAGAATAATAAATTGTGAATATACATATTTATATATGAAACATAATTTTTTTGGTGTACATAATCTACTTATTTATACCTTTTTATTATGCATTTGGACATCAAAAGAAATATAAACAAAAACATATTGTTTTTTTATTTGATCTGTATTTGCCAAAACTGAATCTAGAATTCAATTAGCATAAAGCATAAAGCATAAAAATAATTAATCAATTTACTATGTATTTAATCACAAATTTATTTTTACTATTATAATTTGTAAGATTAAATTTGTGATAAAAAATATAGTAAATTGTTTTATTATTTTTATAAACATGAATTATCACGTAGAACACAACTATCAATTATACTATATGCTACTGCTGAGTAGCGAATTACAATGACGTAACTAGCATAGCAAGAGTTCCATGATTTTTTGTTTCAATTTTTTTTATTTAAAAAAGATAAATTTAATTGTTAATTACTTTACTATTTTAAACGCATTATTTTTTATTTGTTACTATTACGGGCAATAAATGCAGCAAAAACTTTGAACAAAAATTGTTAGAAAATTATCAAATCATTTGGACAAGGTTTAAAAAATTCTATTAAAGTTTGAATTTTTGCAAACTATTTGAGAACATTTATTAATGCAGTTAATTTGATTGTCTTTTATTTGATAATTGGGAAAAAGTTTTCCACTAGGGATGGATTATATAGACAATTTATATAATATATAATATTATTTGTTGACCAAATGATAAAATAAATCATTTTTTTAAATATAAATTGTCTATATAATCCATCCCTAGTGGAAAACTTTTTCCCAATTATTTGAGAACAGTTTGAATAAATCTGTTTTTTTGTAAATTAGTTTGAACTACTGTGATCACTTTAGCAAATTAGTTTGGTCAGTTAATACTATTTTCTAATTGTTTAGAAACAGTTTGGATTTTGATCAGTTTAGATTATTATAAATCAATTTGAAATTTAGTTTTAAATACTTTGATTATTAATATAATACTTTAATACATTTTTTTATTATCAGTTAAAAATTTTAAAATGTTAAAGTGTAAGGAGTTCGATCATCAGGAACTCAAATGTCAACCTCACTTGCACATTGTACACTCTGCTAGATAACAAACGGGGCTCTGGCGACCGAGTATCTGCCGGTATAAGCAGACCCTTCTTGCACTCATTGTCTTGGAGATAAAAAATTAACCACAAAGGCAAAAGAATCACGACGATGGTCAACGGCATACAAATATAGAAGGCAACGGGAAACAACTGTATTAAAGGTACACTGGACATCCCTAGTACAATCAATATGACTTCAAATGTTTAATAAAAAAAACAATTTCGGAGTAATTCCCCCAATTAGATCTCCATGGGAGATATTGAACGAAGCAAAGATAGTGCAACAGAAAAACACAGTAAAGCAATCCGCAAAGAAACAGAGGAGACTAAAGACAAATGGGCACTTGGAATGTAAGAAGTATGTACTAAACAAAACAAATCAACAACGCAATCCAAAAAATGGACTGTATAAATATTGGTTTAATGGGCATTAGTGAAATGAGATGGAGGAAAACCCCAGTAAATGCGTAATAGAAGGACACACAATACTCCACTCATGATGATACCAGACAACATCAATATAGAGTAGGAATAATTATCACAAAGAATACCGCAAAATGTGTATACAACTTCATACCCGTATCCGACAGAGTGATGCTTGTACAACTAACAGCAACTCCAGTCAATATAAATCTCATACAAGTATACGCACCAACTTCAGATAAAGACGACAACAAAATTAAGACTTTTTACAGCAAAATATTGGAAGTACTGAAGAGCACAAAAAAAGATAAAATTACTATAATCATGAGCGACTTAAATGCCAAAAATGGGTTTAACAGAAGTGTGTGGGACCATTTGGACTGGGTGAAGGAAATGACAGAAGTGTCAAATTATGCGAGTTTAGTACTAATGAGGATTTTGTGATTTTTCCAACTTTTAGCTTGAAAACAAAAGACAAAAGATAGTAAGAAATCAAATTGATTATATCCTAGTTAACAAAAGATACAAAAACAATTTTAATATGTTGTTGCTACTGTCAAAGTTTGCCTGAGAAAAAGCCTGAAAACAACGAAGCATAACATAACTAAGTCAAAAATTGAATCAGTAAAAAAGCAAGTACGAGGATGTCTAGACAAGAAAATGCAGATAATAACAAGAACTGATAATACTGGTGTTTAAGCGACATGGCAAACAATAAAAAAAGAAATAACCTATAGCAGCAAAAGACAACTAAAACAAGAAACAAGAATAGGACAAAAACCTTAGATGAACAAAAAGATCTTGAAGCTAATAGACCAGAGAAGGCAATTTAAGATCAACAAAATAAAGTATAAGAAAATACAGACAAAATTACAGCGCAAAATTAGAATTGCTAAAGACATCCATCTAACTAATCAATGTGAAGAGATTGAAGTCTTACAGCTTAAGCATGACGCTTTGGAAAAAAAAGAAGGCAGCTGGGTGCAACAGAAAAAGAACTACGGGACGCTTAATGAACAACCAAGAGAAGCTTATAATTGAGATAGAAGATAAACTAAAAACCTGGCAAGAGTACATTACAGAACTATTCAGCGATGAAAGACCGGAAATACCTAACACAAATAATGCAGAATCGGGTTCCATTATCACTAAGAAGGAAGTAAAAAAAGCCATCCAGCAAACTAAAAACGGGAAAATAGTAGGCCCAGATAATACTCACTCAGAGGTGTTAAAAGTACTAAGCAAAGAAGGTATAGACATTATGACATCATTTCTGAAGCTTATATATGACAGTGGTACTATACTACAGAATTGGCTTCATTCCACGTTTGTGATAATTCTAAAGACAAAGAATGCAAAAGAATGTAGCAATTATAGAACAATCAGCTTAATGAGTCATATTTTGAAAGTATTCCTAAAGATCATCTATAACAGAATATATAGACGATTTGAAGACATTATTAGCCCAACGCAGTTTGATTTTAGAAATGCACTCGGTACCAGAGAAGCCTTGTTTAGCGTCCAGGTCCTATTTCAAAGATGTAGAAACGTAAACTGTGATGTGCTTGCTTTATTGATTATCAGAAAGCGTTTGATAAGGTTCAACACCCAAAACTTATCAAAATTCTACAAAATATTGAACTGGACAAGAAAGATATTAGATATCTATTAACATAGAACGTGGTGTACGCCAGGGGTGCATACTAACGCCAATGCTGCACTGAGGAAATAATTAAGAAGGCGCTCTATGAGAAAAATACTGGCATTTAGCTAAACGGTGAATATATTAATAATATTGGATATGCTGATAATACTGTAATGTGTACAGATAGCATAGAGGGACTGCAAAAACTTATGAACAATGTCGTGGACGCAAGTAAAAACTACGAATTCACTCTGAATTAAAAAAAAAAACAAAGTATATGGTCATCAGCAAAGTGCTATTTCAAATCATTTAGCTTAAAGCAAAAGGTCAGTCAATACAACGGGTTTCAAAGTATGCTTACCTAGGTACCACAATTAGCGATCAGTGGGACCATTTGGTAGAAATAAAATGCCGCATTGAAAAAGCCAGGGGAGCTTATTATGACTTAAATATAAAAACAAAAATTAGACTTGTCAGATGTTACGTGTACTCGGTTTTCTTATATGGAATGAAAGCATGGACCATGTCCGAAGATATCTGCAAAAAACTATCAGCCTTCAAAATGTGGATATACCGGAAAATTCTAAGAATTTCGTGGAAGGACCATATCACCAACGCAAGAGTCCTTGAACGTTTCGGAAAAGAATTGGAAGTAGTTAATATTATTAAGGCGCGCAAGTTGCAGTATTTTGGACACATTATGAAGAATGAAGAAAAATATGGATTATTACAACTGATTCTGCATGAAAAAGTATTCGGAAGAAGAGGTCCTGGCAGAAGGCGTATATCCTGGCTCAAGAACCTAAGACAGTGGTTCGGGAGTACAACTACCGAACTCTTCCGCGCTGCCGTGAACAAAGTAAAAATAGCTATATTGATTGCCAACATTTGGTAATCGGATAGGCATCTGAAGAAGAAGTAACTGAACAGAACTTTATTATTAATGAAGTGAATGCGTATTACATGAGTAAATCCTCAATAATATACGGAACGCGGACAACATTGTCATCAATAATAACCTGTCACGCCGCATTATATATTTTTTTTAAATCAAAGAGAATACTAATAATTTATATAATAAAAAGAATGTAATATAAATTATGGCTATGACCTTTACTACATGATAAATTCTGTTTATGAAATAATAAAACAATTTTATTTATGGTTTTTATGACAGGTTACTAAATTTGTGTTTATTAACATTTATAAATTATTTTATTAACTAAACTAAATACATCAATCAGTTTAGTCGTTTTAAGAATGTCAGTACTAGCAGACGAAATATATCCACTTTTAAAAATATGTGGTTACTTAAGTATTCTACCATTTTACAACAAACAAACCAAAAAATTCTCAATAAATCGTAAATATAATAAAACTATATTATTAGTTTCTATAATTTTGTTAATAATTTCATTATACAAACGTATTCAATTTAAATTTCCTATTATGCAATTCATTACAATTGCTACTGTGTTGCTAATCATTGGCTTTTCAAATATGTTGTCAATTCAAAATGCTAGTAATAAACATCATCAACAATTTTTAAAATTGTTTAACAAAATTGATAATATTTTTTATTTTAAAACTGCATTACTTATGTATCATGCAATTTTTATTATAATAGCAAGTTGTAGTTTTTATGATACATTCTTAGTTAACAATTTATTACAAATATTATTTCAATTTTTTGATATATTACATCTGTATTATTTTTTTATTCAAGTAATGCTACAAACTGTGACTTTGATTGCTATAAAAAAAAGATTTAACTGTATTAATATGATATTAAACAATTTTGTTAATGAAATATTTACAGTTGAAAAGAGCATTCTGATAAAAATAGATAATTTTGCTATAATGCATAATGCTGCAATTGACGCGGTAGAGATTTTTAACGAATTATATGGTTTGAATATGTTATTGATGGTGGTTAACATAGTTATACGAACCTTAAGTTTAATTGCATTATTCTTAAATATTGATTCGGTAAGAACATCTTATACAATTCAAATATATTTTATTTGGGCTGTAATTATGCATGTAAGTTTAATATTTTTTTTTTTTATAAGTTAAAAAAATTATATTTATTGTTAAATTTATGATTAAAAATGAACGCTAAATGAAACTTTGTGTCAATCAATTAGAATTAAATTTTTGTAACGTCTATTTTCTATGTCCTAAATCTTAATTTTTTTTATACAATTTTTGATCATTAATAAGAATCCAACAAAGAGAATATTATATAATATTCTTTTTATAGATTACACAAAATAATAAATTTATATTCACATTAAAGACCATAAATTGTATTAATAGTAAACATTAAATTACTCAAAACGTTATTTTTCTACATACATATTTTGTAATCTATCAATATCAATTCAGTAGTTGCTTGAAAATGGCTACGGTAGCAGACAACATACATCCACTATTAACAATATGTGGGTACCTAAGCATCCTACCATTTTACAATAAGAAAACCAAACAATTCTCTACAAACTGCATCTATAATAGAATTATATTTATATTTTATATTTTGTTATCAGTATATGCAGTATACCAACGCTTTCAAATTAAAAATGCTGTTATAGAAACAGTATCAAACAATTCCATATGGTTACTGATTGCATTTTCAAATGCGTTAACCATTTATAAAGCTCACGATAAAAATCATCAAAAATTGTTTAATTTATTAAACAAAATTGATAACTTTAAAAAATGTAAGAATATTGCTTATTTAAACACAGCATTATTTCTATATCATGTTATTTATATTACAATAGCATGCTATTATATTTATAATTCACTTATGACTTTCAGTTTTTTAAACATATTACCTAAATTCAGTCAGGAATTACATATGTATTATGTTTTTAATAAAGGTTTGTTAATGACTGTAACACTGCTTGCTTTAAAAAAACGATTACATTGTATTAATTTAAATTATGATAAGTTTGATGTTCAAATATTCAATATTGATAAAAGTTTTGAAAAAAGATTGAATTATTTTGAAACAATGTATGATGCTTTGGGAGATTTGGTTGTAGTTTTTAACAAGTTGTATGGTTGGCAAGTTTTTTTTATGTTGTTTAGTGTTGTTGCGCGTACATTGAATATGATTTCTATATTTTTAAATAATGATGACAGTATTAGAGTTATTCTATTGTATGTTCCTTGGACTCTCGTACTGCAAGTAAGTTATATTTTTTTATTTATATACTAATTTTAATCATCTATTATATAAAATGATATAATTGCATCTTTACAATCTTGCTATTGTTAACTGCTTCATTCCTTTTTGCAGTAGAAGTCTATGTTGTGTGAGTTTAATTAAGTTTTTACACTTAAATTAATTATATTATCTTATTGACTATACTACGCAACATAGATCAAATAGAAAATATGTGTTATTCCTTTATAAAAATTATAAAAATACAATTAGTCTAGTAAGTAGTCTAATTTAAATTTAATAAGATTTAATATGAATAATGGTTTTTGATTTCTTTTTTGTCTGTACTTAAGAGCATACCAACCGCTACCTTGATCTGTAGTATTTTAACAAAAACGGCAACTTTGGCTTCATTGCTGCTTCTACAAATAATTTGATATTCAATTTATTTTTTTACCAGTACATTTAGAAAAGATTAAACTATAATAATAAAACTTTGAGGCAAAACTAACGCAGATATATGTGGCAAATGGTTACAAATAAACTAGGCAGTTTTATTAAAATTTTGGCAAAAACAGTACAAGACAGTACTAAAATTTTTCCTAAACCGCGCAGCAATAAATTATATAACGTAATTAAAAGAATAGATATAATAAAACAGTAAAAAAATTAAAATAAGAGGATGTTAAAATTATATAATAATAAAATAAAATAAAAGGCAAACTTAGACTACATTTTTTCAGAACTAGTTAAAACTTGTATAAAAAAAATGTAAGATTTTACTTATTTTCAAGAATATTTCAAAAAATCTAAAAATCTAGACAACACTTTCAAAAAATGTTCAGGAATTTTGACTTTCAACAAATTTATTTTTGTGTAAATCAGAGCTACGGCAACATTTATTACGAGTTTGATATGTAGCAAAATTTTGGATTTATGATCTAACTTTGCTATTTTTGGAAGCCTCTGGTTGAACTATTGAAAATAATCAATTTGATTTTGGTTGTTTTTAGACTTCTGAGACATATTTTACCGTTTCTCTCAAATGCTCTCTGTCGCCGCTATCTCTGTCACGCACCCAAAAAATTATATGCCAACTTCTTTTCCAACTATTCTCCTCAAAACATAAAATTATTAATTTGCTAAATAAACAACCAAATTTCTGTCTGGCAAATTAACAGTATATTCTTTTATCATAGAATTACAATATATTAAATTGCAAGTTATTTTAAATTGTATTTTTTAATTATTTAAATTATGTCGGGCACAATTGCAAAATTGTCTGGCAAGATAGATTTATAATGATAAAGTAAAAATTATAAAAATTTATATTTTTATTTTTTAATTTTTATTTGAACTGGTGGTAAATATTCACAAACTAGTCGACCTAGAATAAACTTTTTTGCGACGTTTCTAGATCTTATATTATTACGTTTACGGCGTGAGCAATTTTTTTTTGTAGCATTTTATTGTAAGTTGGTAAGTGTTTTTACTTTAAATACTTATTAATTTTGTATAGCTAACAACTTTGCCAAAAGTTTCTAAACAAGTTTAGAGTACATTTGGCATGTGCTCTTAAATAAATAACACCGGAGTGTTTGGGTATGTTGGTAAAATAGTTTTGTACGGTCATATGTTTGACTACTAAGTACAAATACTCTATTGCTTGTTAATCAAAATTTGTTTTGCAATTGTGCAGGCAAAATACGTGGTCAACCTGCTACAATATTGTTTAAAGTTTTTAGCTATAAGTTTGTTAGATTGAACCAAATTAAAAGTTTATCAAAACTATTGTTTTTTTGTATGCAGTCTGTTGCGTTCGTGTTTACCTGCGTTAGGTTGATTAGTATTACAGCCAAATATTTTTTACGAAAACAACTTTAATTTGCTGAATTTAGTTGAGGCTATAATTTTGTAGTTATCCAGACGACCTTGTAAGTGGTTATTGTTGGTTAAAAGTAAACTAAAGCCGGTTTCTTTGTAGAATGTATTTTTTTTAATCAAAAAACATAAAAACACTAGGTTAGAGGTTATTTGTTACCAGCGCTCTTTTTTTTTTCTGGCGTTAGGTTTCTTTATTTATAGTAATGATTGCGTTTGTTTTTGTTATTGCACCGTACAAAACAAGTTCTTAAAAAAAAAGTTTGGTTTGTGTTGTACAACATGATGCGTCGCAAAATTACTAATAGTAGCAGTACTGACAAACTATTTTTGACTAGACGTTGGCTGCGTAGAACCAGAAACTTGATGGCATTTGGGGGACATTATAGATAATGTGTAGTTGTAGTGTGTACTGAAGTGTATAAGAAAATAGGTGTAAGAGCGAGGATGTGTGTATATGTGGGATATTTAGTGAAAACGAATTGTTGATAACCGTTTAATAAAAAGAAGTCAATACAAAATTAGTACAATGTTTAATGTAACACATAATTAATTGAAACCGTTATTAGCCGTACACTTTTACGTTCCCCCTTGCGAGCCCGTCTTTCCTCCCGATGTTCGTCCACGGCTCTCTCTTTTACGACTGACCTATTTGCCCGTCGGACTCGGTCTCGTTTCATCTCTCTCATTCGTAACGGACTCGTCTGTAGGAATTCTCGCTCCCACATCTCGGCCTTCCTGGACAGGGCCGTCCGTCTTGGATGACTCATCATTAAAAGTTTGGACCCATGGCTTTATGTACTCAGCACATGTTGAAGTCGAATTTGGACCCTCATGGAACCCCTCCTTGTTGACATCATAAGCGACTAAGTCTTCTTTCTTGTATTTATTTGGTTTTACTAAAATATTATCTTGTGCTTCAAGCAGTAAAATAGGATTACGGCTTAATGAATTTACATGCTGCATCCTCGTTCCTGACCTGTGTTCGATTACGTAATCATAGTCTTCTAGAAGCAGAGCCCATCTCGCTACCCTTGTTGCTAAATCTCGTTTGTTCATGGTTTTAGTAAATGCTGAACAGTCTGTTATAATCTTAAATTTATGACCCAGTAGGTATACTCAGAATTTCTTTAAAGCTTTTACTATTGCTAATACTTCTTCTTTTCAGCGTTGGTAGTTTTCTAACTCATGTAGTAAACTGGATGCAACTGATCATCTTCACTGGTTTTTTGTAATAAAATCACTCCGTATCCTTCCTGACTGGCATCGGTATGCACTTCAATATCACCTTCTTGATTGTATACTTTCAGGACCGGTTTATTTGCTACTTGACTTTTTAGTCGTTCAAACGCTATTCGCTTGGCGTCTACAAATTTGAATTTAACATTTTTCTTCAATAAATTACTCAATGGCCTTGCTATCAATGAGTAATCTGGAATAAATTTACGGAAATATCCTGTCAATCCTAAGTAACTTTGAACTTTGGTTCTTGAAAGCGGAGTACTGCTTCAGTCTTTCCAGGTGATGGAGATAATTTTCCCTCCTCAATCACATGTCCTAAGAATTTGATACGCTTCTTCAGAAATTGGCACTTTTTTAAATTTATTTCTAATCCATTTTGTTCGGCTATCTTTAGTACTTGTTTTAAGTTTATTAATCCGTCTTGCTCATTCTGTGACGGAATTATCAGATCATCTAGATACGGTAAAACTGTACATTTATTGATCAGTTCTCGAAAGACATGATTAATATATCTTTGAAACATAGACGGTGCATTACAAAAGCCGAACGGCATTTTTTTAAATTTATAATGGCCCATATGTGTCAAAAATGCAGTAAATCTTCATAAAGTTTGCTTTGTTTACAGTAACATGAAAGAACCCATTCTTTAAGTCAATAGTACTAATCATATGAGCTATTTGTAATTTATCGAGTTGATCTTCAATCAACTGCAAAGGATATCTATCTTTAACAATTACCTTGTTTATTTTCCTGTAATCGATGCATATTCTGGGCGTACCATCTTTTTTCTGAACTAGCACAACTTGACTAGCGAACTCTGATTCTGAAGGTTCTATGATATCATCTTTTATCCTCTGCTCCACTTGCTTATCAACTATTTTCCGCTCTATGAAAGGTAAACACCTTGGATGACATGATATCGGTTCTTCATCTTTGAGAGTAATCTTCATTTCTAATGTTGTATCTTCTATCTTTTTTGGTGTATAGCTGTGTATCAATTCTTGTACATTTTTTTTATCTCTTGATCAACTTTAAGACCTATGTCCAGTTCGTTTTCTTCTAAGACTGCAATGTTCATTAAATCCTTCTCTTCGTAACCTGTACACCTTCTCCATTGATCAGCACATCTGCTTCTTCTAATAATTCGTTTCCAATTATTGCTTTCATTGTCATGGTGTCGTTTGGAACCACATAAATCTTTGTTTGGTAATCATCTTCATCGATGGTAACTGCTCCTTGAAAGTGTTAAATGGTTTTTGTACTTAATTTTCCAAAACCATTTAATACCAGATTTGAATCAGAAAGTCTCGGAGAGCCTATCATATCATGGGTGTGTTTAGTCACTACATTAACTTGGCTGCCAGTATCAATTATTGCATCAATTTTGACATCGTTTAAATCAATCTTCTGCACATCTTGTTTAGATCTAACAAAATGTTGTTGACATCAGCTGGCTTGTCGTCCTTACACTCGAAACTTTGATGACCAAACTTGGTGCACTTAAAACATTTTGATCCCTTTTGTTATGAAAGACAATCCTGAGATTTATGATCTTTATCTCCACATCTAAAACATCGAATAATTTTAACCGGTTTCACTGTTGATTGAACTTGGCCATCTTTTTGCCTATCATTTGTTGGATGCGTTTTCTTCTCGTGTTTATGGGTGCCTGCTTTATTTTTAATTAGATCGTACAATTGGATTTTCTGCTTAAATTCTTCACACGTCCTAGCACCATATAGAACAATTTTGTTGCTACTATCATTCGGTATTCCATCGATTGTATATTAAATGGAAACTTCTTCTTCAATGTTGCTTCGGCTGGCAATTTTTTGCATGATCAAGAAATATTCTCAGATTGTTTCTTCTTTCTTCTTGTCATCATCAGTTTATGAACCTCAGCACTGTTTATTTTAACCGCAAATTATTTTTTGAGCAAATTCTTTAATTTTGACCAGGTGGTAATACCTCTTTCTGATTGCACAAGCAGTTTTTTCTAAACCATCAAGCGATTTTCTGGCAAATATTACTTTTTGCAACTCATTCCAATTCATTAGTTCTGCCAATTCTTCAAAATCTACTATCCATCTATTTATGGGATACCCGTCTTTCCTATTAAATTGTCTTAATGAATCTTCTACATCTCTGAACGAAATTAAAATTGAATCTTTTTCTTTTATTTGCTTACCAGTAGTTATTTTTTTAGCACCTCGAGCATCGTTTTTATTTTTATCTTCTTCATTATCGTCTTCTTCGTTATCTTCTTTTTTATCATCGTCATCTTCATTATCTTCTTTTTCATCATCGCCATCTTCATTATCTTCTTCTTCGTGATCATCATCGTCTTCTGCATTTATTATTTCTTCAACATGGCATAGGTACGAAAGAATTCTTTTACGTACTACTTCTTCTGTCCCATCGTAACTAATATTTAACACATTGCAAACGGATACTAAATCTGCAAGCGCTAGCTTTGTTTTCATTTCTTCTAACTTTTCGTCGTATTCTGTTGAATCTTCTACAAAGTGAAATCCATCAAATCGCATTATTCTGCTTCTGTTTAAGCGTATTTTTTCATCACCGGTTATTATTGTAAATAATGCTTTTAACATTTTAGCTTGACATGTTTGAATGCCTCCTCGCATATTGGTAATATCACCAAACGTCGTCATTGCAAATTAATTCGGTGAACTTCTTATTTTATTGCGTCTATATTTTTAAACGCCACCACTGAACTATTATTTCAACGCCGCCACTAGACCGATCAATACACAAGAAAATGTCTGCCGTTGCCGTGTCTGCACGTGACTCGTTTCCCGCGCGTTTGCGTGTCTCACCTATGCACTTTTATTAACTTGTTTGCCGGTCACCCGCGCACTCTTTCAGTGTCTTATGTTATCATTCACTTAAGAGTAGTTACGACTCATACACAAGTTTTTGCACTGAACTCATTTGTTTCTTCTTTTTGATTTTCACTATCCCGGTTGAAGCCCCCAAAGTTGTGAGATATTTAGTGAAAACGAATTGTTGTTAACCGTTTAATAAAAAGAAGTCAATACAAAATTAGTACAATGTTTAATGTAACACATAATTATTTGAAACCGTTATTAGCATTACACTTTTACATTTGAAACTGTTATTAGCCGTACTCTTTTACGTTCTCCCTTGCGAGCCCGTCTTTCCTCCCGATGTTCGTCCTCGGCTCTCTCTTTTACTACTGACCTATTTGCCCGTCGGACTCGGTCTCGTTCCATCTCTCTCTCTCTCGTAACGGACTCGTCTGTGGGAATTCTCGCTCCCACATACATATATGTGTGTAATGTGTAATTAATAAGTATTT
Source organism: Tachinus rufipes (assembly GCA_963932245.1). Classification (NCBI taxonomy): domain Eukaryota; kingdom Metazoa; phylum Arthropoda; class Insecta; order Coleoptera; family Staphylinidae; genus Tachinus; species Tachinus rufipes. The sequence continues at coordinate 14,868,664 of OZ010744.1, forward strand.
AAAAATCATTTGTAGAAAAGATTTTCACAATATTTTTTTTTTATTTTTGCGTATTTTTTTAGTATATGAAAAATTATCGTGGTTTTTTTGTTAAATACTTTTTAAAACTAATGAGTGTTTTGTGCGGTTTTGAATTGTAGAAGCAACATTGGCAGTGGCTGGTCAGGCTTTTTTGTAACACAACTTTTTTTTAAGTGTTGTTGTTTTGATGTCTAACCATTAACCACGGACGCATTTATAGTTTATTTACAGTATTCTTTCAATCTATTCAATTTTACTTGTTGAGATGCTTAATATCCTAATATATTTAAGTATGTTTTAATTTGCTTAAGTAACAAATTGCACAAATTTTTAATCTTTTAAACTTTCTGTCCATGTTTGAAGAAGAACACAAAACATGACGACAAAATTTATTATTAAGTATGTAAAAATTGTATTATAAAGTTAACAGCAATGTTAGTAATAATTAAAAAAAAAGATTTTAGGTCAGAAAGTAAGATAGATATAGAGACAGACTATAAAAAAAACATACAAGATATACTTATCAAAAATATGCAAAAGTTTGAGAGACTTCGTGTCTGTACAAAAAAGTTAAGGCTTGGCTTAAAGTAAGTGCTGCAAAAAAGTGATTAAAGTAAATCCAAGCGCGCTTAAGGCTTAACTTTGCTGTTAAGAGTAATTTCTATGACACGTTGAGTTTGGTTTACAAAATATTAAATGTTACTACTGCGTCTCTAAAAAATACACTCACTAAAATACAATTTTATGACTACAAATTTGGTTTTTGTTTTTACCCACTGTTTTTTTGAAATAGTTGTAGTAAAGTCACTCTAAACTACTAAAGCAGGTTTTATGCCAACTAATTTGTTTTTTTTAAATTAAAAATATGATAAAATACTTTTCTTGTAACCGGTTCCAATTAAGTTTTGTTAGTCCTTTCTTTGCATCTTGCAAACTAAATTAAAAAAAAACCTTTTTATTGCAACACTCTATGAGTGTATGATTAAAATAGTAAAGTGTTATTTTAAACAACATTTAGTCTAGACCTTTTTTGGTTTCTTTTGAAACGATCTGATTGTAACATAAAACAAAATTAAAGTTTTTTTTTAAATCGGTTTTTGCTTTTTATAAATAATGTAAGAACAGCGTTTTTTACCGAGTAACTACTGATATAAGTAGTCCCTACTAGATGGTCAACGGGTGGACAAACCAACTAAATGTCCTAGAACTAAAAAATTGACTTTAAAAACGGATAAACCAGCTAAATGGTCAACAGCATAAGAATACGTAAGACAACAAGAAACCAACGTATTAAAAATCCAAACAGATAATCTCTAGTAACAACCATCATAGGTGTGATCAAAAATATATCCGAAGCAATTAGTCCCTCAATTAGATCTCCGGTGGGAACACTTTTGACCAAAGATATGATAGAAAAGATACAATTATGTACTGAGATTAAAATTGGCACTTGGAATGTCAGAACTATGGTACAAACTGAAAAAAATAAATATTGCCATACAGGAAATGGAAAATATAAAGATTAGAATAATGAGAATTAGTAAAATGCGCTGCGTAAACTCAAGATATTCTGATATCAATAAACCCAAAATATATTTTTCAGGCAGAACAAATGGACGGGAAAAAGTTATTATAGACAAACAAGTCGCAAAATGTGTTAAATTTGTACCAATATTGAAAAGAATTATTATATTACAGATAAATGCCTGCTCAGAGCAAATAAAAATTATTCAAGTATACATTAAGTATATGCCCCAACAACAGAACACAGCAATGAAAAAGTAAAAGAATTCTACTCTCAGATTATACATATACTAAGAAAAATTCCAAAACAAGAAATAACAATAATAAAAGGAAATTTCAACGCAAAACTAGGAAAAACAACACAAGGCAAATCTATTGGTGCTTTTGGGCTTGGAGAAAAGAATGATAAAAAGATATGCTGATCATGTTAGCAGAAGACCAAAGATGTATAGTAACAAATACATTTATTACACTTCTACCAAAAAAGCTATATACGTGGGTATCACCAATAGACTCACATGAGAATAGAACAAAAAACTGGATTAATTTTATTCTTGTAAACAAAAGATATAAAAATAGCTGCATATTAGCAAAGACTTACCCAGGAGCTGACATACAATCTCTTTAAAGCAAGAATAAAAAAGGTGCAAAAAAAAACAAGAGATATGACCTACAAAGAATGAAAAATCTTCTAATAAAAATTCAAGTTGAGAAACATCTAAACAAAGAACTGAAAACCGGGCCTGAGAATTTGGGCACAGAACTAGATAAACTAAACACAATCAATATCAAAAAGGAATTTCTAAAACTAGATGTTAACAAAAGGAAAGCATGGATTACTAACAAAATCCTACAAATATTGGAAAATAGAAAAAGTGTAAAAAATAACTTAAGTGAATATAAAATCATTCTCAAAAAAATAAGAAGAAAAGAAATAGGGGAAGCAAAAGAAAAACAAGCCAAAAAAACATGCGATGATATAGAAACTCTACAACAAAAATAAGATAGTTTCAATGTTTATAGAAAAATTAGAAAAAGTACAAATATGAATAGAAGAAGAACCGTTAACAAATTAGTAAACAATGAGGCACAAACTAATATCAACTAAGAAAAAATAAAAAAAAACATGAAAGATCTATGTGAAACAACTATTTTAGGACAACAAAACTGATTCTTCACAAACAAAAGGAAGAACTGGATTCAGCATTATAACAGGAAAAGTTCAATCTGCAATAAAAGCAATGAAAGACAATAAAAAAGCCGATGTGCTAGAGCATTTTTGATGAAAAATTTGTAAAATGGCTAACATCACTGTTTAACAATATATTCAATTCAAGTACATTTCCCAACAAATGGCTGCAATCAGAATTTATCATTTTGCCCAAAAAACCTGGAGCCAGATCGTGTAGTGATTACAAAACAATAAGCCTTATGAGCTACTTACTCAAAATATCTTTCAAGGTTATCCATTAAAGAATATATAAAATATCTAAAAACAAGTATCACTTACACAGTTTGGTTTCAGGAATGCAGTGGGCACACAAGATGCCATTTTCAGCATCCAAGTGCTATTCTAAAGATGTAGAGATATAAATTGTGACATCTATGCATGTTTCATTGACTACCAGAAAGCCTTTTACAAGGTTAAATATCATAGAATGGTACAATTATTATACAAAAAAGATTTCAAAATAGTCATAAATCTTTACTGGAACCAAACTACTTCCGTAAAACTAGACGGAAGGAATACAAAAAAAACAAAGAATTTACGTAGAGTAAGACAGGGGTGTATATTGTCTCCGCTGTTGTTCAATATATACTCGGAATACATCTTTAGAGACGCTCTAAAAGACACAGATGTAGTAATTGCGTTAAGAAGAGAAAAACTAAATAGTATCCGCTACTCAAACAACACTGTAATATTTGCAGACAATCAGAAGAATCAACTACTACTAATGGATAGAATGACAGAAAGCAGTCAAAAATAAGGACTGGATATTAACATTAGGAAAACAAAACTAATGGTCATTAGCAAAAACAATATCACAAGATGCAAAATATTAATCAACCACCAACTCGTTAAAAGAGTAAAAAATATGTATATCTTGGTACCACAATAAATGATCAGTCCGCATCAAAAAGAGTAGAGCTGTAATAAAATAAGTTTTATGTTTAAAAGTCACAACTTGACTATACAAAGTAAAATAAGATTCTTGCAATGTTACGTGCTCTCTGTTTACTTAAAGTTTTGACATTAACGGAAGCTACAAGCAAAAAATTTGAAATATTTAAGATGTGGTTTTATCAAAAAATGTTAAAGGTGCCATGGACAAACCGGGTCTCAAATATCAAAATTTTTTGTAGAATGAAAAATGAAAAACAAATACTAGCCACTGTAAAAATAAAAAAGCTCAAACAACTTGGCCATATTATAAGAAACGAAAGCAGATATTATCTCTTGCAAGTCATTTTACAGAGGAAAGAGCTAGGAACAAGAACTGCTGAAACTTAAAAATCTGGTTTGCCAAAACAACATCCAAACTATTCAGAGCAGCAGTGAATAAAGTGATCATAACTAAGATAATTGCCAACGTTCAAAACAGATAGGAACCGCAAGAAGAAAAGCGTTTTTAAGGATCAAATTGATTGTAGAGCATAGTTTTTAAAATTGCGTTAATATGAAAAAAATTTAAACTTATTATGTAAATACTTATAAATAATAAACTATTTTAACAGGTTGATTGCGTTACCGATCTTTTTTTACCGGTTCTGAGTATTGCCGTGGTGCGCTGGCAAAAATCTAAAAACTTTGTTCCATTGCGGTGTCTTTAACTTTAACTTAACTGTTATTTTTTTTTTAGCAATTTTATAAATAGCTATACATTTTTTTTTTATTTAAAAGACCGGTGCAACAGTAGGCTCAAAACAAGCATATTTGGAGCATACAATTTGTTAGAATGTCACAATCAAAATGATATTGCATATAAAAAATCCTACAATCTATTGAAAACAATAATTTGTGTGTTAATGATAAAATATATATAAGCAATGCCGCTTTTATGTTTAAATTTTTTTTTTTTTTTACAAAACCGAACGCAGCCGGACACGGTTATAAACTTAAGTAGTACTTTTTATTAGTAAGTAAAATTTGAAATTAAAAAAACAATAAAATTATAATACTGCAAGATTATACAATAAAAAACACGATTATATAATTACCGGTCTTTTAAACCTGGTAACGAACAGGGTAAAAAATTAATTATTAACCCAAAAAGACCGGTAACGCGCACAGGCAAAGTTAGAATTTTTCTCGTCGCAGTCAACCTGTTAAACTGCCTCGTGCATATAGACTCAACCCAACACTACGTTTAATATAAAATGGTGAATGCGCCGGGCATAATAACATGCATATATTTTATTTTATGCACTTAAAAAAAATTTGAACTATCTTATGTATAATTTTGAAAAAACTATATGAATTAAGTATTAAAAAAATAGAATAAAACTCAACTAATTTTTTGTTAACGTAGCTAGTTGAGCAAGAAAGAGTCTGCAATGCAGAAAGGCTCATAGGCATACATGGCCTGCTGACGTTTATTTCAAAACTTGGAACGAATTTTGCTATTTTTGACATTTTATAAATAAAGTTTTTATTCCATTTTGCTATTTTAGAAGTTTTATGAAATTTGTTTAACAGTTGATATTTTAATGTTTCAAAGCTGGAGTTTGCTACTTTTAGTGTTTTAATAATAAAGTTTTGCATTTTTTTAAAGTTATTATGTAAGTTTTGATGCTTACTGGCAATATTTTTAAATTTTATGGCCAAATATTGCTAGTTTTAACATTTCTGTTAAAGAATGTTGCAATTTTTAACAGTTTATGTCTGATTTTGGTTTTTTGTAACATTTTTTTAACAGTTTATTGTAGAATTTTGGTGCTTTCTGACAATTGTTTAAAATTTTAAGGTTGGATTTTGTTATTTCTAACATTTTACAAACAATTTATTGCAGCTATTGGCTTCATTTTGGTTTTTTTAGAAAAAAATTAATATATTAAACAAAACTTTTTAAAAATAGAATGTTGCACTTTTCATCAGTTTATGATAAACTGTAGTATGTAGTTTCTAAATACCTTTTTTTGCTTTATAACAGTTTATGATAGGATTTTGCATTTTTTGACAATATTTTAATATTTTATATCAGAATTTTGCTAATTTTGGAATTTTTATTTTTTAGATTTTTGTGACAATATTTTAACTTTTTTTATAAAAATTATCAATTTTAATAGTTTATAGCCGCATTTTGTTGTTTTTTAATAATGTTTAAGTGTTTTAAAGCCAGTTTTACTATTTTTGACATTTATCCATTACAATTTAACAATTTTCAACTGTTTGCAGCCAGTTTTTGATGTTTTCTAACAATATTTTGAGGTTTTAATGTAGGATTTTGACATTTTATGAATAAAAATTTGAATATTTTATCATTTTATAAACCGATTTTGTTGACATTTTATAAAATTTTGCACAAATCTAACTAACAAATAATTATATACTAACTAACAAATCATTACCAGCACCAATAATAATAAATCAGTTTTTTTTTATATAACGATTATCCGTATTTGTTGCGACTAATAACTAAGAATGATTATTAATAGTTAGTAAAGAACGATTACTGATTTATTAGTCACTAATCAAAATTTGAATAGTAATGACTAACGAATAACAACTAATCAAGGTTTGCTAAATTATTTTAAGAAAATTAAAAATGATTAAGGTTTAAAAAAAAAATGAAAAATATTTAAGAAAAATTAAGAAAGTTTAAAAAAAAAGTAATAAGTATAATAATGATTTAACAAAAAAAAAAATTAATAACATTTAGGAAAATTAATAAAAATTTATTAAGTTTACAGAATTGAAAAAAAAATAAGGAATTTTGAACAAAATTTAAAAAAATAAGAAATAAAAAAAAAAAAAAAATTTAAAAATTGAGAAAATCTATAATAGATTTAAAAAAAAACCTAACAAAATTTAAAAGTTTAAAATTAAAAAAAACTATCAGAAAATTCAAAAATATTTAAGAAAATTAAATGAATTTGAAAAAACTGATAAAATAAAATTATATTATAGACTAAAGAAGTCTTAGATGTATAAAAAACAATTATTGACATTGTAGTCATTGAGGACTTGACAGTTGTAGCATGCACGCTACCAGAGAGAACCAAAGTTCTTTACTAAACACTTATCTCAGTAAAAAGTCAATATTAATTAATTAAAAATAATTAAAAATCAGCTGCGGTATACCACAAGATTTAATTCTAAGCCCGGTTTTCTGGAACATTTTATACAACCAGGTACTAAAAAATTAAAACCAAAAAAAAGTAAAGATTTTTGGATTTGCAGACAACACAATGTTCGCACACAGAAAAATAAAAAAACAATAATAAAGACAAAATACATCAAACCATTAAAGATATAACTAGGGTAATCACAAGCCATATATTTGAACTGCCCAACAAAAAACAAAAATTGTGGTCGTATTTGATAAAAAAAGGCTCATAGAAGTAAAAGTTGATGCTCAAAAGATAATAATTATCTTAAAACCAAGCATCCAATATCTTTAACAAAAACAACAACTAAGAAGAGCACCTAAAGAAAGCAAGCACAAAGACAAAAAACGCTTAAGGCAACGTAAACAGTCCTAACTCTAGCGAAAATAGACTACTGTGCTTGGTTGTAAACTTTATAATGGTTACGCGGCTCTTATAAGGGGTGAAGCAATTCAGCAAAAAAGAAATCTACAAACCAAAATACATCAGAAAGCTAAACTAAGTGCAGATACTGTACTATCTCATTAAAAGCGGTGCAAGTAATAAAAAGAAAAAATATATAAAAAAGAGCAAATAGATTAAAAAAACTAGGGTTCTACTAAGTTACTGATAAGAAACCTAAAAATGTAGATTACCAGAGACCACAAAGAGGTAAACTATTATCTCACCTAAAGTTGGGAAAAACATGGATGCTTTGTTAATTATTTTTAAAAAATCGAAATAAAAAAAACAATGTAAGCACTGTGAGGAGATAAACACTGTCACGCACGCCATAACAAAATGCATCCATATTAGAAATAAAACTTAAAAAAACGTTGGAATAAAATATTTAAAAGCAACTTGGTTGCTAAAAAACTAATTCTTGTGGAGCCAAATTGATAAAATTTATGTTTAATGGTTATGTGTTTACACCAGATTAAGCATTGAGGTTTTATGAGTAACAGTTGTTGAGAGTATGCTTTGTGCATTGCAAATTAGAGTTGTGCCAGGGTTGAAGCTACTTTTAAAAGTGTTTGTAATTTACTATTTTCTAAATCAAACAAATATTACAAAATAGTAAAGTACAAGTTTACAAAACTGTACGTTTTTTCTAAAACCGTTTCTAAGTCAGCATATTTTAAATATTTTGCGGTAAATCTTAAAACAGATCTGATACGTTTCTGCTAATTTATAATATTATAGTAAACTGTTTGACAGTTTTAGTAACTTTTTGACAAATAAAATAATGTTTTTGACAACATATTATACATATTATATTGCTGAAAATTGTTTTTGTAACGTTTTGACAGTTTTAGTAACAATTTAAAATACAATTTGTCAAATTTAGCTATTTGCTTCTAACTTATAACTTATAATATTGCTGAAAACTACTTGACAGTTTTAGTAACTTTTGACAGATGTAGTATACTGTTTAGTATTTTTTTTAAATGCGATTATTTTTTGACATAATTTTTGACAAGTTTGAACTTTGTTTGACAGGTTTGCTATATTTTTGACAACATAAATTATTACTGTAAATTGATTGACAGATAGTTTTTCTAAAAATTTTATTTTATTATTTATTGTTTGACAAATGTAGTAATACTTTTGACAATTTAAAATAAAATTTAATATATCAGGCAGATAGTATGCATTTTATTACATTGCTGTAAAATGTTTGGCAGTTTTTGTAACTTTTTGACAGATATTGTAACTTTTTTGAAAGTTTAAAAAAAAAACAATTTGACTGATTTATGCTAACTTATTACACTGCTAAAAGATATAATTCTGTAATTTTTTGACAATTTAAAAACAATTTTTGACAGATGTAGTACCTTTTTGTTGATAGTTTTGAATACTATTTGACAGAATCGCTATATTTATGTCAACATAACTATTATTGTAACTTGGTTTACAGTTTTAGTAATTTTTTTATGGTGATTTTATACCAAACTGCCAACAACCTATTTGTTGGCAGTTTAGTATAAAATTTGACTAATTTGATACAGATTTTCTAATCTATAAGATTTTTACACTAAAAAAGTTTGTTTTTTTTTTAAGTTTTGTCTAAGAAACCATTCTTAATATTTTCCGATGGAGGTCTAAAAATTATAGTTTTGAGTTGTACAATAAAGGTAAAAACTTGCACTAGTTGGTTAGGCCTTGCGGTTGTATGCAGAATACATTACAAAAGTAGGAACAAAAATGGGTTGTGACGTGTTGATAAAAAAGAAATAAAATAGACCGGAATAACTTAAACGTAGCGCAGTGAAGCAAAAGTAACTTGAAATAAAACAACAAAAAAAATCTTGGTAATTTTTTTGCAGTAAAATGGTGCGGTCAAATGATTTGACAAAAATTGCCGTTTTTGAAATAAGTTAGTGTTCATTAATATACAATATAAACGCACGGTGTGGTGGATGAGTAAATCAACTTTTGTTGCTTTAATTATATAAACACAAATTTTAATAACTGGGCGTAGAACATTGCTTGCATTTTTAAAATTTAATAAAACTATAATATTTCTTTTTTTTTTAATTTATAAATAAAATTAAAATTTTCTTTTTTAGTTTTTGCAATAGCCGTTAACAACGCCAACAATCTTATTTTTTAAAAGTATTTTTTTTTGTTTTTGTTGTTTTGCTACAAAAAAAATTATATTTGCAATCAGATTTAATTTTCAACTGAAATAGTTCTACATACAGTATATTAATGTATTTTATTTTTTGAATATGCTTTTGTTGAGCAGTTTTTTTAATCTGTTTTTTTTAATAGTTTATTGCTAACTGAACAGTAGTAAATTAATTGATAATTTTAAATATTTAATTATGTGATAGTAGATATAATTTTTTCTGATAATAATGAATTCAACTATAATAAAAATTTTGTTGTTGTTTCATTTTGATGATTGTAAACTTTATAAAAATAAAATAAAAATTCAAACAATATTTATTTAATTTGCACTTTAATATTTCATACCTTTTTAACAATATTAAACTGCTACCATTCTACATATAATTGAATTCTCTCCTAAAGCAGTCATAATTATAATAAAATGTCACTCCTAGCATCAAAACTTAAACCACTAACATTACTCACATCATATATTGCAATAACACCATTTTATGATACCAAAACAAAGAAATTTAAACCAAATTATATTTACGCAAGTATAATATTAATAATATATTTAGTCATATTTTCAGTATCAGCATATTGTAAGTTTAAATTATATAACTTTAACTCTTACGAAATTGTATCTAATATATTTGCATTATTAGTTTTCATATCAAATATCTTATTAATTATACGCTCTATGAGTAGTAATATTAATTATTTTAATAAAATATTTGCATGCATTAATCAATTTGATAAGTTAACTAATTATAAAGATGATTTAGAATGTTGTAATGCTAGTATTTTGCTTATTTTTATACCAATAATAGCAATTATTGCAGATTTTGTATATTTTGGATTATTAGCAAAAACATCGTATAGTTTTTGCTTCTTAAACGATTATATGATTGAAATTTATTTTTTTGTTTTAAATTTGTTGCAATATTACTTTTTAAAACATATTAGAAATAGATTCGTTCAATTAAATCTTAATATGAAACAACATTTTGATTGCAATTGGTTGTTAAATCCATTAAAGTTAATACAAATCAATAACATATTATGTGATGCAGTTGTAATATACAATGATGTGTTTCAGTGGAATTTATTTTTAACTTTAGTTTATATTTTGATGCGAATTTTGCAAAGTATTAAGTTTGTTATTGGACTTTCTGATCATGGATTATTGTTGATTGTTACTTATCTTGGTTGGCTTGGATTTTCAATAGTAAGTTTGTAGTAGCAAATTTCATATTTTTGCAAAAAATTGCATGCGTAGCCAAAATCTGTTAATTGATAGAATTGATAGATAGATGCGATGTAGATACTAACAAAACCTAGTATTTAGTCTAATTTTGTATTAAACTAATTGCTTAAAAATCTTTTGTTAAAGCTTTGGCAATTTTGCGCCCAGTTTAGAAACAATAAATATTTTTATTGAAATTTGATCAAAAACTTGAGATTATAATTTTCTTAAATATAATTCTAAAAAGTGTGTGCTTTAACTCATAACAAAATTAAAAAGATTGATATTTTATATAGTTGCACCTAAATGATATTAATAAATTTAATTCATTAATACAATAATAGTTCAGAATTTTATTCTTATGTACTAATTTGTTTTTCTTTTTATCTTTCAGGTAAGTTTCTATTCACTCCTGCAGTATTCGTAAGTGATTATCACTTTAATATAACTTTATTTGTGTTTTATTTGTTAGTTAAATTGGTTCTATATTTTTATTATTTATTAAATCATTTTTGTAATAATCATGAACATTTATCATAAGTAGAAAACATAAATTCTATACCGTTTATTACTAATAAATATTAAATAAAGTACACACAAGTTGGAATTCTATTCAACACTTAATAGTTTCTTATTGACGAAAATCTTGATAACATATTATTCACAAACCATTTAAATTATAAATGCAGTTTTAGTAATAATTCTTCTACGTTTAGTGTTTGTAAACATGTTATCCTTCGCAAACAACATCGCTCCACTTATAAAAATGTGTAGCATATTATGCATATTTCCATTCTACAACCAGAAAACGAATCAGTTATTTAAAAAACCAATTTATGCATCTATAATATTATTAAGTTATATTTTATTTACTTTGTGCTGTGTTTATATAAAATATAAATATGAAGTTATAAGTTATGAGGATGAAATTGTACATAACGATTTGATGTGGTTGTTTGTTGCAGTTATAAATTATTTAATAATTATTTATGTTTATTTGAATCATTATAAATATCAACATTTATTTAATATGTTTGACAAATTTGATAGAATAATTAATAATAATTTTAAAATAAATACGCCTAAAATTGGTAAAGTTGGATATATATATTACGGTTTTTTTTCAATAATTTTTATTTTTAAAATTGTAGATTATATTTTAAGTAACTTCTTTGGCGACAGCGATAATGCTATATCAAATTTGCCTTATTGTCTACATGGTATTTATATTTTTAACGGTATGATGCTTCATATTTTTATTTTAATTGGTTTAAAAAAGCGTTTAGTTTGTTTTAATAATTTAATGATTGACTGGAAACTTGTTAACCGTGATGCGTTAAGTGTTGCTGCTATTAAAAATGATTTAAAAAAGTTTGATGTTGCTATTAAATTAAATAATATTTGTGGTGATTTAATTGATGCATATAATGAAGAGTTTAGTTGGAAGATGTTTTTGGTACTTAATTATATGTGTCTTCGGATTTTGTTTATTATTAATATATTACTACACACATCAAGAGATGTTTTGTTGTGGCGTTTGAAGAATTATTTACCATGGACCTGCATTGTATGCGTAAGTTAAAAAAATCTTATATGTGTGTTATGTTTATTTTTAGTTTTTAAGTTGTTTAAAACTTTTCTGAACCAGTATATAAGGCAATTGGTTTTAGTTTTCATTTTCTTTTTAGTTTGTGCAATTATTATCTTGTAAAACAAGTTGAGGCAACTTTTTTGTACAAATAGAGTTTTTGGTAACAAACAACACAACTTTAACTTGTGGTTATAAAGGGTAAAGTTACTTATCACTCAAGGATAAAGCAATTTTATAAAACAACAAAATATAATTAAATAAAATTTGACTCATTTACAAACTTAAATAGTTAAATAGATCTTTCATAAAAAGCTTTTGCGCCTTTTACTATTTATTTAACTAATTCTCAATGTCAATTACGTAGAAGTTAGATAAATTAGTCAAATTTAATTTATGCGTGAAAAGTTTTACAACAAATGCTTTTTAAATTATAACAAAAAATAATAATAACAAAATGGCTAAGGTGCTAAAAGTATGTAAACTTACAGCGTTCAGAAATTATTTACACTTAAACCAATGGTACTTGGTAGCTATAGCATGTAAGTTAAGCTGCCAAAGTTGGAGCTTGTACGCAAGGTACATTACGCGAGTACTATGCAGTAATAAACAGACTGACATTAAAATATATTTGAAGATTGTGTTAGTCAAATAAAACATTTATCATTTTCAATATTTAAGTTGTGCACGCTTAAACAATTTATTCAAAAACACAAGATGAACCGGACCGACTCAAACGGAAAGCAGTAAGTGAAAGTAAAACAATACACAAAGGAGTATTTGGCCATTCTAGCTGCAAAAATAATTTTTGTTTTAAATAGCCATAGTAAGCAAATGACTTTTTTTAATTTAGATATATTTTTATCAAGTTTTGAACGAGATTGTAAACTTTTTAATTTTTTTTTTAAATGTCTTATTCCAGCAAAAAGAAAATTCAAAATGAGAAGTAACATATTAAAAGCAAATTAATTGCAAAATTTTATCAATAAAATCAAAAGTATTTCATTTTAGTTTCTGCGGCTTCTTTTGAGTAGACCTATATGTAGCATCAAATTTACTATGAATCTATAGATTAAAACTTTAAGTGTTTATGTACGCTAGTATTTTTTTTAAATTTGTTTTGGATTTATAAAAAAAAACAATTTAACAGTTATTCCAATTTCGTAAAACTAAACTTTTGTTTCCTCTTGGTAAAGATGTTGTCCAGGTATTGTCAATGGTTTTTGGCACTATAATTTGGGACAGGAATTGAGTGCAAAGTATTGGTTTGAAACCTTGCATGTGTTTTGGATGGTTCCACTTTCAATTGCAATGAACCGCGTTAAGCGTGCCCGTATAAGTCTGCGGTTTGTTCAAAAACTGTGACGGGACTGTTTTCATGACTATGTTGAGGTTGCTGACTGGATTTACAGCGTTTAAGTCAAAAGAGTTTTTAACGTGCTTAAGTACTTTGACGTTAGAGTCACCCAGATGACTGGTTGTGTGACCAATTTTAAAGATATGTTTTGTTGCCAAATTTTTCTTTCTTCTTTCTTTATCTTAGGTGGTGTTTTGCGGGGTTGCAAAAACACCTTGTTTTTTTGCTCCGTATGTTTTGTGATTGTTTACGGAAGCAGCTAGCTGGTTTAAGTTTGAGCGTTGTTTAGAAATGTCGGAGGCGTTGTTGTTATTGCACATGTTTATAACTTTGTTGTTATAACGCATTGCATACTGACTTACTAAGGCTATAAATTTGTTAAATTGACGTGTAAACGCCGTGTTAACTATCAGTGGCCATCTCAAAACTGTGGCGGAGTGTGCAAGCACAAGGTGTAAAGTATAATTTCCTCGAAAACTACTTGCAGATGGTAGTTGACAATAGCAAGGGTCTTGCAAAAGTTTGAGTAATGTTAAAAACAAGTCACCCAAAAGACACCAGTCGGATTTGCCAAACAGTAGTATTTGGGTAAAATCCTCTCTTTTGTTGTTGCGTTGCTTTCTAGATTTCAACTAAGATGTGACAGTAAATTCCGGATCTTTAAAAGTACAAGCGCGCTAGACGCGTGCTTTGGTTAGTAGAACGTAGTTTTACCCACACGCGGCAACAATTCTTTGCAACTTCTTAGGTTAAGCTTTTGTTAAGTACAGTAATCTTTTTCTCAACGTCTTTTAAATTAAATGATGAAGGACGTTCATCCGAATCTAACGTTTTAAAATTGTTGATTTCTAAAGTAGCACTCTCTCCTGTATACTCTGAATTTTTTTGAAGTAGTCGATATTTGAGAATTTCAGACTTCTCCTAAGTATTTATTGATAATTTGACAGTGTTAGCAGATTATAAAATTATGTACATATATGAAAACTAATGATTACCTGAAATATCATCAACTATAGTTTTAGTTCATAATCTTGCATCTTTATAGCAAACAGAGGAAAGTTTCATGTCATTTCCTAGATTTAAATATTTAATCATATCCAATGTCGGTTTTCTTAAAGTAGTTTTTGCACACTTTTTGTTTTCTAATTTAAATATATAAGAACAATGGTTGTTCCAAAGTCGTTCTCTCTTAATTTTAATCATTATAATAAAAAAATTATTTATTAACTGAAGAACCCAAAATATGTCAAATGAATTTACAAATTAACATAAACTTTCACAATGAGATATAAATGCTGTCAAATTTTACGTTTACTTTAATTTAAATGCCATTATTTGTACAAATTTCACTTCATTCGTCATCGATCCAGCGTTGTCAGATGACGCGATTAAATTTATCGTCCAATAATGATATATTTATGGTAGATCGTAGTTGCATAATAATTTCAATTGCATATAGTAACGTATTTACAAATTAACATAAACTTTTACAATGAGGTATAAAAGCAAACTGTAATTTTTGACGTTTACTTTTATTTTGGTTAGGTTTTGTTATTTGAGCTCACTAATTTGTTTCTATGATTATTACAATCTTGTAAAGATGTTTGAATATATTAATTGCAATTGTTTATTATATTGTTTTTAAAAAAGCAGTAAAAGATTCAATTTAAGTGAAAATGCCATTATTTGTACGAATTTCACTTTATTTGACATCGATCCAGCGTTGTCAAATGACCCGATTGAATTAATGTTATATTTATTCTAACGCGTTCATAATCGCTGGAACATCTACGTCGAAGCCGATTGTAAATACAAAACTGGTTATTTAAATTAACTAAAATAATTTAAAGCATTAGGTGTAAATCGCAACGATTGCATAATAAAGTTGTTTTTTTTTGACTGTTACAAAAATTAATTCGCTGATTTCTTGAAAAGTTCTTTATTGCCCATCTTAAAAATTTCAGAGTATATCAATAACATATAAAAGTATTTTTATGACCTAATAAACAAAAAATTAAAAATAGCCAACATCTTTTTTTTTATCTGTTTTTAATATAATAAAAACATTTTAATAATTAACGGAAATGTCTCTAACACATTTTTTTTAGAATTTTTGATCAATTTTAAACAATAAATGTTATCTTCAATAATTTGCAAAAAAAATTCCCTAAAAAGTTACAGGCGTTTGAAAATTGCAAAAAGGTAAAAAATTGACATTTTTGAAAGTTGTACCCTAAATATCTTGGCACTGGGTAGCACAAAAAATCTAAAAAAAATCAATGGACCAGAGTTTATGTTAAAGAACCGATTCCTATAGTTGCGACATAAAAAAAATATTTTTTGTACCACTTCACTCATATATGGCCACGTGTAAATATATTATAATAAATTTATTTAGATTAAAAAAATAAATAAAAAAAAAATAGCCAAAGACTCTAGAAGAATCTTTATACTTTAATTATTTTGTATATAAATCTTATACTAATAATTTTATTTAATTGTGTATTTATAATATTTATGCTAACTTTGTATTTAATTTAATTAGTTAATATCAACTAAATCAGTTGAAAAAAAATGACATATACTAAATGATAAAAGCCGATGACATACCATAAATATTTAATAAAATTTAATGGATATTATAATTTAATAATTCAAGAAATAAATATAACCTATTCAACACTTCTAATAGATTTCTAAATAGTGCTTTGATAACACCTCATTCGGTTTATAAACCGGACATAATAAATTCTACTGAACAAAGCTTTCACAAACATGGTTTCTTTTGCAAACAACATCATTCTTATTATAATACTGTGCAGCTATTTTTGCATTTTTCCATTTTACAATCAAAAAACTAATCAATTAAGGACTAAACCGATGTATGTATTGTTGGTAACTGTAAGTTATATTTCATTAACTATATGGTCTATTTATAAAAAAAAAGAATTTATAGTTTCAAATTATCAAGAATCAATTACATACCACGATATAATGTGGATGTTTGTTGCAGTTACCAACTATTTAGCGATCATTGAAGCTTATTTGAACCGATTTAAATATCAACAATTATTAAATAAATTTGATGAATTTGATAAAATAATTAATAATGAATTTAAAATAAAAACGCCTATAATTGGTGAATTCAAATGTAAATTTTACGGAATTTATTTCATGTTATCTATTTATATTATTGCAGATTATTGTTTTAGCACTTTTTTTTACAAGAAGGGTAGTGCTTTTTTAAATATACATTACTGTCTGCATAGTATTTATTTTTTTAACGGTTGGATGCTTAATTTTTCAATTTTGATTGGTTTGAAGAAGCGAATAGTTTGCTTTAATAATCTAATAGTTAAATGGGAATTTGTTGATAGTGATGCGTTTAGTTTTGTTGCTATTAAAAATGGTTTGAAAAAGATTGATGCTGCTATTAAATTAAATAACATTAGTGGTGATTTAATTGATTTATATAATGAGTTGTACGGTTGGAAATTATTTTTGTTTGTCAATTATACTTTTTTTGTACGAGTTTTGATTATAATTGATATATTAATAAATTCTCCAAAAGATGTTTTAAAGTGGCGTTTGCAGAAATATATACCGTGGACCTGTGTTGTATGTGTAAGTTGTCTTTTTTTTAAATAATATTAGTCATATGAGTACAAATAGTTTAAATCTGCATAAAACAAAATTTTATTTATTTTGTGGAACTATTAGGAGTTAAATAAGATGTTTAATTATTGTGTATATACCTGTAATTCTCATACTGTTTATATGTATATATTATTCATATTAATTTTGTATTTAATCATAAAAGCGCTATACTATACAAAAGCCGATGACATACTATAAATATTGATTAATATTTAATGGATATTATCGTTTATTAATTCAAAAAATAAATAAAATCTATTCAACACTTTTAGTGTATTTCTAAATAGTCGCTTGATAACATCTCACTCGGTTTAAAAATCGGACATAATAAATTAAAATAATTCTACTAAACAAAGCACAAACATGGTATCTTTTGCAAACAACATCATTTCTATTATAAAACTGTGTAGCTATTTTTGCATTTTCCCATTTTACAACCAAAAAACCAATCAATTAATTAACAAACCAACATATGTATTGATGGTATTTGTAAGTTATATTTCATTAACTGTATGGTCTATTTATAAAAGATTTGAGTTGTTAGCTTCAAATTATCAAGAAGCAATTACATACCACGATATAAGGTGGATCGTTGTTGCAGTTACCAACTATTTAGCAATCATTGAAGCTTATTTGAACCGATTTAAATATCAAAAATTATTAAATAAGTTTGACAATTTTGATAGAATAATTAATAGTGAATTTAAAATATTAACGCCTAAAATTGGTAGATTTAAATGTAAATTTTATGCAATTTATTGTATGTTTTCTATTTATATTATTGCAGATTATTGTTTCAGCACTTTTATTTACAAGAAGGGTACTGCTTTTTTAAATATACATTATTTTCTGCATACTATTTATTTCTTTAACGGTTGGATGCTCTATTTTTATATTTTAATTGGTTTGAAAAAGCGGATAGTTTGCTTTAATAGTCTAATAGTTAAATGGAAAATTGTTGATAGTGATGGGTTAAGTTTTGTTGCTATTAAAAATGGTTTGCAAAAGATTGATGCTGCTATTAAATTAAATAATATTAGTGGAGATTTAATTGATTTATATAATGAGTTTTATGGTTGGAAGATTTTTTTATTTGTCAATTATACATTTTTTGTGCGAATTTTGTCTGTAATTAATATATTATTAACTTCTCCAAAAGATGTTTTAATGTGGCATTTGCAGAAATATATACCGTGGACCTGTATTGTATGCGTAAGTTGCCTTTTTTAAATAATATTAGTCATATGAGTACAAATAGTTTAAAACTGCACAAATCAAAAAATCATTTATTTTTTGGCACTATTAGCAGTTAAAAAAATGTTTTATTATCGTGTATATAATTTTCATACTATTTAATTGTATATATATATTATTTATGCTAATTTTCTATTTAATCACTTAATAATAACTAAATCAGTTGAAAAGAGTTGACATATACTAAATCATAATAGCGCTATTCTATACATATAAAAGCCGATGACTTATCATAAATATTTAATAATATTTAATGGATATTATAATTTAGTAATTCAAGAAATAAATAAAATTTATTCAACACTTCTAAATATTCGCTTGATAACATCTCACTCGGTTTATAAATCGGAAATAATAAATTAAAATAATTCCATTGAACAAAGCTTTCACAAACATGGCACCTTTTGCAGACAACATCATTCCTATTATAAAATTGTGCAGCTATTTTTGCATTTTCCCATTTTACAACCAAAAAACAAATCAATTAATTAATAAACCAATGTATGTATTGATAGTAACTGTAAGTTATATTTCATTAACTATATGGTCTATTTATAAAAAACTTGAATATATAGTTTCAAAATATCAAGAATCAATTACATACCACAATATAATGTGGATCTTTGTTGCGGTTACCAATTATTTAGCAATCATTGAAGCTTATTTGAACCGATTTAAATATCAACAATTATTAAATAAATTTGATAAATTTGATAGAATAATTAATAATGAATTTAAAATAAAATCGCCTAAAATTAGTGGATTTAAATGCAAATTTTACGGAATTGGTATTATCTTTTCTATTTTTATTATTTCAGATTATTGTTTTAGCACCTTTTTTTACATGAAAGGTAATGCTTTTTCAAATATACATTATTGTCTGCATAGTATTTATTTTTTTAACGGTTGGATGCTTTATTTTTTAATTTTGATTGGTTTGAAAAAGCGGGTAGTTTGCTTTAATAATCTACTAGTTAAATGGGAATTGATTGGTAGTTGTGCGTTTAGTGTTGTTACTATTAAAAATGGTTTGAAAAAGATTGATGCTGCTATTAAATTAAATAGTATTAGTGCGGATTTAATTGATTTATATAATGAATTTTATGGTTGGAAGTTATTTTTGTTTGTCAATTATACCTTTTTTGTACGAGTTTTGTTCATAATTAATATATTAATTAATTCTCCAAAAGATGTTTTAATGTGGCGTTTGCAGAAATATATACCGTGGACCTGTATTGTATGTGTAAGTCGCCTTTTTTAAATAATATTAGTCAAATGAGTACAAATAGTTTTAATCTGCACAAAACAACCTTACTTTTATTTGTTGACTCTATTTATTAAATTTTTGTAATTAAATTTTATTACTATAGCACATAAAAATTGTTATTTTATATTTAAATACTATATATATTATTTTAAAACTATTAGTTACTATCTTTTTTATACAGAATTTTGATATAACTTTAGAGATGCAAATAGAAGCGTTTGTTTGTATAACTGTTTAAAAATCAAACAGATTGTTACACGTAGTTTTGGAAGTGGGTCTTTGAGGTGTGAAAAAGTACATTGACAAGAAGTCATTGAGGTACTTCACAACTGTCTGAGGTTATTTACACATAGGCTGAGAAGAGTCTTAGAGGTATGTAAAACAAAGTACATTGGCATTGAGGGCATTGAGGTACTTGACAGTTGTAGCATACCAGTTACGCTTTCAAATTTGGGGTTGTACTAGGCTGTAAGACATGGTTATTTATACACTGGCACGAGTTTTTGGGGTTGTATGTTAACACCGTATTTGGCATTGAGGTTTTATACGTAACAGTCGTTGGGGGTATGCTTGTGCACTGGCACTTAAAGCTTTGGGTTTGCATAATAACTAAAAAAGATTGTCAATGCCAATTGGGTTATGGGGTTGTATAAAGTGAGGCATAACTGCTTAGAGCGATGGTTGGTCGCGGGACGTAAAATTAAGCCTGAGTTACGTAAGCGCAGTGAAAAAATGCGGTCGAATGGTTTGACGGCAATAAAATGTTTGATAATTTAGTGATAATTAATTAAGATACGACGTTTAAGCACGGTGTGGTGGTTGGAAAGCTCAACGTGCGTTGCGTCAGTTATATAAAAAAAATAATTGTATAACTGAGCGTAACATGATTTTTAATTAAACTTTAGTTAGTTTCAAAATAACAACTAAAAACCACTTAGCAATTGTGCACTTAAAAGCATCTTGACAGCAACTTGGCAATATTTATAATTATTTATATATTTGGACAGTTATTTTATTATATTTATTTTTTATCAAAGTAATTTAGTCAAATATTAGTTAGAAAAAACCAAAAAAAAAAATAATTTAAACGCAACTTAAGGTTGGTTGGCTATTTACAAATATAATTTGAGTAAATATTTTAACAACTAATAATTTTCTCTTCTTCTTATTGTGCCGTCTCTTGTCATACTAATTTTTGAGATAACATAAGCTATCCACTAGAAATTAGACATATTGCACACGGACCTTGTTTGTGTTATTGTAAATTTGTCTTGTACAAGTCTACTTTCATACTAATATAGGGTTTTCCAATAAGAAGTTTCATTTTGATATTAAAAAAACAGGTATTTATTAGGAGAAATTAATAAATGTTTATTTTATTGTAAAGAGGAAAGTACCATTAACATTTAAAAATGATATCAGTCAAAAGGCCGCCACGGTTACTGTTGCTGTACCACATTCTTTTCATAAAATTTTCCATGACTAATTGGCACATTTGCGGCTGTATGCAAAATTGCAATTGTTTTGTTGCTTGTGTGGCACGTAACGCCATCAATATCTTTCAATTCTGGCCATAAAAATTTAGTAATTATAGTTTGGTAGCGCCATCCATTTACTGTAACAGTTGCACTAGCCTCATTTAAAAAAAAAATAGGGTCCCAATCACACCGCCAGCCCAAAAACCGCACTAAACAGTGACTCGTTGAGAATGCAGACTTTTCAACAATCATTCTTAAATTTTCTGAGCCCCAAATACGACAATTCTGCATATTAACGTAGCTTCCAAGGTGAAAATGGGCCTCATCACTGAAGATAATTTTTTGATAAAAATCCTGATCATTTTGATGCATTTGCAGGACTCAATCAGCAAAGATACGACGTTTATGGTGATCGACCGGCTTGAGTTATTGTGTTAACTGAACTATAAAAGCCTTAAGACTTAAGGCTTTATGCAAAATACGGTGTAATGTCGTTTGTGGAATGTCTAATTCCAAAGATCGACAAGGAATAGACAAACCTGGGTTTTATTCAACACTACGGACTACATCAGCAATATTCACATGTGTTCTTGAGCGATGCACACGGTTTCAATTCTTTGCATCACCAACTTGTCCCAACTGCTCAAATTTTTTTTAATTTTATTTGGTATAACGCAGCGCAAAGTGTTAGCAAGTAATTTTTGGTAAAACTGATTACTATTTTACATATTAGCCAAAAACTCCTTTTTAATTTCATATGTCAACTGAGTAATTAATTTAAAAATTAAGCAAAAATAATTTTGTCAAATGTCACAACTATTTGCAAACAAAAATTAATCAGAGATATTAGTTTTAAATCAGTTACAAAAACAACATTTAAAAACAAGCTTGACAGACTTAAATTTATTTGATTTTTTTATACGTTTTTGTATTTGTAAATAGTACATAAATAATAAAATAAATAACTGTAATTTTGTTTAGTGTAATTTAATATTTAATTTCTGCTTGATTCTTGATTGTGATTGATAGATACTGTATACTACCAAGTTTTTATGATAGAGTTGTGTCTTTGCTTAATGTTGTAGACTTTGATTAGTATTAGTAACTAAGTTTCTTTAAACGTTGTATTATTTTTAAATTTTTTGTTTATTTATAGACAAAATAGATAAAAAAAAGTTTTTAGTTTTTTTATACTTGTTTTGAGAGTAAAAGATAGGTTTTTTGGTAGGTTGTTGAACGCGTAGAACTGCATTAAAAATAATTTAGCTGTGTTGAGTTTCAGTTTGCTTTGCAGATTTTCCAGTATTTTTTTTTGTCTATCAGCAATAATAATTTTAAAGTTAAAAATGTATTGATCTGTAAGTTTTGGAACTGCATTATTTTCTTATACTGGCTATGTCATTAAAAATATTTTGTTGTTTTTAGGTATGTGGTCAACTGTGTCTTGAAAATTGTTGAAGAACTGTTCTCTTTCTTTTTTGAGTTTGATCATGTCCGGTGCGTATGCGCACTTGATGTGCGTCTTGCGGTGTGCAAAGTTTATTATCATGCTTTTTATGTGTGAGAATTTCTACTCCGGCGTGCGCCCGTTCTTTCTTGTTCTCTCTGCTATGAGTTGCTTTTTTTTTGTCTTTACTAAGGAACATGTCAATTCGGTGTCAGTTCATTTCCAGTATAATTTCTTAGTCTTTATGGTTATGGAATATAACATCTTGAATGTTATATTCCAACAACTCTGTCTTAGTATATTCTTTTTTCAAATTTGTTTTTTCCGTGTTTTTGCCGTGATGTTCCGTGTTGTCCGTCCTTCCAAAACTCTTATGGTACTTTGTGCTAGTTTTAGGTTTTTTACGACTGCTAACCCGTTCCACCAACCCTCTTCTTTTATTCGGGCTTGGAATTGGCAGTGGCAGTTACTGGGCTACTCAATTTACCCAGTACTTACCCCAGGCAAAGTTCACCCAAGTATGTGTTATTAAAAAACTAGATATTACCTTACCTTTCTTTGACATAAATACTTCTTACGCTTGCAGAGAGGATAAATTTTCAATTTTTTTAAAACAAACTTTTGGGCGGGTGGGTAAGTACTCCAGTTTAAATTACTGTTTGGTAATCATAAACTGCAGTGACCCACCTAATTGTTAATTTAAAAAAAAATAGATATTATTTTTTGTTTCTCAATCATAAAGACTTCTTACGTTAGCAGTGAGGAGTAACTTCCAATTCCTTGTTAACAACACTTGGACGGGCGGGTGGGCATTCTCGATTAAACTATTAGTTGGTTTTGTTGTAATTTGCAATATTTATGATTAACTCTAGTTTATATTTTGTACAATAAATACTAAAATGTAATATAAATTAGTGCTAATTCAAAAATTAATTAAAATTTTGTTGAAATATTTGAATTTAGTTTGGTTCTGTTTGAAGTACTTCAATCACTTTAGATTACTTTGAATTATTTTAACAGACCAGTTGTGATTAACTAAAAACTGTTTAAAATTAAATGTTTTTAGATAACATCACATAATTTTAAAAAAATTTGAATATTTTGGTAGAAATCTAGATTAGTTTAAATTATTTTGTGAATTATTTTAGATCAACAACAAATTGTTTTAAATAATTTAGGATTAACTTAAGTTTACACTTAAGCGATTTAACTCAAATTAGTTAGTTTGGATTAGTTTATAACATTTTAGATCAGTTTGAAGTACTGCAAATTTGTTTAACACAGTTTGATTGTTTTAGATTAATTTGGTTAGTTTCAATTAGTTTTTTTTATAAATGCATTTTGTTTTTAAAACATTTTGATTTTTTACGGATTAGTTTGGTCCACTTTGTTAACTTAAACATATAAATTTAAAACAGTTTATAACATTTTAGACAGGTTTGGACTATTTCAAAACAGTTTGGATTATTTTGACTACTTTAGATCTATTAGAATAACTTCGATTAAAACACTTTTAGACAAGATAAGATTGCTTTAAAAATATAATATATAGATAACTGCAATTTATTTTAGATTATTTTAATCAAATTTGAATTAATCAGTTTAAAAAACTATGTTTCAAATACTTTGATAATTTTATAAATTTAAGTTTTAACTACTTTAGCAGAATATTTTTAGATTAATTTAAATTAATTTTGCACAGTTTCAAACAGTTTAAATTATTACTTTAGATTAGTTTAGTATGAATAAGTTTAAATCTCTATTTATTAAAAACGTTTTAATATATTTAAATTTTTTTAAATTATTTGGAAATTTCACCAAAATTTGGAAAAAAATTATTTAGTAATTAGCTTAGATGACTTTAACAAAATAGTTTGTTTATAAGTTAAAATCAGTTTGAATCACTCAAAATTGCTTCAATACATCAGTTCATACTATTATAAGTTTAGAAATTTAAATAATTTCTTTAACATAGTAACTTATTTACTTTACGCCAATTAAAAGTTTTGTTTAGAAGATCAAATTTTTTTTTTTTTTATTTTAGCTATTTGTGGAAAATTAGATTTTCATATCTATAACAATTTTATTAGAAACTAAATTTAAGACGTTTTTGACGTTTTAATTAAAGAAATTTCATAAATATTATATTAAAGCTGAAATAATTCTTAAGAATAAAAGTTTTGTCTGCTTTCAAATTTCTATAGAACTCTTTAGCTAAACATGTTTGGTCTATAGCCTATTGTCCCTATTATTACATAATAATATTGATTTTAATATTTGATAAAAGTTTACGTAGTTTTATTTATTCAATCCAATTCCAATCTTGATTGATTTATTCATTACAAACAACTTAATATCAACTAAGTGCTTCAATTAAATTAATTTTTAAGTTAGTATTCTTTCAACATGGCATTCTTAGCAGACAATATTAAATCAGTAATAAAAATTTGCAGTTATTTATGTATCTGCCCAATTTACAACAACAAAACCAAACAATTGTATAGCAACCCAATACGTGTATCAATAATACTTGCCAGTTATGTTTTATTCACATCTCTCTGTGTATTCATGAAAATGAAATTCGAAGCAAAATCAGTAATAGTAAATAATTTAATATGGTTTATTGCAATATTAACAAATATAACAATCATTATATATGGATATTTTAACGTTCATAAATATCAAAATTTATTTAACATGTTTGATCAAATTGATAAAATATTAATTTCAAAATTTAATTTACAACCTAAAAAAACTAATTTTAATTGGAAATATTGTATTAGTTACTTTTTATTTACAATTTTTACAATAATAGATTACTATTTAAGTAATTTTCTGTTCACTCAAGATAATACAATAGCCAATTTGCATTATAGTATCCACATGCATTACGTGTATATAGGATTTATGTTAAAAATATCAATATTAAATGGTTTAAAACAACGTATTGCTTGCATTAATTGTGTAATGTCTGAATGGGATCATATTAATAATAATTATAAATTGTTTTGTGTTAGTGGAATTAAAAAAGGTTCTAGTAGAATTGATGCTATTTTGCAACTAAATATAATTAGTTGGGAATTGGTTGATGTTTTTAATAATTTGTTTGGTTGGCAACTATTATTGTTTGGGATATACACAATTTTGCGGTTTTTCTTTATGATTGGGATGGTGATGATGATGTATACTAGTTCTTTGGAAAGTATATTATTGCAGATTTTAAATTATTTGCCATGGACTTGCGTTGTATTTGTAAGTTTTCTTTTGATATTTTTATTTAATGTGTTAAACTAATTTGTAAATATGTTTGTATGGATTAAAGAATATTATATTGTAATATAAAGATTGATTTAAAGTTGCAAATTAAGTGGTTTTTAAAGTATAAAAGTTTTGGTATTAAGTTATAGTTTGCATCCTTAATACTCGCACTAGAGAACAAACTAATAGATTTTTTTTAGGGCGTTGATATTGTAAGTGGCATAATGTACGCATTTGTAATATGCGACAAAGATCATTGTGCACAACTAAAAATTAAGTTTGTCTTGCATAAGCGTCATCATAAACTTCTATGCATTTTTGCTCATACAGTATTGTAAGAACTGGCTGAGAATATTTCAATATAATTATTCATGTTTTAATTACAAAAATGTATGTAAATACTCACTTCACAACAACAATTTTAATAAAGAACGTTATTGTTTACTAACATAATGAATTAGTTATGTAGTGCTTATCATAACAAATTAGTTTATTAAAACCAATCAATAAAGTAATTTCAATAAAATGACCAAATTCACTCCATATCTATAAACTATACCAGACGTTCTACTAGCAGTAGTTAATTGTTTTAGGTTTTAAAAAACAAAATGGCATTATTAGCAAATAACATAAAACTTCTTCTAACTTGGTGCAGTTATCTAGGTCTAACACCTTTCTACAACCACAAAACTAAACAATTTACAACTAAACTAAACTACAGTTACATTTTATTATCAATACATATATTAACAGAAATTGTGTGTTTCTACTACAAAATAAAATCTGGAAAAAAAATACTGACAAATGTTATAAGCAACAATATAATCTGGCTTGTTGCTGAATCTTCTAATATATTAATGATTATAACATCAATTAAACAAATTGAAAGAATTGAAAGCATATTCAACAGTTTTAACTGTATTGATAGAAACAATTACAAAATCTATGGACAGAAAAAAAGAATAAAATATTTTAATATTATATTTGGATTTATTTATATATTATACAGCTTAATTGCATCGTTACATTTATTTAATTTAAATCTTTCCGGAGAGCACAACTATTGGAATTTTTATCATAATATACATATGCATTTATTTTTCAGCAAAATATTACTTATGGTTGTTTTATTGCTTGCTTTACAACTAAGATTGCAGATATTAAATGGATGCTTTGATAATTTACATATAAATGGTAGAATTGAATGTCTTCTTAATAATCATTATTTGATTGGTTGTATAGTGGATTCTTTTAATGGATTATTTGGTATCCAAATTTTGTTAATGGTAATTAGCGTTACGTTAAGGACGCTGTTTGTAATATGGTTGTTTCTGGATGCTGATCGTAATGCTGTTTTGGTTGAAAGGATTGTTAATTATATACCATGGACTCTTTTGCAATATGTAAGTGAATAAATTTTTGAGTTAATTATAGTTGTAATGAAATAATAAGTTGATCATTTAAATTGTTTTAAGTTTAAATTTATGATACCATAATTCTGAATTATAAATTATAATTCTAGAACAAAAAACTGTGTTGGCATTACAGTACTCATGAGGGAATACTTAATCGGCCATTTAAAATGTAATAATTTTAAGGTTATAATAGCACAACTCAGACAAATCGTGATTTAATTACAGTATCCGTAGTGCAATAATTTGTTTCCTATTTAATATAATTTTAAATTTTAAATCTAAATCTAAATACTGTTAAGAAATTATGATACCCGTAGTGGAATGATTAATTGTCTATTGAATTGCGTTTTAGACGGAATCCGCATAAAAATATAGTACCAAATTGAATTAGATATTTTACGTAATACTCAATCATTATTAATTATCAACAAATTTTTCTATCCTAATTATTTTATATAAAATATATTGCAAACAAATCAGTTTGTATTGTTTTTTTTGTTATTGCGTTATGCGCAATTCTTTCTCAGTATCTGTGCGTTCATACGCCAGTCCTCTCTAAGATGCTAATGGCAGATAGGTACACTCGCAATTTTGTTCATTATTTAATTAAATGTTACTGATTTGTGAACGGTTCGGGGTGTAATTTTTAGTGAAATGTGTTGACTTAAGTGATATCTTAATAGTGTGTGAGTTCTGGATTGATTGTGAATAGATTTCCTTGAATATATTATGATGCTTGAATTGGGATGCTGCGGAGTTCATTGACCTTATGTGCAATGTAAGTTTTTCTTGATTTGGAAGTTATAATATAAAGATATAAATTTGTATTGAGTACATGCAAGATATTATTGTTATTAAAATTATTTGATTATTTACTAAATAATGTTAATACACATTTAATTACGCAATTAAATGAAATTGTTTAATAAATATTGCTAAAATTGAAACTGATTATTTAAAATCTTTTTAGGCTGTTATATCTAAACAAGAAATTGATGAAATGGTTTTTATTATTTATTATAAATATTCTAGGACAACGTTTTTTGAAATGAATTTGTTGATTATATTCGAGAACCGGTTTATAAAAATATGAATTTTTAAGACAATAAAAATTTGTTTAAAAAAAATATAATATAAACGCCAGAAATGTTCTACAAATGCAAATAATGTCATAAAATCTTATTTATTGTTTAATTATTTATGAAATGTAATTAATTGATTAAAAAAAAATGCTCTGAAGTATATCTATACTGATTTTTTTATTATCTTTAGTGGCATAGCTACTTGTAAGCAAGGGTTTGCAATGCCAAAAGGTCTACAAGAATTCAGGGCTTTCTCGACATCTATTTTAAACTTTGGGGGCAGATTTCTTAAATTGTGTAATAATTTTGGCACTTTTTGACAAATTCTGGCTGGATTTTGGTTCTTTATATCAACTTTTTTGTTTTTTATTGCCGGGTTTTAATATTTTTGAGATTTTATGAAGGTTATTACACTTTTAATAGGCCGGATTTTGGTGCTTTCTGACAATTGTTTAAAATTTTAATTCCGGATTTTATTATTTGAACAAATTTTTATACTTTAAAGTCAAATTTTGCTAATTCTATCAACATTTTGATATTTTATAGGAGATTTTGCTATTTTGAACTTTATATAAATAGAATTTTGCACTTTTTAATTTTATTTATTTATTTATTAACGGGTTTACCCAGTTTTCAAATAAATTACAAATAACAAGATGAGTTGCAACAACTCAATCTAAACATTTAAATAATAATTATACAATAACAGATAAATACAAAAATATACAAAATTAATAAAGATTACACATTAAAGATATCAAGATCAGATTCATTTATAAATCGACACATACGCTGCAATGCAGAGTCCTTAAAATAATTTGATCTACAAAACTCGGAATAAAATGTTTTTACATTTTTAGTATGTCTTTTAGGTACTTTAAATTTAGTCAAAAGACTAGGACAATCATTAATCCCATTTGCTATTTTTACAATACATTCAACATCAATTTTATTTCTTCTAACACAGAGTGTTTCAAGTTGAATTAGTTCTCTCATCAGCACAAAAAAATTTAAATAAAATTTCTTTTTTTTTTTAATGACAAATAATTAAGAAATTTGTTTTGGACTCTTTCAATTTGATCAATATGAATTCTATAGGATGGACACCATACCACAGAACCATATTCCAAGATAGGGCAAACTAGGCCACAGAATAGCGATCAAAGAGTTGTTTGCTTTGTATGGCGTATGATAAATCTTAATATTCTTAAAGCTTTGTTGGTAACATAATTAAAATGTTTAACAAACGTAAATTTGGTATCCATAAATACACCAAAATCTTAAAAAAAATGAATCTTTCTAATATCTGTGAGTTTATACTATAATCGTATGCAAAATTAGATTTTGATCTATTAAATGTCATTACCTTACATTTTTTACATTTAAGTCCATACCATTAATAGTACACCATTTTTCAATATTTTTGATGTCATTATCAATTAAAGATGCATCTTCAGCTGTTGTTATTGCTCTAAAGAGTTTTAAATCATTGGCAAAGAGAATAAATTTACACAATTTTATTGACTGAGAAATATCATTGATAAAAAGTAGAAATAAAAGCGTCCCCATATGATTACCGTGTGGAACAGTAACTGCTATTGCATCAAAAATAAATCCATTACCAGTGACATATTGTGATATATTATTAAGATAGTTACTTAACCAGTTTAAAAGATTTCCTGATGCGCCTATATTTTTCAGTTTTTTTATTAACACATTGTAACTCTATCAAATGCCTTGGATAGATCAGTATATATAACATCTACTTGGTGCTCAATATTGAAAGCATTCAGAATATATTGTTTAAATATAAGAAGATTAGAAAAAGTAAATCTTTCTTTGCAAAAGCCATGCTGTTGATCATTTAAAATATTTTTAAATACCACATTTATTTTATCATAGACAATATGTTCAAAAAGTTTTGGTATAGCACTTATATTAGAAATTGGTCTAAAATTTTGTATATTAGATTTATCTCCCGACATATATATTGGTACAACATAACTGGACTTCCAAATAGATAGAAAATAACCTGTATTTAGGCTAAGATTGAAGATGTAATTAAAAGGGGTGGCAATTTTATTTTTACATTGCTTAAGTATTGATGCTGGTATACCATCAACACCAGGTCTAATGTCCAATTTAAGTCCTAATATTTTGTTTTTAACTTCATTCAAAGTGATGTTACAAGAGTTAATGTCAATAGCAGAGTTAACTGTAAGTGGCTCGGGTTCCAGTAATTTTGTGAAAAAGTATACTGATGAAAAATATGAAGAAATTAAGTTAGAATATTTTCTTCTGTGGATGCCGTCACATTATCATTATGCATGTTAGGAATGCTATGATCAGAATTTTTAAATTTGACATGTTTTCAAAAACTTTTTGAGTTAGTATAAACTTCTCTTTCCAGATTGCTGATGTACTCTTTATAACATAAATCATTTTCTAATTTGCATTTATTTTGAATGTTTGTAAAATGTAAATAACTTTTAAATTGACCAGAATCTTTATAAATTTTATGTGCAATTTTTTTAGATATTATTAATTTTTTTAATTTTTTTGAGAACCAAATGGGATAACTAGGAGACAAATTTGTGGTAAATTTAGAAACAAATAATAATATACAAGTATACAGTGTATCATAAAATACTTGTGTGCAGTTTTCAAGATTTAAACCCTCAAAAAGAAATTTCTAATCCACAAAATGTAGGTAATTCTGAATTTCAAAAAATTTACTTTTTTAAAGTTATATGTATGGACTCTAGAATGATTTAATGCTTTGAATTTTATATTAGATTTAATAGTTGTATGTAAAGCCGGATGATATTTATCGTAAGTACTAAAAAGCATGTTCTTGTTAGTTTAAAACGCCAAGTCTAATAGAGAGCCTTTACTATTTTTTATTGTATTAACCTATTGCATATTTAGATACAAAAAAGTTTTATTTAAAAGATGTCCTGACAAGTTTAAGGCACTGCTTTCTGACATCTACGGTACATCATTTGTGAAATTAATTTTGTAGTTACAAAGAAATCAATTAACTGTAATCTGTGTAATAAGTGGTTACATTAACAATGTGCGCAAGTTAAAGATGCAACATAAATTAATCAGTGAATGTGTTAATATACGTTGGTTCTGCAAAAAATGCTGTTGCAAGGTGGACGATAGGTTAGAATTCTTGGCCATTTTAAAACGTATTTATCAAATCGAAGAAGACGTAAACAAAATAAAATCAAAAGTTAATGTAGAGGACAAACCAACCATGTATGCAACCATAGTAGGAAAACAAAAGAAACTTCCAGAAAAAGTTCAATCAAAATCTACAAGGCAAACGAGACAAAACAAGCAGCTTGAAACAATAATATTAAATGTTGAAGACAAAAATGCACCATTAGTTAATGACGCAAACTGTCAATATTTATCACAGCAGCCTATCGCTTCTGAGAACGTAGACAACAACATACAACTAATAAGAAGGAAGAAACTCAGGATTCTAATGCAATTATAAAAGTAAAAAACAAAAAATATATTAGAAAAATAAATAGAAATCCATTGCCAACTATACAAGGAATTTTAAACGAAAAAATGGAGATCCAAAGCGCTCCCAAGCTGGCACATTTACATTTGTGCGGCCTTCACCCAGCTATGACGGAAACTGACATAGGAAAATCTTAATCTTAAAAACAAAAAATTTACAAACTATTTTTGCGAAAAAATCAGTTCTAAGCATCCTAAACAATATGCTTTTTTCAAAATCTCGTTACCCATGGAACAACTAGAGCAAATTGAAGATTCTATTATTTGGCCTTCAGGAGTCTTGATAAATTGTTTTTTATTCCGGCGACCAAACAATTCAGTTCAAAGATAAAACTCGTACATCGACACGCGCAATCTATCGGAAACAGCGCAATTCAATTGGACCATTTAATTGAATATACAAACAGCGACACACTAACAATATGCGAACATTGGAAAAACGAAGAAGAATTAAAAGCATATCTTTTACAAAACTTTAAACTAGCGTCGTGTTTTTGTAGAACACCAGGAACACACGGTGGTTATGCTATTTATTGTAAAACAGACTAGGAATGATATTAGAAATGCGTCAGTAAGTGATGTTAATAAATGTGCTGCTGCAGACATATTTTTTAATCGGAGAATAATAACAGTAATTAATATTTATCGCCCTCCAAATCAAGATTTTAATGTTTTTTTTTTAAGTGTTTGAGAATATTTTACTACGTCTATTTGAGGAGAACAGTAATTTTATTATCACTGGAGATTTAAATATTGATATTTTAAAAGAAACAGATGGTAAAAAGCAATTTATTAGTATTCTAGAGTCTTATAATTGAAGACCTTTAATTCTTAAACCCACAAGAATAACTCATACTTCATCGACGTGTATAAACAATATTATATCTAATATTGATATTATAAACGCCGAAGTTATTCATACCGGTATATCTGATCATACAGCTCAAACTATTGCTTTTAATCAAAAAACAGAACATGTACACAAAAGACAAAAAATACGAATTTACAGTGAAATAAATAAAACACATTTTATACATCACTTTCGTTTGAAAACTGGTTATCAATATTCAACATACAAGAACATAAAGTCGACGATATGTGGAATAAATTTATATCAATCTTTTTACATTTTTTCAATGATAATTTTCCAATAAAAACTGTAAACAATAATATATCTAAAAAAACATTTAAAATTAAATACTCCAATAATACAATCTAAGATATTTTATTTATATTATCAACTAAAAATATTCTGTTTAAAAATTTATACAAAGATGCTAAAAAGGATTATAATAATGCTCTTATAAATGAAAAACGAAAAGTGTATGATAGTATGATTGATTACTCGGATAATAAAACAAAAACAATGTGGAACATTGTAAAAACCAATAGCAATATAAACAGTAAAAAGTGTTGTTGAGGAAAACAACAACTTGGACACATTATGAATTTAACAATTATTTTTCTTCAATAGCCAGTAACCTATTATCAAGAGAAACATCATTAAATTACCAGTGCACAATACCTTTAACTGAAGAATCAATTTGTACTGAAGAAGTATCGGAAACGGAAATAATTCATATAACAAATAGCCTTAAAAATAAAACCACCGCAGGTATTGATAAAATTCCACTCTCATTAAAAAATGTATATGTAAAATAACAACTCCTTTAACACATATCATAAATAAATCTAAAGTATGGCATATTTCCACAACAACTTAAATATGCAGTAATTAAGTCTATTCATAAAAAAGGAAAAACAAACTCTCCGGAAAATTACAGGCCCATCAGTATTTTAAATTCTTTCTCAAAAATATTTGAAAAAATTATGTGCAATAGAATTATTAGTTTTTTCAATAGACTGAAATTGTTTAGAAGCAATCAACAAGGGTTTTTAAAAAATCGAAATGAGCAAACAGCAGTGCAAGAGCCAGAATATAACGGAAGCTTTGGAGAGGAGAGAGATACTTTGCGGAGTTTTTCTTAATCTTTCGAAAGCATTCGATTGTGTGAGTCATGATATACTAATTGCAAAACTTGATAGATACGGTATACGAAATTCAACTTTAATTTTGATCAATTCATATCTGTCAAACCGTTACCAGAGTGTTCAAATAGAATCTACTACAAAAAAATATACGTCCAAAGCACTACAAACAAAAATTGGTGTACCGCAAAAAAGTATTATTGGCTCATTATTGTTTATTATATATATAAACAATCTAGCTGATATACTTGCAAATAGTCAACATAGTACAATTAACTATGCAGATGACACTACACTATTAATACATGGAATTGATTTTGATAACGTAATAGCAAAAGGTAGTATTTACTTAAGTAAAATGAACGATTGGTTAAGAACAAACAAGTTAATTTTAAATGCTGATAAATCAACTTGCACTGTTTTTAAGACAAACCGCTCGAGACTTATTACTCCGGATGATGCTGTATTTGGAAATTTCATTTTCAAGGTTTCTAAAAGCAGCAAATGTCTTGGAATAATTTTTGATAAAACATTAAATTGGCACGATCACATTTATTATCTGATTTCTAAACTTCAATCTGTTATGTATGGCTTAAGAGTTTTCAAAAAACAACTTGATTTACAACACTTGAAAACTATATACTATTCGTCTTTTCAATCGGTCATCTCTTTTGGAATTATTCTGTGGAGAAGTAGTTCACATATGAATAAAATGTTTATACAACAAAAAAGAGCTATTAGAATTATATTTATTATACCACTAAAAAACACCTGCAGAAACAACTTTAAACAAAACAATATTCTAACGGTATATGGATTGTTCATTTATGAGACACTTTTATTTAATCACAAACATAAAGCCAAATTTGAAAGTTATTTAAAAATCTATGAACAAAAAACAAGATCAAACATATTTTACTACTCTAAACATAGATATTACAGAAAAAAGTGCTACCTATATATCTATAAAACTATTTAATCAACTTTCAGCTAAGATTAAATCTTTGACAAACTACAAAACATTTAAGCGTGCGTTATATAAATTAATTTTAAACTGCGAACCGTATAATATTGAAGAATTTTTGACTTTTTGCGAAAGCGCCATTCAATAACCTTAGCTTACTTGACTTGTTTTACTTTATTTACTTATATGTTTTATATACTATGTACCATATTTTGTAAATCTTGTTAAAATAAATGTGTTATTATTATTATTATTATTATTATTATTACGTGATTGTCCACAATATCTTCAACAGATGAACAGTGATGCATAAATTTTGAAATATTACTTGATGGTGGTATATAAACTGCGCAAAAAATGTAGCAGTTTGTTTGGTGCTAAATTTTAACAAAAACATGTTCGACTGTATTAGAAGAAGTAGCTATTTTACTTGATACCAAATTTGAACGTACAGCAATTAAAACACCACCTTTGCTCTTTTTAACACTACTTTCTGTACTTCTATCTTTCCTATAAATACAAAATTATGTTAATCTTAGTTCAGAAGATAAAATATCCTCATAAAGATTGGTTTTACTAAAAATTAAAATATTAAACTCACAAAGTTTTACGTTATTTGACAAATTTTTTAACTTGGTTCTTAACCCATTGACATTCTGATAATAAATAGCAAATGTCCGTTTTTTGAATTATTTGTGACTTTATTTTTCACCATCCTTAGAACTCCTTGAATAAACCGCAAGTTGATGTTATGCTGACTTTCTAGTTTTCGACGATTCAATTCACTGCAAACTTTTTTGAATTCTGCCTGTTGTTTGAGAGTGTTATCTACACCCACACGAACGCCTTGTTAAAGGATGGCTTGTAAATCTATTTTTAATAAAACCAATCTGTGTAATAGGGATTTTATTCTAGATGAGTATATTTTGCAAAACACATTCAAGAAGTAAGGTAATGGAGCCAGGGCTTGACTTTCATAAACAGCAAAATGTTTGCTTTTATAAAATATTCCTTTTTGTAGCAGGGTTAGGTAGGCATTAACATCTGCAGTTATCACTCTCATTTTGAATGTAGTGTATTCAGTCATTTGAGATATTATTCTTATACAGAAGCGAAGTGTGATGCAGTTCAATTCAAGGACTTTTTTCATTTCTTTATTAGAAATTTCCTGATCAACAGAAGTAAATACAGCTGCATATGAAAATGCGTAAATTTTGTTAGAAAGTTGGTTTAAAGATTTTGTTTTTTTAAATTTTTTTAATAAGTTTTTTGTTTTTTGTTTCTTGAAGCATGTCCATTGTTGCTGATTTATCATTATTTGATTTTATGATCCAGTTTTAGTTGATATAATAACGTCTTTGATGTTGGTTGTGCTCTGGCACCATATGTCGGATAGTTGAGTTTGCAAAAGCTGCTGCGCCAATTCTATATAGTAAGCATACTTATAATTGTTTATAATTGATTTAAATCTACTTGTTTTATTTGCCAAATTTTGCTGCATTTGTTGTTTTTGTTGTTGTTTGGGATGTTTGTGGACTGTATAATTTATTTAATTTGAAATTACAAATAACTAAACTTGAAAAATTGATGTTTTTAAGTTCGTTAGGGTTTGGTTGTTTCTATTTAAATTAATTCTTGTAGTTGACCATTTTTACAACTCTTTTCTTAATTCCTCAATTCTAATGGACACTGTTAGAATTGTGAGATGTTTGTTTAACTTCCTTCGTAGGTTCTCGCCTTTTTTTATATAATAACCATGGTTGATAGGTTATTTTTCCATAAAATCCATCAGGATAATGATAACAATTAAGATAAAACTTAACAATTGTATATAAATTAAAAAATAATAAATGTTTATGGATATTACATGTGATAAGAGTAAATTCAACCGGACAAAATCACTTTCAAAAAAATACTGTTTATATATTTTCACAGTAACGGAAAGTCATCTTTTTTTCTTGATACTCAAACAAATTGGCCTACTAACTCTTATCTAATATTAAACAGTTGTTATTGTTGTTGTTGTTGATGTTGTGCAATTTTTTTATTTAGGGTTGCTTTTACAATCGTCGGTTAAACAAGGAATAGCGCTATCTAAGGAATATATAAAAATGCGCTTTTACAATCTCTTATAACTTATGTCTAGTATAGTACCAAAGTAACGCGCACAACAATATAGTGCGTATACGTCAATTTATAAGTCAGTTCCAGAAACGGCCTTCTTTGTTATAAATGATTTTTTAGAAAATGCATAAACGTGTTACAGCTAAAGTATGATTTGTTGCTAAAATTTTTGCACAGAAGAAAATTAATAATCGTCGAGCATTATTTCCTTGATTGACCTAATTATTGGGACCTTCAGGTGGTTCGTCTTTATTTCTAGTTCTAATTTGGGAATTATTGAATAGAGATTCTACTCGAGTGTGCGGGTGATTGAAATTTTACAATTGCCCCGATTACTTTAGGAGTCCTAGCAATTTCATATAACTTTAATTGTATGTTTCGAGGAGAATAAACCAGGGATAACTTATCTGGTGCTGGAAGCAGTAGTTTTCTTTAGTATAGTAACTAAGTAACGCGCACAACAAATTTGCGTGTAAATGATTTATACGTCTATTTATAAGTCATTATTGACGTTTCAATAGGTTATGTAGACTGTAATAAGGGCAAAATTAATGCTATACCAGGTATATACATTTAGATAAATTTATTCCTGGTATAAGTTATCTGACAATTGTAAAAGCGGCCCTTAATCACTTAATATTAACTAAATCAGTTGAAAGGAGTTGACATTTAAAAAATCATAAAAGCGTTTTATTATACATATAAAAACCGATGACATACTATAAATATTTAATAATATTTAATGGATATTAAAATTTATTTATTTAAGAAATAAATAAAATCTATTCAACACTTCTAAATAGTCGCTTGATAACATCTTACTCGGTTTATAAATCGTACATAAAAAATTAAAATAATTCTTCTGAACAAAGCTTTCACAAACATGGTATCTTTTGCAAACAACATCATTTCTATTATAAAACTGTGTAGCTATTTTTGCATTTTACAACCAAAAAACCAATCAATTAATTAACAAACCAACATATATATTGATGGTATTTGTAAGTTATATTTCATTAACTTTATGGTCTATTTATAAAAGAATCGAATTATTAGCTTCAAATTATCAAGAAGAATTTACATATCGCGATATAAATTGGATCTTTGTTGCAATTACCAACTATTTAGCAATCATTGATACTTATTTGAACCGATTTAAATATCAACAATTATTAATTAAGTTTGACAATTTTGATAGAATAATTAATAGTGAATTTAAAATATTAACGCCTAAAATTGGTGGATTTAAATGTAAAATTTATGGAATTTATTGTATGTTTTCTATTTATATTATTGCAGATTATTGTTTCAGCACTTTTATTTACAAGATGAGTACTGCTTTTTTAAATATACATTATTATCTGCATTTAATTTATTTCTTCAACGGTTGGATGCTTTATTATTTTATTTTAATTGGTTTAAAGAAGCGGATAGTTTGCTTTAATAGTCTAATAGTTAAATGGGAATTTGTTGATGGTAATGCGTTTAGTTTTGTTGCTATAAAAAATTGTTTGCAAAAGATTGATGCTGCTATTAAATTAAATAATATTAGTGGAGATTTAATTGATTTATATAATGAGTCTTATGGTTGGAAGATATTTTTATTTGTCAATTATACATTTTTTGTGCGAGTTTTGTCAATAATTAATATATTATTAAATTCTCCAAAAGATGATTTAATGTGGCGTTTGCAGAAATATATACCGTGGACCTGTATTGTATTTGTAAGTCGCCTTTTTTAAATAATATTAGTCATATGAATACAATTAGTTTATATCTGCACAAAACAAAATATCATTTATTTTTTGACTTTATTAGAAGTTAAATAAAATGTTTTATTATCGTTTATATAATTTTCATATAAATATACAATTGAATATATTTATATTATTTATGCTAATTTTTTTATTTATTATTTTTATTGCGTGTTTTACAGCTATTTTACATAGCCCCAGAAGTCTTACGATTTGTTTGAAAGGGGTTGATGGGATGAACGGCTTTTTAGGTGAATCACCCCGGTGGATAAAGAGCAAGTTATTATTTTTAGTCATGTTTGGGGATCGAACCCCGGACTGTTAGCGTGCTACGCTAACTCTAACTCTATAACTGAGCCATCTCATCTCATCTCATTTCATTTAATCACTGAATAATAACGAAATCAGTTGAAAAGAGATGACATATATTAAATTATATCAGCGCCATTCTATTCATATAAAAGTATATTTAATAATAATTAATGGATATTCTAATTTAGTAATTCAAAAAACAAATAAAATTTATTCAACATTTTTAATGTATTTCTAAATAGTCGCTTGATAACATCTCATTCGGTTAATAATACGGACATAATAAATTAAAATAATTCTACTGAACATGGTATCTTTTGCAAACAACATCTTTTCTATTATAAAACTGTATAGTTATTTTTGCGTTTTCTCATTTTACAACCAAAAAACCAATCACTTAAACAAACCAACATATGTATTGATGGTTACTGTAAGTTATATTTCATTAACTATATGGTTTATTTATAATAAAATTAAATTATCAGCTTCAAATTATCAAGAAGTAATTAATACTTAATTCCTGCTTGACTTTTGACTCTTGACTGCTGTGATTGTTGGACTGTGTTTGAATGAATTATTGTTTTCTTTTGAAATTTATACAGTAAATTATGGCATAGTTTATCAATTATAGGCTCTGCTATACTTGTAAGTTTTAGCTTGTAGTTTAGCTG
This sequence comes from Tachinus rufipes, assembly GCA_963932245.1. Classification (NCBI taxonomy): domain Eukaryota; kingdom Metazoa; phylum Arthropoda; class Insecta; order Coleoptera; family Staphylinidae; genus Tachinus; species Tachinus rufipes. Next base: position 14,908,532 of record OZ010744.1, read on the forward strand.
ACTGATTATATAAAAAATTGTTTTTATTTAATTGTTGTTGTAGGCTTGGTGGCCATTAATATCATTATTTTGGTATTGTTTTGTTATAAAAGCCAATAATTTTTATGGCGTACGCTTGTGTTACTCTCTTGCAAACACAAATATGTACTATCAAATTAGTTAATTGAGAGAAATATAGGCGTGTTTACAAAGAAAAAATTAAAAAAACGTATTTAGTTTTTTTTAAGAAAATAATGGTGGAAAGTAGAGGTCATACTTTTGTTTAAAAAAGCGATAATTAAACATCAAAAACTACTATAGACAATTCAATTTCAAACGGACCAGAGCAGGAAGGGGTGCATTTAGAAATTTGCGTTAGTATTTTTTTTCCGTATATTTAACTATAGTAATCTTTTGATCGGCTCATGAGGGTATGAAACCCTTAAAAAAATCTACATTTTTTTTAGTTTTTTTGATGTTAAAAAAAAATATAATAAAAATACTACTTTTAACAAGCTTTTATCTATAAAACTAGACTTGTACTAGCCACCAAAACAAAATTTTATAAAAACATAGTCAAAACCATGGAAAACGTTAGAATAAACACAAGGTATGCTGCTACAATACTAACATCATTAGCCAGTTTTTTCTCTGCCCGTAGTGCTGACAACATACATTACTACACGTAAAAATAAAAAAAATAAAATACTAAAAACCAACAAAGTATAGCTAAACGAATGCGACAAAAAGACTATTACTTTAGTCCCATAACACCTTTAATCATATTTACTTTCTTGACCATAAATAAAACACGTTATTAAACGCATAAAACATCAGTCTCAAAAGTGTAGTAAAATATGTTTTTATTATTTATGTATTCAATGTTGTAAATTAATTTTTTTATTTTTATTGTTAATCATCAAATTTCATTAAAAAAACTGAATTGAATATTTAACCATGAAACAATAGACCATGGTCCAGCTTCAATTTCCTAAATTGTGTAAGTATTTTAAATTAAAATTTACATTAACAAATTATCAGCGTAAAACATGCGAGACTAATGCAATTTCCACACCGTGATGAAATTACCTTTTTGTTTGATTGTGACCTCGAATGAATTATGTATTTCTTTCCCAGAGTTATATGTTCCTATATTGCTCATTTTTTACTTTGTCTTCTTCAGGTGCTTGTCCTATTACCAAATTTTGGCGGTCAATATAGCTATTTTTACTTTGTTTACAGCAGCGAGGAAGAGTTCGGTAGTTGTACTCCCGAACCACTGTTTTAAGTTTTTGAGCCAGGATATACGCCTTCTGCCAGGACCTCTTCTTCCGAACATGTTTCCTTGCAGAATGAGTTGTAATAATCCATATCTTCCTTCATTCCTCAGAATGTGTCCAAAATACTGAAACTTACGCGCTTTAATAGTATAAACTACCTCCAGTTCTTTTCCAAAACGTTCAAGGACTTTTGGGTTGGAGATATGGTTCTTCCACGAAATTTTTAAGATTCTTTGGTATATCCACATTTTGATGGCTAATAGTTTTTTGCAGGTATCTTCGGACATAGTCCATGCTTCCATTCCATATCAGAGAACCGGGTACACATAACATTTGAAGTCTCATTTTTGTTTTTATATTTAAGTCATGACTACGGAACACATATTTCATTTTTATGTAAGCTCCCCTGGCTTTTGCAATGCGGCTTTTTATTTCTACCGAATGGTCCCACTGATCGTTAATTGTGGTACCTAGGTAAGTATACTTTGAGACCCGTTGTATTGCCTGACCTTTTGCTTTGAGCTGGATGTTTTGAATTGGCACTTTGCTGATGACCATATACTTTGTTTTTTTGGGATTCAGTGTCAATTCGTAATTTTTACTTGCGTCCACGACATTGTTCATAAGTTCTTGCAGTCCCTCTATGCAATCTGCACACATCACAGTATCATCAGCATATCTGATATTATTGATATATTCACTGTTTAGCCGAATGCCAGTATTTACCTCATGGAGCGCCTCCTTAAATATTTCAGAGGATAGATTGAAGAGCATTGGCGATAGAATGCACCCCTGGCGTACACCACGTTGTATGTTAATGTACTCGGTATCCTGTTTGTCAACTTTTACGGACGCCAGCTGGTTCCAATATAGGTTACTAAATACTCTAATATCTTTCTCGTCCAGTCCTATATTTTGTAGAATTTTTGTAAGTTTTGGTTGTTGAACCTTATCAAACGCTTTTTGATAATTAATAAAGCAAGCGAGCACATCACAGTTTACTCTCTACATCTTTGAAATAGGACGTAGACGTTAAACAAGATTTCTCTGGTACCGAGTGCATTTCTAAAACCAAACTACGTTGGGCTAATATTATTTTTACATTGTCTATATATTCTGTTATGGATGATCTTTAGAAATATTTTCAAAAAATGACTCATTAAGCTGATTGTTCTATAATTGTTGCATGCTTTTGCATTCTGTGTTTTTGGATTTGTCACAAACGTGGAGTGGAGCCAATCCTGTGGTATGGTTCTACTGTCATATTTGAGGTTAAAAAATAATGTCATGATGTCTATACTTTCCTCGCTTAGTACTTTTAACACCTCTGAGTGAGTATTATCTGTTATCTTCTATCTCAATTATAAGCTGCACTTGGTTGTTTATTAAGCGTCCCGAAGTTCTTCTCTTGCTGCACCCAGCTACCTCCTTTATCTTCCTATGCATGTTGGAAGTGTCATGCTTAAGCTGTAAGGCTTCAATCTCTTCACATTAATTAGTTAGATGGATGTCATTAGCGACTCTGATTTTGCACCGTAACTCTGTATTTCCGTATACCTTATTTTGTTGTTCTTAAATTGCCTTCTCTGGTCCATTAACTTCAAGATCTCTTTGTTCATCTAAGGTTTTTGTCCTGTTCTTGTTTCCTGTTTTAAATGTCTTTTGCTGCTATAGGTTATTGCTTCTTTTATTGTTTGCCATGTCGCTTGAACATCTGTATTATCAGTTCTTGTTATTATCTGCATAGTCTCGTCTAGACATCCTTGTACTTGCTCTTTTACCGACTTGATTTTTAACATCATGTGAAGCTTCTTTCTGCAGGTTGTTTTTAGGTTTTTTCTAAGGCGAACTTTGACAGTAGCAACAAAAGGATTATGATCCAAATTAATGTCTGTCCCAGGATAGGTTTTGAACATATTAAAACTGATTCTGTATCTTTTGTTAACTAGAATATAATCAATTTGATTTCTTACTATCTTCTGTTGGCTGGAGATTTCCAGGTATAGAGTCTTCGAGCTGAAAGTTTGAAAAATGTGTTCAGTATTAAAAAATCTTCATTCAGTACTAAACTCGCATAATCTGTCACCTCTGTCATTTCTTTCACCCAATCCAAATGGGCCCACACATTCCGCATTTCTGTTAGACCTAATTTTGGCTTTAAAATCGCCCATGTTTATAGTAATTTCATGCTTTTTTGTGCTCTTCAGTACTTCCAAGATCTTGCTGTAAAAAGTTTCAATTTTGTTGTCGTCTTTATCTGAAGTTGTACAAACATCACTCTGTCGGATACGGGTATGAAGTTGTATACACATTTTGCAATATTCTTTGTAATAATCATTCCTACTCCATAATGATGTTGTTTTTTACGCATTTATCGGCTCCTCTCCATCTCATTTCACTAATTTTCATTAAACCTATATTCATACGGTTTATTTATTGGATTGCGTTGTTGATTTTTTCTGTTTGGAACATACTTCTTACGTTCCAAGTGCTTAGCTTGATGGTTGAGCCATTTGTCTTTAGCCTTCTCTGTTTTTTTGCGGATTGCTTAACTGTGTTTTTCCGTTGCACTATATTTGCTTCCTTTAATATCTTCCTCTCCCCCCTTCCCCCTTACATCCGATTAGGGGAATTACTCCGAAATTGTTATTTATATTGAACATTTGAAGCCATATTGATTGTACTATAGATGTTCAGTGGACCTTAAATGCAGTGGTTTCTTGTTACCTTCTGTATTTGTATGCCGTTGACCATCGTTGTGGTTCTTCCGCTTTTGTTGCTCATTTCTTAGCCCCAGGACAAAGAATGCCCTACTCTCTGCTGGCTTATCCACCCGTAGCTGTTGGCTGTGCAGGAGGGGTCTGATTATACCGGCAGATACTCGGTCGTCAGAGCCTCGTTTGTTATCTAGCAGAGTGTACCACGTGCAGGTGAGGTTGACATTTGAGTACCTGATGATCGAACTCTTTAAACTTTCTTACTTATCTTTAGTTTAATAATTATATTAGTAAGTGTTTTTGTAATCTTGAAACTTTTATCTAATGATCTGGTTGACAAAATTTTCATTATATTAACGTTTTCTATTTTTTTAAAAGATGTTCTAAATATTGTTATTAACAATAATGAGAAAAAATATAATTATGTCTAAGTAGATTATTAATTTTAATTCTACTAGTAGTTTCTAATAATTGTTACTTTTGCTAAAGCTATTCACTTTAGCCTAAAAAGCGTTTTTAAAAAACTGTAATGGGAACGTAGAAAGGGTCAAAATAGAAATCATAGCGGGATAGGCTCTGCGGTGTCGGGAAGGCTTTTGAATAAAACTATATTTTTAAACAGTCTAGCAAAAACAAAAATGTGGACAGCAAATATGATTGACTTTTGAAAGATTTTACATTAACATTCCATTGCTTGTGTTGACATTTACATTTATGTTTGCAAATTGTATACATTTGAAAACATGTTTAGACTGCGCAAGTAGTTTTTGAAGTGTAAATTGTTAAACCGATAAATCAATAAACTGATGGCAGAAATTAGAAGCGTGTAATATTTTAACTCATTATAATAAAACATGTTTTTGACACATTGGTAAATAAACGGTTAAAAATAAACAAATAAAATTACAAATCATGAATTAGTAGTCAAAAATGGCTTTAGTTTTTTAACTCAATTGGCTTAAGTAGTTTTGTCTTAACTTAAAACATTTGCTGGTTTGTCTTATGCTTAGTTATTTTACTACAAAAAGGTAGAATACACGAAAAACTTATGTGTATTATCATTAATACCATTAATATCATTATTATTAGATCATGCAGTCGGATAAACATGAACACCAACTAGGTCTCACCATAACAAAGCTGAACAAAAAAATACTAAAAAATTAATTTTAAGATAAATTTAAATCGTCCACCATCGATTGTTAAATCTATAAAGAAGTGAAATTCTATTGACACCATTTCTAATGGTAATAAAACAACAGAAAACATATCTTAACCGTTTACATTTATTAAAGAAATAACACAGTACATTTATTAGAAGACTTTTCTAAAACAATCAATATTGACGCATTACCAAAAAAAAAAAAAACTTTAACAAAATTGCCAAACTAGTTTTGAACTTAATTGACTGTGATTTTACTAAACGTACTTTACTTTTCTTATACTAAAGATAGCATTTAAAACTAGATTTTTTTTTAGCGTGTTGGTACAATTTTGTTGGATTGCCAATAAATAGTTTTGAAAATATAGGAATTATAGTAAAATTATTTTTATCTGATTATCCACTTGCACGTAGTAAGTTTGTTGTTATCTTAAAATGCGTACCAAAAAGGGAAGCTTACTTTTTTTTACCTTACTTTTGCCTCGCACAATTTTCCGAGTTCTTTACATCTTTTGCAGGTTAATAGTGTTAACTAAAATGCCCTGAATAATCACCCAAGTGTTAGTAATTCAGAAGTAGGATTTCTTTTTTCTGCACACGTAATTTGTCAATAATTTGAAGTTACAGGTTGACAAATATAACTTCTTGATAATAACTGTTGGGTGGTTGGATAGGTTGGCACTCCAGTTTAAACTAATGGTTGGTATATATAAACTGGAGTAACCCATCCATCCACCCAAGTGTTGCTCATTAAGAAGATGGATATTCCCTTTTTTTTACATAAAAGCTTTTTACTATTGCAGGAAGAAAAAACTTTTAGTTCCTTGATAACACTTGAGTTGGTGGGTAGTCACTTCAGTTCAAATTTTCAAAAAAAATTCTGGCTGATAATCATAAACTGGAGTGACCCATCTACCAACCCAACTGCTGGTCATTAAGAAATTAGATATAACCTTTCCTTCTTTTGATATAAAAACTTCTTACGCTTACAAGAAGGAAAAAAATAATTTCTTGATAATAAACACTTGGGCGTGTGGGTGTGCACTCTAATTTAAACTACTGATTGGTAATCATAAATATTTAAATTATATTAAAACTTCTTACGCTTGCAGGGAGGAGAAACTTTCAATTTCTTGATAGCAAACACTTGTTATTTTCAATTTGAATAAACCATCCACCTATTTGTTGGTCATTAAGAAATTAGATATTACTTTTTTTTTCTCTGTCATGAAGACTTTTTACGCTTGCAAGGAAGAGAATCTTCCAATTTCTTAAAAACAACACTTGGGCGAGCGTGTGTGCATTCTAGTTTAAACTACTGGTTGATGTTGTTGTAATTTGCAATATTTATGATCAACTATAGTTTATACTTTGTACAATAAATATTAAAATGTAATATAAATTAATTAGTGCTAATTCAAAAATTAGTTAAAATTGAGTTGGAAGTTTGAAACACTTTGTAAACTTAACTTAATAAACTCAAAATAGTTTATTACATTTTAGACAGGTTTGGACCATTTCAAAACAGTTTGGATAAAATTGATCCAATTTGATTACTTTAAATCAGATTGGGTAACTCCGTTTAAAACACTTTATTTTATTTTAAATCATTTTTAGACAAATTGAGATTGTTTTAAAAATATAATCTATAGATAACTTTAATTTAATAGACTATTTTAGACCAGTTTGAATCAATCAGTTTGAAAAACAATGGTTTAAATACTTTGATAATTAGTTTTAATCATTTTAGCAAGGTTTTAGATTAGTTTAAATAACTTTTGCACAGTTCTAAACAGCTTGAATTATTTGAATCTATTTTAATTAATCAGTTTAGATTAGTTTGAATCACTTAGTAACTTTGGATTTATTAGTTGGAAACTAGACTAAAACTTAGAACTTCATTCAGTGGTCAACTTTAATTATTATAACAAATTATTTTAAATGAATGAGGATTGATTCAGAGAAGTTAGGATTAGTTTAGATCACTGTAAAACACATCAGTTCATACTACTGTGGATTCAAAAGTTCAATCGTAGTTATTTATTTACTTTAAGCCAATTAAAAATATTGTATAGAAGATCACAATAAAACATTTTTTTTTTTATTTAAGCTAGATGTAAAAAATTAGATTTTCAAATCAATAACAATTACCCTTTATTTTTATCAGAGACTAAATTAAAGATGCTTTCATTAAAAAACTTTTATAAATATTATGTTAAAGCTGAAATAATTCATAACAATTAAAGTTTTGTCTGCTTTCAAATTTGTATAGAACTCTTTAGCTAAACATGTTTGGTCTATAGCCTATTGTCCCTATTATTTCATAATAATATTGATTTTAATAATTGATAAAAGTTTACTTAGTTTTATTTATTCAATCCAATTCCAATCTTGATTGATTTATCCATCACAGACAACTTAATATCAACTAAGTGCTTAAATTAAATTAATTTTTAAGTTAGTATTCATACAACATGGCATTCTTAGCTGACAATATTAAACCAGTAACAAAAGTTTGCAGTTATTTATGTATCTGCCCAATTTACAACAACAAAACCAAACAATTGTATAGCAACCCAATACGTGTATCAATAATACTTGCCAGTTATATTTCATTGACATTTCTTTGTGTATTTATGAAAATGAAATTCGAATCAAAATCAGTAATAGTAAATAATTTAATATGGTGTATTGCAATATTAACAAATATAACAATTATTATATATGGATATTTTAACGTACATAAATATCAAAATTTATTTAACATGTTTAATCAAATTGATAAAATATTAATTTCAAAATTTAATTTAAAACCTAAAAAAACTAATTTTAATTGGAAATATTGTATTAGTTATTTTTTATTCACAATTTTTACAATAATAGATTACTATTTAAGTAATTTTCTGTTCACTCAAGATAATACAATAGCCAATTTGCATTACAGTCTCCACATGCATTACGTGTATATGGGATTTATGTTAAAAATATCAATATTAATTGGTTTAAAACAACGCATTGCTTGTATTAATTGTGTAATGTCTGAATGGCATCATATTAATAATAATCATAAATTTTTTTGCGTTAGTGGAATTAAAAGAGGTTCTAGTAGAATTGATGCACTTTTGCAACTCAATATGATTAGTTGGGAATTGGTTGATGCATTTAATAATTTATTTGGTTGGCAACAATTATTGTTTGCATTATATACAATTTTGCGGTTTTTGTTTATGATTGGGATGGTGATGGTGATGTATACTAGTTCTCTGGAAAGTATATTATTGCAGATTTTAAATTATTTGCCATGGACTTGCGTTGTATTTGTAAGTTTTCTTATGATATTTATATTTAATGTGTTAAACTAATTTGTAAATATGTTTGTTTGGTTTGAAGAATATTATATTTTAATATAAAGATTGATTTAAAGTTGCAAATTAAGTGGTTTTTAAAGTATAAAAGTTTTGGTAATAAGTTATAGTTTGCATCGGACGTTCTATAAAAAATACGCATCCTTAATACTGGCACAAGAGAACAAACTTTACTAGATTTTTTTTATGGCGTTGAAGTGGCACAATGTACGCATTTATTAATTTGCGACAAAAAGCATTGTGCACAACTAAAAATTAAGTTTGTCTTGCATAAGCGTTATCATAAACTTCTATGCATTTTTGCTCATACAGTATTGTAAGAACTGGCTCAGAATATTTCAATATAGTTATTCATGTTTTAATTACAAAAATGTACAACAACAATTTTAATAAAGAACGTTATTGTTTACTAACGTAATGAATTAGTTATGTAGTGCTTATCATAACAAATTAGTTTATTAAAACCAATCAATTAGAGTAATTTCAATAAAATGACTAAATTTCCCCCATATCTATAAACTATACCAGACGTTGTACTGGCAGTAGTTAATTGTTTTTGGTTTTAAAAAACAAAATTGCATTATTAGCAAATAACATAAAACTTCTTCTAACTTGGTGCAGTTATCTAGATCTAACACCTTTCTACAACTACAAAACTAAACAATTTCACAACAAAATTAAACTACAGTTACATTTTATTATCATACCACCTTTTAACAGAAATGTTGTGTTTCTATTACAAAATAAAAACTGGAAAAAGAATACTGACAAATATTATTATCAACAATATAATCTGGCTTGTGGCTGAATCTTCTAATATATTAATGATTATATCATCAATTAAACAAATTGAAAGAATTGAAAACATATTCAACAATTTTAACCGTATTGATAAAAACAATTACAAAATCTATGGACAGATTAAAAGAATAAAATACTTTAATTTTATATTTGGATTTATTTATATATTATACAGCTTAATTGCATCGTTACATTTATTTAATTTAAATCTTTCCGGAGAGCACAACTATTGGAATTTTTATCATAATATACATATGCATTTATTTTTCAGCAAAATATTACTTATGATTGTTTTATTGCTTGCTTTACAACTAAGATTTCAGTTACTAAATGGATGCTTTGATAATTTACATATAAATGGTAGGATTGAATGTCTTCTTAACAATCATTATTTAATTGGTTGTATTGTGGATTCTTTTATTGGATTATTTGGTATCCAAATTTTGTTAATGGTAATTAGCGTTACGTTAAGGACGCTGTTTGTAATATGGTTGTATCTGGATGCTGATCGTAATGCTGTTTTGGTTGAAAGGATTGTTAATTATATACCATGGACTCTTTTGCAATATGTAAGTGAATAACATTTTGAGTTAATTATAGTTGTAATGGAATAATAAGTTAATCATTTAAATTGAGTTAAGTTTAAATTTATGATACCATAATTCTGAATTATAAATTATAAATCTAAAACAAAAAACTATAGTGGAATTACTGTACCCATTGTGGAATAATTAGTTGCTTATTTGAAATGTTTTAATTTCAAGTTTATAATAGCACAACTCAGACAAATCGTGATTTAATTACGGTATTCGTAGTGCAATAATTTGTTTCCTATTTAATATAGTTTTAAATTTTAAATCTAAAATTAAAAACTGTAAAGAAATTATGGTGCTTGTGGTAGAATGATTAGTTGTTCATTTGAATTGCGTTTTAAATAGACTCCGCATAAAAATATAGTACCGAATTGAATTAGATATTCTACAAATTTTTTCGTGTTTATTATTCTATAGAAAATACATTACTAGCAAACTAGCTTATATTTTTATATATTTTTTTGTTAATACGTGATGCGCAATTCCATCTCAGTACCTGTGCGTTCATACGCCAGTCCTCTATAAGATACCAATGCAGATACACGGCTAGCAATTTCGTGCATTAATTAATTAAATATTGGTGATTTGTGAACGGTTAGGAGTGTAATTTTTGGTGAATTGTGTTGACTTAAGTGATATTTTAACTGTGTGTAAGTGCTGGATTAATAGTGAATAGATTTTGCTAAATATTTTATTATGCTTGGATTGGGATGCTTTGGAGTTCATTGACCTTGTTTGCAATGTAAGTTTTTCTTGATAGCATTATGTTGGCTTTATATTGAAGTTATAATATAAAAATATAAACTGTATTAAATACATGCAGAATATTATTTGTTATTTAAATTATTTGTTTATTTTCTAAATACACATTTTATTACGCAATTAATTGAAATTAAAATTGATTATTTAATATCTTTTTAGGCTGATATATCTAAACTTAATTTTTTTATTATTAATTATAAATATTCTAAGACAACGTTTTTTTAGATTTTGTTAGTTATACTCGAGAATAGTTGCATAAAAATATAAATTTTTGAAACAATATGAATTTGTTTAACAAAATTGTTAATAAATGCAAATTATGTTATCTCATTTTTGTTTAAATTTGTTATGAAATGCAATTAATTGTTTTTAACAAAAATATTTTTGAAATGTCTTAAATTGCTCTCAAATATATCTATATTGTCTGCAATGCAGAAAGGCTTACAAAAATACAAAGTAACAAGTTTTTGATATTGTGCATAGAATTTGGCACTTTTTGACATAATTACTGTTTTCCTTTCAAGAGCAATACGCTCCCGGGGCTTGACGCACAGAACCGTTCTGATGCACTGTCGTGATAGGTGGTGCATGAGGGGAGAGGCGAAGGAAACTCGGAACAAGTTGGGGCGTCGCGCTCTCTGTGAAAGGTACATGCGGCGTCAAGCACAGAATTATTCAGAACCGTCCAGAACAGTGAAAGGAAAGCATCTATTATTACTGAATTTAGTTCTATCTAATAATATTTTTTTTAGTTAATGTTCATATTTTATAAATTTTTAACGATCTGGATTTTGATGCTTTTTGAAAACTGTTTAAAATTTTAAGACCGGATTTTGCAATTTTTAACATTAAATCAAATTTGATGCTTTCTTGTAATAACTTTATACTTTGTGCACAAATTTTACTGTTTTTGTTAATTTAAAACAAAACTTTGCAACGTTTGGCTGGATTTTGCTATTTCTAACAAAATGTTGATGTTTTATAAAGAATTTTGCTATTTTTGACTTTATATGAATAGAATTTTGCACTTTTTAACAGTTATTACTAAATGTTGCTATTTCTTTTAATATTTTGATATTTTATAGCCGCATATTGACAAAATTTTAATGTTTCAACGACGTATTTTGCTATTTTTGACATTTTATGAATAGAATTTTGACATTTTATTAAAAAAAAATTGCATTTATCAGCTGTTAATAGCTGGTTTTTGGTTATTTTTAACAATATGTTGATATTTTGGGACAATTTGTTAAAAATATCTAAACATATTTTTAACATTTTAAAAATGGTTAATTCTATTTGTTTTAGTTTCTTTTCAGGATTTATAATTTCTAAATAATCTTTTGATAGGTTCGCTTCAGAGTAAAATCCTACAATTTTTTTTTTGTCGTTTTTTAATTTAATAGCATTTTTTGTTTAAAAATCAAAAATTAAACTAAGAAATAAAGAATTATTAGTAAAATTCAATCAGAAAATTTCAGTAAAATTTAAATCTGGCGCCACTTTAAGTCTATACCCTAAAATCCGCAAAAGCTATAAAACTATTTTTTGTTCTCAGTGGGCTGGGCAATAAAAAGCATTTTTTAGATTTTTTTAACTGCTAAATATGACGTATTTTGATGTAAATTAGTTGAAAAATATAAATTTGTTTTGTGTAGTTTTAAGATCAACTCGAAAAAAACTGCAAAAATAAGCTTAATTTTCAGCATAAACTCTTATAAATACACGTTTAGCAGCGTTCAGAGGAACAATTTTTCAAATATTATTAAAAATTAGAGTTTTGCAAACAATTTTACATAGAAAATAGTCAGTGTCGTGCTTATCTGGCGTAGAAAAGCCTTCCCATTTTTTTCTTTACTTAAATCTATTTTTTTAAATTTTTTTAGAAGATTAATTGACTTTTTTTTTAACTTATTTTATAAGTTTAACAAATTATTTAGACTCAATCTATCGGCGCCAAAATTTGAGAATATTATAATTTTTTGTATTCAAACTTAAACCCGCAGGCGCTTATAAAAATTTGACAAGAAAAAGTTTTTAACTACAACCTAGCGTGTTTATAATATTATTTGAAAATATGAAAAAATAATTAATTTTTAACGCATTTTTTGCCTTAAGTTAAAAAGATGGAATTTTCTTCGGCCAATAAGCACTGCACTGATTAATTTCCATGTAAAATAGTTCTTATAATTCAAATTTTTAATAATATTTGATGTATTGTTCCTTTAAGCGCAGCTAAACTTGTGTTTGTAAGAGTTTATGTTGAAAAATAAAGACGTTTTTGCAGATTTTTCAAGTTTTAGACCCTTAACCCCCTTATGTCAACTTTGGCGGTTAAATAAAATCTAAAAAATGCTGCTTTTTGCCCAGCCCACTGAGAACAAAAAAATGGTTTTATGGCTTTTGCGGCTTATAGACAGAATACAGACTTGAAATGGCGCCAGATTTGCATTCTACGGAAAATTTCTGATTGATTTCACTAGTAAATTTATATTTTTAGTTAAAATTTTTTATTGAAAAATGCGATTAAGTTAAAAATTAAAAACTACAAAAAAACTAAATAAAATTCTAAATTTTTTTAAGGGTTTCATACCTTTATAAACTAAAGCAAGTTTTACTGCTCTGGTTTGTTTGAAATAGATTTTTCCAAATATGATTTCATATTATTTGTTAGTTTATTTCAGGATTTTGGTGTTTTCTACCAATATTTTGATATTTTTGCTGTAAAGAATTTTTAATTTTAAACAGTTTTTTGGCTGGATTTTAGTGCATTATAACAATATATAATTATTTTTTTTAACCGGATTTTCCAATTTTTGAAATTTATTAATTTTTTTTTTTTGGTTTATAGTTGGATTTAAATGCTTTCTAATGTTTCAACAACAAATATTGTTATTTTTGACATTTTATTTAAAAAAAAGGGATTTTTAATCGTTTTTAGCCGGATTTTAGTTTTTTTTTTTTAATGTTTTTATGTTTAAGAGTTTAGATTTTAAAGTTTTCATTGTTTTTTACACCTTTTAACAGTTTATGTCCGAATTTTGGTGTTTTCTAACAATATTTTTATTTTAGTCATTTTATGAAAAAAAAAAAATGCATTTCTTAGAAATTTATTGTCTGCCTTTTGTTTTTTTTTTTATAATGATTTTTAATTTTGTTCTACAAACGCAACAGAAAGTTGCTATAAAATGTCATGAGTAAATATGAATTGTTTTCAAGATGCTTAGCAACAACATATAATGCAACTTTTTTTTTTATAATAAACACTTGGGTGGGTGAGTATGACAGTAGTACTCGGCTAAAATTAAAATTTTATATTTTTCCGTGCGTTTGTTATTGAGAGATTGGTTTGTTCATCGAACGTGAACGTCAATAATTTTTAAAATGCACAACAAAGATGAATAGTCTAATACTTTGTAACAAATACTTAGGTGAGTAGTATAAAAACCCTATTCAAATCAAACAGTTATCATGTATTGCCCACCAAGTGTTCTAAGTGTTTGTTCCTAAGAGATTGGTCTATTTAACAATAGCGGATGAGTTATTCCTGCTATCTCTGCATTTAGAATAGTCGTATGTATCTCTGGTGGTAAGAAAATATAAGGAAATATAAGGAAATATATATAGATGTCGAGAGGTGGCAGACACAGTGTTTCCATTGCTACCGTTGGCGTTGTTTGCATACTGCTTGTTTTCTCAGTGTTGGTTTGAGTATATCAACGTAGTAATAAATGCTGTTTTACAAATTGTTTTGCAAAATTTTAAATGTAAAAAAAAAACGTAAGGCTTATCGGGCAACAGTATTTTGACAGGCTGAAATCGGAGCGTTTTAGTTTTGGTCTAAATACAACTTTGACTTTTTTTATGTTATATGAGATGTAACAGAAAGCAATACATGCGCCCCATAAATTTTTACCAAGTATACTTAAATAACATTCTTTTGCCATTGCAAACAAAATTTTATAAGACGTTTTTTTTTTAATTTTGCGGTTTAGATCATTATTGCAAAAAGTTTTTATGTTTCCTTTTCTTGTGGACAAATAAGTTTTATGTAATTTTTTTGGACGTTTATATAGGACATTTAGTTTCATTGGCGTTTTGAGTTTTTTGCTCAATTGAAAGATTTTTTGCGGCCGCTTTGTGTCGTTTGAGTTTGTCATACTATCGGAGTATAGGCAATAGTTCTTGTATGACTGTGTTAAAAAGTTTTCCAAGTTTTGCAATAGGTTGTTTAACCTTGGGTTTTGGTAAAAACTGCTTAATTTTGTAACTGTCTAAGTCAAGCTTCATCCATCTGTTATCTGAAATTAAGGCCGACGTTGATACGTACCAGTTTTGAATTTAACTTAAAATATGTACCTAGGTACTTGCCAGTGTATTTATTACAATCTTTAACGCTTTGGTTTAATTTTTTTTCTAATTATTTTAGTACTGATAATTATATTGTGTTGTTCTTTGTGTTTTTGATATACGATGTTGTGGGAGTTTGCATCACATCCAATGATTAAGTTTATGTTGCACTTATGCAATACTGTACCAACTCTTCTATAACTGTAGTTGCAAGTAGTGTATTGTAGTCTAGGTATGCGGACGCCATAATGATGTTTATTTTTAGTGGAAACGTTACAGTGTGAGGTATAGTTCTCCATAGCTAGAAGGTCGTTGATGGAAAACTTAAGAAAAACTGTTATACGCTTAGGTGTGTAATTTTATGTTTTTATATTACTGTTTGTAGGGTTTGCAAAACATTTATTTTAAATTTGCCAAGTTTACAAACGTTAGATTTTATTATCTATGGTTTTTGAATTATTACTATTGTGCCTGCATTATTTTTAGTTTAAGGCATATTGTTGCTACAACTAAATTACATCAAAACACAGAACTCTCTAAATCAGTTTGAAAATTGTTTATTTTTTCTGGCTTTCTCCGGGTAAGTCAACTTGCTTTTCTATTCCTATGCTTTCCTCTTGTCGCGTATTTTTGGTAGTTATTTTAATGGGTGGTTTAAAGAACATGCAGTTCACTTGGCTGTTTTTTTTTTTTTTAATTCATATTTGTGACATTTTTTTTCTATATCTAGGACAACGAGCCAACCTTTTAGGTAATTTTCACGTTGGTATAAAAAACAGTATCTTTTTAAATTGAGTTTATGGTTTTGCTTCTTCAGGTTCAACTCACTAAAGCCACTAGATAGTGGAGTTTGTCTGCCTGAGTGGGTGCAGACGGGTGCACGACGCTAAGTTTTAATTTTGGCTAAATTGGTTTTTAGGAAAATTGAGGAGGCTTTTTTAATTGAAATTATTTCTGTGGGTTAGCAGGGGTTGCTATTCCAACACGAGTAGTATCCCTTCTTCCAGACAAGAAGTCTGTTTTGCAGTCAACAAATTTGGTACCGCAGAGTTGCTTTTTAAAGCGGTTTTGTGGGGCTTGCATTGCTAACAATTCAAGTGAGGTTATCAACTTGGACGCGCCTGCACTGTTTTAAGCAGTTGACAAGGTGTTTGAAGACGCACCCATCACTATTTTTCAAAGTATTTAGAGACGGACTATGTAGAGTATTTTTAGTTTATTTTTATCTTCCTTGTTTGTAAAAATTAAATTAAGTTTTTTGGTTTCAATCAAACAATTACCGTGTTTTGCATAATAATTCACAACAACATAATAATATCTTTGAATTGTAACAAGTAAAACCACTCTCGCCGAAACTATCACATTAAAGACTAGATTTAAACGTCTGTTAACATTGACTCAGAAAAAACTAAATTTGAAAATGTATTCTACTTGTTAATAGTACGATTAAAAATTTTTTTTTTTTTTAAATTTTGTTTCTACATTTTTAAACTGTCAGTAAATATTTGTTAGAATTCTTAACAAGCCTTGTACTACAAGTAAATATTTGTTTAGGTGGCAAAATGTTTTGTATTTTGTTTGAACAATGTATATTAAAATATCTATAGAAAATGGAAAGATCTGCAACATTAAGCATGTGTTGTAAAGTATCTAAATCATTAGTCAATTTTGGATTGGCAAATAGAGTTAAGAAGAGATAGTGTAGTTTTTGATGCTCTTTCCCAAACTTGGGAGCAATATCAACACAAGAACAAATATAAGTTGAACAGAATTAAAAAACTTTTTACTTTTATTAAGAAATTCTAGTTTTTTAGATACTTTTGAAGCTATGTCGACAACATGGTTGTTTCAGAAAAAATTATGGGATTTGTTGTTTAGTTTAATATTTAGTTTTGATAATACTTTGGATTTGGATTTTGTAACAGTAAGAAAATGTGTTTTTAGTGTTAAAATTGACTATGTTAGTAATGCTTCATTCAGATATTGTTTGGAGTTTTTTTTTATAGATGCTACAAATTGTAACCTAGAAATTTCAAGACTATTGTCGATATATGAAGTATAAAGGGTGTTACTATCTGTAAAACTATAAATAGTTCTAGTTATTTGAAAAAGTTTATTATTGTAAATCAAAAATAAAATTAAAGAAAGAGCAGAGTCTTGAGGAACACCAGCATTTATTTTGGGGTCAGAGTTAAAACTATTAATTCTAACTATAAATTTTCTATTGTTAAGAAAACTATTGATGAGATTTACAGTTTTTTTTTTTTATCAAGACTTATAAAATAAAGCATATTGACAAGATTAGGTAACTATACCTTATCAAACGCTTTGTCTAGAGCTACTGCAAGATTTTGTGCATGTTTGTTTAAAGTAGAATTTTGTTTGTGACTAACATAAGTCAGAAGATCAAATGTCGAACGTTTTGATTGACATCTATATTGATTTTCTGAGATAAAGTTATTTTGTTTTAAGAACTTGACAATGTGACAATTAATATATTTTCTAAAAATGTTTGACAGATTGGACAATAATGCAGTCTATAATTTTGAAAAATCAGACTATTTTGTGATAAATTGATTATTTTTTTTAAATAGAATTATTGAATTATTAATGCTTTTCTTCTGTAATAAACGAATAATTTTCTGTACATAATTGAATAACTAAGTATTGAGCATATCTATTCAGTTTAATCTATTTTTACATCATTCTATCAGCGGCGTTTATAATTTACTTATAGTATAGAATATAATTACTCAATTTATCACACTTCACACCTTCACTATTTAATAATGCCACACAATAAATACATTTCATTACTTACAAATAACAACATTACAATATAAACCTTTTATATTAAAATCCATTAAATATATCCATCCAAACATCAGTCTTTAATAAAATGGCGTTACTTACTGATACCATCCAACCGTTACTAAACATTACTAGTTACATGGGATTAATGCCATTTTATCAACCAAAAACAAAACATTTAGTACCTAGAAGGGTTTATACTTATGCAATATTAATACTTTATTTAAGTTTATTTATAACAGCAACTTATTTCAAATCTGGTGATAAATTGGATAATATAAATAACGCAATTTGGTTTGTCATAGTATTTGCTAATATTAGATTAATGATAGAGGCAACTAAATCTAATAAATATCAAAAGCTATTTGATACTTTTAATCAATTTGATCAAATTATGTTGAAATTATTTAAAAAGAATTCACCTAATTTGAATTATTTTAAAATAAAACTTTACATATCCTTCATGGTATGTGTTATTATTTCAATAATTATCTATTTAAATAATGAAATTATCAGAAAAGATACTACTAATAGTTTCTGGAGTATGCATCAATATATTAATTGGAGTTATGTTTTTACAAAAGTAGCTCTACGATATTATATATTAAAAAGTATAAAAAATCGTTTAGTTTTATTAAATAAAGTTATTTTAAAATTAGAAGATAATGGAATAATGTATGTTGGTAAAAAGAATTTGGATTGTAAGTTGGATGGTTTATTGGAACTAGCTGATAGTGTTTTTAGTTTGAGTAATTACTATAATAATTTATTTGGATGGGACATGTTGTTAACTATTAATTACGCGTGTTTGAGATTGCTGTTTTTGATTTGGATGTTTGTTCAATCGCATTATGGTAGTGAAGATTATTTTGTAACAGTGCTTTATTTTTCACCATGGACGATTCTTGTAATTGTAAGTTGTAAATAGTATTTTAATAAATATATAAAATAGTTAAGTTTTTATTAAAAAAATATTACTAAGCAGAATGTACTAACACGTTGGCTGTTCTACACAGATTGCATGCTCAGTTTTTAGTAAAAAATATGCTGATAACTCTCTAGACTATACAATTCATAAAACTAGCTAAGCCGTTAAATTAATTATGTTAATTATAATAAATAACAAATGTGTAATACAAATCAATTACTTTTAACATAAAAGAACTAACATGATTGCAAACAAATGTCAAGCTATTGTATTTTTTTTACCTAACCATTTATAATAAATTAAATTATTACAAAAGATGACGCCACAATAGCATTGAATTGAAATAACTTCAACAACTACATTAATATCATAAAAGCTATATAAATAATTTTCACAATAATCTTTAAAGTAATAAGCAATAACAATCAGTATAATTCAACACTTTATACAACAATCATGCTAAAATCCGACAACTTAAATTTTTTATTAACAATATGCAGTTATTTATGTATAATACCTTTTAACAGAAACAACAAATTTAAAATAAACATAATATATTCATTAATTATAGTACTATTATACACATCACTTTCGCTTGTATCAATATATTGGCGGATTTTTAACGATTTCAATTCAAATAGTACTACTGTGATGGTAATTATTATTTTCTGCTCAGCACTAACCTTAATTCAATTAATGATGCTTAATGCAACATTATATTCAAACAAATTTCAAATATTATTCAACGATTTAAATATGTTTGATTCTGGTATTGATAAAATAAAACCTAAATTAATTGGATCTTCAATTAAATTTGCTTTAATATTTTTATTATTTTTAACAGTACATTTGTACGATTTTTTTAAAATTACTTATAATAGAGAATTTTTTTTTGTGCATATTATTCCTTACATTAACAATATGTATATATTTACATCAACTTTATTAAAATATTACATTCTAAAATGTATTTTTGTAAGAGTTGCTTTGTTGAATAAAATTATTAAAGAAATTCAAGTTGGTATGCCGGTTAAAAATGTGTTAATAAAGGTTGATAAAGTGTTGGAATTGAATGCTGTTTTGTGTAATGTTGTTGACACGTTTAATAATATTTTTGGGTGGCAGATTTTGTTGCAATGGTTTATGTCCGTTATTGAGATTTTATGGATTATAAAATCAAATTTGAATAATAATTTAGATGTGAGTGGAGTTGCTTATATGACGGTGTGGCATTTATTTGTAACTGTAAGTAAAAAAATCATTATGAATGTATAGTTTAAATTATATGTAATAATTCTGATAAAAATATATTTATTAGAAGTAAGTGAGTAAATCAATTTATTTTAGTTGACATTTGTACAACACAGGTATAATACTGTTAATTGTTAATAACAACTATAACCATAATATAACAATATTATAATAAGTTAATGCTATGAATGCAGTAGTTTTGAGAGTGTTTTTGCTAACTTAGCTCTCGTGTTCTCGAATACTTGTCGGTTGGTACATGATGGCTTTCAAATTAAGGCGTGCAGTTGCGATATTTTAATTGTTTATTTAATTTATCAATCAGTTATCTTGATTTAGAAGCAATTTAATTTTAATTTTAACAGTAGCTTTAAGGGGAGAGAATAGTTGCGCTATTATAAGGGTTTACAGCATCCAACTCAGCAAAAAAACGTCTGAATATAATTGAATAAAATTTTTACACATTGTAGAAGAAAGTCCAATCTGTGTCCCCAAATTTATAGAAATTTGATGCAATAAGTCGTTTCTTTGCAATTAATGTTTAAAAAAGGACGTTTTTAATTAATTTTTAATAAATTTTTTACTAGTTAAATATATCTTCAAATCTTTAACCAAAAACATGAAGACATAGAATATTGTATGTAGTTTAACATATAAAAAGAGTGATGACTAAAATCTTATCGTTTGGATATTGAGTTGGTTGGCGTTTTGTGCTATAAGAACCAATTTTAATTTAAAAACGGCGCTGTACGTGTCAATATTTTTCTAGAAAGAAAGGTTTACTGATATTCTCGTAGATGTGATAGAATTTAATATTTTTCCATAACAATACTACAAGTGGCACCACACCAGGACGGGGCGACTAAACCCGGCAATTCTCTAGCGTTAATATTTTGGTTTATACATTATAATAAATAATAATAAAGACGCAATTTGTCATTAGTAATAATTTGATCAGTTTTGGAATATAAATATAATAATTCTAAAAGGTACGCAATATCTATCACTATACTATACGTTATAAAACATTAGACCTTATGGTACACCTTTACAAGGTTTACAAGATCGTTTTGGTCTTTAGAAAAAGATGGAGCTATACATTTTGGACCACAAATTACTATAGTATTTTTTCTCTATTTTAATACTGTTTGCAAACTATCTATTTGATTTTGTTTTTTGATTTTCATAATGCATATTTTATTATTTATTTTGGGCTGAAATCTATAAAAAAACTTGCTGGAAGCAAATCCAGTTTTAAAATTTTTGCTGTTGTTTATACTTTTTTGTACTTGTGATAAGTATTGATGCCAACTTTTAAAATTATTCTTTTAAGTAAAGCACTTGTCTGTTGCTACTTAGTGCTATTGAATAATTAACGCGCTTTACATGTTGTTTGGCACAAAAACATATTACTCATTTTTTTTTTGTTGGCTAGTTAATTTACTTTTTAAAAGTACGCTTCTGCGTTTATTTTCTAAATTCTCTTTTTTGATGTAGGCATACACTAAGAAATTGTACACATTTCTGTGCTGGGGAGGGAGCATCTAATTTTTGGAATTTGAATTGGCTATAAATAAGAAACTAATAAATATTTTATTCAAAATTATGAGTTTATTAGAAAAAATAAATATTTTTATTTAAAAATGAAACACAACATTATTCAAATGGCTGGCTTAACAATCCATCCCGTTAAACTATTTTTTTAGTACATTTTTGATTGGTTGCGCTCCAATCGCATTAACTTTGTTTTTGTGTTTCAAAACGTCAATCGTCTCTGGATGGTTAGCGTAACACTTATTCTTAAGATCTAATTACACAAAAAAAAATCTTACGGGGTCAAATCACAAGTCTTAGTTGGTCAATTGACATCAGCATTTTGGTTAATTATTCGATTTCTAAAAACAGTGTTGATTGATGCTTACGTTGGCTGTATGGCAAAAAACCCTGTCATGTTGAAACCAAATGTTATCCATTTCATATTCTTTAATGTTTGGAAAGAAACATTTGTTTGCATAGCACAGTTACGTTTACTATAGACGGTAACGGTGGCTTCTGCATTATTGAAAAAAAAAATGGCCCAATAATGCCACCGGACCAAAAACCTCACCAACCGGTAACTTGTTGTAGATGCATAAGCTGTTCAATAGTTATGTGTAGGTTTTCTGATTTCTAATGCCACAACTTTGCTTATTGACATAGTTTTAGAGATGAAAATGAGCTTTAAAACCACACAGATTTAAAAACACATTTTTTTCAATAAAAATGCTCATTTTTGATTAACCAATTTTTAACCCATTGGGCAAACTGAAAACGCATTGGATGGTTTTGAGACTTTAATTTTGCCTTCAAACCAAAGTTTTTATTTAAAATTCTTTTCAGAGAAATGCAAGAAAGGTTCAGTTCCTGAAAACGATGACAAGTTGAAGTCTATGCATGTTCACGCACACTCTGATCAACATTTTTTTTTTATTAGGCTTATACAGCTAGGTGCCGCGTTACTACTCCCATTCGCCATTTCCGTTTTTGTAGTACATCTTCTTCTTCCAGCCCTCTTGCTTTTATTGCATTTTGAATGGTATCTTTCCATAATCTTTTGGGTTTTCATCTTTTTTGTTCTGGCGGTTGCCATTCCCATACTCTTTGAGGCTATCTATGATCCGTCATCAGAAGAACATGACCGAACAATTTAAGGCCTTTTATTTTTGCTTTTTCTACTAGTGATTTAGTAATTGTGCTTACCAAATATTTGAAAGTTATTACCTGCTTCACTTCAATTGTGTCGTCAATAATTATTTGAAAAATTGCATCAGTTCCAGTCAACAAATATTCCGTTTTATTAAAGTTTAGTTATTTATGTTTAGACTCTATTTGGTATATGTTGCATGCAGTCTTCTACGCATAAATTCTAAATCATATGCATTCTGTGCTATCACAACCCGATCGTCGGCAAAACTTAGTGTAAAGATGCAATTGTCCTCTATAGGTACACTTATTGGCCTGCAGCTTTTTTTCTACTTTTTAAGGCATGCCTCCAGATATATGGTGAAGAAAATTGGAGAAAGAGGACTTCCTTGTCTTAAGCCCTTAGAAGGAATTATTCTTACAGTGTCAGCTTCTACCTTGATTACTGATTTATTGTTTTTTTACAGTTTTTTTTTAATCAATTTAACCAATAGATTTTCTACTTTTAAAGCTTTAAGAGCTTTCCACATTTTACTTTTTGGTACAGAATTGTATGCCTTTTCTAAGTCTATAAAAGCTAAATGTGTGTTTTCAATAGTACTTTTTTTTTTTCGTTATAATTATACTACATAATCTTAAAGCTGTGAATTCGGTTTGTTTTTTACTTATTCCCCCATCAATACTTGCTCTCTATTTACCTTCTAGAATATTTGCGTATTTTCTGCGTTTTTTTTTTAATATTGATATAATCTGAGACTCTTTGAATTGTTGCGGTGTTATTCTTGGTACAGGTGTTGAATAGTGAAATTATCTTTTGTTCTAATACCTCTCCTCTATTCTTAATTAATTCTACTACGATTCTTTCCGAGCCCAATGTCTTTCCGTTCTTAAATTCTCTTAATGCTTTTTGAATCTTTTATTTGTAATATTTTTTTCTGCATGTTGTGTTTTAAAATTTGCTTGTATTTCATTTATTTTATATTCATCTCTATTTTTTACTATCAGATTTTTATAGTGTTTTTTCTAATCTTCTATATTTATAGTATTTAGTCTGTTACTTTTTGTATTAGTAGTTTTCATAGATTTTTTTTATTTGTTCAAGCACAAAAAATATACATAAGTACACATGGGGTACTTATGTATATTTTTTGTGCTTGAAATATGTAATAATAATTTTTAGGTCGTATTAATGACACATTTGAATGCATCGATTACCATTGTCGTTAACTGTCTCTTCTCCCCAACGGCCTACTACCTAATCATTATTTCTTTGACCAACTCTAGCATTTATATCTTTGCTTAATATAAGTTGTTGTTTATTTTTAATTGTGTTTAGCACAGGTTTGTCTGCTGTTTGTTAAACTGCTAACTACATCAAGCGTTCCGCTATTTAAAATTTGCTTTTTTAAAATTTTGGTGGATGTGCCGAGCAAATTCTTTTTATTTTTACAAAAAACGGTTCTTAATTAAAAGCAGAGAATTTTTACGCTAGTTTTTAGCTTGCAATTTTCTTTAAAAATAATATTTATAACAAATTTAAAAAACAAAGTTTATATCTAAAAATAAACAATGAAAAAGCATGAATATATTATTTAAAAAAAAAAAAAATATTTAAAATTATATTATTGTTTTTAAATGAATAAATTTACTATAAAAATTTGTATTGGTTTTATGCTTTATAAAACAATTACATAATGCCCGTATTACACTGTCAATAATTATATCTTGAATTATATATATAAAAATATTTAAATCTTAAAAAGTCTGTAAAATGCACAAATGATCATCAATTTTATTATAGATTGAAATTTTAAGTACATTTTTAGAGTTTCTTTATAATTAACACATAAAATATAAGAAATAGCACTTATAATATAACCCAACTATTTTCTTAAAACTGTTAATGCGTACATTTTTTGTGTTAATTCTAAAGAAAAACTAAAAATATTCTTAAAATTTCAATCTACAATAAGATTGATGATTATTTGTGCATTTTAGAGACTTTTTACGATTTAAATATTTTTTATATATATAATTCAATAAAGAATTATGGATCAGTGTCATACGGGCATTAGTATCAATTCCAAAACTCAATTTTATATGTTGATAATGATTGAAGTTATTTGCAAAATTAAATATTAATAATCATTGCTCGTATGTAGCGCTCCGACAAATTTAGCAAATCTTATAGAAGACGACCAAGTGTAAATATATTGGAGGCGTGTTTTAGTGTTTGCACGAGCAAAGCATTGCTATAGTCATATTATAATAATATTATAGCACTATTCTCTACGCACAGTGCTAGAAGTAAGTAAGGTATATACTGCTAGTTAAAGATTTTTGTGTTACTTTACTTTACAAGCAAGCAAGGGCGTTAAAATCCATTGCAACCCTCTAAAAAAGATAATAATTTTCTAAAAATATATTTGTTTTTTATTTTGTTTAATTTAAAAAATAAAGTTTTCAAAATAAAAAAATTTAAAAAGTAAAAATCATATTTTAAACTTTTTTTTAACTTTTGTTAGATTGACCAAAAAACAATAAAAATTGAAAGTTGTAAAAAAAATCTTGATACATAATATCAAGCAATATCTTCTTTATTGCGCGTTTTACAGCTACTTTACATTGCCCCAGCAGTCTTTTGACTTGGGGTTGATGGGATCAACGGCTTACTAGGTGATTTCTAAATCACCACAGTGAATAAAAAACAAGTTATTATTTTAGTCATATTTGGGAATCGAACTCCGGACTGACGCTCTATAACTAAGCTATCTCACCATTCAATATCCATAAAGAATTGAACAGAATATCTAATAAATTAAATTATAAGATTATAAATATATGTATTATATGCATTATACATACTTATTCCTTATTAAATCTATTAATTATTATGCAATACGTAAATAATAATGTTAAATTAAGAAGTAGTAACAGAAACGGAACAAACACTACAAAACTCGCATCTAAATGTAACATTGGAACATGGCAATGCGACTCTTTCTGTCTACTCTAGAACCCCTCCTATTGTTTGTTCGTTTTCTCTTTAGGCGGTCGTCTCACAAGCGCTTGCCAGATTTTGGTACCCATCAAAAACATATATTTCTAACTTAAGTTTTGAAAACTGGTATTTGGTAAAATAGTATATTTATTATTATTTGAAACTTTACATTTGTGGTGTTACTTTTGTAGCTGATAGTTTAATGAAACTTGGTATATTTAAGTGTATCATGTTGATGGGTCTTAAGAGGGAAGAATAGTTGCGCTATTATTTATAGAATGTAAATGAGCAAAAAATCGCCAGAATATAATTGAATAAAATGTTTTCACATTATAAAAAAAAGTCTAATCTGTGCCTTCAAACTATTTAAATAAGATAATAAGTTTGTTGGCGGTTTTGTCTTATAAAATTATTGTTACTTAAAAAACGGCGCTAAACGTGTCAAAATTTTTCTGGAAAAAAGTTTACCAATATTCTTGTAAATGTGGTCGGATTTGAGTAAGTAAATTATATATATATAATATTTTTTATAACAATACTAGCGGCACCTTATCAAGACCCTGCAATTTTCTAGCAATAATAAGAAAATGATTTCAGTTTTCATATGGTTAGGAATCCATTATAAATTTAAATACACAATTAATTTTAAATAGTTTTTAATTTAACATTTTAAATTTTAATATATATATCATTTTAGTGTAGCAAAGTATTGTGTATATTTAAGCATTTTTTGCAATTTGATGAAATAACTTATTTTATCTGTAGAATGCTGTAGTAGAGCCAAAACTAGTATTGTATTTGTAAAAATAAATTTGTGATAGAAAACATAGTAAATTGTTTTATTATTTTATAAACATGAATGATCAATTATAATATAATAAATGTATTTACAAAACATACCGCTCCTCATTAAAACATTTGTTTTTATTATTCTTAATATGGAATTTTACTTCAAGTTTTAAAATAATTTTTCTAGTTGTCTTGACTAGAGTTGCTGGTACTATTCTATCTTTGCCACTTGTTGTGTTTATTACGCTGCCAAATTTGTTATTTATCTCTATTGCAAACCGTAGTATTGATTTGCTTTTCTTTTTTAAGTGATTTGCTCTTTTGTATTACATAGGCCATTGTGATTGTAGTTGAGAACCATGCTAGACCAATAAACCATAATGAATCTATAATTATTTATCTTTGGAATTGCAAAACATATCTTCAAAGATACACGCCAGGACGCTGAACGCATATGTCATCGTGCAGTCCAATGGGCATTATTAAAGCTATCACAGGTCTAGCTTCGGTTGACGTTGTTCTATAGCCGCAGGTTATTTTGATAGCTAGTTTCCTTTGTTGTTTACTTAGCATTGTTTTATATTTTTGGAATCTCAGCTCTGTTCCAAATTTGGGCACCATATAAAATAAACGAGTGTGCTATACTTGCTAAAAGTTTTCGTTTGGGTAAACTTGGTTCTTGGATGTTAGGCTCAAATTTTGTTAGTGCCGTTATTGATTTCTCTGCTTTCAAAGTCGTCTTTCTTATGTGTTATGTTATTTGCATGTTGTGGTCAAACCAGATTCCCAGATATTTAATTTCTTTTTTGGACTTAATTTTAGTGTCTCCCATCTGAACTTTAATCTTGCCTAGTTTTCTACCTCCGTACAAAATAAGACAATCAGTTTTTTTCACGGCTATCTCCAATCCTAGGTCTTCAATTTTGGATTTTATCTTAGCCATTGCCTTGTTAGTGTTTGCGTCTACTTCAATTTTGTCTATTCCTGAGGCTACAATTCCGGTATTGTCCGCAAAGCATATCACTTTAGTGCCCTTTGGCAAGTTTACTCTTAGCACCTTGTCGCAGTATACTAACCACAGCAGCGGTCCTAGTATTGATCCCTGTGGTACCCCACATGTGATTGTCATTTTTTTCGTTTCCCCTATTAGTAATTCTCTGCTTTCCAAATATCTAGTCAGCATTGCTATTAGGCTGTGGCTTATTCCTTTTTCTCTAAGCGCCTGCACCACTCCTTTTTACGGCACCGCTCCAAACGCATTTTTGATGTCCACGGTAGGGAGAACACACTATTTTTTAATTTTGTAAGCTTGTTTCTTTATTTTGTCTACAGATTCTACTATTACCTTCACCGCGTCTATTGTTGGCATGTCTTTTTGGAAGCCGAATTGGGTGGCAGCATGTTTGTTTTCTACTTCATCCCTCAGTCTTTCTGCAATGAGGTGTTCGTACAATTTTTCAAAAGTGTTTAGCATGCATAGTGGCCTGTACTTTATTTTCTCTTTGTTATTCTTTTTTGGTTCTTTTAAGAGGACCAGTCTAGCCTGTTTTCACACTTTTGAAAACTTGCTTTCAACAAATTTTTTGTTGAACAATTTTAGTATTTCTGCAGGAGCTGCCTTGACCACTTCCTTTGTAATTAATGACGGGATTTCATTTGGTCCTGACGCTTTGTTTATTTCTATTTTGTTTGCTGCCTCTAATAATTTATTTATGGTAAATGGTATTGTCTCTCCTTTTTTGATTGGTTTTGGCCATCTTAAAAGCGGCTGTTTTTGGGAATAGCATTTTGGCAATCTTTTTTGTTTTTGGTCGTCTAGTTTATGACTGCTTCTGCTAGCTAATTTTTGTGTTACTACCTTGTAGCCTAACCCCCAGACGTTTTTTTTCACCTCATCTATTAATGACTTTCATGCTTCCTTCTTAGCTGCAATTATTTCTTTTATGAAAGTTTTTTGTTTTTCTCTGAAGTCTTCAGCTGCTTTTTCAGTTTTTCACTTCACCAGTAAACGGTTTTTTGGGATTTGTGCGTTTTTTTCTCTTAAAAGTTTTACTGAGTGCCTTCGTGATAGCCTTCGTCGTGTCTTTAACGTTCAGTTTTTTTTAAGCCTTTCTTGACTTTGCTCTTAAATTTTGGCAGCAGTTTCTTTTTTATTTTCCATTCTTTCTTTATCTCCACTTTTTCTTTGTCACAGGATTGTTTAAATTCAAAATACAAATTTTGATGCAGGTTGAAGTTGATTTCATCGCTGATTTTCTATTTTGTTAATTTTGCTGCGGCATTTTCTGAACATAGAGTAATATACAGGTGAGACTTCTCGGTAAAAGATGGTTTATTTCCTACATTTACTGCTGTTAGGTGCCAACCCGCCATCCAATCTAGCAATCTTTTTCCTCTTTGATCTGTCGCTTTGGCTTCTCAGATTGTGGCTTTTGAGTTGAAATCTCTCGCTATTATTATGTTGCAGTTTTTTTGCTTCCTAACACTACTTCCTAGCCTGCTTAAAATGTGATTAAAATCTGCCATAGGTTTGTTTGGCGACCAATAACATGCGTAAATTACTAGTTACTTTAACTCAATCCACACAAAGCTTTCTTGGTTCTGGTTGTACTTTTTGATCACCATGTTTGTGTTATATATGTTTATTGCCGCATCTTGGTTTTTGTCCGATATTCAATTTCCGAATGTGGTAATGTTTTTGTTTGGTTTCGCTATTATTGCCATATTAATTCCTTTTTTGTTTGCTATTTTAGTTAGCAGGTTTATGGCCGCCTTGCCTCTCTCTAAGTAACCTAACCTAACCTAACTTAACAAATTAAATTTGTCTATAATATATTTTATACTATACTAAAGGGTGTCTTGATGAGCGATTTATTTCATGCCCAGAGTTTTTGTTGTGTTATCTCTATCTAGTTTTAATATTTGATTTTTCTTGATCATCACATAACGTTTTGTCATTATTTGCTTATTTTTTTTCAATTTATATTATTTTGAAAAATTGACGTAATTTTATCTAGCATACGAATGGCTGTTTTTTTGTCATTAGCACCAGTTAGCAAATTATTTATGTACATGTCTTTTTTTATGATTTTACATGCGTCAGGGAACATCTCTTTTGTTTTTTCTGCTAGTTGTTGAAGACATTTTTTTGCTATGTATGATACAGAGGCTGTGCCGTATGTCAGCGTTTGGAGTTTATATTCTTAAATTGGTGTTTGCTTATGTTGCACCTCCATAGTATTCGGTGTAGGTTTTCCTGATCTTTGTGAAGTAGAATTTGTCGATGCATTTTTAAAATGTCACTAACTCTTATTGATAGGTTCTGAATCTTAAAAGGTCGCAACTAGTCTTGAATAAAGACTGCTGTAGTACTGGCTATTCTTTTAAAACTGCATCATGTAGTAAATAAATTTGACTTCTAAGCTCTGAACTTGCTTTATGTATTCCAGTTTTTAATACTTTTTTACGAACAAATAATATTGTTAAAACAAGTTGTTATTCTTTGCTAACTTTTGTTCTATCGAGTAGAGACATTTGATAGCTAGCAAACGGAAAAATCTTGTGTGGCTATGTTTGATTTTTTCTTAGTTGCAATTTTATGACAAATTGTCTTTTGCTGATAAGTTTGTCACACCATAATGCAGAGAGCGCTTTTGCTACTAAAATGTTATCTATTTTTCTACTGATACTAAAGTTTAAGTCAGCAAGTAAAATATTTTTAGGTTAACCTTTACTAGCGCGTTCAAAGCTATTAGAAAGCAAGTTATTTGTGTACTGTGATAACACTAAAAATGTTTTTAATAGTGAAACATCATTAAAGCGTAATTCAAACTCAATACCCGTCTGTTTCTTAATGTTGTGCCTAACTTGCTCGATGCATATTACTAAGATATCAATTTTCTTGCATTTTAAACTTAACTAGTTTACAAATTTGCTGTTTTAAAAATTAGTTTGAGCGCCTGAATCCAACATAATTTTTGTTTATATGTTTTGTTTATCTTTGATTTTGATAGAGGTCGTGGCCATTTAATGTCCCTGAGTGTGCTGTTATAGTGTCTTCAATAAGTGTGTGATGTTTTCTATGACACTTAAAACTACTGCGTGCTTTACATTTTTCTACCATATGTGTTTGAGATAAACAGTTGAATCAAACTTTTTTTTTGCACGGTATTAATCCGTATTAACACACATATATAAGCTGTAATCTCCATCACAAAAATAACATTGTTTTAATAGATTCTTTCATCATCAGTGTTTGCAAGCTTTAAGTTGAATGCATTTTCAATTTTATTAATAAATTTATAAACAAAAAGGTACATTTCTTTTTTTGTAAACAAATTTTATAATCAAAATCTGTTGCTGAATAAGATATAAATTAAACATACTAAGTTTTAATTTTTAAATAAAAAAATATAAACGACACTATATTATTTTGACGCATTGATGCCAGCGTAGTACAAATTTTGCATTTTACAATCAATTAAATTGTTTCATGAGCATTTTATGTAGATGCAAGTGTTTTTATATGAAATTGGCTATTTGCTAACTATATTTGTATTTATGTTAAATTTTTTTTTCACATTTTATTTTAGTTTTAGTTTTTTTTTTATAATTGTTTCATTTTTTTTTTGTTGTTGTTATTGTAAATTGTATTTAAAAACATGCAATAAACTTTTATTATTATTAAATTAAATGATTGCAAAAAAAAATCAATTTGCTTTATAAAACATTACGCTACAATAACTTTGAATAGAAATACTCTCAACCAGAAACATCTTGACAACACTCAAATAAAAAAAAACACAAATAAATAATTTAAACAAAATTTTTAAATTGAATTGGTGCTTTTTAATATAATTTTATTACTTATATAATATATTTTAGTACAATTCAACACTTTATACAACAAACATGTTAAAATCCGACAATTTAAATCTTTTACTGACAATATGCAGTTATTTATGCATAACACCTTTTAACAAAAATAATAAATATAAAGTCAACTTAATATACACATTAATTGTAGTATTCTCAATCACATCACTCTCGTTTGTATCAGTATATGTAAGACTTGTTTACTCAAGTACAACAAATACTCTAGTAATAGTAGTAACTCTTGCTTTCATATCATTAATTTTTATTTTAATAATTATATTTAATGCAACATTTTATTCTAACAAATTTCAAATATTATTTAACGATTTAAATATGTTTGATTTTAATATTGGAACAATTTCTAAATTAAAACCTAAAATAATTGGGTCTTCAATAAAATTTGCTTTAATGTTTATATTATTTATATCTGAACAAATGTACCATTTTTGGAAAAATAATCTTCATAAGGAATATGTGTTTGCTCGTTTTATTGCCTACATTTACACTACGTATGTATTTGCATCAACTGTATTAACATTTTACATTCTGAAATGTATTTTTGTAAGAGCTGTTTTGTTCAATAAAATTATTAATGAAATTGAAGTCGGTATGTCATTCAAAATTGTTTTAACAAAAGTTGATAAAGTGTTGGAATTGAATAATGTACTGTGTGATGTTGTTGATATGTTCAATAATATTTTTGGGTGGCAGATTGTGTTGCATTGGATATTGGCTGCTGTTAAAATTTTATGGCATATTAAATTAAGTTTATATGTTGGAATATTTGATTATTTGGCAGTGTGGAATGTACTCACGGCTGTAAGTAAAACAATGTAATAAATAAATTTACAACTATTTCAAAGATTAATTTTTATTGATATTGATATAAAAAATTTAAATTTTTTGATTTTTTATAATTCGAGGTTGTAAGTTTGAATATTTTTAATATCATATGAAATAATGGCAAAATTTATTTGAACTAATAATTTTTTTAAATTTAAACTTTATAAAAATGAAGAATACAAGATTTATTGTAAAGTGTTATTTAGAAATCTTTATATAATATATATATATATATATTGTAATAATATTTTTGACAACAATGTAGCTTTTTTTTTTTTGCTGAGGAGGTTTAATCTTCAAAAGACACCTTGCCATACACCTTGCCGTAGGTTCTGCCGACGAGGCAGTGTGAGACATTTACTTACTAAATAACCTCCCCCTCTTTTTGCTCAACCCACTGGGACCGCTTGCGCATTGCTTCGGTGAGAGAGTTGTACGTAATAGTATCATAGTATCATCTTTCATCTCTTCCTTTACATTTAATTATTTTCATTCATCGGATGGTACTATATACGCTCATCCATGTTTCCTCGGTTGACACTAGATCGCTTATGATGTTGGCGTGATTAAAGACTCTGCCAGTGTGTAGAGAGTAGAAGTCTCTCTCGTCTTTCCACTTTGGGCATACAAACAGAGTATGCTTCGCGGTGTCTTCTTCTCCGCAGTACTAACATGCGCTGGTTTCCGCCTGATGGCGGTCGTGCAAGTATTTGCGGAATCATCCATGCCCCGAAAGAGCTTGGGTGATAAAGTAGTCCACTTCCCCGTACGGCCTATCAATCCATACCTGGATATTAGAAATTAAGCGGTACGTCTACCGTCTATACTGACCACTTGTCCACTTCTCTTGCCATCTCGCCACTAACCTATCCCTTGCGGTCGCACTGTCCACTCCGGAATATCGTTCGTTGTGTTTCTGTATAAGGAGTTCTATAGGCGGCACTTCAGCTATTACTCCCGCTCCCTCCGTCGAGATGGTCCTGTACGCGCAACATATCCTTATGTTTATTTTGCGCTGCACACTATTTAATTTTCTTAGCAGCTTGTGATTCTGCGCTACCACGTGCCACGCAGGTGCGGCATAAAGCATTTGGGAGTGAACCACAGATGCCATTAGTCTTCTTTTGGAGGCCCTGGGTCCTCCAATGTTCGGCATCAGGATAGCCAATGCTGATACGGTCTTTTCAGCCTTTTTGACGGTCTTCGCGACTTGTTCGGCAAACGAAAGTTTCTTATCCAGCCACACTCCCAGATACTTTACGGCTTTAGATGGAGCCACTACAGTGTCCTGGACCATAAAGTGTATTGGAGCCATTTTGCGCTTCTTGGTTAGTAGGGCTGCCTCGGTTTTCTCTGGAGCAAGTTGTAACCCTTTACTCTCCAGCCAGTTTGATGCTCTTTGGAGAGCGATATTTGCAGAGTTTATAAGGCTCTCCTTTCCCTTGGCGACGACCACTATTGCTACGTCGTCTGCAAAGCCTATGAGGGTCACTCCTTCTGGTTGATCTAGTCTCAATAGACCATGGTAGAGAACGTTCCACAGAGTCGGGCTCAGAACCGATCCCTGCGGAACACCGCTATTTACCCGTCTGGTCTTGATCGAGTTTGCTGCCTCCAGTAGTATCTCTCTTTTGGAGAAGTGGGCTGCCACTATACTGATTAGACTCTCGTCTATCTTCCTGTCTTGAAGTTCCTCCAATATGTGCTGCCACGATGCACTATTGAAGGTATTTTGCACATCCAGCGATAGTACAGCGCACAGTCTCCGGTGTGTGGTAGAGTAGTTTACTTCCGCTTCACGGGCGAGCCTGATGACTTCATTAATGGCATCCACCGTTTGCCGACCTGCCCTGAATCCGTACTGTCGGTCCGACAGGCCACCCATGCGTGAAAGCTCGCTGTTTAGCCTACCGAGTATTAATTGCTCGTAGAGTTTTCCCTCAACATCCAGTAAGCATATTGGACGGTACTATGCAGGGTTGTCCAGAGGTTTGTCTCTTTTTCTCAGGAGCACAAACCTGGCACGCTTCCAGTCCGCCCAAAAGCTTGTTCTAATGGCCAGCTCGCTGTACACTGCCAGCGTATACTCCGGCTTATTTATTGCAACTTTCTTAATTATTTCTGGAGGTATGCTTCCTGATCCAGGTGCCTTGTTGTGCTTTAATTTTACACATTTCACTTAAACTAAAAATGGTAAATATCACAGATTTATCACAGATGAAGGTTACATGTTGATGCACCGGAAAGAGGTGATCCACCACTTCCTCAACGGTTTGCATCTTCAATTGCAATCTGGGGGGAAAGCCGGACAGCCTTTTCATGGCTATTTTGTAGCCGTCTCCCCAGATATCACAGTTTACACTATCACATAGTGTTTTTCAGCACTCTCGTTTGGATGTCTTTATCCTATTTTGCAAAGATTTTTTGCAAACTTTGTACTTTTCCCATAGGTGCTGGCTCCCCTCCGGGTCGTTCCTTTTTGCACTTCTGGTGTATGCTCTTCTCTTGCCGGTACATTGACAATGACTTCGAAGATGATATAGTTGTGGTCGCTCAGGGATTTGCGGTCGCTAAATTCCCACTTCTCAATCCTATTCTTGGTGATAGGTGGCTAGCGTCAAGTCCAGTATGGAAGAGTAGTCACGCCTCTGTAATGTCGGCTTGCTACTCTTGTTGATGACCACTTGGTCGTTTTTTGCTATTCATTCTGTCAGCAGTTGTCCTTTTTTATCTGTTAATTCCATGCCCCACTGCGGGGACTTTGCATTGAAGTCTCCTACAACGATTGCCTTTTCCTCATTGAGTCGGATTAGCCTTCCAATTTGACTGAGAATTTTCTCGAGATCTTCTATGTCCTTGTTTCCGGATGAGTAGCAATTGTAGACAGTCAGGTTTGGCGTAACTATGTACGTGAAGCTGTGTCCTCGCCCAACTTTCTTTATAGTGACCTCGTTTCCCATCACTTTTATGGCAGTATCCAGATCATCATCACAAGTCCAATCTTTTTTGTTTTTTTACGGCGTTTCGGTTTGATTCACTCAGAAGTATCACGGAAGCACCTATTTCCGTGGTCGTGGCCAAGATCAGATCGTGGCATTGGCGACTCCTGAATGAGTTGACTTGCAGGAATTTTATTCTAGGCATTGTTGTTTGAGGTTTTCGGTCTAGGTACCTCCCGTTTCCTTCTCTCCTTGCCTGTTGGACACGCTGGGCTGCCCGATTGGTGTCCTTCTTTGGCGCAGTGTACACAGTACGGGTTGTTCTTGCAGTGTGATGCTTTGTGTCCTTCTTTACTGCACTTTAGGCATAGATGCTCCCTGTCGGGGCCTCTACATTGCACTCGCGTGTGACTATACTCCCAGCATCTAAAGCATTTTAAGTCTGCCTTCCGCTCTAGGACTCTGCATTTGGACCTTTCTATTTTGATAGTGCCCATTTTCGTCAGCTTTATGGCATCTATCTCGTTCATTACCACCGTTACGTTTTGCTTATTGGCATTTGCAGGCCGCAGAGCTCTCATCTCTATTTTTTCTGACTTAGCCGAGATAATGCTTGAGATGGCTTCTTTCACTTCTTCGACGGTCGACACTTCGTCCAGGTCTTTTATGTGAAGGACCTTTTTGCTGGTCAGGCGGGTTGTCGTTGCATCCGGGATCTTGTTCTTGATTTCTTTCTTGAGGGCTTCAAGTTTTTCTTCTCCATTCCGCACGGTGAGTAGTAGTTCCCCGCTTCTGGTTTTTCTAATATCGCGTACCTCTACTCCGATTTCGGTTGGATTTACTCTTTGTTTTACGGTTTTACCTTGACAAGCAGCGCCTCTGGCTTAGGTCTCTTTTGTCTGGGTACGTCTGCCCGGACGACGCTTTTTAGTCTATCTCTTGCGGGTTGGGTGCTTTTGCCCTGGCCGCCACGCTCTTTGTATACAGTGACGTTTATGTTGGTCTCGGCAAATACAAATTCCGCGACTCTTGTCATCATCAACCCTGGCAGACCTTCCATCTCTGGTAAAGCCAACTTGGTTCTGTTGTGACAAAGCATGTGGTCTCTAACTATTTTTAACGACCTCATAGCATGCTCATCTGCATCTTTTTCCTTATCGTTTCCTTTAGAGGTAATGGGGTAATATATGGATCTGGCCTTGTGCGTAAAGTTGCCCTGCTCGTCCGGCAAGCCTAACGAGTGGACCATCATTGCCACCTCTCCTTTTCTCTTGCCTTGTTTTATGAGTTCCTTTTTTCCTCCAAGTCCATCTATCACTTTCGCTACCATTTTGTACGTGGAGGTCACGCTCTCATTGCATGGAAGGGCCAGCGCGTGGTCGCTGGAAACCTCCAAGATGCTACCTCGTTGTACGTTGAGCCTAGGGAAGATTTTACTTCGCCAATCTTCCTCCGTTATTTGTTGGAAGGTCTCGAAACTATCGTCGCCTGTTAGTAGGGTTCTTCTATCTTTCCTACTTTGTGCTTTTTTGCATTGTACGCACTGCACTTGCCGTAATTAAAGTTACGGAAATATCCGGTTTGAAGGACCATAAAATGTTGAAAAGAAATCTTTTGCCGTCAAGTTCTTTTTTGAGTTCGGTTTTTTATTTTGAATTTTTCTGTTTTGAGATCTTTAGGAACACAGATGTTGTAATTTTCTGAGATATCATGCAAATGCACCCTTGTAAATGAAACTAATACTATCTTGAATTTTTGTTTATAATAACTTGTATCTAAATGTCACTGCCGTAAAATTGATTTATACAGTTCTGATCCAGAAAGAAATATTTTAAACTGACAATTTATAAAAAAAAAATTACATTAGTTGTTGGATTGAGATTTAAAACATTCTAAAATTGAATTACTGATATATTTATAATTTTTTAGTCAAGGTTGCAGTGTTTTGAAAAATAGATCGAATTTACGTGAATGCAATAATAATAATCAATAATGTTTCATATGAGTCAAATAAGATTTACAACATAAACAATTCCGGTTGGTCGTTGCTTAGTCTTAGGCATAGCTAAAGTTGTTTTGGCTTGCAACATTACAAAAAATTTTGTGCAATTATTGATCTTTGGTTTTAGCAGACTTTTGGTAAACATATCAGCTACGTTTGCAAGTTTTAATATAATACACCAAAAGCATCATTAATGATTACAATATTAGCCACATTTGTGAAACAGATTTCACTCAATAATGCCTTTCAATAAATTGTTTTTTTTTGTTATATTTCGTGATACTCTGCATTAATGGAACATTGTTATTTGTTTGCAAAAATTCCAATTTAAACCACTCCCCGATCCGTTTTTAAACCGTCCGTATACAACCGCAGAGAATCTGAGTATTTGGTAACAGTTTTAAGAAACTTGCTCGTTAAAATGTTGGGCCAAGTTTTTCGTTTGCTATGGAAGTTCAGATCAAGACGAGCTCTAATCCTCAGCATCAACTAGGGTGGAAACTCGCCAGTGCCGACTTTGAATACTATTGGGTAATTAACAATAAGACTCTCTTTTTGCACCTGCGCTCGGACGTTGCTGCAATTTGTTGGCGGTAAATATGAGTCGTATGTTGTGACCCCTCTTTGCTCGCACTGCCGCGGCGTACTTGAGTACAAAGCGACTACGACAAGCTTCTAGAGACTTGTCCGAAATGCTCCCGTGACGTATCTAATGCCTAAGGCTTTCAACTAGGATAGTCTGGCGGATGAGTATACCGCGCAGCCGTAGTTAGTACTGGACAAGACCAGAGCCTTATACAGCCGCAACAATACTTTTCTCCGCGCATCCCAGTTGATGTTGGCCATTCACTTTATCACGTTCAAGGCTTTTTTGCACTTTGTGGCCATTTAATTTATATGTGCCCGAAAGGAAAAGGTTCTATTAAGCACGAACCCTAAGAAACGGACTGTTTCAACGCACGTAATTCCGGAACCACGCAAGACAAGCTCGGTGAGGTTTTCTGAGGCGGCAAATATGCACGCACAAGGTTTTTGTCGTAGAGAAGCAAAAACCTCTCGTCTCTGCCTCACTGTCCACTTTGTCTATGGTGATCTGGAGTTGACGTGTTATGGCGGGTATGGTATCTCCCGCCTTGTAAATCACCAAATACTTGACGTACAGGCATTTTTCTAATAGTGTAACTACCAAAACCGCAATATCATTAATTGCAATCGCAAAAAGTGTTACGCTGATTGTCGACCCTTGAAGAACACCGTTCTCTAAACATACTGTTTTTAAGTTGGTGGTTCCTACCTTTATTGAAAGATTTAAATAAAAGAGACATACAGTTTCTGAATTCATATGCGTGCAGTTTCTGCAAAATTCTATATTGTCAAGTTATGTCATACGCTTTCTCCAGGTTAAAAAACATCACTACGAGGTGTTTTCTTGTTAGGAAAGCGTCTTGGATATAATTTTCTAGACAGAATAATTGATCAACGGTACTGTAATTTTGTCTGAAACCCGCCTGGTATTAAGCTAAAAGACCGTTACTTTTCAGCAGTTGTTTGGATCTTTGCCCGGTTTTAACAACGGCAGGAAAATAGCTTTTTTTCAACATTCCGGGTAGACGCCGCTATCTCATATTAGGTTGTAGATTTCAAGCAACCACTTTGTTATGTGGGAGGGAAGCTGTCGGATAACAACGCACGCCGTCTGGTCCCAGTGCGGAGAAGGTACCCATTCTGTTAATTGCCGTTTTCAACTCTTTTAATTTAAAGAAAGAGTTGTAACGCAGAAATTGTTCACTATAATTTTGAGAGCAAATTGAGTTGCCAATGCGTCTACAATGTTGGCCGTTTTGGTGACTTTGCGTCCGTTGGCAATTATGATGGGAGCCACAGAGGGAAATTTCTTTCCCAATGGCTCGTACTTATTTCCACATTCTGCTGACCAATGTGGTCGGCGTGATCGTCGACACGTAGCTCTTTTTTGAAAGCAATCATGTTTTTTTTGTCGGAGATCTTTTGAAACAATTAAATGCTTTTTTTCTTCTTTTTCACAGCTACTTCCGCAGCTCGGACGATACAATTAGTGAAAAACTTTACGGCGGTTTTTTTCATCCTCACCATTTGACTCTTGTGGAAGCGGACTGGCTTGGAAACCTTGCTAGTCTGCGGAGTCGAGACACCATCTACGATTGTCAGACCCGTTTGACGATGGTTTTAATTGCGATGGGAAAATGATTGCTGCCGTGAAGGTCCTCTAATACTTGCTAAGATAAACGTGTGGCTATACTATATACTATATTGCCAAAAAATGTATACCTCTACCTTCAAAGTGTGAGGAAGAACGACCTTGCGTGTTTTTTACAGAGAACACCAAAACCGGTTGTAGGCGTTAAAATTGCCCACTACGAGATAAGGCTGTGGAAGCTGCAAAATATTTTTTGGTATATCTTTCAGAGTCAAATAAAATTCCGAAAGACACAGGTTGCATATTGTTGATTTTATTGGAATAATAAGCCGGATCGCAATTGCCTGGAGTTTAGTTCTGAGGGTTATTTTTGTAAACGGTAAATTTTTTTTGTCCACGATTATTTTCAGCTCACAATAGCTGCGTTTTCAACCCTTGCAGTTATACTGTACTATCGTCTCTATAGTTTTAAACAATTAGTAAATAAATAAAATAAATTGAGAAATAAATAACACGTAATAGACGGACATTATATTAAAATAAATTAAGACAAAACAAATAAAACACTAAAGCTGTAAAGAGACTTTGGTGTTTGGACGTAGACAAAGCAAGTACATTCTTAAAACTAATATCACAGATGACAACTAAGTTGTAAAATACTCTAACACCAGAACTATAAAATACATAAAACTTAAAACTAATATTACAGATGACAATGGAGTTGTAAAAGACTCCGATGCCAGAACCATACAATAAATAAAACTTAACACTAATATCACAAATGACATCAAAGACAAAAAATTCTTAAATGCCAGAACTTTAAAATGGAAAGAACAATACAAGCGGTGCCGATACAAAACAATTCTTAAATATAAAACATAATAAATAGAATGCATATAGCTGAGATTTGATTTGATTTTTTTTCAGCCAGGTTTCCTTCTATCTCTGTGACTCGCACTGTCTGATGACGAATTGGATTCGTTGTCACCTTTGCTGAAAGAAGGGCCTTTCCGCTTCCGTTTACCCGGATAAGACTGATCTTATCTGTTAGTTTTGGCGTATTTGCTAAATCAAGTTTAGTCAGGTTGGTTTTGAGGCCAACCTAAGATTGTGTGGGGGGTGCTTTAATCACGTTTTTGGTTAAGGAGACTAAAGTTTTTCTTAACCGTTGATTTGGCGGCATGTTGGTCTTGATGACCGGTATTGGTGGTTTGTTTGCTGCAGAAAATTGAATGTGTCCGCTTAGTGCAGCAATAAGATTTGGTAAAATTTTAGTTAGTAGAGCATTTTAATGCAGTAGTTGCTCTGGCTTATGATATTTTGGCTATTGGTGTAGATATTGATACCAAATTACGTGTTTTAAAATACGATAATTTGTTATTAGTTATAACTTTGATAGCAAATTTTTCTGTATATTTTGGACAATTACTTGATCTTGCGGATTGTTCTTCTTTACAATTGATGCACGTAATTGGATGTTGACATTTGCTACCGTCATGCAGACGTTTTTCACACGCGTTAATCTGCTCTTTGGAACAACGAGCATCTGATGTCCAAACCTCTGACATTTGAAGCAACGCATTGATGCCGGATTATATGGCCTAACTGTGAGGCTATAAAAAGCCGATTTTACGGTAGTGGGAAGTTGACGGCGGATACACGTCAGTATATGGTTAGGGGTTTTTTGCGATTTCCATCTCGCATGCTAGAGATGCGACGCGCTTTGATTACTTTTTGACCACTCATGTTCTCAACAGTTTCCTTTAAGGTACAGTTTAGAAAATCTATACAGTAAACAATGCCTTTACAAAAGTTTAAAGTTTTATAGGCACAGTCTCACTGTTACATTCTTTTCTGCAAAACGGGTACATTTAAAAAAATTTGCTGGTTGAGCGGTTGAAACCGTTTCCACAAGAAGGCCATTACTGACTTTCTTTATAGATTTGGTGTCACCAATCAATCCATACAGAGCTCTACTAATAAACTTTGTCAAAGTTGCCCTCTTCTCTAGTGACCAGGATGAACCGAGGGACAAGTCCCACCTTTTTATTACCGGCACTTTGTTGGACTTTATCCCTTTTGTGGAAGAGAAAGCTGGGAGGTTTGATTTGTCATCGGACGGGGACCGTGTAGCATTATTCATTATCACAACTTGATCAGTTGTACCAAGTTTCAAACGATTATGAAGCTTTTGTCAGATTTAATTGACGGCACGGACTGAAGACGTAAATTATTTTTGAACATTATTACAAAAAAACTTCGTATTTTCTACTGACAGGTTGAAAATGAAAGGAAATGAAGGTTATTGATAAAAATGTAAGTGACAAGAAAAACCATTAGGTTTTGTCAACAATCATTTATAATAAATTAAGTTATTACAACACATGTTGCAATACAATAGTTTTGAATAGAATCACTCTCAATCAGAAATTTTCATAATAATACAAACTCAATATATAATTCTAACAATATTTTTTATTGAATAAGCTTTTTAATATAATTTTATTACTAATTAATATATTTCAGTACAATCCAACACTTTATACAACAAACATGTTAAAATCCGACAACTTAAATTTTTTACTAACAACATGCAGTTTTTTATGCATAGCACCGTTCAACAAAAACAACAAATTTAAAGTCAACTTAATATACACGTCAATTGTAGTATTGTCATTCACATCACTCTCGCTTACATCGTTATTTGTTAGACTTTATTACATCACGAGTTCAAAAATTTTTTTGGTATATCTAATAATTCTTATTAGCACTTCACTAATCTTAATACTGTTAATGATATTTAATGCAACCATAAATTCTAACAAATTTCAAACATTATTTGATAATTTAAATAAGTTTGATTATAATATTGCTACAATTTCTAAATTAAAACAAAAACTTGTTGGGTCCTCAAGAAAATTTGCTTTACTATTTTTTTTATTTTTACTCAAATCATTCTATCAGTTTTTAAAAACTGATATTTATACAGAATACTGGTTTGAGCGTTTTATTTTCCACATTGACAGAATTTATATATTTGCTTCAAATTTATTACTATATTACATTCTAAAGTGTATTTTTGTAAGAGTTGTTTTGTTGAATCAAATTATTAATGAAGTTAATGTCGATATGTCGGTCAAAATTGTTTTGATAAAAATTGATAAAGTGTTGGAATCAAGTGAAATTTTGTGTAATATTGTTGATATGTTCAATAATATGTTTGAGTGGCAGATTTTTTTGCATTGGTTACTGGCTGTGTTGCAAGTTTTATTTCATGTTACATTGAGTTTACGTTCGGGTTATGTTTCTCTTTTGGCGGTGTGGAATATGCTTTTAGCTGTAAGTAAAACAATAAAACTGGAATAGATATAGTTAAAAGACAGTTATTGATATACAGAATTAAAAGTCTTGAACAATTGATTAAGATAGTTTAATAAAAATAATAATATTTATTGATCTACAGAAAAAAAAATCCAATTACAGTTCAAAGTTTTAAAGTAATAAGTACATACGCTAAAATATAAAAATTAAAATTAAAAAAGAACCTGTTGAGTGGCTTTTCAAAAAGACTAAGGTGTACAATATAAATAAGAAACCATACTAAGCTACAATATTTTAGTTCAAATCTAACTATAGTAGAATATAACCCCTTAATAGCCTTAATATTAGTAAAACTGGTAGTATTTCTTAAAAAAAAAATTAATAAGCAATAATCATATTTTACTTTCAGATTGATATGTGGAATAAAAGTTAATTTAGAATCAAAAGTTACGCCTAAGTCTTTGATAGTAGAACAACAATCAATTAGAACTCTTGCAATGTTATAGTTATACGTTAAAAGCTGCATTTTTTTTGTATATAAAACTACTTTGCATTAATTGTTATTTAAAGCAAGACTGTTTTGATTACACCAATCTTGAATTATTTTTGAATAACTTTACAAAAAGTTAGCACTTCTTCAATGTTTTTGATGTTACACTATATTTTTAAATTATTGGCGTAAGCAAGTTTAACCCAGGTTATGCTACTTATGCCCGT
This sequence comes from Tachinus rufipes, assembly GCA_963932245.1. Lineage (NCBI taxonomy): Eukaryota > Metazoa > Arthropoda > Insecta > Coleoptera > Staphylinidae > Tachinus > Tachinus rufipes. The sequence continues at coordinate 14,951,873 of OZ010744.1, forward strand.
TTGCACCGTTCTGTTGCTTATCTTACTCTTTCGTAGGTTACACTTAAGTTTAAGGTTCACCTTATCTTAAATTGGTTTGCACGTGTAAACAAGTTTGCTTTCTTAGCTACGACGTGGTTTCTGGAAAAACAACAACTGTTTTCGATTAGATAGTATATGTGCCTAACTTCACTCTTATTTATAGTTTCCATTATTATCGACATTGTAGTATAGAACAGAATTGAATATTAAAAAAAGAGACGCAGAAAGCTATAATAAATAATAATATGTAGTATAAAAAATTAATAAAATGTTTCGAATAAACTTAATTTGAATGTAGATTATTGACTATAATATTTTGTTTTGATATGACAAATTTTCAATATAATTATTTAAAATTTCAATTTGACAAGGATTTCAATAATAATATTTAATTAATTCTAATGCTACCAGACCTATATCATTATAAAAATCAAGCCTAAAAACCATCTTTTACATTTGTTAAACTGACATTTCATAATAGGTTATGTTTATGTGCACCTTAAGCCTTACAATTCTGAGGCTTAACTTGGGTAATACATAAGTATCACTTTGTGTGCCGTGCAAACCGTTTAAAACTTTAAGGTCCACTTAAGTGGAACTCAATAAATAAGCCGAGATAAGTAGAAGCGGTGCAAACGGGCATTAGTAACGTATAAGAAAAATAAAAAATCTTAAATTGATCTTTGCGGGACACCTGACGTTAAAGTAAACAAACATGCTTCTGTTTTCAAGATACAACAATAAGATTGTAATCAAATTGTTATTAAATCCCAAAAATTTTAATTTGTTTAATAGTACATTGTGATCAATACTATCAAAGAAAAGTCTGTATAAATAACATCAGTTTGACCTTGACATTCTATTTTAATAGCCAATTCAACAAAAATAGTAGTAGTTGATTGTTTTGAAAAAATACCGTGCTGATCTGAGCTGATTATATGACCAACTTGCGGTAGAATAAATTTGTATAGACAACTTTCAAAGACCTTTGATAAGTTTGATAGAATAGAAATATGACAATAGTTATTTATATTTGACGAAATGCCGCTTTTATAAAGGGTACAAAGTTTTGCCGTTTTTCAAACTCTTGGAAAATAACCTTTATTCAATATTGAGTTGAATAAAACAAATAAAGGAGCAACAAGAAAGGCAGCGTAATCTTTTAAGATAAATCATGGTATTTGATCAATTTCTGCAGAGATGATTTGAGTTTTTTAGGTTTCTAAGGATTCAGTCTTATACCAACTGTAAAAATACCTAGTGACTTAAGTAATAAATTAAAAGAATTATCTAAAGAATTATGTGAATGTGGTGTATAGACCAAACTAAAAACACTAGCAAAGCCATCAACTATAGCTTGAGAAGTATCAAAAGTTTTATCTAAGTTTGAGTCATGCATTAGAAACGGTAAGCGTGAGGACCCTTGTTTGGATCTAATAAAATTAAAAAACTTTTAATAATCGGTAATTGAACAATTTTGAACAGTCTCTATATAAGAGTTATACTCAAGCCTAATAAGAAATTTGTTATTTTGTTAAAGCGTCTTAAACTCACTAATTTTTACCTAATAATTTTGTTAAACCAAGAGAGATAAGAGTTATTATAAAGATTTCTTTTTTGATACAGAGGCACAATCTTATCAAATATAGCATGTAAAGTTTTATAAATAAAATCGACAAGGTTGTTGGTATTACTGCAAAAATTGTTTATTAATGACCAATTTGCATTAAAGATAGCTTGATATATACCATAAAGATTACTTTTATTTTGAAGTTATACTTTTTTTCAATATTTACAGAAGGAAACTTATCAACTACTTTGACTGCATGAACGGAGAATACAAATCTTAACGCCGGGTGGTACGGATCTTTTGCTAAAAGAAGATTTTTATCATGAATTACTAGAATAGATATATAAGTAAAAACTAAGTCTAACATTTTCTTCAAACTATTTTTTATAAGAATGTTTCGTATAAGATTAAAAATATTTATAAAATTGAAACACAAAGCTGCTTTTTTATCTAAATCGTTTAGATAAAATTGTGGAATATTAAAATCACCCGTTATAATTATATGAGCATTTACAAAAAAAAAAAAAAAAACGCATACCCAACAAATATATACAGTAAACAAATTTGAAATGTGCACTTCTGGGCAACAATGTTTATAATATATTGGCATTTGTTGCTGATTTGATTGCTAGTCTATTTCTAAATATTGACAAACAGGATATAGTGTAAAAGCCACTTGATATTAGAACTAGAAAAAGTGTTTTGAGTTTGAGTTTACGGAGATGAGGTGATAACAATTGCTAATCAGGAGCTGGTAGATTTTGCTTGGGGACCAATAATTTGCAGCCTAGTCTTAGGCGTAGCTAAAGGTTTATTGTATAAAAATGAGTTTTTTAGAGTCTCAGTGCTGATAGAAAGTTTGTTGTTGTTGAAGAAGTGAAATGCTGTTTTTTAGACATTGAGTATGATGTGGCTTAGCAATAAAATTAATTTTAGTACTTTTTTGCAAATTATTTTTTTTTTGTAATTTTATAATGTGATATTTAGAAAATACATAAAAAACATAAAATTACCTTTGAATTTTAACGAGTGAAACCACTCTTGCTGAAACTATTAAATTGATTTAGGCAACCTGTTAACTTCTTTTAAAAGTTTTGGTTTTATATTTCTGAACTGAACAAATAATCACTATTTGTTAGAATTTCTAGTAAACCTTGTACTACGATTAAATACTAGTTTAAGTAACAAATATCTTAACATTTTTTTTTATTGTTTGTAAGTTTTCAGGGTTGCATTTTTAGTAAAAACCTTTTTTCTTTAAAATTGTTCAAAAAATTAAATTTCACAACCAAATTTTTTTTTTCTTGAATTTTGAAAATTTTCTAAAACTTTATAAAACAGTTTTTCTTAAAAAGATGACGAGTATTTTTTTTCTCAAATTATAGATAAAAACGTACGCGTTGCTATCGATCCAATCCAAAATCTTTTAAATAAAATTCGTAGTTTATGTCTCTTTAGACCACCGGAAATGCGTCAAAATGTTAATCTTATAACTTTCTTTCTCTCCAAAAGGCGATGACAGACATTTTGACAAATTTGTAAAAATATTGTGACTAGAAGCCAAAAATGGCTTAAAAAAATAAAACTGTGTCCATAAAACAACTTCAAAACAGTGCTACTTAGCCCTTTATTTTTGGAGAAAGCGATCCTATTTTCCCGGAACAAAAAGTTTTTTGTTTGCACTTTTTTTCTTGTGATTTTTTAGTAGTTTAACATTGAAGATTGAAATTTAGCCAGCATGTGACCAAAAGGTCAATTTTTGCACGCGGAGTTACTTGCGACTATAGTTTCTTTTTTCAACATTTTAAACTAGTTTTAAGTTGAGAAAATTTTTATTGAAAATTAAAAGCGCGTAAAACTTGAATCAAAGTTATATTCTTAAAACTATTTTTAATGTTGCATTTTTTAGGTATTTTTTTAATTGATATAATTAAATTAATATTAATATTAATCTAAATATTTTTTTTGTTTATCTTGCTTTGTTTTTGGAATAATAAAAAAATACATAGTTTTATTTTTCACCTCTAGTTAGGAAACACTCTGCATATACACATTGAAACTTTGTAAACATATTTAATATAATCTGTTTTGTTAAATTCAATAAACCTTATTTATAATTAAAATATATTAACACAGTTTTTCTTTTGTTTCAGGTAAGTCATTTTTTAATAGCTACAAGTTGTAAGTAATTTATGTACTTTTAAGTGTCTATTCTTACTTTTTTTTTCCTTACGTTAAGTCTATTTAAAAAGAAACGTATCTCACATTCTAAACCATTTGTAAATAAATTAACTTTTTGTAAATATATTTGTCTTATAGTATAAAAAAAGAACATAAAATAAATAAAACAAAATTTCCATGTACTAGCATTGTTACAAACATGTTTAAATGTATTTATTATAAATGCAATAATATGAATAATGATAACTGTTTTATGAATTTTCGAAAGATAGTCGCTTGTGTCAGTAAATAATAAAATACAATTTATTAACTCTTAATAAAAAAAACTGTAAATTTTTTTTTGTACAAACAACATTTTTCTAGCTATTTGTTTAAATATAATCAAAATTAAAAAAAAAAGATTAATTTGAAGGAAACCCACCTCTAAAATATATATATATATATAATTTTGCAAATACATAAGTCATCAACCGCAAAAACACTAGTTTTTAGTAATTGTTTTCAAGTTTTACAAACTAATTGAACAAACAATAGAAAACAATTAATCTTGTCTAATAAAGGTCTGCAATGAGGATAGGTTCACAAGTATACAGGGTTTCTTGACGTTTATTTTAAAACTCGTGCAGTTTATGCCAGATTTTGGTTTTTTCTAACAATATTTTTTTATATTTTAGTATTTTTCATAAAAAAATTTAATTAATTTTGATATTTTAAACATTTTACAAAACAATTCGGCACATTTGAATTGTTTGTCCAAATTTTACTGTTTTTTAAAAGAAAATTAATATTTTAAGACAAAAAATGGCAATGTTTTGACTTATTATAAATAGAATGTTGCATTTTTAACAGTTTATAGTTTGGTACTTTCTGATCAAATTTTTATAATTTATGTCCGGATATAGAATGTTTCTGACAATACTTTAATAGTTCATAGCCGGATTTTGCTGTTTTTGAAATTTTATTAATAAAGTTTTGCACTTTTAAAAAGTTGTTGAGTAATTTTTGGTACTTTTTGACAATATTTAAAATTTTTTATAACCAAATATTGCTATATTTGACAATCTACAAAAAAAATTTTTAACAGTTTATGCTGGATTTTAGTTTTTTTTAACATTTTTTTAACAGTTTATTGTTCAATTTTGGTGCTTTCTGATATATGACATAGGTATAAAATTGAAAGACCGGATTATTTTTTTTTATATATATATTTAATGTTGCAATTTTTATCAGTTTATGGTAAAATTTAGTAGTTTTTAACAATGATTTTATATTTTAAGGCCGGCTTATGCTGTTTATGGCATTCTATGAATAGAATTTTGCACTTTTTGACAGTTTATGAGAGAATTTTGTAATTTTTTGTCAAAAATTTGATATTTTATTGCCGGATTTTGATGATGTTTTGTTTTTTGTGACAACATTTTAATATAATTCATAGCAGGGTTGTGTTCTTTTTGAATTGTTATAAATTAAAATTGCAGTTTCTATTAGTTTATAGCCAAATTTTGTTATTTTTTAACAATGTTTTGATGTTTTAAAGCTTTTTTGTTGTTGATATTTTTGACATTATTTAAATTAAAATTTTGATGACAACAAGTCAAAAGTTCAGATTAGAATGGCTCACTCACCCACTATTAGTTATCAAGAGGTTGTATCAAAACTGTTTTTTGTGACAAAGTGACTTCTAAGGTTTGCAGAGCGGTCAAACATTTATTCTCTTGATAACGAACATTTAGATGGATTACTCAATATCATGATAACAAATTTTTTTCTTTTAATAAGCCTCTGGCTTGTTTTTTCCAATCCTTACTGCTCTTGCAATACTGATGTCTAGCACTCTTTCTATCTCTTTAATGGTCTGCCTAGTGACCTTTGCGTTCTTGGTCTTTTGTTTCTTGCTATCTTGACTACACGGTAATCTTCCATTTTTGTCACGTGCTTCTATTACGCTTTTTTTCTCTGTCTTATTTATCTAACAACGTCTTGTGTGGTGCATCTTTGTCGTATGTCAGCACATAGTATTTGGTATTTCTTAGCACCCGCATCTCTGTTGTTTTGAGTATGGCTTTTGTTCTTGTGGTTTTAGCTCGAGCTTCTGCTGCATATGTCATTACTGGGCGGACATGTTTTGTATATTTGTACTTTGGCCTCTCTGTTCATGTATTTGTTATATATTATATCTCTCTGGCCTCCTGATATTCTTGCCATTTTGTTGGCTTGGTCTTTAACCGGTTATTTCTACGCCGAGTGATTTGAAGGTCATGATTTGTTGGATTAATTGATTGTTTACTGCTAATTTGCAACGGATTAATTCTTTAGCTATGACTAGTGATTTGGTCTTCTGAATTGAGACCTTCATATTATATTGAGTGGCTGCCAGGTAGAACAAATCAGTAGTTCAAACTAGAATGACCCGCCAACCTACTTCAGTGTTAGTTATTTAGAGGTTGGATCACAACTTTTTCTTGTGACAAATTGACTTTTGATGGTTGCAGTTTAGTATTTTAATAATGAACACTTAGGCGGGTGGGTGAAATCAATAGTTAAAATTGGAATGGCTCATTTACTCACCCACCATTTCTTGTGACAAAATGACGTTGGCACAGAGGCAAAACTTTTAATCTTTAAATGACAAATATTTGGGCGGGTGGTTAGGCCACATCAAAACATGATGACGTGCCATTTGTTTAAGTTGGAGTGGCCTAGCCACCTGCCCAAGTGTTAGTTATCAAAATGATTTTTGACGCTTGCAAACATTTAATCTTCTGATAACGATTACTTGAGTAGACGGGTGGACACTCTATAGCATAATAACCAAATAGTAGGTTAAACTGTAGCTCATCTACCCACCCAAGTGTTACTTATCAAGAGATTGAATTACAACCTTTTCTTGTGACAAAATGATTCATGACGTTTGTGTAGTGATTTAACATTTAATCTTTTTATGTAAAGTAATTAGGTGAGTAGGTAGGACACTTTGTAGTATGACAACAATTAAGTAGTTTGGACTGGAGTGACCCACTTGCCCACCCAAGTGTTAGTTATCAAGAGTCTTTTGTAACAAAATGACGTTTGCAAAGTGGTTTAATCTCTTAATAACAAACACTTGAGTGTTTAGGTGAGCTACTCTAAAGCATAATAACGAATCAGTAGTTTAGAAAGTAGTAGCTCATTTATCATCAAAAGTTACATCACGACCTTATCTTGTGACAAAGTGACTTCAAGTGTTTGCAGATAAGTCAAACATTACATTTTTTGGTAACTAACATATGGGCGGGTGGGTGAGCCATTCTAAAATATAACAACGTGTCTGTAGTTTGGAATGGAGTAGCCCACCTACCTACCCGAGTGTTGGTTATCAAAAAATTGCATCACAACTCTCTCTTGTAACAAAGTGACTTCTGGCGCTTGCATAAAAAAGAGTGGATTACTCTAAAGTATGATAACAAAATAACATTTAGGTTACTTATCTTAAAATTTAATCTATAATTGCTAAGCAACATTTGGGATTTGTAGAGAACAGTTTTAGTCATCATTAATTGCAAAGGGACATTTGGGTTTTGTAGAAAACAGTATCTAGTCATCAATAATCTCAAAGCAATATTTGGGTTTTAAGAGAACAATTGTTAGTCATCATTAATTACAAAGCGACTCTTGATGACCTTAATTACGAAGCAACATTTGGGTTTCTTAGTGAACAGCTTTTTAAATCTTATTAATTGCAAAGCCACACTTAGGTTGCAAACAGAGCACACAATTAAAAAGCAAAGCAACATTTGAGTTTTGTAGAAAACAGTCTCTAGTCTTCATTAATTGCAAAGCGACATTTGAGTTTAATAGAGAATAGTTTTTAGTCATCAATCATTGCAAAAAGATATTTGGGTTTTTTAGGGAACAGCTTTAAGTTATAATTAATTGTAAAGCGACATTTGAGTTTAGTAGAGACCAGTTTTTACTCATCATTAATTGCAAATGCAATTTTTGGGTTGCAAAAAAACCACATAATTAAGTTTCTTAGGGAACATGACGCGGTATTGATAACCGACAACAAAGACAAACTTATTAATATTTATACATGACTGCTAACAAAAGATTATTAAACCATTGTGTTTTTTAACTTAATCGTTCATAATAAATTAAGTTATTATAAAACATTTCACTACAATTGCTTTAAATAGAAACACCTTTAATCAGAAACATCTTAACTAAATAAATAATTCTAACAATGCTTTTCAATTGAATAAGCAATAACAATTGGTGCCTATTAATATAATTTTATGTTCCAGTACAATCCAACACTTTATTCAACCAACATGCTAAAATCCGACAATTTAAATCTTTTACTAACAACATGCATTTATTTATGCATAACACCCTTCAACAAAAACAACAAATTTAAAGTCAACTTAATATACACATTAATTGTAGCATTATCAATCACATCGTTAACTTATGTATCAATATATTGGAGACTTAATTACATGTCGAGTGTCAAAAGTACTTTGGTAATGATAATAATTTATACCAGCACATCACTAATTTTAATTCTAATAATGATATTCAATGCAACAATAAATTCTAACAAATTTCAAACAATATTTAATGATTTAAATATGTTTGATTTTAAAATTACAACAATTTCTAAACTAATTGGGTCTTCAATAAAGTTTGCTTTGATATTTATATTATGTTTATTTGAACAATTACATCATTTTATTAAATATGATTTTCATAAGCAATTTTTGTTTGCACGTTTTATTATCAACATTGACACTATTTATATATATATGCATCAACTTTACTCATATTTTACATTCTGAAATGTATTTTTGTAAGAGTTGTTTTGTTGAATCAAATTATTAATAAAATTGAAGTTTGTGTGTCGATCAAACATGTTTTGATGAAGGTTGATAAGGTGTTGGAATTGAATAAAATTTTGTGTAATGTTGTTGATATGTTCAATAATATTTTTGGTTGGCAGATTGTGTTGCATTGGTTGCTGGCTTTTATTCAAATTATATATTATATTAAAAAAAGTTTATATTTTGGTAAAGTTGATATTTTGATGGTGTGGAATATACTCGTAGCTGTAAGTTAAACAATGTATTAAATATACTTTTATTTTAAGGATAGTTATTGATATATAGAATCATGATTTTGAATTAATGTTTTAAACAATTTATTATATGATTTGAATATTTTATTAATTACATTAGTTTTTACTGTTATTTTATATGTAAAGCAAACTTTTTGATTGACGACCAAACTCACAACGATAGTTTACAATTGGTGTAGAGTGTTTGTGTATAGTTTTAAAGGTTGTGGATTTGATCTCAATATTTTAATTTTTTTAACAACATGTCCTAAGATAGTCTTAACCTGTTACCAGATGCTTTTATAAAAATAATTAATGAAACAACATTATAGTTATTGTTAATAGTTGGCCCATCATAGTTAGTTCGAGTTTAGTTTCAAACTTTATTTTTATTTGTTGTTGATTTGGTCAAAGTTTATTAGATTTAGCTACTGCTAATCCGTTGGTAAAATAAGGGCATTGCTTGTTGAGTCTGTTGTTGTTAAATCTTGTTTTAAATATAATTATAAGTGGTAGCATGTCCGTTGTTTATTTTTGCCTTAAAAACGGCTAAGTTTCTAGTCTAGCAATTTTTGTGGCATTTTTTATACAGTTATACCAAAATGTATATTTTATAAGATGTTGCGTAGATGTTTTTTAAGTGCCCTTAGTAGTTGTTGTAGTTGATGGGTTATTTTTTTTTTTTGATTTGATAATAAAATTTGCTTATTACTTGTCGGAAGATTTTTAACAAAGTTGGGACGTCTTGACTTATTGAACGCCAATTGTTGCGACCTAGTTTTGGCTAGTGCAGATAGTTGAAAAATTGCTAATTGTATCTAAAAAATTTATAGTTAATGGATTTTGGGTAATGTGCTGTTTTGAAAATAAATATACTTTTTCAGAATTTTGTCAAAGTATTGAATTTACTTTTAAAACTGTTTTACAAACAGAAGAGGCATTTGCCAAGATGTGACAGTATTGAACCGGTTTTATTCCAATAGCAAGCACAGACTGATCACAACAACCATAAACATCAACACAAGATTTGAGAGAAACAAACTAGTAAAAAACAAAAATACTTAACAATTGAGACGCTGAACATAAATAAAAATCAGTTCCTAAGCATACTCAGTAAGAAACTATAAAAATAGAAATACTTGAGGAATAGGGTATAGATGAACTCACAGAAAACATAACAAGCAGCATACAAGTAGCATCCAAAATAATTTTAGCAAAACAAAACAAAAGAGTTGGCAAATTGAGCTCACATCAAAAAAACTGTTAAAAGAAAAAAGAAACACCAACAGAAAATTAGAAACCTATAAAAAACTAAACAAAGATATAAATAGGAACATACGAAAAGACATAAGAAACCACAGGACAAAATTTACTGATACCATTAAAGATAACAAAAATATGAAAACTCTAAGATCACAATTTTCCTTAAGAAGAACAAAATAAACAAAATTAAAAAAAAAAACAGTCTAGGTAGCACTGTTAGTAACAGAGAAGAAATCAAAATGGTAATTTAAGACTTTTACAAAACTTTATATCAAGAATCGGAAATCTAAAATACAGGGTCAATTTTTTTTTTTAAATAATCCGCCAATAACTAAAGCTAGCACTACACAAAAATTGGATAACAAGCAAAATGTTAAAAATGGAAGGTACAAACTTACAAGAAAATATAAGAATTTTGCTTTAAAAATGTTAAATAGAAGGGGTAATACTAAGTAAATAGCAAAGCGCAGAAGTCATTATTCTACACAAAAAAGAAAACAAAAACAACAGCATTAAAAATTGCCGTCCTATAAGTTTATTATTACATTTATATAAACTCTTTTCAAAAATAATAATAAATAGACTAGAACTAAACTGGACTTCCACCAACTAGTCGAGCAGACTAGGTTTCAAAATAAATTCAGTACCACCAATCACTTGCAGACACTAAGGACCTTCATAGAAAAAAGCAATAAATATAATATACCATTACTCATTGCTTTTGTCGACTACCCAAAATCATTCGACTTTTTAGAAAAGTGGGTAATCTTGAAAGCCTTCAACAACGCAAAAATTGATTTCAGGTACTCAATCCTCATTAAGTATGTTAACAAAAGTGCATCTATACACGTTAAAACTGATAAAGATACCAAGACGGAGCAAATACCAATAGGAAAAAGTGTACGCTAAGGGAAACTGTTTACAGCCGCTTTAGAAAAGGTGTTTAAGAGCATAATTTGGGAAGAAACAGGATACATCTATCTAGGCCATAAAATCCAGGCAGACAAAGAAAACTAAATTACCAAAATTGCGAGGAAGATAGGTCAATGCTGGGCGGCGTTTGAGAAACTGGGATTCATACTCAAACTACGCAATTTTTTTATCAACCTAAAAAGGAAAGTTTTTGAGACGTGTATCTTACTAGTGCTTCCGTACGGCTTTAAAACCATAGCAATAACAAGCAAAACAGCTAATACACTACTAACTACCCAACATATAACGTAGAGAGCCATGTTGGAAATTAGCATCAAAGACCAAATCAAAAACAAGAAAATCCAAAAAAGAAGCCAAGTAACCAACGTTTTAAAGAGAATACCACAACTAAACTAGAGATGAGCTGGCCTTGTAGCAAAACAGGACAAAACCAGATGGACAAATAGATTAGAGCGATGGCACTCAAAGGGCCCAAAAAGAAGCGTGGAAAGACCCCCGAGAAGGTAAAGAGACAAGATCCAGGAGGTTGCAGAAAAGACCTAGTTACAAACTGCACAAGACAAGGAGACTTGGAATTTTTTTAAAAAGGTTTACTTACAAGAGTGGATAATTAAGAGCTAAAAAAAAAGAAGAAGAACTTGAAGAAGGCTGAGGTTTAACTAAACTGCAGTCACTGTGTGATAAAATAAATTGTGATATAAAACATAGTAATTGTTTTATTTAATTTAATATTCTTTGAGGCCAAATTATTTTATCAATGGCAGGTCTTTGTTTTGTCAGTTTAGGATTGTGGTGTTGTGTTATGGCGTCGGTTAAATTGGGAAGGGATTGATTCTCTAAGTAGTTTATGTTTGTTGTTAGTAGTAGCAGTGCGGCAAGTGCTTCTTGGAATCCAAACTGATATCAACTAATATTTTTCTTACACGTATTGTATATCTCTATGTGTATATATATTAAAAAAATTTTTTGAAGTTTTTTCATTTTACTTTTTTTTATTGAATTCGTCACATTAGACTTTTTAAGTATTGGTATCAATAACATGTGAAGCCAGTCTCTTGGTATTTACTTTGTTTTGTAGATAATGTTGAATAATCTTACCAGTGACTTCTTGTTTTTTTTTTTGTTAAGCAGTATTAAGATTTCTAAGAACAATTTTTTTGAGCTTTTTGCTTTATCACTTTTGCATAATTTGATGCTTGTATGACAAATTTTAAAGATTGTTTTTTTAGCCAATAATTAGTTTGTTGTTAATACCCATAAGTTTTGTTATGATTTGAGATTTTAGTATCTTGTAATTTTGTTTACTGATTTGTGGATATTAAACTAAAGGGTTTTCCATTAAAAAGTGTCATTTTAAAGTTTGCGCTATTTTTGTACTTGTAAAGATATTTATGTTATTTTTTGACAGTTAAAAAGTAAACACTGTCTCATTTACTGAAATGGTACATTATACGCTTCAACAAAAAATAGAAATAGTGATAATTTATTACAGATATGGTAAAAATTTAGCGGGGACGGTTTATAGAGTTTGCGGTGTTGTAAGTCGGAATGAATTACAGTTATAAACAGAAATTGTGAAGATAATTAAATATATAATAAAAAAATTGATACATTTGACATTTAGGTTTAGTCACCAGTCTATAGTTGTTGTGTTAGATCAGACAAAAACATTGCTGCTGTTGCTGAAAGTGTCGCAGAAAACCCACGTTTGTCGATTCTACAGCAGTTACACATTAAACAAACCAGTTTACATTGCATTTTGCATAAAGATTTACACTTCCAGTGCAGCTAGCTTTAGAAGTAAAGCCGGGATACCACAAACAACAGAAAATATTTCTCAGTTTCTCAGTAAAATTATCTTGAGCGACAAGGCTCATTTCCATTTAAGTGGCTTAGTGAATAAACGGGCTTCAAAAACCTTAGTTTAATTGTTGAAAAGCCACTTTATCTAGAACGAGTTACAGTTTGGTGCGGTTTTTAGGCCGGTGGTGTGATAGGGTCATATTTTTTTGAGAATAATGAAGGTTAAACTCTGACAGTCAATGCGCAGTGTTACCGTACGATGCTTACAAACTTTTTGTGGCTAATATTGGACAAGATTGAGGTAGGTAATGTTTATTTTAGCAGAACGAGGCTACGTGCCACATAACTGAAAAAACAATAACACTATTGCGTCAGCCAGACGTGATGTTTTGCTAAGAAAAGTCATCAACCGGCCAGCCTAGGTTGTGTGACTTAACACCGCTAGACTTTTTTCTGTGGGGCTACGTTAAAAGCAAAGTTTACGCTAATTATCTCACAACAATCGAAGAACTCAAGGATAATATTTGGACTGTTATTTGCAAAATAGGCAACCAATGTGAATGATGCAGCATAAAAGAATGAAAATTTGTAGCCACAGCCCAGAAAATTTGACGCCTGTGTTTTTGGATTTTAACTTGTGAGGCTAAAACAAATTGAAAATTAAAAATGCACAATTTTTCTTTTGTCATTTGTTGCAAAGTTATTAATAAAAAACAAAAAATTAACATTTTTACTTTAAACTTTATTAAAAACTAATAATATAAAAAAAACATTGTTTACACTAAATAATGTGTTCAAATAAACCGCTTCTTACTTTAAGGCAAACATTTATACGATTTATTATGGAAACACGAAGTCTCTGTAGCAGCTACAGCTGCGTAAATACGAGCTACTACATTCAGCATTTAGAACAGACTTACGGTAAACTTGTTTTTTTCAAAATGCTCCAAAGAAAAAAATCTAACGGATTCAGATCCGGGGATCTAGGAGACCATGGTATTGGCTTACCTCTTTCAATTCATTTTTCTGGAACTTTTTTATTCAAGGTATTTCTCACTTGTATTCCATAATACGCCGGTGCACCATCATGTTGAATTTTTTTTTATTACTGTACTCCGTTTAAGTCCGACTAGTCCATTTTGTCCTCTTGGATCGCTCGTTACTACTACTACCAAGCATCGTTTTTGAGCTAAATTAAACAATTACTAATATAATATATGCAACTCCTAGCAACAGGTTGTTATGATAGAATTCTCATAATTACATTAATACATAGAACTCCATAATACCAGTCACCAAATTAACACAACCCCAAAGTATGTTTATAGTTATTTCTTACTAGTGAAATATGCCTCGCATACAATTTCAAGGCCTTACTCTCTAGTGTAAGCTTGACAATCTTTTGCAATTATTGTGCAACACCAAAGGTTCAAATAATCTTAGAGTACAAAGTCTTATTTAATAGATCTTTTAGACTTTTTTATTGTAACCTATAAGAAACTTCTAAATCTTTTGTTAGGCTCAGTTCTCTTACTATTTAAAACTTGATTAAAGATGAAAAAAAATATTTTTTTTTAGACTATTGTTGCGCAATTGTTTAGTGGAAAGACTATTGCGTAGGCAGTAACAGCAAATCAAAAAACTATTTGTTTAGTAAACTTTCTAAGTAATATGGTACGGATTCTACTTTAAACAAACGAAAATGTATAAAAAAGAACAAACTTAGAAAATGGGTGGAAACCTTAGTACTTTAATATTTGTCTAGCATGTGCCTTGGTGTAAAGCGGCAGATTAGAAAGTAAATAAGCTGAGGCATTTTTAAATCATTCTTAAGTTGCTGTTAAGGCTTAGTGGTGTTGTTTAGGGGGTAGATCGTTGATGCTAAAACTTTCGTAGCAGTAATTTTTTTGTAAAACGACTAAACGTCAGCACATTTTAAAACTTTGTTGGAAAACTTGCAGTTGTAAATTTTGCAGTAAAGAAAACTTATAAAATGCAAGATCGCACTTTATAACAAAGTTGCTTTTTGTATTTTTTATCCTATTACTGTGGGCCGTCCTGCAAAACTAAAGAAGACGCAGCGGAACGTTTTTTTACAAATTAAACTTGCACACAATTACTATATATTCTGTGCAATTAGCAAATATAAAATCTTTTTTTAGCGGAAAACCAACCGGTTCAAATAATTATTACATATTTACATAGTACACCTTAATTATAGTCACCCAATTAGCTTTAAGGTATATTCTAATACTAGTGTGTTTGTAACTGTTCCTTACTAGTACAACGTGCTCTGCATACAATTTTAACGCCAAACCGGCTAGTGTAAGTCTGACCATCTTTTGCAGTTAAGGAGCAACTACAAAAGCTCAATTCTTAGTACACAAAACATGCTCTCAACGGCTGTTACGTTTAAACGTAAAACCTTAATGCCAAATGTTAGCACACAACACTAAAGCATTAAATGCATATCAATCTTTAACCTTAACTCTTGCAGCATATCTAGCATGCTACATTTGACCTTAATGACCCTAAAACTAATGTACTCTGTTTGAAACCGGATGGTGGATGCGTAGTTTTTTTTAAAGGTTGTTTTTTGAGTGCAAATTTTGCGCTTATATAAGTATTTTCTTTTACTTAATTGGGTTTTCTACAATTTTGTTTAATTGGGGTGGACGGTAGAAAAGTTTAAGTTTAAGTTTAAGTTTTTGTGTTATTTTGTTTGGAGTTTTTAGTTTCTTGATCAAATTAAAATAGATGCTTATCTTTTGTTAGATAAAACGTAAATATAACTCTGTTTGCGTTTTTGCTATACAAAAGAGTCGAGTTGTGCTCAATTTGTTTTTAAGTGTTTGGCAGTAAATATCTGTTTTGTGATGTACGGGATAGTGCCTCTGTAAATTTCTATTCTTCTATTTGGTTTGGTTTTTGTTGAAAATTTAGTTTTTTATTGATTTCAAAAAGTTTGTTTGTCACATTTGCTTGGTTTTTTGCTTGGTAGCTGTTGTTTGTGACATTTTTTTAATAAAACAAAAAAAAATTAAAGGTTTTTGTTTAGTTTTTTGCAACTGTTCAAAAGTATTTTTGCTGTTTTTAATTCTTATTTATGATTGTTTAAGTAATGTTGACTGTATGATCAGATTTGTTTAATTTTTGTTTTTGCAACAGTGGAATATTGTTGCTGATAAAGTATTGTGGTTTTAGTTATTTTGTTTTATTTTTTTAAGTACGATTAGAGCGTTATTACAAATCTAACAAATGCTCTGCTCAATACAAGTAATACCTAATTTGTGATAAAAGCATAATACATTTTTTTATTAATTCAATGACTAATTTTTTTAGTATAATAAACGGTAGACTAATTAATTTATTCATTTTTATTATTATTTATTCACAATAATTTATTAGTGCTAACGACCTTTTATCTCATTTGTAATAAATAAAGATAATACAATATTAAGTAATCAACAATATTTTGTATCTTATATTGAAACAATATTATTACTCACGTATAGGTAATTAACATAATAGTCTTACAAACTATATAAAACATTCAGTCTAATAAGTCGTGAAGCAACATAATGTTTCCTTCGTTAACAGATAATTTAAAAATAGTCTTTAACTTGGCTAACTATATAGGACTTTTACAATTTTACAAACATAATCCTAAATGGATACATTTTTATAAATACTTTGTTATCATAATTGCAACAACATTATCAGTTTACCTCATATATACATCACATGTATTATTAAATACAGAATTTACATTTGTAGCACATATGGGGAACGATTCTACTGTAATAATATTGGCAGTTATGAATTTAATTTTTATAATGGGATTTAAGAATACAAAATTACATTTATTGATGCAAAAATTTGAACGGTTTGATAGAAATGTTAACGAATTTGATTTAAACGAAAAAAATAGAATTGATAATCAGTTTTTAACAATATTTATAACAATGAATTTGATATTAGTGTTTGATTTTATGAGATGGAATAAATTTAAACAAACTCATAAGATTTATTTTGGTCAATTATTGCTTATTGATTATTCTGTTATCATATATTATTTAGAATATTATATATTAAAATCTATTAAGTATAGATATAAAATTTTAAATGATTTGATTTTAAATCTTAATAGTAATAGTAATGTTAATGTTCATATTTATGGTGGTGAAATTTTGGGTGATTTAGTCAATATTTTTAATAACATATTTGGTTTTCATATATTTTTAATTATATTGTTTGGAGTTTTAAATATATTGACTATGTTACATTATGTTATTGTGGATACACGTATTTTTGAGTTAAGTGATTGGTTACGCATTGCTATGTGGAATCTTGTATCAACTGTAAGTAAACTTTTTTTTATCAAATATTTATTTTTTTAATGTAAAAGTTTTTTTTTTTAAACCTTTTATTGTTTGCAGAATATCTTATTTATTATTTTATGCATAGATTTAAGTAATTTTTTTATTTAAAAAACTATTTTTTAATTCTATTTACTACATTCAATAACAAATTCATAACAACCATTTTTTTCAAATTATATAAACAATGTTTAATAAACTAAGTGCATAATTACAAAAACATCTAGATACAATCTAGAAAATTATATTCAAGTTCAGTGTACTTTAATCAACTAAAACAATATGTCAATTATGGAAACAAATTTGAACATAGTGCTAACATGTGCAATCTATACAGGATTAATAACATCTTACAATACTAAACATCAATGTTTTAACATCAATCAATATTCATTTGCAATACCATTAGTACTAATTATACTAATTATACACTATGCTTATCTTTTATCACTAATTAATTACAGACTATTTGTTAAAATGGGGGATTGTACGGTAATGTTATGTTTACTAATAATAAATCTAAGATTTAGTACGGGTTATATAAATTCCAGTTTGGGAATGTTATTTAATTATTTTCACCAATTTGATACAAAACTTAACTTGTTAATACCAAATCAAAAGAAATTAGTAAATTATCAATTTATAACGTTTATTACAGTTATGCTTTTATTATTAATTGGTGAATACTTTAATTGGTCCAAATTGACACCATCTAAAATATATATAATTATTGGTAATATTTTTTTCTTATATGAAATAGTTTTATATTATCTACTTTGTTATATTATATATTAAATTCTATTAAGTTTAGATATGTTGTATTGAATAACTTGCTTTGTAGTTACGAAATATTGACGGATAGAAAAATTAATTTATTAGTTGAAGCTAATTATATTCTATCTAACTTGTCGGCTACGTTTAATGATATTTTTGGTTTTCAAATATTGTTAATTGTATTAATTAGTTTTGCAAATGTATTGGTTTTGATTCAAACAATTGTTGATCAAAAGGATGAAGATGTTTTAATTTTATCGTGGTTAAGTGTTGTATTATGGGATGGATTTGCAATTGTAAGTATAGTAATAAACATTTGTGGTATAATATAAACTAAAATTTATTATTTTGCTTCTTCAATAAAAGCCACAAAATGCAACCTGTATCGTTCGTA
This sequence comes from Tachinus rufipes, assembly GCA_963932245.1. Lineage (NCBI taxonomy): Eukaryota > Metazoa > Arthropoda > Insecta > Coleoptera > Staphylinidae > Tachinus > Tachinus rufipes. The sequence continues at coordinate 14,970,283 of OZ010744.1, forward strand.
GTTCCATTAAGTTTTTTAGATATACGATTTTAACCCTTACAATCTGTTTTTGATTTTTTTTAGAAAGTAACACAAAGTTGTCTTATAGAAGATTTTATTAATCAATTATTTTTATCAAAAAGCTTGCATCAATTTAATTGGTATGCGTTTTCCAGTCGCATTGGCAACTCAATTTGCGGTTGCGAGTAGATTCCAAAATTTTATTTAACAGTTTTTGTATTACCAACCAGGCCTTGCAGCAAGAAAGTTTTGTGGGAGGTCAAACCCGCAACTAAGCTCGGTTTGACGCCAAAGCGTTTTTGCTTGCCCAATTCCAAACCCAAAGACTAAGTAAATGGCAGCATTGAAATAAGCTGTTGAATATTTGTAATGACGTTAGTATATTTTTGTATTTCTATGTTAAGTTGTACAATGGTAATGTAGTTGACGGCTCAGGATGTGTTTCCTGGCTTGATTTTTTTTGTGTGTAAGCAAAACATTTTCAGTTTATTGATTTAAAACTTGTTTTCTTATTTTTCTAAAACGTTATATCTTACTCGTACTCGGGTTTGTAGTTATGTTTTATCTAAGCTTTTATTAATGTTGTTGTTAAGACAGAATGACAGTTTTCTAGTAGTGCGGTAGATGATAACTAAAGAATAATTAGTTAAAAACAATTTGGCGCTGCGTACTTGTACTTTGTTTATAATTGATAAAAAAAATCATTTTGGCTGAAACCTGAAGAAGTTTTATTGCATAGATGTTAAACAACGGTTGTGGAAAATTAGCGAAAATGGCTCTGACATGATTATTTTTTAGACTTAATTTTGATGTTGGTGTAAAGACTCAGAGCAAGACAGGATTTTTTTTTAAGTAATTTTTGTTTTATATTAAACTCCAATTCTTTGTTTTATCAAAATTTTCTTTATATGCTGCGGTGTTAAGATTATAGTGTTAGAGGTTAGGTAACGTTTGGAAAACGTTGCTTTTTTTGGGGGTAGTTGCAGCAATCTATTTTTTAAGAAGTCTTTGAGACAAAAGACTTTTGGTTACATTAGTTACTAAATTTAGTGGCTTTGGGATATTTTTTTATTAGTGGTAAAAGTTGGTCTTTGGCCGGTCTTGCCCAAACCATATATATATATATATTTGGCAGGTATCACGCTTTTAGGAGTGGTTTTAAAGTTGACGTTTTTGTTGAGGTTTATTCAGCTTTGTTGTCATTACTTTAATTATTTGGAGTTTTTGGTTTTTATTATTTACTGCTTTTTAAATTTTGTTTGACTGCTGGTACAGTTTAGTTAGCTTTCAGGTACGAGTTGCAATATTTTTCAATAACTTTTTTTTCTTTATTTTGTCAATTCTTAATTGTTGTTTGAGCAATCTGAATCTGTTTAAGTTAAGATCAAAATTATTTTTTGTTTTTTTCTGTCACTATTGGTTTCACGTGAGTTTGTATTGAGTGACATTATTAAAAAAAAAATTTATTGTTTTGGTAATTCTTAAAAAAACAAATGTTAAAAGACTAGACTGTTGCTGAAATCACGTGATTAGATTGGCTTAGTTAAAATCAAGAAGTTCTGTTTTACTGATTTTTACTAAAACAGTCTTTTTTTTACTTCTTTATTAGTCGGTGTTATCCGAACATTTTCTGAAACCTGTTTTTTTATTTGGAACTGGTTTTATGCAAACGGAATGTGATATAAAGTAATTTTCTAATTCTAAAAAAGTACAATTGTTTCAACTCTGCTTGGTTAAAAACAAAAAAAAAATCTCTTGAAAAGAAAAAGTTTCTTGAATTATTGTGATTTTTTTAAGTTTTGCTTAAAACGTTGTTTGTTTTGTTTTTTGAGGTTTCAAAGCATTTCTCCAAAATTTTGATGCTTTTTCTTCCAAATGTTTTCTGGATTTCAGCCGTTATGTGCTAGCGTTTTTTACATTTTATAGCGGTATTCTGAACAAATGTTGTTAACAGCTATAAATTTAACATCCATGTAACTAACATGCGATGTTAAGGTAAATTGAACAGCGCTGATAAAAACGGGAATCTGAACAACGCGATGTTAATTAGTTTGTTACAGCGCCACATTTACAGCGCGGCTAACTTCATTCATCTGTCTATCTTTCAAACAAAATGTTGTTTTTAGGTTAGCGCCTTAAATTTTTTTAAAATAATGTGTGTTCTATTCAACAATACATCGTTTAAACAGTAAGTATAGTATTTAATAAATTTATTTATATATTAGTACATGATTCAATTAAGAACGAAATGTATAAATGGCCATTATGCTTATAAAATAAAATTTCTTTTTAGACAACTCAAAAAACGCAAAAAGAAAACGTCGGATAAGCAATATGAACTGTATTTAGAAGAGATGGAAGATGATTATGTATTCCGCAGTGGTACAATAAATTCCACTTTCGGAGAAAATTATCTTGCAAATAAGTGGAACTTGCGACAAGTTAAATTGTATCGGCAATCGATCACAATTGTTGCTTGAAGAGTGGAAGAGGATATGTATTGTTAGAATACATAATCTGTATAATGTATTACTTGCAAATTTTTGTAGCGGTTTAAGGACTGAAAAAATTCTAATCGTTTAAAATTCCGGAAAATTTAAGAGAGTAGGAATGCAACCGGGGTAGGACCACAGAGCTCTTTAAAACTGGCAGCTATAGAAAAACGAGGATTGTCGGTATGGGGACGGGTTACAGTTACAGGGCTTGTTGGTATTGAGAAAGGGGGGTTACCACAAGCAACTGAAGAAATGCTTGCAAATGCTACAGACTCGGTTCCATATATCGAATATAAAATATTGGATGCAGAAATTGAGCAAAAAGTAGAAGAAACAGAAAATGAAGTTTTCTTTACAGATGTTTATACATCTAAAAATGTGTCCGGTACGAAGAAAAAATGTAGTAGAAGAACAAGACCATCGCCGTTAAACGAGGTGGCTACTAAATTGTTAGACTCGTGCAACTAATAAACAAATCTGTGGTATTGGCTAGGAAATGGAATATACAAAATTTCTAATTGAAAAACAAAAACTAAATTTTGAAATTGCAAAATATAAATTTGAAAAACCAACTTTTTGTATGGATAAAAATAATCAATAAATTTTAATAGTTTAGTTGATCTTGTGCATATATTTTATTATATAGGTTTTGTAGGTGTATTAAAATACTTTTATATGCTGTATAGTTGTTTATTGTACAGACCGGTTTCGGCTGTTATATAATTTTAACATTTTACAATTATAATATTGTGTTTTTATTTATTTTTATAAAACATTTAATAATTTACGTTAAATTATTTATTATGTAATTTCTTCTTGCTGCTCTGCCCCACTCCAGCAAATTATTATGATCTAAATTATCTGAAATCTGAAATAGATAAAATTCCTTACTAATATTAGCTATATCGCCTTTTTCAAATTGATCAACGTAATAATTTATAAGCAATCTATTGTTTATTGCAATGTTATGCAAAATGCAACATGTATTTATAATGCTTGCAGCTTTCAAAGGATGATATCGAAGTATTTGTTATTTTGATCAGCACCGAAATCTTGCTTATAAAACACCATTTGTCCGATCTATTACATTTCTTGCACTTCTTAATTTTATGTTAAATTTAGCTTTTGGAGTTCCTTCATTTACATTGGCAAAAGGTGTCAAAAGCCATGGTTCTAATAGATAGCCACTATCACCTGAAATAAAAATTTATAATTTTTCAAATATAAATATGTATTCAATAAACTAACCTATTAAAAATGAATTTCATTTTAATTTTGATGTTCATTCCGTACATAATTCCAAATGTTTGACATTTGCCATATAGCCAAATCATTAACAGATCCTGGAAATCGAGCATTGACGGCTAGAATTCGACAATCTGAATCTGAAATCTTAATATATTGCAAATTATATTTTACTTGATTAAATTATTAGTGTTTAATACTCACTAGCATAACATTTATAGAATATTTTCTTTTTCTGTTTATAAACACAAACGAAGGATTATTTAAATCACTCACTGGTGGTGCAATAATTTCAACTTGAGTGTTATCAATTGATCCAATAATTCCAGGTATTCTATACTTGTTGTTAAATCTACCAATAAATAATAATTTTAACTAATTCAAATAATATTTGTTATATTTACTGACCCTCTTTTTACATCATTTTTTCTTTGTAATGTTGTAGGATATTGAATCTTGTCAGCCATACAATATGTTACTATTAATTCGCAGACTTTAGTTATGGCTCTACTGGCAGCACTTTAACTGAGATTGCTCCAGGATGAATTTCCTATGGGCACCTGTAATAACCTATGAACACAATATTAATTAATGTATTTTATTTTAATAGGTAAATATTGTTATTACTTTTAACCCAAATGGAATAGCATTGAAATTTCTTAGAATTTGGTTATAGGGCATCAATTTATCAATTATTTCTTTGACAATATCTTTGCTTAGTCTATAAAAACTTACAAAAATATTATCAGAGACGTCAAAAGAATTTTGGAAATTTTGTAACATCCTTCGTTTTATCTAAGTTGTTCAGATCATTTATCAATTAGTTTTGCATCTACTTTTGTCACAGTTAAAAAAAAACTAATGAACGCAATAATTACAAAACTATTACAGACGAAGGATTTTTAATATTGTACAACATAATGGATACTGTAGAGTTTTGTTGCCAATCACAATTTAACCATAGATTCAAAATTTGACAAATATATAAATACTGTGCTATGCTTGAGGCTATTCCAGAGAAAACTAAGATATTAAATAAAACGATCATAGTAAATTGTTTCTCATACGATCTATTCCAAATGAGACAAAAAATATAAGATCTAAATAATTTAAATAAGCATGTTCATTCTGATCTTATAGCTACTCAATTAAAACTACTCAGAAAAGACAATCAAGTTGCAATACGGTTTGCCAAAAAAAAGCACATGATGATTTTATCTATAAATTTAATAATCCTCAAAGGGCTATGTGACAGGTAATCAAATCGCAAAGCAGTAGCCAGCAGTAGTTCAAGCACTGCGGTATATAAAAAAAACGGAACTTCTACTATACTATATAATTTCCAAATCATCCAAAATGACAGACACAAATGAAAACACGGCCCTCAGTCCGGGGCACCTCTCAAATGAGGAGAGGGTGCTAAGAATCCCCCCGACGTTTACCAAAAAACATGATACAAACAAATCAAAATTTCAAATATACAACAAAAATATGCGCATAGCCACCTGGAATATAAGAAGCCTTTTCATGGCCGGAAAGCTATCAAACGTCGAAGCTGAAATGAGCAGACTATATGTCGATATTCTCGGTCTAAGTGAGGTCAGATGGCCCGGTAAAGGACATCAAAAAACGGAACACGGCTTTATTTACTACTCGGGTGGATCCGATATTAGGCATCAATATGGCGTGGCAATAATGGTTAAGGCAGACGTTGCGCGGTCGGTTATAGATTTCGTACCGCTAACTGACAGGGTCATGATGCTCAGACTGCAAACCTCTCATAGAATAATGAATATAATACAGACATACGCTCTAACAAGTGACAAATCTGATGAGGAAGTTGAAGATTTCTACAACAACATTGAAGAACTCATACAGGCTACGAAGAAAGGCGAAATCACATTCATAATGGGTGATTTCAACGCCAAAGTGGGTGTCGGCTCCGAAAATGAGTCGGTAGGAGCGTATGGCTTGGGAGAACGAAACAGCAGGGGGGACCGGTTGGTACAATTCTGCACTGAATCTAACATGGCTATCACAAATACTTTCTTTAAACAACACCCTAGAAGATTGTACACGTGGGTATCCCTAGCCGACACAAAGGAGAGGATTATGAGAAATCAGATTGACTTCGTACTGGCGAGCCACGACTTTAAAAAATACATTAGATCTGTAAAAACGTACCCGGGCGCGGATGTCAATTCCGATCACAACCCAGTCGTTGCCGATTTTAGAATGTCACGCTTCAAAACAGTAAGAAAGGACAAACCACGAAAAAGAGTAGACGTACAGGAACTGCTTGATACTGATTGTAAAATCCTTGTAAGCGAAGCCCTAGAGGAGAGACTAAAAAACATAGAATGCCCGCAACCAACAGAGGTGGAAACAACATGGAACACAATTGAAACAACACTGATTGACATACAGGAAAACCAGATAGGGTTCACTGAAAATAACAAGAAGCAAGAGTGGATAACTGAGGAAATTCTGGAATTAATGACAAAAAGAAGATTGTATAAGGCAAAAGATACGACAAAATACAAAGAGATGAACAGATTAATACGGAGAAAAATAAGGGAAGCTAAGGAACAGTGGTTGGGAGAAAAATGTGCCGAAATAGAACATCTTCAGGCAAAGTATGATACTTTTAACCTGCACAAAAAGATTAAAGAACTAGGAGACAAAAGTAGAAGACACCAGGCTGCAGTATTAAGAAGCCCGGACAACAAAATAATATTGGGAATAGAAGAGAAACTTAAAAGGTGGTCTCAATATGTAAAAAAAAATATTTCACGATGATAGACCAATACCGCCGGTGCTGACGAATTGGGACCCAAAATAACCAGAGAGGAAGTCATACATGCAATAAAGGTACAGAAAAACAGAAAAGCCACAGGCCCTGATAACATCTTTGCTGAGGTCCTCAAAATATTGGCAAAACAGGAAGGACACGGTTTAAAACTACTGACATCACTATTTAACGCATTCTACACTTCTGGCAAAATCCCTTCGAGCTGGCTGAAATCCACCTTTATCACCCTTCCTAAAAAAAATAATTCGTTCCAATGTGATGACTACAGAATGATAAGCTTAATGTCACACGTATTAAAAGTATTTCTACGTATAATCCACACAAGAATTTACCGTAAGTGTGAGAATCAGGCGGGCCAAACACATTTCGGGTTTCGCAACGGAGTTGGTACACGTGAAGCATTGTTCTCCCTGAATGTCTTGGCCCAACGATGTCGAGATATGAATTGCGACCTGTACGCATGCTTTATCGACTACCGAAAGGCATTCGATTGTGTTCAACATGAGAAAATGATAAACATACTGAAATCAACAGGCGTAGATAGAAGAGACATACAGATTATCACGGAACTGTATTGGAATCAAACGGCTCAGGTATCAGTGGATCATGCGATTACAGATGCCATACAAATAAAGAAAGGTGTTCGGCAGGGATGCGTACTATCGCCGCTTCTATTCAATTTGTATTCAGAAGTAATATTCACCGAAGCATTTAATGAAACTTCAGGCGGAATCACTGTAAATGGACGAATAATAAACAACTTGAAGTACGCCGACGACACGGTCATCATTGCAAATACCCAACCTGAACTCCAGAAAATGATAGATAGCGTGGTACAGTACAGTGAAAGGGCAGGGCTGTTTGTAAATATACAGAAGACAAAAACCATGATCTTTACAAAAAGACCAACAAACGTTTCCGTAACCATCAACGGGGTCTTCATACAGCAGTTTGCTAACTTCAAATATCTCGGCGCCCTAGTCAACCAACACTGAGACATGACTAAAGATATAAAGTCGAGAATTGAACAAGCTTGCAGAACATTTATAACCATGCGAAATTTCTTTATAAGATCTGACCTAAGCTTGGAAATAAAGGTTCGCATGTTAAGATGCTACGTGTTTCCAGTGCTTTTGTACGGGTGCGAAAGCTGGACTCTAAACCCCGCTATGGATAAAAAGATCGAAGCCTTTGAAATGTACTTGTACAGGCGTATACTGCGAATATCTTGGGTACAAAGAGTGACTAACGCTGATGTACTTATCCGTATGAAAAAGACAAAAGAACTTCTTTACACCATGATGAGAAGAAAGGCCGAATACCTGGGGCACATCATGAGAGGGAAGCGCAACGAACTTTTACGACTTATAATTGAGGGGAAGAAACAGGGAAAAATGTCGGTTGGAAGACGACAGAACTCATGGCTTAAAGCTGGTTCAACTGTACGACCACTGATGTCTTCCGAGCAGCCGTGTCAAAAACCATAATGGTCAATTGGATCGCCAACCTTTGAAAGGAGACGGCGTGAGAAGAAGAAGCTCCGACTATTTCCAATAACTTGTCTGCAAGTGCTATCAGTTTTATAAGTTACGCCAGCAAATTACCGCAACCTTCAAATCAATTTAACTTTAGAGAAGTTACCTTTATTGAACTACGTGATATCATATCAAATCTAAAAAATTCTAGTTGCATGGATTGTTACAATATTAAATCAATTTTAAATATTATTTTGATTCCTCTAACAAATCTTATTAATGAATCAATTATGTCAAATCAATTTCCAAGTGTTTTAAAACTGGCAAAAGTTATTTCAGTATTCATAAATGGTAAAATTGTTTGTAGTAATTTTAGACCTAATTCAATTGTACCTATAGTAGGGAAAATATTTGAATAATGTTTAGCGTTACAACTAACGCAACATTTGGAAGTAAATAATGTTTTATGTGAAAATATGGTTTTTGCCGTCATAGATCTACAGTAATTGCAATAAAACAGTTAGTTGATGAAATTTTAATGTGATTTGAGGTTGGTAGCCATATTTATGCTCTGTTTTGCGATTTGAGTAAAGCTTTTTAATGCAGATGATACAACTATTGTAAGATTTAATAAAGATATAGTTAAATTAAAATTAGATGTGTGTAATACACAGTCAATTATAATTGATTGGTTTTTATCAAACAAGTTAAATCTTAACTACAGTAAGGACTGAGCATCTAAATTTCTCACTAAAATAAATTAGCACCAACACTGAAGTAGTTAAGTTTTTAGGATTAATGCTAGATTATAGACTTATTTGGATAGCTCATACCACCTATGTAAGCTATAAAATCTCTAAGTATATTTATCAATTGAGAAAATTAAAAAATATTACTTCACAAAAACTATTGCTTACAATTTATTATGCCAATGTTTATTCAGTCGTAAAATAAGGTATACTAAACTGGGGTCATGCACCTATCTTAACAAATGTTTTTTAAGATACAGAAAAGAGCACTCAGAATTATAAATAGTCTAGAGTATAGATATGATTGTAAGCTCAGTTTTATTGCGTTGGGTATTTTAACGGTACCTTGTGTTTATATTTACGAATGTCTCTGTATATTAAGAATAATAGTAACCAATATACCACACAGTTCTTTGCATGATTATGCCACAAGGCAAAACAATCATATAAGGTTTGACTTTAAACGTCTGCTTAAAAGTAGAAAAACTAGCTACCTCCACATACCAAAACTCTAGAGTTTAATAAGTTTAAAATATCTATTAAAAATATGCTGGTAAGTAATGCCTTCTATACATTTGCAGATTTTTGCAGCATAATTTTGAAATAGTTGAATATTTTATGTATTGTTATATTAACTTATTAACGTATTATTATTGTTTTTGACGTGTGTAAATACTTTGTTTATAGAACACTAATAAATATTATTATTATTATTATTATTATTATTATTATTATTATTATTAACGTTTGGTAAACTTTTAGAACTATTTAAGTTCATAATAAAAATAAGTTTTTAAAGGTTCATAAAATTTATGATAATATTTAAAAACTTGTAAAGGAGTTTGAAAATATTTTGTTTTAAGCTTATATTTGTAAATTGAAAATCATTTTACAGTATTTTGTATGCTAAATAACATTATTAAAAAACAATACAATATTAATAACTTTTTTTGTGTTAGTGACTGCTTGAACTTAACAAAGCATTCTTTAAATTAAATTAAAGGTCTCATTATAGTTGATTATATTTTACTTTTTCAATAACAACTCTTTCAGATATTGAGCAGTATTTGGAACTGTTGTATGTCTTTGGATACGTTGTTCAATTTTATTTTAGCTATGTCTTTCATTTAGTAAAGGCCAAACAAACTGCCTTATTCAGATTCTTTTTAACAATTTTAGTTATGTAAAATCTAGCATAATCTAGCACTAAAATACCAAGCTTGCATATTATATAATTATAAATGGCATAACTTTTTTGAGAATTTCTGTACTGTATCTGTGAGCAGTAAAAGAGCTACTTTGTATAAAAACCAACTGGAGGCAAACATTTCAAACAGAAAATCTTGTATTTGAAATAAACAAAAAATACAAAAAAAAATTATTTGGAAAAGTAAAATAAAACCTTATGCCAAAAAGGTTTTTTTTTAACAAACAAAACAATATTACTCTATTAAGTTTTTAAAATGGTCATCATAAGCGCTGATGCAAGCTTGACAACGCACTAAAAAAGATAAACTGCTTCAAAATCTGTTGTGTTTTGAATATACAAATCTTTCTTGTAACTGCTCCACGTTGTTTATTGGTTCAAAATAAACCAATTGCTTTATATGTCCCTACACATAAAAGTCTAATAGATTTAGAACAAAAGATCTTGCAGGCCAGGTTTTACTGGATTTTTTTTACCAACCCACCTATCAATAAAATTGTAGTTGAGCCATCAAATTGCACATTGCCCAACATGAGGCGTTGCAATATCGTGCTGGACATTGTTATCCAGCAAATTTTCCATCTGATTTTTAAGAAATTCCGCGTATAAACTAGCATTTAAACAAGGTGGTAAAATTTGATTTGGCAGTAGCCAATTAAAAACCCCACACTTTGTGTTAACTGAATTTTTTTGTTGGTAAGCTTGCACCTTAACTGCGTACCGATTTCTAAATGACTATATATGCTCATTATGTATATTGTCAATACCATTTCTTGTGAACACAAATTTATTGCTCTACAATATTAAACTAAATAAACTAGAATCTTGTTGATGTCGTTCAAGAAACTATTGACAAAATGCAAGTTGTTGTGCTGCGTTGCCTTGTTGTAGGTGTTAAACTATTTGATAATGATTTGGGTGAAGAATTTTTCTACTTAAGGTTTTCCAGGCCAAGTTTTTAGGTAATTGTAAACGTGCAGAAAGTTGCCTAACAATAACCCTGGTTTACCAAGAACTACGTCAACTATTTTTTTTTGCCTCGGTGTGCTGTTGATATAAACCTCCACTACGGCGGTTTACATTTTCAATTTTACGAAGTTTGTTTGAAATTAAACAATATATGTATGTAAAGTATTATTTTTTTGCTTTCAGTTAGGAAACTCTAATACTTAAACTAATCTAAATATATTATATATTAACAGTTTTTTTTTTACATTATTCTTTATTCAGTCACAAATATTGTTTGTTTTTATTACAAAGAATAAATTGAAATACACAGCCCAATTGATACAATAAAATTCATATGAACGTTACTTTTCTCGATACGCTTGTTTACAAACAACTCTGAAACGCATAACAAAAACGGACGCGCACGCAACTTTAACCACTTTCATTATTTATAATGCGTCTCTGGCATTTTTTGTTTGTGTTGGAATCGATTTTGCAAACGTTTGGGAACACTAAAAAATGCAAAAAATTTCAGAGTTGCACTTTGTTCTAATATTATTTCATTCAACAATAGGTGTTTTTTTTGCCAAGTGAGTTAAGCCAAAATACTCACCATACCTCACATATTTGTTCTTATTTTTATAAAAATTTATTTGTTGTTGGTTACAATTTTAAACATTTTTAAATTATTTTCTAAAGTCTTTTTAATTTAATTTTTATCTTGTAATAGGTTGTCATGGGAAAAGGAAGGTGACATTTTTGCTTTGGGTTATTTTCAATTTTACAAATGGGTCTGTTTATTAATTAAGATAAAGTAAGATGATGTAAGAATAACTGAGAATAGTGGCAAAAAGAATGCATCGATTATAACCCAAAACTACTTAAATAAAACTTAATATCTGTTAGATTTGATTTTTTACTATTAATAAGTGGTAAATAGAGTACAGCTGCGTTAGCGTGTGGTATTCTAGAATTAGATCACACATCCGTGACTGCGTAAGTTTGTAGGAATATTTACTTCTTGCAAACACTTTTGCGTACACATCGGACCCTAAACACAAATGTATTTTAATATTCTTTTTTAGCTGTTTTCTTACATATAAAATTTAAACTTAATTATTATTTTAAAATTAGTTTTTACAAAACGGTTCTAAAATAAACCATCAATTTTTATATTTTCTATCAATCTTAATATAGATACGCAACTATTTTGATAAATACTACTTAACAGCTTATACTTACTGTAAACTTTAAACATTTTTTAAAGGGATTGTTATAGTTTGTTTCATATACAGGGTAATTCAAAGAAACCGGATGATTTTTAAACGCGCAGTACACATCAGGTATAAAAGTTAGGGAAACCGGTATAGTGTCAATCAACAATTTTTGTCCTGGCGCAGTGGAATGTGCAACATTGTGTGTTCGTGTACAATAATTATGTTAAAAGTGGAAAGTCTATTCAAACAAACTTAAGCACATTGCTATAGTTTTTTAAAACGCGTTTTACAACTAGATATAAAAATCCATCCGTATAAGATAGCAATTCTTAAAAAGTTAGGTGAACATGACTATCAACAACGTTAACAATTTGCAAAAAATACAAAATAAAGCACAGTTCCACTTAAACAGTTTAGTTAATAAACCAAACTGCCAATATTGGGCCAGGATAATCTACAAGTAATGTGGTGTAAGAAATATGGCGGCTCACACAACAAAAGCTGTTTTTTGTAAATATTTTTAAAATCAAATTATTTAACTTTTTGGCAATGTGCTTTTTTCATCTTGTTCTTCGGCTTGTAATTTTGTATTGTAAAATTTTCTAAAATCCTACGTCTATGAAGATAAACCTCAAATATTGATAAAGCAGACAGATGCCATTTGCCGTAAATTGCAAAGAATTGATCAGCAAAATTAAGCTTGAAAGTTGCATTCTAGAAAAAAAGATGTTATTTTTTGCACTTACTTAAACAAAATGGTATTCTGTAACAAAGATTTTAATGTTAATAAAAAAATCATGTAAAATTAATCTAGTACTAACTATTTTAAAACTATTCCTCTGCATCACCTTGTATTTTATGTGTAAGATGTTTAAGCTTATGTCATGAGACTTAGTTGCCCAATAAGAGGTATAACACCTTTTACAACTCTAAGAAAACTTAAAAAAAATCTTACATTTTGAGAGTTTTTACAAAATTTTCTAAAGATTATAAACGGTTTTGCAAGTATCTTCTGCAGTTAAAACAAAATATTGAAAATTTGAATATTTTAGCAATAATTAGCTTTTTTTGTTGTCACTTGTCTTGTTGTTTTGTTTGAAAGATAGCAATTTTGATAAATTTTTGTTTTTATAATAAGTTGTACAAAAAAAACCTTTTTTTTGTGCATTTTGGTGCTATTTTACATTGCCCCAGCAGTCTTACGACTTGTTTGTGGGCGGTTAATGGGACGTATGGCTTATTTAGTGACTTCTTAGTTACTCTGGTGGATAAAGAGCAAATTATTTTTTATTTTGGCGATATAAATAAATAATAACAAAAAAATAAGATTTACTTTATTTAGTTTAGCATTTTCTATAAGTTACTAATTTTAAGAAGCTACTTTTTCAGATTTTTTTAAATATAGTTTCAAGTTTAACGTTTAGTTCTTAGTTCTTCAAAATCTTTTTAGAAGTCCATAAACTTTCAACTATTTAAAATTAACTTTGTGTTGTCAACGTACTATTATTATGTGTTTTTGGGCGTAATTTGGTATTATTTTAAGTTTTCTGAAATACTGCTTGTTTTTATATTTTCTACACATTTTTATACATAATTTAATTTAGTTACAGTTTTTGTTTTAATATAATATTTTTATTTAAATTATTAAAATTTAGAAAGAAAGGAAAACGACAGTAGAAAAACAATACAACAGTGAAATAATAGGAAATATAGAAAATAAAAAGAAGGAAGAAAAAAACAAGGATAAAACACAAAGAGATTATTTTATAGGCAATACAGATACAGAAAAAAAAATGGCAGAAATGGAAGAACTAAAAAAAGAACACAGAAGAACTAAAAGAAGAGATTAGAAAGCTAAAGAAGAAACTGAAAGATAAAGAAGTGAGAGCAAGAAAAAATACAGAAGTTACATAAATTCAAAAACCTAGAAAACAAATCTAAAAATAAAGATAGACAGAGAAAAAGAAATAACATTATAATAACAGGCATAAAAACAAATGAGAATGAAGAACAAAAGGAAGTAGAGAACTTCTTGAAAAAAAAAATACAGATTGAAGTTAATATAAGGAAAGCTCACCTAATACACAAAGAAAAACAAATAATAAGAGTTGAAGCCGGAACATGGGAAACAAAACAACAAATAATGATAGCCAAAAGAAATCTGAAAGGGATCAGGATTTACATTGACAATGACCTAACACATGAAGAAAGATACAAAAAGAAATTCGAGACATAGCAAGAGAAGAAAAAGCAAATGCCAAGAAAGTAAGAATAGGATACCAAACATGATCAATTAATGGACAAGAATATAGATGGAATAAAGCGATAAAGGATCTAGAAGAAGTGAAAGCTCCAAAAAACTAACAAGAAAACATCTAAAAGAAAAGAAAAAAGGAAATGGTACAAGAAAGAAGATAATCACGACAGCGACTAACGAAAAGAAAAGGAACATGAACAGAAAAAATACAGAAAAGGAAAAAAATTTAGAAAAAAAAAATTGAAGAAAAAATAGAAACATGGAATATAAGAGGATACATGGGAAAAGAAGCAGAACTGGTGAAAGAAATAATAAACCAAAAAATAGAAATACTAAGAGTAACAGAAATAAAAAAAGAAAGGGCAAGGGATAGTAAGAATACATAGAGGATACTGGTTTATATTTACTGGAGTGGAGGAAAAGGAAAGAACAAAAGATGGAATAAGAATGATGATAGCTCAGAGAGGATAAAAGATACAATAAGAGAAAAACACATAAACGAAAGAATTATGACAGTAGAAATAAAACTGTTAGATAAAGAAACATGGACTATGATAGTAGCATATGGACCAAATGAAGACGCAAAGAAATAAGAAAAATACGGTTTTTATGCAAAACTACAACAATAAATTGACGAGGGAACAGAAAACATAATGATACTAGGAGATCTAAATGGGAGAGTAGAAAATCAAAACAACGGAATAGAAGAGACAATGGGAAAATAAGGAGAAGAAATGAAAAACAACAACGAAGAAAGAATTATACAACTATGCATAGAAAACAATCTAATAGTAACAAACACTAAATGCAAATACAGAGAAATCCACAAATACACAAGAACACAGCCAACCAGAAACGAGAAATCAATTATCGACTACTACCTAGTTAATAGAAACAACTGGAAAAAGATAAAGAATTTAAGAGTATCAAGACAGGCGGAAATAGGAAGCGACCACCATTTACTACAAATGGACATGAAATGGAAAGCAATAACTAAACCAGACAAAAGAAGAAAAAAAGTTATGATATAGATAAAAACATACAAATTAATAGAAGAACAAATACAAGCGGCATACTAAGAGATACTACATAACAAATTTAGAGAGAACGAAAAAAGAACGGACATAGAAGGAAAATGGAAAACTTTTAAACAAATCATTCTTGAAACTGCAAAAAAGAGCTGTGGAACAACAAAAATAGTAAACAAAGATATAAAAAAAAACAATTGGTGGACAGAGAAAGATAACTAGAAACCAAAAAAAATAAAAAATTATGAAAAATACAAAAAAAAGAGAAATGAAACAAAGATAAAATCATGGACAAAATTTGGAAAAGAATTGAATGAAAACTTTAACCGGAACAAAAAATTATTCTACGGAACGTTAAAATAGTTAAAACAAAAGAAAAAACACAATATGATGAACATAAAAGATATAAATGGTAAAATAATAACAGAAAAAGACAAGATAATGAAAAGATGAAGGGAATACTTCAAAGAACTAAATAAACAAGAAGTAGAAGAAAACAAATTAAGAAAGGATGAAAAGGTGATACAGGACAGAAGAACTGAAGAAATAAAAAAAATTAAAAAAGACGAAATAATAGAAGCAATTATGAAATTAAAGAACGGAAAGGCACCAGGAACAGATGAAATAACGTCGGAAATGATACAATACATTGGACAAGATTGAATTGCACAAATAACGAAACTACTAAATGACATGATCAGAAATGGAAAAACGCCAAGGGAATGGAATAAAGGAATAATCTTACCCATACATAAAAAAGGAGATAAACTACAGAGAAATCACACTAACAGAATAATAATAATAATAATAAAGCTTTATTTCAATTGCCAAAAAGGATATAAAACGTCATAATAAATTACAATAAAATTGTGATTAACACTAAGTACAATTAATTTACAAACATTTAAAAAAATATAAAAAACGTACACAGAAATGCTAATTGTAAACAAACATAAGTTTAACAAAAAAACATAAATGTTGTTAAAATTCACGAATATCATATAAACATTTTTCGACTAGATAGTTTTTTAATGTAGCCTTGAATACTTTTTGGTGTGATATTTCATTGATATTGTTTGGCAATTTGTTATAAAATATAATAGCATTGTAATGAGATGATTGTTCGTAATGAGAAGATTTATGTGGAACTGCTCCAAATGCCTCTTTATTTCTGGTATTAAAAGAGTGAATTTTATCATTTTTGGTGTAAGTAGAAAAATGGTTTCTTGCATGTATTATTAGTTTACAAATATAAATTGCCGGTACTGTTAATAGTGAATATTTTGTAAAGTAAGGTTTACAAGAGTCGCTTGAACTTATACGAAACATAAGTCTTATTACCCCTTTTTGTTGAATAAGAACTCTATTTATATTGTTTGCTTTTCCATAGACCACTATATTGTAGGAAATATGTGAATATACCATAGCATAATACACATTTAATAATGAAGTTATGTTTAGGTATCATTCGTTTAGTATAGCAAAATATGACTTGTTAAGTTTATTACATATGGATTCAACATTTTCGTTTCATGAAAGTTTGCTGTCAATTATAGTTCCTAAGTATTTAGTTTTCTCGGACCTGGCAATGATTTTACCTTGAACTTCAACATTAGCAATCATACTTGGAACTTTGCAGTTGTAAAATTGTAATTGTAATTACTGTTTTTTTTTAATTACTGTTTTTTTTTTTTTGGGTTTAATAAAAGCCTATTTATTTTGCACCATTTTAAAAAATCTGAAAAGGTTTGCTTTACTTTTGGTTTCTAGGTCTAGCGTTGCTGCTGACACAAGTACTGTAGAGTTATCGACAAACATTATCAATAAGCCTGTTTTGATAAAAAAGGGAAGATAATTTGTGAATAACAAAAACATTAGTGGACCTAATACTGATCCTTGTACAATCCCTATATTTGAATCGTATGCTTTAGACTTTACGTTATTTGTTGTCACAACAAGTTTTCTATTTTTATAATACGAATCTATCCAACTTAGTAAAGGTTTTCAAATACCCAAGTTTTTTAATTTTTCTAAAAGAAATGATATTTCTATGCTGTCAAATGCTATACTAAGATCGAAAAATAAACCATCTACGTATTTATGTTGGTCTGTTTCTTTGTGAATAAAATCAACACATACTATACTTGCTGTTTCAGTTGATCTATGTGATATAAATCCATGCTGTGAATCTGTTAATAATTTAAACTTACTTACATAACTAATAATACGATCACAGATTATACGTTCTAACATTTTTGAAAAAACACTTAACATTGATACCGATTTATTAAAAAATATAGTTAGGGTTGACACTAAAGTCTCTATGGTTAACTTTACAGCGCGCACAGATATGTTGTCACACCCTGTTGAAGATATAAGTTTTAGTTGAACTATTACATTTCTTACTTCAGTTTTTTCAATTGGAAAAAAAACATTGACTGTTGAGTTGTTCTTCCAACGGTGCAAGTGCCTATGTCGCTATCACCAAAAACCTTTTTAATCTTTTCTTGTGCTGATGTGGAAAAATACTGGCCAAATATGTTTGATATAGCTTTTGGCTCATTTACTATTTGACCCATGTCGTTTTTTAAAGTTATGTCTTTTTTGGATATATTCCGACCAAGTTTAGTGTTTTCAATTTTTCATATTTGTTTTGGTTTGTTATGAGAAAAGTTTATAATATTTGCATAATATGATTTTTTTGCTGTCTCTACAGTGTCTTTGTAGAGTTTCATTCGTTGTTAGTAAGCTTTTTTCAGATTTTCACCTCCACAGTTTTTTAACATCTAGTGCATATTTTTTAATTTGTTACTTTCTATTATAATGCGTTCATTTATCCACGATTTTTTATTTAATCGGCACGTATGTGATGGTATCAATGATGTGCATTCGTTTATTATATTTTCAAATATATTTAAAAAGTGTTCAAATGACTTATTGATGTTTGTAGTTTCTATTAATTGTGTCCAATTAATAACTAATAAATCAGTTTGACATAACAAGATCTTATGTTCGTCAATATGCCTTTGCGATAGTAGCTTATCTTTGCTTTTAATTGTTTTTATGTTTGATTTTAAAGTCATAACTGATGCTTGATGATCAGATAAATTTGCATTTGAAACAGACCCTTATATTATTATGTTTTCTGGTAAATTTGTTACTATATAGTCTATTGCCGTTTTTCTGGTTTTTCCGTTAACGTTGGTAAATATTCGTGTTGGTTCAGTTGTTGTAACTTTTAATTCAAATGAATCAAACAAATCGAACAAGATTTTCAATTTTAAGGTTTTGCATAAAAGGTCAACATTAAAGTCTCTACATAATATTATGTAATCGCATTTATGATATATATCGTTCAATACGTTGGATAGATTTGTAACAAACGTATCGAAGCAGCCCGATGGTGAACGGTATATAGTAACAAGTCCTGTTTTTAAATTATTTTGGCAAAATACTTATGCACAACATTCAAAGTCTTTATCAATATGCTGTATTGATAAAGACTTTGATGATAATATATCTTCAATTTCAATTTCAATTTTAGCGTAGATTACTACACCCCCGCGTTTAAATGTATTTCGGCAATAAAGTGATGCAGGTTTGTAATTATATATGCTAAGCACCTTTAACATTTTGTCATTAGTTATCGAATGATCAGAACATAAAAAATCGGGATTTTTGATTTTAGTAAATACTTCTATATCATTTAATTTTGAAGTAATACTTTGAATATTTAGATAAATGATTTTTATTGTGTCTCTATTGGTATTGCTGTTAAAACTCTTGATAAGATTTTGATTTTGAATCTTGCCAATTGCTTCTATTGTAACCAAGCAAGATATTAACAAGAGTTTTAGAAAAAAGGATGAGAGACAAATTAGAAACAACAATAGAGGACATCCAAAGTGAATTTAGAAGAGGAAGAAGCACACAAGACCAAATATTTATAATAAGACAGCTAAGTGAAAAGATGATAAAAAAAGTAGAATAATGCACGTATGCTTTGTTGACCTTGAAAAAGCATTTGACAAGATCAAAAGAGAGCATATATGGAATGAACTTGAAGAGAGAGAAATTGAGAAGGAAATAATAAACATAATTAAAAACATGTACACCGAAAATAGATACGTAGTAAGAATGAACAACGAGGAATCCAAAGAATTTCTAACAAAGAAAGAGGTGAAGCAAGGATGCGTGCTAAGCGCGTTGTTGTTTTCAATTGTTTTAGACAAAGCTATAAAACAAGTAAAGAAAAAGATAAAAATGTTAAAAATAGGGTATTGGAAGATGGAAGTAATAGAAATAGCAGAACTACTATTTGCAGACGATATGGCAGTGATTGCAGAGACAGAAGAGGAGTTTTAATACAACATGGAAATATTAGAGAAACAACTAAAGAAAATAAACATGAAAATAAACTATGAAAAAACAAAAACAATAATAATTGCGAGAAAAAAAACTGAACCACAACATCAGAATAAAAGAAAAGATAATAGAACAGGTTGAACAATACAGATAGATACCTAGGAACAATAATACAAAGTAACGGAAAACTTGACAAAGAGATAGAGGACAAAATAGAAAAAAATTATTTATATTTTAATAGTAAGTAGATTGTTTCTGTGGCATATGTCAATATGTGTCCTTAATTTTTTTTAAATAATTTTGACGGTTCTGTAAGTAACTTGTAGAAGTGACTTAGAAAACACTAAAAAATGTATGTTTTTAATATTTAAACTTTCATGGAGTTAAAAAATATGAAGCCTGTTGTATGTTGACCATACTTGCTGTAGTATCTTTAAAAGAAATAAGACAATTACATGTTTTTGATTCAAAAACTTTTTGTTTTAGTGATAAACATTACAGAATACTTAGTTCTAATTTCAAAGTAACAAAAATTTAAGATGTTATTTTTAAACATATAATAGGATTTTGTTAAAGGTTGCTAATTTTGAAAAACTGCTAAAGTTTGTTAGAATTTTTAAATTTTTTTAAAGACACAAGTCAGCGTTTCTTTAATTCCTAAAGTTTTTTAAAAATTTATAAACTTACAATTTTTTTTTCAAAATTTTATTTTTTGACATGCGGTTTTTTGGTTCTATTATGCGCTTTTGGTTTTTATATTTCTTGAAATTTTTTGTTTGTTTATTTAATAAAATCCAGAAACCTTTGCCAAAGTTAATTTTTGTGAGCCAAAAAAGTCACTGCATTGTGTATTGTAATTGTCCGCTGTGATGGATTATCTTTACTAACAAGCATATATTTGGCCTTTTTGAGATTGAGATTGATTCCGTACTTCTTGCTGACTAATTTGATCTTTTGCATCATCAGCTGAAGTCCTTGAGCTGTACTTACCAATATTACAGAGTCTTCTGCATACCTTCAGTAATTTTTTTAAACAATCAGGAAGTTGGCAGCCAGGAAAGAGTATGCGCTGCCAGAAAAGCCACAAATGCGACTGTGTCAAGAATATTTTAGAAATGACCTTTACAAATAAAGACACCGAAATTTTTATTTATGAACGGTATCAAGATAAAGGAAGTCAATAAAACGGCCAGTAGACATATACAAATCATGGTCATACGGAAAAACGGTGCATTCACAAAAACCTTCACAAAAAAGCTTAAGAACAAAATTGCAAAAAAGACACAAGCTAAAAAACTGCTAAAAAAAAGTGCGTGCTACCTCTGCAAGGAAGCCGGTCACAGGTCAAAAACGATAAACTTTCCAATGTACCGGGAGATGGTGCGTAAGCTGAAGGAGAAGAAAAAGTTCTAAACCACACAATGAAACTGCTTTAGGTAAATTTAAACAGGGATAAGAACATTTCAGAACCAAACCGTAACATGGCGCTTTTTGTAAAAAATAAAACACATAGATGCTGCAATTTAAATCCTACATAAAAACTTGAAACCGACGGAAAAGAGTAGTGGAAACGGTTTTTTATGAGTAGAAACAAATATCGTGGTTATATACTCTTTTTTTATTTTCTAGCTGAACATGGCAGAAACGACAGGCGTTAAAAAAAAGATTTTTATAGGCGGTGATTTTATCGATCTTTAAAGTCACCACTATAGGGCAACCTGACTATAAGAGCAGCATAGGATAACTAGGAAAACAACCTCACTTATTTTTTGATATTATTATGTACACGCAAAACCTTGCGTGACAAGTAGTACAATGAGAAGTAGAAGTGGAAGAAAAAAACCTCAGAAACCGTCAGGAACCCGAAAACAAACAAAAAACGCGGCTGGAACTTTAGGAACATGCGGGGGAAAGAGTTTTGCAAAAGAATTGCGACACGAACGGGTCACGGTTTTTGCAACCACACGGTGGTGGACCTTAATAATAGTCAAGACCTGCGATGATACTTTTACCAGAACGCTAAAAATAATTATAAGCTGGCGTTACTGCTGAAGCTGCAAAAATGTCGAAAAACAACAGCTGGACAGCTGTATTAGGCCTACAAAGATCTAAAGACGGCTCTAAAAAATGCTATTAAAACGGTAAAAAAAAACAGAACAAGTTTTGCAAGGAGGTAGATAGAGATCTGTAGGACACCGGCTACAAAAATGTCACCGGGAAATTAAGCACTCGTACCCCAACATACAAAAATAAAAAGGCTTCAAAGAAAAATACACTTAACCAAAATACCGCTATGCAGCTGCAGACTTTGATCAGATTCCGTCGAAAATTGCAAAATCAGCACCATTAAAGAACGCCGAACTGTGTGCAATTATGTTCAGACAAAAAGCTTTTTTTAATAGATTAGAAAGTGGTAAGGCTTGCTTTGATAGAACAACTAGCCAAAGATGACGGCGTAACAGCAAACAGGCCAATGTGTCTACTAAATTCTATGGGTAATCTGGTAAAAAAATAGAAAGTTACTGGAGAAGATTGAGCAAAGGGAGGATTGTTTTGTAAACAATATGGATTCAAGTAAAGAAAATCCCCGTTGAACAATATCTAGGGTGTGAAAGATATAGCGGATAAGACAATGAAAGAAAACAGGTTTGCAATACTGGTGACTCTGGATGAAACAAATACTTTTAATTTAACTTTTGGGAAAAGCATAATTAGAAGAAAAAGCAGATAAGACCGTACCTTGTCAATTTTTTTTGCAATTACTTTTATAACGGGAAAATCCTGGTTAGAAAAAACTAAAAATAAATTGCGGGGTGCCAAAGAGTTTGATTCTTGGTTCTACACTGTAAAATGTTTTATACGACAATGCTCTCAAGAAAACCATGCTCAAGGAAACAACATTGGTAAGCTACGCAGACATCCTGAACATAGTGGTATGCGGATTCAACAAAACCATCATTAAGGAAAACGCGGAATAGGCCTCGAGATGTTGCATTGCTGACCAAAAAATTGCATAAAACGGAGGTAGTCGTGTTGGCCGGCCAAAACACGCTCAAACTTGTGACAGTGAGGCTATGGGGTCTGGAAATCATTAGCAAAAACTGTGTTAAATATCTTGGGGTACTGCTGGGAAAGAACCTGCACATGGGTGCTTATATAGTAGAGTCTATGAGAAAGGCGGTGGCAGCGCTTGCGCGCCTGATGCTCAACATAGGTGGAGTCAAGGCAAGTGCGCAGTGATTGTGCGCAAACTCCAAAATATCAGAATATGTTAGAGAGGATACAAAGAAAAATGACTATAAAAGTGACAAGCAAGTACCGGACTGTGTTCACCATAGCCATACTGGTAGTAACAGGTGCCATCATTTTACATCTGATGGCTTCAGAAAGGAAATATACGGTTGGCGTAAACTAGAAGGCGCAGAATAGAAAAACTAGAGAGGAAACTTGGAATAAGAATAAAAAAAAGAAGGTAAAACGGTGAACGCAAGACTGATCCCAAAAGTGATCCTATGAGTCACCCGGAAACACAAGGAAGTCCCTCAAAGAAATAGCTGGTTAGAGTCATGTTGCTAACATGTCTCAGAGAGTGCGTAGAGAATAATAAAAAAATTGGCAATTGAGATCATTAAGACCAAAAAACAAAAGAAAAAAGACTGAAACGCAAATGTGAGTAAGTGCAGAAGTGGATAAGTAATTTGAGTGGTCAAGCAATTGAGTACTTGCTGCGCAATAACTCAAGGTGATTTCACAGCGCCAAACGATAGCCAAAGCAAGTCTTTTTAGTTGGTAGGCGTTTGGAAGATCATTCTTAAACAATTCCGGCACAAAGTAGTTTTTGAAAAACAAAAATCTTTATAGAATTTTTATTGTAAAGTTATTGGAGCAAAAAATTTTAGGTTTTAGGTGGATTTTTTTATCTGGCAGATATTATGTTCATTGGGATAAATTTAATGTTGGCGTTTTTTGTTAGGATTTTTTTAACTTTGCTGCTATAAAAAAATTGTGTTAGTTTTGCAGTTTTTTAAATTATTTTGCTTGCTAGAAATCCGTTGTTGGTTGCAGGTTGTGGTGCGGTTGGCTTGCAGTTTTTTTAATTCAAAAATTTGTTGGTTTTGAATTTCCGTCTATTTGATGCTGGTTTGTAGATTTTGCAAACAACTTATTGTGATGTGTTGTTTTAATAAATTGCTGAATAAATAAAATATAAAATAAAAAATCGCCATTTTTGTGAATTTCTGGCACAATTGTAACTAGCGCATAGCTTGTCAATGGTCTCAACGCCTCTCTTGGTTTTATTATAGTAAATAATAATTGTCGGTTTTTGCAGAATTCTACTATATATATCAATTTCAACATCATAATGTTGACACCAAAAGTACATTTTTTCTTTTTTTTGTATATTTAAAACCAAAGTACAGTCATTGAAATATTCAAACGTGCTGAACGAGCTGGTCCAGGAAAAGGTTTTGAAAATTCTTAAAGCCGATTTTTTAAATTTTTTCCGATACTGCCTATGAGAGTTTTTGTTCTTGTAGTATACTTCAAACCAGAAGCACTGATGTAAACCAATTGTCTATAGTGACATTTATGTTTAAATCACAAAGTTTATGAACCACATCAAATGCACTGCACTGCTCTCCAGCATATATCTACAATTTACTAGTATAAAGCATTTTAACATCGCATAATGCTTGTTTTTTCAAACTATATTTGTTGGATTTGGATAGTATATATACTCTAAAGCTGCAATCTTTCTCTAAATGGTGCTAAGATTTTATCTATTGTAGCAAATCCCAAAATGTGGTAGCCATTCTTGCAGTTTAGATTAAAAATATCAAATATTTTGTAAATCGGAGCAAGTTTGTCTTTTTTCACTTTGCGTTTGAATTTCCTCAAAATGAATATATCTTAATAAAAATTGAAATCTTTGAATCTTTAATGCCATAGCTGTGATTTGTTTACAAATCTTTAAGATTTTGACGATTGCTTTTACAAATTGCAGCCATATACAATAGTCCAAAGATAGCACAAAGTTTATTATAATTAGTTAGCTATAGTGTCATAAAAATTATACCCATAGAAACCTCACGCGACCCTAAAATTTCCGTCAATAAAACATGAAAAAAATTAAATAATCGCTTAAAAAGTAGCTAATATTAATGCTAAGATGTGTACAAAAGCTGAGTTTTGTATCTCAAACGGTTCCTGAGTTATCGTCAAAAAATTAAAAAACATTTTTTTTACATTCTTTATTTTCCGATACATGTTTTGAAACACCCTGTATATTCTTTATGTTTTATTTTTAACTGTACTAACATAAAAACAATAATTAATAATTAAGTACACAACGCCAGTTTTGTAGTGTTTGTAATGTAAAAAAATTGTTTAAAAAAATAAAAAATAACAAATTGTAGAATATTGTATTGTTGGTTTTTTTTTACAGTTACAGACAACGTTCTACTTACTTAATTCTCATACTTAATCATTAAAAATCTAAATAGTACTTTTAATCGGTGCATTAACTGTTACAAAAGCATAAATATTATTCATAGCAATTTAATGTTATTGCTTTTATTACTAGATTTGACAAGCAAACAATATTCCATAGAAATCCATTAAGCCTATACACTTTTAATGGATTCTAATAACTTATATTATTCAATTCACTAACATCTTATATTATTCAATTCAAATTGATGCAAACATAAACACACTAAGGGCCAATATTACAATAGTGGTTTAAACTGCAAGTTTACTAACTGCTAGTTAAAATTTAAATCCCTAGTTAGTGGGAACGCGTATTACAATTGTCTCTATATTTTATGTCAACAAAGTATTTAAAATCTTAACCTATAAATTGACGCGTCAAAAAATTGACATTAAAATTTTATTTAATAAATATATTGAATATCTAACAACAACAAAAATGCAAATTAATAAATATGGATAACTTCTTATAAACAATAATAAGTTTCCAGTAATCACTATTAATATAATACACCCATTTCTTATAAGTAATAACTCGCATAATTTAAGGTTATTTAAACTGCTAGTTAAATCGTTAATCGCCCATTTCCGCCAGTTAGCTATCCAGATATTTTAATCCACAGTTAGCATTAATCCACGTATGTGTGAGTTAAACCACTATTGTAATTTCGGCCCTTAATATTTTTAATTTAAGTATATTATCTGTACAAACCTCAGTTTAATAAAACATGTCGGTTGGGGCAGCAGTAAAACCATTATTAATATGGAGCTCAATTCTATCCTTAACTCCTTTCTACAATAGTGAAACTAAAAATTTCATAAATTATCCAATATATACATTAATAATAGCACTAATCTATATTTCATCAATGATTGCTGCATATTTCAATGATTTATTAACTCGCGAAGAAAATGTTTTTGATATTGCTGATAAAATTTTGTTGTTAATTGGATTATGTTATGCTTTAAGTATATTGCAGATATTATTAATGTCATGCAAACCGGAATGTCATCAAAATATATTAATCGCATACGAGTTATTTGATAAAAAATTTAAATATAAAATTGCACCAATATATAAAACAGTTATGTTTTATGGAGCGTTTACAATATTTATAATATTAATAACATCTTATTCTTTTTATATATTTGGAGTTAACGTATTTGTTCTTGTGATTGTAATAAACATGCAATACAGTTTCACTTTGACACTTTTGAAATTAATTTTATTAAAAGGAATACGGGATAGAATTAAAATATTTTATAATTGGATGGAGAGTTTAAATATGTTGGATTGTAATAAATGTGATACGTTGTTGATATCATATAATAATATATGTGATGCGGTTGATGGTTTTAATATTTTATTTGGATGGAATATGTTTTTCAATTCTATGTATCATGTGTTGGAAATGTTATGGCCAATTGCGTTTTGGTTGAATGGATTTTCAAATGATGTTTACATATCAGTGGCTGTTTGGTTTGCTTATTCAATTGTAAGTATTTTATGGGTTTTAGTAAAAAAAAAATTTGATTAACAATGATTTTACATTATTAAAAACTTGGTGGCACTTTGATATTTTGCTTTTACTTAATGATTGAGACATTACGCTACAAACTGATAGCAGCACTAGAGTTGTTGCCTTGCGAAACTAAATCAATTAACTGTTATATTCTACGCATCTAAACATTTAGTTCAATACCGTTGAGAAAGAAATATTAAAAAGAGGCGCAGAGATATATTATATAGGGTTTCCAAATAAGAGGTTTCATTTTGATATTAAAAAATAACGGGTATTTTTTAAGAGAAATTAATAAATGTTTATTACATTTTAAAGAAGAAGGTATGCCATTAACATTTGAAAACGATATTAGTCAAATGGCTGCTACGGTTACGGTTGCAGTACCACATACTTTTCATGACATTTTTCATGACCAATTCGCACATTTGCGGCTGTATGTCCTCGATAACTTCACGAATTCCATCTATAAGGTCTTAAATCAATTGGGGAGCATTGGCATAGACCTTATTTTTCACGTGGCCCCAAAGAAAAAAATCTAAAGGTGTTAAATCACAAGATCTTGGTGGCCAATTGTGATCACTTCTTTGAGAAATAACACGGTCAGGAAACTTATCTTGCAAAATTGCGATTGTTTCGTTGTTTGTGTGGCACGTAGCGCCGTCTTGCTAAAAATAAACGTTGTCCACATCAATATTATCCAATTCCGGCCAAAAAAAATCATTAATCATAGCTTGGTAGCGCCATCCATTCACCGTAACAGTTGCACCAGCCTTATTTTCGGAAAAGTAGATTCCAATCACACCGCCAGCCCAAAAATCGCACCAAACAGTGACACGTTGAGAATGCAAAGACTTTTCAACAATTATTCTTGGATTTTCTGAGTCTCAAATTCTGCTTGATAACGTAGCATCCGAGGTGAAAATGGGCCTCATCACTGAAGATATTTTTTTGATGTAATTCCGGATCATTTTGATGCATTTAAAGGACCCAATCAGCAAAGATACGACAATTATGGTGATCGACCTAAACATTAAAAGTCTTAACGCTTAAGTCTTTATGTAAAATATGGTGTAATGTTGTTTGTGGAATGTATAATTTCAAAGATTGACGAGGAATTGCAATCCTGGGTTTTCTTTGACACTACAAGCTACATCAGCAATATTCTCATGTGTTCTTGAGCGATGCACACGGTTTCGATTCTTCTCATTACAAACTTATCCCAGCTCAAATTTTTCCACAAGGTTTACTATTGCCGGCCGAGAAGGTGCTTTACCAAAAAGTGCTTTAGATTTGCGAACTTTGACTGAAATTTGTTCACTATTTTTGTAGTGAATTTTAATAACTTCAATGCGTTGTTGAAGCGTGTATCGTTTTATTTTTGATAATGGCGTAGTTTTTATTTGTCAAATGTCAAAAGATAATAGCTTCAAAATTAGCAGCAACCCAAATAGCTTGCTATTCAAAATTAAACTTTTTATTGGAAAATTCTTTATTATAAATTTAGATTTAAGCTTTCACATAAAACTTTTTTTGTTGTATTTTTGGATTTTTGTTTGTACACTCAGATGTAAAAATCTTGGGTTATTGTGTAATTTTTTGCAATAAAACCGGTTAATTTTTTTTTAAATCTTTTAGTGTTTTACAATCAAAGAGACCTTGAGAATGTAGAATAAAACAAGAAATGATTCTTATCAGTTTATTTGATGAACATTAATAAGCAAAAACGATAATGTACGTATACACGAAAAAATGCATTTTTGCAAATTTAACTTAACAAAGATTAATAATAAAAAATTTAGTTAAATAAGATTTTAATATTTTGTATTGTTTCCTCGAGTCCTAACTATTGCCTGCATATGGCGGCCTATGCCACTAATGAGCTTACAAATATCATTTTGTAAAATATTTTCCCATTTTTTCTGAAGTGCCACACAAAGCTTGTTTACTGTGGTTGGTGCAAATGCACGTCATCTAACACGCCTGCCCAGCATGTCTCAAACATGTTCTATAGGATTTTCATCTGGGGTACTTGCAAGCCAGTTGAATTTTTTAATTTCAACTGCAACTAAGTATTCTGTGACGCACCTTGCAAAATTCGGTCTTGCGATATCTTGCAACACAATAAAGCCATTGCCAATAAATGGAGTAAATGGGACCACGTAATTTTTCAAAACTTTTTTAATATACCGCTGTGCAGTCAGCGATCTTTTATCAAAGACAATGAATTTGGTGCAGGCATTTATTGATATTCCTACCTATACCATCATAGAACCTCCACCATGACTAAACCGGGGCTTAAAAGTGCACTCTGCAAATTGTTTTTCCGCTCATCTCCGTACTCGTTCTTTTTTATCTGGCAAATAATAGCAAAATCTAGACTAGTCAGTAAACAGTACAGTCCTTCATAGTGCCAATGTCCAATTCACATGTTTACAAGAAATTTGGAATCTGACTACTGGGTGACGAGGAAGTAATTTTGGTTCAGCTGCTGGTCTACAACAAAGTTTTAAGTCAACTTTTTGCAACTTTTGACAAACTTTTGTTAAATTTCTGTTCTTAACAATCAAATGTGATTAATTTGATTAAGATACAGTCAAATTTGTTTATAAATATATTGGTACATTTCAAACTTGTTAAAAACCTGTGTTAAATGTCAAATGAATGACAGAAAACTGTCAAATTTTATTTACAAACTGTCATTTATCATAATACTGTTAAAATTACTATCGTTTATTCGGTTTTAGTATAATATGTCAAATGTCATCTGCAGACATTGAAGTTTTGTGTTTTCTATCAACATTGACGTTATCTATCTCCAAAACAGTGCATTGGATTTTGATAAAATTTATTACCACATTAGGTCATTGTTATGTGTATTAACAATTAAATATTTATAAACATTGATACGCTCAATTTTGCATAACCTCAAATTATGTGACATTTCGTAGTCGAGACAGGAAACTAATTAATTTAAATTAAAAAATTTAACTCCAAGACGGTTTATTGGATTGTAATCAATTTTAGTAACACATTAAATTATTATAATGAGTATCAACAATTAAAATTTTATAAACATTTATACGCTCAATTTAGCATAACCTCAAATTATGTGACTTTTTGTAGTCGAGACAGGAAACTAGTTAGATTTAATAAAATTTTCTAACTCCAAAACGGTGCATTGGATTTTGATCACATTTAGTACCACATTAGATCATTATTATGAGTATCAACAAATAAAATTTTATAAACATTGATACGTTTAATTTTGCATAACCTCAAAATATGTGACTTTCTGTAGTTGAGACAAAAAACTAATTAGATTAAAAAAACCTTACTAACTCCAAATCGGTGCAATGGATTTTAAAAAAATTTAGTACCACATTAGATCATTATAATCAGTATTAACAATTTAAATGTTATAAATATTGATACGCTCAATTTTGGATAATCTCAAATTATGTGACATTTTGTAGTCGATACAGGAAACTAATTAGATTAAATAAAACTTTGTAACTCTAAAACGGTGTATTGGATTTTGATAACATTTACTACCACATTAGATCATTATAATGAGTATCAACAGTTAAAATTGTATGAACATTGATACGCTTAATTTTGCATAATCTAAAATCATGTAAATTTCTGTAGTTGAGACAAGAAACTAGTTAGATTAAATAAAACTTTTTAACTCCAAAACGGTGCATTGGATTGTGATCAAATTTAGTAACACATTAGATCATTATTATGAGTATCAACAATTAAAATTTTATAAACATTAATACGTTCAATTTTGCATAACCTCAAATTATGTGACATTATGTTGTCGAGACAGGAAACTAGTTAGAATAAATTAAATTTTCTAATTCCGAAACGGTGCATTAGATTTTAATTACATTTAGTACCACATTAGATCATTGTTATCAATATCAACAACTAAAATTTTATACATATTAATACAGTCAATTTTGCATAACCTCAAATTATGTGACTTTCTGTTGTCGAGACAATAAACTATTTAGATTAAAAAAAACTATTTTATTCCAAATCGGTGCATTGAATTTTGATCAAATTTAGTAGTACATTAGATCATTGTTATGAGAATCAACAATTAAAATTTTATATATATATATTAAGACGTTTTTTTTTGCATAAACTCAACATGTGTGACTTTCTGTAGTCGAAACAAGAATCTAATTAGATTTTAAAAAACCTTCTAATTTCAAAACGGTGCATTGGATTTCAATCAAATTTAGTACCACCTTAAATCATTACAATAAGTATTATTAATTAAAATTTTATAAACATTGATACGCTCAATTTTGCATAACCTTAAATTATGTGACTTTCTGTAGTAGAGACAAGATACTTGTTAGATTAAATAAATCTTTCTAGCTCTAAAACGGTGCATTGGATCTTGATCAAATTTATTACCACATTAGATCATTGTTATCTTTATCAACAATTAAATATTTATAATCAATAATACGCTCAATTTTGCATAAACTTAAATGATGTGACTTTCTGTAGTAGAGACAAAAAAATAAACAGATTAAATAATACTTTGTAACTCTAAAACGGTGCTTTGAATTTTGATCAAATTTAATATTACAATAGATCATTATTATGAGTATCAACAAGTAAAACTTTATAAACATTAATACGGTTAAATTTGCATAACCTCAAATTATGTGACTTTCTGTAGTCAAGACAAGAAACTATTTAGATTAAAAAAAACTTTTTAACTTAAAATTGGTGCATTGGATTTTGTTCAAAATTAGTCCCACATTATGTTATTATAATAAATTCTAACAAGAAAAATTTTATAAACATTGATACGCTCAATTTTGAATAATCTTAAATTATGTGACGTTCTGTAATCGAGACAGGAAACTAAGTAGATTAAATAAAATGTTGTTACTCCAAAACGGTGCATTGGACTTTGATCAAATTTAGTAACATATTATATTATTATACTGAGTATCAATAATTAAAATTTTATAAACATTGATACGCTCAATTTTGCATAACCTGCAGTCGAGACAGAAAACTAATTAGATTAAATAAAACTTTCTAACTTCAAAACGATGCATTGGATTTAAATCAAATTTAGTAACACATTAGATTATTATTATAAGTATCAGAAACTAAAACTTTATACACATTGATACGCTCAATTTTGCATAACCTCAAATTATGTGACATTCTGTAGTCGAGACCGGAAACTAATTAGATTAAATAAAACTTTCTAATTCCAAAACGGTGCATTGGATTTTGATCAAATTTAGTAACACATTAGATCATTATAATGAGTATCAACAAATAAAATTTTATAAACATTAATACGCTTTATTTTGCATAACCTCAAATTATGTGACTTTTTGTAGTTGAGACAAGTAGTTGATTAAATAAAACTTTTTAACTCCAAAACAGTGCATTGGATTTTGATCAAATTAGTTACCACATTAGATCATAGTTTTGTGTATCAACAATTAAATATTCATAAACATTGATATGCTCAATTTTGCATAACCTCAAATTATTTGACATTCTGTAGTCGAGACATTAAACTAATTAGATTAAATAAAACTTTCTAATTTTAAAACGGTGCATTGGATTTTTATCAAATTTAATAACACATTAGACCATTATAACGAGTATCAACAATTGAAATTTTATAAACATTGTTACGCCCAATTTAATATAACTTCAAGTTATGTGACATTCTGTAGTCGAGACAAGAAACTAGTTAGATTAAAAAAAACTTTCTAACTCCAAAACGGTACATTGGATTTTGATCAAATTTAGTTACACATTAGATCAATATAATGTATATAAACAATTGAAAATATATAAACATTCATACGCTCAATTTAGCATAACCTCAAATTATGTGACATTCTGAAGTCGAGACACGAAACTAGTTACATTAAATAAAACTTTTTAACTTCAAAACGGTGAATTGGATTTTGAATAAACTCAGGAACACATTAGATCATTAAATTGAATATCAACAATTAAAATTTTATAAACATTGATTTGCTCAATTTTGCATAACCTCAATTTATGTGACATTATGTAGTCAAAACAGGAAACTAGTTAGATTAAATTAATTTTTTTAGCTCCAAAACGGTGCAATGGATTTTGATCAAATTTAGGAACACATTAAATCATTAAATTGAAAATCAACAATTAAAAATTCATAAACATTGATACGCTCAATTTTGCATAACCTCAAATTTTGTAACTTTCTGTAGTTGAGACAGGAAACTAATTTGATTAAATAAAATTTTCTAACTCTAAAACGGAGCATTGGATTTTGATCAAATTTAGTAACACATTAGATCATTATAATGAATATCAACAATCAAAATTTTATAAACATTTATACGCTCAATTTTGCATAACCTCAAATTATGTGACAATCTGTAGTCGAGACAGGAAACTAATTAGATTAAATACAACTTTCCAACTTTAAAACGGTGTATTGGATTTTCATCAAATTTAGTAACACATTAGACCATTATAATAAGTATTAAAAATTAAAATTTTATAAACATTGATACGCCTAATTTAGAATAACTTTAAGTTATGTGACATTCTGTAGTCGAGACAAGAAACTAATTAGATTTAAAAAAAAAAAATTAGTTCTAAAACGGTACATTGGATTTTAATCAAATTTAGTAACACATTAGATCATTATAATGAATATCAACAATCAAAATTTTATAAACATTGATACGCTCAGTTTTGCATTACCTCAAATTATGTGACTTTCTGCAGTTGAGACAAGAAACTAGTTTGTTTAAGTAAGACTTTTCAACTCGAAAACGGTGCATTGGATTTAGAACCAATTTATTATTACATTAGACCATTATTATGAGTATCAACAATTAAAATTTTATAACCAATAATACGCTTAATTTTGCATAACCTCAAATTATGTGACTTTCTGTAGTCGAGACAAGAAACTAGTTAGATTAAATAAAACTTTTTAAATTCAGTTTGCATAATCTCAAATTGAATGACCTTTTGTAGTAGAAGCACTCACAGCTGAACCACAAACCTCAAGGAGATGGTTTCTGGTCTCTTCTGAAGTCACATGACGATTCCGTAGAGTAGTGCAAACGGTAAATCGATAGCACTCGTTTTTTATTTCCTGCCAGATCCCTGCTTCCGGGTATTTCTGCCGGTTTTTCTAAACCGCTTAAGTGCTTTTTGGACGATAGAAAGACTGACATGAAAGAATCTCTACACATACTGTTTGCTTCTTTTATCTGCCATAAAAGCAACAGCATTTGCACAATTTTTAGCACTTAGAACTATATTCAACACACCAATCTGCCCTGAGAATAACAGTTAATTAAAAACAAACAAGTCATCGCAGTAGCCACTTTGATCCTCTGTGCATAATGTCAAATGAGCAATAGGTAGTAAAGAACGGATACTTTTAAATTTTATATTTGCTTATTATTGTTCTTTAAATAAACTAATACTATATGTTGTTTTCATCCTGATGGTCTGTTTGATTGGAAAACACTAAAAGATTTATAAAAAAAATTACCTGGGTTTTTTGCAAAAAAACCCTGAGTGTATTTACTCACTAAATTAGACTAATTTTTTATTAATTTAATTTTGTAACAAGCAAAAATTTTATAAATGGTATCTAATGTAAACATCAAATTACTTTATTAAAAACGGTATATTATCATCAATCATTGAATAAACATACTTATATTAATTGAAATTAAACTGAACGTTTTAATTATTATTCAATTCTACTTCGGACAGTATTGTTTGTTATTACAACCAAACAATATGTCATCAATAGCAAATAACTTAAACATAGTGTTAACTTTTGCTAGTTACATGGGCTTAATCCCGTTTTACAATTCAGAAACTAAACGTTTTCATACAAATAAAAAATATTCATATACTATCACAATAATATTTACAATATTACATTGGTTTTACCTATATATTAAAATTATTCTACATACTGAATATGCATTTGTTATAAAAGTATCTCTTACAACTTTAGAACTATTTTTTTTGATAATTGTTTTAATATTTATGACTGGATCTAAAAATAATGATTTGCAATTATTATTTCACAATTTTAGCGAATTGGATAAGTGCTTTGATTCATTTATATTAAATTCTAATGAAAGAAAATTTGTAACTTTTCAATTTATTGCAATAAGTGTTTTTACTTGTTTGTTCTTTATTGGTGATTTTTTTCAATGGAATAATTTAACCCCAAATGATCTATATGAATTAATTTCTTATGTTATAATTGCTTATGAATTTACAATACTTTATTTACAGTATTACATTTTAAAACGCATTAAATGTAAATATGCTGTTTTAAACCAGCTGATTGATAATAAAGAAACGGTTAAAAGAATTGATTTGTTGTTTGAAGCTAAATTTATATTATCTAGTTTAGTGGATACGTTTAATAATGTGTTTGGTTATCAAATGTTTCTAATTATATTGTTTGGTTGTGGTAATGTATTAGTTTTATTGCGTTTAATCCTACTTCATAGTTACAATAATAGTTTATCTACTGCGGTCTGGGTTAATATTATATTATGGACTATGTTGGGAACTGTAAGTATATTATATTTAGTTTTTGGCATTGTTACCCTTAAATCTTTGATCCTTCTATACAAAATCAGTTTCAGAAAAACTGCACTTAAGAAAAAAAAATATTATAGCATTTGAAAATTCTTTTTAAAATAATTTTTTTTTTATAAAACGTTAATTAGCTTTTATCAAGTTATTTTTTACATTTTTGAGTTTTCTTTAATATTGATTGGTAAAAATCTAGTTTTTTGCAAATGTTGATAAAGTTTATGTAATATTTTTGATTAAGGAGCAAATTTGATCTTAAAAATGAGTTTTTGTACGATTTTTATGTAGTTTTTAAACTGAATTTTGACATTTTTTTTGTAAATTTTGAGAAAATTTTATGCTAGAATAAACTTTTCTGAGCAATTTTGATGTTATAATTGGGAGTTTTGTTGAAACAAATTGTATACTATAATTGTTTTTTTTTAGAAGTTATGATAAAATTCATGTGTTAAACGTAATTTTTTAGCAAAGTTTATGCTAAAAGTGAGTTTTATGTGCAATTATAAATGTTTATTTTGTGCCATTTTTTGAATTTTTCAAATTTTGAGCTAATAATAAGTTTTTTGAATAAATATTTTTTTGTGCATTTTGAGGTTTTTGCGTTAATTTTGGTAAACGTATTTTTTTGCAAATTTGTTGCTAGAATTAAGTTTTCTGCGCAAAATTTATGTTATAAAGGTCTATTCTGTGTAATTTTGAGTTTTTTAACAAAATCAATTCTACAAATAAGTTTTCTGTGCCAAATTTGATTTTATTCAACAAGTTTTATTTTAAAAATAAGTTTTTGGTTTAATTTTTAAGTTTTTTTTTATGCAGTTTTAAGACTTTTTAAGGAAATTTGATGCTTTAAATGTTTTTTTGCACTAATATTAATAAATTTTAAGTGGTAAACATGTTTTATAACTAATTTTATCTTAAAAATAATTAGTTCTTTGTTTGATTTTTATGTAATAATAAATGTTTTTTTTTGTTATATATGGATTTTTTTTGTGATAAATGTAATTTTTGAAAAAAATTAATACTACAAACGCGATTTTTAAGTGGTTTTTGTTTAATTTTGAAGTTTTCTATGGAAATCTTACATGAAATTTGAGTTTAAAACGCAAATTTTGATCAATTTTATGTGGTATACATAATTTACAAAAGAGTTTTATGCTAGAAATAAGTTTTTGCGCAATTTTAATACTTTAAATGTTGTTTTCATGCAATTTTACGGATTTTACGGAGAGTAAAGAGAGTGTGTTTTTATTCTAAACAAATATTTTGGTTCTATAGCAAATTTTACGTTAAAATTACGTTATTTGCATGTTTTTTTAATGAATTTTATATGATATACGTGATTCACAAGCGAATTTTAATCAGAAATGTTTTTTGTCTAATTTTTATGGTAATTATCTCTTTAGTGCAATTTCAACGTTCGGTATTTTATCCTATCTGAAAATATTTTAATGTTTTATGAGCTGAATTTGTTATTTTTGACTTTTTATGATAAAAATTTGAACTTTTTAACAGCTATTGACCAAATTTTTGACGTTTTATGAAATAAATTTTGCACTTTTCAACAATCTTTTGATGTTTGAAGACCTGGTTTTGCAATTTTTGAAACTTTATGATTTTTTTTAAACAGTTTTTAGCTGGATTTTGCTACTTTCCAACAATTTTTTTATGTTCAAGGCCGCATTTTGTTGTTTTTGATATTTAATGAATAGAATTTTACACTTTTCAACTATTTATGGCCGTGGTTTTAGTGTTTTTTGACAATATTTTGATGTTTTACAAATAAATTTTGTTGTTTTTAAAGTAAAGTAAAGTTTATTTTCTTAGCATATACATTACATGATACATACGTTTAGAGCATACATACATACATATAAAAAAAATGGTCATAAAACAGATATATCTAAAAACATGTAAAAAGAAAAACATGCAAACACAAACATTACTAACATATTTAAAAATCGTTTATACTGTATAGTTCTTTATCAATTAGCATATTAGCTAATACTTTTTTAAATTGATCTAAGTTAGTTATTAACATTAAAAAATTAAATTTATGAAAAAATATTCTAAACTATAAAAAAAAAAAAAAAAAAAAAAAAAAAAAAAAAAAAAACCATCCATAGACGCGTTTCGAGGTTTACCTCTCATCAGTATGGCTTTATTTATTTAAAATAATTGATTTTTAACTTACTTCGTCAACATTGTTCACCACCACAATTCAAAGTGAATATTTTATAGAGTGTATTGACTATTTATACTAACTGACTTAATGACTTTATTTAATGGCTATGGTTAATAGCATTCTGAGAATGAACAAATAAACTAATTATTTCGGGATATTAAGCTGATGGTAATGACATGAAAGAATTAAAACGGAAATTTGAAAATTAAAAATAGAATAAATTTTTTTGCATAAATTATAATTACTATTATACAATTTCGTGTATATCAGAACATATATAAAATATATAAAGAAGAGACGCAATGTCCTCAAATGAGACAGTTGTAAAAGCAATAATTTCGAATAAAGCCTAGTTAAATAGGTAAATTTATACGAATGCCACAACGACATATGTAGCGCTCGTTACTATTTGTTCAATCGGACAACCCAATAATAACATTAGAAAATTAAATTTATGAAAAAATATTCTAAACTATAAAAAAAAAAAAAAAAAAAAAAAAAAAAAAAAAAAAATTTATAGTTTAGAATATTTTTTCATAAATTTAATTTTTTAATGTTATTATTGGGTTGTCCGATTGAACAAATAGTAACGAGCGCTACATATGTCGTTGTGGCATTCGTATAAATTTACCTATTTGACTAGGCTTTATTCGAAATTATTGCTTTTACAACTGTCTCATTTGAGGACATTGCGTCTCTTCTTTATATATTTTATAAGTTAGTTATACTTTTAATATTTTCTGGAAGATAATTAAATAATTTCATAGCACTATATCAAAGCAATTTTGAGCTTTTAAACTGTTCTCTGCAAGATTCTTTGTATTTCAGACGCAACAATATTCTAATAGATTTTTTTGGCACTTAAACACTTGTTGTGCATGGCTGTTTTGCCATGTTCAACAACAAACCAAACAACAAAATATAATTCCATATCTTAAGAGTGATTTAAAATTTGCATAATACACAGTTTTTAGAGTTGGATATTCCATTACTTTTGATAGTTTGCGAAGCATATAACACACCGAGTTTAGCTTATTAAGTTTTAAATATGGAGTTGCTAGTTTAATTTATCATCTATAAACATTCCTAAAAACTTTACATTGCTTTTTACGCTTATGATTTGATTGCTAAGGTTTATATCTCTTAGAGGTACATAGTTAGCTCGGCTGGTTCTAAACATTACTGCATGAGTTTTTTCATGATTTTAAATAGGTCTGTTTTTAACTAACCAATTTTTGTTTTTTTTGTAGAGTAAGTCGGTTTTATGGATTAAATTTGTAATTGATGAGTCACTTAGCAGCATATTTGTATCATCAGCAAGGCTTTTACATAGAGCATCTATTCTTTTTACTACAAGTGGTGAATCATTTGCATATATGATAAATAGCAATAGACCAAGAATACTTCCTTTTGGTATCCCCATTGTTATATATTTATAATCGGAATATATATTGTTCATTTTTACTTTCTGTTTACTGTTAAACAAGTAACTTTGTATCAACTTTAGAGCCACACCTCTTACGCCGTAGTTGTTAAGTTTTTGGAATAAAATATTGTGATCTATACTGTCAAATGTCTTGGATAGATCTAAAAATATTTCCATTTGAATTTTAGTTTCTTCCAAGACACTTGCTATATGCTCAATGAATTCAAATAATGCTGTACTTGTCGATTTGCCTTTTATGAAACCATGCTGACCATCGTACAGTAATTTACAACTAATAAAAAAATTGTTAAGCTTTACATAAATGATTTTTTCTAAAACTTTTGAAAATACACTTAAAAGACTAATAGGTCTATAATTTGACCAACTTCCTGGATCATCTTTTATATGTATATGTATAACTACTGCTATCTTACGCGATTCTGGAAAGTAACCAGTTTCTAGGTTTATCAGATGGTGTTATTATTTCATTTGCAGAAGCTTATAGAAGTTTAGTATTTATATTGTCGTAACCGGCACTATTTGAATTTTTCATCGACATGATTATATTATATACTTCTTTTTCATTAGTTGGATTTAAGTAAATTGTTTTATTGTTTTGTTCAATATTTATACTAACATTTATATTAGGAAGCATGTCAATATGCGTTTAATTTGTTAACTTGTTTGATGCCGTTTTCAATTAACAAAGTGTTATTTTTTTTGTTTTTATTTGTGCGTTTATTTATTATGTGCCAAGCAGTTTTTTGAGTGCGTTCTATTTGATTTTTAATTATATTTTTATCTCTCTCTATTAGCAGAAAGCAGTATATTTGATTTTGATTTTTATAGAGATTATTTGCTTGATTGCTGTAATGTCTTAGAACACATAGTAGATTCAGTGTCTTTTTACATTCTATTATTTCTGGGGTATTATATTTATTTTTGTTTGATTTACATCGTTTGTTCATAGTTAACAATGGAAAACATTCTTCAAAATTTAATCGAATTATTAGAAAAATGAATTCCTAGATATCCTTAGTATTGTAATGTGTTATGTAAATATTTTGAAATATGTTATTATCTACTAAACTGCTTACAAATTTTAAAATATTCGCCGTATTAAGTATTCTAGACTGTATACATTTACTTTTATTTGTTGAGATTGTATGTTTTATAATAATTTTTTGTGCATATTGATCTGATATATGAGTTTGAACTACATTTGCATTATAATCAAAAGTAAAATTTGTTAATATGTTATCAATAATAGTTTTAGATGTAGCAGTAACCCTAGTATACTCTTTAATAGTTGGTTTCATATTATACGATTGCAACAAATTTAAAAAATCAGCACTTATCTTAGTATTTGTAGCAATGTCAATGTTAAAATCACCTGTTATCATAGAAGTTTATCTAGTTTTTGAAAACAAAACATATACATCAGATTGAGGCGTTCTATATAAATTAACTCATACAGTTTTCTGTTCATTTAATATCCATTGCACTGCCGCACACTCAAACGTATCCTTCTGCGCTATGGCACCGATATCCTCCCAAACTATGCACAATAGAGAGTTGTGGGTAAATATTGCTACACCGCCATATGCTGTTTCTTTTGAACCATTTGACTGTCTACAGTAGTTTGCTGTTAAATAAAAATTTGAGATTCCATTGAGTTTCAAATTATTGTAGGTTTGATAATGCTCTGTTAACGTTAAGATATTGCATTCAGGGTTTTCTTCTAGCATTGCTTCTAATTCTTATTTGTTTTTCCTCTTATAGATCTTATATTATTATGTTAAATACTAAAAGTTGTTATAAGTTTTTTTGCAGATTTTCGGTTAACTGAAAATTTGTTTCGACTATATTTTTCACAAAGTTGTATCTGCGTATAGCAATATTTTACGGTCATGTGTTAGTATTCATTAACTTATCTAGATGTTTATAATCTGCTCTTAGTTTGAAAGCATTATTTCTTCCTTTTGTAGGTAATTTTTCTATTCCTTTAATTTTAATTTCAGGATGTTTATCCAACATAAATTTTTCAATAATATCAACTGAAACAGAATCCGCACATTTGCCAATGTAGATTCATGCATATTTTTCAGAAGACATTAATCCGTTATTTCCATCTTTACAGAAGCCGACTACTATTTGTATTTTATTTAGTTTTTTACGGTCTACTTAAATCCATTTTTTGTTGTTTTCTTTCAAATCTTTGTTTATATTAATATAATCATTTAGTTTTTCTTTAGATTGATTGTTCGGGTCATTGTCCTTATTGATTATTTCTATTGGTATCTGTTCATATTTATTTTGTTTCTTATTTATTTCAAGGTTTTCTTTTAGCATTTCAGTTATTTCTGCTATCTTAGATGCCTTTGGATTCTGAACTTGCGGCTTTTTTTAAATTTTATTATTTTGTGCACAAGCAGATGAATTATTTTTTTCTAATAAAAGAGCAATTTTACCGTTTAATCCATCAATTAGTGCATTTTTTGTTTCAATAATTGCCAAACGCATCACTTTTTTCTACCGCAACAAACTAACCCGATAGGGATAAGCATTGTCCAATACCTGAATACCGTTTTAATTATTAATACTACAATCAACTAAACACGACAATTTAAAGGCCGGATTAACAGTTTAACAGTAGATTAGACACGTTAGCGGCCAGATTTTCATTTTTGAAAATTTTATTTTTACTTCTAATATCTGGATTTATAATTTTAAAGTTGGGTTGACAATTTGGCAGTTAAATTTAACATTTTAAAGACCGGATTTACATTTTTAAACGCAGTATTTGTTAATTGAGTGCCAGATTTACACTTTTAACAACCGGATTTTTTTAATTTAAAGTTTGATAGTAAAGTTTAACACTTTGAATACTGGGTTTGGAATTTTAAAGGCCGGATTAACAACTTAGAAGTATATCTTGACAATTTAAAAACCAAATTAAATTTTTAAAGGTTGGATTTATACTTTAAAAAAACAGATTTTCAGTCTTAAAAACTGGATTTATAATTAAAAACAGAAAAACGGTTTGATAAATTTGTGACCAAATTAAAATATTTAAAAGCCGCAATTACACTTTACAGTTTAAAGTCTAAATTTACAATTTGTTAGTAAAATTTAACTTGTTGGTTTGCTAAATTTTTAGTTTGAAATACTTGTTTTACATTTTATAGAACGAATTTATAATTTAAGAGCTGGATTAACAGTTTGGCAGTAGATTTCAACACGTTTGTAAAAGATTATTAGTTTTAAAAGTTGAAAATTTACAGTCTTAAAAGCTGGATTATAAATAGAAAATTAAATTATCCGTTTGACAATAAAATTTAGCACATTAAATGCCTAGTTTCACTTTTAAAAATCAGATTTACAGTTTTATAGGCCGGGTTAACAGTATTGGAGTAAATAAAATACTAAAACGATTTACTACGTTTTTTATCACAAATTTATTCTTACGAATACATTACTAGTTTCTTCTACAGATGAACTAAGTCATCTGTAGACGACTTTAGTAAACTTTTGATTGTTTGTTTTTAGAAGGTCCATGAAATAATTGTGTGAGAGAACCATCACACAAATATGAATTCTTAATATATATATATGGGTATTTTCATTACTTTTCGACTAATTTGAAAAAAGTCGATTTCTTTGAGTTTGATCAAATTTTCAGGGATCAAAATATGGATGAAAAAATGAGATTCCCAAAATTTTTAACCTTAGAATATTGCCTGTTCAAAATGACACACATTTGAAGGTCAGAAATTTTACAATAAAACGTCTTTCTTAGCTTATTTTGTATCTCAGATTTTGGGTTTCTGGAAAAAGATAAAAAGGTCTACAATGGCTCAAATTATTCCTTACTACATTTACTTTAAAACCCATATTTTTATGTTTAATATTGTGGCAGTCATTTTGATATATTAAGCTTCAAACATTATTCCAAAAAAAACCGTAAATTTTGCAAAATTGGAAAATTATGCTTTGTTTAAACCGTTCTAACTTTTTCAAAT
This sequence comes from Tachinus rufipes, assembly GCA_963932245.1. Taxonomy (NCBI): domain Eukaryota; kingdom Metazoa; phylum Arthropoda; class Insecta; order Coleoptera; family Staphylinidae; genus Tachinus; species Tachinus rufipes. The sequence goes on from OZ010744.1 coordinate 15,013,358, forward strand.
CTTAACAAAATTTGACCCACAAGGTCTAGATTTCTTTGTGTTTAATCTTTTTTTAAAGTGATCACACATGACTTATAGAATCAATACGTATACACCACTATTTTGATGCAGGAAGTTGTACATATTTTTGCGATCTTCAAATCTTTTAATTTTTAGGTCCCAAAAAAGCGCTGTCACCCTATGTCGATTTTAGTCAAAATTTCAGTAAATACTGTTTAGACCACAAGAAAAAAAGGTTATCTATATGAGAAATTGTATATCGGGCATTATCAAGATTTTTTTAATATTCAAAAATAGTCAAAATTGGCAAACCGCACATTTTTGTATCTTAATTTTTGGGCTTTTAGAAAAAGATAAAATGGTCCACGATGGCTCAAAATATTCCTTATTACAAGTACTTTAAAACCCATATTTGTTTATTTAATGTTGGGCAGTTATTTTGATATATCAAGCTTTAAACATAATTCCAAAAAAAAAACTTAAATTTAGCAAAACTGCAAAATTATGCTTTGCTTAAACCGTTCTAACTTTGTCAAATTTTAAAGAAATTTGATCCACGAGGTCTAGATTTTTTTGTGTTCAATCTTTTTTTAAAGTGATTACACAAGACTTATAGAATTAATACATATTCACCACTATTTTGATGCAGGAAGTTGCACATGTTTTTGCGATCTTCAAAATTTGTAATTTTTAAGTACCAAAAAAACGCTGTGACTTTATGTCGATTTCAGTCAAAATTTCAGTAAATTCTTTTCAGACCACAAGAAAAAAGGTTATTTATATAAAAAAAGATATTTTGGTTATTATCAAGAATTTTTTTTTATTAAAAAATTGTCAAAATCGGCATTGTTCTTTAGAAAATCTAATTAACTTTTTGTCTATCTTGCTTTGTTTTAATGTAAAAATATTTTCAATTTTAGCTCTATGCGGAGGACTATAATCATAAAAGTTAATTTATTTTTAAATGCAAGCTTGCCTAAAATAATAGACTCTAAAACAAATTTATTTCTAAATGTTACAAAATTAGTTTTTTTTACTTATTTCTTCCTATGCAATTATTAAACTACCTCTAAAGACAATTGTAAAAACTATAAATTTTTCTGTGTAACGTTGACTAGGTCCGTCTGTAATAAAAATGTGAACTTAGGTTTATGTATAAATAAGCAAGTAAGATTTTTTTAGGACGTAGTGAGGTGTTGGCTTCAACAAGTTGCCCTTGAGAATGACCTTTTGGTTTTTTTCTTTGCGTTGGTCCTGCTTTTAATTTGTTTTTGTCATCGTTAGTAATGTAGTACTAGTTTGAGGTGAGCTGGTTTTGTCTTTGCGGAGTTTACACAGTTTGCTGCGGCAACACATGCTGTCCCTATACTTTCATTCATCTTTATTTTCTTCCCAATCTTGCGTTATTTGGCCTAGATATTTGCTTTGTCTTTGGGTATCTTTTTAGTTTTTCTTTTATAAATATTTAGTGAATCAGCCTACACTTGTACGTTCAAAGAACAAAAAACATTGCCGCAGTCCGTGAAAGTGCACAGCAGAACAAGCTTTTGCAGACTTCAATTTGGCAAATTTTGCGTTGGGATTTAGACTTACTCTCGTACAAAATGTAAATGACTCAGGAACTTATAGTTAATGATTATAGACAACGCTGTTTGTTTGCTGACTGGGCTTTGAATTGTTTGGAAAAAGACCCCAATTTTGGCGAAACAATCATATTTAGCATATTTAGGCGCATTTTTGGATAAATGGCTATGTTAACAAGCAAAATTAGCGTATAATAATAATAATAATAATAATAAATCTTTATTCACATGCTGCACAGTTTAAAATACAGGTATGAAAAGTCACTTAAAAATAATACAAAACAAGTCATATAAACTATACAAAACAAATATAAAAATCACATTTAAAAACTACAATTTAAAAATATTATTATTATTCTACTAATACTAATAATGTATATACATAATTTTGTCTAAAAGATATTCGTTTACATTATAGTATACTTTTTGAATAAGAAATTCTTTGAAACGTACTTTAAAAACATTATACACAGTTATTTCTCGAATATGTTTTGGCAATTTATTGTAAAATGTTATTCCTGCGTATTCTGGCGATTTTTCGTACTTACACAACTTATGAGCTTGTGGAAGGATAACATTTTTGTTTCTTATGTTATGCGAGTGTACATCTTTAGATTTTGTAAATAATTCTAGGTTTTTTTTAATAAAATTAACCGACTTGTATATATAGATGCATGGAACAGTAAGCAAATTTTTTATTTGAAATACGGTTTTGCAAGTCTCACGAGATTTTATATTAAAAATAAGTCTCAACACTCTCTTTTGAAAAACAAAAATTCTATTAATATAAGACGCATTTCCCCATGTACATATATTAAAATTAATATGCAAATATACTAACGCATAATACATATTCAACAGAGCACTCTCATCCACAAAGGGTTTTAACTGCAAGATGGCAAAATAGCTTTTATTTAATTTTTTGCAAGTTTGGTCAATATGTAGACTCCAGTTTAAGTTTACATCCAAAATTGAGCCAAGAAATTTTACAGAGCGACTAAGTTTGTGTTCAACATTATTATAGAACACAGAGTAACTTTGTAAGCATTTTTGAAAATGAAAGTTTATCATTACAGTTTTCTCGGAATTTGCTATTAGCCGGTTTTTACTACACCATTTGTAAAACTCATCAAGTACGACTATTGTTTTGTTTTTAATACATTCAACACTTTTAGATGAAATTACAATAGAAATATCGTCAGCAAACATAATAACTTTTCCTTGTGTTATAAACGAAGGCAAATCATTAATAAATAAAAGAAAGATCAGAGGGCCTAGAACAGACCCTTGTGGCACACTTAGTTTTAATTCACGTTCTTTAGTTGTTTTATCTCCCATTTTTACGACCAATTTACGCTCTAAAAGATAGGATTGGATCCATTTTGAGACTATCCCTCGAATACCTAGTGCATCTAGTTTACTCATAATAAAATCTAAGTCTACTACATCGAATGCCTTTGACAGATCAAAAAACAAACCAATTACATAATTACTAGAATCTAATTCTTCATAAATACAATTCAAAAATTTGTTCGATGCAGTTTCTACCGAATGACTAGCTCTAAAACCATGTTGATTTTTGCAAATAATATTATGTTTATTTAAAAATGACATTATTTTGCTATATACAATCTTTTCAAAAACCTTTGATACTGTACTTAAGATAGTAATTGGACGATAATTTTTTATGAGATGAACATCATCTTTTTTGAACACAGGAGTCACTTGACCTGTTTTTAGGATTTTTGGAAATTCGCCAATCTCCAAAGATTCATTAAATAAATAAATAAGTGGGTTTAGAATAACTGTTGTTATTGATTTTAAGATTTGTGAAGTTATGTCATCAGTTCCTGACGAGTTTTTATTGCTTAGATTATTAATAGTTTTTAATAGTTCAGTTTTGTCTACAGGTTCCAAATACATGCTATGTTTTATGTGCAACATCAAAGTGCAACCAGCACTATATTTTGATTTGGGGCCATATTTTACATTAATTTTATCAAAAGCAACAATAGAAAAATAATCTGCAAATAATTCGGCAACTTCAGCCTGTTTACTTATAAGTTGATTATCACTTTTTAGTTCGATGTTATTAGTTTTATTTATAGACCTTCCTGAATTATAATTTATTTGTTTCCATATTTCTTTTGGCTTATTATTTGAAGATACTATTTTATTTTGTATATAGTTCCTTTTTGTTTGTTTAATTTTTAGATTATGTTTTCGTTTGTCTTCCTTGTATTTATTTTTAATTAATATATTATTCGAATTTTTGACTACCCAGTACATATTCTGTAAATTTCTAGAGTTTACTTTAATTTCATTTGTAATCCAGTTTTTGTGATGATTTAAAATATGTTTATTTATTTGAATAGGGCAAGCAATATCCAAATAAAAGATTATGGTGTTCATAACGTCTTCAAAGCGAGAATTTAGTGGACTATTCTTACATAAAATATTTTTCCATTCTACTGTTTCCAGTAGTTCATTCAAAAGAAGTAAACTATTTGAATTTATTTTTCTAGTTTTAATAATTGTATTTTTGACGATATTTAGTTTATGTAAATTGTTATACGTAAGAATTTGTGCTAAATGATCTGCTATAAGGACATTTTTGTTTTTTACTACAATAGTTTCATTTGAAATGTTAGTTATCATGTAGTCTATAGCACTTTCAGAAGTGTCTCCATTTACATTAGTAAAGACTCTAATTGGTTCGTTGTTGTTCACATTAAGGTCAAAAGATTCAAACAAGTCGATTAATATGTTTTTAGATTCAGTGTTTTTAAAAAAATCAATATTCAATATTCATGTCTCCACATAGGACTATAAATCTGTCTCTATTATATATATGAAGACAACACCAACCCACACGAGATTTACCAAGTGATATTGTATCTATAAAAAGTTACCGTTTGGTGTGGATTTTGGGCCGACGGCGTCAATTGTCCGTCCTTTTTTGAAAACGACGCTGGTGAGGCGGTAACCGTCAACGGCAAGCGCTACAAAATTATAATAACCAGTTTTTTATGGCACAAATTGAACCACATGGATCTAGACAACATGAAGTTCTAGCAGGACGGCGCTATCTGCCATAATTGACATTCTGTATGATTGTTTTAAGGGTAAGGTTATTTCTCGCAGGGGTAATGTGAATTGGCCATCAAGGACGCTAGATTTTTTTTGTAGGATTTTTTGAATTTGCAGGTCTATGCAAATAAACCACAATTAAGCGATGTTATAAAAGTGAACATAACACAGGCCATTGCTCAAGTTTAGTCAGATCTATGCGGAAAAGTCAATAAAAATTGGACTATTGTTAAACAATGTCATTCGCCACACTTAATGGCATACATGGGCATTTAAAATAAAAAAAAAAAATTGTCAATACCTTACACACAGTTTGTTTTAACATCTACCCGCCCTTATTCAAAAACTTTTTAGTTTATTAATAAGTAAATAACAAATTCAAAATGTAAAAATTTAAATATTTTTAAATGATAATATTAATGTTTTAGTTTCATTGCAACAAAATAATCAAAACAAATGGTTTCTCTGGTTACGCAATCTTCAAAAGAATTTAAAAGTGTATCCACAACGCAATCTTTACTTTATTCGCAGCAGTACGAAATAGTTCTGTGGTTGTTGTATTGAACCACGTTCGTAGGTTCTTCAACCACGAAATCCTCCTTCGCCCTGGTCCTCTCCTTCTCTCTACCTTTCCTTGTAGTATAAGCTGTAAAAGCTCAGATTTCTCTGGGTGACTCATGATGTGGCCCAAGTATTCTAGCTTTCTTTGTTTTATCATTTTTGCCACTTTTCTTTCTCCTTTCAACCTCCTTAAAACCTCCTCGTTAGAAACATGGGCTGTCCATGGGATTCTAAGAATCCTTCTGTATGTCCACATTTCAAACGGGTTTATCTTGTTTATTGAAGCCTCTGTCAAGGTCCAAGACTCCACTCCATATAAGAGTACCGAAAAGACATAACATACACTAATACACACATAAGTCAAAATGTATTTTTTTTTTAATTTCATTTAGGTACATTTCTTCCACATTAATACAGCACTGAGTGCAATCCGTTAGGGCTTTAGAAAAGTCTTTTTTGTTACCTTATTCAGCTCCTTTGTCACAGTTTTTTGTATAGTCAAAATATTGTCAAAATGACGGCTATTTAACAGCATCTTAAGTTTCGGGAATAAAAAATTGTTGGCCAGAGCTAAATTAGGCAAGTACGGCGGGTGGTGTAACACGGACATTTTTTTTTTCTGGCGTTAAGGGCTGGCGCATTATCGTGTAACATAACCCAGTCGCGCAATTTTTTTCAGCTAACGGTCAAACCTTTATAAAAATCAGCGTTGACGTTTTGACGAGGTAGAACAATATTTTTATGGATTATTTCCCGGTAGTCAAAAAAAGGTAACCAACATAGTTTTGACATGCAATTTTTGGAAACGGAGTTTTTTTGTTTTTGGAGACTGCTTTTCCTTTTATTCGGCACTCTGTCTTTTGGTTTTAGGGTCATACGCAAAGCATCACAATTTATTACCGGTTACAATTTTTTTTTTAAATCTTAGATTGTTACTGTGTGATTTGAGCAGATCTGCTCATAAGGTCACACGATTTTTTTTTGGCTCAACGGTCAACGAATGCAGAACAAAGCGGACACACAAAACTTTTTGAACTACAGAAACGTGATATGCACTCCTCACCGTTAGCCGTTTGTAACAGTTGATACGTTTTCTTGGCTGTTTTACTAATTTTAAAACAAATCTTAATTCTCTATGCTGTTCAATGGAAACACATGTACTGATGAAATTTTTACTAGTTTCTTGGAAAGTTTTCCACTACTTTCCGTTAACCACAAATAGATGAAGCTACTTAACTTGCCACAATAAAATCAGTCTTAAAACTTTATAGTCACACCATGTATACGCAACTCGTTTAGTTTATTTGTTAAGCTATTTGCTTTAGCTATAGAAAAATTTAATTTTTTAACGAGAAAAACACACACAACATTTGGTGCCATTTTTTGACAGATTTTTGATTCTATCAATAATAATAAGTCAAGCTATAAACAATATTTTTATTAAATTGCGCATCTTTTGGCATTAGTTTGAATTTGTTACAAGGAAATTTAAGATTTTAACTATGATTTTTTAAAAATTGTGCATTTGATCTTTTCAAGCTTTTTTGAATTTTTAAGAACACAGACAAACTTGACATTCCGCATCGTTTAAAAGAGAAAAACACAAAATTTACATTAAAATGGTTTCATTTTTTAGTTTTTTGCGTATTACTTGTACACTTTGTTCTTTTGTGGATTTGTGTGCTCTGCATTTTAATTGCTTAACCCGAAAAAGAACGGCGTGACTTTTTATACATGTATACTTTGTTCTGGGCTTATATAAACTAAACTTTGAAAACGGTAAAAAGTCATGTGCACTTAAAGTCTGAGTTTATATAATTGGAATTTATTTTACTCAGTCAAAAACCTTCGACGTAAAATACTGTTTTTTATTGTTCTAGAGTTAATTAGAAAATGATTTTTGACACTGTTAAGGTTTTATGGATAAAATTTGTAATGTTTTTTTTAAATTTTAAACGCATAACAGTTTAGTTTAATTTAGCAATAAGAAAGTAACAGTTTGCAGTTTTACGGATTTATGGTTAAAATCTATTTTTTTTAAATTTACATATTACGCAATTTAGGGTAAAAAAAATGTGTGTAGAACAAATAATGTGTTACGCCCAGTTATACAATTTTATTTGTTTATATAACTGACGCAACGCATGCTAAACTTCCCAACCACCGCACCGTGCTCTAACCTCGTATTTTAATTAATTAATATTAATACATTTATAATCAATAAACGGCCAATGCCGTCAAACACTGCACTAACGTTACTGATCCTCCTTTCTTTGTCCCGCAGTTGATTCCCATTTTACTGCAACGCAAGCCATTCTTTTTGAACCGGTTCATCTTAATAGCTTGCTTATGTTTCCGTGTACTTCTGTATAAATTGAACTAATTAGTCATGCCAGAATCTCTATAATTATATTAATACATAGTATACTTTTTTTTTTTGTACGTTGGAGGGGTGAATCTTCAAAAGAACATCCAATCTATGGAATGCTGCTTGATTCAATTGCTATTCTACAGCTTTGCCTACGGCCTTTGTAAGCTTGACACTATTTTGCAGTTATTGCACAACTCTAATTCTTTAACTGCCAGTGCACATCATAATTTGACTGTTACGTATAAAGCCTTACTGCCAGATACAGTGTTATCTACACAACCTTAAAGTCTCGGCTGCCAGTGTGTGAAATAACAATCTTTTACAGTTCTTTAAAGCATCCTATAGCTATTTGTACAAACTATTAGATATAATGCTAACAAAAACCACTATTAACAAAGATTAACTTTGAAAGATCCAATGTACAAATCAACATCAACGGCGGTAGAAGCTTTATCATTTGTATTTTTTTTGTATTTAAAACTAAAGTTCTCATGGTTGAGACGGCGCGACGTATGCGCTCAAAGATGTAGTGTTGTTTTTCACAGCAAACCTGATAAAGGAAAAAAGCGGCAATTTACAAAAGGATAATTTAAAGGATTAATGGACAAGATTGCAAGTACATACAAATTTGATGATGTTTTATGGTCAAAACGCAATAAAAAAAAAAACTACCAAAAATCAAAATTGGTAGTGTAGCGTAAAGTAAATATTTTTTAGATTGAGACATTGGTACAAAATAGTAAGTTGCCAAAAAAAATACTTTTGATAATATTATGGTAATTTTCTGGTATTTCATTTTATTATAAGCTTTGGTGCAATTAAATTCTCTGACCCACTATCTAAAAATAGATATTTAGGCTTAACTAGAACAACTGCTTTAACATGTCACTAACAAACACATCAACAACAATTGATACAAGCAATTTATCTTATGTACGTTACCTGAGAAGATGCTGATGCAAAGAATTGCATAATTTTTATATAAATATTATTTAATATGCTTACCAGTCAAGTAGCTGTTACACTTAAATAGTTATTAACATTATGAAGACTAAAATAAATTTAAATAAACTAATTTAATTATTTAAATTGATATAAAATTCATAGGTAATGCAACTCAATTTTAATGCGATAGTCGTTGTTTTATAGGTTTGTCAAAATGCTTTATTCATTCATTCATTAACGTATTGGTAAACGATTGATTAATATGTACACAACAATTACAATAATGATAAATGTTTCAATTATCATAATGTAATTATATTTCAAATGTCTAAACAAAATAGTTTTTTTAACACAACCAAACAATATGTCGTCAATAGCAGATAACTTAAATATAGTGTTAACTTTTGGTAGCTACATAGGTCTATTGCCGTTCTACAATGCAGAAACTAAACTATTCTATAGAAACAATAAATATTCATTTATAACTACAATAATATTGGCAATGATGTTTTATTATTACATTTTAAGTTTTATAAAAAAAAATGATTTTTCAATTTTTGTGTTAGTATCTGATGTAGTTATACAAATAATTCTTCTAAATATGATGTTAATATTTATGACTGGATCTAGAAATAGTTATTTACAATTATTATTTGACAATTTTAATAAATTGGATACTTGTATTGGTGTATTTACATTGATTTGTAGTGAAAGAAAACTGGTAAATGTACAATACGTAACAATGAATTTGGTTTTATATTTATTTTTATTATTGGAACATTTTCAATGGGATAAACTAATACCAAATGATTCTTATAAACTTGTTTCATTTTTTATAATGACTTATAATTTTTTACTATTCTACCTGCAATACTACATATTAAAAAATATAAGACGTAGATATGCTATATTAAACGAATTAATTGATAATGATGAAGTAGTTAGAAGTATTGATTTGTTGTTGAAAGCAAAATGCATTTTATCTTGTCTGGTAGCTTCATTTAATAATATTTTTGGTTATCAAATGTTATTGGTTGTGTTGTTTGGTTGTTGGAATGTGTTGCTTTTAATGAAGTATTTTCTGGATCAAACTGAGATGATTCTTGGATTTTGGCTTAGTATTATTTTATGGGAAACAATAGCAATTGTAAGTAGGGCGTAATTTTAAAAAGATGCAATAACACTATAAATTTTAAATAGGCATTTTTGATGTTTATGTGAAGAATAAAAACGGTAATGTTTGTTCGGTACAGATAGTTAGTAAGCTTTACTTTTTAAAGTTTATTTTTTAGCATATACTAATGTCTACAATACTAATACTATTTTCTTTTGTTTTAGGTAAGTCTTTTTGATGTATTATTTTTCCTAATAACTGTAAGTATGTATTATTAAATTACGTTAGAATATTACATTTTATGTTTGTGAAATTATAATCTACTGATTTTTAAATTTTGCAAAAAGATAAACATGTTTTGTGAATATTATGGTAGCCTAATAATATTAGAGAATTGCATAATTGTGCGTTGCTTTATTGTTTGATTTTGGCGTTTAAAAAAAGATAGAAAGCTGTTGAGTCATTTTTCAATAATAATTTTTGAACAATTAGCAAAAAATTATTGCAAAGCAAAAAGTCATTGCAAGAGTAGTTTGTTTGTTTCTAAGATGGTAATACTAGATTAGACAACAAGTTAGGAAAAAGTCGATTTTAGATTTTGAGGACCAAGTCTTTTGTTGACTGTGAAAAAAGACGACAGTTATTAAGAGACTAGCAAAAAATTATCATTTATCAGTCTACATTTTTTTAGTATCTTAAAAAACTTGTAAGGAAATTGACTTATGAGTTTTGCACAAGCGCGCAGACTATAGCCCAAACCCAAAGTTTTACCAATTTGCTCTAAAAAATTGAGCAAAATTAGTTCCTTAATAAAGACATTGCAGAAGATTAGTCTTTACTTCTCTATAAAAACATTAAAAAAAGTTTGCGTCTTTACCGGCCAAACTGTATTACAAAAACTGTACAATTTATATCAGCTTTGTGGTGTGTTTGTTGGGTTGCAGCACAATTATTCACTAGAAGATCGTCTATTATTATTAGTTGCTATGTATATTGCACCTTAAAATGTAATTAAATGTAATGATATCTAGCTTTGGAATAGTCAGGAGGTGATATTGGTAATGAGTTTTAGGTATGTTTTGTAGGGAGAGCACCGAGTCATTCGAAATGACATGCAGTTATACGTGAACATGTCTTAATATGTCTGTGGCTTGACCTTGAGCCGGTTATTGTTTACAACGTGACATGTCGTTGCGTGTACAATCTTCAAAGTATGTGACCGACGCGTTGGGAACAGTTGTATGGGAATAAAAAAGTAAGAGCAGAATTTTTGCCTTTAATTGTCAATGTGTCTGCGTTGGTTGCTTGTTTGTTTATTTTTTGTAGCTCAGGAAAAAAATCTTCAAAAGCCTTGTTAGATTTACTTTCAGAAGGAAAGTGTCTTCTGATTAAACCCCACTTAATAGTTGAATGTGGTAGAAGTGTGCCACACAATGTGTTCTATTACCTTCTTGTCTAATTGATTTGATTTAAGTAATGCGGATTTTGCACTAACTTTATAGGCGTTGCTTAAAAGTTGTAGATAGGCGAGTGCCACAAAGTTATGCATTTAGCACATTAACTGATTTGTGTCTAATAATTTTTTTGTTTAGTTTGGCAAGCCAAGGTAGATCTTGGTTGACGTAGTTGCAAAACTCTATATATGGTTTTTTATTAGCGAAATTCTGGTGTCACGTCTAATCTGGACGTTTCGAACGTACTATAGTGCATTGAAAATTCTTTTCAAAGTTTTGTTCTAAAAAACTTCTACTTGTGTGTACTGCTACGTGGATTTTATTTCTTATGCTAAAATAAATCTGTTGGGGGGAGGGGATAATCGTTGTGTAAAGCCTCAGTTTATTTTTTTGTAGCGGCGATTGTGGTTTTGTCTGTTATTTTCTGGACGTAGTGTTTATACAGACGCTTATTTAGAAAGCTTAAAATTTTGTCTCTTAGATTCAGATGACAATTTGATTTTATGCTTAAGCAAGTCATTGAGTGCTCTAAAAATTGTAGAATAACTTTTTGTTATATATTATATTACATATTACATATTATCTAAAAATTTTATAAACATTGAGCTACAAGTATTAAGTTTTCTTTTACTTTTGGCTGCCAGTATACTAATAAGTAAATCAAATTTATAAATCGAATCATTTTATTACCCTACATAATTCAACATTTAATATCTACCCCACAATAAATTAAATAATAAACTATTTGTCAATGTAATAAATTATCAATTGCACTCAAGAATAAATAGCACACTTGCGGAAGCTCATTTATAACTATATCTTGTACTCCGGTCCGCTTGATGAAAAATGAAATGAGATTGTAACAAATGAACCATAAATGGGCCAACTTATATTATCATACAAAAAAATCCATTTAAGTAAACAATTTAATTAAAATTACTGAACAAAAAAACTAGTATTATTAAACGTATAATATTAGAAGATTCCTCACATTTAATGCAGAGCACGCGGGTTCTAATGAATAGTATTACGTTGAAGAGAGTATGAAGTTTTATAAATTGCATTACCTGACTATAATATTTTATGTTGTGATTGATGATATGTGAGATTTTTATAACAAATTACTAAATCCTAGATATTTAGCTGAGTTTTTCCATAGTATCTCAGTGTCGTTTAGACGGTTTACTTATTTTTGGATTAACTTGGATGTTTCAATTTTTTTTTTAGTTTTTGTATTTGAGAACTGCAGCTTGTAGTTTTATTGTGACCATTGGTAACTTAAAGGAATATATAATTGCTGTATCGTCGGAGTATTACACAATATTCACACCCGGTGTGTTAATTTTTAAATTCAAAACAAAAATTAAATATAAAATCCAAAAAGTTGTGCGCTTTGCGCAGAACCCACCGCTTATGCATAGGATACCATCTTGTTAGCTTTGAGAGTGCAGATGTCTTACCCATGGTAATGTTACGCAACTTGAAAGTTACCAACAGCCGTTAGTAAAGAGATTTTTCCCAAATGATTATGGGAGGTGGGCTTTGTGTGCCGGTGCTCTCTATGGCTACTGGCGAAAATAAGGGGCGTGGAGGAAGTTCTAAGAGTAACAATTAAACTCAACTTGGTCAACTAAGCCTTCAGAGCAAGTTGTGTGAAAGACCTTTTGGTCTTGGAAACTGGATGCTCTTTTAACGCTGAAGACATCTGACTGGAGTAGGATTACAGAAAGTTGAGAAAAACTTATTTGGATCCTTTTTGGCAATCTTCATATTTTTCTTTTTTTTCACTTTTATAAATCCTTCTTCTGGGAGCGGGAGCGGGACATTAGGGTGGGTCTATTGGCTCTTTGTTTGAGGTGCTGGAAGCAACCGGATTTTTGGCCAATTTTTTGAAAGAATTGACTTGGTACTTTGGAATTTTGGTAATGAGCGGGTGGTGGTGGCATTTCAATTTCCTAAGGCATTGTCTGGGTTGGAGCAAATTTGTGATTATTATAAAAGCGTCCTTGTTCTGCCTCAGTGCCAGTTTATAATTTTTTCCGAACTGAGTAAGAATTTTTGCAAAGTCCGTCTTAATAATTGTTGTGACACAGTGTCCGTCTTAAAATTACAATCGTCTTTAGCAACGCAGTTCACACGGTATTCCTTGCCGTCTATCTGCCGCTGGTTTCTTGCATTCATTTTGTTTAGTTTTGCATCTTCTAAAGCTGGTCTTTCAGCTTGCTGGACGATGCCGCCATGACCGAAAGTTGTTTAGCTATAGTGTAACTCGGGTTGCAATAAAAACTGCAATTAGTGCGGGAGCTTTTCAATGTACGTCTTTTCTGGTCTGTTGTTTTCACGCGATTGAATTTTTTGGGACCGCGGAACTAAGAAATTAATTTCTTTTATGCTTTGCGGAGTACGCGGGTGTTAATGGTTGACAGCGTTTTTCCATATTTAATTTTATTAAATTTTTTAATGTCGCTTAATGGGCAGAACCATGCAGACCAATCTGAGCGTATTATCGCGGTATTTTTACTTACAAACCCTAAACTTTTACAGAGCAACAAAGTCTGTTACTACCTAGTTGCAAACGATCACAGAATTTATAGACAGGATTCTAATCGTCTTTACCAATTTTAAGATGAAAATTCTAAGTGACAACACATAAAGCAATTTTTACTCAGCTATGCTTTCTAATTACTCTTTTGGATCTTCAACCATTTAATACCTTAAACCACTGCTTTAGGAATAAAATTTTTGCATCCAATTCTGCACTTGACTTATAGCATTTTAAGTTGTTTCTTGACCTTTAAAGGTATGACATGTATTTCTATTACTTAGAACACAATATACACTTTCTTAACTCCAATCTCTGTTATGCACCTAGTACACTCTGGATACTAACAAATGTCCTAGGTACGCGCAACTTATCTATTTTTTTGCCTTACCTGCACCCACGGCGTTGCACACCACGTCAAATCTTGGTAAAACTTAGTCAACGACCTGGGGCCGTTACGTTTTTAACAAGGTTTAAATAACCTCCGTAACGCGTTATTAATCTCTGAAGAGCTCCATTAACTTTCCACCTTTGACCCCTTAGCAAACAAAGTAGCAATTTATCTACTTTTTTCAAAACCCCAGATAGAAAACTAAAACTACATGTCTTAAAACTCACACTACTACACCAAGAAAAGCAACGCCATTTTTTCCTCAACTATAATCTCTTTTCTATCACTACATAAGTAGGAAGCCGGTAACAAATAGAACCCAACGTAGAGCTATTAAAACAAATGGTAATTTTACAACCCTAAACACACCACAAGACTGCAAAATTTAAATTAAAGTTAAATACAAGCCATTCATCAGGAATCTGAATAAAGCAAGACAACAGATGAAACGAGCAAATTACCAAGCAAGCAAAACAAAGCTTAACTACGACTAGAAGACCAACGTTGCGTTTTAACAGACAACCACACAATCTGTAAACGCTATTATCTACAGTCAACGCAAAAACATCTTATACCAAGTCAAGCTACAGCAAACCGCTTTGTTCAACAACAGATTCTACAAACAGCCTACTACCGGTTCTTGGTGCAGCATCAAAATGCTCTGCCTACCGTCGTATATAAACATTAAGTGTTACGCCGACTCAACCGTAATTGTCCGGTAAATAGGCACACTAACGACCCAACGACACGGCCCCTAAGAACCGGTCAAGTGTTTTTTACATTGCAGCACTAGTCGAACCAAACACCCAACAATTACTAAACATAATTTAAATCAAATTTTAAATCAAACCTAACTAAAAACAGCACGATTTTGGGAAACAAGTAGAGCGGTTGACCTAAAAAGAAACAGAAAGCTAAACAGAAGCGTAAACACACCACATGACCGTTGAGGACTAAGACCACTTGGTCACTTTATTAATCACTCCTAAGCTGAGGAAAAAAAATAATTCTGAGCAGCCCATGGTTAAACAAATAACAAACAGCCTTTGATTACCTCTGCCAATGCGTACATCATGTAAAAGACAGCCGATCGATTATCTATTGGACACCTTAAAAAACGCCGCTGACCAAAACACCCAAACATTTGTTTCTTAACATTACAGTATTTGAACAGCTGGTTTGCAACTTGTTGACAATATTTTACAAAGACCATCTACAATTACGCTGTCGGTCAAGCACTATATTAAATTGACTAAAAAAACTTTATTCTTTGAGTAAGTAAAAAAACTTTTGGCCAGCGACATACTTGAGAAGAGTTTGAGCTGTTACTGTGTTCTTGGAGTTGTTGTAAAAAAGAAATAAAGCATCCTGCGGTTCTGCGTGGATTACAAAGCGCTCAACAACAATTAAAAGAAAGCTCTTCTTTAACCCAAAATCTAAAAAACATTTAAAGATTTTGATAATAATTTTGGAACAATTAAAAAAAGGCATTCCAAGAGTAGTTTGTTTGTTTTTAAGATGGTAATACTAGATTAGACAACAAGTTAAAAAAAAGTCAATTTTAGATTTTGAGGACCAGGTCCTTCTGGTGACTGTGGAAAAAGTCAAAAGTTATTAAGACAATGGCAAAAAATAGCTATTTATCAGTCTACAATTTTTTAGAATCTTAAAATACTTGTAAAAAAATTGACTTAATAAGTCCCGCACGAGCTTGCAGACAATAACAAAACCGCTTAATTCCAAATTTTTACCAATTTGTTATAAAAAAATGACCAAAATCAGTTAAAGTCATATCATGAGATTAGTCTTGACTTTTCTATAGAAACATAAAAAAAAATGTTTGTGTGTCTGCCGGCCAAAATATATTTTAAAAACTGTACATTTTAAGACAACAAGTATGTCTTATTGGGTTAAAACAAAATTATTTACTGGAAGATTGTCTCTACCGGCCACTGCTACTGGTGGAATGATAATGATGAGCGTCAGAAAAAGCAAATTACGGACAAAAATGATCAAAGGCAGTACATTAACAGCAACGTGTACTTAATCTAGTTTGATTGTCTTTATGTTGCTATTCTACCAAAAAAAAACGCCCAAAAAAACAAAATTGTTTTTTATTACATATTGTGTCGTGTGCAAAAAAAAACTTGCTTTTTCATCTACCCTACTCATCTACTGAGGTTTCAACAAACTACTGCATCAACTTAATCCTAAAAAATTGGCAAGTAAACAAGAAGAAAAAATCAAAATCAACAATATAAAAAATTATTGGCATCTTAGAAATACTATTGTTAGCGGAATTTTTTGTGCATTGTTTTTTTTTTGTTTTACTGGTTTTAGCAGTATAGGTCATTATTGGATGCAGGTTTTAAATTGAAGTTGATGTTAGAAAGCTAGACAAGTATTACAGCTTAAATTGTAATTAAATGTAACGATTTCTAGCCTCGGAATAACCAGGAAGTGATATCGGTAGTAAACCCTAAGTTAGTTGTGTATAAAAAGCACCAACTCATGTGAGATGACTTGCAGTCATATGTGGACATGTATAAATTTGCTTGTGGCTTGACTTTAAGCCGGTTATTATTTGTTCTGCGTTGGTTGCTTGCTTGTTTTTTTTTTTAGCTTAAAAGAAAAATCCTTAAAAGCCTAAACGTGTCAGATTCACTCTCACCAGGAAAGTGTCTACCGACTATCTACTTAATATTTGAATGCCTGTAGTGACACTGTGTCTCTTCTGGTTAGGCTAGCCAAGCTAAATTTAGACTGACGCGTTCTGCAATTTTTTTGTAAAATATAGTTGCAAGACTTTATATATAGTTTCTTGTTGGCAGAATTTTGATGTCATGTCCAATCTGAACGTTCTAAAAGTACCATAGTGCATTTTCTTTAAGTTTTGTTTTGAAGAGCTTCTATCCGAGAGTACTTATAGGTGGCTATTACTAAAATAAGTCAGTTGGAGGCAAATGATTGTTGTGTAAAGCCTCAGTTTGTTTTTTTGGTCCATCTTGGTGTTGTATCTTAGTAGCGGTGATAGACAGTTAAAAGCCATTCTGGCTTTGTTTATTGTTTTCTAAACGTGGTTATACAATCATCTAAATGTAGTCCTAAATGTTTAGTTGAGTTTTTCAATGGTATTTTGGTGTTGTTTAAGCATACGTTCTTACATAGCTTAGTTTGTCTTCTTAAAAAAAGTATTGTTTTTTTTATTTTCTGAATTATTTTGGATGTCTCAAATGTTTACTCAATTTTTGTATTTGGGAGCAGCTGCTTGTAGTTTTAATGTGACTACCATTGGTGATCTAGAAAAATATGTAATTGCGGTATCGTCGGCGTATTATGCAATTTTTGCACCCGGATTTTAAACCGAAATAAAATTGGCAACATAATTGAACCTTGAGGTACCCCGGCGGCAATTGGATGCGGCATAGACACATGGCCTTTTAGTTTAACGACCAGTGTTCTGTATTTTATGTAAGACGCAATTAAGTTTAAGTTTTGTTGCAAAATTAAAGTTTTAGTTTATACAGTAGGCTTTGCGCTAAACCGTGTTGAAAGCCTTTTGTTGTTCAAAATGACTATTTCCCTGTTTTTTTTTTTAGTTTAGAAGCCTCAAAGACATGATCTGTTGTCACACAAACTAACTGTCGGAAACCGTGCTAGTAGTCCGGCAACTAGTGCTCTATTTTAGTATGATTTTGAAGTTTTTCCAAATCACTTTTTTGTGACTTTATTTAAAATGCACAGAAAACTTTAGTTTGAAATTTTAAGAAAATTGCTTATTTGTTTTTGGAGTGATAATGTTAAAAACTATAGAGCGTTTCTACTTAACTAGAAAATAGCTAAGACAAAAATTGCGTTGGTTAAAGACATAATTGTTTTAGCAAAAATTATTGTTAAAGCCTTATTAGGAATACTGTTATGTTCTGAAGCAGACTTGCTTTTAAAATAAACTACAATCTTCTTGATTGTTAAAAGTCAAACACGTTAAAGTGAAGCTATGTTGGCAATGTTTCTCAGAAGGCGGTTGACCTCTTGGTGGACACTGTTGGCGTTGTTTGGTCTAGATTGTTGTTGTAGACCGGAGAGCACTAGCTGTTAGCAAATATTATTTTTACAACAGCGTTTTTTGTTTGTCTTTAATTAACAGCCCTTTTTTTTAATGGTTATGGAAGGAGGGGTCGTGTGCTAGCGCTCTCTGTGGATACTGGCGTAGATGAGCTGCTTTTAAAGGTTCAACAGTTGGACTCAACTTTGTCAACTAAAACTGAACCCGGGCAGGCCGTGTAGAAGACCTATTAACTTTGAGAGTTTCAAGCTTTTTTGGCGTTGAAGGAACCTGGCTGAGATTGGCTGATGGCCTAGAATTGTAAGAAGTTAAGGATGATTTACCCAAAACTTTCCTAACCTTTTTTGTCTTTTTCTCAATTTTTTAAAATCTTTTCTAGTGGCGAGGCATCAGGGTAGGCGGTAATTTTACTTTCTAGCTGGTAGGTGTCCATTGGTTTTTTGTCAAAGGAGCCAATTTTTTGGCCGGTTTCTTGACGGAGACGCTTTTGGGTTTTAGTGGGGGGCGGACAGTTGTGGCATTGCGACCTTTTTGAGCAAGGTCTGGGTTGGAGCTTTTGAGGAAGCCCGGGCAAAAATCTGCTTTACAAGCAAATTTGTAGTCATTAAGATGGCGTTTTTTGTCTGCTTCAGGGTCAGCTTAAATTTTGTTCAGAGCTGGGTGAAGCTTTTTGCAATGTTTGTCTTGATGGTTGTTATGACCTCCAACAATGTCCGTCTTGAAATGACGGATGTTATCAGCAGATAGTGTTTGCTGTCTATCTGTCGCTGGTATCTTGCATTTATTTTGTTTAGTTTGGCTAACATTTTTTTATGCTGCTTATCTAGCTTCTGGTTCTTTGTGTACAATATTTTTAGTACTTGGCCATTGGATAGCTTGGACCTTTGCTGGACAATGCCGCTATGATTAAGGGTTGCTTAACCGCTATGTAACTTGAGTTGCAAAAAAAACTGCAGTTATTGCGGGTGCTCATCTAGCGCGTGGTTGGTCTAGCGCTGCCTGGCGGTTGTTGCAATGTATTATTTTTTTGTATTATATTTTTTTAAATCTTTTAATGCCGTTCAATGGGTGGAGCTTTAAATTTGAGCGTACCATTACGGTCTTTCTATTTGCAAATATCAAATTTTAGCAGAGCAACTGAGTAAGTTACTACTAAGCTGCAAACGTCCATAAAACTTATAGACAGGATTTTATCCGTTTTCGACAATTTCAAGTGGCAACACACAAAACAATTTTAATTCAACAAAGTCTTTTGACTACTCTTTTGGATCTTAAACCATGTAATATCTTAAACAATTACTCCAGAAATAAATTTTATATATCCCGGTCTGCATATTACTTATGGCATTGTAAGTCGCTCCTTCACGCTTAGAGATATGACATGCATCTCTATCACTAAAAACACATTAGGTATACATTTTTTTAACGCTGATTTTTGCTATGCACCTAGTACACTTTGGATACCAACAAATGTCTAAGGTACGTGATTTTCTCATTTTTTTGCCGTACCTACACCCACGGCATTGTAAACGACGCCAAATTTTGGAAAAACTTATGCAACGACCTGGCGCGATTACGTACCTATTTAATAAGGTTTCACAAACCTCCGTAAAGCGATTTTGGTTTTTGAAGAGCTGCACTACGCCCCCCCCCCCCTTTGACCTTTTAGCAAACAAAGTAGCAATTTACCTACTTTTAGCACAAAGTAGAAACTACTAAAGGTCTCAAAACCCACACTACTACAACAAGAAAAGCAAAGCTAATTTTTTTCAATCATAGACCTTCTCCCCTATTATTACATAAGTGGGAAGCCGGTAATAAATAGAACTTAACGTGGGGCTGTTAAAAAAATGGAAATTTTACAATCCCAAACACACCCCAACACTGCAAGTTTTAAATTAAAGCAAAATACAAGCTATTCATCAGGAACCTGAAAAAAGCAAGACAACAGAAGGATCGAGACTACCAAGCAAGCATTGCAGAGCTTAACTACGACTAGAAGACTAACGTTGCTTTCCAACAGGCAACCACACAATTTGTACAGAGCGCTTGCTTACACTCAACGCAATAACAGCTTATACCAAGCCAAGCTATAGCAAACCGCTTTGCTTAACAACAGATTCCATAAACAACACACTACCGGTTGTTGGTGCAGCATCACAATGACCTGTCTAAGAGTTACGCCGACTCAGCCGTAATAGTACGGTAAATAAACACACTAACTACCCAACAAACTTCTAAGAACCGATCAAGTGTTTTCTACATCGCTATGCAGCGTTATTTCTTCTCATACCACCTAGAGCAGACTCTGGCAAATGTGTTGGTCACACTAGTCAAACCAAAGTCCAGCAATTACTTAATATAATTGATTTTTAGTCATCCGACTAATTAGTCCGCACAACTACCAAAGTCAAAACCAAAGTTGCCTTTTACACAAATCTAACTGAAACAGCACGACTTTGAGAAACGAGTAGAGTGGTTGACCTGAAAAGAAACGGAAAGCTAAAAAATGCGTAAATACGCACCACATGACTATTGAGGACTAAGAACAGTTGGCCATCTTATTAGTCACTCCTAAGCTGGTGAAAAAAAATAATTCTGAGCAGCCCATGGTTAAACAAATAACAAGCAACAGCTTGGACTATCTCCGCCAGTGCGTACATTATTTTTAAAACAGCCGATGGACTATCTATTAGACATCTTAAAAAACGCCGCTGACCAAAGCACCCAAATACATGTTTCTTGACACTACGGGATTTGAGCAGCTGGTTTGCAACTTGTTGACAATATTTTACAAAGACATGGCATCTACAACTACGCTGTCGGTCAAACACTATATTAAATTGACTAAAAAATCTTTGAGTAAGTGAAAAAACTTTTGGAAAGCGACATACTTGAGAAGAGTTTGAACTGTTACTGTGTTCTTGGAGTTGTTGTAAAAAAGAAGTAAAGCATACTGCGGTTCTGTGGGGATTACTGAGCGCTCAACAACAATTGAAAAAAAGCTCTTCTTTAACCCAAAATCTAAAAAACATTTATGGATTTTGGCGCAGCCAAATTAGTAAAATTAACTTGTAGATACTTTTAAACAATAGCTACAGATACATTACCGTTTTTATTGTTTAAGACGCAGGTGTTAGCAAGCTTAATAGGAAGCACTGTATTTGTCTATCTGGACAACATATTGATATACTTGGAAGATTACTTTATCTACGTAGCCTACTTGTAAAGAGTATTAGAACGTCTACAAGAGTAGAGTAGGTTACGTTGCTATTTTAAGAAATTAAAGTTGGGAACCAACTCTGCTAAATATTTGGGACACAGAATCAGGCTGAAAAGATTTAATCTTTGCCAAGCTACTTAAAACTTATTAAAGACTAAGACACTTCAGAACAGCAACGCAACTGACTACAAGAAAACAAACGTTTATTTGTGTGGTGCAAACTCAAATCCGACGCTTTGTAAACTATTAGAAACACATTAGATCAACATCATTGATGTTTTCTCTACCAAAACCTGGAATAACGTTTGTATATTAGACGGGCAAAAGCAACATTGAAGTCGGAGTTGTATTGTATCAAGAAGAAGGTTTACTCCGACGCGTAGTATTCTAGGATAGCGTTAAGCTTACTCTTAGCCAAACGACATACCACAATGTACTTCTAAATCAATTTATTTATACTTTAAACATACCCCAAAACTTTTTGTTTAAACAACAACTTTATTACATTTTGGCAAAAGAGTCCAAACAACTGTTACAACCCATAGACCTTGAACTAGTAGAATCTAAACACTATACAATATCTCTCGTGGTTAGACTAAGCACACTACTCCAAACAAGCAAAAATACATTTTTTTACTGAAAAACCTTTAGCAAACCTAATCCGACGAGCGCATATAGAGTGCAAACAAAATCATTCCATTATTCGACACTATCAGGAGATTCTCAATGTCTTAAAAAAACCTTACATAGGTTGCAAGCTAGAAGATTATGGAGAATTAATCAAAATCAATGCTTGCTATAACTAATTGACGGTACCGCCGCCAAGCAAACAGCAGAAATTTATCAAACATTTGACGACCAGGGCCTGTTCTTAAGGCAGGACTTTGCAATTAAAGGCACCGCTGAAATCTTATTCCTTGGGAAAGAGTAGAAATCAATACACTTTTACAATGAAGGACATATGCATTAGGTGGAAAGCAAAGTGCTTGCAGCTGCAAAAGTGATTTGTTTTGACAACGGCACACAATAAAAAACTACTAAAAACTAATATAAACAGTGTTTTTCGTTGCATTAAAACATTAAACATAGCAATTTTCTGTTATAAACTTTCTAAAAAAAAGTATTCAAACTTACTTTTTCATCACGTCAAAAATAAATAATTAAAAATACTTGCTTTAAGCAATATGTTGCGTACATAATGCAACTACACTCATTTTTAAGTAGTTTTATTATTTTATCAAATTGCTTTATGACATTTATCCATTAACTTACTTTACACTATTAAAACGCTGTTTTATTAACGATTGCTTAATATGTACACAACAATTACAATAATGAGAAATGTTTCAATTATCATAATGTGATTAGATATTAAATGTCAAAACAAATTATTTTTTTATCACAACCAAACAATATGTCGTCAATAGCAGACAACTTAAATATAGTGTTAACTTTTGGTGCCTACATAGGTCTATTACCATTCTACAATGCAAAAACTAAACTTTTCTATAGAAATAACAAATGTTTATTTATAAACGCTGTAATATTTGCAATGATAATTTCTAATTTCTTTTATAATTATATAAAACGAGTTGAAGCAGCATTTGTTAGAATGTCTAATGCATTTATAATGATTACTTTTATTCTTATGGCATTAATATTTATGAGTGGATCCAGAAATAATTATTTGCAATTGTTATTTGACAATTTTAATAAATTGGATACTTGTTTTAATTCATTTAGATTGAATTGTAGTGAAAGAAAATTGGTGAATGTCCAATACATAACAATGAATCTGCTTTTATATTTATTATTTATAATGGAATATTTTCAATGGGATAAATTTATACCAAGTGACTTATATAAATTTTTTACACTTTTTTTAATGGCTCATGTATTGTTACTGTTTTATCTACAATACTACATATTAAAAAATATAAGACGTAGATATGCTATATTAAACGAATTAATTGATAATGATGAAGTAGTTAGAAATATTGATTTGTTGGTGGAAGCAAAATGCATTTTATCTAGTCTAGTAGCTACATTTAATGATACTTTTGGTTATCAAATGTTATTGGATATGTTGTTTGGTTTTTGGAATGTGATGGTATTAATGAAGTATTTTGTGGATCAAATTGACATATTTCTTGGATTTTGGCTTACTATTATTTTATGGGAAGCAATTGCTATTGTAAGTATATTATAAAAGAGTTATGTAAAATACGATAGCAGAATAAGTTTATTTTAAATATTGCACAATGATAATAGCTAAAACGCAATAAATTTTTAAATTGGCATTTTTAATATTTTTGTTGCAAAAATACGGTATTGTTGCAGATATTTAGTAATCTTCACACTTTAAAGTTTATAATTTTATTTATTAATAATTAATATCGACAATTCTTATACTATTTTCTTTTGTTTCAAGTAAGTTTTTTTTTGATATAATATCTTATCTAATAACTGTAAGTATATATTATTATAGTAAGCTAAAACTTTCTATTTTTTGTTAGTAAAAACTTATTCATAATGGTATTTACATTTTCAAAAAAAAATATATTTATCACTAAATGTACGATTTAGCAGTTGCATTTAATTTAATCAAAATGAGATAGTCTTTCGAAAACCAGACAGACGTACTAAAAGTACAATCTTAATTTAAATAATTATCTTTAGCAAATAAGTGGCTATTAATGTAATTAATATTACCATAAAAAAAAATGATTAAATACTCAAAATATTATTGTATTGATAAACATTTTTTTCAACTAATAAACACAATCATTCATACTCAATTAAGCTAATGAAAAACTGTTATAACAGTTCATAAACAGCAATATGTCGACACTAGTTGACAATTTAGAAATTCTTTTAATAATATCAAGCTATAAAGGCTTGTTGCCATTTTACAATCAAAAAAATAATTATTTTTTTATATTCAAATGGTATTCTTTTATCATTGCCATTGCAATGATAGCTGCAGCCGTAGTTTATATGAATGAATTAAGCAATAAATTTCCAGAATTTACTTTTGTATTATCAAATAATTCATCAATAACATTAGTATTATTGATGAATCTAATTTTTATATCCGGATATAAAGTAAATAAATTTCAAACCCTTTTTGATGATTTTAAAAACTTTGATAAATTTATTGAGTTATTTGATGTGTTAATACCAAGTGATAAAAAACGTACGACTATTGAATTTTTATTAATTTATATAATTGCAAATTTACTTCTCATTTGGGATTATATGAGCTGGTTTAATTTTACACCAAACAAAGCGAATGGAGTTAGTGTTATATTTTTTCTTAATTATACTGTAATTATATATTATTTACAGTATTATATTTTAAGATCTATATTAAATAGATGGCAAGTAATAAATGATTTAATTAATTTAACTACTGAACAAAATGTTAATATAGTTATTAAAGCCAGTAGTGTTTTGAATCAATTAGTTGATGATTTTAATAATATATTTGGTGTTCACATATTGCTGTTTATACAATTTGGGTGTGTGAATGTGTTATCATTTATACATGTGATGTTGGTGTTAGAAAATAACGTGGATTTAAATTATTGGTTAAGCTTCAGCTTATGGACAATTTTATCAAATGTGAGTATAATTTTTTTAAATTGAATTGTGGTAGCTGTTACTATGTGATAGTTGATTATAAAACAAATAAATAATTTACTAACTATATCAAGTATATATTTAAAAACTCGTAACTAGTTTCAACTGTTACAAAGCCATCATCAGTTGGTGGTACAAACAAGTAAAAGTTTCTGAGCTTCCTTTTTTTGTCTCGCGCGTTCGAAGTTGCGTTTGATTTGTGCCAAAGTCTATCTTGTTTTTTGTGTTAAGGTCTATTGTTACGATTTGTAAGTATATCCGTGTACTTAACAGGCCAGTGTAAAGTTGACAATTTTTTGAAATTATTTTGCAATTTCAAGTGCACAATGCATGCGTTCAACGGTTGTTATGTATCAGATTTTAATTCTAAAACGGTGTTAACATACAACTACAAGACTTTATACCAGTGCACAAATAACAATTTTTTACAGCTTAGTAAAAAACAGTGTCTGTCGGCTTTCTCTGCAGTATTCCAAAGTTAGGCTCAGGCACAGTTTTTTTTTTTTAGAGTGGTCGACACAGCGTTGTCTCTATTGCTAGTTTTAGGTGGTTTGCTGTTTTGCTTAGTTTTTGGATACTAGTGTCCTATAGGTTAGCATAAGTTTTATAACAGTTGTGTATAACTATAATACTATTTTTGGAAACAATTTTTCTGTCTGGCCAACAACCCATCTACAGTACTAGAACGACATATACACTTTTGTACAACTCATGTTTAGGTGTAGTCTCTTTGTGAGCTTGTGTGTTAGTCGTAAAGTGTTGTTTTAGTGTGTGGAAGAAAGTAAAGCAGTTTATTTGCCTTAAACTTGGTAGTATATTCTCAGGTAAGGTTTAGTGTATAAAAAAATTAATGACGGTTTTTGACGTGCGTTGGCAGTTAGCTAATTATGGGTCTTAGGTTAAAAAAAAAACTCTAGATTAAAAAGTTTAAAAAAATTGATGTTAAGTGTGTTTTAGAATCCGGTGTTAAACCTATTTTTGTTTAGGTTGGAGCATCAGGATCGTTCCGGTTGAGCCTGAAAACTTTGAAAGTTTATTGTTTATTGTTTTTTTTTCTGATTTACAGTTAAAATTTTTGTGAATTGTTTGGTCAATCAGAAACAATACAATACCAAACAAAATTTGCTAATTTAAATAGGCTTAGTGTAACTAAATGTGTTTTCTAAGTTGTTAAAAAGTTTTTTGAAAGGTTTGTTGATGAGGTTAAAACATTTTTGTTTAAAGTTGTCTTACCTTGGGCGTTAATTGCCATCACTGACTTGGTTGACTTCTCTGTGAACTTCAGAAGTCATTTTATAGCTTGAGACGGTTGTCATCCAATCTTTTGATAACTAACACTTCTAACAACCCAAACTATTAATTTGTTATC
The DNA here is from genome assembly GCA_963932245.1 of Tachinus rufipes. Classification (NCBI taxonomy): domain Eukaryota; kingdom Metazoa; phylum Arthropoda; class Insecta; order Coleoptera; family Staphylinidae; genus Tachinus; species Tachinus rufipes. Next base: position 15,039,709 of record OZ010744.1, read on the forward strand.
ATAGTATCCAAACCAAAGTACTGACTTGGTATTATGCTATGGAGTATCCCACCCACCCATTTAAATGTTTGTTATCAAGAAATAAGATGGTTGACCTTTTTGCGAACTTCAAAAGTTATTTTATAGTTTGAGACGGTCTTGATCCAATCTCTTGATAACTAACACTTGGGTGAGTCAGTGGGTCATTATAATCTAAACTATTGACTTGTTATCATAGTATACAAATGAAACTACTGATATGGTATTATGCTATGGAATATCTCACTCACCCATCCACGTGTTTGTTATTAAAAAATGAGATGGTTGACCTCTCTGCAAAGAAGTCATTTTATAGCTTGAAACGGTTGTGATCCAATTTCTTGATAACTAACACTTGGGTGGGTGGGTGAGCCACTTTAATCCAAACTATTGACTTGTTATCATAGTATGGAGTGTCCTACCCACCCACCTAATTGTTGATCATTAAGAGATTGAATGATTGATTTCTCTGCAAGGGCAGAAATTTTTTTTTTTTTTTAATTTCAAAACTATACATTAGATTTTATTTAAATTTACAACATTGCTTCAAAAGTAGTGCTAATAACTGTGAAAAAATATTTAAAACATAATTATATAAACTTAAAATTAGTGAATTAGCTAGATTTATACTAAGCTTTTGGGAATAGGATAGTATTGTTGTAGTGAAAAGGAAAAGTCGGTTGTAAAAAGGGTTGTTTAAAATTGATTTAGTTTGTTTTAATTAAAGGAATGGCGTCCTTGTTCTGCTTCAGTGCCAGTTTGAACTTTTTTTCGAACTAAGTAAGAATCTTTGCAAGGTCCGTCTTGATAATTGTCGTGACATAGAATCCGTGTTTCATTTACAATCGTCTTTAGCGACGCAGTTTAAACGGTATTCCTTTCCATCTATCTGCCGCTGCTTTCTTGCATTCATTTTGTTTAGTTTGGTTTGCATCTTCTCAAGCTGGTCTTTCAATTTTTGGGTTTTTGTGTACAAGATTACCAGTATTTGGTCATCGGACAGTTTGGGCGCGGGGCCTTTGCTGGACGATGCTTAGCTGTGATGTAACTTGGGTTGCAGTGAAAACTGCAGTTTCTGCGAGAGATCTTCTATCTTGTCTGGTTTGCTGTTTTCACGCGGCTAAATTTTTTGGGACCGCGGAACTAAGAAGTTAATTTTATTTATGTTTTGCGGAATACGCGGGTGTTAATGGTTGACAGCGTTTTTCCATATTTATTCTTATTAGATTTTTTAATCTCGCTTGATGGGCAGAACAATGCAGTCCAATCTGAGCGTATTATCGCGGTATTTCTACTTACAAACCCTAAACTTTTACAGAGCAGCAAAGTCTGTTACTACCTAGTTGCAAACGATCACTGAATTTATAGATAGGATTCTAACCGTCTTTAACAAATTTAAGATGCAAATTCTAAGTGACAACACATAAAACAATTTTTACTCAGCTATGCCTTCTAATTACTCTTTTGGATCTTCAATCATTTAATACCTTGAACCACTGCTTTGGGAATAAAAAGTATGCATCCAATTCTGCACATGACTTATAACATTTTAAGTTGTTTCTTGATTTTTAGAGATTTGACATGTATTTCAATTACAATATACACTTTCTTAACGCCAATCTCTGCTATGCACCCAGTATACTCTGGATACTAACAAATGTCCTAGGTACGCGCAACTTATCTATTTTTTTGCCTTACCTGCACCCACGGCGTTGCACACCACGTAAAATCTTGGTAAAACTTCGTCAACGACCTGGGGCCGTTACGTTTTTAACTAGGTTTAAATAACTTCCGTAACGCGTTATTGATCTCTGAAGAGCTCCATTAACTTTCCACCTTTGACCTTTTAGCAAACAAAGTAGCAATTTATCTACTTTTTTCAAAACCCCAGATAGAAAACTAAAACTACATGTCTTAAAACTCACACTACTACACCAAGAAAAGCAACGCCATTTTTTTCTCAACTATAATCTCTCATCTATCACTACATAAGTAGGAAGCCGGTAAAACAAATGGTAATTTTACAACCCCAAACACACCACAAGACTGCAAAATTTAAATTAAAGTTAAATACAAGCCATTCATCAGGAATCTGAATAAAGCAAGACAACAGATGAAACGAGTAAATTACCAAGCAAGCAAAGCAAAGCTTAACTACGACTAGAAGACCAACGTTGCGTTTTAACAGACAACCACACAATCTGTAAACGCTATTATCTACAGTCAACACAATAACATCTTATACCAAGTCAAGCTACAGCAAACCGCTTTGTTCAACAACAGATTCTACAAACAGCCTACTACCGGTTCTTGATGCAGTATCAGAATGCCCTGCCTACCGTTGTGTATAAACATTAAGAGTTACGCCGACTTAGACGTAATTGTACGGTAAATAGGCACACTATCGACCCAACAACGCAACCCCTAAGAACCGGTCAAATGATTTCTACATTGCCATGTAGCGTTATACCGACGATTTTGTCCACATCACCTAGAGCTGACTCTGGCAAACGTACTGCTCACACTAGTCGAACCAAACACCCAACAATTACTAAACATAATTTAAATCAAATTTTAAATCAAACCTAACTAGAAACAGCACGATTTTAGGAAACAAGTAGAGCGGTTGACCTAAAAAGAAAAAAAAAGCTAAACAGAAGCGTAAACACACCACATGACCGTTGAGGACTAAGACCACTTGGTCACTTTATTAGTCACTCCTAAGCTGAAGAAAAAAAATAATTCTGATCAGCCCATGGTTAAACAAATAACAAACAGCCTTTGATTACCTTTGCCAATGCGTACATCATGTAAAAGACAGCCGATCGATTATCTATTGGACACCTTAAAAAACGCCGCTGACCAAAACACTCAAACACTTTGATTTGAACAGCTGGTTTGCTACTTGTTGACAATATATTACAAAGACATGGCATCCACAATTACGCTGTCGGTCAAGCACTATATTAAATTGACTAAAAAACTTTAATCTTTGAGTAAGTAAAAAATTTTTGGCCAGCGACATACTTGAGAAGAGTTTGAGCTGTTACTGTGTTCTTAGAGTTGTTGTAAAAAAGAAGTAAAGCATCCTGTGGTTCTGCGTGGATTACAAAGTGCTCAATAACAATTGAAAGAAAGTTTTTCTTTAACCCAAGATCTAAACAACATTTAAAGATTTTGATAATAATTTTGGAACACTGCTACTGGTGGAATGATAATTATGAGCGTCAGAAAAAGCAAATTACGGACAAAAATGATCAAAGGCAGTACATTAACAGCAACGTGTACTTAACCTAGTTTGATTGTCTTTATATTGCATTTCAACCAGAAAAAAACGCCCAAAAAACAAAATTGTTTTTTATTACATATTGTGTTGTGTGCAAAAAAAATTTCATCTACCCTACTCATCCACTGAGGTTTCAACAAACTACTGCATCAACTTAATCCTAACAAATTGGCTTGTAAACAAAAAGAAAAAATCAAAACCAACAATATAAAAAATTATTGGCATCTTAGAAATACTATTGTTAGCTGATTTTTATGTGCATTGTTTTTTTTTTGTTTTACTGATTTTAGCAGTATAGGTCATTATTGGATGCAGGTTTTAAATTGAAGTTGATGTTAGAAAGCTAGACGAGTATTACAGATTAAACTGTAATTAAATGTAACGATTTTTAGCCTCGGAATAATCAGGAAGTGATATCGGTAGTAAACCCTAAGTATGTTGTGTATGAAGAGCACCAACTCATGTGAGATGACTTGCAGTCATATGTGGACATGTATTAATTTGCTTGTGGCTTGACTTTAAGCCGGTTATTATTTGTTCTGCGTTGGTTGCTTGCTCGTTTTTTTTTTGGCTTAGAAGAAAAATCCTTAAAAGCCTAAACGTGTCAGATTCACTCTCACCAGGAAAGTGTCTACCGACTATCTACTTAATATTTGAATGCCTGTAGTGACACTGTGTCTTTTCTGGTTAGGCTAGCCAAGCTAAATTTAGACTGACGTGTTTTGCAATTTTTTTGTAAAATATAGTTGCAAGACTTTATATATAGTTTCTTATTGGCAGAATTTTGATGTCACGTCCAATCTGAACGTTCTAAACGTACCATAGTGCATTTTCTTTAAGTTTTGTTTTGAAGAGCTTCTATCCGTGAGTACTAATAAGTGGCTATTACTAAAATAAGTCAGTTGGAGGCAAATGATTGTTGTATAAAGCCTCAGTTTGTTTTTTTGGTCCATCTTGGTGTTGTATCTTAGTAGAGGTGATAGACAGTTAAAAGCCATTCTGGCTTTGTTTATTGTTTTCTAAACGTGGTTATACAATTATCTAAATGTAGTCCTAAATGTTTAGTTGAGTTTTTCAATGGTATTTTGGTGTTGTTTAAGCATACGTTCTTACATAGCTTAGTTTGTCTTCTTAAAAAAAGTATTGCTTTACTATTTTCTGGATTATTTTGGATGTCTCAAATGTTTACTCAATTTTTGTATTTGGGAGCTGCTGCTTGTAGTTCTACCATTGGTGATCTAAAAAAATATGTAATTGCGGTATCGTTGGCGTATTATGCAATTTTCGCACCCGGTTTTTAAACCGGAATAAAATTGGCAACATAATTTAACCTTGAAGTACCCCGGTGGCAATTGGATGCGGCAGAGACACATAGCCTTTTAATTTAACGACCAGTGTTCTGTGTTTTATGTAAGACGCAATCAAGTTCAAGTTTTGTTGCAAAATTAAAGTTTTAGTTTATACAGTTGGCTTTGCGCTAAGCCGTGTTGAAAGCCTTTTGTTGTTCAAAATGACTATTTCTCTGTTTTTTTTTTAGTTTAAAAGCCTCAAAGACATGATCTGATGTCACACAAACCAACTGTCGGAAACCGTGTTAGTAGTCCGGCTGCTAGTGCTCAATTTTAGTATGAAGTTTTTCAAAATCACTTTTTAGTGACTTTACTTAAAATGCACAGAAAACTTTGGTTTGAAATTTTAAGAAAAATGTTTATCTGTTTTTGGGGTGATAATGTTAAAAACTATAGAGCGTTTCTACTTAATTGGAAAATAGCTAAGACAAAAATTGCGTTGGTTAAAGACATAATTGTTTTAGTAAAAATTATTATTAAGGCCTTATTAGAAATACTGTTATGTTCTGAAGCAGACTTTGATTTTAAAACAAACTACAATCTTCTTGATTGTTAAAAGTCAAACACATTAAAGTGAAGCTATGTTGGCATTGTTTCTCAGAAGGCGGTTGACCTCTTGGTGGACACTGTTGGCGTGGTTAGGTCAAGATTGTTGTTGTAGACCGGAAAGCACTAGCTGTTAGCAAATATTTTTTTTACAACAGCGTTTTTTGTTTGTCTTTGACTAACAGCCCTTTGTAATTTTTTTTAATGGTTATGGAAGGAGGGGTCGTGTGCTAGCGTTCTTTGCGGATACTGGCGGAGATGAATTGCTTTTAAAGGTTCAACAGTTGGACCCAACTTTGTCAACTAAAACTGAACCCGGGCAGGCCGTGTAGAAAACCCATTGGCTTTGGAAGCTATAGGCCTTTTTGGCATTGAAAACACCTGACTGAGATAGGCTGATTGCTTAGAATTGTAAAAAGTTAAGGATGATTTACCCAAAACTTTCTTTGCCTTCTTCTCAATCTTTTTGAATTTTTTTTCTAGTGGCGGGGCATCAGGGTAGGCGGTGATATCACTTTTTAACTGGTGGATGTCCATCAACTTCTTGTCAAAGGAGCTGGTTTTTTGAGGGAAGCCTAACTTGGTGCTATGGAGTCTTAGTAGGAGGTAGACGGTTGTAGCATTGCTACCTCTTTGAGCATGGTCTGAGTTGGAGCTTTTGAAAATGCCCGGGCAAGAATCTGCTTTACAAGCAAATTTGTGTCCATTAAAGAGGCGCATTTGCTCAGCTTTAGGGCCAGCTTGAACTTTGTCCGGAGCTAGGTAAAAAGTTTTGCAATGTCCGTTTTTATGGTTTTTATGACGTCGGACAGTGTCCGTTTTGAAATAACGAACGTCATCAAGTACGCAGTTTAGATGCTGTTCTTTGCTGTCTATCTGTCGCTGGTGTCTTGAATTTATTTTGTTCAGTTTGGCTAGCATTTTTTTGAACTTGTTCTTCAGTTTCTGGTTTTTTGTGTACAAGATTTTTAGTATTTGGCAATTGAACGGCTTGGACCTTTGCTGGACAATGCTGCCATAATTAAAAGTTGCTTAACCGCAATGTAACTCGAGTTGCAGAAAAAACTGGGTGGTTGATTGGTCAAGCCCTGCCTAGCAGATGTAACAATGTATTAGTTTTTCTATATTATATCTTTTTATTCTTTATACCAGCGCGGTTTTTTTACTTAAAAATACTAAACTTTAGCAAAGCAACAGAGTCAGTTACTGCCAAGCTGCAAACGTCCACAAAACTCATTGACAAGATTCTAACTGTCTTTGACAATTTTAAGTGACAACACACAGAGCAATTTTAATTCAGTAATGCCCTCTGACTACTTTTTTGGATTTTTAAGAATCTAATATTTAGAACGACTGCTTTGGAATCAATTCTATGCATATGACTTACGACATTGTAAGTTGTTTTTTGACTTTTTGAAAGTATGACATGTATCTTCATCACTAAGAACACATTATACACTTTCTTAACGCCGACTTTTGCTATGCACCCAGTACACTTTGAATACTAAAAAATGCCCTAGAGGTGGTTTATTTACTTCGGAGCGCCACCTGCACACCACACCAAACTTTGAAGAAATTTAGCATCAATTTGGCATGCACACTCTTGCCTGCGGTTACGTACTTAACGAGGTTGAACTAACTTCCGCAGTGCGTCTTTGATTCTTAAAGAGCCGCACTACGCCGTTTTTGATTTTTTAACAAACAAAGTAGCAATTTATCTACTTTTATCAGATCACTAGGTAAAAACCAAGACTACAGGTTTTAAAACCTACATTGCTACATTAAGAAAGGCGTCACTTTTTTCTTAACCATAGATTCTCTTTCCTATAACTACATACATGGAGAGCCGATAACAAATTAAGTCTAACATGGAACCGTTAAAGAAAATGGTGATTTTACAACCCCCAACACAAAAAGATCGAGCAAACAACTAAGCAATCAGAAGAATGACGTTGCTTTTCTTCTGGCAACTACACAATGTGTAAACGTGGTTGCCTCTACTCAACACATTTACCGAGCCAAACTACTCCACGACGGCAAACCGCTTTGTTTAACAACAGATTCTATTAACCGCTTACTATCTTTTGTTGGTACAGCATCTGATTGCCCTGTTGTTTGATAAAAAATACAATTGGAAACAGACACCGTCGTATATGAACATTAAGAGTAGGCTAATCAGGTATTACGTCGACTTATCTGTAATAACTGTTAATGAGCACTCTAACAAACCAACGACACGACCCCCCAAGAACCGACTCTGCTTACACCACTCGGAGCAGGCCCTGGTAAACATACTGGCTACACTAATCAAACCATAAGTCCAGTTTAAAACAAAATTGCCTTCCGACGTAACTGCAAATTTAGTTTTAAACTAAATCCAACCAGAACCAGCACGACTCCAAGAAACAAATATAAGGTTGATCTGGGAAGAAGCAAAAAGTTAAAACGCACTACCTCAAAGACATCTGATTAGAACATCTATTGTCCTAAACGGAAAAATTATAGAAACTTCACAATTTTATTTGCTTAAAGAAATCTTCGTTGCCAAGCGTATCCACCTCCCTTGATACGACTAGTAAAACTACCATTAAAATAACCGTTGAGAATCAAGATCATTCGGCCACCCTATTAGTCGCTCTTAAGCTGGATAAAGAAATAATTCTGGGCCTCCCATAGTTAAACAAATAACAAGCTAGCTTGGACTACCTCCGTTAGTGAGTACACAATTTCAAAGACAGCCGACCGACTATTTATTGGCACTCCAAAAGTTGCTGCTGACTAAAGCTCCTTGTTCTTTAACATTTGACTCAATTTGAGCAGCTGGATTGCAACTTTTCGACAATATTTAACAAGAACGTGGCATCTAAGACCACGCTGACGGTCAAGCACCATATTGAATTGACAAACACAACACCAATACAAACGAGTTGCTACACATATAATGCTCACAAAAAAACTTTTGGTTAGCAACATAATTGAGAAGAGTTTAAGCTGTTATTTTTCCTGGAGTTATTGTAAAAAATAAGTACGGCACTTTGCGTTTCTGCGTGGACTACAGAGCGTTCAACAACAATCTAAAAAAAGCTCTTTCTCTGCCAAAAATTAAAAAAGCTTTTAAATATTTTGGCAAAGCTAAATTATTTAGCAAAATTGATTTAAAGATACTTATAAACAATAGCTACAAACACTTCATTATTTTTGTTGTCCTAGACAAAACCACATGCCAGTTTTGTGTAATGCTCTTTTGACTAAAAAACGCAGTTTTAAAAACTAATATTGCAGGTGCTAGCAGGCTTACTAGGAAGCATTATCTTTGTATATCTGGACAACATATTGATATTCTTAGAAAATTACACCACCTACGTAGTCTACCTGCTAACAGTACAAGACAGTTTTTAAGAGAATAGATTACGTTAATTTTGGAACCAACTCCATCAAATATTTGAGACACAGAATCATGCTGAAAAGAATCAATTTTTTTCACTTCAGAATTGCAGCGTCGCTGACTTTAAACCGACGTTATCTAAGCTATTAAAACCACATTAGATCAACCCTTGATGCTTCTCTTACTCGGACTACCGTTTGTACTTTAGACAAACAAAACCAACATTAAAGTTGGAATTGTTTTGTATCATGAAGAAGGCTTACTCCAACGCGTGGTATTTTACGAAAGCGTCTTGCTTACGCCTAGCCAAACGAGGTACTATAATGTACTTCTAAGGCAATTTATTTATACTTTAAACAAACAACCGAGTTTTGGTGTTGACAGATGCCAAGTTAAAGTTCACCAGTGGTCTCTTATTTGAGAAGAAATCAATTTTACTGAAGAAAATACCCCAAAACTTTTTGCTAAAGCAACAAATAATTATATTTTGGCAAAAGAGTCCAAACAACTGTTACTACCCAAACCAGTAGAATCCAGACACTATACATTATCTCTACTAGTAGTTAGACTAAGCACACAAGTGCCAACGAACAAAAATACATTTTTTGACTGGAAAAACTTTAGCAAACCTAGTCCGACAAGCTCATATAGAGTGCAAACAAATCCAACTCATTATCTGACGCTGTTAGAAGGTGCTCAATAACCTAGAAAACCTTACCTGGCTTGCAAACTGGAAGATCATGGAGAACTAATCAGAACCTATGCTGGCAATAACCAACTGACGGTACCGCCAAGCGCACAGCAGAAAGTTATCAAACTTTTGACGACCACAACCCGTTTTTCAGGCAGTGACAAGACCACATCAGTCATTTTGAGAACCTACTACTGGCCAAACGTGCACAACAACGTACGCTTTTTTATCTAAAATTACTTGATTTGCGCCAAGGTAAAGGCAAGAACTTTGCAACTAAAGACACTGCTGAAATCTTATTCTTTGGGAAAAAGTAGAAATCAATACGCCTTTACAATGATGTTTATATGCATTTGGTAGACAACGGCACGCTATAGAAAACTACCAAATACTAAAATTAGCAGTGTAGCGTAGTTTATTTCAATCTTAGTAGTGCGTAAAGTAAGTTTTTTGTTGGATTAAAACATTAAACATAACAATTTTCTGTTATTTTACATTGATAAACATAATCCCTTAACCCGCTCTTAAAAAAAAAGTATTCAAACTTACTTCTTCAACACGTTACAACAAATAAATAATTAATAACACTTGCTTTAAGCAATTTATGTCGCGTACATAATGTAAGTACACTCATTTTTAATTGTAGTTTTATTATTTTATCAAATTGCTTTATGACATTTATCCATTAACTTATTTAACAGTAGTAAAACTGTTTCATTACAATGGCTTAATATGTACACAACAATTACAATAATGAGAAATTATTATAATGTAATTCACTTATACATCAAATGTTCAAACAAAGCAAATTAATTTTTTTAACACAACCAAACAATATGTCGTCAATAGCAGACAACTTAAATATAGTGTTAACTTTTGGTGCCTATATAGGTGTATTACCATTCTACAATGCAAAAACTAAACTTTTCTATAGAAATAACAAATGTTTATTTATAAACGCTGTAATATTGGCAATGGTAATTTGTAATTACTTTTATAATTTTATAATACATGATAATGCAATATTTGTAACAGTATCTAATGCAATTATAATAATTATTCTTATACTTATGGCATTGATATTTATGACTGGATTCCGAAATAGTTATTTGCAATCATTATTTGATAATTTTAATAAATTGGATACTTGTTTTAATTCATTTACATTGAATTGTAGTGAAAGAAAATTGGTAAATGTACAATACATAACAATGAATCTGCTTTTATATTTATTATTTATAATGGAATATTTTCAATGGGATAAATTTATACCAAGTGATTTATATAAATTTTTTACACTTTTTTTAATGGCTCATGTATTGTTACTGTTTTATCTACAATACTACATATTAAAAAATATAAGACGTAGATATGCTATATTGAACAAATTAATTGATAATGATGAAGTAGTTAGAAGTATTGATTTGTTGTTGAAAGCGAAATGCATTTTATCTAGTCAGGTAGCTACATTTAATGATATTTTTGGTTATCAAATGTTATTGGTTATGTTGTTTGGTTTTTGGAATGTGATGGTGTTAATGAAGTATTTTGTGGATCAAATTGACATATTTCTTGGGTTTTGGCTTACTATTATTTTATGGGAAACAATTGCTATTGTAAGTATATTATAAAAAAGTAGAGTTATGTAAAATACGATGGCAGAATAAGTTTATTTTCAATATTGCAGAATGATAATAGCCAAAAAAAATTTTTTAAATTGGCATTTTTATTATTTATGTTGCAAAAATACGGTATTGTTGCAGATATTTATTTACTAATGTTCACTTTTTAAAGTATATAATTTTTTTTTTTTTTATTAGTTTTGATAATACTAATATTATTTTCTTTTGTTTCAGGTAAGTTTTTTGATATATCTTTTCTAATACCTGTAAGTATGTATTATTTATGGCTATTATTACAGTACGCTATAACTTTATATTTTTTGTTAGTAAAAACCTAATCATATTGATATTTACATTTACAAAAAAATACATATTTATCACTAAATGTACGATTCAGCAGTTGCAATTAATTTAATCAAAGTGAGGAAGAACTGTCTATCAAAAACCAGACAGTCGTACTAAAAATACATTCTTAATTTATATAATTATCTATAGCAAATATGTGGCTATTAATATAATTAATAATACTATAAAAAATAATTAAATACTCAAAATATTATTGTATTGATACACTTATTTTTCAACTAATAAACACAATAATTCATATTCAATTAAGCTAATGAAAAACTGTTATAACAGTAGATAAACAGCAATATGTCGACACTAGTCGACAACTTAGAAATTCTTTTAATAATATCAAGCTATAAAGGCTTGTTGCCATTTTACAATCAAAAAAATAATAATTTTTTTATATACAAATGGTATTCTTTCATCATTGCCTTTGCGATGGTAGCTGTAGCCGTATGTTATATGAATGAATTATGCAATACATTTCCAGAATTTACTTTTGTATTATCAAATATTTCATCAATAACATTAGTAATATTGATGAATCTAATTTTTATATCTGGATATAAAGTAAATAAATTTCAAACCTTGTTTGATGATTTTAAAAACTTTGATAAATTTATTGAATTATTTGATGTGTTAATACCAAGTGATAAAAAACGTACGACTATTGAATTTTTATTAATTTATATAATTGCAAATTTACTTCTCGTTTGGGATTATTTGAGCTGGTTTAATTTTACACCAAACAAAGCTTATGGAGTTAGTATTATATTTTTTCTTAATTATACTGTAGTTATATATTATTTACAGTATTATATTTTAAAATCTATATTAAATAGATGGCAAGTAATAAATGATTTAATTAACTTAACTACTGAACAAAATGTTAATATAGTTATTAAAGCCAGTAGTGTTTTGAATCAATTAGTTGATGATTTTAATAATATATTTGGTGTTCACATATTGCTGTTTATACAATTTGGGTGTGTGAATGTGTTATCATTTATACATGTGATGTTGGTGTTAGAAAATAACGTGGATTTAAATGATTGGTTAAGCTTCAGCTTATGGACAATTTTATCAAATGTGAGTATATTTTTTTAAACTGAATTGTGGTAACCGTTAGTATGTGATAGTTTATTATAAAATAAATAAAAACACAATTATTATGTACTATACCAAGAATATATTTAAAAACTTTAACTTTCAACTATTACGAGGCCATCATTAGACGGTAATACAAACAAGCATAAATATAAAAGAAAAATTACCTATAGTAAAACATAAAATGTGCAGAGAGGTGAAAAATTACATTTAATTGATTATGAATTACATACAATAATATAAAAAAGAAAAAAAAAAACAGTTAGAAATAGATTAATAAATAGCGGTTTTAACTTAAAAGTAATTAGGACAAAAACATTTTGAAAAAAAGGAAATAATTAAATTATTCATTTTTTTTTCTTTTACCCTTTATGCAAGGCAGCGCATTGTTTCGGTTTTGTGGTCAACTTTGTTGCACATGTAACATTTTTGTGGTTTACGGCAGTCTTTTACCTAGTGATTACTGCATTTGTAGCAGGTGTACAATTTCTTGGAACGTGCGTTTTTAATTTTAAAATTTGATATTTAGGAATTATTTAATATTGAATTTACTTGGTAGTATTTGTAGCATCTCTGCAGTGTTTTTAATATTTTTACACACTATCTGTTCTAACAGTTTTATTGAATAGTATATATTTTTTCATACAACTATTCTTTTTCTAGAAGTTCTTTTACTCTATTGAGTGTTGCACTTAACACTTTTTTGGCTTTAACTAGTTGTGTCAATTTTTCAATGTATTCTGAATGTTTTTTGGTCTTACTTGAGACCAAACTATTTCCTATATTGTTGCAGTGAGTGTTTCTCTAAAAACTTTTACTTACTTGTCTTGCTTAATTTTGCTACTGTGTCAACATATTCCTTCATATATTTGACTATGTCAGCGTAGGTAGCTAGTTTTGTTGGTTTATGGTCTTTTTGTTTTAGATTGTCTTAATTTTTTTTAATAAATAGTGCAAATTAAATTATTTTTTTAAAGTTATTGCACTTTAATATGTTAGACGCAAAAGACCAACTTTCAAGATATGTAGATCCAAACCTTAACCTATACTAAAAAAATGTATTTAAAGCACAATGGTATAACAACTTAGGTTGTAGTCAGGCAAAAAGGTAATGATTGTTTCAAATCCCAAAACGGCCGACTACTACTTGAGACTGTTCAGAAAAAATCTGCAACTATAACAAAGCACTTTTAATTAAGAAAACACATGCATAATATGGGAATTTTAATCAGCTCAATGTGCAGAAGATGTGAGTTGGAAGACGCGACGACCAAACACATACTATGTACTGAGCAGGTGCCCAGCGCTCTCCTACAAAAAAAAATCTATGTTAGAAGACTGTTGGTTTGAAATGGCCAGCATAAGGGAAATTCTTTTAAGCGATGTCTTAACATACAACAACTTCATATGTTGGCTATGTGTTAGGACTGAGGAGTAAGGTTTACTAGTAAAAGGGGTACAAAAAGGCAAATAAAGCCTAAGTGCAGTAAACATGGATTTTACCTTCTCTACTCAAATCTAGAATCCAGAATGTTAGACACAAAACATTTTTTATTCTTTTAGCAACAATTTTACTGACTACCTTGTTGAATTTAACAATTTTACTAAATACCTTGTTGAGTTCAACATTTGTAGTTTATTTGATTTTTAGCTTGATACATTTTTCTTCTGTAACGCGTTCTAGTTTAAGAGTTTTACAAAAAATTTGTTTGATAGTTTTGTCATTTAATGCGTGGTTTTTTATAGTTATGAAAATCACTTGTCTGTTTTTATCAACATTTTTTTTGTTATTTGTTGGTAATCTGGATACTAATTTTTGCAGTTTATTTTCTAGTTTGATTATTTTCCAAAAGCCGTCAGTTTTTATTTAAGATCTAAGTCAGGAAGAATTTTTGTCAAAGATTTGGATTATTTGCATAATATGAACTTTCTTGACTTAGTTCACTAGTTTGGTTATGTTCCTTGTAAGTTTGCGTATAAGACTATTATTTTTTTTTTATTTATAAATTTGTTTATGATTGGTAACGGTTTTTATTCCAGAGTGTCAGCCTGCTTTTTAGGTTATTTTTTGTTGTTATAAGTCTGTCTGCCTCTATAGGCTGGTTTTTAGCCTTTTTTGGCTTTGATGGGAATGGACTGTACATGAAGCTTAAACCTAAGTTTTTTGTTAAAAATTATTTTAAGCTAGAGTTGGACAACGGTATAGGAACGTTTAAAATGACGCTCTTATAAAGAATGAGTGGTTAACGCCGGGTGAAGAGAGCGCCTTGGTTTTTTTAGAATTTACTTTGACGCTTCAATTTTTTGAATCGGAGATGGCTTATTTTAGTTAATTTTTTTTTCTTCTGCTTTAGTCAATTATTTTGTATCTTTTGGATATAAGCCTTTCTTTTACTTCTTCTAATTTGTCGATCCTGTGCAACCATGAACCAGTTCAGACCCGCTGCTCTTTTAAAGTCAGCATTCCATCTCATTTGTAGTTGTCTTTTTCCTCTGTTCTCTTCCCATGGCTTCTATCTTAAAACTGTGTCACTTTATTTATCTTGTTCTTTAGCCACATGTTTAGCCTATCCCCATTTTGTCTTTGCTGTTCTTGTGACTATGTCATGTAATTTTGTTTTTTGTCTTATCTAGGTGTTTGTTTTATAATCTTTTAGTGTTATTCTTAGTATTCTTTTCTCTAATGCTTTTTGATGTATGCGCAATTTATTTAGATTTTTTTGTTTCAGCATTATTAGTCGGTATTGGTAGTATGCACTGGTCATAGAGCTGATTTTTTAAACTAAGTAGTTTGTCCATTGTTAGTGCATCTTTTAGTTTGCTGTATGCAACCCAGACTAGTTTTATCCTCCCATCTCTAGTTCTTGGTTTGCTTTTTCTATTGCTATTTGTTGACCTAAATCGTTGTTATTTTCTACCTTGCTGATTTTCTGATTGTCTATTTTTATGGTGATATCTTTATCGTTTGAATTTATTATAAACTGAATTTTGCCGAAAGGTCATGATTTAAAAAAAAATTGTACATTTGATATAGCAGACTTATAGCTCTGTAGTTTTCCAGAGTCTCCTTATTTCTTTTTTTGTATAGTAATACAACTATAGCATTTGTCTATCTTTTCAAGACTTTTTCTTGTTCTAGACATTAGTTGAACAGCTTTTCTAATTCTTTTAAGATTGTTTTTCCACAGTAATGTATATAACTCTATCTGATATTGCCTCCATTTTTTTATAACAGGTATTATTTTTGTGTGTATAAGTGTACCTATACTTCCGTAGCTTGAGTTTGCGTTGCTTTTTTGGAATAGAGTGTGCCTTGATTATAATATTTCACTCTGTTCTCCTCTTCTCATTGTTTCTCCAATTCCAAGTATATCTTACTTGACTTATCTTAATTTGTGTTCCAGTTCTTCTAATCTCTCTTCTAAAGTTATTGATCTTACATTGTACGTTGCAATATGTAGTGTCTTTTGGCAGCCTTTTTGTGCTTAGTCATTCTTTGCACCCTCTGTCTTTTTATCTTTCCGTCCGCTGCCTTGGACAAGGATTTTCAGGCTGCTAGGGACTGAGAGCCTTTTGTTTCAATTTGGATTCATCTTTGGGGTAGTGGCCATAAAACACCACGCTAATCAAGCGGGTTTGTGAGTTTAGGTTGGATTCAGCCGCTTATTGTGGGAACCGAATCTGATTGCAGCCGCCCGTTCTGGGTCAGATGTTGCGTTGCTAGTTTTGGTCCGCGCCAAAAAAAAAGTTCCTAGGTTTAGATATGTTGGTGACGTGAAAGTCTTTCTAAAACGGCTTTTTTTAAAATAAAATTTGCACAATTGAGTGCCATTGTTGTTTTATGCAAGAACAATTTCAGAGTTTTGTTTGGAATTTTATCCGCGCTATTGGGCAGAACAAAATTTGAACATTTTAATAGTTTTTTTGACTTAAGAAGGTTTGATGCTGCTGAGTGTTGTGTTGTTGTCAGCAATTTCTAAGAAATCCTTTATTTCACGTTGGGCGGCATTTCTTTTTTAAGTTAACGCTTTTGTTTTCTAAGATAACTTGTTGGAAGTTTTTTTCAAGGTTGGTCAGATTTGAGTAGACAAAACTGCAACGGTTTTTTCTGTTTTTTCAGTTTTTTTAATTGTGTGTATTGCGGTCAGGTTACCAATGCTATTTTCCAGGCATGAAGAGAAAAAAATTCAATCCGTATAACAAATTTTTTTTCGGTTTTCTTTTCGTATAGCTCCAGTAGTACAAAATTGTGGTTAAAGTTTAGACCGTTGATTGTTTGTTACAACAACTTGCAAGTTGACGTCCTTGAATATTGTAACGTTAATAACGTCTTCTTGTTTTGTTCCATGATTGGTGCTTTGAATTGAAATCCTTAGCAATTATTGAGGGATGTGGGTAAACAAAGACAATATTTAAATTTGCCGTTTCAATACAGTTATGCAGTCGAATGTAAGCAAAAGCAATATATTGCATTAGATTTGAGAGAAAGCACTTTGGAGCAATTCAGTGATTTTTTTGCAAAAATTAAAGTTTTACTTTTTGTGGGTACCACTGGCGGTGTTTAATTAGACTTGTGGATTGACTCTGACAACAGCCTAAACTTCAATTGTCCTCAATTGGCCGTGCATTCCTTGAAATTTGCGAGATAGAGGCCTGAACACAAAGCGTACTTTGACGCAAATTTGTTAGGGCAAACCACCGATTGGTGAGGTCCTAAACAGATTTGATAAAATGAGAGTCCAACAAATGCACGAATAAACGATGGCGCAAATACACGCAATCACCAAGTTTTTATAAGCTCAAACTTAAGTTTAAAAAAGAATGTACTACCTATACTAACTCAAACCACTACGGCTTAGCGAGTTTGCATACAAAGATCTTTTTATGTACATTACTTTATTAGAACAAAACTTTGTTCAACATAAAGTACCTTAACATGCCTACCATTGAATTTTAATAAAAAGCCTAAAGGACAACGCCAAGACCTTCAAAGAGCGTCATAATCAAGAGCTGTACCAGTTTACAATATTACCAAGATTTGGCTAAAATAACGTTACACCAACTTGAGTGTAAACACAAAGCTAATAAAAAAAATGTTGAATAAAACGCACAAACCTTAAGTAGCGGTTGAAAGTTGGCTATGTACCAACGATTGTGGATAAACAACTCTCTAAAAAAACTTGCTAATACTCTTGTTAGTGAAATCTTGCATCCAACAATCTCTAGATATGCTTACGTTTGAGCAAGTTATTATTATTATTATTGAAGTAGTAGTGAAATGGTAGGTTGATTGTGTTTAACAGTATGTAGGTTTGTTGTTTAATTTTATTTAAATATCTGATTAATTACAAGTATATATTCAATCATGTATAATTCATACTTTTATCTTCCTTAAGTAAAGACTTAAGATTTGACTTAATTACTGGACCCTGAGCTCATCAACACCTATGATTATATACCTACAGGCGTTGCCTCGGAACCACATTCAATGCTAGCTGTGTTTATAAACACTGCTGGAATGTGTTTCCGTTGCAAGGTGAGCATGCATTATTTTAATGTTATGTTTTATTGTAATACGTTTTATAACCTTAGAAGAAGGGCAGCTATTACGTCACTACAGAAGCCAAAATTGGCAGACGGCAAGCTGTGTCTTGACACTTGACCGATTAAGATTAAAGTCGCACAGGCAGACCCTAGTGCCGGAAAAGCAATCACCTAAATATTCATAAGGGATCAAAAACACAAAATATTCTTCCTAATCAAGTAAATTTTGCTAAAAGAACTGATCTTTGGCACTTTTCGGATGGAAAAACACGGTGTTACCTTTAATTACACCCTAAATAGCCTAAACTATGGAAAAGACTAAAGATTTACTAAATACTGGACTATGTCTTTTTTCAAACAAACACAGGCCCAATTATTTGTGCTGCAACAATATGTTTTTATAGATTTCGTCAAATTTGAACAAATAGTGTAAGACTTTCCGACAATTTTTGATAAAAAGGTGACTTTTACAACCATAAAAACAGTTAACTAACACATTGAGCTGGTTGACCACACACCTAACGGACAGCCCGTTGTACGTACAAGAAGGATTCTTGACTACCGGGATAATCAAAAACAACTTAAGTAACCACTCTGCACCGGTGCTTCTGATCAAAAAGAAAGACAGAAAGTAGGTTGCCGTGGTGGTTCTGCGTGGGTTATTGAGAGTTAAATAAGGCATTAAAGAAATAAATATAAAGAATAAACTTTCAATTTAAGTCTACTTTATGCTATCAAAGCAGCTAGTACAAATTGGCAACTTTCATTCAAACTAAAGCCTAGATGAATCTGATTTTCTACCACAACACTAGCATTATAACGACTTTTACCATGTTCACTGACTCTATCTCAATGAAAACCTTTACACCGACGACGGCACCGGGCATTGCATTTTTTGCCGCAAGGACAAACCTACCTTACGGCACTGCACACCCCGCCGTAAGAAACCAATGAACGCCAATACAACTTTTGTCACTTTCATAGACCAAACAAACTTTGATTTAAGACCGATACCGCCGTAGTACTTGCTGGAAACGCACTCCGCGTTTCTAAACCAAATAGCAATCAATGTCTTTGCATTACATGCCGCCGACTCGCGCCCAAACCTTAAGCAAGCCCCAATTAATACAGAGAATGAAGAAGTGGTAATTCACAAACCAAAACTTCTAGCTACTTCTAAGAAAAAAAGGCACACGCTTGGGTATCACTTACGAGACTTGGAAATAAACCAGGTTGCATTAAACCTTCAGATGCGTGACAATGATTTCAAAACCCGGGAACTTACCATTGGGTTTCTATGACCTTACCTACAATTCTATACCACACGTACGACAAACGCGGATATCAATCAGCATAAATTTATATTTTTTTCTATTAAATGCGATGTCTTTATTATCGATTATTTGAGGATCACAACATTCTTGATATGATGTTATTGCATCCTTTATAAAAATAATGTTATGCCTAACATTGTTTCTAATTAGAGTTTTTTTTACTTCAATTAATTATTATTATGATCGATCCATTACGCAAATGTAAAACTATTTTACCGACAGTACATAAACAGCAATATGTCGAAACTGGTCGACAACTTAAAATTACTTTTAATAATATCTAGCTATAAAGGCTTATTGCCATTTTACAATCCAAAAACAAATCAATTTTTTACACGCAAATGGTTCTCATGGATTATAGCTTTTACAATGGCTACTGTAGCCGTTTATTATATGAACATAATAAATATTGAATATTCAGATTTTATTTCAATGTTAGCAGCTTATATATCGATATCATGTGTAGTACTTATGAATTTAATATACCTATCCGGTTATAAATTAAATATATTTCAAATACTATTTGATGATTTTAATAATTTTGATGAACATATTAAATTATTGCATGGATCAATACCAAATGATAAAATTCGTGCAAGTATTGAATTTTTAATAATTTATTTAATTACTAATTTATTTCTTGTTTGGGATTACGTAGACTGGATTAAATTTACACCAAGGAATATAATCAATATTGCTTCTATATTTTTCCTTAGTTATACTGTAATTATATACTATTTACAATTTTATATTTTAAGATCAATATTAAATAGATGGAAAGTAATGAATGAATTAATAAGTTTAATTTCACAACTAAATGTTGATATTATTATCAACGCTAATACTATTTTGTATCGATTGGTTGATGATTTTAATAATTTATTTGGTCTTCACATATTGCTGTTTATAGTTTCTGGGTGTGCAACCGTATTATCTTTTATAAATTCGTTAATAGAAATAGACGTGGTGGATTTAAATCATTGGTTGAACTTCAGTTTATGGTTGTTTTTATCATTTGTAAGTATATAAATTAATTCATTATTTTATTTCTATTACATAATAGCACACACGCACTTACACTGGTTAGGTACAGAAGCGTGTAAATTCTACATAAATAATCAATCTTAAGCAATAACAAAAACTTTTAATGGTAAAATTTAAAATTTAATATAAAATAGATTTTAAAATTTATGTTGTCATCAGTAAATATATTTATAAACGAAATCAATAGATTTTAAACATTTTTTTTAAGTTTCAATAAACACAAAAAAAAGTTTTCGGTTTTGTGCGTTTAGTTAAGTGCATAAGTGCTGTTCGGGTTTGCTATGAGTCTGAGTTGTATCTGCTTTTAGAGTAATAAAATGCTTTATGCTTTTGATCATCACGTGTTGATAGGAGTTGACGATCTTTGCCAACAGTAAAATTTTGGTATTGAGTGTGAGGTTTGGTGAAAAAGTTGTTTAGTTGTGCACGGACTTTATCTTGCCTACGGCTCTGATGCAAATCTGTAGGTTTGGCGACGACCCAATGGATCACTCTCTGTGTGCTAGACAATGATACAATGTCCGCCGGCGGAAGAGGTAATGTAGTCCCTCTTAAGTGATGGCAATTTGTTTTTTTTTATTTACTGTCTTTTAATTTACTACTGCTTTTTATATTGTAGTTTGTTGCTATGGTTTAAGCAGAGTAATTTTTTTGGTCGCAAATTTGCTCACGGTTTTGTAGCGGTTACCGGTGATAGAGTGCAGTTCTGGAAAAAGCTGGGTTGCATCTTTGCTGTTTGCTGTATTAAACTGGATTGACTGTTTAGACAAAAACGTCAGTTTTTTTGTTTGAAGAGTTTAAATTAGTGGATTTCTTTTTGGTTGGTTTTTATTGTCTACAGAGCTCTAATTAGTTGATCTTGATGTCAACTGGCACGCTTAATTATAACAAATAATATATATATAAACAAAGTTTTGACATTTTTTGATGTTAAAACTTGTATTTTGAAGACAATTTATGTAGGAACCAGTCATGTTTTGCTTTATTTTGTATCTATATTTACTACGTCAAAAGTAATTTTTCCACAATTATTTTTCTTGTGTTACTTTTATGATTTGATAAAGATTTAACTAAAACTAGAATAGCAAAAGTAATTAAACAAAATTTTTAAATTGAATTTTTTACATTTGCCCCAAACCTCTCCTGACCTTATACAATTTTGTTGAGAAAAATCTTAAAAAACTTAATGAGTTGGATTAACTTTTTAAAAGAATTAAAGCGCTTACCGACTATCACACGCATGTAATCATTGGTCTAATAATCAAAGTGTAAAGCCATAATGGTTTTGTTGAGAATGAACTGTAGATGAGGCCCGTATCTAAGTTTCCTGTCAAAATTTATTCTAAAATATTTAGCAGAGTCGGACCACGGTATGGAAACGTTAGTTAAAATAAAGTTTTTTAAAGAGTGAGTGATTGACGCCGTGTTAAAAGAACAGTCTTGCTTTTTTTCTGAATTTACTTTAAAGCGCCAATTGTCCTGCCAATTTTTTAGATTGGAGATACCTTATTTCGGTTAACTTTGATAAGTAGATACGTGCTGTGTTATCAGCATTTTAAATCATTTTAACCCCGTGCATGCTACCCAAAGACATGTTGGCAACAAACAGGTTAAAAAAATGAAACGAGAAAATAGAGCCTTGAAATACTGCAACCGTGAAATAAAAATATGATTTTTGAATTTTATTGCTACATTTTTGCGATTTAGATCAGCTTAATAAAACGCAGAAAAAAGTGTTTTCTAATTAGTTTTAGGAGAAATATTTTATGCCAAGTTTGTCGACAATTTTTTTGACGTTGAAAAAGACCACACAAGGCTTTCTTCAGCCTGAATTTTTTTACAAAGTGGTTTGTTATGCGGTTAAGTTGATGCACGCATAAGTGACTTTATTTGAATTTATGTTGGTGAAAGAGGAGAAGATTGTTTGCTTTTGTGTGTTCTTAAACAATGTCCAAAATCACTCTTTTTATAATTTTACTTAAGTAGTTTTGGGAAAATTAGTTTTTTTTCAAGGTTTAGATATGTTGATGAGTTGAGAGTCTTTCTAAGTTGGTGGAAAGTGCTTTGTTATAAAAATAACAGTTGCAATATTGTTGAGTGCCATTATTGCTTTATGCGAGAATGATTTGAAAGCTCTGATTGGAATTTTATCTGGGCCAGGGGTACAACATAATTTGATTTTTTTGATAGTTTCTCTGATTTAAGGAGGTCTGATGATTTTTTGGCAAAATCTTCTGATCTAAAATCAGTGTCTTTGGTGTATAAGGGAAAGCTTTGGAGTTTAAAGCTGTTAGCAAACGCTTTGGCTTATTCTTTAATAGTGTGTTGCACCCCATTCTTATTGTAAATGACGGAAATTGGGACTTGTCTGTTTATAAGAGCCTTGAAGCTTTCTTTTACATCGGATTTTTATTCTTTGAGAACAATTTTATTTTTATTTTTTAACATTGGTTTTTTGCGTTTCTAAGGCCGGACTGACATTGTTATAAAGTCTATTTATGACCCAAAGTTGTAAGTTTTTTTGCTCTAAGTAGTTGAACAGAGTTTGACTATTAGCATTGGATGTTAAGTTATTCTACAATTGGTACGTTTTGATACGGGTATGCGGTTGAATGTAAGCAAAAACTATCTTGATTGTTCGTAGCCTTAACACAGTCACCAGTATTGCATTAGATTTAAAGAGAACACATTGAAGTGATCTTATGGTTTATTTGCGTAATTAAATTTATGGATTGACTTTGACACCAGCATAAGCGGCCTTCATTAGACGTGACCGTTAAATCTCTGGGATAAAGGTTTGCTGATATCAATTGAAAAAATAGCGGAGGATTTCCTTTAAAAACAAAGTAAATATTTACATTTTATTATACCATATTAATTTTTTTTTTTATCTTTTGTAATATCTTTTGTTTTACCTTTCCGTTGTCTTTATCTGTTTTGTTTTATTAGTTAGTCACTAAAAAAGGCAGTTTAGTGTGAAAAATTTGTTTCCTTGTTTTTTCCTTTAATAAAAAAAAAAAAATGTTTTGTATGTAAATACAGTAAATATGAATAATACTATAATGGGTCCCGTAACTCGACAAAAACTGAGATCGGCTGCTTTAGATAATTATGATCTCTTAAATCAAACACTCAATAACGCTAATTTAAACAACACTAATGATAAGGATACGGATGACAAAGAAAATGAAAATGACATTGTGTTATCAGAACTTGAAATTACTTTTGCAAATACAGAAGAAGACAATAATAGATTGAATAAAGAAGTTCTTAACCTAAATAAAGAAATAATTACGCTAAGGACCGAACTTGAGGATAAAAATAAAAAAATCAACGCACTTACGTCCATTTTAAAAAAAACTTCAAAAAAAAAAACAAACATATGTTTCAACGCAAACTAATATAAATAAAACTGATAATATTGATATTTCAATTCAAACTGGCGTACAAAATAATAAAACTGATCATACATTAGAAAAACTAGGATCTGAATTAGCATCAACTAATTCTCTTATAATACCAAATAATAATAATTATAATTTTTGTGACGTTTACGAGGAATTTAACAATTTACTGAAGAAAAAAGGCAATAGTATTTACAAACCAAAAATTATTATACCGGGGGATGAAAAAGCAAAAGGACTATCACAATCAATTAGCAACATATACCAGGACAAATTTGATGTATGTTCAATTATTAAACCAAATGCAACTATTGAATGTATTGTCGACGACGGAAGGTCATCTGTGGATAACCTAAATACAGATGACGTTTTAATAATTTTTGCTGGTACAAATAATGCGCGGAAAGGTGTGAGTATTAATGATAAAACTTTTTCAACAATAACATCAATGGCTGCGTCGACAAATGTTATTTTAATATCTGTACCATACGAGAAAGGACGACAAATTTTAAATAACTTTATTTTTAAAATAAACACCAACACATACACTAAAGTAATTCAAAGTACAAGCATCAAATACTTAGAAATAAATTATGTGTTGACTCATACTGACTATACAATTCATCGCAAGTCAAATATGACAGTAAGTGGCACCAATATTCTATCAATCTACCTTGTAGAAAACTTTATTAACTTTAATAAAAAGTGTAACACTGCGCATTTAAAAAATATACATATCACCACTACCTCTGCGTATCTTTAAAATATCAGTGAAAGTCTTACCAATAAACAAAACGAAGTGCAACCTAAAACTCCAAGTGACATTAGAGAAAACGTACATTCTATGAAAAACAACTACGTAGAGTTTGATGCTTTTTTAGGAAAGGTTGTGTAAAAATTTTAAGCTTGAATATTGAAGGTGTTAGAAGATTAAGTAAAGTTGACAAATTTTCATTATTTTTAGAAAGCTTAAATTACCCTATTATAGTTTGCTTGACTGAACATTGGCTAGTTCACAACGAAAATTTAATAATTGAAAAATATAATACAATATCTTCATTTAATAGGAAAATATCTCAGCGAGGGGGTAGTGCCATATTAGCGCGAAATGATGTTAAATGCATTGCAGTTGTAAATTATAACCACCTCAATGTTGAAAAAAACTTTTTTCCGTAGCTTGTGTAAAACAGTATAATATATTTGTTATTTGTGTATACAGACCTCCAACGGGAGATTTCAAAATATTCAGTCATAACTTAGATATCTTACTTGATGAACTGCCGTTGAACTCTAATGTAATGTTACTAGGTTATTTTAATGTGAACTATTTCCACGTGTCTTGTAGTTGTGAAGAATTAAAGAATATTCTTCAATTACATAATTTAAGCATGCAAATTGACACACCCACACGAATAACACAAAAAACCGCAACGCTTATTGACTATGTGTGTATAAACACAAACTATTTAAATACAGCAGTAGATGTGATACCAGTTGATCTGTCTGATCATATATATTTGTATGAACAAGTACAGCTTGTTCATACAAATTTAGATGCAATAAAAGATACTAAAATACATGAAACAATTGAAAAGCGTGTAATTAATTCTAAGTCTATTAGTAAATTCATTATTAATTGTAATATTACACAATGGAAAACACTTTTTATTACAGACCGCCACGTAAATAGTAATTTTGAACATTTTATTAATACATTGAGACATGTATACGAAATTTCATTTTTTATAAAAAAGATAAACCAGAAAAAATATTGTTGGATGACGAAAGAACTAAGAATTTTATCAAAAAATAAACGATGCTTAAACTACATAACAAAGTTTACGACAAATAATAATTTTCATAAATATTATAAATCCTATAAACTTTTTTTTCGTCGGCTTTTGAAATTGGCAAAACAGTTACACTACACAGCGCGCATATCTAATTCAAGTAATAGTCAAAAAGAAATATGGTCGGTTATTAATGAACTCAATGGAAAATAAAAAAAAAATGAAGAGATTAAAGAAATTAAACTAAATGGTGTTTCAATCGACAAACCTGTTGAAATTGCGGATGCTCTTAACAAACACCATAGTGAAGTAGCTAAAAATCTTATAGGTTGCATAAATAAATCAACCGACCAATTGCACCTCCTTAACATTAAAACTATCAATAGTTGCAATCACACTTTTTATTTGTATCCTACCGACATAGACGAGCTTAAGAAATGTATTGGTAGCTGAAACAAAAAACAGTCATCAGATTATGACGGGTTTACACTAAAAATTGTTCAAAATCTTACATCACATGTTCTTAATGTATTAGTAAAACTTTACAACCAATCTTTTTCTAGTGGCTGTTTTCCAGATATTTTAAAAATAGCCATAATTATACCGATAGAAAAAAAAACTCAATAATAAAGACCCAAGTAATTACCGCCTAATTTCACTTATGTCAATATTTTCTAAAATCTTAGAAACACTAGTTAAAAGTAGAATAAATCTATTTATTGACAAAAATGACATTCTTTGTAATAATCAGTATGGTTTTAGATCAGAAAGGGGAACGGAAGACGCTGTCAATAACTTTTTAAATTTCACATATAATTCAATTAACTCAAACAAAATTAGCGCAGCGCTTTTTTGTGATTTGTCTAAAGCGTTTGACTGCGTTAATTATAATATTTTATTGGAAAAGCTTGCGTTTTATGGATTTAGAGGAGTTTCGCAAAACTGGCTTAGTTCATATTTAAAAGATCGTCTACAATTAGTGCAAGTTTCTAAAAATTATAAAAAATATTTTTCTGGTGAACAAATAGTATCCCATGGGGTACCACAAGGTTCCGTGCTTGGCCCTTTTTTGTTTTTATTTTATATTAACGACATATGTTCAATAAACATTTCTGGAAATTTCACTTTGTTTGCAGACGACACCTGCATTACGTGGTCTTCTGATAATATTGAAACATTAAAAATTAATATCCAAAATGATATTAATTTCATTAAAAAGTGGTTTGATGCCAATTCGCTTACATTAAATATGACAAAATCTAACTTAATGCTTTTTAGAAATTCAGAAAATTTAGATATCACATTAAATAGCTTAAGTGTTAATCAAGTAACTAAACAAAAATTTCTTGGTATTGTCATTGATAATACCCTGAAATGGAATAATTATATTATTCAACTGTCCTCTAAGTTGTCATTGGCCTGTTACGCAATAAAAAATATAAAATATCAACTGGATTATACAGCAGCTAGACAAACATATTTTGCAATGTTTCACAGTCATCTAAAATATGGCATTGCATTTTGGGGCTGCACAACGTCAGAAAATCTAACTACTATATTAAAATTACAAAAGCGCGCGCTTAGATACATGGTAGGAGCCAAAAGTAATGATCATTGCAAACCTATATTTGTCAAATATAAAATTTTGACATCAGTTTCCTTGTTTATTTTAGAAATTGCTTGTTGTGTTCATAGATTCAAAAATAGTATTTCTCGTAACAATGAAGTGCATCAGCACAATACTAGATCGCATAATAACCTTCACCTTCCTAAACCAAACTCAGAGCTATGTCAAAATTCCATAATCTACCTTGGAATAAAAATTTTCAATAAGTTGCCAATGCAATTAAAGGATCTTTCTTTTAAATGTTTTAGAACAAAACTAAAAAAGGTTTTATGTAATTACCCATTTTATAGCATTGACGATTTTTTTAACATTAACCTTACTATACAGAAGTAATTGTAAATATGTGTGTGTGTGTATTTTTAGATAGTCATGTACAATTTTTACATTTTAATTAAAACTTTATTAGTATTTAAATTTTAGAATAAATATTATTAATTAGTATTAGTTCTGTGTTATGATGTACAACCTGTAATTATTGTAATTATTGTATACACTTTTTGTGTTTTTAATAAACGTTATCTATCTATCTATCTATCTATCTATCCTCAAGTAGGCCTTGCATCTCTTTAAATTTGCGAGATAGGGACTAACTAACTTTGGCTCAAACTTTTTAGGGCAGGCCACCAATTGGTATGGCTTTAAACAAATTCAATAGACCGGATCTAATCTGCAGTTTTTAGCGTTGTGCCCGTGCCCTTGTAAAAGCTGGCACTGAGAAATATCACTGGTCTTTTTTTTTTGTGTATGACCACAACCTTTAGACCTTGTAATACGATGAAATCTATAATCTCCGCATTTTTAGTTTATTTTTTTTAATTGCATAGCAATTATGGAAGAGCAAAGAAACTTGTTGCATAAACAATAAACATTTGTGAGATTAAAACCCACTGCTTTAAAAACTTGGCCAATAAAGTAGGTCGGTTTTTTTTAGAATTACCACTTTAAGGCAGCGTTTATTTTTAAATCTCTAAGTATGATGCTTTGCAACACTAGCTTTTAAGTGAACATTGCTACCCGATAATCGGCAATTGTAGCCGGAGTTATGAAGATATCCTCATGGGTGTTTGTCGCAGATATACAGTTTTATTTTTTTTATTTTTAAAATATTTGGATACTTTTAGAACCATGTTTTTGCAATTCAAAATTGCGATCATTGTTACAAGCGGTAACAAATAAAGCCCAAAGTAGGAAATTGAAAGAATGGTGCTTCTATAACATTCCCAAAAAAATACCACTTCTTAGAACAAAGCGGTGAGGGTCCAACTCGATCCACTACAGTTTAACGAGTCAGCATACAAAGATCATTTCATGTACTTTGCTTAATTAGAGCTACACTTTGTACAGCGTAAAATACCTCAACATGCTCACCATTGCATTTTAGTGAAAAGCCTAAAAACAACGCCAAGACCTTTAAAGATCGTTATAGTCAAGATCCTAGGATTGGTTGATATAACGTTACACCAACGTTACAAGAACTGCTGAATAAACCACACAAGCCGCAAAAAGTGGTTAAAAGTGTTTTACATAAACATTTAGCCATATACCAACGACTGTGGTTATACCACTCCTAGAGAAAACTTGCTAATACCTTTGCAACGTTAGTGAAACCTTCTTAGATATTTTGATATTTTTGAGCAATTTATTATTATTATTATTATTATTATTATTGAAGTAGATTAATTGCCAGACAAAAAGTTTTGTCCGCAAAAAACCAGACTTAACTAGTGGACAGTGGTGCTAGTCATACTTTTGTTTTTGAAAAATTTCTTGACACTTGACCGATTACGATTAAAGTAGCACAGGCAGACCACATAGTGCCACCATAACCTGAAAAGCAATTACCTAGATAATCATAAAGGATCAGAAACACAATATATCCTTCCTATTCACGTCAACTTTGCTTGAAGAACTTATCCTTGACACTCCTTGGATGGAAGTACACGGTGCTACCCTCAATTACACCCGAAATTGCATGCACTATGGAAAAGACCGAAGATACACTGTATACTGGACTCTGTTTTCATCCAAACATAAAGAGGCTCACAAATCAATTATGTTGCTAAAAAATTTGAAGAAATAATGTGAAACTTCAGGTAGATAAATAAGGCAACTAAGAAAAAAGTATAAATATTGAATTTTCAATGCTATCAAAGCAGCTAGTACAAATTGGCAATTTTTATTCAAACTAAAACTTAGATAAATTCAACTTTCTACCACAACACTAGCAATATAATTGACTTGATCTCAATGACAACCTTTACATCGACGACGGCACCAGAAAGATTCACTATGCTCTCCGGTCATAACACTTCTTGCGGCATTGCACCTTTTGCCGCAAGGACACTACACCCTCCGCCGTAGGATACCAATGAACGCTAATGACGATTGCCACAAACATGGACCAAACAAACCTAGATTTGAGACCAATACCGCCGAACTACCAGTCAGTGACTTTGCATCACCTGCCGCCGACTCGCGCCTGAATCCTGGGGATAACTACAATTGATAGGGTACATTAGAAAAAGTGGTAATCTACACACCACAACTTTTGGCTACCTCTACGAAAAAAGCGCACACGCCTGTGTATCAACTACGCGACCTCGAGCCAAACCATGTTGAGCTAGACCCTCAGATGCGTGACAATCTCAACACGTATCCAGTGGCTACAAAACCCGGGAGCCTACAAGTGGGTTTCTAAACCCCACAAACGGCAATTCCATGCTACACGTACGACATGCGCGGATATCAATCAGCTCATCCCGCCTACACGGCCACGCTACTACCGTCAATGGATTTTTTTTTTTGATTATTAGTATTCTAGATGCAATAAAAAAATTTATTAACGCTTTAACACTTATTTATTAAAATATGCAAAGTTTGTTTTTGCATTCAGTTAAATTTTAAAATAGTGCGATAGAGATAAACTGATAAGTGGTACCTTAAAACACTAGTGCCTGTGTCTGAATGTAGACAAAAAAACATGTTGCATGCAATCGCAATTAATTATTAATTAGTTTGTTATGTTATTTGTACTTAAAAATATTTTAAAAAAAAGTTAAATGTTCAGGTGCAAAAAAAACAACGTTATCTTCTCAATTCATAGATTATTCTATTAAATGCGATCTTTTTTTATCGATTATGTGAGGTTCACAACATTCTTCGTGTGACATCATTCCACCCTTTTATGAAAATAACTAAAATTTGTTATGCTTAACATTTTGTCTAATCTAATTCCCTTTTACTTCAATTAATTATTATTATGATCATTCCATTACGCAAATATAAAACTATTTTACCGACAGTACATAAGCAGCAATATGTCGAAACTGGTCGACAACTTAAAAATACTTTTAATAATATCCAACTACAAAGGCTTGTTGCCATTTTACAATCCAAAAACAAATCAGTTTTTTATACGCAAATGGTTCTCTTGGATTATTGCTTTTACAATGTCAACTGTAGCCGTTTATTACATGAACAGAATAAATAATGAATACTCAGATTTTATTTCTATGTTAGCAACTTATATATCGATAATATGCGTAACATTTATGAATTTAATTTACCTATCCGGTTATAAAATAAATATATTTCAAATACTATTTGATGATTTTAATAATTTTGACGAACATATTAAATTATTGTATGGATTAATACCAAGTGATAAAATTTGTGCAAGTATTGAATTTTTATTAATTTACATAATTACTAATTTATTTCTTGTTTGGGATTATGTAAGTTTTTTTAAATTTACACCAAGGAATATGATTGAAATGGCTTCTATATTTTTTTTTAATTATACTGTAATTATTTACTATTTACAATATTATCTTTTAAGATCTATATTAAATAGATGGAAAGTAATGAATGAATTAATAAGTTTAACTTCACAACAAAATGTTGATATTATTATCAATGCTAATACCATTTTGTATCGATTGGTTGATCATTTTAATAGTTTATTTGGTCTTCACATATTGCTGTTTATAGTTTTTGGGTGTTCAAACGTATTATCTTTTATAAATTCGTTAATAGAAATAGACGTGGTGGATTTAAATCATTGGTTGAAATTCAGTTTATGGTTGTTTTTGTCATTTGTAAGTATATAAATTATTTTATAGTTTTATTTTTATTACATAATAGCACACACGCACATATTCACTCTGGACACTCAAATTGATGTTTCTGGGCTATTTACGTACAGAAGCGTAAATACCACATGAATTATCAATTTTCAGCAATAACAAAAACGTTTAATGGTAGAGTTTGAAACTTAGAATAAAATATAGTTTAAAATTTATGTTGTAAATTCGAGAATAATTTTACGAAAGAAACATTTTTTTAATTTCCGTTAAACACTAAAAAAAAAAGTTTTGGGTTTTATACGCTAAATAAAGGTTTTTTTTTTGGTAAGAAGACAAATGCAAATAGATAGCAACCAATCACATTGGATGATTTGGCAAAACAGAAAATTAATGGCTGAAGGATTTTCATTGGGTGATCGATAAAAAACAGTGTTGTTGAAGTACACAAGCTCAAGTTGTCTTAACAATTCTGCTAGTGAATGCTATCTTTTAAGTTGTTTAAAATGTCTTGGTTTTAAAACAATTGTTGTTATTTTTAGACTTAGATTTGTTGTCATCTAGCAATATTTGATTAGCTTTGTACTAGCACCATCTATTCTTTTGTTTCTTAAATTTACTTGAAGCATTCATGTTTGTTCTGAGTACGCATGTACGTACACTTATTGTAGGGTTTATCTTCTAGATACTTTGTTGTTGTAATTTTTCTTTTGTATACAGCTTGTTACAGTTATTGTCTTTTACGTTATGTTTTATTAGGATTCTTTCTTTAACTAGCAATTTTTTTTGGAATACAACATGTTTGTTGTACCTTGCCTGTGCCAACTGTTTGATTTCAGCCATTTTTGATGCTGTTATGTTTGGTAGTAACAACGTTAATATTGGAACCTCAAAGCTTCTGCAGAAACTAGCCAGTAAACTTTAGCGCGGCCAAGTATTGTTAACTCAGAGGACACGTGCTTGGAATAATTCCCCCCCCCCACACTTTTGCGGTTCTGCTTTAATTTTTGAAGGTTTACAAAAGATGGTACGCTTTTTGGGGTATGCACTATTGTCTTTAATTTTTTTCCGGAAAATAGTTAAAAATTTTAATCTTTTTGGGGATGTACATCTAGGTAGGTTAGGTTAGGTTTGGTTAGGTTACTATAATTATGTCTAACAGTCACTTCCGGTTATTGTTATGTCTAAAATTGGTCATGGTTTTACCTACTAGTGTTTGCACACGGTCACTAATTTACTGGTTTTAAAGGCTTGCGGGCGTCTAGCTCACGTAACGCGATTTTGTGTGTTTAATTACGCGGTTTTGGATGGTGACAACGTATCCGGTTAAGGTTCTTTGCTTTACTTTCGGCGTGAACACCTGAGTCTAAAGTAGGCTAAGGTTATTCTGGTGCTGCTCTATGACTTTTATGTTATAAGGTTCCAGGTCTACGCTCTTTAGCAAAAAATTGTTGTTTTGTTTAATAAGCTACATTGTGTTAGCTTGGTACAGCTGGTAGACCTTGGTGTAATATTTTTTGTTGGAGTTCTCTTTGTCTAAGTCTGTCTACATTAGGTTTGGAACTTGACGTAAATTAACCAGTTTTTATGAGTTTAAAATTTTTTATATAAAATAATCTTCTAAAGTTTTTCTTTTCAAATTAAAGTCTTGACCGGTTTTATCCGACAAATTTTAATCAGAGTTTTATTTTAAAAATTACTATAAAGTTTTACCACTCACCAAAAGGAATTTAATAGATAAATATGGTGCATTTCAAACATTATTTCTAAATAGTTGCTTCTTTGCCAAATTTCTTCCAGGTTTACATGACACCAACAAGATAGCGCAAAGCGTTTTTTTTTTTAATTTGGCTTTATTTTTAGCAACTTCCAAACTTTGCAACGCTAGCAAACAATTGAGGTTGGCTTAATCTAAAGTTAATTTTTTTTGCGTGTTTTTAATTGGATTTTTTATCAAATAATGTTGAAATCATTTTGATAACTGCAAGCAATACGCAAGAAAAACAAATTACCATTGAAAAAGTTTTAATGGAAAAACAAACTTTCCAAATAAACTAATACCGCCTACAACCATATTTATAAAATAGAACAACGTTCAAGTAACTGCAGCAAAAAAAGAGAAGACGACAAAACACATTCTACCATCACCAACAAGTTATAGTAGAAAAACTTCACTATTGCATTATTGTCGAGCGAGGTCCACATTATCTTGTCCGCCGCCAGCTATTTTGATTTTGTATGGCGGCTAGTTTACATAAAGACAAACAAATAAACTGATTTCAATTCAACCTTTGTTGACAGGGCTTAGCAAACACATTTTTTTGAAAATTACAGTTTCTAGTTTTACTTTCAAAACGCAAAGACATACACAATACTTGCGTAATCTTAGAACTAGAAGAAACCTACTCAGCAAGCTTAGAACTGATTACTTTTACGGAAAATTGTTGAAAATTTTCATGGGCAAATGAAAATTGCAACTAGATGGCAAACCAGTCTTTCGTTTGATTATTTATTATATCAATTGTGTTCATAAGAACAGAAATATTTATTCAAAATTTTCTTTGCTATCATGCGATGCCGTGGTCGTACAAGGCATACTGACGAGGTTTGTAGAACCAAAACAATTGTCTATGCTTGACCCTTGGCCGCTGTGATTCGATTGACTGATTTTGAATAAATTATTAATTCATTAAATAAAAATTTGTTTGCCCGCTTTTACCTTTGATTTTAAAATGCGGGTTAAAACAACAATTTAAAGACTTAGAGTCAAACAGATTTTGCAGTATTTGAATTTAAATTACAATTTTACATGTTATACTTTTTGTTTATAGCAGCCTTCAACTGCCTTGCTTTTTTGTGCTGTTAAAAACCTATTTTTGGCCATTGATACGCTATAAGAAAACTAAAACTACACTAAAGTCAAGATATTTCAAATAATATTTTTTAAGTGGGCCTTGCTGCATAATTAAAAATTAAGTGCGACTACCAACATGTAAGAACGCAAACAAACACAAACAAACACAAACAATCAAAGTAGTGATCTCTCTTCAGTTAGGTAAAGACTCAATACTAGAAAATTATGCCAATCTAAACTATGCAGCCGTAAACCACTACATTGAATTGAATCACATGCACCCCGATATATTTACAAATCCTTATAAAACATATGTAAAAAAAACTATTTGTGCAGAAAGAAAAAATACTAGTTATTGAAATAGTAGAACTTAACACATGCAGTATGTATGCAAGAAAAATGGAATGCACTTTGATTATTGGCAGATTTTTATGGAGGAAATAAGCAAAATCTAAAGGAGTACGTCTCCAATTTTGCCTAATTAGCCAAGAAGTCTTTTGTATAAACACCCAAAATTTACCAAACATTTGAAAACACGAATATTTTGATAGACGGACTTTTAAAGCTTGCACGCCCACATTTTGACCTAAACTTTTTAGAAACAAATGCATTTATAACCGGAATGGAAACCAAGAAAAAATGCTAAGAAGACACGTACCATCGTACGTCAATTCAGGGATCATAAACTGCACTAAGACTACCTAAAAAACAAAGTATTTACTTTAAGAACCGATAACCGGACGCTGGTGCTTTACATGTACCAACCATTACCATCAGAGTGATCTACTTACAAGTTTAAATTTTAATTTCTAATGCTTGTTAAGAAGAGATAGTGAGTATTCAATTTTATTTAAACTATTCTTTGGTAATAATGTTTTAGAGTGATCTTCTTACCAAAAAAAATTTTGGAAAAGTTTGAAGCATTTAACGCTAGAGAATTGCCGGGTTTAGTCGCTCCGTCCTGTTGGGGTAATATTTTTATGGAAAAATATTAAATTCTGTCACATTTACAAGAATATCGGTGAATCTTTCTCTTTACTTTTTAATATAAAATTGGTTCTTATGGGACTAAACGCCAACCAATTCATCATTCAAACGACTAGATTTTGGCCATCACTTTTTTTATATATTGAACTACATACAATATTTTTTGTCTTTATGTTTTTGATTAAAGATTTGAAGTTATATTTAACAAGTAATAAATTAATAAAAAATTAAAATTAATTGCGGAGAAACGACTTATCGCATCAAATTTTTACAAATTTAAGGACACAGATTGGACTTTCTTCTACAATGTGTGAAAATATTATTAAATTATATTTAGGCGTTTTCTTGTTGAGTTTGATTCTGAAATTAAATATCAGCGCAACTATTCTCCCTCCTTAAGTAAAACCGTGTTGGACGACATAATTATAACGCAAGCTTACGCGATCTTTGTAAAGCATTTTTAATACTAAGCATGGGTTTTCTTAAGCAAATCCTCAAAGTTGCTACTGTTAATATCAAACCACAATAAAAAAAATAAAATTGGTTTTCTTACAACCAAATAGTATCCAGTTAGACAATCCTTAGATGAAGTTGAGTTGGACAGATTGGAACGCATCCTAACAAAACATTTTTGCATGACCGAATTTGACATCATCAACAAATCAAAAACAAATAAATATTTGTTTGCTACCAATTTTTTTAAATTTATAAATTTTATATTTAGGAATTACATAACATGCCACAATAACATAAAAATACCAACAAATGAAACCACTTTTGTTGAAACTATCACATTAAGAAATAGATTTAAGCAGTCTGTAAACTTTGACTAAAAAAATAAATCTCTGTTATATGTTTTGGTCTCTAAACTGTTAATAAATATTTGCTAGAATTTTAGCAAGCCTGTACTACGAGTAAATGTAAAAGAAGAGATAATGTAGTTTCCAATGCTTCTCTCTATACTTGGGAACAATATTCAATACAAGAACGAATATAAGTTTTATATAAGTTATGTGTTAGCACATCTAAGATATAAATATTTCGTCACGAGTTTTAGCGCCTCTTCGCTCCTGGGAAGAAACATTAAGTTTGTAAAACGGACGCCTAGCGGCGCTGAGTTACGTTTGGGTCAATAAAAGGCGCTATTTTTAAAACTTCAGACTTATTTGAGAATCCTAATGCAATATTCCGATTTCGGCGAAGTAAATCATAATATAAACCCCACAAGTTTAGAAGCAGCAATAGCTTATGTTCTCGAAAGACAAAATTGGTTACATCTTTGTAAAAAACCTTCACAAATTAATTTAACCAATTCTCCAAAAGTAATACCCAGAATACCTGGAACTCATATGATAAAATACGCAGATAAAGCTTTAACAAATTCTCAAACTAATCATCAAAATTATAATAATAAATATGGTCAACAACCATTATTTATTCCGGTGAGAATACCTGAAACTTAAAATAAGTTCCCTGTTAAAACACCTTTTATTAATAAACCCTTTTTTAATAAAACGATGCAACCAAGCCCGAGCGGTAAAAATTTTAGACCAGTAATGCACAGAAACAAATATAATAGTTATTAAAGACATCCATTTAATCAAAATAAACAAGAACCAATGGAAATAGACCCATCTTTGAGTGCTATGCGAATTGCCCCTAAAAGATTAAGATTGGAACATCATAATCTAGATATGTCAAACGATGATACATTTTATGACGAAGATACTTGTTAATATTATCAATATGTAGATTCAAACAAGTACGACATACCTAATGAGGAAGATACTACAAAGAAGAAACTGTTGAAAATGAAACTCCAAATGAAGAAAATTATTATTATCAGGATTTTTGCAAGACCGCCTCGTCTTTGCACACCACGAAATAAACGTTCAAGTAGATACTAAGTTACCTTATATAATTTTACCCAAATTTGACAATGCAAAATTTTTAATAGATACAGGTGCCTGTACTTCAGTAATATCCCCAAAATTAGTTGAAAAATATTTTCTAATTTTTTTAATTTATGAACCTTATGAAATAAAGACTATGCACGGCATAACAAAAAATGATTACAAAATTGAAATCCCTAGCTTAGAAACATTTAATGATCCAGATACATTACATTCTTATAGTATAGTAGATTTTCATAAAATATTTGATGGACTAATTGGTTAAGACTTATTATCAAAATTCTAAGCTAAATTAGATTATGATAAAGAAATATTAGAGACAAGATATACAAAAATCCCTTTTCATTTAAACAAACCTGTAATCAACTCCTAGAACAAGACAAATTGTAAAAATTCCAATACGCGAAAGTAATGGCAAAAAAGTTATTAATCATATGATCTTAACAAAAGGTGTCGAACTACCAAACGCCTTAATAAATATAGATCAGAACGAAGCGTTAGTAGAAATAACTAATTTTAACGAATATCCCATTAAATTTATTTGCGACTATTTACCAGATGCAAGCATTGATGAAAGCATCATTGAAGGATACAATAATGAAAGAGAACCCAGTAATCGAATAAAAACCGTAACAGAACATTTACGTTTATCTCATCTAAACGAAGAAGAAAAAGAAATGATAAGGAAATTAATATGTAAATACAAGGACATTGTTCTTGATGAAAATATCCCGCTAACTTTTCATTCTAAAATAAAACATGAAATTAAATTAATTATTAATAATCCCATCTATCAAAAACCATATAGAAAACCCTATACACATAAATTAGAAATTGACAGGCAAGTGGATGAAATGTTGAAACATGGAAT
The DNA here is from genome assembly GCA_963932245.1 of Tachinus rufipes. Classification (NCBI taxonomy): domain Eukaryota; kingdom Metazoa; phylum Arthropoda; class Insecta; order Coleoptera; family Staphylinidae; genus Tachinus; species Tachinus rufipes. The sequence continues at coordinate 15,077,511 of OZ010744.1, forward strand.
AATTCAACATAGTAACAGTCCCTGGGCCTCACCCATTTCGTTAGGACCTAAAAAGATAGACGTATCAGGAGAAAGAAAATGGCGACTGGTAATCGACTATCGACGTTTGAACGAGAATACAATTAAAGACAAATATCCATTACCTAATATATGCAAAATTTTAGACAAATTAAAAAGAGCAAATTATTTTTCCAGTTTAGACTTGGCATCTGGCTACCACCAGATTGAAATGAGAGAAGAAGATAAAAATAAGACATGATTTATAACAGGCAAACGATTATACGAATGCCCCATCAACATTTCAAAGGGCTATGAATAACATCTTAAGAGGATTAACAGACGAAATCTGTCAAGTTTATTTAGACGACATTGTTATCTATTCTACCTCACTACAAGAGCACAAACAGCGTTAAGAAAATGTATTTCAAAGACTATCAGAAAATGGCGTAAAAATTACATTATTAATTAAAATATTTGGGTCATTTGATAACAGATAAAGGAGTAAAACCAGGTCTTAGTAAAATAGAAGCCAGAAAAAGGTATCCTATTCCTAAAACAAAAACTGAAATCAAATCCTTCACTGGACTATTAAGTTATTACAGACGATTTGTCAAAGACTATGCAAAAATATTAAGACCTATGACTAAATATTTGGCAAAAACTGAACTAGTCATAATTAATAAAGAGTATAAAGAATGTTTTGAAACTTGCAAAAATTTGTTAAGCAACGACCCGATACTACAATATCCGGACTTTACTAGACCTTTCATAATTACCACAGACGCTAGCAATTATGCTATCGGCGCTGTTCTTAGTCAAAGAACAGTAGGTAAAGACAAACCTGTTGTTTATGCATCTCGTTCTTTAAGTAAAAGTAAAATAAAGTACTCTACCATCGAAAAAGAATTCTTGGGCATAATATATGCATGCAAACAATTTAAGCCATACATATATGGAAATCATTTTACGATTATAACGGACCATAAACCGTTACTTTGGCTACACAAACTGAAAGATAATAATTTAAAGATGCAACGATGGAAAGTATATTTACAAGAATATCAGTATACCATACTATATAAACAGGGCAAAATTAATAGTAATGCCGACGCTTTAAGCAGAATTAAATTAAATGAGAATAATATCAAAATCAGTTATCGCAAATGATGGTTCTAGTATACATTCAGAAGAAGAAGGTAGTTTGAATAGTAATGTGATTAGTGAACATGATGAAGTAATTCCTATATCACAAGACCCAATTTACACAAAACCAAAACAATTCTTTTTTTTATAGCCACAATTTACCGACAGATATAGAGATAACTCTTGGCCCTCAAAAAATTTACAAATTTCATGTAAATCGAAATGAAGCAGAAGAAGAAATTATAAAATTACTTGAAGACTACGCAGGAGAAGGTACAATACACACGTATTGCATGACGAAATTTATACAAAAATGTATCTAGAAAATTTTAATAGAAACGCATTAAAAATCATTCGATGTATGAGAAGAGTTGAAATTATTAAAAACCCAGAAAAACAGTTACAACTAATAATAGATAGCCATGAAAGAATTTCAAATCATAGAGGTATAGTTAAAACAGTACACAGATTAAAAAGAAATTATCATTGGAAGAATATTCAGAAACAGGTAGCAACTTACATCAATAATTGTGAACACTGTCAAAAATCCAAGTATGATAGATGGCCTGAAAAACCATCAATGGAAATTACAGAAACATCATGTAAACCATTAGAAACTTTGCAAATAGATGTATTCAAATTTGATAGAAGTCAATTTTTGACCATTACCGAAAATTTTTCAAAATTTGATCAAGCTTACGAAATAGAAAATAGAACAGCTATAACAGTCACAAAGACTTTAATAAAACATTTTAATAAATTTGGCGTACCAAAACAAATTGTATTTGATAATGGCACAGAATTTAAAAATAAGGTAATACTAGAACTGATGAAATTGTACAAAATTGATTTACATTTTGGAACTACCGGACATCATGAATCTAACCCTAACATTGAAAGATTACATTCCACATTAATCGAACACTTGAGAATTTTAAAACTAATGGATAAAGATATCATAAATTGTGATGCCGTAGATAGGGCAATTTTAGCCTATAATTCTACTGTAGATCCTGGTAACAAACATACACCTTTTCAAACTGTTTTTGGAAGAACCAATTCAACGGACCCTTCAAATCTAGCATTTGAAGAAAAAACTTTGTGAAGACTACATTATTCACCATAAAGCTTTGACAGGATTATTGTACGATTCTATTAGAAAAAGAACGATACAAAGTAAAGAAAAGGTAATTAACAAACAAAATCAGGACAGGGTAGAAAAAGTTTTGGGAACAAAAGTTTTTTAGAAACATCAACAAAAAGGTAATAAATCCAAAACAATTTACCAAGGTCCATATGCTATATCTAAACAGTTAGAGCATAATAAATATGAAATAAAACCTTTTAATAAAAATTCAAAATTAAAAACAAAAATTGTCCATCTAAAGGCATTAAAAACTCGTCTTTTCACAGACATGGAGGAGCAATCGAGCGAACCTCCAATTCAAGAGAAATCTTAACCTCCAGATAAGGAACAGCCTACAATACCTTCAGTAAAGCTGAAATATTTACCCGTATAGATTTAAGTAGATTAGTTAATATCTTTAAGAACCTATCTAGTTATGCTAAGGCAACATTAACGGTTGCAAATCATTTAATTCATTTTAATAAGAAAATATTGCTAATAAGTGATTTAAATAACAATGTTGATAAACAAATGAGTGTACTCACTCTTAATTATAATACTAAAAGAGGATTAGTTAAAGTTTTAGGATCTGCAGTCAAATTTATAACAGGTAATTTGGACGCGAATGACGCAGAAAGATATGATGCTGTCATTAAACAACTAATGAACAATCAAAACAACATAAACATTAATTTTGTTTTTCTTAATAAAACAAATGCACAAATAAATGCCAACTTTGAAACTATAGAAAAGATCATAAACTATCTGCTAACTGTTGACACTAAAAATAAAATAAATGATGCATTAGAATTATTAATTGAGAGTCTGTTGTCTTTTTCAAATAAATTACGTGACATAATCGAAATTTTAAATTATGCTAAAATAAGCGTCTTACATTCATTATTAATTGAACCACAGGTGTTAATAAAAATAATGAAACAATTTCACTTAGATGTAAAGCATAAATTTTCATTTGAAATAACAGTAGAGAATGCGTTCGTATTTTTGACATTTTATAAACAGAATTTTGCACATTTTAACAGTGTTTGGCCAGATTTTGTTTTATTTTTTTTTTATAGTAAATTTTTAACTTTTTATAAATAGAATCTTGCGTTTTTAAGTGTTTATGGTAAATTTTGTTACTTTTTGAAAATACGTTTATATTTTATGACCAGATTTTGAATTTTTTGAGAATATTTTGATAATTCATGGCCAGATTTTGATTTTTGAAATTGTATAAAAAAATATAATTTTTAACAGTTTATAGTTGCATTTTAGTGCTGTTAACAATATTTTAATATTTTAAAGTAAACATTTTTTTTTTTTTAATTAATATAATTTTGCACTTTTTAATAGTTATTGACAAATTCTGGTGCTTTTTGACAGTACCTTTATACAAAATGTTGCTATTTTGGACATTTCTCAAAAAAGAGTATGCAGTTTTTAACAGTGTATGGCCGGATTTTGGTGCTATATGACAATATTTTGATGTTTTAGAGGTGGATTTTGGTGACTACTTGGAAAATTAGTTGAACATTCATTATCTATAAATTGATTGAAAGAGATAAGTCTGTTTGAGTTCTAAATAGGTTTTTTTTAAGTCAATGTTATTTGTAAGTTGCGGATTAATTTAATAGAGGCTTAGTTTAGTTCACTTGCAGTTACTGGTCTTAATTTCTTATCTGCTAGATGCAATAATATTGTTTTAAAATGTAGTACATATGCCATGACAAGTACAGTTTTTTCAAATGTTGAACAAATATGTATCAATGCGTTGTTAGGTTCTGTCAACACAATTGCGCATTTAAGCGCAGGAAGTTCCGGAATCAGATAAAATGGCGATGATTGCTTATTGTCCAGAATAAATAACGGTCCATTCTACCATAACTTACATTCTTTCAATTTTGACAGAGATATTTGATGGTTTTTTTTTTGGTTGTAACATGTTGCCAGTCTGCGGAATATGTTTTGTGACTCTAATTTTATATAAAATAGTAATTGCAAAGTTTGAATTTGTCAAATAATTAAAATGTTTAGCGTTGTACAAACACGATCAATTCGCGGTATGTTGGTAAATTAAACGGGCGCGATACGTAATTTTGCACAGAAAACTCTAGAGTTGTTTGGCGCACCTACTAAGCATGCTCACTCGCGTTAGCAAAATTTGTGTAATTCAATGTTTGTATTTGCTATTTCCACTTTTGATATATTGGCGATATAGCGGATCTATTTGTCAAGAAGCAAAGTTTGTAAGAGTTACACTTTAATTTTTGCATTTCCCATGTTAATATTTTTGCGACAATAGACCTATTAGTCCAAGGGGATTATAGAAACGTAAAATATTACTCAATATTGTTTGTTCAAAATTTTTACAGTATTCCAAATTATCCATAAAATAGTAACACTGTGGCACAAATCACGGGTTTACACTTTTATTAGATTATTAGTGTCTGTGTAGAAGCAGTAAACTACTGAATTGTCATTGCTGGCCTACTGCTTGAGCGTAAACCCACTTCTTGGTAGTAACGCGGACACTTCATCACAATTTGTTATTAATTAGTCTACGGTATCAGCGTATCACGAATCACTAGTAATCGTTTAATAAAAAGAAGCTAATTAGTACATTCACACACGTTACATATTCAATTTCAATTATAGTCACTTCAAACTGTCATGAGCCGCACACTTGTTTGTTCCCTCTTGCAAGCCCGTCTTTCTTCTCGATGTTCGTCCTCGGCTCTCTCTGGTACGACTGACCTATTTGCCCGTTGGACTCGGTCTAGTTCCATCTCTCTCTCTCGTAACGGACTCGTCTGTGTGAATTCTCGCTCCCACATCTCGGCCTTCCTGGACAGGGTTGTCCGTCTCGGATGACTCATCATTAAAAGTTTGGACCCATGGCTTCATGTACTCAGCACATGTTGAAGTCAAATTTGGACCCTCATGGAACCCTTCCTTGTTGACATCATAAGTATCACGTTGTTTGACTTTTGTGGCTCGATAAGGACCTAAAAACTTCGGTTTTAACTTCAAACCACCTCCGAATTGTGTTCTTTTTATTGCGACTAAATCTCCTCTCTTGTATTTATTTGGTGTAAGTCTTCTCAAATTATAATAATTCCTGTTCTGTTCCTCACGTGATTCGTTAAACTGAATCATCATTTTTTCTTCTATTAGGGTTTTGACATCTTCATCGTCATTTCTTCTCATTTTTGTTTCTATTAGCAACTCGAATGGAATCATTCCAAACTTCGGTGATACGTCGAGTTCAATATCTGTTGTACTTTTGGAACAAATTGATACCATCTGGTCGGGTCATCTCTTGACAGTTTTCCTAGCACAGGAATAAACGTCGAATTCACTCTCTCTATTTGTCCATTACCCCTTAGTAAACCAGTTGTGATTATAAAACGCTTAATGTTTTCCTATACACAAAAATCTTTAAACTCATGGGTTGTGAACGCACTTCCTCGATCGGATATTATGTTGACAGGGTTGCCAAATATTTCTTTCAGGTTTTCTAACTTGCTTATTGATTTATTTAAAGTTGTAGTCTTTACTGGGTAGAACCAAACGTACTTAGTGAATGCATCAGTAATGGCAAAAATGTGGTTATACTTTTTACTAGTCGATTCCAGTGGTCCTAAATGGTCGATGTGATAGGTGTATAATGGAATCTTTTCTTTATTCAACGGGTGTAAGAAACCTTCTTGTTTGCCTCTTTTCTTACTATATAAGATGCATGGGATGCAACTTAAGAAACAATTCCGAATCTTTGTTGACGCCTGTGGCATATACTAGTCTTGTTTTAATATTTCTTCGATTTTTTTGCACTTAGATGTCCATCTCCGTAGTTTTTTGTATAATCTCTATTTGCCAAGATTTTGGTAACACTAACTGTTCTTGGCCTTGATACAGCTTCTATAAAATATCATTTTTCATCAAGTAGTCGTCGTACGGTTTATCTATTAAAAAAATTCTGATCGCTTAAGTCTTTACATCTTCTTTCTGTGCCTTTTGGATTTTTACTAAAATACTATCTTGTGCTTTGAGCAGTAAAATAGGATTACGGCTTAATGAATCTACATGCTGCATCCTCGTTCCTGACCTGTGTTCGATTACGTAATCATACTCTTCTAGTAGCAGAGCCCATCTCGCTACCCTTGTTACTAAATCTTGTTTGTTCATGGTTTTAGAAAATGCTGAACAGTCTGTTATAATCTTAAATTTATGACTCAGTAGGTATACTCGGAATATCTTTAAAGCTTCTATTATTGCTAACACTTCTAGTTCGTATGAGGTGTATTTCTTTTCAGCGTCGGTAGTTTTCTTACTCATGTAGTAAACTGGATGCAACTGGTCATCTTTACTGGCTTTTTGTAATAAAATCGCTCCGTATCCTTCCTGACTGGCATCGGTATGCACTTCAATATCACCTTCTTGATTGTATACTTCTAGGACCGGTTTATTTGCTAGTAGACTTTTTAGTCGTTCAAACGCTATTCGCTCGGCGTCTTCAAATTTGAATTTAACATTTTTCTTCAATAAATTACTCAATGGCCTTGCTATTAATGAGTAATCTGGAATAAATTTGCGGAAATATCCTGTCAATCCTAAGTAACTTTGAACTTGTTTGATAGTCTTAGGTTCTGGGAAGCGGAGTACTGCTTCAGTCTTTCCAGGTGATGGAGATAGTTTTCCCTCCTCAATCACATGTCCTAAGAATTCGATACGCTTCTTCAGAAATTGCCACTTTTTTAAATTTATATCCAACCCATTTTGTTCAGTTATCTTTAGTACTTGTTTTAATTTTATTAATCCGTTTTGTTCATTCTGTGACGGAATTATCAGATCATCTAGATACGGCAAAACTGTACATTTATTGATCAGTTTTTGAAAGACATGATTAATAAATCTTTGGAACATAGACGGTGCATCACACATGCCAAACGGCATTCTTTTAAATTGATAATGGCCCATATGTGTTAAAAATACAGTAAATCTTCTGCTTGCTTTGTTTACAGTAACATGAAAGAACCCATTCTTTAAGTCAATAGTACTAAACATATGAGCATTTTGTAATTTATCGTGTTGATCTTCAATCAACGGCAAAGGATATCTATCTTTAACAATTACATTGTTTATTTTCCTGTAACCGATGCATATTCTGGGCGTACCATCTTTTTTCCGAACTAGCACAACTTGACGAGCAAACTCTGATTCTGAAGGTTCTATGATATCATCTTTTATCCACTGCTCCACTTGCGCATCAACTATTTTCCGCTCTATGAAAGGTAAACGCCTTGGATGGCAAGATATCGGTTCTTTATCTTTGAGAGTAATCTTCATTTCTAATGTTGTATCCTCCATCTTTTTTGGTGTATAGCTGTGTATCAATTCTTGTACTTCTTTTTTTATCTCTTGATCAACTTTAAGACCTATGTCCAGTTCGATTTCTTCTAAGACTGCAATGTTCATTAAAGCTGCTTCAATCCTTCTCTTCGTAACCTGTACACCATCTCCATTGATCAGCACATCTGCTTCTTCTAATAATTCGTTTCCAATTATTGCTTTCATTGTCATGGTGTCGTTTGGAACCACATAAATCTTTGTTAAGTAATTATCTTTATCGATGGTAACCGCTCCTTGATAATGTCCAATGGTTTTTGTACTTGATTTTCCAAAACCATTTAATATCAAATTTGAATCAGAAAGTGTTGGAGAGCCTATCATATCATGGGTTTGTTCAGTCACTACATTAACTTGGCTGCCAGTATCAATTAATGCATCAATTTTGACATCGTTTAAATCAATCTTCTTGCTCATCTTGTTTAGACCTAAGAAAATGTTGTTGACATCAGCTGGCTTGTCGTCCTTACACTCGAAACTTTGATGACCAAATTTGTTGCACTTAAAACATTTTGATCCCTTTTGATTTGAAGGACAATCCTGAGATTTATGACCTTTATCTCCACATCCAAAACATCGAATAATTTTAACCGGTTTCAATGTTGATTGAACTTGACCATCTTTTTGCCTATCATTTGTTGGTTGCGTCTTCTTTTCGTGTTTATAGGTACCTGCTTTATCTTTAATCAAATCGTACAATTGGATTTTCTTCTTAAATTCTTCACACGTCCTAGCACCATATAGAACAATTTTGTTGCTACTATCATATATATTGAATGGTAACTTCTTCTTCAATGTTGCTTCGGCTGGCAATTTCTCGCATGATCAAGAAATATTCTCCGATTGTTTCTTATTTCTTCTTGTCATCATCAGTCTATGAACCTCGGCACTGTTTGTTTTAACTGCAAATTCTCTTTTGAACAAATTCTTTAATTTTGATTAGGTGGTACTACCTCTTTCTGATTGCACAAGCAGTTTTGCTAAACCATCAAGCGACATTCTGGCAAATATTACTATTTGCAACTCATTCCAATTTATTAGTTCTGCCAATTCTTCAAAATCTACTATCTACTTATGGGATACCCGTCTTTCCCATTAAATTGTCTTAATGAATCTTCTACATCTCTAAACGAAATTGAAATTAAATTTTTTTCTTTCATTTGCTTACCAGTAGTTATTTTTTTAGCACCTCGAGCATCGTTTTCATTTTTATCTTCTTCATTATCGTCTTCTTCGTTATCTTCTTTTTCATCATCGACATCTTCATTATTTTCTTCTTCGTTATCATCATCGTCTCTGCATTTATTTTTTTTTTTCAACATGGCATAGGTACGAAAGAATTTTTTTATGTACTACTTCTTCCGTCCCATCGTAATTAATATTTAACACATTGCAAACGGATACTAAATCTGCAAGCAAAGTGAAATCCATCAAATCGCATTATTCTGCTTCTGTTTAAGCGTATTTTTTCATCACTGGTTATTATTGTAAATAATGCTTTTAACATTTTAGCTTGACATGTTTGAATGTCTCCTCGCATATTGGGAATATCACCTAACGTCGTCATTGCAAATTAATTCGGTGAACTTCTTATTTTATTGCGTCTATATTTTTAAACGCCAGCACTGGACTGTTATTTTCTACGCCGCCACTGGACCGATCAATACACAAGAAAATGTCTGCCCTTGGCTTGTCCGTGAACGTCGTGTTTATCGCTTTATCTGCACGTGTCTCGTTTCCCGCGCGTTTGCGAGTCTCACCTATGCACTTTTATCAACTTGTTTGCCGGTCACCCGCGCACTCTTTAAGTTTCTTAATGTTATCATTCACTTAAGGGTAGTTACGACTCATACACAAGTTTTTGCACTGAATTGTTTGTTTTTTTTGTTTCTTCTTTTTTTTTTAATTTTCAATATCCCGGTTGAGCCCCCAAAGTTGGGATATTTAGTAAAGAAAACGAATCACTAGTAATCGTTTAATAAAAAGAAGCTGATTAGTACATTCACACACGTTACATATTCAATTTCAATTAGAGCCGCTCACTTGTTTGTTCCCTCTTGCGAGCCCGTCTTTCTTCTCGATGTTCGTCCTCGGCTCTCTCTGGTACGACTGACCTATTTGCCCGTCGGACTCGGTCTCGTTCCATTTCTCTCTATCGTAACGGACTCGTCAGTGGGAATTCTCGCTCCCACACATATATTATAGAAGACAACAACCCTAATAACTGGTGACAACACAAAGAACAGATAACAAACCACAATGTATTAGTTTATACAAAAAAACTTATGAAGGAAAAAAGAGGCGCACGATATACTGATAACAATAGCAGAAAAACAAACTAAATGTTAAGTGGATAAGAGACAATAAAGCAGACTCGGCTATTTTAGCTAGGGGAAAAGAGATAATAGTGTGGGTTGAAGTAGAAACTATGATAGTATACAGCTGTTATGTCAGTCAAAACTACGCACTGGAATACTATCGGGAAAGGATAGATAAATTAAAAAACAGTTTAAGGAAACAAAAAAGCAAAATGTCATAGTAGGATGGGATTTGAATGCAAAATCACCAAAATGGGAAAGATATAAGATACATTTTAGAGAAGATGTTAAACTTTACCATTTGCAAGAAAGAAGACGAAAAATGAAGCTTAAAACTACATATTAACAATACCATTGCAAATAGCAGGTGCAGTTAAAAAAAATCACTGAGTTTACACAAACTTATACAATATAATACAAAAATCAGAAAGAAAAACAGGAGTACACAAAAAATGTGAATATTTAAACTTTAATTTATCTTATCTTATTACATATGTGTTGTTATGAAAAAAAACAAATTAATAAACTAAATTAAACCAATTACTTTAATAACTACACTAACAATAACAATATTTAATAGAAATTATCTATGCAATTTATCAGTAGTTACATAATCTATCAACATGTATACACCACTAGCAAATAATTTATGTGCATTACTAACAGTAGGTAAATTTCTGGGAATTTTACCAATATATAATGAATCAACACGCAAATTCTACAACAATCATTTTTTCACAACAATCTTTAGTATCGTTGCAATTTTATTAGTCTTTAGTCAAATATATTTTAGGTTTGATGAAAATAATTCAACCTATGTCATTATTGCAGATATATTCCAACAATCACTATATTTGATCATGAATTTAATATTTTTATCTGGATCGAAGTGTTTATATTTGCAAAAACTATTTGATGATTTTAATAAATTTGATAAATACTTTATATTATTAAATAAATCTGTGCTGGATGAAAAAAAATCTACAGGTATTAAATTTATTATAGTTTTTGTAATTGTTTGTTTCATACTTACAGGAGAAATTTTACATTGGGTTGAATTAGATTTAAATTCTTGGTATATAATTTTAATAGCTTTTAATTTATTTTTTATTTCTTGTACAATTTATTATATATTAAAAGCACTTCGATTTAGATATATTATGTTAAATGATTTTATTTTACATTGCAATATTAATGATGATAATATAGTTAATATTATGATTAAAGAGTTTTGTATTATTTGTGATTTAAATGATGGTTTTATGTCAATATTTGGAGTACATATTTTGTTGCTATTAGTGGTTAGTTGTGTAGACTTATTAGTGTTGTTTTCGGAGTTTTGGAATGAAGGTGTTGATACTTTGTCGACGGTATTATGGACAATTTATTCAAGTGTAAGTATGATTTATTTATATAACAATTAAGAAGAAAAACGCCTAAAGTGTTTACAGATAAGTGAACAAGCAAGCAAAATTTATAATTAAAAACAAAAAAATACGATGTTTTTTTTTTAATTTCTTGTACACACTGTAATTTTACTTATATTGTCAATCGTATTTTCTAGATCTGTGATTCTCAACTTTAGACTATATGCATTTATAGACACGCCTTTTCCCAACGCAGCAAAGCCAACATAACTGTGGCGCGTGACGTCAGTTGTGGGTATAAAACGATATGTTGGCTTCACCAAGCAACAAGCAGCAAATAGCACACGCGGTGTGTCTAGTGGTCTAAGTTCTCAACCTTATTTTTCTTATAATTAAATTTACTATAGATTCTTTATAAAAATTTTGAAAAACATTAAATGATCTTGCTACACCTAGTAGAATAAATTACTTTTTTTATGAGATGCAATAACTTATTTAAATCTATACTTCCCGTTAAAATTAAAAGAACACCAAGAACCCGTAACCCAATTTTTATCAAAATTTGAGTAGAGTAATCGGGCAAAAAATAATTATTTCGTTTTTGTGTTTTTTTTTTAACAAAAAAAAATTAATTTTAAAATTTTAGGTCGTCAATTACGTTTTGGAGAAACTAAACTTCCTGAAATTTCTCAAAAAACGTTGGTTTTTTTACTTTTTTACCATAAAGTATAAACCAATGTTAACGAGACAATTTATTTAATCTAATATGTCAAAAATGACCAAATCTTTCTTAGCAGCTGTCAAAAAATAACTAATAAAAAATGATCAACTGTCAAAAATACTTAATCTATGATGTGAATGTAAATTTTTGAAAATGTTTTAATAATTTATGACAGAATGTTGCAGTTTATGGTAAATTTTGGTACTTTCTTATACAAATTTTATACTTTATGGCCAGATTTTGCTAATTTTAATATAAAATTTAAAAAAAATTCCCTTTTCAACAGTTCATGACCGGATTTTAAATCATTTCTGACAATATTTTGATATTTCATAGCCGGATTTTGCTATTTTTGGGATTTCAATTTCATAAAAATTTATGGTCAAATTTGAATGCTTTCCAACAATATTGTAATGTTTTATGGCCGAAATGAGGTATTTTTAACATTTTATAAATACAACTTATATTGTCAATCGTATTTTTAACTAGATGGTGAGATTTTGATTAATGACTAGACTTTGGTACTTTTTGACAATCTTTTCTTTTTTTTTTGCCGGATTTTACAATTTTTGACATTGCATGAAAAGAAACTTGCACTTTCGAACTGCTTATGACCAGATTTTATAACATTTTGACTTTACGATATACCTAACTATTTTAGAATCTATAAATAGAACTTTGCACTTTTCAATAGTTTATAGCAACAATTTTCTATTTTAATAATATTTTGATATTTCATAGCCCAATTTTGTTATTTTTAAAACTTTATATACACTGCGTCAGAGAAAACTGGCCACCCAAAAAACTTACGTAATTATCCACCAAACTTTTTTTGTTTTTTGTTTGTTTGTTATGATGTTTCAAGAACTAATGTTGTCATTTTTAACATTTTATATATAGAATTTTACACAGAAAATTAGACACGTTGATAGCCAGATTTTCATTTTTGTAAACCTCATTTACACTTTTAAAACCCAGATTTACAGATATGAAGACTGGATTTATAATTTACAGGCCGGATTAACAATTTTGTGGTTAACTAACAATTTGAAGGCCAAATTTAACAATTTAAATACCAAATTTATAATTTGTTTGTCGTAATAATTTTCCAGTAACATTTGACATTTTAAAGACCGAATTAAACTTTAAAAGGCCTGATTTGCATTTTTTAAAACCGGACTTACAGCTGGATTTATAAATTAAGGGATTAAGAGTTTGGGACTACACTAAATACATAGGTGGCTAGATTTTTATTTTTGAAAGCCAAAATTACACTTTTAAATCCGGATTTACAATTAGAAAGCCGGATTAACAATTTGATAACCAAAATCACAGTTTAACAAATTAGTTGGTGGTCAATTTTTTAGATTTACATTTTTATAGACCGGATTTATAATTTGAATGCAACGATCAACAAGTTGGCAATATTTTAATAATAATTTAACACGCTAGAGGAAGATTTTCAGTTTTAAAAGTTTGATTTACAGTTTTATAGGCCACTTTATAATTTGAAAACCAAATTAATAGTTTGACAATAAAATTTAACATTTTGAATGTTGGATTTACACTTTTAAAAACCGGATTTATAGTTTTAAATTCAAAACTAACAATTTAGTAGTAAAATTTAATACTTATATAATACTACTAAAGAACGAATTCATAATTTTAAAGGTACAAATGATGTTTATTTGGATCATAAATTAACGTTATTTCACTTTTTTATAAAAGCGAAATATTGTTAGGTAAGTTGACAGTTTTGATTGTCAAATTTACACTTTCAAATAACGGATTTAGGGCCGCTTTTACAATTGTCAGATAACTTGTACCAGGAATAAATTTATCTAAATGTATATACCTAGTATAGCATTAGTTTTGCTCTTGTTACAGTCTAGAAAACTTATTGAAACGTCAATAATGATTTATAAACTGACGTAAAAAATCATTACTATACTAGAGAAAACTACTGCTTTAAGCACCGTATAAGTTTATTCTCTTCGAAACATACAAGTAAAGTTTTATGAAATTGCTAGGATTTCAATCACCCGCACACTCAAGTAGAATCTCAATTCAATGAATCCCAAATTAGAACTAGAAATAAAAACAAACCACCTGAAGGTCCCAATGATTAGGTCAATCATGGAAATAATTCTCGACGATTATCAATTTGCTTCTCTGCATAAGATATGAGAGATTGTAAAAACGCATTTTTATATATTCCTTTGATAGCGCTATTCCTTGTTTAACCGACGATTTTAAAAGCAGCTCTTAGAGTTTTATAGACCAGATTAATATTATTGTAGTAAATTTAGTTGGTAGTAGGACTTACAATTTTTACAATTTTAAAAATATGATTTAATATTTGAATTTGAATAATTTTTTTTTAGGAATTTAAATTTAATAATTGATGTAAATTGCTAATCTACTCAGTATAAGATACATTATACACTTGTACGAAATGCACTCTATATCATATGCATAACATTTTACTGGTCAAAGAAACAATTTACATAAAATCACAATAATTATTATACAGTTTATCTAGAATCAATAAAGGTGATATCTGCATGTTTTTTAGTATAATTTTAATACAGGTTTTTCTTGAATATACAATTTTACACAAACTGAATACATTATTGGCGATAGTCAACGTTGTTGAATTTGTAACTAGAGTTGTAAAGATGTTGAATGTTCTTGTGGCGCTTAAATTGGTAAAAAAACTTGTTTGTGTAATGCAAACATTTGTGCATTAAATTTTGGCCATTGGTAGACCGCGTAAAACTTTGAATAATTTTAAACTTGATAAAAGTCTTTAAAAGTTGAGTAGATTGTTTTTTGATTAATTCTGATTGATTTTTTTTTTAATTTTTTTTTGCTTAGTCAACCAGATTAAATTCTACTAGACTGACGAGTGCATTTACCATTGCTTTCTCTTTATGATGTGGATAGATTCTTTGGTACTACCAAAGTAGATAAGCATATTGTTGAAGTAGATTAAGTGCAATTCAGACTTTCAAAGAAGTTTTTTGGGTTTTTATGGTTGAGCCCGCCAGTTATTAGCAAAATTTTTGCTTTGGTTTTAACATGACCGTAATTTGTTTAAGTGCATTTTTTGTAGTGTTTATGACATTTGCCATGTCACGTTGAGTTAAACTTTCTTTTTGCACAAAGGTGTTGTGTTTAATTTGAATTCTTTTTTACCTATTTTTTGATATGTTTTTTGATTTTTGGTCTTATTTTGTCTTTATTTTTGTCTAGTTTTAGTCGTTTAGTACTTGGGTCTTTTGTTTTTCATATACATCGTGTTGTCTTTGTCAAAGTTAATATTTTTCTTTAGTTTGTATTTTGTGTTGGGTTTTCGTGTTTTTTTTGTTAAATCCGGCTGTAGGTCTGCTTACTTGAAAGTTAAGGTTTTGACTAACTTTTGGTTAAAAATGTTGTTGATCCGGGTTTGTGATGAAGTATTTACGGCCGCTTCCGGGTTTATTGTAAGTGTTATTGTTTTTTGTGGGAATTAAAATAATAATTAGCGGATGCTCGGCTTAAAAAAATTGATTCTGACGTTGACCTGAAAAAGTCTTAATTTAGAAGACATTATTTGACGCTTGAAGGCTGCCAAACAAGTAGTCGGATCAAAGTGTTGTCAATACACTTTGCAGGAGCAATTGTTGTTTATTTTTGCGACTGTTTTTGTGGTAAATCTTTAGCAGTATTTGGGAAACAATTTGCGTGACGTTAAGGTTCAGAAAAAAAATTGCGGATAAAATTAGATAAACAAGCGCGCGGACCAAATGCGAGAAGGCTTTGTAATGATAGAGATGCTTGTCTCAGGTCATTTTTATTTCTTTTTGGAATGCCTCTTGATTATATACTATATAAGAGAGTAGAATTACGTCTAAAAAGTGGTTGTTTTTTCTTTTGGTTTTTTTAGCAAAGAGCTCCTCTTTGTTTTGTTTCAGGGGTCCGGTAGTTTTAAAATGACTTTTTCTATCCGAGGTGGTAGTTGAGAGTTTATCATTCTTGTCCAAAAACGTAGCTTGTCTATCTCAGTGGTGTTGGTGCCTGTGACAGCTTTAGTTTTTTAGCCGTATCTAGACTTTTTCTTCTTTTTAATGCCGGTTTGCAGCTTTTGTAAGCAATTTTGCCTGCCAGGGACTTATTGTTGATTGTTGGTCTGGTATGATCGGCTTGCACTTTTTTTCTATCAGTTAATTTTTCTTTTTTCTCACTTGTTTTGGTTATCAGCGTCTAGGCATTTACCAGAACTTGGATTCTAGGTTTGGATTAATCTAAAATACTTCTGCGATATAAATTTTATTTTCCGGGTGCTGTTTATCGATAAAGTTATTGTCGTGTCTAAATAGGTCTCGGCTTTTGTAGACTAGGAATTTTTTAGCAGGTGTTTTTAGGTTGAATATATTTTTTTTTAATGGGTAGTTTTAACAGCATCGGCTGGGGCTCTGTTTTTTTCTTGAGTTTGTTCAGTGTTTTTTTCTTGATTTTGTCTTCTTTTTTCTGGACGTTTCTCACATGCTGCCACTTTCTGATTTTAAAGGTGGAATTTTAGTTTTCCTAACTTAAAAGTTTGCGTGACAATAAGAAGTATTTGCAGCATATGACGTAGTTGTGGCAATTGGTTTGGCGGTAGCGGCAACTGGTGCAGCGGGGTTTTCTTCTATTGCAGCATTGACCGACCAATCCAATTTTTTTGTTGTTGTTTGCGATGTAGCATATTTTTATTAGTTGGGCGTTATACCTTGCATTTTTTAAAGCTGCAATCAAGGCGTTTAATGTGAGTAAATCTGTACGAGTTATTTTGCAATTGGAAAAACGTATTGAATCAAACGGTCATATACTTTTTGTTCATCGGCGGGTAATGAATTTAAAGAAATTTTTAGCTGTGTTTTTTGGTTTTTGAGCATGGTACAAACTGTTATCTAGCATGTTTTGTGGTGTCTGGTCGGCGTATTCTATTTTTTTTTTTTACGGCATGATTAAGTTGTTTAGTACTAGCATCACGGCCGCTTGGGTGACCAGGTATTTTTTAGCGGATTTGTACAAACTTTGGTAAAGTTTTTGTGGAGAAATTTTCAAATTTCAAACAATAAATTTATAAACGTAAAATTTAATCTTGATTACGATTTTGAGGGGTCCGACCCCAAAATATTTAGCATTTATCTGTTAATTTTAACATACATACAAAAAACATGGTTTTTATGCGTCTTAAAAGACAAAAAACACACTGAACGGTAAAAGAAAAGGACGCAATCATTCTTGAGGCTAGCCAATAGACCCACCTGAATTTATGCTAAGTTAAAAGTTTGTGGTTTAAATGGTTTTTCTTTGACGATTGACAAAATGTTCGGTTTTTTTGCCAGTACGTACAAATGGTCATGTCGTTAGACTAAAATTTGAAAATGTAGACCAATGTTTGTAATTTTTTTGTTTTTTGGGTAATTTGGACTTTTGATTACAATTTCAAAACTGCCGTTTTGATATTCCTAATGTTTTACTTTCAAATTCAAAGTGGTTTATTTTTATTACGGAAAAGTGTGAAACTAATTGATTTAATTTAAAAAAAAAGTTGTTTTTTATGCATTTTCTATCGTAAAATTAACCATTTATTATAATTTTTGAGGTTCTACCCCGATGTTCTTAGTATTTATCTGTCAATTTTAAGATAACCACAAAAACATGAATTTTATGCCAAAAAAAGCACTAAACGGTAAAGAAAACGCTCCTGAGGCTAGCTAGCAGATCTACTTGAGTTTTTTGTGAAATTTTTATTACGGAAAAGTGCGAAACAAACATAGTTTTAGCCAGCGGAGGAAGACGCGGATATTTTTGTGGCAAGTCAATAGACCCCGACATATGCGATTGCAAACCGGTAATCTGTAGGTTATTGGATTTTTTTTGCTGATCTAAAGAAGTGAAATGTAGAGTAGGAGAAAAAGGGGAGCATGTGGACACTTTTTTTCAAAACGGCACATAAATTTAATTTTTACTTTATTTTAAACACAAATATTTTGTTGTTCTTCAAAACATTATTTTATCTATCAAAAAGTTACTAAAACTGTTAAACAGTTTACTATAATATTATAATTTTGCAGAAAAGTATCAGATCTGACAAATAATATTTTAAACTGTTAATATATTTGCACCAACACAGTGGCGGAGCTACGAATTTTGGGCTTTAGTGCAAATTATTAACAAAAGCCGACTAAGGGACGGTTTTAAAAAATTTGTAAAATTTTGTAATATTTTGTACTTTACTATTTTGTAACATTTACCTGGTTTTGGACGTTGTAAATTACACTTGTTTACATGTAGCTCCGCTCCTGGTACAAACATAAACTCTAATGCAGAAAACATACTCTTAACAACTGTTAGTTTAAAATTTTAATGCTACATTTAATGTTAACACATGACCATAAAACATCAAATGCCAAATGCTTCTCTCTTTAATAATGTGTGAGATAATTTTATCAAGTTGGTTCTACAAGAATTAGATTTTCATCATTTTTTCAACAATGTTGCTCTTTAATATTTTTTTTAGTTTTATTTTTGATTTGGGTGCATTTTGTTTTGGCGTGCGTGACAGTGTCTATCTCCCCAGCGTGCTGGCAAAAGTATTTTTTTTTATTTGGAATTTTTGGAAGTAACTACTAAAGCACCAATGCTCTCTTAAACTTTATGTGAAGTAGTAATTTACCTCTCTTTGGTCGCTAATCTACATTTTTTAGAATTAGTGAATTAGTAGAGCTAGTCTTACCGCGGTCCTAGTTTTTTATCCACCTGTTTGCTAATTTTTTTACAGTTTTTTTTTTTAATTTTGTTTTTTTTGTGTTATGTACATCTTTGTTTTTTCCTTTACAAGAATGTCAATGGGTATTGCCTCTGCTATTACTTGCACACCTTTCAAGCAGGTAGTACGGTATTCACACTTTGTCTAGCTGTCCTTTGGATTTTGGTAAAAAATTGTAGTTTTTTCTTTTCCTGCATTGTTTCACTCTACATAAGCGCTACGTTCATGATTATAAAGTTTCCAACCAAGCACAGTAGTCTCCGTTTGCTAGATCTGGGACCGTTTACGTGGAACAGTAAGGGCTACTGTTCCACGTAAACGGTCCCAGATCTAGCAAACGGAGACTACTGTGCTTGGTTGTAGAAAAAACGCTCACGGCACTAGCAGGACGCTAGTGCCGTGAGCGTTTTTTCTGTTTTTGCACTTGCTCTTTTGATGTGCTTTCCTTGGATGATGTTTCTGCTAATAATGACTAGATATATTGGGTGTTTGGTTTTAAGAAATTGTTACCTCTTGAGCATCAATTTTTACTTCTGTGAACCGTTTTGCGTCAATTACAACTACTATTTTTATGGCTTGTTGCTAGCTTAGTTGTATCTTTGATGGTTTGGTTTGTTTTGCTTTAAATTTTTTTTTTGTTTTTCCGTGTGTGACTACCGCAGTGTTATCCACAAATCCAAAAATATCTACTCTTTTTTTGGTTTTAATTCTTAGTTGTATAGAATGTTTCAGAGAATCGTGCCTAAAACTGTGGTATACCGCAGCCAACTTTAATTTTTTTTATCAAGTAATATTGACTTTTTACTAAAATAACTGTTTAGCAATTTAAGAAGGTAATTGCTTACTTATATAAATATTTTAGTATTTGATTTTTTTAAATTATTTAAAAAAATTTTAATTTTTACTTTACTATATTTTAAACAATTTTTTATTTTTTTTTATTTTTCTTAATTTTTTTTTTTTATTTTCTTTAAATTTTTTTTTTTTTTTTTTTAATGTTAATTTATTTTCTTTTTATAAAAAAATTATGTTAATTTTTTTAAACCATTTTTAAACTTTCTTAATTTTTTTAAATTTTCTTATATTTTTTTTTTTAAACTTTGTTTCATAAATTTTCTTAATTATTTTAATTTTCTTAAATTATTTCAACAAACCTAAAAAACATTTAGTAATTTCAAGAGCTTCTAAGAAATTTAATTTCCTGCAATAAAACAGCTGTGAATGATTTTAGGTTGTAAATGTGTGACTATTTTCTAAAATTTGATTTGCAAAAGTACTATCTAAATAGCGTAATCTGAAAGAGCGGTAATGTTTTTTAAATTTAGTTTCAAATTTTTGTTCTGTTTTGTAGAACAACTTAACTCACACACTCCTGATGTTAAAATAGTATTTGTACGGTTTTTAGTGTCGAATAAAATGTTTGATAATCTATTTTGACTTTTAAACGATACTGTATAATTAAATTTACTGAGAATTTTTTTTATTTTCTCAGATATGTTACTAATGTATGGTATAGAAATGAAAAACTTTTATCTTAGGACAAAATAACTGTATGGTGTGGCTATTTTTTTTCTCAGTTTCTAATGTAGTACTTTTATAGTGGCCAGATTTGCAATTATGTTGATTTTTTATTATTTGAGAGATTGTTTTGGTTAACAAATGAATTTTAAGTCGATAAGCTTTTAGTGAAGTCTGACAGGTTTATTGCGTACTTAATATTGTACCATATTTAAAAAACATCTTTTTTGTTTTTATTTCATTATATAATAAATTCAGAATTAATTTATACTATTAAATAAATAAATAGCACATTAGTTTCAATATTTATAATTTATTTTGTTTTGAAAGACTAATCCATTTAATAAATTACAGCAATTACTTAACTACTAACAACAATTTATTTTTTTAACTCATCAGTTTCTATCATAATTAAGCAACAACATGTATACACTAGCAAATAATTTAAATATAATACTAACAGTCGGTAGTTATTTAGGCATGTTACCAACATACAACTCATCCACACGCAAATTTTATAACAATCGACAATATTCAACAATAACCAGTGCAATTGCAATAATATTTGGTTTTTATCGAATATATTTCAGATTAACAGAAAAAACTAAATTTACAACATACATGCTATTTGGTGAAGCATTTATAAATTTGCTTTTCATTGTAATGAATTTAATTTTTCTTACTGGATCTAAATATTCACAGTTTCAGAAATTATTTGATAATTTTAATAAATTGGATCAATATTTATTGCAATTGCATAAACCTTTGCCAAATGAAAAGAAATCGTTGAGTATTAAATTTGGCATAATTTTTGGATCAATGGTTTTATTTCTCACAGGGCTATTTTTTAGTTGGAATAAATTTACACCTAAACCTATGCGTCAATTAATAGTCAGTTTTTTGGGTTTAAATATATTTTTTAATTTTTGTATGAAATGTTTTTTGTTGAGAGCGATTAAAATTAGATATTTATTATTTAATGAAGCTGTTTTGGATTCTACTAATAATGATTATAAAGTTGATGTGTTGATTAAAGCGTTTCGAGTTATGTGTGATTTAAATGATGGTTTTAATTCAATATATAGTGTACATATTTTTTTGCTTGTTTGTGAAGGAAGTGTTGATTTATTGTTATTACTATCTGAGGTTTTGTTAAGTGGTCATTTTGTGTTTTTGTTGTCTACTGTAATTTGGGTCATGTATTCACTTGTAAGTATTGTTTATAATTACTACTACTTTTATTGTGTGTATACTAAACTGGTTCTTAAAATTTTTTTTTGAAGTTTTTTTGTGTCATAAGATAATTTGGCATAGCTTACTTTTTTTTTCATAAAAATCACATTCTGAGGGTGCACACCAAAAAATTCAACAAAAGAAAATTCAAGAAACAGTCTAGTGTATACTGTATTAGAATGAATTAACATTGTTTGAATTTTTTGGTTGATTTGAAACAAAACTCAATTTAATAGTTTTTAAAACAAATACAAAATTATTTAAATTATTAACCTTAAATCAAAAGTAATTTCTAAAAATACTGTTGGTTCAAAGATGTTTTTATCAAGGGCACCAATAACTTTTGCTTTCGTGCAATATGAAAGTAATTTTTAACTTGTTGTCTGTATACGCTGCAATAATTTAAAAAAATACGTTTTCTTTAAATAATTTTTGTGGTTAGACGACAAAATATAAAACTTTTGGGTAATGTAGAAAAACGCATTTTTTTTCTGGTTGTAGCTTTGCTAAAGTGGAATTAATATAAAAACTATGATAAATGAAAGTTATCATTATTGCAACTGAAAAGCAATGTTGTTGTTGTCTAAAAAACTAGTTCCCAATGTGCTTAACTTATAAAAGCAGGAGAGTAAACTGTTGCAGCCGCCAGACGGCTTACAAGACTGGATTTCCAGACACATAATAACCTAATAAAGAATCAAATCTGAACCAGAGTTGCTACTTTAAGTCCAGATCCAAAAAACATCAAAATTTATAACTAACCATTTGCGATGAACCTTACGACTGCAATAAGCAACATCTACTTTTTTAGAGGTTAAAGAAAAAAAATCTTTAAAAGTTGTGTCAAATTTTACTCTAATTTTAGCAGGAAAACTATTGATCCCCGAAATGATTGGCAATTCTATTGGGTCAATGTTGCTTACCTATGTTTTGCTTACATTGTTGTAGTACGTTGTCTTCGGTTTTATTGTATATATTGTAATATAATACTTATTTTTTGTTGCTTTTTTTTTTAATCTATGAAGCCATAGTCAGTCCAAGTCGTCTTTTTGATTATTTTTGTGAGAAAGTTTTTAAAAGAGTTTTCCATAGTGCTCTATGGAGCAGAAATATAAAAAAATGCCGTGTGCAGAAAAGAAAGGTACAAAGAATTGATTCTGGTTACGTTAGATTAAATAATTTTATGGTTTTCTAGACTTTTTCTTTTTTGAATGAGTAGTTATAATTCCAATTACGTTCTTTTCATGAAATTTTCTATTACCAATTTGCACATTTGTGACTGTCTTCGATAACTTTACGAATTCCGTCTTTAAAGTCTTGAATCAATTGTGGAGCATTGGCATAGACCTTATCTTACGTACCTTACGTAGCCCCAAAAAAAGTCTAAATGTGTTGAATCACAAGATCTCGGTGGCCAATTATGATCACTTCTTTGAAAAATAACAGAAAACTTATCTTGCAAAATTGCGATTGTTTCGTTGCTTGTGTGGCACGTAGCGCCGTCTTGCTTAAAATAATCGTCGTCCACATCAATATCTTCCAATTCCGGCCATAAAAAATCAATAATCATAGCTTTGTAGCGCCATCTATTCACCGTAACAGTTGCATCAGCCTTATTTTAAAAAAAGTAGTTCAATCACACCGCCAGCCCAAAATCTGCACTAAACAGTAAAACGTTGAGAATGCAAATACTTTTCAACAATCATTCTTGTTTTGACTTTTCTGTTGATACGAACTGTTATCCAGCATGTTTTGTGGTGTTTGGCAGGCGTATTTTCTGTTCCTGTACGGCATGATAAGGTATAGTTATAGTTCAATTTTTTAATTTGTGTTTGCGTTAGCCATAACAGTTGTTTTTAGAAAATTTGTGTTATTAAACGTTTGTCTAGTTTGGGCATGTGCATCACGACTGCTTACATGACTAGGTATTCTTTGACGGATTTTTCAATTTTTAAACAAAAAAGGTTTTTTTTTGCATTTTTTAACGTAAAATTTACTTATGATTACGACTTTGGGGGTCTGACTTCAAAGTTTTTAGCATTTGTCAATTTTAAGATAACTACAATAAACATAGTTTAGTTTATGCGTCTCAAAAAGCAAAACATACACTGAACGGTAAAGAAAAAGGACGCAAGTGCTTTTGAGGCTAGCCAATAGACCCAACTTAATTCTTGCTAAACTAAAAGTTTGTAGTTTAAAACGTTTTTTTTTTTTTTGACGTTTAACAAAATGTTTAGTTTTATTGCAAGTACGTACAAATACTCATGTCGCTAGACTAAAATGTGTTTGTTTTTGAGGTAATTTGGACCTTTAATTACAATTCCAAAGTTGCCGTTTTGATATTCCTAACGTTTCACCTTCTAATCCAAAGCGGTTTTCCGAAATATTTTTATTATGGAAAAGTGTAAAACTAACATACTTTTAGCTGGCGGAGGGAACGCGGATGCTTTTGTAGCATGCCAACAAAACCTTGTCACATGTTTCTACAAACCGGAAATTTGGAGGTTAAAGGATTTTCTTACGGTGATGGAAAGAATTGAAATGTAGAAAAGTGAAGGGGTATATCTAAGTCTTTTTGAGCTTTGTTTTAATTCAACTTTTAGTTATAATTTTAGAGGTCCGACTTTAATGTTCTTAGTATTTATCTGTCAATTTTAAGATAACCACAAAAAACATGGATTTTTTTGCGTTTTGAAGGAATAAAAAGCAGTAAACGGTAAAGGAAAGAGACGCAGCTAGCTAGCACACCCATCTAAACCCTTGCTATACCAGAAATCTGTGGGTTTTATTTTCTCTATTGACAAAATGCTTGGTTTTATTACCAGTACGCTCATGTCGATAGACTAAAATTTGCAAATGTAGATGTTTATAATTTTTCCAGATTCTAGGTTAATTTGGACTTTTGATATCAATTCCGGAACCGCCGTTTTGATGTTTTCAACATTTTATCTTCTATTTTTGGTATATTTTTATTACGGAAAAGTGTGAAACAAACATAGTTTTAGCTGGCGGAAGAGGAATAGGATGTTTTTGTGACAAGTCAACAGATCCCGGCATATGCTCTTGCAAACCGGAAGTTTGTTGGTAAAAAAAAATATATTTTTTTGGTAATCAAAAGTAGTAAAATTTATTTATTTATTTATTTATTTACTAGTCAACGGAAGCCATTACAAATTAAGTATATATTTACAATTTAAAAAACATAAATTAAACATAATACAACTAATATTAAAAATAAGAATAAAACTTAAATAGTTAGAAAATATAATAAAGGTCACGTATGGGTGACAAGTGCAAGTCGCAGGGTATTAAAAGAATTTAAAAAAAAAATCACTTTAATTTCGTTGGCGTGCCGCAAAATACGAGTAGATGCAAAGTGCACCGCATAGTCAGTGTGTTTGAACGGTATATGAAATAAATAGTCATTGCGTAAAACTCGAGCTGGGACATGAATAAAAAATGTAGAGTATAACTAAGTTTTTTTGAGCGTGTCTGACTCCGATATTCTTAATATTTATCTGTCAGTTTTAAGATAACTACTAAAAACAAATAAAGGAAAAAGACGCAATTGCTTTTAAGGCTAGCCAACAAACTCATCTGAATTCCCGCCAAACTGGAAGTCTGTGGCTTAAAGCGATTGACGACATGTTTGGTTTCATTGCTAACACAAATTTAAAATTAATTTTGGACAAAACATTGGCGTTGAGAAAAGATATTGACTCGGTCGTTTGTACCAAGAAACTGCCTGTAGTTTTAATAAATTAATACTCATAAAACTTATTCTTTACCTGGTTCTATAATATATTTTTAATAAAATGCTTAAATTTGATTAAATTATTAGTAAAATAATTTTAAATATAGTTTCTATAAAACATGTTTTAAAACTGCTCATAAATTTATTTCAATAAATTACCAAAAAACCCTGCTTATATAATGAATTTTTTGCATACAATCTTAAAAATTTAAATTAATTTGCCAAAAGTTTTTTTTTTGAT
Organism: Tachinus rufipes; assembly: GCA_963932245.1. Lineage (NCBI taxonomy): Eukaryota > Metazoa > Arthropoda > Insecta > Coleoptera > Staphylinidae > Tachinus > Tachinus rufipes. Next base: position 15,103,143 of record OZ010744.1, read on the forward strand.
TTTTTAAAAAAATTCATAAATTAGAATAATAAAACTACTAAAACAATTATTTAAAAATTGCTTAAAAAACATGATTTTTGTTAATAAATCAACAAAAATGCTTATAAAACGCATTTTTTACATAATTCTTCAATAAATTTTTAAGAAATAGAATTAACTAGATAAAAAATTAATAATATGCTCAAAAATTGTAAATTAAAACAAAAAATTTAAATTGTTTAATTGTATTTTTTAAATTAAAAACGTACTACATCTGTTAAAAATTGTTACTAAATTGTCTAAAACATTATGTTTCAAAAAAGTACAAAAATTGTCATATAGTTTTTAGCAATGAAACTGTCAAAAATGTTACTATTATCTGTCAAAAAGTTATCAAACAATTTACAGCAATGTAATAAACTGCGTATTATCTGCCTGACATAACCAATTTTATTTTAAGTTATATAACTAATGTTACTACATTTGTTAAACAGTAACTAAAAACTATAAAAAAAAAACATATCCGTCAAACAATTTTTAAAAATAATTTTTTGTCAGAAATATAGCGGACCTGTTAAATAATGTTCTAAACTGCTAAAATTATTGTCAAAAAGTAATCACATTTGTAAAAAACTTACTAAACAGTTTATTACATCTGTCAAAAGTCACAAAAACTGTCAAATAATTTTCAGCAATGTAATATGTTAAAATTAATTTGCTACATTTGACAAATTGTATTCTAAATTGTTACTAAATTTGTCAAAGCGTTACAAAAACATTTTACAGCAATGTAATGTCAAAAACATTACTTTATCTGAAAAAAAATTATTATAACTTTTAAACAGTTTACTGTAATATCATAATTTGACAGAAACGTATCAGATCTGTAAAATAATATTTTAAATTATTTGCAGTAACACAGTGACGGAGCTAGGAATTTTAGGCTTTACCGCAAAAAATTTACAAAGGCCGACTAAGGGACGGTTCAAACTATGTATTTTTTGTATTTTACTATTCTGTAACACTTTTTTGGTTTTGAAAGTCGTAGGTTACAAACACTTCCTTACAAGAAGTTCCGCCTTTGGTACAACTCGAAGTCCTAATACACAACGCATACTCTCAACAACTGTTAAACATAAGACCTCAATGCCAAATATGGTGTTCAAACATCAAATGCTAAATGCTTCTCTCTTTAACAATGTGTGAAAATATTTTATCAATCTGGTTTTACAAAAATTAGTTTTTCAGTATTGTTTTAACCATGGTGCTCTTAAATATTTTATTCCGACTTTTTTATTTAGATTTATATTTGATGTGGGTGCATTTAGTTATGGTGTGCGTGATTGTGTTTATCTTTCTACAGTGCTGGCATAAGTCACTTTTTTGATTTGGAATCTTTGGAAGTAACTACCAACCGTTTCCAAAGAGTTAGTACGGTATCCACACTTGGTGTAGCTCTTTCTTGAATTTTAGTAAAAATTTGTAGTTCTTCTTATTTCTTGGTTTGCTTCGCCCTATTTAGAAGCCTTATACAGGATTATAAAATTTACAAGCAAACACAGTAGTCTCCTTTTGCTGGATCTAGGACCGTTTACGTTGAGCATTTGCTTTTTCAGCCTTTGCACCTGCTTTTTTCAAATGCTTTCTTTGGTTGTTGTTTCTGCTAACTAGAAGTACTGGATGCTTAATTGTAAGGCAATTATTATCTCTTAAACACCAAATTCTACTTTTATAAACCATTATTTGTCAAATACGACCACTAATTCTGCTTTTTTGTTGGGCATTTTAAATCTAAAGCTTATGGTTAGCTTAGTTATATCCTTAATGGTTTGGTTTATTTTGTTTTCAATATTGTTTTTTGTTTTTCCGTTTGCTACTATTGTAGTATTGTCTACAAATCCAAGAATCTCTATTTTTTTTCTGGTTTTAATTCTTAGTACCTGGTTGTATAAAATGTTCCAGAAAACTGGCCATAGAACTGATCCTTGTAGTATACCGCAGCTGACTTTTATTTATTTTTATCAATTAATATTGAAGTTTTACTGAGATAAAAAGGTATTTGCTTACTTTAATTTTTTTAAGTTTCTTGTTTTTTTCTGGCAACGTATATGCTACAACTGTCAAATCCTTAATGACCCTAATGTCTATGTTTGTTTTATACACAAATTAGATTTGTTTGGCCTATGTGTAAATAACCTTTGATAGTTTATACATTTTCATAAATTTCTTTAATTTTTTTTTAGAAATTTTTAAATATCAATAAATTTTTTTTTTATTATTATAAAAATTTAGTTTTTTTAATTTTTTAATTTTTTTAATGTTTTTAAATGTTAAATATATTTTTTTTTAATCAAAAATTTATTTTATTTTTTTTAACTATTTTGAAATTATTAGTTTTTATTAAATTTTTTTTATATTTTTTAATGTTTTATAAATTTACTTAATTATTTTTGATTTTCTTAAAATAGTTCAGCAAACCTTGGTTAGTTGTTATTCGTTAGTCATTACTACGCAAATTTTGATTAGTGACTAATAAATCGTTCTTTACTAACTAATGACTGATAATTCTTAGTCAGGACAGTCTTTAGTGTTAAATAAAATGTTTGATAACCTATTCTGACTTTTAAACGTAACATTATAATTAAATTTTCTAAGAATATTTTCTATTTTTTCAAATAATTTACCAAAATATGGTATTGAAATGTATTTTATGGGTTTTATAACTTATCTTTGGATAATTTAACTGTATAGTGAGGCTATACTCGTTCTTAGTTCCTAAGGTAGTACTTTATAGTGGCCAGGTTTATATTTGTAATTAAGATTATTTTTGTTCACAAATTGCAATTTATCTTGAATTTCAAGTCGATAAGCTTTTTGTGAAGTCTTAATATTGTGCCATTATTAGAAAACATAACATCTTATTTGTTTTCATTTCATTATAAAAGGTTTTTCAATAAAAAGTTTTATTTTGAATACCAGGCTGTTTGGGCAGCTTTCAATTTTTAAGCCATTATTTTTTAACATTTGACAAGTAAAAACTATTAAAGCCATTATTAAAAATGGAAAGATTCACTACAAAAATGGTGATAATTTTTCAGTCACAGTTCGCAAAACTAAAGCACTTTTTGATCGTCGTAAAGCACCTTTTTGGTCGGCAATAGTAAACCTGGTGAAAAAGTTTGAGCTGTTTGGACAAGTTTGTGATGTAAAGATTCGAAACCGTGTGCATCGCTCAAGAACACATGAGAATATTGCTGATGTAGTAGTGTTGAAGAAAATACTGGTTTGTAGATTCCTTGTCGATCTTTGGAATTAGACATTCCACAAACGACATTACACCCTATTTTGAATAAAGACTTAAGTTTTAAGGTTTTTACAGTTCAGTTACCACAAGAACTTAAGCCATTCGATCACCATAAACGTCGTATCTTCGCTTCTTCAAATTCATCAAAATGATCCGGAATTTGTTTGGATAGGTTTTTGGGCTGGCGGTGTGATTAGACCCTACTTTTTCAAAAATGAGGCGGGTGCAACTGTTAGGGTAAATGGGTACCGAGCAATGATTAATGATTTTTTATGGCCGGAATTGGAAGATATTGATGTGGACGACGTTTATTTTCCCGTGAATGATAAGGTCTATGCCAATGCTCCACAATCGATTTAAGACTTTAAAGATGGAATTCGTGAAGTTATCGAGGTCATACAGCCGCAATTGTGCGAATTGGTCTTTACAATGAAATAAACATTTATTGATTTTTCTTAAAAAATACCCACCCGTTTTTTTTAAATATCAAAGTAAAACCTTTTAATAGAAAACTCTATATAATTAATACAGACTTAATTTATACAATTAAATAAATAAATAACTCATTCAAACTCAACTCAACGATCACAGCGGCCTGCACATGGCCTTTATTATTTATAATTTATTTTGTTTTGAAAGACTAATCCATTTAATAAATTACAGCAATTACTTAACTACTAACAACAATTTTTTTTTTCTAGCTCATCAGTTTCTATCATAATCAAGCAACAACATGTATACACTAGCAAATAATTTAAATATAATACTAACAGTCGGTAGTTATTTAGGCATGTTACCAACATACAACTCATCCACACGCAAATTTTATAACAATCGACAATATTCAATAATAACCAGTGCAATTGCAATAATATTTGGTTTTTATCGAATATATTTCAGATTAACAGAAAAAACTAAATTTACAACATACATGCTATTTGGTGAAGCATTTATATATTTGATTTTTATTTTAATGAATTTAATATTTCTTACTGGATCTAAATATTCACAGTTTCAGAAATTATTTGATAATTTTAATAAATTGGATCAATATTTATTGCAATTACATAAACCTTTGCCAAATGAAAAGAAATCGTTGATTATTAAATTTGGCATAATTTTTGGTTCAATGGTTATATTTCTCACAGGGCTATTTTTTAGTTGGAATCAATTTACACCTAAACCTATGAGTCAATTAATAGTCAGTTTTTTGGGTTTAAATATATTTTTTAATTTTTGTTTGAAATGTTTTTTGTTGAGAGCAATTAAAATTAGATATTTATTATTTAATGAAGCTGTTTTGAATTCTACTAATAATGATTATGGAGTTGATGTGTTGATTAACGCGTTTCGTGTTATGTGTGATTTAAATGATGGTTTTAATTCAATATATAGTGTACATATTTTTTTGCTTATTTGTGAAGGAAGTGTTGATTTATTGTTATTACTATTTGAGGTTTTGTTAAGTGGTCATTTTGTGTTTTTATTGTCTACTGTAATTTGGGTCATGTATTCACTTGTAAGTACTGTTTATAATTACTACTACTTTTATTGTGTGTACACTAAACTGGTTCTTAAAATATTTTTTTGAAAATATTTTGTGTCATAAGAAAATTTGGCATAGCTTACTTTTTTTCCATAAAGATCACGTTCTGAGGGTGCACACCAAAAAATTCAACAAAAGAAAATTTAAGAAACAGTCTAGTGTATACTGTATTAGAATGAATTAACATTGTTTGAATTTTTTGGTTTATTTGAAACAAAACTCAATTTAATAGTTTTTAAAACAAATACAAAATTATTTAAATTATTAACCTTAAATCAAAAGTAATTTCTAAAAATACTGTTGGTTCAAAGATGTTTTTATCAAGGGCACCAATAACTTTTGCTTTGGTACAATATGAAAGTAATTTCTAACTTGTTGTCTGTATACGTTTTTTTTTTTTAATAATTTTTGTGGTAGACGACAAAATATAAAACTTTTGGGTAATGTAGAAATACGCGATTTTTTCTGGTTGTAGCTTTGCTAAAGTAGTATTAATATAAAAACTATGATAAATGAAAGTCATCATTATTGCGACTGAAAAGTTGTCTAAAAAACTATTTCTCAATGTGCTAAACTTATAAAAAAAGGAGAGTAAACTGTTGCAGCCGCCAGACGGCTTACAAGACTGGATCTCCAGACAAATAATAACCTTATAAAAATCAAATCTGAACCAAAGTTCCTACTTTAAGTCCAGATGCAAAAAACTTTAAAATTTAGAACTAATCATTTGCGATGAACCTTACAGTCGTAAAAGTTTTTAAAAGGGTTATCCATAGTGCTCTATGGAGCAGAAATATAAAAAAGACAGGTACAAAGAATTGGTTCTGGTTACGTCAGATTATATAATTTTATGGTTTTCTAGACTTTTTCTTTTTTGAATGAGTAGTTATTATTCCACTTACATTTTTTTCATGAAATTTTCCATGACCAATTTGCACATTTGTGGCAGCCTTCGATAACTTTACGAATTCTGTCTTTAAGGTTTTGCATCAATTGTGGAGCATTGGCATAGACTTTATCTTTTACGTGGCCCCAAAAAAAAAGTCTAAAGATGTTGAATCACAAGATCTCGGTGGCCAATTATAATCACTTCTTTGAGAAATAACACGGTCAGGAAACTTTTCTTGCAAAATTTTTCAATTTTTAAACAAAAGGTTTTTTTTGCATTTTCTAACGTAAAATTTACTTATGATTACGACTTTGGGGGTCTGACTTCAAAATTTTTAGCATTTGTCAATTTTAAGATAACTACAATAAACATAGTTTTTATGCGTTTTAAAGAGCAAAAAATACACTGAACGGTAAAAAAAAGAACGCGAGTGCTTTTGAGGCTAGTCAATAGACCCACCTAAATTGTTGCGAAACTAAAAGTTTGTAGTTTAAAAGGTTTTTTTTTGATGATTAACAAAATGTTTGGTTTTATTGCAAGTACGTACAAATACTCATGTCCCTAGACTAAAATGTGAAATTGTAGACCAATATTTGTAATTTTTCTGGTTTTTGAGGAAATTTGGACCTTTAATTATAATTCCAAAGTTGCCGTTTTGATATTCTTAACGTTTCACCTTCTAATCCAAAGCGGTTTTGTCGATATAATTTTATTACGGATAAGTGTAAAACTAACATACTTTCAGCTGGCGGAGGGAACGCGGATGCTTTTGTAGCAAGCCAACAAAACTCTGTCACATGTTTTTGCAAACCGGAAGTCCGTAGGTTACAGGGTTTTTTTACGGTGATGGATAGAATTAAAATGTTGAAAAAGGGAAGGGTATATCTAAGGTCCGACTTCAATGTTTTTAGTGTTTATCTGTCAATTTTAAGATAACCACAAAAATATGGATTTTTTTGCGCTTTAAATGAAAAAAAAAAGCAATTAAAAAGGAAAATTTATTTAAAATATTACAATCTAAAGAAAAAGAAATTTAAAAAACTACTTTTTCTGTTTTCTTTACTTTCATTTAATTACTTAAAATGACAAAAACTTGAAATGCTAAAAATATTAACAAAATAGAAGATTTAAGTGAAATCGAAGAAGAAACAACAAATAAAGATGATATGGAAACCTTAAAAGACTTAAAAAAATCGGTGGAATACATGAGCAATAAATTCGATGAAGTTTTGAAAGAAAATAAACAAATAAAAAAACAATTAAAAAAAGCAAAAAAAATCAAATGAAGAACTAAAAGAAAAAGTTGAAATTTTAGAAATAACATTAGAAAAAACAGTAAAATAAAAAATAAAAAACAATGTCATAATAGTTGGAGTTGACAAACAAGAAAAAAATGAGAAAACGGAAGAAGTTGTAATAAAGATAATAAAAAGATTAAACACAAACATTAAGAAGGAACAGATAAAATCAGCCTATAGAAAAGATACTTTGAACGAAAAAAGTCCAATAATAGTTGAATTCAAAAACAAAGAAAATAAAGAAAATATACTAAAAACTTGAAAAACAATTGGATCAATTACTACTCTAGAATGCGAACTAAAAGGAAAAACCAATGAAATATATATAAACGAACAATTAACAGCACAAACAATTATGCTGTTTTATAAAGCAAGAGAACAAAGAAAGGAGCTTAAATATAAATACCTATGGACTCGAGATGGAAACATATTCATAAGAATAACAGAAGCAAGTATAAAAATTAAAATTAAAAATCTTTCCGATATAGAAAGTTTAGAATAAAAACAAAAAAAAAACCAATTGTAAACTAAATAAATACAAAACTGAATTGTATACTATATATCTGCTCAACGCAAGAAGTGTAAAAAACAAATATCACAAAATTGAACTTATACCTACTGTACACAATAATCCTACAATAATTGCTATAACGGAAACTTGGCTTAAACCATATAACCAAGAACTGTATACTTTAGAAAATTACAATGTAGAATACAACTCTAGAAACACAAAAGGAGCAGGAATTGCAATGTACATTAAAAAAGGTACAGAATATAAATTAATAACTAGTAAAACAATCAAAGACATAGAAATATTAACAATACAACTAAAAGAGGAAAATACTGCAATAACTCTAATATACAAACCACCTAAAATAAACTTTAAAGATCTTTAAACTACATTAAAAAACAATATAATCAACAGAAAGAAACCATAAATAATAATAAGCAATTTAAACGTCAACATTGCAGAAAATGATAATACAACAAAAGAATACAATAACTTGTTATTAGAAAATAGATATAAAATAATAAATATAACATCTATAAAATACTACACAAGAAAGAATTCAGATCCAAATGGAAAAAATTCCATATTAGATCATGTTATTACAAACAACAAACAGGAAATAGAAGATTTAAAAATATTACCTTCAAACATATCAGATCATTGTGAATTAATAACCAAAATAAAAAGAAAACAAAAAACCAAACAAATATATCAGTACTTTGAGCACACACTCACACATTACAAAAAAATAACAAAAGATATCAATAACATGTACACAAAAAATATAAATAATTTTCAAGAACTATCAAAAAAACTGCAAGCAATTATAGAAAACAACCAAACCAAAATCAAAATCAAACGAACAGAAAAAAGTCCATGGATCAACAAAGAAGTGTTGGACAATATTGAAAATAGAAACAAACTACAAAAAAATCACCTTAAATATCCAAATAATGAAACAACAAAAAATGAATATTGCAAACAGAAGAAAAAAATTACAAACATCATAAAGAATAACAAAATGTTATACTATAAAAGAAAATTTCTAACTAATAAAAATAACCCTACAAAAATATGGGAAATAATAAATAAACAACTTTACAAAAAAACTCAAAAACAAAACAACATTGAAAAAATAGTAAAACAAGATGGAACAAGAACTAAAGAACCGATAGAAATAGCAAACAAAATAAATGAATACTTTACAAATATTAGAAAAACTCTAACAAAAAAAAAATTACAAGAACGAGCAACAAAACACATACAACTACAATAAAAAAGAAATTAACCGACATACATTTTGAACACACATCACAAGAAGAAATCCACAAAATAATAATAAAACTGAAAGAAAACAAAACACTCGGCTTTGACAAAATTACAAACAACCTAATAAAACAAAATAAAACAACACTAACACCAGTTTTAGTGCACATAATATATAAAGTCATTGACACAGGTATATATCCAAATTACATGAAAAAAACAATAATAGTGCCTATACATAAAAAAGAAGATAAAACAAAACCAGAAAACTATCGACCAACTTCTCTACTATCAACATTAAATAAAATATTTGAAAAAGTAATCTTTATTAAACTAACAGAACATATAAATCAAAATAGTATAATATACAAACAACAATATGCTTTTCAACAACACTCGGGAACAACAACAGCAGCTTATGATCTTGTAGATCACATAAAAAACAAAGTAGATCAAAAAGAAACCGTACTAGCAATGTTCATCGACATGAAAAAAGCTTTTGATACATTTATCAAAATCAAAGCTTATAGAAAAACTAGACGCGATAGGAATAAAAGGCAACGAACTGAACCTAATAAACACATACCTGAAAAACAGACCACAAATAACAATAATAAACTCTATAGAAAGCGAACCGATGCAAGCTGAATACGGAATTCCACAAGGAGGAACCCTACCGCCAACATTATACATACTATATACAAATGACATATTAGAACTAAAACTACACGGTACACCTTACATATATGCCGACGACACCTGCATTATATACTCAGGAAATGGGTATCTGACTCCGATATTCTTAACATTTATCTGTCAGTTTTAATATAACTACCAAAAACATCTAAAGGAAAAAGACGCAATTGTTTTTGAGGCTAGCCAACAAACTCATCTGAATTCCCGCCAATTTTTTTATTTTTTTTATTGCTAGCACAAGTTTTAAATTATTTTTTGGACAAAACATTGGCGTTGAGAAAAGATATTGTCTCGGTCGTTTGTACCAAAAAACTGCATGTAGTTTTAATAAAAAAATACTTATAAAACTTATTCTTTGCCTGGTTCTTTAATATATTTTTAATAAAATGCAATAATTTGATTAAATTATTAGTAAAATGATTTTAAATATAGTTTCTTTAAAACATCTTTTAAAAACTGCCTATAAAACGCATTTATTTCAATAAATTACCAAAAAACTCATAAAATGTATTTTTTGCATACAATCTTAAAAAATCAATTAAAAATATCTTATGAAACACATTTTTTAAATTAATTTGACAAAAGTATTTTGTTTTGATTTTTTGAAAAACTTTATAAATTAGAATAATAATCCTAATAAAACAATTATTTAAAAATTACTTTAAAAACATGATTTTTGATAATAAATCAACACAAAATGCTTATAAAGCGTATTTTTTTACACAATTTTTCATTAAATTTTTAAGATACAGAATTAACTAGATAAAAAATTAATAATATGCTGAAAAATTACAAATTAAAACAAAAAAATTTAAATTGTTTAATTGTAATTTTTAAATTAAAAATGTACTACATCTATCAAAAATTGTTACTAAATTGTCAAAAACATTATGTCTCAAAAAAGTACAAAAATTGTTATATAATTTTTAGCAATGTGATAAGTTGACATAAATTAGTCAAATTGTTTCCTAAACTGTCAAAAATATTACTACATCTGCCAAAAAGTTACTCAAACAATTTACAGCAATGTAATAAACTGCAAACCATCTGCCTGATGTTACTACATTTGTTAAACAATAACTAAGAACTATAAAAAAACATATATGTCAAACAATTTAGAAAAATAATTTATTATGTCAGAAATATAGCAAAGCAGTTAAATAGTGGTCTAAACTGCTAAAAATATTTTCAAAAAGTAATTACATTTGTAAAAAACTTACTAAACAGTTTATTACATCTGTCAAAAGTTACTAAACCTGTCAAATAATTTTCAGCAATGTAATAAGTTAAAAGTAACTACATCTGATAAATTGTATTCTAAATTGTTTCTGTTGTGGATTCACCGCAACCTACACCATGTAAACAGACTTTAATATAAGTCAAGTGTCATATATATAGATATGTCATATATGTTATATTCAGTTGTATTTCAATATATCTGTTATTAGTAAAGCCATTGCGTTATCTTTGATATTCAAGTATAGTCACACCATCCACACTCTCAATTATCAGGTTATGGGCCCAGATGAGTTAATAAACAGATAGATGCAAATATTAAGCAAGAAAGTGTGATAGGGTTGGAATAACCATGAAGGCAACTACGAGGATCCAGCCATTGTTACAAATCCAATTACGACACCTGGAAAATTCAGGCACAGGCATTGCTAATTAAAACCGGAGGATGGGAATATGTGAACGGCTCAAAGAGAAGACCAGAAGCAGACTCAGCAAAACTTACCGAAGTAGCAGAGGCCGCGTCGTGGGATCACAATGACCAAACAGCTGTCTGACCTCATACTATCAATTGAAGTATCAGCGTTGCGTTAAGTAAAATACTGCAAAACTTCCAGGGATGTGTGGCAAAAGCTAGCCACAATCCATGAGTCATAGGGTCCTGCCAAAAAGGCAAATCTACTGAAGCAGCTACTTTTCACGAAGATGAAAGAAGGCCAGGACACCCACGATCATCTAGAGAAGCTGGAAGAAACTGTGGACAAACTCCGAGATATGGAACTCAAAATTAATGAGGACCTGCTTACAATTATACTTCTCTACAGTCTACCAGAATCATACGACAATTTTCGCGTTGCAATCGAAAGCAGAGATGAACTTCCCACGATGGAAAATCTACGCGTGAAAATACTGGAAGAGAGTGAATCTAGGTATGGCAGGCAAGAGCATTACACAAGTGATGCAGCATTGACAGCCTGGAAACAGAAGAGACCATTCAAAAAACAATTCAATCAACAAATGAAACAGAAACAGCCAACACAAGGTAACAGTAAGAAACCGCCTAGGTGCACAATATGCAAACGTAATGGACATCAAATAGCTGATTGCTGGTTCAATAAGGATAATCAAGAATCCTACTTTGCATCTGAAATATGCACTAGTGCAAGGAAAAAAAGGACAAGAGGTTACTTGATACCGGGCAAAAATTAAAATATCTGCAGTCTGACAACGGCCTAGAATTTGTTGATAACCGATCAAATGATTATTTGAAAGCTCATGGCATTCAACGAAGGCTGAGCGCATCATATACGCCGCAACAAAACGGCACTGCGGAGCGTAAAAACCGCACACTGATAGAGACAGCAAGGTGCATGCTAATTGAAGCGAAATGCCAACCAAGTTTTTGGGGTGAAGCTGTAGCAACAGCTAATTATACTCGAAATAGGTGCATATCAAGAAGTATCAATAAGACACCATACGAGATCTGGTTCGGGAAGAAACCGGTCATCACACATCTGAGGTCATTTGGCACCAAGGCTTACGTTTTAAATAAACGTCCAAATAGAAACAAGCTTCAAGCAAAAGCAAATCTTGGAACATTCGTTGGTTATAGCAAAGAAAGCAAAGCTTATCGCGTTTGGATGATAAAAGAAAAACGCATTGTCGTAAGTAGAGATGTCAAATTTCTAGAAGGAGATTTTGGAAACTGTAGTGAAGGTGATATTAATGACACTAATGATGTACCAACTCATGTTATCAACATAAACTTCCTCCCAGAAGAAATTGTACCGTCCCAAGAAGAAATAATAATAAATGAAGAAGTCGAGCAAGAGCAAAATGATGTAAATCAAGACGACTCCATTGAAGTATCTGAAGAGGACACATTACAAGAAAAGGAAAACTCCGATTTTGTCCCAAGTTAAGAAGAATACTTCAGCGAGGAAGCTGATGAAAAGCAAATCGCATTAAGGAGATCAACAAGGAAACCATGTCCAAAAAAAATGGCCGGAGTACACGTGTAATGTATCGACGGAAGAACCGCTTACCTACAAAGAAGCATTGGAAAGGGAGAATAAAAATGAATGGCATCAAGCAATGCTAAATGAAATGCATGCACAGAACAATAACGAAACTTGGACACTAGTCGATAAGCCAAAGGACGCTAAAATCTTGAACTGTAAATGGGTTTACAAACAAAAGTCAGATAAGTTTAAAGCGAGACTAGTAGCGAAAGGTTGCTCACAGGTTCAGGGCATAAACTACATGGAAACATACTCACCTGTGATTCGACACGAAACTATACGAATATTGTTTGCACTTGCTGCAAAAATGGCCTTCAAGATTCATCAAATGGACGTCGAAACGGCATATCTGCAAGGCAACTTACACGACAAACTATACATGCACCAACCAGAAGGGTTTGTGAATGAAAATGAGAAGGGAAAAGTATGCAAACTTAAAAAGCCAATTTATGGTTTAAAGCAAGGGGGGCGTGAGTGGAATATCAAACTTAATGATGAGCTAACCAAAATGGGCTACAAACGAAGCTTTGCCGACCCATGTCTTTATTACCAAACCACAAAAAATGAGATCGTCTTAATTATAACATATGTAGATGACATTTTAATATTCTGTAAAAACGGGAATCACATCCAAGAATGCAAGTCAAAATTGACGCAAGCATTTAAAATCAAGGATCTTGGAGTAGTAAAAAAATTCCTTGGTATAACAATAATGAAGAATGCAAGGACTGGAACAATCAGCCTAAATAAGTCTGATTACATAAACACTCCAATGCCAGTAGGAACACAGTTTGACGAGACATCTACCAAAGAAGCAGACATTCAGCTATACCAAGAAATGATTGGTTGTTTGATGTATCTCGCATGTATTACTAGACCGGACATATCATACGCTACAACTTTCTTGAGCCGATTCGCCAAGAAACCACTTGAATGTCACCTAAACGCCGTCAAAAGGATCTACAAATATCTAAAGGGGACAACGCAGATAAACCTACTCTACAAGAGAAATGGAGAAAACAAAGATATCGACCTAAAAGCATATTCAGACGCTGATTGGGCAAACGACCCATCCACTTGCAGATCAGTGACAGGATACATAGTGACGCTGCAAAGCGGTGCAATATGCTGGAAAAGCCATCTACAAAAGACAATCGCTCTTTCACAGCAGAGGCCGAATACATGGCACTCTCAGCAGCCGTAGAAGAGTTGACCTGGGTGAAACTCTTACTGAAGGAGATCATGCCGAAAGAAATGAAATTAACACCTGTTTTCTGCAATAATAAGTCAACGATCAGCATGGCCGAATCCGAAGCAATTAAGCAGAGATCGAAACACATCGACACCAAGTATCATCATGTCAAGGAAAAGGTTGCCGAAAACCATGCTAAATTGATTCATCTTCCTACCAACGACATGATAGCGGACTACCTAACCAAAGCGGTAAACAAGGAGAAACAAGCCGATTTCAGAACGAAATCTGGGCTTGCGTTTCGGGGGAGTGTTGTGGATTCACCGCAACCTACACCATGTAAACAGACATTAATATAAGTCAAGTGTCATATATATAGATATGTCATATATGTTATATTCAGTTGTATTTCAATATTTCTGTTATTAGTAAAGCCTATGCGTTATCTTTGATATTCAAGTATAGTCTGGCCATCCACACCCTCGAACATCAGTTTCTAAAACTGTCAATGCGTTACAAAAACATTTTACAGCAATGTAATATGTTGTCAAAAATATTACTCTATCTGTAAAAAAATTATTAAAACTGTTAAACAGTTAACTCTAATATCACAATTTGGCAAAATCGTATCAGATCTGTCAAATAATATTTTAAATTATTTGCAGTAATGCAGTGACGGCGCTACGAATTTTGGGTTTTACCACAAAATATTAACAAAGGCCGACTAAGGGACTGTTCAAATTGTGTATTCTTTGTATTTTACTATTTTGTAACACTTCCTTGGGTTTGAAGGTCGTAGGTGACAAACACTTCCTTACAGGTAGTTTTGCCTCTGGTACAACCCCAAGTCCCAATACACAACGCATACTTTCAACAGCTGTTAAACATAAGACCTCAATGCCAAATATAGTGTTCAAACATCAAATGCGTTTTTTTTTAAGTTTTTTTTTTTTATGTGGGTGCATTTAGATATGGCGTGCGTGACTGTGTTTATCTTCCTACAGTGCTAACATAAGTTACATTTTTAATTTGGAATCTTTGGAGGTTACTACCAAAGCATCCATGTTATTCCAAACTTTAGGTGAGGTAGTAGCTTACTTTTTTCTTTTTGTCAAACTGCTTTATTTTGTTTTAAATTTTGTTTTTATTTTTTTACATTTTTTTTTATTTTTCTGATTTTCTTTGGGTTATGTACATCTTTGTTGTTTTTTTACGAGTATATTTATGGATATTACCCCATTAATTACCTTAACCGTTTCCAAAGAGTTAGTAGGGTATCCACACTTGGTCTAGCTCTTCCTTGGATTTTAGTAAGAATTTGTAGTTTTCTTTTTTCTTGGATTGCTTCGCCCTATTTAAAAGCCTTATACAGGATTATAAAATTTACAAGCAAACACAGTAGTCTCTTTTTGCTGGATCTGGGACCGTTTATGTTTAGCATTTGCTTTTTCAATTGTTTTTTTGGTTGTTGTTTCTACTAACTAAAAGTACTAAATGCTTAGTTTTAAGGCAATTATTACCTCTTAAGCACTAGTTTCTACTTTTATGGACCACTATTCGTCAAATACGACCGCTAATTCTGCTTTTTTGTTGGGCACTTTAAATCTAAAGCTTATGGTTAGCTTAGTTATATCCTTAATGGTTTGGTTTGATTTGTCTTCAATATTGTTTTTTGTTTTTCCGTTTGCTACTATTGTAGTATTGTCTGCAAATCCAAAAATCTCTATTTTTTCTGGTTTTAATTCTTAGTACCTGGTTGTATAAAATGTTCCAGAGAACTGGCCATAGAACTGAACCTTGTAGTATACCGCAGCTGACTTTTATTTATTTTTATGAATTAATATTGAAGTTTTACTGAGATCAAAAGGTAATTGCTTACTTTAATTCTTTTAAGTTTCTTGTTTTTTTCTGGCAACGTACATGCTACAACTGTCAAATCCATAATGACCCTAATGTCTATGTTTGTTTAATACACAAATAAGATTTGTTTGGCCTATGTGTAAATAACCTCTGATAGTTTATACATTTTCATAAATTTCTTTAAATTTTTTTCTAGAATTTTTTAAATATCAATAAAAATTTTTTTTTTTTTTAATTATGTATAAAAATTTAGTTTTTTTATTTTTTTAATGTTTTGAAATGTTAAATTTAATTTTTTTTAATCAAAAAATTATTTTATTTTTTTTAACAATTTTGAAATTATTAGTTTTCATTAAATTTTTTTCATATTTTTTAATGTTTTATAAATTGTCTTATTCATTTTTGATTTTTTTTAAATAATTCAGCAAACCTTGGTTAGTTGTTATTCGTTAGTCATTACTATGCAAATTTTGATTAGTGACTAATAAATCGTTCTTTACTAACTAATGACTAATAATTCTTAGTCAGGACAGTCTTTAGTGTTAAATAAAATGTTTGATAACCTTTTCTGTCTTTTTAACGTAACATTATAATTAAATTTTCTAAAAATATTTTCTATTTTTCAAATATGTTACCAAAATATGGCATTGAAATGTATTTTATGGGTTTCATAACTTATCTTTGAATATTTTAACTGTATAGTGAGGCTATACTCGTTCTTAGTTTTTAATGTAGTACTTTATAGTAGTCAGGTTTATAAAAATAATTAAGATTGTTTTTGAAATTTTAATATTGTGCCATATTTAGAAAACATAACATCTTATTTGTTTTCATTTGATTATAAAAGGTTTTTTAATAAGATGTTTCATTTTGAATAGCAGGCTATTTGGGCAGCTGTCAATTTTAAAGCTATTATCTTTTGACATTTGACAAGTAAAAACTACACCATTAATAAAAATGGAAAGATACAAGCCTCAACAACGCATTAAAATGATTAAAATTCACTGAAACAATTGTAAAAAAATTTCAGTCACAGTTCGCAAAACTAAAGCACTTTTTGGTCGTTGTAAAGCATCTTTTCGGCCGGCAATAGTAGACCTGGTGGAAAAATATGAGCTGTTGGACAAGTTTGTGATGTGAAAAATCAAAAGCTGTGCATTGCTTAAAAACACATAAAAGAATATTGCTGATCTAGCCTGTAGTGTTGAACAAAATCCAGGTTTGTCGATTCCTTGTCAATCTTTGAAATTAGACATTCCACAAACGACATTACACCGTATTTTGCTTAAAGACTTAAGTCTTAAGGTTTTTAACGTTCAGTTACCACAAGAACTCAAGCCAAACGATCATCATAAACGTCGTATCTTTGCTGATTGGGTTCTTCAAATGCATAATATGATCCGGAATTTGTTTGGTTCGGTTTTTGGGATGGCGGTGTGATTGGATCCTACTTTTTTGAAAATGAGGCTGGTGCTACTGTTAGGGTGAATGTATGGCGCTACCCAGCTATGATTAATGATTTTTTTATAACCGGATTTGGAAGATATTGATGTGGACGACGTTTATTTTAAGCAAGACGACGCTACGTGCCACACAAGCAACAAAACTATCGCAAATTTACAAGAAAAATTTCCTGATTGTGTTATTTCTCGAAGAGGTGATTACAATTGGCCACCGAGATCTTGTGATTTAACATCTTTAGACTGTTTTCTTTGGGGCTACGTGAAAGATAAGGTCTATGCCAATGCTCCACAATTGATTCAAGACTTTAAAGATGGAATTCGTGAAGTTATTGAGGACATACAGCCGCAAATGTGCGAATTGGTCATGTTAAACTTCTTAAAAAAAATGTGGTAGTGCAACCGTTACTGTGGCGGCCATTTGACTGATATCGTTTTTAAATGTTAATGACATACCTTCCTCTTTACAATGAAATAAACATTTATTGATTTCTCTTAAAAAATGCCCGTTTTTTTTTAATATCAAATTGAAACCCTTTAATGGAAAACCCTATATAATAAATACAGACTAAATTTATACAATTAAATAAATAAATAACTCATTCAAACTCAACTCAACGATCACAGCGGCCAGCACATTAGTTTTATATAACATCTTTATTTATAAAAGAACAATACAAAAAATAGAATAAAATATACATGTTGTGTAGATAAATGTGTTTAATATTCTTTTATAAGATGGCCATCGACCTTAGTCTTTCAGCCTAAGTTAAATTAAATAATTATATTGTTACAAAAAAATAAGAAAAAAAAAAGGATGATATTAAATGGGGGTGAGTGATAAGTGAACGTCAGTCTAAGATGTCGTTTGTCAAGTTAATAATATTTTGAAACCGAGGTTTAGTCGGTGTGGGTATTATTAAACTGGCGAGTATTTTGTGGTTGTTAGCATTATTAGCAAATTTTGTTTGGAGCTTTTTGAGACGTTGGTTTAGTGGAACTACTTTGGTTTTAGCATATAGCAGTTCATTTGAGAGATTATGTAATGGATTATTAGGGTGGCGAATTTTGGTGATAGAGCATAGGCAAGTTCTTTCTGCGACATACAAGTTATTAAGGGTAGGTTTAGTAGAATTTAGAAATAAAATGGAAGCATAATCAGGAGAGGACGACATATGGATTTATATATGTGAGTTGCGCATGCAGTAGTAATGCCGGCATCTTTATATGTCAGATAACAAAAATGTTTTGCTCTACTGACTATTTTGAGTTTAAGGGATTGGGTATAGGAATTGAATTTAAGTTTTGGGTCAAAGGATACTCCCAAGTATTTGCGTACTTGTGATGGGCGGATTAGTTGCTGATTCATGCGAATGCAAGGAGAGTTAATTTTTAATTTGTGATAAGGAATAAGGAGTTGGGTTTTTCGAGGGTTTGCTAGAAGGCGCCATTTATTAAACCATGTATCTGTTTTGTTTAATAGTGATTGCAGCTGATCTATGGAGGATTTTAATGACTTGGCATGTGATATGAGTGTGGTGTCATCTGCATATTGCAAAATGTACAAGTTTAAATTGCAGTAATTTGGGTTTAAGTGATAGATGTTGTGGCAGAATAAATTGTATAGGAGTGGTGAGAGTGGAGATCCTTGTGGGACACCTTGATGAGGAGTAAATGAATGGGATTATGATGCGCGGATACGAACTTGAAGAGTTTGGTTATTTAAAAACTGGTTTACTAGTTTTAACGAATAAAAGGAAAGATATTTAAGTTAGACAATTTAAAAAGAAGACCAACGTGCCAAACAGAATCAAATGCTTTGTTTATATCAATAAATAGAACGCTTGATTGCTTGCCCTCTAGGTGAGACGTTTGGAGATTAGATTTGAGGATTGTGAGAGGGTGGGATGTAGAACAACTTTTGCGAAAACCAAATTGAGTTATAGGGATATTTTTTTCAGTAAGTGTTAGGATTTTATTGTAAATTATTAATTCAAACATCTTTCCAAGAACGGGAAGCAACGTAATAGGACGATAACTGGATGTGTGAGACAAACTACAGTTGGATTTAGGTATACAAATAACAATTCCCATTTTTCATTCATTAGGAAAATATTGATGCAAAAGACAGTAGTTGTAGATGTCAATTATGTTACAGTGAATGTTTTCATTTAACTGTTTTAAGATGTTTCTTGTCATTAAGTTTTATTTAAAACGTCAAAGTAAGTGTCTTTGTCAATGATTTCGTCCTGTGGCGTAACGTGCGTCTGTCTACAGAATGTATCATACCAATTATTTACGTTAGTTAGATTATTATTGTCAAAATTGTTAGAGTGAAAAAGCAAATGAGTCATTAAAGTGATTGCAAAATGTATTGGCTATATCTGTATCCGTAAAGCAGCTTTTATTTGTCGTTGGGTCAGTAATGTTATGAATTGCATTTGTCCTTTTGTATTTGGTTAGTTTTTTTTTATTTTGTTGTAATACGTCTTTTCTTTTTTGGCATTTATGTTTTACATGCAGTTATATATTTGTCATTTCTGTATTGAAATATTAAGTCGTGAATGTTTTTGTTGAGGTCATTAAACTGGTCTTTTTACTATTCTGTCGTTTGTTAGTCGAAACTCTCTATACAAATGTCTTTTGTATTTGATTAACCTCAAAATGAAAGGTAGGAGGGGATAATTATAGTATGACTTGATCACTTTAGGAGTATTGCGTTGAATGGAAGATGAAACCGTTGATAAAAATGTTATAGTACTAGGTGATTTGATGGGGTACGTGTTGATGAAAGAAGTTGCATCTTTATTCACTTCATTTATGTTGCATCTATCAAAGTGGTAGATGTATTTGTTCTTGGGGGGAGAAAGAGGTTGGATATCAATTTGGAATGAAATTGCAAGGTGATCGGAGCATAAGTCGGGGATAACATTTACTGAACGGATGAGTGGTTTTAGATCTGTTGTACAAAGAAGAATATCAGGTGTAGTGCATTGGTTGTCGGCCATTATGAATGTTGGGGGAGTGGGAATTTTAAGAAAATTGGAATTAGATAAAAATTGTTGAAGATGGCAAGTTTTTCTTAAATTTAGATTAAAATTGCTTATGATAATAGCATGCGGGTATTGTGCAGCTTTCACAAAGATATTGTCTTCAATGTTAGAAGTTGGATGATTAGAAACTAAAAAAATATGAATTGTATTATGAAGAAATGGGATTGCAAAATGTAAGCAGTCGTTCAAGGGATTATTAATGCTAGGTGGGTTTTTTTTTTTTTTAAGAAACAGTTGGATGTGCCATCACTACGAAACCTCCTTTGTTATTGTGATTTAGGATTGTGGAAGGATGTTGGAAAGTAGACCAGTTTTGGAATGAAATGGGATTTTGGGTTTTAGTCTTAACAAACATTGCACAAGATGTTTTTTCTTTAATGAAAAAGTTTTTAATATAGGTGGATTTACGTTGGAAACTATTTTTGTTGGAGTATAAAAAATTAAGGCTTGGCATTTTGGGATTGGGTAATGGTAACTTGTTTGCCGCTTGTAGGAACAGTAGAAGGTGCATGGTCAGGGTTAAGGATATCTAACATAACAATGAACATGCAATTGCCGGAGAAAGAAACCAGTGTATCAATATTATATGTCTCAATGAATCGTAATTTTAATTTTTTAAAGAGCTCTTGTCTGTCTGTGTTTTTTGGGTTATTAATTTTATGAAGGTAGTTGTCAATTATGTGATCATGGGTGGTGATAGGTGAATGAATCCTAGAAGAGTTTTTAATTACTTGGTCAATATCTGCTGACCTCTTATTGGCTGGTTTTATTCTAATATTCGGGATGCCTTCTATGGGTTTAGTTGGTCGGTTTTTGCATTTAAGGGACCACGGTTTGTGTTCTTCTTTGTTACAGGAACTGCATTTGGTAGGTAGGTCCTTGTTGCAGCTATGAGTTTTATGTGGCCCTCCACATTTACTGCATTTGGGCTGTGCGGTACAGTTTTCTGATGTGTGGTCAAACGCGTTGCAAATAACATTTGGTACATGGTGTTGGAATTGGCGCAGGTGCGTGGCTTTCAAAGACAGGAAAATGACAACTTTTGTAAAAAACGCCATGATGCAGTAATTTTTGGTAAGAATTAACGTCAGCCGTAATAATTCTAATTTTATATGTAGGTAGTCCGGAAGCTCTAGATATTATACGCTTACAATAGCGATGGTTGATTTCTTTGGTTTTAAGGACTGTTTCAATTTTTTCATCTGTTATATCTAGGTCTACCGACGCTATTACTGCCGAGTATGATGCCATTGGTGTTATATTTGAGCTTGGTATATTTTGAGTTGATTAATTATAATTTTTTATAATGTTTTTAGTTTGTAGTTCTTATATATTATATCCATTTTTCGTTGTCAATATTATGTCGTTCATATTTATGCTAGTATGACACCATTTGTCCGATAGTTGTATCCTTGTGAGTTTTTGGGTTGTCTCTACATAGTATACATGTTTGGAGTTTAGTTCTTTTTTTCAGGTTATTAGAGATTTTGGAAGTTGTGTTTTTACTTCATTATTTGAATTGATCAAATGTATAGCATTTGTTTGTTGATTTGTATTTATGATTGTTGATATATGTGTAGAGTTATTGTCAACAGATGTTGATGGTTTGTTAATTACGTGCGACTGTGTCGGTGTTATTTTGATACCTTTTGGTGTATTTGTTGTTGTTGTTGTTTTTAAATTATTAGTTTGCGGTATTTTAAAATAACTATCGCATTTCTTTTTATTAGAGCCTTGTGATTTTTTAGGCCGGCCTCTTTTTCTCGGAGCTTGTGACTTTTTTTCCCAATCGGTATCCGTCTGCGACTGGGACAGAGAACGCGAACGTTGATCCACGAGTGAGTCGCTTTCATCGCTGTCACTCTCGCACAATTCCATGTTTTCGCGCTCCGTTGCACTCATATGAGCGCCAAAATCTCACTTTTTTTTAATTATATGCACAACACTTTTTTATTATTAACAGTAACACTATATACGATGAACAGATATTTAATTGTTGTTGCTTAAGTTGGTTTTAAGCAGAGCAGAACGTCTATTCAGAGCGGTATTTCGTTGCGAATCCATTAGTTTTATTATTTATAATTTATTTTGTTTTGAAAGACTAATCCATTTAATAAATTACATCAATTACTTAACTAGCAATAAAACATTTATTGTTTTTATTCATCAGTTTCTCTCATAATCAAGCAACAACATGTATACACTAGCAAATAATTTAAATATAATACTAACAGTCGGTAGTTATTTAGGCATGTTACCAACATATAACTCATCCACACGCAAATTTTATAACAATCGACAATATTCAATAATAACCAGTGCAATTGCAATAATATTTGGTTTTTATCGAATATATGTCAGATTAACTGAATCTAAATTTACAACATACTTGCTATTTGGTGAAGCATTTATAAATTTGCTTTTCATTTTAATGAATTTAATTTTTCTTACTGGATCTAAATATTCACAGTTTCAGAAAATATTTGATAATTTTAATAAATTGGATCAATATTTATTGCAATTACATAAACCTTTGCCAAATGAAAAAAAATCGTTGAGTATTAAATTTGGCATAATTTTTGGTTCAATGGTTATATTTCTCACTGGGCTATTTTTTAATTTGAATCAATTTACACCTAAACCTATGCATCAATTAATAGTCAGTTTTTTGGGTTTAAATATATTTTTTAATTTTTGTATGAAATGTTTTTTGTTGAGAGCGATTAAAATTAGATATTTATTATTTAATGAAGCTGTTTTGGATTCTACTAATAATGATTATGGAGTTGATGTGTTGATTAAAGCGTTTCGTGTTATGTGTGATTTAAGTGATGGTTTTAATTCAATATATAGTGTACATATTGTTTTGCTTGTTTGTGAAGGAAATGTTGATTTATTGTTAGTACTATCTGAGGTTTTGTTAAGTGGTCATTCTGAGTTTTTATTGTCTACTGTAATTTGGGTCATGTATTCACTTGTAAGTATTGTTTATAATTACTACTACGTTTATTGTGTATATTATACTGTTTGAAGAATGAATTAACATTACATGACTTGTTTATGTCACCGTCTGATGATGGCTTTGCAGAAAGTTGAAAAATGTTACGGTTTTAAATATATTTGTGATATAGTACACTCCAAATGTGCTTAATTTATCTTAAAATGAATTATTATATAGTAACGGTCACCACTATTTAATTTTTGAATTAACATTGTTTGAATATATAATTTTCTTAATATATTAACTTAATTTAATAGCTTTTAAAACAAGTACAATATTATTAATAGAAATGCTGTTGGCTCAAAGATTTTTTTTATCAAAGGCAGAATTAGCGTTTGTCTTGGTACAAAGTGGAGATGTATTGTAATTTGTTGTTTGTGTGCGCTGCATTAGATAAGAAAAAAACGTTTTTTTAATAATTTTTGCGGCTAGACGACAAAATATAAAACTTTTGGGTGATGTAGAAAAACATGGCCGTTTCTGGTAGTAAAGCAGAATTAATAAAAAATTATTATAAAAATTCAATCATCAAAGTAGATACTCCTAACTACAATCAGGCAACGATGGCGAATACGTTATTCACTCTTGTCAAGCTCTGGAACTAGCAGTCAATCGACAAAAAAATTTCGAGTTGTTCGAAGAACTCGTGATAATGGTCACTCAAATTGAAGTAGTAATAGAAACCAAAAAATGACTTGCAACTTTGCACAACCTTGACAAGTTGACACTTGCA
This sequence comes from Tachinus rufipes, assembly GCA_963932245.1. Classification (NCBI taxonomy): domain Eukaryota; kingdom Metazoa; phylum Arthropoda; class Insecta; order Coleoptera; family Staphylinidae; genus Tachinus; species Tachinus rufipes. The sequence goes on from OZ010744.1 coordinate 15,127,185, forward strand.
AATATACGTTATCATAATAGGGGTAACCGGGACCGCAATTTGCTTGCTTTGCATATTTATTACTATCAACAACCTACATTATGAGGCCTTGCTAGGTTTCAGAACTAGCCAAAATTGTACCCTACTAACCGTATTGGGAATTAAACCAACAATAGACTACATAGCAGCCAACAATTAGATTCAACTATAAACATTACTAGTCGAGCTTAAACGACGGTAGTTATATAGGACAATTAACAAGATGTAAATTTACTGTTTGCTCACTATCTGGGCAAAAGCGTGATTTAAGACATATTTGACTGGCGGACAATCATGTTAATTAAGATTACGCCCAAAAAAGCTTACACTTTAGTTGTCACCCGAGGGCAAATTGGGACTACAACTACTCAATCAGCAAAAATGAAAACATTATTTTTTTTAATTTTTACCAACAACTCGAACAGTAGATAAATTTAGGCAAAACTACCTCAATCAGGACATTACGCACACAACGCGCACAACAAAGCTTTAAACAGATTAAAGAGTTGTTGGCATCGGGAATTAATTAACAAAGTTTGAGCAAATACTAAACGCCAGAAACATTAAAGGATTTTGGGTAAGCAAAAGTTTTTACTAAAATAGATCTTACTACAGCTTACTGACAAATCTCTATGCACAAGCTTTTTTCCTTGCAGTTTTTGCAGACTGCTGTTATATGCTGTAAACACTTATGCTTTCTACAGTTGAAACAAGAAAACCTTGTTTTTCTGTTTTTGTTCTACTACAATAAAAACATCTTTCAATAATAATATTCTGTTGAAGAAATTGAGTTCGAGTTCTGCACACCTCTTGTAACTTAAATAAAACGCTTCGTGGAAAATTGTACATACTTGCTCTAACTTGCAAGTGTGGTTGCAGTAATCCGTTAGCTAAAACTGTTTGTTTTAAAAATTTAACTTTTGGGTTATTTGCAGAATATATAAAAAAATTACTATTGGCCATCTTTGTGTATTTCTGGCACACTCATAACTGACGCATAGCTTGTCAACGGTGTCAACATTTCCCTTAGTTTTATTATAGTCAATAATAATTGTCGGTTTTTGCAGAATTCCACTATCTATATCAATTTTATCATTATGTGGTAAAGTAGACACTAAAAGTAATATTTTTTTTGGTATATATAAAACCAAAATGCAGTCATTGGAGTACCCAAACATGCTGGTATAAACTTGTCGAGGGGAAGATTTTTTTTTTTAATTTTGTCTGATGGTGCCAATGGCGGTAAGTTTATGTTTTTGCAGTAGACTTTGAACCAGACACACTGATGTAAACCAATTGTTTATGGTGACATTTCTGTTTGAACCAGAAATATGCTTACAGAGCTTATGAACCACATCAAATGCACTATTGAAAATTTTATAAAACTTGACCTGTTGCTCTCCAGCATATATCTCCAATTTCTTAGTGTAAAACATTTTAATATCGCATAATGCTTGTATTTTTAAAACATGTTTGTTGGGTTTGGATGGTTTGTATACTCTAAAGCTGCATCTTCTTCTAAATGGTGCTAACATTTAATCTATTGTAGCAAATTTCAAAATCTAATAGCTATTCTGGCAGTTTAGATTAAAAATATCAAAGATTCTGTGAATCGGAGCAAGTTTGTCTATATTTGTTCTTTCACTTCAAGTTTCAATCACATCAAAACAAATTCATCTTAATAAGAATTGAAACTTTTGAAGCAACATGGTAAGAAGAAATATTTCAATGTCATCGCTGTCAATTCTCCACAAATCTTTAAGATTTCGACGATTGCTTTTACAAACTGCAGCCATATACAATTGTTTAAAGAGAGCTCGAAGTTCAATATAATTAGATGAATAAACATTTTTGGAGTTTGCATAATTTTTGGCAACTTTTGCAATATATTTAATTGTACAATTAGTATTTGTAGTAAATATTGAATTATTAATACAATAATTCTATATTTTCGTAATATTTTTCATTGACTTAGTTGCTTGAGACGGACTAAAAAGACGTATTATGATATTTTCTTATCTAATTTTAATTGTTCTGCTTAGTCTTGGCATATTTTTTTTTTCAATAGGTTTTATTGTTTTTTCCAATAAAAAACAAACTACTACTGTTATTTTTGTCATTTTTATTAACATCAGAAATTTTTTGTTCAGAATTGCTTTCATGTAGCACTCGTTCCTCTTCATCGGTTTCTGAATCATCGGATACATCATTTTCTGTTCTATCAATCTCATCATGCTTTAAAATTTTGTACATCATTTTCTGCAAGCGAGCCTGTTCCGCCTCATAGGACTCCATAACGTATATATAAACAAATCTTGGTAAAACTAATGTATTATAAATAATGTCACAATTGCTTAAACTTAAATATAATAAATGGTTGACGGTTTGTATTTATCTATGTTGAAATACTATTAGACGTCATTCTCATCGAACCATGTGACGTCATGCGCAAAGCAAACCAAAACGTGTCTACCGTACGGACGTATCTTTTAATAATAGTATCATGCCAGTGGTTACAAATTAGTAGTTTAAATTTGAGTGCTCCGCTAACCTGCCTGTACGTGGGTGTAATGAAATAATTAACATTTAGCCTTAATTAATTGATTGGTTTTTAAATTTTATTCAATTAGCTATTTCACACTAGTGCTGCCTTCAACCAGTTTAAAAAAGCTATTGATTAACTATTCAAACTAATTTAACTCCATCCCCGCCTGCATTTTGTGCTCTACACCGACAATTGCAAAACGGTTAACATTAACATGTACGCTAGAGCAAAGCTGACGGACCGACATACTTGTTACCATTCTAACAAACTGGAGTGCATAATTGTGGTCTGTTCTAATAAAATAATAAACGTACTTGGTGGAAAAACAATTAAATTCTTAGCGCCATAGACTTGCTATTGAACGCCTTGTCCTAACGCTTAAAAAACAAACTTGTTAGAAATGAAGTTGAAGATGTAGACACACCACACTAAGAGTCGATTACTTTTTTAGAAAATCTAGCAGACATTTTGAGCTATTAAGTGGGTCAAAACAAAGAACTGGTTGTACACTTCCAATTGTCTAACAAAAGTATTAGACGTTTAGTTGTCTAATAGAAAGTTAGAAGCTTTTATTAGCTTGACAAAGTCATTGTTAATTGCTTGTGATAAGCAAAGTATCAGCTGCTTTTAGCTGATAGGAGAAAGGCGCTAGGCGCCTGTCCCGCTGCTTGTGCAAAGGATTTCTTTTTGCTTGCATTGGGACCGCTCTGTGAAGGTGCTTACGGGGAGCAGGTGTCTTACCGGTAGCCTGGCTGTTGCGGCTAGCTTTTAGTTTCTGATAAACCAGGCAGCCCTTATAACTTGCCGTTTGGGCCCCACCACACGCAACGCATTTTGCTAAATAGACGCTTTCTTTAGTAAGAGTGCAACTGTTGCTTGGATGAGCTCCAGCGCACTTGACACACCGATATGATGCGTTGCACCGGGATGCCTTGTGGCCGTAACGTTGGCAACGGTGATACAATTTTTGTTTGACCTCTGTGGTCACGCAAAGCTCAAGCAACTTGGTTAGAGACCTTGGGGAAGCGCGGACGTACACCATTGGAAAAGATTTTCCGTCCCTTTCCATGCGTGTCGTCGATTTTGGAGTGTACTCCCAAGCGATGAGCTCAGCCTGCACTATTTCAACTTTAATGCAGGAGGGCACACCCCAAATAACAGATTTTAGGGTCTTTTCGGACCCTAATTGATAGGTGTGGTGAAAGATATTATGCTCTGTGCAATACTCAATCACCGTCTTGAAATCATCTTGCGTTTGAGGGTGCAGGCGTATGCCATCTACCACGTTTACTGCGCAATCAATGGTGATGTTGAGTGACTCAAAGGTTGCTTTTAGCCTTAGGTAATCATCCTTATTATGGATGGTAATAGTAGGAGGGCGGCGTGCACCGGTTTCTACTGTGGGCGCTGGCTGAGCTGAGTGGCCTAAGGTGCTAGTAGCCGGGTTAAGGACCTTTTGGCCTTGGTGGCTGATAGCCTTGATGGTGCTGAAGGCATCTGACGTGTGAGGCCGGCTGAAAGCCTATTAGAGCGAGAAGGTTGAGAAGGCTCACCTGGTTCCTTCCTCTTCATTTTCGACTTTGCTTTACCTTTTCTCTCTTTGATCAGGATGAATTTGCCCTTTTTGAACAGGTTTTTTTGGCGGAGATTGACCTTGCTCTGGGTGGTTTTCATTTTTTTCTCCTTGGAGGAAATGGAGTTGGGCGGTCCGGCGGCAGGTTTCGTGAGGGTGGCCTGGGCTTTGGGGACCGCTGTCTTGCTTGAAACCTGGTTGCAGGTTTTCATCGGGGCCTCTTAGGTGGTGGTCAAAGCTGGTGCTGTTAGAGAAGGATTGAGCTGTATGGGCAGCTTGGTGAGAGTGGAATAGATGGAGGTTTTCATTTTGCTAATGGCGGCCGTCGCCTCTTTAGCATCTTTTCAGATCGCTTTAACCTGGGCGTCTTTGGAATTCCATCATTACCATGAGTTGGGATTTGAGCGAGTGAATCTTCTTTGCCTGGTTCTTGATGGTGATTTCATTCTTCTCCATCAGGGCATACATATGCTCCAGTATCTCTTGGTCCGACATTTTCCCGTTAAGGTCTATACTAGAATAAAAATGTTTAATTAATTAATTAAATTAATAATTATTCAATTAAACAGTTGTAGTGGATGTCAGTATCTTTCAATTGTTTATCCAATAGTCGACGCGTCTGTTGGCTCGTTCTCGAAGTGGACTTGACTAAATCTTCCACACATAATAATCTAATAAAGTATCAAATCTGAACCAGAGTAGCTACTCTGAGTCCTGATGCAAAAAAAAATTAAAAACTAAAACTAATTGTTTGCAAAGAACCTTACGACTTTACTGAGCAACATTTATTTTTTTAGAGGTTGAAAAAAAAATCTATAAAAGTTGTGTTAAATGTACTCTTAATTCAGCAAAAAAACTATTGATTTTCAAACTGCCTGACATATTTCAATGTTGCTTACCTATGTTTTGTTAACGTTGGTATAGTGTGTTATTTTTTTTTGTCCGTGGTCTTATTGTGTATAATGTAATATAATACTCATTTTTTGTTGTTTTTTATCTATGAAGCCATAGATTTATGGATGCTTCAAGTGCTGCAAATTGAGACACCAAACAAAAGAGTGTAAAAACGCATAAAACATAGGACAGATTCTACTTTATGTTTTATGTTCAGAAGACTGATGGTTAAGTGCAGGGGGAGTACAAAAATGCTTATCTAAATGACTAAGCTCTTTCGCCGGAAGAACAAAAACAAATGGTTGCAAGATCTAAGCGGATTGGCGGCAATACTGGTCTTGGGCAGTATTACCAAAAGCATCAAAGCGCACAACCGCGCATGGCATAGTGTTGATTTAAAGTAAATCAACATCTCCAGTTGCTATATATCTCCAAACACCTAAAAGACATGTTTTTTAAGTGGTTTGACAAACTCAAATGTAGTATCCAGGCGGAAACCTAAACGCTAAAGCGCTTCAATGGGGGTCTTACCATACGGACAGCAGAAACGAGGCGGTAATTGAAATGAATGCAAACCTAAGCTTAGCAGTATGCAAACAAGGCAACTCTTCAACCTTCAGACTTAGTACCAACAGAAACGTAGTTGACGTGATACTAGAGTTCGATAACATAAAAAAGTGGCCAACTGGACAGTGGCAAAATTGAAAACTCTAAGCAACCACCAGTACATAATGTTCAGTACTTGCTCATAGATAAAAACAGTAGACAAACTCTTAAAAAAAAAAACTGTTGGAAAGTTTGACTAAGACTAAAAATTCATTGGTTGAAGTTGACATGGAGAAAAGCTGCGCAAATATTATGGATGCTATCTAAGCAACATGCACGGCGCGGCAGCAATACTTAAAAAAACATAAAAAGGCGCCGCCCAGGTGCAAAAAGATTGCCACTATTAGGAAAGCATGCCAAAGAGCTCACCGGGAAACAACCAGAGCTCAAAAGAAAGGAACGGCTTTCCTAGTAGCCAAAGCGAAAGCAAAGCCGAGATTGCAGCTTTAGGAAAAAAAATGCTGGAAGAAATTGTGTAGTAAGGTTGACAAAACTAAGCGCCAAATCACCAAGACCGGAAGCACACATCCTGGACGGAACAACGGCTGTAGTAAAACTTTTTTCTAAAGTTGCCCCGCCAATACTACACTAAAGCAAATACGTAAAGCGCGAGTCAAAAGCAAAAAATTGGTAAAAGCAACAAAAAAGCTTTTTATCAAAAAAGCAGCTGGCCCCAACAAATTGCTATACGAGATTATAAAGGCAGTGGTAGAATGTTACCTTCAGAATCTGTTATGTAACCAGTGCCTGCAAAACAGCGTGTTTTTAGCTAGGTAGAAGTAGTCAAACTGGTCTAACTTCTAAAAAACGTCAAAGCGCCAGAAATGCCGTTATTATATATGTATTTTTTTTTTTGAAATGACAGACGATTTATTTTACCGACAGTTTGGATTCCGAAAAAGGAAATTAACGGTAGATTCAATTCAACCGGTCCAGGAAAATAGCAAACAACGGTTCTTTAAAGAAACGGCAACATTGCGTTATTATTGCATAAAATATTAGAAGGCATTAAGCGCTTGGTAAATAGCTACTTAAACAATTGGTTTCTGGTGTACTATGACAATTACAACGCTACAATAAGAGTAAACAGACAGGATTTTGCAAGGATTGGTGTTAGGCCACTTTTGTGGAACATTGCGTATAATGGTCTTCAGTCTAAAGCTCTTGCAAGGAATCCAACTTTTGCGGACGAATTGGATTTTGCGGACGATTTGGCAGCTGTAGCTTGCAACGTGTTCGTTGACAGTATACTTTGTAACGCAAAAGAAGCAATAAAAATTGTGTTGGGTTGGTTGAAAACCAACTGCCTAAAACTGGCGGTTCACAAAACTGAAGCAACTTAGTTGTTTATCAAACGAAGCGGCCTATAAGGCGGCAAATTAACTAGCCAACAGTGGAAGGCAAACTCGTGTTAGTAAACACCTCAAATATAAAAGCAAACAGATGGCACAAGCCATGTGGTGGCGGGAGTATGTTGAAAGCAGTGGCAACAGTGTCCCGACTAATACCAAACGTAGGAGGACTAAGTCAAGCGTGCCGACAATTGTTGGCAAGCGTGGCCTAATTTAGATTGCTTTCCGTCGCGCTAACTTGAGCAGAAAGCGATAAGTTGAAAAAATGGTTGCACGTGTCAGCCATCAGGGTAATGCGAGCATACAGTTAACACAAATGCAGTCAAAGTGTTGGCGGCGGTACTACCGGAAGACGTACAGAGAAACAAGAAAAAAAATTCAAAACGGCAACGGCTACATCCAAAAAAGTAAAAACAATAAAGAAATGGTAGGAAAAGTGGTGAAACGTGGACTCGTATGCGGCTTGGATACGCTATCTTATTCCTTCTATAAGTTAATGGATAAACCGTAAGGGTAAATTTTTGTACAACCTTACCTATTTCCTCACTAGTCACATTATTTTAGTCAGTATCGGCACTAAATTAGTCAACTTTATGCTTTAGAACCAGATTATAAACATTGTATGAATAAACTATAGGAGCCAAAGATGCTGGCGGGTGCCCACAGGGAGGCTTACTTTCATTCCTACTGTGGTGCTTAGTCATGGACAAATAACTACAAATACTCAACAACATGGGCATCTTTGCCCTAGGCTATGCAGATGATCTTAGAATCTTTGCAAGCAGGATGTTTGGAGCAACCATGTCAGACATGACACAGAGTGTGCTAAATACCGCAGAAAGATAGTGCAAAAAGGTGAACCCAAAAAAACCTGAAGATGTATAGAGCCAAGCTTTTGATATTAAAGGAGGTAAAATATCTAGGTTAACGCTTGACACTAAAAAAACTTAAATTTACATCTAACAAATATAACAACAAAAGCCATTTGGACGTACATAAGGACTAACACCTAGTATGACCAAATGGTTATACACGGTGGTGGTAGGATATATTATTACAAACGGAACCTTTGTATAGAGAGAAAAAATCACTCTCAGGTGCACAGCCCAAAAAGTAGACAATGACTAGCATGCCTGCTAATAACGGCAGCAATGAGAACGACTCCCACAGCAATTATGGAATTACTATAATCATTACCGCTACTTAACTTGATGGTAATTACGTAGGCAAAACAAGCAGCATACAGACTGCGGATAAACAAACACAATGTAAACCTTGATGCCCACAGACCTAATATAACTAAGATGTTGCTTGAAGAAGAAATTTTAACGATGAGGTTGGATTTTATGAAGGGCCACTGCATCAGCATAAAAATTGACGTGATAATACCACTGCAAAACAAATAGATAAAAACACATATCTGGGAACGGTCAACGAAACTATCTGATACACAGATGGGAACAAAGACCAAAAAAGCACCGGGACTAAAATTTACGAGGACAAAGCAAACTTTGCTACCTCTGCCGGCTGCCATTGAGTGGAGCGCTAAAGACATAATCGAGAAGGGACTAGAATCTGACAGACCAAAAACCATCATGTCAAACAGTCAAGCGGCATTGCAGGCCCTGCAATCTCCAGTAAAAAAATCCAAATTAGTTATAACATGCATACATAGTCTAGAAACAGTAACCACAATTTGCAAAGTTCACCACCAGGTGAATAGCTATTGGGATCCCATATAAGAGCAATCATCCGCAGCAAACTTTAGGCAGAGCACAACAACCTGTGGAACACATTCAAGAATATTTCTAGCAAGACCATTGTATGATACCAAAACTATGGTAATACAAATGTGTTGAATTAAACTCTGAATGCTTACATGACTAATAACCGTACACTATAGACTTAACAAACACTTGTATAGAATGGAAATAGAAACGAGTTCTTTATGCCGCGGGTGTATGGAAGAAGATAAGACTTCGATACACTTGCTGAATGAATGCAAAGCTTACAAACAGCAACTTATAGTCATTTTTGGCAAACACATCTTAATCAAAGACTTGATAAAAGCAGCCAACTGGCGAAGAGACGGAGCTGTTTAAGGAGTAAAACACCAAAGATGTACAACAGGTTCAATAGGACCGCAGTGCAAGGGGCGCTAAGCGAATCTTAAGGTAAGAATGGTACGGCATTTATATTGAACATTGAAATGCGTTAGACAAAAAAAAACAGATAATAAAGTTTACTGTAAAAGAACTGAATGCACAAAAAAAATTTATAACATCCTTGTAGCAATTTTGGTTTTTGTATTTATATTTCAGTTTTTCTGTTGTACTTATTCTTGTTTGTTGTTAGTTATGATTTTTTTTTTAAGTTTTCTGACATTTTTTTATTGTTTTGCTTTGGGTTCTCTTTAAATTTTTTTAGTTCTAAATGAAGTTATTTTGCTTCTTAATTTTTTGTAGAAGCATTCAAAGTAATTTGGTGAATGTTAAATTAATTTTTATTTTCAAACAATATTTGCTTATCTTAAAGTGTTTATAATTGTGGCTGGCTGAAACTGCGTACTACTAACCAGGTTGGAGACTTTTTGGCTTAGTTAAAGTGTTAAAAGATTTCACTGAAAGCTATTGATTTTTGGAGAAAATATAAATCAATTTTTGTACTTTTTACGAAGCGTAATTTATTAAAATGCAATTTGAGTTAATCTAATGAACAAAATAGAAAATGCAAGATACTTTTGTACGTCATAATAAAAAATAAAAATTTATGCTTTATTTAATCTAACCTTATTTCACTTAATGTTATGAAAAACAATTAATTAACTAAATTACAGCAATTACTTTAATATCTAAACTAACAATATTTATTGAATTAATATTTACGAAACTTGTTAGTAGCCTCATAATCTAGCAACATGTATACACTAGCAAGTAATTTATCTGCACTCTTAACAGTAGGTAAATTTCTTGGAATTTTACCAATGTATAATGAATCAACACGTAAATTCCACAACAACCGTATTTTTACAACAACTAGCAGCTTATTAGCAATATTATTAGCCATAAGTCAATTATATTCTAAATTTGAAAAATTCAGTTCAGCATACAACATTATTGCAGAGCTATACCTACATTTACTATATTTAATCATGAATTTGATATTTCTAACTGGATCGAAGTGTTTACATTTGCAAAAACTTTTTGATGATTTTAATAAATTTGATCAATATTTTTTATTATTAAATAAACCTATGCCAGATGAAAAAAAATCTATAAGTATTAAATTTATTTCAATTTTTGCAATTGTATGTTTTATACTTATAAGAGAATTTTTGAATTGGAGTTATTTTGAATTTAAATACTTGTATTTATTTATTGGTTTTTTGTTAGCTTTAAATATATTTTTTATTTGTTGTACTATTTATCATATATTGAAAGCACTTCAATTTAGATATATTATGTTAAATGATTTTATTTTAAATTGCAATATTAATGATGATAATATAGTTAACGTTATAATTGAGGCGTTTCGTATTATTTGTGATTTAAATGATGGTTTTGTATCAATATTTGGAGTATATATTTTGTTGCTATTGGTGGTTAGTTGTGTAGACTTATTAGTATTGTTTTCGGACTTTTGGTATGAAGGTGTAGATATTCTGCAGACGACGCTACTATGGGCTATTTATTCTGGTGTAAGTATTATTTATTTATATTACGGCTAGGAAATAAATCATGGTAATGCAACATTGTTTTATGTTTATTTGTCTGCCGCAGAATTTTTTTTTAATTGGTAATAGAACCTTTTTTGTATTAAGTAAATTTGCAAATTGTAATGCGGTCCAGCTGCTTAGAAGGATTATGACAAAACATATTTTAATTCTGATCAATATATAAAATTATTTCTACAATTGCTATACATAATATAAAAAACACCATTTTTTTGTATTTTTATATTATCTAAATTAATCCAATTACTTAATAACTCAACTAAATTTGATGTGTAAACGTCAACAAACTCCATTAGTAACAACTCAACCATCATGTATTCACTAGCATATAATTAAAACATTTTCCTAATAGTGGGAAAATACTTTGGAGTTTTACCATCGTATAATCCATCAACATGTACCTTCTTTAACAATCGTACACATACAACAATCAGAACTTTAATTGCATTAACATTAGGCTTCAATCAATTATATTTTTATTACTTTCAAATCGATTCAATTTACTCGCATATTGCAGTTACAGTGTTAAATGTATCCAGTTTGCACATGAATTTGATATTTCTAACTGGATTAAAATGTTTACAATTGCAAAAGCTATTTGATAATTTTAATAAATTGGATCGGTATCTGTTGTTGTTAAATAAACCAGTGCCAGATGCAAAAAAGTCTACAAGTATTAAATTTATCATAATTTTTGTTTTAATGTTTTTTGTAGTCATAGGTGAAATTACAAAATGGTACAATTCTATTCCGAAATGGGAAACAATGATTAATTTTTATTTTTTTTTAAATATGTTTTTTATGTTTTGTATGATTTATAATATATTGAAAGCAATTCGATTTAGGTATATTATGTTGAATGATTTTATTTTGCATTGTAATATTGGTGATGATATTATAGTTAATATTTTGATTGAAGCTTTTTGTGTTATTTGTGATTTAAATGATAATTTTATGTCAATATATGGATTAAATATTTTCATGTTTTTGATATCTGGGTGTGCGGACGTATTACTACTATTTACGGAGTTTTTAGATGGTGGTACTGAAGTTTTGTTTTCTACGATGTTATGGGTGCTATATTCAGTTGTAAGTATTTTTATTTATTTTACTTTTAGAAAAGAATTATAAAATATTAATTAATATATTTAAGTTGAACAATGTTAGTTTTTTTGAGCTGAGATGATGTAGACCGCTGCACCGAAGATCGTTGGTTTGATTTTCACATACTGTGATATACTTTTAACATGTTTATACGTTCTCTTACTTTTCAACCTGCCTTGTCAGTGTAGAGTTTTACGGCTTAACATTCTTTCTAATGGAATGATAAAATTTCTCTAGTGGTTTGGAATCCACTTAAAACTGTAAGTCTTTTGTAATGTAAGTTGCCAGCATTACGGGCAGAAAAGAACAGTGAAAAATGGCTGACGACGCGACACTACATGATCCAAAAAACTTCCAGCAATTTCATTTTTAATCAATTTAACAAAAAACCAAACTACTGGTAACACACCGGCCTACTTAACAATTGGAAAAGACCTTTAAAGTTCATATGAAGTATCCAAAAATATAAAAGCAGTTATTTAATTGTTGTAAAAGAATTTACTTTATATCTAATTAGCTTTGCAACACAAGTATTAATAAGTTTTTGGAAGTATGATATATCACACTTCTATGCTCAATACTTACAATAGTCTTATTCTATAATACGTATACGTAATAAAAAGACAACTGAAGAAGAATTCCGTACAAATAAGTTGTTTGTTTACTTTAGAATTTCCAGGCAGCTCAAAGGTTTTTACGGCCAAATCCAGTAGTAAGATAAGATAAGATAAGATAAACTTTATTTGCATAAACATAATAGTAGTTGTGAGTTAATATCAAAAGAAAACTTTTTTACATGCACACTTATGAACATTAGCAAAACAACTTAAAAACTTAAATTAAAATAATCATTAACATAATATAATTTATTGTTTAATAATATTTTTTTAGAGATAACTGATTTTAATGTTTTTGTTAGTCTGCAGTATGGCAAGCAGATGTTTTTACTTGATTTGGTACAATAGTTATGCAATTCATTTTGAAACTTGTAATTTTCAGCATCTATACCTTCTCTCACATGCACCAAACATGCCAATAGAAAATAGAATTGGATCGACAAATAATTGAACAAGTAAATTATTACTACCTTAGTACAATAATAGAAGAAACAAAGAATATAGACATGGAAATAGGTGCAAGTACTGAAAAAGAAGGTAGAATATTCAATGCACTCAAAAGACAATTGTTGGTTAACAATGAAATAACAAAGACAATAAAAACAGAAATACAAAAGTTAGTAAGTGCAGCCCTAATATACTCGAGCAAATCTTGGACAACAACAGAAAGAAATGAAAGCAAAATTAATGCAATGGAGATGAGATTTCTAATGATAATTAAAGAAATAACAAGAAAAGATTAAGTAAATAGTTTGGAAGTAAGAATTAAACTAAAAATTAAACAGCTAGAAAGGCTAGGACACATACACAGACTAGATATAACCAGAATAACAAAAATAAATACATAAATTGAGAATACAGGGAAAAACAAAGAGCAGGTTCAAAAAAGGAATAGAGTGAAGCAAGATAGCAAAAATTGTCCAAGATAGACAATATGCAAAAAAAATTAATAAAGGAATTACAAAATAATACATTCCGACACACATATCTGTCATATATGCGCAAGAATATTATTTTAAAATCAAAGTTAATTTGTTGTCATAACTTTTATAGTTAATTTTTGAATATATGGATGCACAAATAATGTACTTTTTAAACATATTAATTGGTTTTTACTACTTTGGACTATATTAAATAAATATATTTTGTAAAAGTGTTATAAATATGGCGGGCCGCAAACATGTTCTAGGCGGAGCCTCGGGCCGCGGGTTGGTCACCTCTGTTCTAGACCAAAGCATATTTTTAATCTTGAGGAAGATATTGTCGATATTGCTGAAGAACGTCCTGACATCAGTACCCGGATAATTGCCGATCAAACTGGGGTATTGCAGTCAACTGTATGGCGCATATTATAGCATGAATTACTGTATCACTACTATGTGCAGCGTGTATATGTAATTTACTAACAGATTTTTTTCTTATGGTAGTATTTTGCGAATTGTTGTTGCGTCAGCATAATGTGAAGCCAAATTTTCTACTAACATTTTAGTGACAGATGAGACAATTTTTACTCGTAGCGTTGTACACAATTTTCACGATACGCATTATTGGGCAGTTGAAAATCCACACATTATCTGGCGTACAAACTTTCAACACATATTTTTGGTCAATGTATGGGCTGGAATTGTAAATAGGCGCTGTTTATTTATTTTTTTACAAGAGACCCTACCAGCACTACTGGAAGAAGTTCCAATTAATGTTAGACAGCTTCACGACGTAGCTCCACCACACTTTGCAATAGATGTGCGACAACATTTGAACAATGTGTTCCCGAGGAAGTGGATTAGTCATGGAGGTCCAACTGCCTGGCTTCTTAGATCACCTAACCTAAATCCCCTAGACTTTTATGTTTGGGGGCATATGAAAAATCTGGTATAGGCTACCGAAGTTCACAGTGTTGAAGAGTTGCAACATTGCATACTAACTGCCGCTGACACAATTTCGCAACCACCGAGACTTCAACCTACATGTAGCGCAACATGGCTTCGACGGGCGCAGATGTGTTTGGAAAATAGAAGAAATAATTTTGAGCTTTTATTATGATATTAAGTGTTCTAATAATTTTAAATTTTTGTTATTTGTTTATTATTTTGATAATTAGTTGATTAAAAGCTTTACTACATTTTTATTATTTGAATTTTGGCATGGCACACCAATTTTTTTCAAGTAATAAATTTTAATTTTCTAGAAACTTTATAATTCTTGCTTATTATTACATTTTACTACATTTTTTTAACATTAATCAATAATATTGAATGTAAATTATAATTCCTCGAGTTTATGCTCATAGGTTAAGAATCACCCTGTATAAAAACTGTACAAAATCGTTCAGTTACCGAGAGTTTTTTAATTTTATTGAATTTAAACAAGAGTCTTTGCTTACTATGTCTAGTGCATGACTCAAACTTAGATAAATCTTTTGATAATCCTCAAGCTATAAATTATGGCTTTGTTAATTTTTTTAGTTTGGTTTATATACCAAATTTACATAATTTTTTAGATGATTTTTATAATTAATTTGTAGATATTTTTTACAATTGAAAAAGACTGTATCTTTAGAAGCTTAAAAAAGTTCAAACCGTATTTGACTGCAGGAATTGATCAGATACCATCATTTATCTTAAAAAATTGCGCATTTATTTGATTTATTCAACTTAATATTGAATAATGGTTATTTTCCAACAGTTTGCAAAACGATCAATCAACTACTACTAATCTTGTTGAATTAACACATAAGTTGGCTGTTGAGATAGATTGTCAAGGTCAAACTGATTTTAATTATACAGATATTTTATAAATTTTAATAATATATTTAAACATAATAATAACAGTCAATACAAATATTTAAATAATTAGAAATTATTTAAACAAATTTTTATTAATATTTCCTTTTATTTTGTTTCAGGTAAGTCTTTCAATATGTATTCTTTAATAACTGTAAGTATTTAGTGTATTATTATTATTATAATGTACAGGGTTATTATAAAAGTTTGGGATTATGTAACCATCAAATGTACGTTTGTGCCACTCTAGTGAAATAGTGAATTCATATTCGGTGTGCGTAAATACAGTTGAAATTGATCTGTCAAAACAAAGTAAAAAAGGCGGCATATTAAAGTGATTACATAATTTATAAAAACTCTGTATAAAGGATAGTTGAGACTCTTACTATGTGGTAATCTATAATAATAATAAAACAAAACTTTAACTAAGTTTTTTACCACAAATAATACAGTATTTGTAGTGCAGGATAGAAAATGCTAGAAACGACCATTAACAAAAATTTATTACGTTTGTGTTGTTATAAAAAAAACAATTAATTAAATAAATTATACCAATTACTTTAATGCTCAGACTAACAACATCTAATAAATAAACATTTATTCACCAGTAGCTACATAATCCAGCAACATGTATACACTAGCAAATAACTTATATTCACTTTTAACTGTTGGTAAATTTCTTGGAATTTTACCAAATTATAACCAATCAACACGTACATTTCATATCAATAAAATTTTTACAATAATTAACTGTTTAATTGCTATATTGCTATCTCTTCGTCGATTCTATTTTAGTTTTATCAATCACAGTTCATTATATATTATTTTTGCATTGTATTTTTTACAATTACTATACTTAAACATGAATTTGATTTTTCTAACTGGATCAAAGTGTTTACATTTGCAGAATCTATTTGACAATTTTAATAAGTTTGATCAATTTTTCTTATTATTAAATAAACCTATATCAAATAAAAGAAAATCTATAGGTACTAAATTTGGCATAGTTTTTGTAATTGTATGTTTTTTAATTATAGGAGATTTTTTAGATTGGGGTAATAGCGATCAAATCTCATGGTATTTAATTATTAGAGCTTTAATACCTTTAAATGTGTTTTTTATTTTTTGTATGGTGTATCATATATTAAAAGCACTTCAATTTAGATATATTATGTTAAATGATTTTATTTTAAATTGCAATATCAATGATGATAATATAGTTAACATTATAATTGAGGCGTTTCGTATTATTTGTAATTTAAATGATGATTTTATGTCAATATTTGGAGTACATATTTTGTTGCTATTGTTGTCTGGATGTGTGGAATTATTAGTATTGTTTTCGGAGATATGGAATGAAGGTGTTGATGTTTTGCTGACAACGCTACTATGGGCGCTATATTCTGTTGTAAGTACTATTTATTTATATTGCAGTTAAGAAATAAAACCTGGCATGGTAATCATAGTAATATTTAAGATTTTATTTATATTATTTTTTTCAGTTTATTTTTCTGCTTCAAATTGGTTTACTAACCAATAAAGTATCGTTCCATTGCAAAACTTTCCGTAATAGTAGGTTGAACTAGATAATTAAGACGCAAACGTAATTACACCAATTTACATGTATTGTGTTGACATTTGTTCATTATTTAAATTAATCCATTTCCTTAATAACTGAACTAAATTTTATACGTAAACATCTATACAATACATTAGTAACTAACTTAATCATCATGTATTCACTAGCAAACAATTTAAACACACTTCTAATAGTAGGAAAATATCTAGGAATTTTACCCATGTACAATCCATCAACATGTAGCTTTATTAACAATCGTAAACATATAACAATCAGAACTTTAATTGCATTAACATTAAGCTTCAATGAAATATGTTTCAATTATGCACAAATTAATTCAACATACAAGCATATTGCAGTTTTAGTACTACATATATTGAATTTAAGTATGAATTTGATATATCTTACCGGATGGAAGTGTTTACAATTGCAAAAACTATTTGATGATTTTAATAAATTTGATCGGTATCTGTTATTGTTAAATAAACCTATTCCGGATACTAACAATTCTACAAGTATTAAATTTATCAAAAATTTTTGTAATAATGGTTTTTGTATTTATTGGTGAATTTATAAATTGGTTTGAATTAAATCCGATTTGGCCGACAATGATTAGATTTATATTTTTTTTAAACTTATTTTTTATTTTTTGTATGATTTATAATATATTGAAAGCAATACAGTTTAGGTATCTTTTGTTAAATGATTGTATTTTACAGTGCAATATTGATGATGATAATATAGTCAATATTTTGATTAAAGCATTTTATGTTATTTGTGATTTAAATGACGATTTTATGTCAACATTTGGATTACATATTTTGTTGTTTTTGATGTCTGGATGTACCGACTTATTACAATTATTATCGGAGTTTTTAGATGATGGTTTTAAAGTTCTGTTTACTACGATGTTATGGGTGCTATATTCAGTTGTAAGTATTTTTATTAATTTAATATAAAAAAAATTATATTAAAATTTTACTATTCTAAGGGCCGTAATATCCAGCTCCTAATAAAGTACCTAATAAACTATTAGCTGAATAACCTAACTTTTTTCAAATTTTAATTTGATTTATTTTTGTTACATCATTGAGCGGCTAATAAATTGTATGCTAAATGTTTTTATTTGTTATAAATGTATATGTTCAGCATATATTTAAATGGCTGTTCATAAGTTTTAATAAAATAAATAAAATTAAAAGTTAGGTTATTCAGCTAATAGTTTATTAGGTGTTTTATTAGGAGTTGGATATTACAGGCCTAAATAGTATATATTATATTTTCAGCCAAATTCAAAAGAAATATTAACAAAAAATTATTGAAATGTTGAAGAAAATATATTTTTGATGCAAAAAAATTTAAACTTAATACAAGTTCCAATCTTTTTGTTTATAACTGTTTATTATTTAGTAATGAGTTTTCAAATTTGTTAATGTTTGTGAGTGGTTTTAATTTTAGTTGGATTTGAGGGTAGTTGAAGGAACTGTTTTCTTAAATGCACCAGAAGTTGTATGGTGCAGCAGCAGTGTGACAAGTGTGCAGGTTTATATTTGTAGATTGTATTTGGACAAAGTTCCAATTCTAAATATTTGTCCAAACATGTAAAGTTTTATTACAAATGCGCGTACTTGTTGCTTTAAGTTGTCTTTTGATTGATTGATTAACCTTGTCTAAAAAGTTAGTTAAAAATTAACTAAATTTACTGTATGATCTGACAATTTACCTACATACATATATAGTCACGTCATTCTTACGGTTTTTTTGTCTTTACACATTTTTTTTTGCTTTGGCAAATACTTCTGGTCCTGCATGCTCTTTTATTCTTACTACTTTTATTTTTTTTTTTAACGCATTGATCTACAATATTTAACCAACTTTTACGTTCTTTCTTTGCATTTAATCTAAATTTATTTACAATATATTATTTGTTATTATATTCATAATATTTCATATAATTTTATTATTTATTTATTAATGTATTATTTACAACATGTATGAATGTCTTTACACATTTTTTTTTGCTTTGGCAAATACTTCTGGTCCTGCATGCTCTTTTATTCTTACTACTTTTATTTTTTTTTTTAACGCATTGATCTACAATATTTAACCAACTTTTACGTTCTTTCTTTGCATTTAATCTAAATTTATTTACAATATATTATTTGTTATTATATTCATAATATTTCATATAATTTTATTATTTATTTATTAATGTATTATTTACAACATGTATGAATGCGGGAGAAACAAAAATTTAATTTATTTATAAATCAATCAAAATTTTTTATTATATTATATAAATACTTGAAAATGTTATTAAAAAATAACGAAACATGTTGTAAATAATACATTAATAAATAAATAATAAAATTATATGAAATATTATGAATATAATAACAAATATAAATGAATTTCATAGAATTAATAAAAAAAGCATTGAATATACAATATATTAGTTTTGTTATTCTATAATTATTTTTGTTGACATGGCTAAACTAACGTAGAATACTACGTTTGTACTAGTCTATTGGTGTTCAAACCACATTTGTTCATTACCCACTTATTTCTCTGTTCATATAAGTTTTTTTAATACACTTTTTAAGTGCTTCATTTCAACCTCATTTATTTTATTTCTATGTTTCTTTTGACATAGCCATGCTTTAGAACTATGTAGCAGAGTTGGTCTTAACACACTTTTATAAACTGCCATATTTGCTTTCTAGGATAATACTTCAATTTTTTGCAATCATACACTTACTTCCGACTACTTTTTGCGACATATCATAGTTTAATCGTTTCTAAATGTATGTAAAAGGAGTACACTCGACTTGCAGCAAAGACTCGGTGCAACGCTTGTCCGAAATGCTGCTGTGGCGTATCTGATGCCTTTGTTGTAGACTGCGCCTAGGGCTTTTAACCGGGATTTTCTGGCGGATAAGTATACCGCGCAGCCGTAGTCAACCCTGAACAAAACTAGGGCCTTATACAGCCGCAACAATACTTCTTTACGTGCTCTTTAGTTGATGTTGGCCAAGCACTTGATCACATTCAAGGTTTTTGTGTACTTTGTAACCAATTCATTTGTGTGTCAAAAAAAAAGGTTTTGTCAAACACAAGCCTTAAGAAACGGACTGTTTTGACGCACGTGATTCTAGAACTCCGCATGTGGTATCCGCCCTTACTTTAAATGTGCAATTGCGCATAAAAGTTTCAAGAAAAAACGACACACGGTTTCTGAATTTTTATGCGTGCAGCTTTTGCAAAATTTCATATTGCCAAGTCATGTCATACGCCTTTTCGAGGTCTTGCTAAGAAGGCGTCTTGGCTGAAATTCTCTAAATAGACTAGATAATCAACTGTACTGTGGTTTCTTCTAAAATCCGCCAAGTATGTTGCTAAAAAATTGCGACTTTTCAGCATCTATACCAGACGGTTGTTGATCTTTTTTCACAAATCTTATTTAAAGAGCAGGTATGTGAAATTATTCTTTAGCTGTTAACGTTGTTTAGATCTTTGCCCAACTTTAGCAACTGCAAGATAATAACATTCCGGGTAGATGCCGCTTTCCCATATCAGGTTGTAGATTTTCAGCAACCGCTCTGTCATGCAAGAGGGAAATTGCTGGATAACCCACGTTGTCTGGTACTGGTGCCAAGCAGGTACCTATACCGTTAAATGCCGTTTCCAACTTTTTTGAGAAAAAGGTGGAGTTGTAAGACAAAGAACCCGGGAAAGAAAAATTTAGCTGAATTTCTAATTGTTTTTTTTTGACGAAGGAATTTTTTATTGTAATTTTGAAAGCTACTAGCAAACGAAAATTAAGTTTCCAATGCGTCTGAAATTTTGGCTGATTTGTTGACTTTGCGTCCGTCGACGAATAGGATTTTTTCCACAATTTGCCGACCAAAATGGTCGTCGTGATTGTCGACACGTAGCTTTCCTATGAATGTTGTTAGATTTCAAGAAATTTGAGGGGTATAAGGGTATAAGTAAAAAAAAACGTAAAAGAACAAGAATTTTTTTTTGCAAAAGATGTATGTGGAGTGACGGTGGTTGGAAATATAAAAAAAGATGTGTGGTGAAGCAAACAGGTAAAACTAACAGTAAATGAAAAAAAAAAAGAATATAAAAAGTGGATTGCAGAGAAAATAAGGTAGAAAATGTAGGTTACATGTTGACTGAATGCAAAGAAAGTAGTAAACTAAAGTAAAGAACAACAAAAGAATTAGAAAAAAATACAAAATGATTAAAAAATATTTTTATGATTAGACAAAAAGAGCAAAAAAATGGGTACAAGAAAAAAATTGTGGCCATCTGAATGATCATAGAAAAATAAATTGAATAAGAACAGTTTAGAGAGCGCTGAATAGAATATTTTGAACAATTGTATGAAGACAATGTGAATCTTACTGTAGACAAAAGAGAGACTGGGAAAGTGGTCTAAGACAAAGTAATAAAAACTATAAAATTATTAAAACATGTAAAACCACGGGTGTAGATAGATTAACGGGTAAAATGTTGAAATAAAAATTGTGTTTTAGAAAATATACAGCGGCAGTATGAAGACATTAACGGTGTATGGTTGGATAATGTAAATGTAAGAATGCGGTTGTATGCCTGCTAATTGATTATTTAGAGTTTGGCGACTTTACATCCATTCGTCTTTTATCTTTGCTGCTACATTAGCTTTAGTTGTCTACTTCCGACTACTTTTTTTGTTTCTTCTATATTAAGAATATTATTGGCAAGCTTGCTAAATTTACCCTAAAACTTGTTCTGTTTTTAAAGAGATTTGATGTTTATTTAGCAAATTTTTAGTTTATTGTTGCTATATGCCAAACAGGTTTGGCATACAGGTTTTACGAGTGGTTGGCGCATGATATCATTTTTTTTTAAGACTTAAGTCTACTACTATTTGGCTAATAAATTTTTTTTAATTTTTTTCAAATTTTTTGATGACCATCATTTGGGAGGGTGGGCGGGTCACAGTTAAAAAAGCTATTCGCTCACAATTTAAACGTACTGGCTACACACCCTTCTAAATGTTAGTCATCAAAAGATTTATTATTTATTCTATATCTTATGTGTTGGCAATTATTGTTGCAAGAAAATTACTGACAAAGTATTTAACAATAAATCCTGTGATGGCTAACTCTATGATGGCATCACGGTTGATAGAATTTTTTAAACACAACAAATTATTTTCCAAAACGCAACATGGTTTCATGAGTGGTAAAGGTATCAAAACTGCAATATATGAATATTTAGAGCCGATTTTTGCAACACTAGATGATGGAAAGATAGCATGCGGTGTATTTCTGGATTTATCCAGAGCATTTGATACTATTGATTACGACATCCTACTGATAAAGCTAGAACGTTACGGCATTTGTGGAGTTGCCAATAAATGGATAAGTTCATATCTAAAGTCAAGAACACAATCAGTGGAAAATTAGAAATAATATTAACGGTGAAGATATAGTATCAAATGCTCTGGATATAGACATGGGTGTACCACAAGGCAGTATTTTAGGGCCACTTTTGTTTAATATATTCATAAATGATATAAATAGTAACATCTCAGATGGATGCCAAATAATAAGCTATGCAGACGATACCAGCTTAGTATTAATGGGTAGTACATTTATCGATACAATCACAATTGGAAATCAAATTTTAAAAGATTTAAAAAGTTGGTTTTATAAAAATAATTTACTACTTAATGCAGATAAGACAAATTGTATTTTATTTAAAGTAAATCAAAGCATGGAAACACCATGTACAATTACGTTAAATAATAAAAAATACAATTTTACTCAATCCGTGAAATTTCTTGGAGTCATTCTTGATGATAATTTAAATTACAAAAAACACATTGAAACTTTATCAGTTAGGCTAAGTAGAGTATGCTATGGTCTAAGAGTGCTCTCTAGTCATACCAATAGTAATATAAATCGAATTTTTTATTATGCAAATTTTTATACACACTTAAAATATGGTATAATATTTTGGGGCAATAGTGTGAATGTTGATACAGTCTTTTTGATTTAAAAACGGGCAATTCGAATTATGAATCGAATAAAATATAGTGATAGTTGCAGAGGGCTTTTTAGACAAGATAATATCCTTACGTGTACTGGAATATACATCTATGAAAGTGTAAAATTTATATGGATTCACAAACATCTTTTTAACCATAATATACTTCATAGTATGCATAATACTAGACACGGCAAGACATATATATACCTATCTCATAGATTAAACTTTTTTGAAAAAGGGCCTCACTATTCCTGCCTAAAAATTTATAATCATTTGCCAAAATCTATAAAAGAATCTAAAACATTACAAAAATTAAAACAGTCACTAAAGGAATTGTTAATTCAGTTAGAACCATACAACATGCAAGAATTTTTTTCAGGTGTTTGTTAAATTTAAATATATGTATTAGTATATGTATTATTATTTCTTTGTATCAAAGTTTATTAATTGTTTGACTTGTTTCTTTTGCTATTGTATGACATTTTTGTTTTATTGCACTGTACATTGTAATAATATATTGAAATAAATTTTTAAAAATAATAAAATAAAATAAAAATATGATGGGTGTTGGTCATTAAAAGATTCATTGCCTCTCCTACCTTTTATTTTTTGGCAGTTATTGTATGCATGCAAAAGAGTTTCAGTTGTCACTTAGATGTCAGAGAACTATTTTATAATAAATTTCTTGTTGACTAACGCTTAGGTAGGTGAGCGGACACTTAGTTCAAATTGTTGGCGGATAGCTTTTTTTACTGTGTTTCACCCAAATCTTAAATTTACTAGAAAATAACACTTGTTAAAAAGTGACATGTTATAAATTTTGACAATTAAAAGAACATTTCATAGAGTGACAGTTAAAGAGACATCAGTCAAAAATTATATAATATGATTATAACATTGCATCATTTATTGTAAAAAGTATGAAACTTGTCGGAAGTCTCTACTACCAATCGCTTTCAAATTATGATTTTTTTTAATGCATGTCAGCAGTACGGCAGAGAGAACGTATGATTATTAGCGTTAACAAAAGTTAAGCAAGGGCCACTCCGGCCACGAGTTGGATAGGTGTTCCCAACAAAGTGATGCAAAGCGTAATGCTTTTTCCAAATAGATTCGTTACCTCATATAGGCATCTAAACATACATATTGATTTTTCTGTGGCTCGGTTTGCCCGATCTTTATCAGGTTAGCATGGTTTACTTAATCAAATGCTTTTTTAATATCAACAACGCATATAAAAATGTCTTTTGGTCGTAACATTTTTGTAAGAGCATTTGTAATGTAAATATTTGTCCTGTACTCATGCCTGCTTATGTTTGATTTGCATTTTTGGTGAATTTTATTATGGATAATTTTTAGAAATGCTTTGAGGATTTGGCTCATTATACTTATTTCTGTATAATTACTGTACTTCTTGGTATTTGTCTTCTTTAAGAGGTAGTTTTAAGCCATTCCTGTGAGATGATTTTTGGTCGTAGATCTTATTAAAAATCTTTACTAAATGATCTATAATTTTTAGAACTGGATATATATCATCAGGTCTGTTTGTATTTGAGTAGTTTAATTGTTTTTAAAGAGCGTTCAGGAAACCTAATTGTATTTGTTTTTTTTTCTTTGGCAATTTTAGCCAGGCGATATGTAGGCTTTTTGTATTTCTTCACTTTTTTTCCGGTCAAATAGGCTGAAACCTGTTAATGCTCTAAGTGTTTGCATTTATGTCGTTTTTAAGAGTTGTTTCGTTTTTGTATTCTCTGCTCTAATTTCTGTTGCATAAGACATGTTCGGTCTTACGCAGGTTTTATAGATTTGTACTTTACTTTCTGTACAAACTTCTTTACTTTATGAATTTTTATGGTACCGCTAGAGTACTGTAGATATCAACGTGAAAAGTGCAACTTTTGTTTATTCATTTTTAAGCAGGTTGTAATCTTTTACCTTGCATCCAGATGAAAACCCGCTACAGTGCAAAATAGAAAGTTTGCATTGTTTATAAGTTTTTTTTTCTGTGACAACAACCACTATTTCTACAATGTTAGTTGAGCTTATTGAGATATTTTTTTGCATTAATCGTGCATTATTCCTTATCGGAAAAAAATAGTTAATTATTTCCTCTATTGCTATCTGCATTTCTATTTGACTCTTTAGAGTAACCTTAAAGCTTTTTCTCCAGATACCATGTGTACGGTTAGCTTTTTAAATTATTTTTTACAAATGTTTTTTAACGTTCTTGTAGTTGAATTTAGAAGAGAATCTTTCTAAAAACTTGCAAAATGTCGATTTTTTTTCACTGGCGCCTACCGATTAAACTTCTTCCTGAATGATTTTTATAAATTTTGCACTATAAGTTTAATGTCAAAACTTCTTAAAATCAAATTTGCTTGTTTAGGCTAAGCGCAGAATAAACTGATTGTTTCTGTTAACGTAGCGTTTTGCGCCTGACTATTGGTTGTTTGAGAGTAAATTTGCTTTGTGCTGACAATTGAAGTGTTTCCAGGAGGATTTGAGAGGTAGGTGCGTTGAAATGGATCGTAGAAGATAAGCTTGTTTTTAACTTGATATAGTTTGGATATTTTTTATAACTAGCTGTGTAGCTGACTTTTTAGTAATTTGCACTTAAAGCTGGAAAATGCATCAAGATGCTGTGCAGCCATAGCGTTGGCAAAGGTGTGAGAAAGTATCCTGACTTGCGATTAACTTCAACGCTCACGGTTAGCTTTTCTCATGCGTTTTATAAGAGGAGCATATCCCAAAGATGATAACTCTTCTTGCGCCATCTGCTGTTATGCAGTTAGGTATGTTTTTAATAACGTATTTTAGCGTTTTTTGAAGTTAATTAATACCTGTAATAAAACTTGTTATATAGTTGATAGCAGCTCAAAAATTTGCTTGCGATGTCGGATGCATGCAGATGCCATTCTTGACACTAACAAACCGATTAATGATGATCTTTATGTTTTTGAATGTTCTTAATGGGAGGTATCAGCGCCTTCTGTAGATGCCGATTGATGTAGAAGACTTGGAAGGCCAAGGAAACTAGAGATTGTGTCAGAAGTGGACGCCTTGTCCGCATTGGCCGGCCGGAATCTATTAGTTTAATTGGTTGATGACTCAAATTGCGCTGAAGACGCTTGATTTGAAGAGCTGGCTGATAGCTTATTACAATTAGAATCTGTACAAGACTTGATCTGTTTATTTTTTTGATTTAGAGTAAGTCACTACTTTAAACCTTTCTTTGGTGAGCTGAGAATCCATGATGGCATTGACGTGGGAGGTAAAAGCCAAAGAATTTGCAAGCAGTGCAGTTTTGGTTATCTGTTTTTCAACAAAGTACATCATTTTGGCGTTGTCGCCGACGTTACTCTTACTGATTTCTTTGCAGATGTCAGTGCGGAAATTGAAAAGTGTTTTTTATAAGTCATGCTGTTTGTTCTTCCGCTTGTCAAATAAGATATCAGTTTGTTTGGCATTATTGTAAATTAAATTGGTCAAATGTTTCTTAATCTTCTAAAGCTGAACTTTATCGGTAAATGGTTTTTTTTTCTTTATTCTGTAAGAAAATTGAATTAATTATTTGATTTTTTAATTAATTAATTATTTAATAAATGTTTGGTTGTTAAACACAATCAAACTTGTGTACTGGGCTGCGGACTTGTTTTCTTTAGAGTGTGGCAGTCGATCTGTAGTCTGACTTTCTTTAATGTTGCTTCTTCATGCGTTTCTTGTGTATGCTATTCTCTTAAAATTGTTAGTTGATTTGTCAATGACATCTCCCAGTAGCTGGTTTTGTGAGGTTTTAATGGCAAAGTTAAAATACTGGCATTAGTTGTGCCTTACAATTTTTGTTTCTGTACTTCAGCATAGGAATCAAGCACCTAAATCAATTTTAGAAATAAAATTACAAAACAATTTATAAAAAAAACTAAGATTAGCTATGTAATCAATAAACTATAATTGATGTCTTTAACAAAAATATTATATTAACGTAATTACTTAAACCAATTACATTAAGTTGTATTGGCTACAAAAAAATAAAATTATTTCACAGTAACACAAATAAGCAAGCAGCACCATGTCTGTGCTAGCATACAATTTAAACATTGTCTTAAAAGTTGGAAGTTATTTGGGACTCTTACCATTTTATAATCATTCTACAAACAAATTTAATAATAATCAAATATACAATAGATTAATTGCTACGTTAACAACAACATTATCTTTAAGACATATTTATTATATATTATTTATTGAAGATTATCCATTCAATATTCAATATGCACCTGCATATTTTCAAATATTTTTACTAACGATGAATTTAGTATTTCTTTCCGGATCTAGAAACAAACAATTACAAAAATTATTTGATTATTTTAATAAATTTGATAAATATTTATTATTATTTAATCGAACAACTCAGGTCGAAAAAAAGTCGTTGAGTATTAAATTTATTATTACATTTATTACTATTTTTGGTTTTTTATCTTTTGAATATTTTAACTGGAACGAATTAGAACCAGAACCATTATATTCTTTAATTGCAAATATATTAGCATTAAACGTATTTTTTATTACTGTTATGAATTATTTAATTTTAAGAGCTATACAATCAAGATATATAATATTGAATGAATTAATTTCAAGTGATTATTTCTGGAATGATTCTAAAAATGCAAATACGGTTGTTGTTTCGTTACTTGAACTGCATAATATTTTATGTGATTTAATTGATGGATTTAATTGTGCTTATAGTGTAATCATTTTGCTGCTTATAGTGTTTACTGCTACAGAAATTATTTTTATGGTATTCGCGTTTATACACTGGGGTTTCTTTACATTGGCGTTCTGGGTTACATTTTACGGAGTGAGTATTATTATATTATATATTCTTATATTTAATGGCAAATTTAGCAAGTTAAGGACTAAAGGCGTTACCAAATTTTTTCTAAAAGTTTTAAACTTTGCCCCGTCTGTCAGTCATTCTCTTATGGTTGCAGGAAAGAATTACATCTAATGTTTCACACTTTTATAAACTACGGCCGCCTATCCAAGAGTTAGTTATGAAGGAATTAATGTCCGATTTATTTAACTTTTATATTTGTGAGGAACGCGCACAAACATTTGAGCAGAGAAAGATGTTTCTGCTGAACCACTCGCTTGCGTTTCCTGAACTAGGAGTTGCACCTGCTCACCCAGTGGCGTCACCGCAAAATTTGAGTAGGGTTCAATCGGTTTTGAAAATAAAGCGTGCACAGTTTTGGCATTAATTGCAATTTGGTCATAAAGTATTAAAATGTTTTAAAATAAATATTAATAAAATATGTTAAATTCTATTTTAAAATATTTAAAATGAAAAAATATTTGGTTTTGAAACATCAAAATGATGTAAAAAAACACCAAAGTCCGGTAAAAACTTTTGTAAAATGTAGATTTTCAAAATATTGTTTGAAATTCCATACACATAAACTCTATTATTAAAATTTAAAATAATAATAAAATAATGTCAAAAACACTCAAATTTGGCTAATAACATTAAAATACTGTTAAAAAGCAACAATTTAATTTGCACTCAAAATATTTTTTTTATACTGCTTGAGCTATTACAACTGATTCTAGCGCTAGAGTGAACAAAGAATCTGCAACAGTTACGATGTGGGCAAGATTCTTTTTTGGTTGTTTATTTTTAATAGGTATTACTGCAACGCCAGATGTAGTAAAACTATAGTAAATAGTTAGCATAGAAGACTCCTAAAAACTTTTCTGGCTCTTTCTTAGAGACTATTGTGTCAGTTTACAGTCCGCTGACAGAATTTTCACTCAGCACATATTCTCCTTCATCTATTCTTACCCACATAAATGAAGAAAAGTGGTAAAAGTAGATATTTCTTTGGCCCAAGTTGTATGACGGGCAGAACAATATGTCCGAAACAACCTACCTAGTTCTCTCATTACTCTCTCAGCGGGATTTCTTTGGGGATGCCGTACGGATGAAAAAACGGCTTTTATAGAATGGCCTTCCAAGAAATTGCGTCAACGAGGACTAGTAAATTGAGTCCCATGATCGCTTAATATACGAAAAGGAGTACCTACTGTATAAATGTAGGATTTGGCCAATCGATTGGTGGCTGCCATTGTACTGGCACGCTTAAGTGGATACAAAGCGACATGCTTGCTAAATACATTGACTAAAACAAAAATGTAGGCAACAGCGACCAAATCGTTTGGGCCATTACCAATAATAGATTCTGGCTTAGGGGAAAGTGCTATGGAAGTTTTAGAAACTTGGCAAACATTTACTATTTGTTTAATAGATTGAAACATACTTTTCCACCATAAATCCCGGCGTATAGCACAGCAAGTCTTATAGATGCCAAAGTGGCCGTAATATTTGTGATACAAACCCGTAAAATCTCCAACCCATGCCTTTAGAAAGCACAATAGCAAAGAAGTGTCATGGTCTTGTCTAAATTACAACAAGCCTTGGTCTAGCACAAATCTTTTATCCATACCTTATCCAGTTTGGTTTGGTAAGAGCTTGTAGAATTTTTTTCAACACTTCCGTAGCTGACATCCCTATCTTGCATCTAGCAATGCAAAAACATTTATTGTGGGGCGTATGTAATCGAGATAAATGTATCTGCTACAAAATTTGATTTTTCAGGCAATTTCTGAATATTGAATTCGTAGTCTTGCAGGAAAAGAACCAATAGACAATAGTCTGCAAGTGTTCAAATAAAAAAGTGCTTGATGGTCACTTAGTATAGTAAATTTCCTGCCTAACAAGTAAACACGCCAGCGGAACAAAGCCGAGACTACCGCCAGAAGTTCCTTTTCGGGAGTGGAGTTCCGAGTTTTTCGATCTAATAGCAATCGACTAAATTACGCTACAACTTGTTGCTTTCTTGTATCGGATTCCGTTACCGAATTCAAACGCCAAGCATCCAAACAAACCCTAACTGAACCATCCCTTTTGACGGTAGTCATTAGTGGACTGCAATAAAGAGTTTCACACCGCTTGACTACACCCCAGGCTTCCAAGCGAGCTATTTCCGCCAATACGGCGTCGCGGTGGGCAAGTGGTATCGGGAATTGCCAAACACTAAACAGTGTTTTATCTGTAAGTTTTATCTGATGATATTAACTTTTAGTAAGTCCGGGGCGATTCGAAAACACTGCTGAATGTTGTTTTAGATGTTGTTTTAGAAGCTGGTAAAATGATTCTTTCTCAAACTCGTTTAATGGTAAAGATTAAGCAATTGAACTTAAGCTAAGTTTCTTATCTACGTGAAAAACCGGGATTGGCGGTTGGCTACAATTTATGGTACACAACTTTAATGCTGTAGATAAAACAGGCGGTTTAGATTTGTGCACAGGTTGTATAAGTGGAACTTTGATAACTTGGTTGCTTGTATTAAAACTAACTAAGCGTTTTCTACAGTCAATAAGCGCATTAAAGTGTGTCAAAAAATCTTCTCCAATAATCACGGGATATGTCAAATTTGGTACGACCATATACTCAAATTTAATAGGAAATGTATTTAGAGAAAGCGTCAACAGTACTTGATGTAAAATTTTTTGAGTTCCTTAAATGTCCCCACTACGCAAACTCCTTGCACAATAAACGTCGGTAGTTTTGGATGTACAACTGATATTTGTTTATAAACTTCATAAGACAAGCAGCTAATTTGACTTCCGGTATTAATCAATGACGGAAATTGTAACGGCCCTATTTGAATAACGATTACTGGTGGATAAGAAGAAGAAGTATTGTGCACAAAGTCACAATCTTCTTGAAGTAATTGATCCCGATAGTTTAGGTTGTGATATGTGTCGGTCCTGACAGTAGCGCCAACTTTTGGATCTATAAGGTGGACGTCAGAAAGTTTTCCGAAGCCGTAGTTTCTTCTACACTATCAGAAAGTTCTAGCTCAAGTTGAGCAATTGGTTTTAATTCTTGGGATTGATAAACCCAGTTTTGTTTAAATTGATTAGGCGGAAAATTATTGTATGGTGCGCGAGGACTAGGTGCATATTGAGCACGAGGATTGGCATTTTGCCCCCTTGCTTTCTTTTGCGTTTCCATAAAATCATATGTCCGCAGTTTTGCTATTGCATTAGATACACTTGTAGCATTTACTAGATTAGCACTAATATTTTCCGAAAAATGGCATGCTATAATTTGGATTAAGTGAGCATCTTCATATGGTAGTACTAGATGCTGAGCCTCTCCTATTAGTTTAAAAAAATATGTTGCATAATCACCATTAGAAGGATGATATAACCCGTTTTCAAGCAAACTTTGCGTTTTGTGTTGTTTTGCTCGACTCTAAAATTGTTCTAAAAACCTTGATTTAAATTCTTTAAAGTCGCCACACGTCGGAACAATTGCATAAAACCACGTTTTAGCTTTGCCCGAAAACAAATTGTCACCCCATAACACGATTTGGTTAAATTCCAGATTGTACGTTTTCCATAAACTTTCTAACTTTTGAATAAACAAAGTGGGAGCCATATCTTTCCCATTATAAGTTGTTAATGTATATACATATGGTGTGTTATCAATAATTGGCGATGAATTTGGTACATGCACATTTCTTGTATAATTACATGTATTTACTGATGGATTTGTGGCATTTGGCCAAGAATACATTGGATTATAGTTATTATAGGGGTTATTTTGTCTATACATTAGATTAGAATGTCTAACTGGTTTGTTATAATTAACATTATGTTGCTGAATAGGTCTATACATTACATTAGATTGTTTAAATGGTTGGTTATGATTAACATTAGGTTGATAAGTAGGCTGTTTATGCATTACATTAGGTTGCATAAACGGTTGATTATGATTACCATATAAGTTAGAGTTAAGTAAGTTTAAATATGAATTAGTTTGAGAACATTCCTCTTTATGTAGAGAACCCGCTGGTTGCTGACTTGTTGCTGTGCTATAACTGCTTGTTATAGGTCTATCTAGATTATATCGATACTGTGGGGGTTGTGCTAACCGTCCACGTGGCAACTGATTTGACAGATCCCTACTATTTATTACAAGAGGCAAAGAATTATAATTATTTCTGTTACTACTAACTGTTACATTATTTGTAGTAATAGGTAATGCAAAATCATTATCAAGAATGTCATTAACATGTGAACTAGATAGTCCCAGTCTGTCCATAGTTTTATTAAGTTCATTATACTCTTTACTTCAGTGTATTTAATATTAAATCCATAAACAGAGCTTTCTAATGGTTGTGCATTATTATTTAAAGAATTATTTAATTCAATTAATGGGGGGTTGAATGTGACAGCGTGGTTACACAAGATTTTCACTTACTGCTTGATAGTCGTGTACCTGTGCTGTGGAATTTGTTCCCTCAATAATTTCCTTGTTAAAGGATTGCTGCTCCGGTTGATTGTTGGTAGGCAGCATGTCCCTGTTTTTTTCCACTCGGCTTCGCAATTGATAAAGCGGATGGGCTGGTGGAGTTCTTTGCATCCTTTTGTTTTAATTATCGGAAAAAAACTGCGATGCAATAATGTAAATATAAAAAAAACCTGCTCCTAATTAGGCTCCAGATGTTGCAAAATGCAAGGGTTGTGGGTGGAATTCTTAAATGATTTTTCACACGTGGTTGCTTCTTTTGATTAAATATGTTTTATTCCATAATAATCTACAATACTACAATTAAATTATAGACATTCAATTACTAAATACACTATATAAAAATAAATAGATCGTTGAATAAACCAGTTAAGAAAGCCGGGGAATTAATTTGCAGCGGTGTACAATATGGTTGAGACGTTCACGGTAAAAGAGCAGGTCGCGGTCGTACCTTAGCCATAGCGGCGCAGAATCCGCGAAGCGGTACGGCAGCCGCCGAATGCCGTGACACGCGGCAAGCACGCGTCCGAGGCGAGTATATTAGTGCCGAGGACCAACGATGTCTCGGTACACGTTTACCGGTAAATAATTTGCTACAACTGATTTTCTAATGCGAGTTGTTTATTATTTGCGGACGATATAAGAATCTTTATAAAAATTCAGTCTTTGAATGATGCTGTACTACTTAATAAAATTGTACAGATTTTTTCTAGTTGGTGTAAGGCTAATAACTTACTACTTAATTTAAATATGTGCAATGTGATGACATTTTCTAGACGTCAGTCTACGGCGATGTATGGTTTTTCTCTCATAAATGTAATGGTGTTAAGAGTTAACACTATTTGTGATTTAGGCATTACGTTTGATTCAAACCTTTCATTTACACTACATATCAATACAGTTGTGGCTAAAGCTTATTAACTTTTAGGATTTGTCAAGCGTAACTCTAAGGAGTTTTGTGACCATTGTACTTTAATTATCTTTTACAACGCTCTAGTACGCCCTTATCTCAAGCATTGTTCAAATGTGTGTCTTCATACACCGCCGTAAGTAAAAGAAAAATTGAACAGATTAAAAAAAAAATGTTTGTTTTTTGGTGTATAAATGCAACATTGCAGGCAGCTACACAGAACTGCTTTCTTCATTTAAAACCAGTTTTGAAAAAAGACGATTTAATTTTGACGTGACACTATTTTTTAAAGTGCTTTTGAAACTGTCCTGACTTGCTCAGCTCTATAGGTATTCATGTCGAAGCTCAAGTTTTATGCAATGACTATATATTTCATATACCGTTCAAACGCACTGATTATGCGGTGCACTCTGCGTTTACACGTATTTTGCGGTTATGCCAACGTATTTAAAGTGGATTTTTTTAAGATTCTTTTATATTTATAAATACGTGACCTTTTTTATATTTTCTAACTATTTAAGTTTTATTCTTATTTTTAATATTATTTGTTTTATGTTTAATTTATGTTTTTTAAATTGTAAATATATATCTATTTTGTAATGGCTTCCGTTTACTAGTAAATAAATAAATAAAAATATCAAAAATTACTTGAAATTTACGTGTAAATTATGATTTTTATCAAAAGTGTAGTAGATTAGCAAATCTTAAAAGTTATTAGAAAATAACACCTGTTAAACAGTGACGTCACTAAAAGTGACATGTTATAAATTTTGACAATCAATGGAACATTTCAGAGAGTGTTGTCAAAGTGACACCAGTCAAAAATTATATAAAATGATAATAACATTGCATCATTTATTGTAAAGAGTATGAATCTTGTCGGAAGTCTCTACTACCAACCGCTTTCAAATTATGATTTTTTTTTAAATGCATGTTAGCAGTACGGCAGAGAGAACGTATGATTATTAGCGTTAACAAAAGTTAAGCAACGGCCACTCCAGCCACGAGTTGGATGGATGCTCCCAACAAAGTGATGCAAAGCGTAATGCTTTTTCCAAATAAATCCGTTACTTCATATTGGCATCCAAACATATATATTGTCTTCTTTGTGGCTCGGTTTTCCAAATTTTTATCAGTTTAGCATGGTTCACTTAATCCAATGCTTTTTTAATATCGACATTGCTTATAATAATGTCTTTTGGTCGTAACATTTCTGTAAGAGCATTTGTAATGTGAATACTTGTCTTGTACTCATGCCTGCTCATGTTTGATTTGCATTTTTGGTGGATTTTATTATAGATAATTTTTAGAAATGCTTTGAGGATTTGGCTCATTATACTTATTTCTGTATAATTACTGTACTTCTTGGTATTTGTCTTCTTAAGGAAGTAGTTTTAAGCCATTTCTGTGAGATGATTTTTGGTCGTAGATCTTATTAAAAATCTTTACTAAATAGTCTATAATTTTTAGAACAGGATATATATCATCAGGTCTGTTTGTATTTGAGTAGTTTAATTGCTTTTGAAGAGCGTCCAGGAGGACTATTTGTATTTGTTTTTTTTTTCTTTGGCAATTTTAGCCAGGCGATATGTAGGCATTTTGTATTTCTTCACTTCTTATCCGGTCAAATAAACTGAAACCTGTTAATGTTCTAAGTGTTTGCATTTTTGTCGTTTTTAAGAGTTGTTTCGTTTTGTATTCTCTGCTCTAATTTCTGTTGCATAAGACATGATCGGTCTTACGCAGGTTTTATAGATTTGTACTATACTTTCCGTACAAACTTCTTTACTTTATGAATTTTTATGGTACCGCTAGAGCACTTTAGATATCACTCTGAAAAGTGCCACTTTTGTTTATTTATTTTTAAACAAGTTGTAATCTTTTACCTTGCATCCAGATGAAAACCCGCTACAGTGCAAAATAGAAAGTTTGCATTGTTTATTTTTTTTCTGTGACAACTACCACTATTGAAACAATGTTAGTTGAGATTATTGAGGTGTTTTTTGATTTAAGCGTGCATTATTCCTCATTGGAAAAAAATTGTCAATTATTTCCTCTATTGTTATCTGCATTTCTATTTGACTCTTTAGAGTAACCTTAAAGCTTTTTCTCCAGATACCATGTGTACCATGTGTTATCTTCTTAAATTATTTTTTACGAATGATTTTTACCGTTCTTGTAGTTGAAATTGGAAAAAAGTCTTTGACTTTTCTGCCTTAGAAAATTTTGGAATGATAAAAATTTAAGAATTCACATTTGTGCCTATCATATAGGCGTTACATAGTGTTTGCAAGGAATTTGTTCCCCAATTATGTTCAAAAACAAGACCAACGAGCAAATAGTTTGTTTCTAAAATTAATCTAAGAGATGTGCTAAAACTAATCAAAACTTCTTAAAATCAACTTTGCTTGTTTAAGCTAATCGCAGAAAAAACTGATTATTTCTGTTAACGTAGCGTTTTGCGTATGACTACTGGTTGTTTAAGAGTAAAATTGCTTTATGCTGACAATTGGAGTGTTTCCACGAGGATTTGAGAGGTAGGTGCGTTGGAATGGAACGTAGAAAATACGCTTGTTTTTAACTTGATATAGTTTGGATATTCTTTATAACTAGCTGTGTGCGGCCCCTTGCACAAAACGTATTTTCTACACGCCTTGACTTTTTAGTAATTTGCACTTGAAGCTGGGAATTGCATCAAGATGCTGTGTAGCCATAACGTTGGCAAAGGTGTGAGAAAGTATCCTGACTTGCGCTTAACTTCAACGCTCACGGTTAGCTTTTCTCATGCGTTTTATAGGAAGAGGAGCATACCCCAGAGATGATAACTCTACTAGCGCCATCAGCCTTGATGCAGTTAGGTATGTTTTTAATAACGTATTTTAGCGTCTTTTGACGTTAATTAATACCTGTAATAAAACTTGTCATATAGTTAATAGCAGCTCAAAAATTTAAAAGCGATGTCGGATTCATGGAGATGCCATTTTTGACACTAACAGACCGATCGATGAAAATCTTTATGTTTTTGAATGTTGTTAATGGGAGGTATCAGCGCCTTTTGTAGATGCCGACTGAAGTAGAGGATTTGTAGGAAGGCCAATGAAACTAGAGGTTGTGACAGAAGTGAACGCCTTGTCCGTATTAACCGGCCCAAATCCTTTGGCTTAATTGGATGATGATTCAGATGGCGCTAAAGACGCTTGACTTGAAGAGCTGTCTGATAGCTTATTACAAATAGAATCCGTACAAAACTTATTCTGTTTATTTTTTTGCTTTAGAGTAAGTCACTACTTTAAATCTCTCCTTGGTGAGCGGAGAATCCATGATGGCATCGACGTGGGAGGTAAAAGCCAAAGGATTTGCAAGCAGTGCAGTTTTGGTTATCTGTTTTTCAACAAAGTACATCATTTTGGGCGTTGTCGCCGACGTTACTCTTACTGATTGCTTTGCAGATGTCAGTGCGGAAATTGAAAAGTGTTTTTTATAAGTCATGCTGTTTGTTCCTCCGCTTGTCAAATAAGATATCACTTTGGTTTGGCATTCTTGTCGATTAAATTGGTAAAATGTTTCTTAGAAGGGTTCAACTTTTTGTTTTGTCCGCTAAGCATATTCTTGATCTTCTGAAGCTGAATGGTTTTTTTCTTTATTTTGTAAGAAAATTAAATTAATTAATTGATTTTTTAATTAATTAAAAATTTAATGAATGTTTGGTTGTTAAACACAATCAAACATTGGTGTGACTTGTGTACTGGGCTGCGGACTTGTTTTCTTTAGAGTGTGGCAGTCGATCTGTAGTCTGACTGTCTTTAATGTTGCTTCTGCATGCGTTTCCTGTGTATGCTATTCTCTTAAAATTGTTAGTTGATTTGTCAATGACATCTCCCAGTAGCGGGTTTTGTGAGGTTTTAATAGCAGAATTAAAATAATGGCATTAGTTGTGCTTTACTTTTTTTTTGTAGTTCAGCATTGGCATCTTAATTAATTTAAGAAATAAAATTACAAAACATTTTATTAAAATTTTAGGATTAGCTTTGTAATCAATTAACTATAATTGATGTATTTAACAAAAATATTTTATTAACGTAATTAATTAAACCAATTACATTAAGTGGTATTGGCTACACACAAATAAAATTACTTTACAGTTACACAAATAAGCAAGCAGCAACATGTCTTTGCTAGCATACAATTTAACCATTGTTCTAAGAGTTGGAAGCTATTTGGGACTCTTACCATTTTATAATTATTCTACAAACAAATTTTATAATAATCAAACATACAATAGATTAATCGCTACATTAGCAACAACATTTTCTTTAAGACATATTTATTATATATTATTTATTGAAATTGATTCACTCAATATCAAATATGTACCTGCATTTTTTCAAATGTTTTTATTAACGATGAATTTAGTAATTCTTTCCGGATCTAGAAACAAACATTTACAAAAATTATTTGATTATTTTAATAAATTTGATAAATATTTATTAATATTTAACCGAACAATTCAGGAAGAAAAAAAATCATTGAGTATTAAATTTATTATTACATTTATTACTATTTTTGGTTTATTATCTTTTGAATATTTTAATTGGAACGAATTAAAACCAGAACCATTATATTCTTTAATTGCAAGTATATTAGCATTAAACATATTTTTTATTACTGTTATGAATTATTTAATTTTAAGAGCTATACAATTAAGATATATAGTATTAAATGAGTTAATTTCAAGTGAATATTTCTGGAATGATTCTAAAAATGCAAATACAGTTTTTGTTTTGTTACTTGAACTGCAGAATATTTTATGTGATTTAATTGAAGGATTTAATTGTGCTTATAGTGTAATCATTTTGCTGCTTATAGTGTTTACTGCTACAGAAATTATTTTTATGGTATTTGCGTCTATACACTGGGATTTTTTTGGATTAGCGTTTTGGGTTATTTTTTACGGAGTAAGTATTATATTATTTTATTGTTTTTCAGAGATGCATACATTGAGGTTATGTTGGGAAAGTAATAACATAATATACTTGTATGCTTTGATGAAGTTCTTTATTTTTGACTAGTTTTGACAAAAAAATTTTAGTCATCTTCAGGATTTTTTTAATTTTTAGTTTACAATTTTTTTGTTATAATGTAGATGTGTGGTGTTGACATCTGTCGTGTCACACCCAAAAACCGATATTTTGGTCTCATTGGTCTGGGCAAAAAGGAGCATTTTTGTATTTTTTTTTAACTGCTGTAGTTGACGTATTTTGATGTAAATTAGATATAAAATATAATTTTGTTTTGTGTATTTGAGTTTTAAGAGTCTAAAACTTAAAAAAAAACAGCAAAAAAAGCTTTTTTTAACATCAATTTTTACCAATTTTTCGTTTAGCAGCGCTCAGAGGTGCAATACACCAAATATTATCAAAAAATTTGAGTTCTGCAGACAATTTTACATAGAAAATAGTTAGTGTTGTGCTCATCGGCCGTAGAAAAGTTCATCTAGAAAGAAATTTTTAGGCAAAAAATATAATAAATTTTATATTCACAAAAAATATTATAAACACACTAGGTGTGGGGTCTTATTTTTTTTTAAATTTTGATGGGCGCTGGAGAAATTTATATTTGAATGCCAAAAATAATAAAGTTTTCAATTTTTGGCCCTGATAGATTGAGTCTAAATTTGTGCCACAAGCTCAAAAGCTATCGAACAAAGAGTAAAATTGCCTTGCCATTTTTTAAATTTTGAAACGAGTTTAAAAATATATAAGGGTAATTCCTTTACTTTTTGACTAATTTAAAAAAGTCGACTTCTTTGATTTTACTCAAATTTTTAATCAAATTATAGTTGAAAAAAATAAAATTTCCAAAATTTTGAAAAATAGAATAATGCCTGTTCAAAATGACACACAATTGAAAGTCAGAAATTTCACAATAAAACGTCTTTTTTAGCTTATTTTGTATCTCAATTTTTGGGCTTCTGGAAAAAGCTAAAAATCTTAAATTATTCCTTATTACATGTACTTTAAAACCCATATTTTTATGTTTAAGCTTTATATATTAAGCTTTAAACATTATTAAAAAACATAAATTTAGCAAAACCGCAAAATTTTGCTATTTTTAAACCGTTCTAACTTTGTCAAATCTTAACAAACATTGATCTGCAAGGTCTAGATTTCTTTGTGTTTAATCTCTTCTTAAATTGATTACACAAGACTTATAGAAACATTACGTATACACCACTATTTTGAAATTGCACATGTTTTCGCAATTTTCAAAACTTGTATTTTTTAGGCCCCGAAAAGGCGCTGTCATCTTATGTCATTTTTAGTCAAAATTTTAGTAAATACTCTTCAGAACACAAGAAAAAAGGTGATCTATGTGAGAAATAGTATATCGAGCATTATCAAGAATTTTTTAATATTCAAAAATTGTCAAAATCGGCGAACTGCACATATTTGTATGTCAATTTTTGGGTCTCTGGAAAAGATAGGAAGGTTTACGACGATTCAAAATATTTCTTAATACATGTACTTTAAAACCCTTATTTGTATATTTAATGTTGGGGCAGTCATTTTGATATATTAAGCTTTAAAAAAAAAACCGTTAAATTTGCAAATTTGCTATATTAAGCTTTGTTTAAACCATTTAAACTTTGTTGAATCTTTATGAAATTTTATTCACAAGCTCTTGATTTTTTTGTGTTTAATCTTTTTTTAAAGAAAACACACAAGACTTATAGAATCAATTTATATTCACCACTATTTTAATGCAGGAAGTTGCACGTGTTTTCGCTACATTCAAAACTTGTAATTTTCTGGTCCCAAAAAAACGCTGTCGTTCTATGTCGATTTAAGTCAAAATTTCAGTATATACTCTTTTGACTACAAAAAAAAAAGGTTGGAGTTTTAGACTTCAAAAACCTAAATACACAAAACAAATTTATATTTTTTAACTATTTTACATAAAAAAACGTTAATTTTGAAACCTAAAAATTTTTTATTGATGATTTTGTCATAGCGTAAACAAAACTTAATGATGAACTACAAAGACTAGTTATTAGTATTAACTAGCATTTTTGTATTTTACGAGTTTTCATACGCCTTTTATGTTGTTGTATTGTTTAGACTTAATTTTTCCAAGTCAAGAAAAAGATGTAAAGAGTTCAATAAACTATGTCATCAATTCTTTTTTTTTTGTTGACATTATAAAACACTGTAAACACGTGCCACGCGCATGTTAGTTACTCTTTACTATAGCGCTTGCATTAAGTTGGATTGTTGTTTACACGTTTATGCATTTGCATCAACTTGATGCAAAGTATCAAATCAGCTAGATTTTACTTAAGCCAAATTTTTTTTTTGTGCAAGTAAACCATTTTTGTCATTCAACAATTTAATTACCATGCAAACGCAATAAACTAAACTTTGCTTGCCTACCCAATTGCGTAAATTGGATTTTTGGGCAACACTGCAAAATAATTAGAAGGGTTTCATAAGACGGTTTTAGAAAAAAACGTACATAATTTTGTATTTTTTTATACTGTTATTAACTGCAAAATAATATTCATAAAAAGTTTAAAAATAACAAAATCCGTTTATAAAATGTTATCATATTTTTGGAAAGAACTAAAATTTGGCTAAAGATCTCCGTTTTTTTTTTTCCAAAAAGTGTAAAATTTTATTTATAAAATTTTAAAAATAGTTTTCTAACATTATCAAATTATTGCCAGGAAACACTAAAGTTTGGTCATTAAATGTTGCAAAATGTGATTTTATTTTTAAATTACTTGCTTTTGTTTTATGAACTAGTGCCTTGCTGGTTATTAAAAATGTGGTCTATATGTTTTGATTTATAATTTAATTAGAGTTGTCAGTAATTTGCTTATGTTTGTAAACTGCTGGAAATAATAACATCTAATTTTCTTGCATTTTATAAACTAATGCTCCGTTCGCTTCTTCTTTATTGGGCGTTTTACAGCTATTTTACATTGCTTTAGAAGTCTTACAACTTGTTTGAAGGGGGTTGATGAGACCAACGGTTTATTAGGTGACTTCCGACTCACCCAGGTGGATAAAGAGCAAGTTATTATTTTAGTAATATTTGAAGATCAAACCCCGGACGGTTAACGTGCTACGCTAATCTCATTGTTACTAGCTTACTTAAGAATAATAATAATTTATTGACGGTATAATCTTACCATTTACATCTACATCAAATATACATAAACAATGATGTTTTACAATACAAAAATAAAGAATACAAATATATCATTCATAAAAGCGCACATATTAGACATTAGTCAGCATGACTTAGCTGACTTCTGAACGTAGATTTAGAGACACAAAATACATTAATATCAGTTGGTAAATTATTTGCAAATCTACACATTCTACCGAGTGGATTGTTGAAACCATAATTAGTAGAATGAGTAGACTCGCGAAATAAAGAAGAATGTCTGCTATGTCTATTATTAGGTGCTACATGGAATGGAAGAGTACCAAGTAGCTCCGGACAATCAATCTCAGACATAATTAAATTACGCAAGAACGACAAATCAGCTCATTTGCGGCGAATCTTTAATGGCGGTAGATTGTACAATAAAGCAATGTAGCAGTAATCATAATTTACAGATAATATGCCGGATTTATAAGACAATAAACGACAAAACTTTTTTTGAATTTGTTCAATACTACGGTTATGAATCTCATAAACAGGACTCCAAACTGACGGAGCATACTCTAAATGCGAACGCACCAAAGCACAATATAAAAGTTTAAGTGTACTGGCTGATAAATTCGCGAACATTCTATATACAAATCCTAACATTTTTATGGCACGATTGCACATGATGTTTATATGTTCAACAAATGTAAGTTTATGATCAAAAATAACGCCTAAATCTTTTATTTTTGTGACTTTGTTTAACACTTTAGTGTCAATTATATAGTTAAAAGAAATTTTACTTAAAGTTCTATGGAAACTTATTGAAAAACATTTATCAGCATTAAAAAAATAATTTATTAATAAAACACCAAGTATTTATAGAATCCAAGTCCAGTTGTAAAAGATGGCAGTCATTGAGAGATGATATTCTTTTATACATTTTTAAATCATCCGCAAATAAAAGAAATGACAATGAATTGATATACTGTGGGATATCATTAATGAAAAGCAAAAATAAAATTGGTCCACAATGAGATCCTTGAAGAACACCAGATGGAACAAGAATGGGCTGTGACAAAAAGTTATTAATTTTTACACACTGCGTGCGATTTTTCAAAAAGCTGAATAACCAGGAAGTCACATCATGATAAAATCACAGAGCACTGAGCTTGGCAATCAAAATATTATGACTCACACGATCAAACGCCTTTGAAAAATCGGTGTAGATTGAGTCAACTTGTACTTTAGATTCAAATGCATTTAAAATATCATTTTCATAACAGAGTAAATAAGTAAGTGTGGAACGCCCTTTACGAAATCCATGCTGCTCTTCTATTAAGATGCTTTTGCACATCCATTGCAACTGACTAGTTACAATTTTATCGAACAATTTAGGTATAGCAGATTGAATGCAAATGCCTCTATAGTTAGTGATATTCTCTTTGGCTCCAGATTTAAACAAAGGCGTAATATAGCTTTGTTTCCATATTTGAGGAAATTTAGTTTCATTCAATGAAGCATTGAAAAGTAAGTGCAATGGCTTTGCAATAGAACAAATGCACTTTTTTACAGTAAAGAGGGAATGCCGTCGGGTCCAACGCTTAAATTACATTTAAGGTTTTCAATTCCCTTAAAAACATCACACAAACTAATAAAAAAATTTGAATGTGTTACGTTATTATTAAAATTAAACAATGGAGTTGGATGAGATTCGTTATCATAGACTGAAGAAAAAATATCACAGGTCATATCACATTTTATAGTTAACAAGTACGCAGTATGGTGTTGGCTTAAATTTAACAAAACATCTACAGCTTCTATCACAAAAATATCACGATCGTTAGTAAAGCATAAATCTAAAAACACACCCTTACTATTAATAATAGAAATGCATTGTACGCAGTTTAAGAACCCAAATGAATTAGCTACTAAATGAGCAGGGTAACTATCATTACAAATTACTCCTATACCTAAATCATCGTTATCCCAAGAGGCTGCAGGTAGATTGTAATCGCCCAATAAAACTAGTTTACTGCTTGAAACTCGTCGGCAATAGATTTGACGGAATAACAATGGTCAAGATATTTGTCACTAGTTGATTTAGGTGGTAAATATACCGCACAAATTATA
Source organism: Tachinus rufipes (assembly GCA_963932245.1). NCBI lineage: Eukaryota > Metazoa > Arthropoda > Insecta > Coleoptera > Staphylinidae > Tachinus > Tachinus rufipes. The sequence goes on from OZ010744.1 coordinate 15,170,607, forward strand.
TAAGACACAAGATTAAACTTAACAACTACTAACAAATGTTCAACACTAATAAACGTGGGGTAAAGTAATACAGATTTGAGGTGAGTTTTGATAGCAATTAAAACACCACCTCCGTTTTGTTTAGAGCTTGTAAGGGCCGAGCGATCACACCTAAATAAATGATAGCCTTTTAGATTTAATTCAGAGTCACTGATGTCTGTAGAAAGCCAGGTTTCAGTGAAAACAATCACATCGTAGTCTGATACGGCTACAGCTAGCAAGAGTTTTCTGAGTTTAGTTTTCAAACCCCCGACGTTCAGGTAGTAGATGCAGAAGAATAAGTAATTAAAGATGTGGTTTGACTTTTTTTTTTAATTTAATGACATTTTTTAATAATTTTTGTTTGGCTGTAAACTGCAAAACAGGCTAACTTTCTTAAATAATACAATTACTTTTAAAATCTAAGTGTTGGTTAAACACTTAGATCAAAACCAGAAAACAAGAAACAGATCAGAATAAAATAAACTAAAAAAAAAATTGCAAACATAAAAGAAGAAAACTTAAAACAATGATAGTTAAGCTCGTTTCACACGTAGACGGTTTCTATTTGGTTTGGTTTATTTTTGGTTGAAAACAAATAAAACTTTTTTACACATACAAGGTTTGTATCATGTTTTGTATTTTTTTTTGTACACAGGCGCAGTAGTAATCATAATGGAGAGAAGTCAAGTTGTTACCGTGCTGTTTCTTTATAGAAAAAATAAAAAAAATAACAAAAAAGGAATTTATTGAGAGCAAGCCTCTTCTCATCACTTTACAAGGAAAAAATGGTACTACATCTGTCAAAAATGTCTAAAAATGTTTATCAAAAATGTTTTGTGTTGGAAAATTACATAAACTATCATATAGTTTTTAGCAATGTGATAAGTTGACATAAATTAGTCAAATTTAAAAAACAATTTGACTTACAACAAACTTACAAAAAAGTTACTAAACATTTTAGAAAGTTACCAAATCTGTCAAAAAATTTATAACAATATAATAAAATGCGTACCATATGCCTAATATATCATATTTTATTCTGAATTATCAAAAATTTGCTACATGTGTCACACAGTAACTAAAAACTTAAAAAAAATATCTGTCAAACAATTTACAGTAAAAAATGTTAGCAGAAATATAAAAAAACCTGTTAAATAGTGTTTCGAATATCCAAAAGTATTGACAAAAATTAATCACATTTGTCAAAAAGTTACAAAATTTTTCAAAATATTACTACATCTGTCAAAAGTTACTAAAGCTGTCAAATAATTTTTAGCATTGTTATAATAATAATAAATTTATCAGATCTGACCAATAGTTTTCTAAATTGTTACTAAAACTGTAAAAACGTTACAAAAATAGTTTACAACTATATAAAATATGTTAAAATGTATTTTTAATTGTCAACAGTACTAAATCTGTCAAAATAATTATTGGAAATGTCAAAAAACACATCATTCTTAGGCATCAAATGCCAGTGAATGAATAACAATCTTTTACATGTGTGAATAACTTTAGATGGTGTTTTCCTTTTTTTAACTTTTAGAATACTATAAAGTTTCTTATATTTTCTTAGAAAAAAAATATTTTTTTTAATATTTTTTTTTTATTTTTTTCTACGTTCCTTGAAATTATCAAAAATATTTAATTTTTTTTTTATTTTAAAATTTTCTTAAAAATTCTTATTTGTTTTTAAGTTTTTTTTATAAAAATTTTTTTTTTTAATATTTTAATTTTTTTTTTTTTAATTTTCTCAATCAATTTTAAATTTTTTTAGATTTTTCAAAAATAGTCAGCAATCCTTGGTTATTTGTTATTTGTTAGTCATTACTTTTCAAATTTTGATTGGTGACTAATAAATCAGTAATTGTTCTTTACTAACTATTGACTAATAACGATAATTCATTAGTCACATCAAATACGGATAGTCGTTTATAAAAAAAAAAATCATTTATAATAATTCGTTATTTGTGTTGGTTATGATTTGTTAGTCAATATTTTTTTATTTGTTAGTCAGATTACACTTTGCCCTACTCTGCACCAAACAAATTTTATCCTCTCTATGAAGGGTGTTTTTTATTATTTTAAAGAGTTTAATCGTTTAAAAAAAATGTAACCTTAATATTTATTTTATGACTGGTATCAATATAATTCGTAAAAATACTTTATACAGGAAATTTTATCATTGCATTGTAAGGTATGCAACCTAAAACTAAAAAAAATCTCCTTCTTTCTTTTTAACAAACTAGCCTTGCAGGGTTAGGCAAAATACACTATTCATTTGAAGGGACGTTTCCTCGAGCCTTGAATGCTTTACTCTACTTTACGCAGGGACAAGCAAAAAACAATATGCATATGTGACCTAGTATTAGAAAACACTTGACAGAAAACTTCAACACTATCCCTACTATTTTTATCTATATTTAATTTCTTTACTGCTTTGTTTTTGAAGGCTATGAATAATCATATCAAGATCGTCTAACCTTTGAGACTTGCGTCGGAAATTAAAAAGTGGTCAAGAGTAAACCAAAGAGTTTGACCAAGAAAGGTCGAAAGTTTATAATAGAAAGATAGAAAAGTGTACGCGTATGGTTAGGGGATTATCTTATTCTATCTTTAAATTGTAGAGTTCAGAAAAGTCAGAAATTTTGCTCTATTGTTACATCACCTACCAACAAAAATCTTTGTCCAGCATTAACCTCAGAAAACTTTAAAGTAAAATAACTTTTTTTTTATAACATTCAAAGGGTGTAAATTGTGTAATGAGACTGGCAACGTAGCGTTGATTTGCAAATATTCCAATGCGGCACTTAAAGTGGCGACAGGTGAACATGTAATAAAGTTTTAGTTCAAGTTTAAAATTTGTTTTGTAAAAATACGCGACTTCAATTTTGAGTAACGGTGCTATCAGGTTTTGCATCAGACTTAGGTATAGTGCAACAAAAACTTTTACTAAACTTTAGTAGGCTTACGGAGACGTGTTTTTAGGAAAAAAAGTCAATTAAAGATAGCTTTTATTTTAATTAACCTTTACAAATGTTGACATAATTTGGAATAGTGTGCTTTTATTTGACGGGGTTGAGTTAAATTAGACTTACACTACTATTTACTAGATTTCGACTATTAAATTGGGGATAAGAAAATTTTACTCAAAATTGATTTCAAGAAACTTTTTGCAACAAGGAGAAAAAAGTATCTTGACTTCTTAGAATTAACTAAAAATAATTTCTTTTGGAACTTGACATTAATGATGATTAATTAACATTTATCTAAAGATTTTTTAAAATTTTTGTTTTGTGATTGTTTAAACTACAGTCGTTTGAATGTAACTGATCAGTTGAAGACTATTCTAGTAGCCGAGTTTTGAAAATTGAAAAAATCGTCTTCAGTGCTATGTTGTCTGTCAATGAAATTATTTTGAATTGTAATACAATTAAAATAAAAATTTTAGAAAATTATTCTTATTACTGAATGTACACACTGTTCTGATTGTTGGACAAAGAAAATGAATGCATATTAGAAACAATGTCTGGAAAACAAATTTACTCGCTGGTTATTTCTGCAGCAAAAGTTTAACTTTAAAGTAAAACACACTTTAGGATTTTTAATTTATTGTAGAAGGTTTCTTTACGACAATCTGATTTGCAAATAAATCATAGAGATCCACACATTAGTAGCAGCAGAAAAAAAACATTTCTTACGCAAATAACGTTACCTTACTATGTCTACACCGCCTAGGAATAAACAAAATTAGTTTTAGTTAGTTTATATTTTTGGAATATCAACTTAAAAAGACTAATAATTTAAAAATAAATAACATTTACAAAAGTGCATTGTGTGCGCACAAACTCAAACAAATTTAATCATTTCAACGTTTTGCTGCACTATTAACCTGCGGGAAACTATGGCAAACATTGACGTGTATAACTGCAGGCTACACTACCAGGCATAAGCATTGTTGCCTACGCCACGTTCACACCAACTATATCAAAATCACTTGGTAATGTTTAGAACCCGAGCCATCTACTGAACCTGGATTGAATAAAGTGGCAAAATTAGTAAGCTTAATAGAAGATACAGAAAGATAACTGATTATGAAAGAGACTTTAATGCAAGAATTGCTAAGAGGGAAGAAAACATTAAATAAAATGATCATACAAGAAACAGAAAATCAAAAAACATGACAAAACATAAAGAACGAAACTAAATAATAAAAATGATAGAAGAGAGGAGTTGAGTTATTTTAAGAAACAAGATGGCAAAGGGTGACAAACACGGTCTACCTCTGACTCCCATAATTAACAGTATTAATGAAGATAGCGAAAAATGTGCACGTTTGTGTAGTAACACAGTCGCCAGAAATGCGGTGTGTGATAGGTGTAAGAAGCCATGTCATCGAGGGTGTCTTAAGCAACATGTGTGGTCATCTAATATCAACACAAAGGTTATACACGTGCGCGACATTCCCGCTGAAATTCCAGGAAATAATGTGTCTGAAAAAAAATGTAATTCTTCTAAAGTGTTGCATCAAAACCCATCAGTTTGTGTAAAATGCGGAAACGTATTTCATACCAACTGTGCAAAATATAGAAGTTTAAAACAAATTGATGTTACAAGACTTGTGTGTTGTACAAATAATGATAACATTAAAGTTAACTATTACTTTGCTGCTAAGGAAATTATAATGCTCAAGCGCGTAGTAAATTTACTCAATATAATTGAAGATGAATTGAAAGACAAAAATTGTCTACTGAAAGAAACATGCGGTTTACTAAAACAGAAGATATCTATGATAGAAGCCGTTAGTGATAAATCAAGTACTAACAGTGAAGTGCTATCTGTAAACACTAATTTACTAGAAACTTTTTCACATTCTAAAATAAACAAAAATAAAGTAAGAACTTTATCTAGTGCAAACTGTCTGGACTTAAAAACCAAAACATTACTTAATGTAACTAGCAACAAGCATGCGGACACAACTAAGCCGCAGAGTAAATGCGCGATAGTCAGCGCAATCGCAGTCCAGCACGACAATCAGCTGACTACAAATGTAAACAAACAATCATTACCGGTGAAACAAACCTAAACTGAAGTTGTAACTCAACGGAGCGGCTCAAATGATAGCTTTAAAACTGTGACTTACAAACGCAGTGTACAGAAACATAAGAAAAACATCTTAGTTGGGATAGACGCCAGCATGACATTCAAGTTGGAAGCCAAACCTAAAAATACATGGTTGTTTATCAAACGTGTTAAAAAACATGTTACTGTGACTGACGTTCAGGAGCACATTCAGCAAATAATTGGAAACAACAATTTTTCGTGTGAGAAGCTCAACATAGCTTATCCAGCATTTAAGGTTGGTGCCGACTACAAGAATCATCAGATACTTCTGGATCCTAAAAGCTGGCCGGAAGGTATTATAGTTAAACAATATATTTTTTTAAAAACAGGCTAAAAACTGGGTAATAAATAACAATTATTTTTGTAAAAATTATAATATACAACTGCATATACTATTTTACAATATGCGCTCTTTAAGAAATAAAACTTTTTTGCATAAAAATGATTTTATCTTTGATGATATATGTTTAGGAGAACACTGGCTGAACCTATATGAAACTGAATTACTTGAAATAGAACACAACCGAGTCTTCTCATTTCTCACGTACTATTTATATTCACGGTGGTGTATTGCAGTTAAGTAAACTAAATTATTCATTTACAGCGTTAGTCAATCTTAATAACATATCTAAAAAAAAGACTGTGAAATAGCTGCAGCATATCTCCCTGCAAACAACATTTGTATAATTACAATTTTTATCGTTCACTAAAAGGAAACTTTGATAAATTCATGCTTATATTTAACGAGTTACTTGATAAAATAAATCCCAACCATGTCACTGTTATTGGTGGTGATTTTAATATTCATTTTAACCTAAATGATCGCAAATCATTTATGTTTTGTGATTTATTAAACACATATGGGCTGAGCAAAAGAGTAAGCTTTAATACTAGAAATAATAATTGTATCGACAACGTATTCACAAATATTGATTCAGATAACTTCTATACTACTTTTGTTTATTATGATTTTTGCGATCACACTGGTATTTTGGAAATGATTAAATTACCCAAGGTTTCTAACCAGCCTTTAAAACAAAAGGTAAGGCCGTAAATAGAAAATGGAAAATTCTTACTTTTTTATGCGTTAGATAATACTAACTGGAGTTTTGTTGTTGACTTTAGTTTGAATTTAGAGTATAAATTTAAGAAGTTTATTGGAATCATTGAATAGCATACACTTCAATCGTTTTTACTAAAAAATTATAATAAACATTGTCAGTCTAATTGGTTCACTAATAACTTGCGGAAAATGTGTAAAAGTAGTAAATATACAGATTTAAAATCCAATTACATAAACTACAAAAATAATTATAAGCAAACTATAATTGACGCCAGAGTTGCATACAATGCTAAGTATTTAAAAGATTCGGGCAATCAACCTAGTGTGCTTTGGTCATTAATCAAGCCACCTAAATCAAACTGTAATAACCAATGCGATATAGATGTCAATACTTTCACTTAGTACTTCAGTACTGTTGCTGAAAACATTGTTAATTCTTTACCCGCTACTAATCATAATTCAATTGATATTTTAAACTTTACATTCTTCTGGTAATTATTTCAAATTTGAAACAGTTAGCATGATAGAAGTTAGGAACGTTATTAAAAATTTGAAACCTTCTCATAGTAAAGATACATATAGCATGAGCACAAATTTGTTAAAAAATATTATTAACACCTTAAGTAATCCTTTGACTAAATTAATAAAGTACTGCATAACATCTAACTCATTCCCAGAATATTTACAAAAAGCCTGCATTATTCCAGTTTATAAAAAAGGTGATATTAACGATGTAAATAACTACCGCCCTATATCTTTTTACCTATATTTTCCAAAGTGCTGTAAAGAATTTTAATGTCTCAAATAGTTAACTACCTCGAAACAACTAACTTATTAAGTACCCAGCAGTATGGTTTCCGCAGAGGAAAGTCTACGGGTGACGCAATAACTGCTTTTTCTCAAGCGGTCTATGAAGGTTTTAAAAAAGGGGTTTTCTCTATTGCAACTTTTATGGATATAACAAATCTCTTGCGGAAACTTTACTGTTATAACTGTCATCCAACCAGTTGTCGTATGATAAATTCATATTTATCCCATAGAAAACAAAAAGTTTGTTTTAATAAAATTATAGGCATAGAAGTTCCAATCGGGGTACTTTAAGGATCAATCATAGGCCCACTTCTATTCATTTTATACATTGACGATCTTTCTAAATTCAACTGTGAAGTAAATACTTCTTTATTTGCAGACGACACAACGTTACGGAATTTTTCTAAAACTAAAACTGCAGTAATTTCTAATAACAACAGATTCATTCACAAAGCAAATACCTGGTTTACAGCAAATCAACTAACTGTAAATCAAAAAAATAACAGCAAACGTAATGTTTTCAATAAAACCTGATGCTAAATTTTTAGGCATACACTTAGATAGTAAACTTACGTGGCAAAAAAATGAAAAGATAACTTCTATCAAAGTATGCAAAAGCATAAACCTATTAAAACAACTAAAAAATCAACTTCCTAAACATGCTCTTAAAACTACTTATTTTGCTATTTGCCAATCACACCTTACTTACGGGTTATTATCTTGGGGTCATTCTAGCTAACTAAGTAGGCTTTTTGGATTGCAATGCCGTGCAATAAGAATAATTGATTCTGTTTCCTATACAGCAGATTGTCGTAACTCCTTTATCACACTGAATGTTCTCACACTTTCATGTCTGTATGCGTTGGAATGTCTTGTTTATGTACGAAAACATATTCAAAACTATACAATTCATTCTGACTACCATCAATTTAGCACCAGATCTAGTCATTTTTTGTATCCTGATTATCTACGCTTAACCAAGTTGCAAAATGGCATTAATTATTACGGGTCAAAACTTTTTAACATGCTGCCAAATCATATTAAGATACTGCCCATTAATGCATTTAAAACTACAATAAAATTATTTTTCTTAAGAAAGGGGTTTTATACTATAGAAGAATGCCTGACACATAAATTTGCAGAATAGTTTGTGTTTGTTATTTGGATTGAAATTTAATTCTAAATCATAACATAAACTTTAGTTTTATGTGTTGCATTCTTAAATTTTTAATATTTACAATAATTTTAACTTGTTTGTTTTTGTAGTTTTTAACTTTTTTGTCTTGGCAGTTTTTAACTTCAATTTTATATATACATTTTATTCTACAAATCTGTAAACTTTGATACATGTTTTATGAATTTAATATTGTTCATGATTTTAAATATTTTTGTTTGACTTATGTAAACTTTTAGTATTGCATCAATAAAGATTATTATTATTGTTATTATTATTATTATTTAAATAAAAACTTTACAGGAAATGAAAAAGGGGACCTTACTAATTACAAATATATTTGTAAAAGTGCAGTTTTTAAGATTGAAACTCATTATTATTATTAAAAATTAGCTTTTTGAATAACATATATTTTAGAAATAGTTGGGTTAATTTTGTTTTTAATTTGCTCTGTCAATACGTTAAACTTTAAGTTTGTTAATTTAGAATGAATTACCTTAAGATAGACTGAGACAACGTTCTTAATAACAAACGCTTTCTTAAAATTTTTTTGAAACCATTAGTATTTAGCTTTGTTGACAACTTTTGTCGTTTGCTGCGTGATTTGGTTTTGTATAAAGTCCACAATTAATCTACAAATCTACTTGTAAGTTTTTACAGTTAGTTTTGTTTTTACGAATGTATTGCAATTTGTCAAATTTTAATCCAAAATAATTTGGTAGTTGCTGTGGTCTGCTTAAGTGAAAAAATATAGCAATGTTTGCATCATTAAAATAAACAAGTTTCTAATTAGTTTTTTATTGATTTTCTGTTTTATTTGTTATCTTTGCTACAGTTTTTGCTAGAAAGGACAAGTATAGGAATTAAAATAATTAATAATGTTTGTGCCACTGAAACTATAAATACCGAGGCGGTTACACAAAGAGTTGGTTTTGATTCTTGTACCCCAATACCTAAGAGACGAATTAATGAATTAAAATAAATCTTATTTTAAAATTACATATAATATATAAAAAAAAAAGTAGTTTAGCCTTTAATTAATAAGCTACAATAATAAAAATATTGTTTTCAATAATTTTTTACTTTCGTAATTATTTAAACCAATTACATTAAGTGGTATTGACTACACAAAAATAAAATTGTTTTACGCACAAATAAGCAAGCAGCAACATGTATTCACTACCATACAATTTAAACATAGTCCTAAGAATTGGAAGTTATTTGGGACTCTTACCATTTTATAATCATTCTACAAACAAATTTTATAATAGTCAATTATACAATAGATTAATTGCTACAATAACAACAACATTATCTTTAACACACATTTATTATGAACTTTATGAAGATTTTCCATACAATTTAAATTATGTCGGTGCGTTTTTGCAAATGTGTATATTATCGATGAATTTAATATTTCTTTCCGGATCTAAAAACAAACAATTACAAGAACTTTTTGGTTATTTTAATAAATTTGACACTTCTTTATTAATATTTAACCGAACAGTTCCTGACGAAAAGAAATCATTAAGAATTAAATTTATTATTACATTTATAATAATACTTAGTTTGTTATCTGGTGAATATTGTAATTGGTTAAGTTTAGAACCAGAACCATTATATTCTTTAATTTCGAATATATTAGCTCTCAACTTATGTTTTATCAATGTTATAATATATTTTATTTTAAGAGCTATATTGTTGAGATATGTAATATTGAATGAATTAATTTTAAGTGAATGTTTTTGGAATGATTCTGAAATTGTTTCCTTGCTTAAAGTGCAAAATATTTTATGTGATTTAAGTGATGGATTTAGTTCTGTTTATAGTGTACACATGTTGATGCTAATATTGTTTACTGCTACAGAAATTACTTTTATGGTATTTATTTTTATAAACTTAAGTGTATTTACATTAGCGTTCTGGGTTACGTATTTTGGAGTAAGTATAATTATATTAAATATTATACACTTATTGTTATAGTAATACACAAAAATTAATTAAGTTAAATAATAATAAATAATTAAAAAATAGTACAAACTTTAAGTAATTATATTTTATCAATTTAATTAATTATACCAATTACTTCAATTGATATTGACAACACAAAACTAAAATTACACAGTAGTACAAATAAGCAAGCAGCAACATGTTTTCACTGCCATATAATTTAAGCATAGTTCTTAAAATAGGAAGTTTTTTGGGACTATTGCCATTTTATAATCATTCGACTAATAAATTTTATAATAATCGTACTTGCGCTAGATTAATTGCTACAATAGCATTAGCATTAGGCGCAAGACATATTTATTATATATTTTTGTACGAAGAAGTTCCGTTCGGTATTTTATGTATAAAGGCATTTTTTCAATCAATTTTGATATTAATAAATTTAATATTTCTTTTTAAAAACAAACAATTACAAGATTTATTTGATTATTTTAATAAATTTGATGCAAATTTATTATTACTTAACAGAACAGTTTTGGACGAAAAAAAATTGTTAACTATTAAATTTATTGTTATTTTTATAAGCATATTTTGTTTAATATCAGGTGAATATTTTAACTGGCATAAATTAGAACCAGAACCATTATATTCTTTAATTTCAAATATATTTACGTTAAACGTGTTCTATATCAATATGTTAAATTATTTTATTTTAAGAGCTATACGATCAAGATATAGAATATTGAATGAATTGATTTCATACGAGTTTCGGAATTATTCGACAGAAATCAATAAGGTTTTTGTTTTGTTGCTTGAGGAACATAATATTTTATGCGATTTAAATGATGGATTAGAATGCGTTTATAGTGTAATCAATTTGCTGCTTTTGGTGTTTGCTGTTTTGGAAATTACTTTTATGGTGGCTGCGCTTCTGTTGTTTGGTGGCATTAATTCAGTGTTTTGGTCTCTGTATTGTCTTGTAAGTATTATTATATCAATTACAGTTATTATTGCTTTTATTATTAGCTGTTATATTATGAAATAAGTTGTTAAATTTAAATTTAAATTTATTTATTTGTTTAACTTTATTTTTACCAAAATCTAATAAAACTATTCAGAAATCATTTTTTTTTATAGTTTCATAAATTTATCATATAGTTTTATATATTTTTTTATAATTTTATATAATGTTATATAATTTTATATAATTTTATATAATTTTATATAATTTTATATAATTTTATATAATTTTATATAATTTTATATAATTTTATATAATTTTATATAATTTTATATAATTTTATATAGTTTTATATAATTTTATATAATTTTATATAATTTTATATAATTTTATATAATTTTATATAATTTTATATAATTTTATATAATTTTATATGATTTTATATAATTTTATATAATTTTATATAAATTTATTTAATTTTATATAATTTTATATAATTTTATATAATGTTATATAATTTCATAAAATTTTATATAATTTCATATAATTGTATATAGTTTTAAATAATTTTATATAATTTCATATAATTTTATATGATTTTATAACATTTTGTATTATTTTGTAACCTTTTATAAAATATTTACTACATTTTATATGATTTTACATAAATTCACATAATTTAATGTACATTTATGCAATTTCATAAAATTTTTGAGGAAAGCGTTGCGCAGTGGTTTAGGCATTTGACCGCTGCACCAAAGATTGTGGGTTTGTTTTTTTTATATTTTTAGTAATTAATAAAAAAGCATCATTAAAAAGGACTTTTTTTAAATTGAAATAATTGTAAACTTATATATAATAATATAGCGCGTGATAAAAGAATTAACGGTGTAATTACTTTTATTAAATGCAATGAGTGAATAAAAAAAAAAGTTAATATCTTTGTTGTTCATCATTTCCATCGATCTCACATGATTAGTTTTTAGGATCATTTACTAATTGTGTAGCCATAATTAATTGTTGATGTTTGGATCTTACAGATTCGATTACATGTTGCTCACGCATAATTATTTTTTCAGTCTGCATGCAGTCAATGCCTAAAGCTGGATTATAACCACTTGTTTACTTTGCCTTAACATCAGCTAAACTGTGTACAGCTGAGAGACCACTGTTTTTGGCCATAAGAATGGATTCTAAAGCTATGGCAAATCTTTTAAATGCATTTTGTTTGAGTGTATCTAATGTGTAGGTACCAACATTTTCATCTCTTGTTTCAAATAATAATTGACCTCATTATCAAAACCCTATTGACAGATAGCGAAAGTAGTAACGGCATTCTTAACATACTATTTTATTTTTATTATATTTTTGTTTGTATTTCTTCAACTTTTTGTAGTCAGCAATGTTGGTGATGTCCAACTTAAACTTGGTTTTTGATTTTATTAGATCGAATAAGCAGGTAAGGTTTGCTAGTTTGACATCTTTTAGTTTGTAGGGCGTTTGTAAATAATAATAATAATAATAAAAATAATAATAATAATAATAATAATAATAATAATAATAATAATAATAATAATAATAGTTGCAACTTTAAAGCGACAAACTTAGAAACTATCACTACTGGATATAGAACAACTATGCTTCAGTTTTTCTTAGAGATTTATCCACAATGCCACACAAAAATTACTGAACAAAGATTAAGTGATCAAAAGAGAGTTATAATATAAAATAACAGACTTACCAACTTTGAAATAAATGGAATAAAGCAGTCTTTAACAAAAGAATTTAACAAAAACAAAAATGAGACTCTGCCTGAAAATTATTTAAATGAAGACAATATTTTAACCAATAATAAAATACAGCTAACTGTTAATAACCTATCACAACATATAGAAACTCTAAATATAGAACCAATTGAATCATCAATAAATGTCATTTACAATGAATTTGAAACATCTCTTTATAATTGGGTAGGTAGTGATGCAACATGTAGACCAAATTTACCAAAACTAAAAATAAATAAACATTCACTTCTACTAATAAATAAAGTTAATGATCTGATACAAACACATATAAACAACACAAATGAAATAGAAAGTCTTCACACTATAATATACTGTGCAGCATATACAGTACTAAAATTAAATAAACAAGAACCATATATAAATGAAAATCAATACATACAACACAAAATACCTAAATGGGAGCAGCGTATAGTACAAAAAATATCAAAAATAAGGCAAGACATTGGACGCCTCACACAGCTGCTAAAAAATAATACTAAAAGAAATATTTTTAAACATATAAAACATCTCTTCCCAAATGAAAACAATCTAACAAAGGAAAACATAGTAGAAGCTTTAGATACACAAAAACAAGAATTAGCGGTATATTCAGAAAGACTGAGAAGCTATAAAAAAAGTAATAATAGAAAAAAAGATAACCTGCTTTTCCAAAACAACGAAAAAGTATTTTACTCTTACTTAAATTAAGACAACAGCATAGTGAACTCATCAAATTTACCTTCTAATTATGACTTAACCGCATTTTGGAAAAATATCTGGTCTAGTCATACAAATCACAACTAAAAAGCAGAATGGATAAACAACATTAGAGAAAAACATAAACATATCAATAACAATGAAGACATTATCATACAAATAGAAGATCTTAAGGCTATTATTAGTAAAACTCATAACTGGAAAGCACCAGGTACAGACAAAATCCAAAATTTTTGGTACAAAAAGTTTACATCAGCCCACAACAAACTAGCGAAGTATATAACATACATACTAAATAATCCAGAAAGTATGCCAGTTTTTCTAACACATGGTATAACATATTTAAAACCAAAAACTGCCGAAACAAAAGATCCATCCAACTACCGTCCTATCACATGTCTACCAACATTATATAAAATTATCACTGCTCTAATAAGAAAAAATATTCAATACCATATTAACAAACATTCAATAATAACTGAAGAACAAAAAGGTACCAAACAATTATGTCAGGGATGCAAAGAACAATTGATAATTGACAGCGTTATACTAAAACAAACCGAAATACAACAACGTAATCTATACGAAACTTTTATAGACTACAGAAAAACATTTGATAGCATTCCTCACAGCTGGTTAACTGAAGTCCTAGACATATATAAAGTTAATCCAACAATAACTAAATTTCTTAAATATACTATGCAAACATGGAAGACAAAACTACACCTTCGATCAACTACACAGGTGATAGAATCAGAAACAATACACATATAACGTGGATTTTTTCAAGGAGACTCATTAAGTGCGCTCTGGTTTTGTATGTGTTTAAATCCACTATCTGAACTACTAAACGACACAAAAGCAGGGTTTCAACTTAAGAAAAACAAAATTACAATGCATAAAATTAACCATCTTTTCTATATGGATGACATAAAACTGTATGCTAGTACCAAAACACAACTAACATCACTATTGAAAATTACAGAAACAGTCTCTCAAGATATAAATATGGAATTCGGCATTATCAAATGCAAAATTAACAGAATGGAGAAAGGAAAGTGGACAAAAACAGACGGTATAAATACAATAAATAAACAAACAATCTTATCTATGGAAAAAGGAGAAACTTACAAATATCTACGCTTTGAACAAACTACCAAAATAGACCATACAAACCTCAAAACTAAATTAACAGAAGCATACAATAAAAGGCTTAAACAACTTCTAACAAAAATTTTAAATGCAAAAAATCTTTGTAAAGCTATTAATACATATGCAATACCAATCCTCACCTACTCGTTTGGTAAAATTAAGTGGTCAACTACAGATCTTAATGCACTAAATAGAAATACAAGAACTCTTTTAACTAAACACAAAATGCACCACACAAATGCCTGCATAGAAAGAATAAATTTACCAAGATCGGACGGCGGCAGAGGTCTAACAAATATACACAGTATACACAACAGTCAAATTACAAATCTTCGAAATTATTTTTATCTCCGAAATGATAGTGAATTACATAAAGCAATTGTAAATATTGATACAAATTATACCCCACTTAACCTGGCTGACAAAGAACAGATACATAAAGATTCCAATACAATACAACAAGAAAATCATCAAAAATGGGCAGCAAAACAACTACATGGCAGATACTACCACCAAAGTCACAAAGAGAACATAGACAGAATAGCTACATTTACATATCTTGAGAAAGGATATCTGTTTCCAGAAACCGAAGGATTTCTACAGGCCATTCAAGACAAGGTAATAAACACAAAAAGCTATAGACTGCACATAATTAAAGACCTACAAAACACAAACGATAAATGCAGACGCTGCAAAGACGAACTGGAAACCATTGAGCATATTACAAACGGCTGTAAAATTCTAGCTCCCACACAATATACAGAACGGCACAACTCGGTAGCTAAAATTATTCATCAAGAATTAGCACTTAAATACAAATTAATTAGCAAATGGGAACCATACTATAAATATAATCCATCAATTATCCTAGAAAACGACGTGTGCAAATTATACTGGGACAGAGCTATTCTGACAAATAAAACAGTTGCACATAAACGCCCAGACATTACTCTTACTATAAAAATGTAAATACTACGTATCTTATTGATGTAGCAATACCAGCAGACCATAACATCAAGGTCAAATATAACGAAAAAATTGATAAGTACTTACCTCTAGCGCACGAAATAGAAAAAATATGGAAAGACAAAGTGAGAATAATCCCCTTAATTATGTCATCAACAGGTATAGTGCCACTAAATCTAAAAGAAAACCTAAATGAATTACAGCTTAAAGAATATGTTATAATACCTATGCAAAAGGCTGTGATACTAAAAACATGTAACATCGTTAGGTCTTTTCTAAAACATTGACAATCTTTACTGGACCTGGTCCCGTACCCGTCCAATAAATAACTCCCAGGATAATACCTGTGAAAAAAAAAAAAATAATAATAATAATAATAAGTTTCTTTACGGCATATGCCTTTTCATACAAAAAAATATAAAGAGTCTTTCATTAGGAATGATAGGATTTTAATTTTGAATAAAACAACAAAGGTTTGACATATCAACTTCATTTCACCGACGTTAAGTTAGCACCCCATTCAAAATCCATACGCGCGCTGTTTCAAATTCCATACAATTGTATAATGCTAAAATAACAATAAATAGAGGTAATTTTAACAATATTAACAAATTATAATGTTTATGATTAAGTAACAATATTAAATAAAATAAAATAAGATAACTCTAACAATATTACAGAAAATCAACGGTTTTTTAATTTTAAAATATATCAACAATTTTCAATGTGTTCCCGGTAGTCAAGGTTAATGAAAATTTGGACTTAAGCTTGTCATGACAAAGCCAACCTACCGTAAAAATGTCATGGTGGCCGCGGACCGAAAAATGCCATTTTCCTCTAGTTATACATTTTGGGGTGCTGGCATAACATTTGATTTTTTTGCAATGTGTTCCCGGTAGTCAGTAGTAATGAAAATTCAGATTAAAGCTTGTCATGACAAAGCCAACCTACCGTGAAAATGTCATGGTGGCCGCGGATTGAAAAATGTCATTTTCCTCTAGTTATACATTTTGGGGTGCTGGCATAACATTTGATTTTTTTGCAATGTGTTCCCGGTAGTCAGTGGTAATGAAAATTTGGATTAAAGCTTGTCATGACAAAGCCAACCTACCGTAAAAATGTCATGGTGGCCGCGGACCGGAAAATGCCATTTTCCTCCTACTGGGAACACATTGCAAAAAAATCAAATGTTATGCCAGCACCCCAAAATGTATAATTAGAGAAAAATGGCATTTTCCGGTCCGCGGCCACCATGACATTTTCACGGTAAGTTGGCTTTGTCATGACAAGCTTTAATCCAAATTTTCATTACCACTGACTACCGGGAACACATTGCAAAAAAATCAAATGTTATGCCAGCACCCCAAAATGTATAACTAGAGGAAAATGGCATTTTCCGGTCCGCAACCACCATGACATTTTTACGGTAGGTTGGCTTTGTCATGACAAACTTAAATCCAAATTTTCATTAACACTGACTACCGGAAACACATTGCAAAAAAATCAAATTTATGCCAGCACCCCAAAATGTATAACTAGAGGAAAATGGCATTTTTCGGTCCGCGGCCACCATGACATTTTCACAGTAGGTTGGCTTTGTCATGAAAAACTTAAATCCAAATTTTCATTAACACTGACTACCGGGAACACATTGCAAAAAAATCAAATGTTATGCCAGCACCCCAAAATGTATAACTACAGGAAAATGGCATTTTCCGGTCCGCGGCCACTATGACATTTTTACGGTAGGTTGGCTTTGTCATGACAAGCTTTAATCCAAATTTTCATTACTACTGACTACCGGGAACACATTGCAAAAAAATCAAATGTTATGCCAGCACCCCAAAATGTATAATTTGAGGAAAATGGCATTTTCCGGTCCGCGGCCACCATGACATTTTTACGGTAGGTTGGCTTTGTTATGACAAGCTTAAATCCAAATTTTCATCAACACTGACTACCGGGAACACATTGCAAAAAAATCAAACGTTATGCCAGCACCCCAAAATGTATAGCTAGAGGAAAATGGCATTTTCCGGTCCGCGGGCACCATGACATTTTCACGGTAGGTTGGCTTTGTCATGAGAAGCTTTAATCCAAATTTTCATTACTACTGACTACCGGGAACACATTGCAAAAAAATCAAATGTTATGCCAGCACCCCAAAATGTATAACTAGAGGAAAATGGCATTTTCCGGTCCGCGGCCATCATGACATTTTCACAGTAGGTTGGCTTTGTCATGACAAACTTAAATCTTAAATTTCATTAACACTGACTACCGGGAACACATTGCAAAAATATCAAATGTTATGCCAGCACCCCAAAATGTATAACTAGAGGAAAATGGCATTTTCCGGTCCGCGGCCACCATGACATTTTCACGGTAGGTTGGCTTTGTCATGACAAGCTTTAATCCAAATTTTCATTACTACTGACTATCAGGAACACATTGCAAAAAAATCAAATGTTTTGCCAGCACCCCAAAATGTATAACTAGAGGAAACTGGCATTTTCCGGTCCGCGGCCACCATGACATTTTTACGGTAGGTTGGCTTTGTCATGACAAGCTTAAATCCAATATTTCATTACTACTGACTACCGGGAACACATTGCAAAAAAATCAAATGTTATGCCAGCACCCCAAAATGTATAACTTGAGGAAAATGGCATTTTCCGGTCCGCGGCCACCATGACATTTTCACGGTAGGTTGGCTTTGTCATGACAAGCTTAATTCCAAATTTTCATTAACTACTGACTACCGGAAACACATTGCAAAAAAATCAAATGTTAAGCCAGCACCCCAAAATGTATAACTAGAGGAAAATGGCATTTTCCGGTCCGCGGCCACCATGACATTTACACGGTAGGTTGGCATTGTCATGACAAGCTTTAATCCAAATTTTCATTACTACTGACTACCGGGAACACATTGCAAAAAAATCAAACGTTATGCCAGCACCCCAAAATGTATAACTAGAGGAAAATGGCATTTTCCGGTCCGCGGCCACCATGACATTTTTACAGTAGGTTGGCTTTGTCATAACAAGCTTAAGTCCAAATTTTCATTAACCTTGACTACCGGAAACACATTGAAAATTGTTGATATATTTTAAAATTAAAAAACCGTTAATTTTCTGTAATATTGTTAGAGTTATCTTATTTTATTTTATTTAATATTGTTACTTAATTAATAACATTATAATTTGTTAATATTGTTTAAATTACCTCTATCTATTGTTATTTTAGCATTATACAATTGTATGGATTTTGAAACAGCGCGCGTATAGATTTTGAATGGGGTTGGCAGAATGGGGTGCTAACTTAACGTCGGTCTTCATTTCTGCTTTAATTTGAAGCTTGGACAATGCAGTTATGTATGAATTAAGATATTGTTCAAATGTTCACCACGGGCTCGTTGACATTGACACAACCGATCGCTCCAATTTCTGATCACTCTGTGCAATAATTCCGGCTGTATTTCGCCAATAACTTGACGAATATTCTCTTCTAAGTGATCCAAAGACTGTGGCTTGTTGGCATAGACTTGTGCTTTCACATAGCCTCAAAGAAAAGAATCCAGGGGTGTCAAATGTCAAATCACATGACCTTGGCGGCCAATTCACAAATCCTCGTCGTGAGATGATCCAATCGCCAAACTTTTCCCTCAGCAAAGCGAGAGTAGCTTCAGCTGTATGACACGTAGCACCATTTTGCTGGAACCACATCTCGTCAATATTGATGTTCTCAAGTTCTGGCCATAGAAATTCAAGTAACATGGTTCTATAGCAATCACCATTTACGGTTACGGCTGTTCCATTCTCATTTCTAAAGAAATAAGGTCCGATGACGCCGCCATACCATAAACCGCACCAGACAGTGAGTTTTTCGGAATGCAACGGAACTTCATGTAACACTTCTGGGTTGTCTTTGCACCAATAACGGCAATTTTGCTTATTAACAAAGCCGTTCAACCAAAAATAAGCCTCGTCTAAGAAGATGATTTAATGGTCAAAATCAGGATCGTGTTCCAAGTGCTCAAGGGCCCAGTCAACAAATTCTCGGCGCAATCTATGATCATTTGGCTTTAGTTTTTGAGTCAATACAACTTTATAAGGATGCAACCTCAGATCCTTACGCAATATTCTTCAAGTTGACGTCTGAGATAGCATCAGTTGTTGCGATCGTCGTGAAATCGAAAAATTTGGCTCATCGACAACACTGGCCGCTGTAGCTGCAATGTTCTCATCACTTCGCACGTTTCGTTGTCTTTTTGGTGGCTTATTGTCTTGTAAAGTTAACTCACTTTCAAACTTTTTTACAGTGCGGCGTATAACCTGCGCAGAGTACCGATGACGGCGACCCAATTCTCGAGTAAATAAACGTTGAGTACCCACAACTGAGCTACCACTTTGGTAATATTTTTTTATTACTTTCAACCGATCGAGAGGAGTCAAACGCTGCATCATGAAACTGCACACTATACTACATATAGTAACACCTAGAATTAAAAAAAAAATGTATTAGAAACCGAGAAATCTCTATTTGAAAAACTTCTATTGAAAGTCCCTTTATAAATAAATAAATATACATTGTATATGGTGTTACAAAGCAAAATACAAAAAATAACATAAAGTACATAAATATTTTATTTCATTTCAAAAGTTTATATCACGACATATACTTTGAATCTTACTGAATAATGGTAAAAATATGTCAAAATTGATATGATTTTGATGATCATTACAAAGTCTCATACATCTAGATATTGGACTATAGTAAGAGTAATTTGTCTTATGTAATTCGCACTTAAAAACACTTGATTGTCGTGTGTAACGTTGTTGATTAAAATAAAAATAAATTTTTCCCAATAAAAAACGACAATATATTTTGCCATGTATTAATTTATGAATAAAATTTAAATCAAAAACTGCACGGCGATCTTTCAGAGAACTAACATTAAATAATTCAGCAGCATGATCCCAATGCATATTGGTGTTGACTAGACTCAGTTTGAAACATAACGTTTAAAAATTTAGACTGAATTGCTCAATCTTATTTATGGTGCCTACTTGATACGGTGACAAAAATACACAATTATATTCTAAAACTGATCTAATTATTGATTTATATAAAACTACATAAGCACTTGGATTTAAATCACATGATAAACGGTTAACAAATCCAAGCATTTTTTTAGATATTAAACTTATTTCTAAATAATGACAATTAAAGTCCAATTTTGAGTTATTTTTTCTACTGATTGTATTGATACATTGTCAATTTGGTATCTATATTGAATTACTGAATTAATTCTGTGAAATAAACTTGAAAAGCCTTTCTTAGTATTTAACCTCAAATCGTAAGACATGCACCAATCGTTTAAGCGATTTAAATCCTATTATAAAAGGTCACAGTCGATTTCTGTTTTTATACTTCAAAATAGTTTCAAATCATCTGCATATATTTAACTATCACAATTAACAAATATATTTGGCAGGTCATTCACAAACAATAAAAACAAAATCGGACCAATATGTGTTCCTTGTGGTACACCCGAAACAACATTTAATGGCTTAAACAAATAATTACTTATTTTAACACATTGAGTTCTTCCGGTTAAAAAACTTTGTAACCAACTTACTACAGAACTATTAAATTCTAAATAACTCAGTTTAGCAATTAAAATATTATAATTGACTCTATCAAACGCCTTTGCAAAATCTGTATAAACAGCATCGGTTTGTAATTTATTTTCAAACGATTTTAAAATTATTGATTAGTACGAAAGTAAGTTAGTTGAAGTAGATCGACCTTTAAGAAAACCATGCTGTTTCTTCTTCTTCTTTCCATGCCTTATCCGTTGCGAATATTGGCGATCATCATGGCTATCTTCACTTTATCCACGGCTCCTCGGAACAGTTGTATTGAGGTCACTTCAAACCACTGGCGCAGATTTTTAAGCCAGGATATTCTTCTCCTCCCCGGACCTCTCTTTCCCAGCACCATTCCTTCCAGAATAAGTTGGAGTATTCTGTACCTTTCCTTGTGCCTCATAACATGCCCAAGGTATTCTAGTTTTCTAACTTTAACTGTAGTCATTATTTCTCGATCCTTCCCCACTCGCCAAAGAATTTCTTCGTTAGTAACACGATCTATCTACGTTACCTTCAGTATACGTCTGTAGGTCCACAACTCAAACGCTTCTAGCCTGCTTTCAGAATCCTTGGTAAGAGTCCAGGATTCTGCGCCATACAGAAGAGTGGAAAATACGTAGCATCGTAGGATTCTGATTTTAAGTTGTAGAGTCAGATCTGGACTGGTAAATATTTTTTTCATTTGTATGAATGCAGCTCTTGCTCTCTCAATTCTGCATTTTATTTCCATGCTGTTTATCAGTTATTAGTTGCTTGGACATCCATTTTAACTGATTTGCGATCATAGAGTCAATCATTTTAGGGAATAACTGATTGGTTACAAACTCCTCTGTAGTTGGTAATATCATTACGATTACCAGACTTGTGTATAGGTTTAATGTATGACTATTTTCAGCACTCAGGAAATACTCCCTGCTTAATAGATAAATTTTAAAGCACAAAAATTGGCTCGGAAAGTGTACAAATACACCGTTTTAAATGCTCGGTATTTTATCCGGACCTTATATCACAGAGTTTTTTAAACTTTTAATACAATTAAAAATATCAACAACATTTAAAGTAAAAGAAGACGGATTTACAACCAACTCAAAATTAAAATCAGGTACATTTAAATTGCTGTTTACATAAACAGTAGAAAAAAATTCTGAAAACAAGTTAACACAGTCTTTTCCATTATCACAGATTTTATCACAGTATAACATGTTTTTAGGATACCCTTCAGTTTTTCTTTTTTCATTTACAAAGTTCCAAAATGAATTAGGGTTATCACAGATATTGTCACTAACATCACAACAAAAAGTTTTATAAAGGTTGGCACTTAAACATTTACATTTTCTTCTAAACTCTTGAAACTTGTTAAAATCTTCCAACCTGCCTGTTTTCTTATAATATTTGTGAGCTTCTTTCTTTTTCTTTATAAGCTTAATTAATTCATTTAAATACCATTTAGGGTATGAACTTTTTCAAATTTGTTTGACTGGCACAAATACATCAATTATGTGACACATTAAATGGTTTCATCAATGACAACACTTTTGACCAGCATGGAATTTTCTAAACCAACTTTACTTCAACTTTAATCAATTTAAATTTAACATCTTTGCTAGCATTAACAGCAATTTTCTGTGACATTTGTTAATAATCTTATATTCAAAACTGGTCATAGCTATTTTGATCAATTGTTCTAAATTATTATGAGACATTAGAAACACTTCAACATTTTTTTTTCTAAATGCTCAACAGTTTGCTGACAAGTCAATTTAAAACCATCAACAATCTAAATCGGGGGGGATACATCTATCCAAAAAAAGATTGGCTTGTTTGAGTGAAGCTTCAGCTACACACTAGTTGTACTATCACCAATTTTATCATCTTAAGAATGCAAAAATTTAACAAGAAGTTTGCCAACTTTATGATCTACGTCCATCATTAGTAGAATTGTTGCACTGTTATTGGTTACTGTTACTATACTATCATTTTATCCTACTTTTTAGGTTTGAGGAAAGTCTTAACGGTATTGGCAATTTGTTGTGAAGGCTTAATGTGCGACTTTAAAGCATCAAGCCCTGTCAACCGTTTTTTCTTATCCTGATTGCGGAGAATGATAAAAGGCCTGCCATATTTATCCAAAGCTATACTGCCCAGCATTGACGAAATTATAATAAGATTGATTTATTTACTGATTGATAAGATGTTTGCAAATTTTTATATTGTTTGCAGCAAAAATTAATAAAAAATTGCAAAATTGTAGAATAATTTATTGTTTAAATAACTTTTTTGTAAAAATATTAATAAAAGTTTTGTTGTTGCTGTTTGACAGTGATGCATGATGCAATGTATTACATTAATTTAACCCAAAACCTTTTGCAAAGGTTTAAAGGTTTTGTCTGGGTTGGTTTTAGCCTTGGCCTTGATGAGTAGTTCTCCTTCCCGGTTTTGTCTTTTTAAATCTTTTTCTATTTTTGTGACTACCCTTTAAAGGTAGAAAGTGTTTTATTGGAAGTAAACAGAGTTTTATCTAGTTCTTGAGTTAGTTTTGCTTGTTTTTTAGTGATTTTGTCTAAAAGATGGAACAGGTTGATAATAGCTATTTGGAGGTGTTTGAGTACAACCTTTTTGATACTGACTTTTACATTTTTTGTTAAAAAAAAGTAGTTTTTAAACTTTACTCAGTCTTTTGATTTTTGTTTAGGGTGCTTAAGTGAGAACTAGGAAATAAATAAGTAACTTCTATTTTTTGTTTAGCTTATTTGAAAAAGGTTCTTTTGCCCGAAAACTTAAAACCTTTTTTTTTCTGAGAAAGCTTGATTAGAGTTTTTTCTGCTTTTTAAAACAGTTCTGGGGGTGCTTGCTTTGCAGACGTTTTGAATGTCAAATTTTGCGCCTGTTGTAATTTTGTTCAAGGTATCTTGATGACTACTTGGTAGGGAGGTTTTTTTTTGTTTATATTTTTTATGCTTGTGAGAGTTATTTTTATTTTTTTGGCTCTTCACTCTCCATGGAGCTCGCAACAGTAGAGACGACAAAAACTGATCGCCAATATGATCTTCGAAAATGGGTTGTACACAAACGAGTACTACTTAAAAATTTAATTAAATTACTCGAAAGTAACTTTGGTCTGCTAGAATCAGGTTGATGAAGTTGATAGCGTATAAAAACGCCAAATTTATTTTATTAAATTAATTATGCAGCTTGTTGTGCACTCGCACGCCATTACTAAAGGCTCACCTTGTTGACTTTGTAGTTTTTCTTTTGCTTTTTTACCGATTTTACTGTTATCTACACTCCTTAACCGGGTTAATTTCTGAACTTCAAAACATGTTGAGGATACTTGGAAGTTTCTTGTGGTTGTATACAGAATTAAATTTGTTAATAATTTCCCAGTTTGTTTATTTGAAAATATTAATTCAAGAGAATACAATGTAGCCAACTCAAGTTGTATTCTTTTGTAAATACTTTACTGCGTGTGTAGTTGCTTACAACAGCGATAAACAAGTCCCAACACTTATACAGTACACTAGAACTAATCTCAAAAGATGTGCAATTTAATGTGGCTTACAAAAAAAAAACAGTCAGAAAGTGACTTTTGATGCAAATTTTGTGTTTTATTTAAAACGTTAATTACGTAGAGAGCTAAACTAGCATGCAATTTAAAGTAGATTTACGTAGTTAAGTTTTGCCTCAAATAAACCCAGTATAAAGTTTTTGAGTAAAATGCAACAAAATATTAAAAAAAATTGTTTTATCTCACGTCGCACGTACAAATAATTACATAAAGAACTAAAACTAGTTTCAAAAGATGCCTTATTTAAAGTAAAGTTACGTTGTTAACTTGGTTTAATTATGCCTAGTACAATGTTTTCCAGTAGAATGCAAGAAACTGTCAGAAAGTGGCATTTTTTATGCAAGTTTTGTGTTTTATCACTCTTTAAACGTTCAAATAATTATGTAGAAAATTGAAACTAACCTTAAGAGATGCGCAATTTAATGTAAATTCACGTGTTAACTTGACTTATATAAGCCTAGAACAAAGTTTTTGAGTAAATTGCAAAAAAACTATCAAAAAATGTTATTTGTAATGCATATTTTATGTTTAATCTTTTATTAAACGCTAAAATGACTACGTAGACAACTGAAATTTGTCTCAGAAGATACTCAATTCAATATTATTATTTTTTTGTTATTTTGTTTAATTTTGTTGATTTAGTGAGATGATCAGCATGTGGGCCTTAAAAATGACTTACGCCTATGGGAATACCTTCCGGTTATATTTTTTGCGTATGTCTTGTTGTTATAATGTCTTTGTCAAACTAGTCTAGATTTGGCAGTAGTTTTAGGTAAATTATTTATTAGCTTGGGGATTTTCACTCAGCATCTCCGGCTTGCATGCTGTTCCCGGTCCTTCTCTTCTTATAGCTTCTACCTTTAATCCGTGTTCTTTTTATTCTAATTATTTAGTTTATTTTTAGATGCGTTTTTAGTTTTCAACATTTTTTTCTATTTCTCTTTATTTTTGCAATTTTTTTTTGGTATAATAATCTTTGTAAATATTTTTCTTTTTTCTTTGTTATTTTGGTATGAATAATTATCCTGTCCTTCCTTATTTTTTTTTATTTGTTTGTTTTCTTGTTTTTATGTTTTTACTTTACTACTCTCGTCTCTCTCTTTGGCTTGTATTTTGTGTGTTAGTTTCCATTGTTTATTTTTCAATATTTTTCTATTGTCAATCTCTTCAATTTCTTAGTATTCTTAGCGCCTTCTATTTATTTTTATTTCTAAGGCATTTCTTAATGATTGTTGTTTTATCCACTTTGCATTTCAGTATATTTTTTAGTTTTTTTCTATCATCTTCTTACGTTTTGCATTCTACTAGAACGTGTCTGCATTATTGAGTGTTTCTTCCTGACATAATTTACATTTTTTTTGATTTTTTTGATTTTTTGCAAGAACCTTTCTTAGGCTCCAAACCTGGTCAGAATTTGTGTTGTATAATAGGTCTCAGGTTTGTTCTCTACCCATTCATTTATCTCCGGGATATGTTTTTCCGTCCAATTCCTTTTTTCTTCTATATTCCATTGTCTCTACTATCTTTCCATCGTCTTTTCTTTTGCTCTTAACTTTTGTTTTTTATTTCTCTCTTTTCTTCCACTATCATATTTGTGGAAGGTGTTGCCGCAATCACTTCTACTGTCTCTTGTGACACCGTTATCAGTAAGCTTTACTGATTCTTAACAAACTGGCTCTTGTAACTCCTTTTAATTCATTTCTGTTTTTTTTTTTTTTATAGATTTTCTATATGTTTTTGCGGTTCTGGTTTCTTTTTCTGGACCTCCGTTAACATAACGTAAGCATAACTCTATCAAGCTTTCTCTTTATTTTCTTTGTTCCTATGGCCGCTTCTTTAACCTATTTACTTCATACTCTTGTTTTAAATGTCACTCCAAGGTATTTGATTTTTTTCTCTATGGTTATCTTACTTGTTCTTCTATTAGTCTTCTTAATCGATAGCCATGCCGCTTCTGTTTTTGCGTTGCATTTGTAATGCACGTGGTTAACTTGGCTTATACAGGGTAAGTCGAGAGGAACACATTAAACTCCAGGAGTGTATTCTACACGTGAAAATTAAGTAAAAAAACTCACATGTTGTTATCCAATTTTTATTTGTTTTCAAGTTATAGCATAATTAATTTTTTTTATCTAGTATGCCATGTTCGACGTTCTAAAACATTTGATAGCTTTTTTGTTCTAATAATGTGTCAGTGTGACGGTACTTTAAGGTTTATTTTGTTTGTATGATTAAAGTGTTACAAAATGCCACACACTTATTTAAAATTAGAATATGCAAATATGGTGTTTGTTTATGGTTTTTGTAATGGGAATACTACTTTTGAAGATAATCGTCAACGGTTTCTACATCTGAGGCATCTTAATAAAAGAGTATTTATCAGAATTTTCAACAACCGGAAAGTTTCCCAATGTTAACATAACATTTGAACGAGTTTCTCGACAAGGTTTAGATGAGGTAGAAGTTATTCTGGATGTAGTAGCAGAAGATGCAACAACCAGTTTACGAAGAAATTGTATTCAATTGGGTATTCCACAAACAAGGAGTAATAAACACACTCCATGAGCAAAGCTTACATCCATACCATGTACAGAGAGTACAGCACCTACAACCGGAAGATTATCCTAAACGTATGGAATTTTGTCGGTGGATAAATAATAATCTTTGTGTTGTATCGCGCATACTTTTTACAGATCAAGCAACATTTACTCGTGTCGGCATTAATAATACTTACAACTGTCACGTATGGTCAGACGAAAATCCTCACGCAACAGTCGAAAGTAATTTTCAACATAAGTTTTCGGTAAACGTGTGTTGTGGTATAGTCGATGGTTATTTAATTGGTTCTTTTATTTTGGAGAACTGCCTTAGAGGAGCCAACTACTTAATTTTTTTACAAAATGTGTTACACGGACAACTGGAGGATGATCCTTTAAACATTAGAATGCAAATATATTACCAGCACGATGGAGCTTCTGCACATTTTGCTTGTCAAGTCAAGCAATATTTGGACGAAAGGTTTTCAGGGCGTTGGATTGGTTGTGGTGGTCTTATTAGTTGGCTTCTAAGATCTTCAGATCTCATAGCATTAGATTATTGTTTATGGGGCTAGTTTAAAGATGAAGTGTACAAAATAAAAGCGGACACTCGGGATGGACTAATTCTACGTATTAGAAATGCTGCAGCCAATCTTAAACAAAAACATGATTCCATTAGGAGAGCAACAGGCGCCTTTCGTAAACATAGCAGACATTTTTTAGAGGTAAATGGCGTTGTTTTTAAACATTTATTGTATTATTGTATGAAAATTTGTCTATTATTAATTACGCTTTAACTTGATAACATATAAAAATCAGAACAACATTTGAGTTTTTTAACATTATTTTTACGTGAAGAATACACTTCTGGAATTTGGTCCGTTCTTCCCGACTCACCCTGTATAAGCCTAGTACAAAATTTATGAGTAAAATGCAAAAACTGTCAAAAAGTGACACTTTTAATGCAAATTTTGAGTTTTAACTCTTGACAAACGTTCAAATAATTACATAAGAATTGAAACTAATCTCAAACGATGCGTTACTCTATGTAGATTTACGTGGTTAATAGGCTCAGACAAAGTTTATAAGTCTTTTTTTTTAGACCTAAGGTTATCGTGGTTGGCATATGGCCTCCGTAGTTGTAGTGCTGACTTTGTAGTTCTTATTTTTTTTATGGTAATTTAGTTGACTTGCGACAATTACATTGATCATTAACTGTATTAATATTAAAGCAATGGAAAAATAAACAAGAGCAGTCTATCAATATTTCTATGTAATACTCCAATCAACTATAAACTTAATGAATATTTATAATGTATTACTAGCAATTACGATAATGAACAAAACATACCCAATAACAAACACAATATCATTCAGTTTATACAAGCAGCAATATGTTGCCGGTAGCAGACAATTTAACAAACGTAATAAAATTAGCTAGTTACATGGCATTAATTTCATTTTATAATAACAAGACTAAACGTTTTACTTTACACCGTTGGTACAACAACATAATTACTATAATGATGTTAGTAATATATATTTATTATTATTACAAACTATATTTTAATTTTCAAAATTCTCCAATATTTTTAATAATTGGTTACTTGTTTTGCGAAATTATATTAACATTAATAAGTTTTATTTTTTTAACCGGATTTCATAAACTTTATATTCAAAAAATGTTTGATAGCTTTAATGAGTTTGATAATTTATTAAATATTTCAGGAGGTAATGAACAAAAACGAGTTAATATCCAGTTTGGTTTAATTTTATTAATATCAAATATTATGGTCATTGCTGATAGCATGAGTTGGTACCAAATTCAATTTAGAGAATTATATTTGTTGTCAATAATACCTATAAATTATTTAATCGTTATGTATTGTTTAG
Source organism: Tachinus rufipes (assembly GCA_963932245.1). Lineage (NCBI taxonomy): Eukaryota > Metazoa > Arthropoda > Insecta > Coleoptera > Staphylinidae > Tachinus > Tachinus rufipes. The sequence goes on from OZ010744.1 coordinate 15,199,981, forward strand.
AATATTATATTTTAAAATCAATTTTGCAAAAATATAAAGTTTTAAATGAATCTATTGAAGGTGAATGTGTTAAAAGCTCTAATGTACTTTTGCGTGCTGGTGAAGCGCTTAACGAAATTGTTGATAATTTTAATAATGCATTTGGTTGGCATATATTGCTGGTTGTTTGTTTGGGTTGTTTTAATATATTTATAATGATATATTATTCTATTTATCGAATGAATGAATTGAAGTTAAGTGATTGGTTTGGTATTATTATGTGGGAAATCTTTGCAACTGTAAGTATTAACAGTATTATAACTTGATCATTAAGATGGTTTGTGTTTATATAACAAAATGTATATTTTATAATTTTATACAAATTTTTTGAGGTAAATTTTAAATTAAATTATTAAAAATACAATAATTACTAGCTAGCTAATGTTTTACTTCTTCTACTTGTTACGAATTATACATTAATGGCAATCAATCTGAAATGTAAACAACTTCAGTGTGGGAATAGTGAACTGCACTCAATTTGTTTGCAGTTAGATTGTATGTGAATTAATAATGCTTCTTGCTCTTGCTTATTAGGGTTATGGTTTTAGAAGACAAGCATGGCACATTGGTTGAGACATTCGACTGCTGCACAAAAGATTGCAAGTTCAATTTATTACTCATTTACAAGCAATCTTCGTTGTTTGGTTGTCTATGCCAAGTTTTATAGTGTCCAAGGTAGATATTTTTTGCCTATATAGGTTTTTTTTACTTTAAAAAAACTTTTACTGATTAAATGATATGTGTTTGAACTATGGAAGACAAAACTACTATTTTTTTTTTACAATGTATCATATAAAAATTTGGACACATCACATCAACTTTAAGAAAAAATCACACATCTAAGTTGCAAAATTCATCAACAAAAAACTAAACGTTGTACATAAATTATCAATTAAATTAAAATAGCTTTTAATCCCTTCAAATTAGAAAACAAATCAAAGTTTTAGAGAAATTTTACTCACAGCTTAATAACGTGTAAACTAAGGTGTATTTGGACTGTCTGAAGACTATTTTTATCTATCGCACGCATGAAAATGGGTGATTTTGGAGTAATAGACATAAATATATCAATTTTTGCGTTTTTGAATGTTTTTTTTGCATTTTTTGCAAAAACTATGCATGTTGGCCAAAAGTTTTATTAAAAGTTGTAGAGCGGATAATTTTTAATCGATATAAGTTATATTTAAATATTTATTATTATTATCAAAAAATGGCTGCCGAAGATGAAGACGGTGAAAGTGTGCAAAGTGATAAATCAATAAAAAAATCGTGTTCTTTTTGTAGATCATTTTACAAAAAGACAGTGCAATGTCGTCAGTGCAAACGCGGTGTACATGAGAAGTGTTTTGATATTATGTCTGAGTTAATTAATATTGATAAACATAAGTGGATTTGTAAAGACTGCTTTATATTGAATGATGAAACAGAAAATGAAAACTCAATCAAAGTGGTAAAAAGTGAATTATTATTGGATAAAATGGAGCTATTAAATAAACTAAATGTAGCATTTAAAACAGTTAACGAATTACTTAAGTTAAAGTTAGTTGATATTGATTCTAGCTACAAACAAATAATATCGACATCTGGAAATTCTTCTTCAAGTAATGTTGCTATGGAACTAAAGATGTCGATACCGTTATAGCGATATTTTAAAATCAAAGCAAAATATTCACAAGGGGACACAATCGCATACTTTAATCATAAAGTAAAAAAACAATCAGAATATTGAAGATTTTAAAAAGCAAATAAATCCAGTGGATATCAGTCCTGGAATAATAAATTGTAAACAGAAAAATGATTTTATGATAGTAAACTGCAGAAATAATGAACACATGCAAAATATTAAAGAAAAATTAGAAAACAAAGTTGGCGATAATTTCAAATTACAGAAGCTAAAAAATTACTACCGCTGGTAAAAATATACGGTGTAGAAGATGAAAATAAAAACAATGATGAACTACGTGCAAATATAATACAACATAACAAACTGAAAAACAATGTTAATTTTAAAATAATTCGTTGACTTAACAATAAACAAAACGATCAGCAAATAAAATATATGCATATATGAGTAGAAGTCGATCCAGAGACATATGAAATAATTATTAATCTAGGATATTTATATGTAGGTTGGCGAAAATGTAATGTTAAAGCGTATTATAATGTGAAGAAATGCTATAAATGTTCAGGTTTTGGTCATTTTGCTAAAAACTGCAATAAAAACATAATATGTTCACACTGTTCGAAAAACCATAAATATAGTGAATGCAATAATGAATTAAAAAAAATGCATAAATTGTTTTTTATTTAAAAAAAAATAAAAACATTGATGTAAACCACTCTTCAATAGATAATATGTGTCCGTGTTATCTATAAATTATTGACAGTATAAAAGCGAGAACGCAGTTTAGTAAATAGCAATTAAAACCGAAAAGCAAACAAATAATTTAACTCAGATCAGCATAATTCACCAAAATGTCTAGTCTATTGGAAATTGTAAAGAAGCTATTGAGATGGTACTGCTAATCCTGACTGTGCCTTATTGTGCATAACGGAGCATTGGAAATCAAAACAACAGATAGACTGTTACCCTATAGATGGATTTACACTTCAATCGTGCTACTGTAGAACGGAAGGAACTCATGGCGGATCTGCAATCTTCTGCAAAAACATTTTACATATATGTAGCTGCTTATACAGAGTTATCAATGTTTGAGTACGTTGCAGTGGAATGTACTATTGGAAAACAAAAATCAATTGTTGTGTGTGTGTACAGAACTCCAGACTCAAACATAGACATATTCTTTGAAAAAATTGACCGTTTATTGTGTAAGCTAATAGAAGAAAATTGCATAATTTACATAGCAGGAGATTTTAATATAGACTTAAGCGTAAAATCAATTCAAGCTAAACGATTTGTATCAATTTTAAATTCGTACCATTGCCATCCTTCAATCACTGGTTATACGTGAATCACTGAAACTTCCCAATCTTGTATTGATAATATACTTACTAATCATGATGATTATAATTTAAGTCAAAAGTTAATAATAAATATTAATATTAAATTAAATAATATTGAATATATATTTAAAAGATTTATTTGTAATACAAATAAAGAGATATTTAGAAACAAACTAAAAACAGAAACATGGCTTGGTATATATGATTGTCGTACGGTTGATGTAAATAAACAATGGTATGAATTTACGAATATTGTTACACTATTGTTCATAGGAACATTTCTAAAAAAAAATGATTAAAGTCAATAATACATACAGCATGCGTTATCATAATAACCAAGAAATTGATGACTGTAAAAAAAAGTTAGATATATTGTATGTTATGAGCAATTGTGATGATAAATATAAAAACGCCTATAATGACTGTAGAAAAAAATAAAACAACATATTGAGTCAGATTAAGAATCAAGCGTATACAAAACAGATAGTACAATCTGAAAACAAATCATAAGGTGTTTGGCAAGTGGTCAATAATATTAAGGGTAAAAACAGTAAGTTTAGTAAACAAATTAAATATAGTGGAGATCCAAATATGCTGGCAAACAAATTTAACAAAGAACTAATTAATATAGCTCCTAATCTAATAATTCAGATTCCAAATATAAAGCTTGATACATCTACTATTGATATGAATAATAAATCTATTTACATAACCCCTGTGACTGAAGAAGATATAGTACATATAATCAGAAATTTTAAAATCACTTTTAGTAGTGGACACGAAGAAATATCTAGCTGTATAATTAAATATTGTGTTTTAGAGTTGTGTGGTCCCTTGTCATACATTGTTAGTAATTCATTACAACATGGTATTTATCCGGAGTCATTAAAATTGGCTTTTGTTAAACCAATTTATAAAAAAGAAGATGATCAAATCATTGAAAATTATAGACCAATAAGTCTTCTAACATCTTTTTCAAAAGTATTTGAAATGACAATGACAAATCGTATCATAAATTTTTTTGATAAAAATAAATTATGGAGTAAGGCGCAACATGGGTATTTGAAAGGCAGATCTATAGATACATCAATGTTTATTTTTACACAAAGCATATTAGATAGTTTTGAAAATAAAAATTATGCAATGTGTATATTCCTAGACTTATCCAAAGCATACGATTGTCTTAATCATATTGTTTTAACAGAAAAGTTATATAAATACGGAATACGAGGTTGTGCATTGCGTGGATAAAATCGTATCTTTTAAATAAAACACAAAAAGTAGCAATAAGTAATAACAACTCACTTATATTTTCAGAAATATAAAATATAAAGACTTTAATTCCTCAAGGCAGTATAATAGGCCCTATACTATTTGTTATTTATATTAACGATTTAGCATATCTTAATTTGAATAACACTTCTCATAGTATAATAAATTACGGTGACGATACCAATTTAATAGTGTCAAGTAGCACAATGCCAGAATTAAAAAATAAATGCAGTCTTATGTTGTCATGTATTGAATACTGGTTTAGTATGAATAAGATGATAATTAACAAAGATAAAACCAATGTGATGTTGTTTAGAACTCACGTGACACCAAATATTCCTGAATATTTTACTTTAAACAACGTTAATTATCGTCTTACACATTTTACTAAATTTTTAGGAATTACCATCCAAGACTCATTGAAATATTCAAATCATATTACGGTTCTAAATGCAAAACTAATCGGAGTACTTTATTCGATGATAGTTATAAAAAAATATGTAAGCAATAACGTGTTGAAGACAGTATATTACGCAAATTTTCAATCATTGATACGTTTTGGCATAACATTTTGGGGAAGTAGTTAATAATAATAATCTTTTTATTGACTTCAAAAATACATACTTAAAAAGAAGAACAATACAATAAATGATAAAGAGAATGTAGAAGTCAATTAGAAACTAGTTCAGTAAACCATTAGATGGTTTTCTGGTCTTCCACTAGCACTAATACTAATAACTAAAATCTAACAATAACAAGAAAAATAATATACGATACACACAACATTTATACATACATACAGGACAAAAATAGTACTGGTTTTATGAGTTTGTAATGATATTATGACAATGTTTTTTTAATTGCACCGTAGTTATGTCTAATAAACCTTTAAAATAAAAATAATTAGTAGCTTTTACAATGTTATAAGAGAAAGATTGCCTAAAAATTTCTGTTCTGAAACGTGGAGTAGTTAATAGCCCTCTATTCCGAATATTGAGGTTGTGAACATCAGTGCGAAATGACAATTTATTGGCAAGATATGATGGTGTTTTACTTGTAATAATTTTATGATAAGAACAAATAGAATGTAATTTACGTCTATTGCTCATGTTTAACCAATTAGTTTCTTTCAATTTGTGTGATATTTGTTCGTGTTTTCTAATGCCGTATAAAAACCTCAAGCAAAATTTTTGCATTTTTTTGATTCGATTTCTATCAAATGCATCAAGACAATTGTCATATACTACATCACAATATTTGAAGTGACTAAGTACTAAAGAGTCGCATAGTGTTGTTTTTATCTTTGTATTTATTACATGCCGATGAGCATATAGCGATTTAAGTGTCATATAAGCTTTTCCAATCATATTTGAAACTTGTGTTTAAAATCTAAGAGTAGGGTCTATATGTAATCCCAGGTTTTTATAACATTTTGAAAATGTCATAATTTGTTGATCAATGATCAGCATCATAGTGTTTTCTACAAGCTGTCTATATTTTTTATTTTCAAATACTATTACTGCAGAGTTTGATGGATTAATTTTTAGTCCATGATTTATTGATGATTGAATTAATTTTTCTAAGTCTTGATTAATTATTAGTTGCGCACTATTTAACTCCGTTTTATCAAAAAAATAATATAATTGAGTATCATCAGCATATGCGTGATACTGACAGTTTGCTATAGATTTCGGTAATTCTGATGTAAAGATAGTGAATAAAAGAGGACCCAAAATAGATCCCTGAGGAACCCCTTTATTCACCCTTCGTGAGCGATTTGTTAAAAATGAAGTTAACAATGCTATAGCCTTTTCACTTAAGGTCATGAACCGTAACATTGAACAAAGTATTTTATGATCAATAAGATCAAAAGCCTTTGAGAAGTCAAGCATAACTAAAACAGTCAATTTGCTTTTATCTACAGCGCCTAAAATATCATCTGTAATATGTGTTAATGCAGTAGTACAACTATAACCAGGACAAAAACCTGACTGAAAATCTGGTAGTAATTTGTAAGTATATAGATATTGGCGTAACTGTTATTGAATAGCTCTCTCAAAAACTTTTGATAATGTAGGAAGAATGCTTATTGGTCTCAGATCTTTTAAACTTTTAGGTTCACTACATTTTGCTAACGGTGTTACAAGAGCATGTTTCCAGGCTTTAGGAAATGCGCTTTTCTCAATGCAGATGTTAATAATAAAAGTTAAAATGTTAATTATAAAGGGACAACTCAATTGTACCATCTTAATGTTAATTTTGTCGCAGCCATAAGCGTTCGATTTTATATTATGTACAATTTTATTTACTTCAAAACTTGATATTTTAACAAACGTAAGTTTTTGACCAATGTTCAATTTTTGAGTAGTATTGTAGTTTTGAATGGTGTTAGAAACGTTTGTGGAGATTTTAAGAATATCTGTAAAATGAGCATTAATGGCTTTAATATTTGTTGTTAAGTTAATTGGCAAGTCTGGTTATGTTTTGTTAGTTTGAATTTGTAATTCTTGTAAGCCTTCCCACATAGACTTATTGCTATTTTGACTAAATCTAAAATTTAAATATGCTTTACGTTCTTGCCGCATAACGAATGTTGTTTGGTTTTTTAACAATTTATAATAATCAAAATGAGAAACGTTTTTAGTAGTTTTATATCAGCGCAATGCATTATTTCTCAATTTTATCATCAAAATTAAATTGTCCGTAATCCAAGGTTTACGTAAATTTTTTCGCAACTTGTTTTGAATAATTGGTGCATGTAAATCAAAAATTGTTTACATGTTTTTGTCAAAGAGATTTACTATATCGTCTATATCATCAAGTTGGTGAATATTTCTCTAAGGTAGGCTTTGCAAGTCGGAATTAAAACGTTCATAATCAATACTAATAAAGTTTCTATAAAAATGTTTAGATAACTATGTACTTCTATATCTAAAGCAATTTTACATGAAATCATATAATGATCAGTTATTGAATAATTGTCAATATTATTTGAGGATATCAATTTAATTTCTTCATCAATCAAGTAATGTAATTGTTAAACGTGTTACTCTTGTTGGCTCAGATATAATTTGTCTAGTATTTAGAGATTCTAAAACGTTATTCAAATTTATAGTAGTATTATTTTCAAAATCTAACATGTTTATATTGAAATCACATAGACACATCACTAAACTTTCTGATGTAATATATTCAGTCAAGACATTTTCTAATTCAGAAATAGCTGCAGTGCAATTTGTTCTTGGAGGTCTATATACGGCACCAAATAAAAGACTTTTTTTATTGTGTAGTTTTAATTTGATCCATATCTGTTCAAAATTAATACAATTTAAGTTATTTACTTGCTCAAAGTGAATACCATTTCTAATATTGATGGCTACACCTCCACCTTTTTGTTTCCGGTCATTTCTAATCAAACTGAAATTATCAATTTTGAGAATGTTATTATCAATTGAACTGTTGAAACACGTTTCAGAAAGAGCTATTATATCATAACTGTTATAGTTTAAAAATTCTCTAAGGAATCCAATATGGGCTACAAGTGATCTTATATTTGCATGTAGAGCATTAAGAGTACTTGACATACTATTATTATATTAGATAAAATAAAATTTAATGACATAAAGTTCTGATTCAAACTCTACAGTTATTATACAAAAACAAGCAGTGAGAACAATGATTGGATTAGAGTATCAGCAATCATGTAGAGGTATTTTTAAACAGAATAATATTTTAACTTTACCAGGTTTGTACATTTATGAATGTATACTATTTCTATATAGAAATTCTGAAAAGTTTGAAATGTTTAGATCATCTCATAACAAAAACACTAGATCAATAAACTATAATATACCAGCACATAGACTAACAATGTACAAAAAAGGATGCACATACTCTTGTATAAAGTTGTACAATAAACTACCAGATAAGTTAAAACGTATAAAATTGTTAAACAAATTTAAAACCGAAGTGTTTATGTACTTACTTAATATAGAACCATACACGGCTTATAAGTACTTAAATCATCAGTGACTTTGATTAATTTTTAGTTTTTAATGTATTATATAATTGTTGTATTATATTTTGTATAAATTCTGAAATAAATATATTATTATTATTATTATTATTATTTAGAGGACGCAGAAAATAAAGTCTTTATTTTGCACGCATTATAAAAAAATCAAAAAACCTATATCGATCGGAAAATTTTTGCTCTAAAACCTGGTGTTTTATAATTTTTCCAGAAAATGCATAGTTTTGGTTAAAAATCTAAAAAATCAGCAAAAGGTCACAATTTGCGACATTTTTCAACATACTTTAATGAAAAATGATCTCACTATCGAGAAATCCAAATAGTCAATATTATTCGGAAATTTTTTGCTCTACAACTTTGGTTTTTTGTAATTTTTTACCAAAATGCATAGTTTTGGCCCTAAGTGCAAACAAATAACATATATATTTTATTTTCCTCGCCTTATACAACATGCTCTACAACATTTAATAGATATAATTTTTAGCCAAAATGCATAGTTTTTGCTGAAAATGCAAAAAACTATTAAAATCGCAAAAATTTATGTATATATTTCTCTAAAACTACACTTTTTATGCGTGCGCTTTGTAAAAATAGTTTTTAGACAGTCCAAATACACCCTGTATAGGTTGCTAAACTGTGGGTGAAATTTCTTTAAAAAATGTCTAATTTATAGCGACTATTTATGACCATATCAGTACTGTTTCATTAGCAGAATACGTTTATTTACCGTTTATCATCGGACATATTAATGCTAAAGTTAAAATCAAACCTATAAAATCCAAAAAAGTTGAGCTAAGTACAAGAAACAACAGAGAAAACAACTATAATAAACTATCTTCAAATAGAAAACATTTTTTGCATGAACAGTTTTTTAACACAAACCAACATAAAGAAGATAAACATAGAAAACTCCAGATTTACAGACAAAAATGAGCTACATCAAAAATCAAAAATCACTGACGTCACAGTCCTAAATAAATTTTACACAGAAAGTGGCCACAGGCTAATAAGATAAACAAACAAAATAAACCATAAAAAAAAATAAGGAAGACAATTCTACAAAAGGTAACACTATCTATAGAAAACTAAAACAAAACAAAAATAATTACCAACCACAGTCCAAAATACATTATTTATGTTGGTTCAAAAAACATATTAAAAAAATTGGGTGCATTATGCTAGCCATATAGGCAATTACATTTTGTTTTGACTATGTCTGATTATAAACTAACAAACTTTTAGTCTAAATTTAGAAATTAATTTAGAAGACTGTGATAAACTTTTTGAAATCTACAACATTTGCTTGAGACTAGCGAAGGATAAACTGGTTTGTCTCTGATAATTTAGCGTTTTGCGCCTGACTACTTGTTACCTGAGTTTAGGATTGTTCCGTGCTGGCATTGGAAGTGCTCCCGAAAAGAGCTGGAGTTTGTCTTTGAAAGGCAGGTGCCTTGAAATGTGGTTTAAAAGACATTCTTGTCTTCAACTTGAGATAGTTTGAGCATTTTCTGTAACTAGTTTTGTAAAGCCCTTTGCACAATGCGCATGTTGCTACATACTCTGACTCTATGGTATATTTGCACGTGGAGATGGGATGTTCCCCGGCGCACTTAACGCGTAGATATGAGAAGTTGCATTGCAAATCTGTGTGGCTATTACGCTGGCAACGGTGGCATTGCACAATTTTCTCCACATGCGTTTAATTTCAACGTTCACTGAGAGGTCGAAAAACTTTTTAGAAAACAGAATATTTTTACTCTCAGTAAGTAGGTTGATTACAAGTATGTGATACGCATTCAATGTCAGGTGCATGCGGATGTCATTGCGGACACTAATCTCTTCATGTCTTTGAAAGTTGCCATTAACCCAAAAAAATTAGTTTTAGTAGCCGGCCGGGTTTTGAAACTTTTGGCCTTGGTGGTTTGACCCTGGCGCTGAAGGCGCTTAACCTGGAGGACCGGCTGATGGCACAATAATAAAAGAATTAGAAGTTTTATCCTGTTTTTTTTTTTCTACGTCTTGAAGTAGCTGACTACTTGGTACTCTTTCTATGGGCGGTGTGTCCAACATTGTTATTAAGAGTTACATATAAATTATTCCTACTGAATAACATAAACCAGGCAGCGGAGGAGGCATTTGGCAAAAGAACAGTCAACACATCGACAAACCACAAAAATAAAAGGCTTAGCCTTACACATGAGGTTAAGTTACTCGCGCAAGAAAAGAAAAAGTCTCACCTATTATATCAAGCAAATAAAACCGCAAGGAACTATATCAAATATACAGAAACAAAAAACAGAGTAAATCACAGATTAAGAGAAATAAAAAGGGAGCACTGGAAAAACTTTAATAGAGAAATGAAAAGCGATTTCCACAAAACCCAAAAGCGCACCTAGAAAATGCTCAGAGCAACAAAATAAAAAGTCAATGAAACAGTTTAATTAAATAGCATCTCGGCGGACCACTTACTTTAAAGACCTGTATACAAACAAGGAAGAAGAACAAAAACTTCCGTAGCGGAGGCGGCTAGGTCAAGGAGAAACAAAAGACATTGAGGATATAGAACAAATTACGGTAGAGGTCATATCAGAAATGAATCATTTGAAAATCGGCAAATGCCCAGGCCCAGATAACGTTCCCAACAAACTGCTAAAATGTGAGGGAGCAGTGCTGGCTGAACAGTTTGCCAAACTGTTTAACAAAATACTGAAAGACGGATCAACACCAATGACCTGGAAAAACATCATAACAATGAACGACTGCCTCAGTCCATTGCTCTGCAAGCTGCAAATGTTAATATGTAAATATCAACCACATAAACAAAAAGCATAATAATTGCCAGGGTACCATGCAGATGCAAGCTAGATCTAAACAGACAATAAAATATCAAAATATTTTTAGAAATATCAAAATTTGGCCATAAATTGTTGAACAGTGCAAAATTTGATTCAACTTTAAAAAAATATTGTTAGAAAGAATTAAAATTTGGATATAAATTGTTGAAAAGTGCAAAATTTTATTCACAAAGTCAAAAATAGCTATAAAATAAAAATTAAAAAATCTGGTCCTAACTAAGTATTTTCAAATAAAACTAAAATACGACCTACAACGGTTGAAAAGTTTAAAATTGTTTTTATGGAATGCTAAAATTAGCAAACTTTGCCCATAAATTATAAAAATATTTTCAGATAAAAATATATAAAAATTTTGGACCAGAAATATCAAAATTATGTCACAAAGATTCAAAATCCGAATGTAAACTGTTGAAAAGTGTAAAATTCTATTCATAAAATGTCAAAAATAACAAAATCTACCAAGAATGTAAAATAGACGATAGGGGGCTGGCATGTTCCGCTGTAATGTTCATCCGGAGAGAGAGTACCACTAAGATTGATTTTGCTTTGCTTTAGATTGAAAAGCAGTCCTCTCGACGTGTCTATTTTTTTTATTATCTTGGTGACCTCTCTTTCCATGCTCCTGAATTCAGCATCTTGTCTCTTCAGGTGCACTTGGATTTTCTTAAAATAATTAATTGGTGGATCAATTTTATAGCTAATTAATTAATTTATCAATATTAATTAATTAATTTGACCAAATTAATTGTAAAGCGGCTTGGTTAGTGACTAATCAATCAATTAGTCCTGCCGTCTTGAGTCTGCTTAGTTGCAATTGAAATTTTATTTATTCACGGGCTGCGTGCTTCTATCAATTAGGTGGTACAGTGTGTTGCTCTCTCAGTGTAGACGTGTTGCTTGGTTGGCTGCTGGCAGTCGACATCTGTTATGTTTACAATATTAAATAATTGTCTTTGAGGGTGTTTTTGAAAATACACGGACCGCCATTAAAACGCTGATAGTAAATGTTAAATTTTACTGTCCTAATTTTCAGGCCAGAGAATTGCCCCAAATCAGTGCGCCGCGCGCACCCTCAACTCTTTGTTGCATTTATTTATTTATTTATTTATTAGGTAAACACTCAGACAGGTACAAGTACCCAATTACAGAGTATATGAACAAAATAATCTTTGAGTTTGTCTAAGAACGTGTGAGAATGGTGGTCTTTGTGCCTTATCTTTGCGGGAAACCTTGCGTTTTTTGGTTTTATGGCTTTTGTGTACGACTCAACCAACCAGGAGGTAATTACCATGGGTGACAGTGACGAGTAGAGAAGCGTCTTGTTTTCGACGTATTGTGCCATATTAACCTTGTGCTCTTATCCTAAGGGCATGTCTGCAACAAAAAGGTTTAAAAACAAGATCATTGCAAGAATGGAGTCTTGAAAAACCCCTGCTGTAGTAAAGATGTGTTTTTGAATTTTAATAGACAAGGTTTTGCGGTTTAAATATAAAGCTATCAGCCTTATAAGACGCAGAAGAAAGTTTTGACTGTGGAGGAGTTTGTAAAAAAAACTCTTATGCTAGACTCGACTTATCTGGTGATGGTCATCTAAACCTGTGCTGATGAATAAGAAGTAAATTATTAGAATTAACGTAATCCTAGATTATGTATAATATAAATTTTTTTTCTATGACCTTACTTAATGTGCATAGTAAACTGATGGCCGGTAGTTTGAGGAAACTTCCGGTCTTTCTTAGGTTTTGGGATGTTGATAACAATTTAGTTTTTTCAAACCGTAGGAAAGTGCCCGGTACGAAAAATTGCATTAGCAATATTAGAGAGAACTTTTATTGCCTTTGCGAATATTATTTGAACAAATTCTGTTAAGGACAAGGTCGGACCGGGTTTTTTGTCTGTTGATAATCTCTCCAATTTGAGACGGTCGGACAAAGAGATTATGAGAAGAGTGGCCAATTTGTGCAAATGACAAATTTTTTCTTTTCTTGTGTGACCCTCTTTTAAAAAGATTCAGTAAAACCGGAAAGTGGTTAAAGCTCAATTTGTTGAATATTTGGATGGTGTGGTCAAAGTTGACGTTTTTCAAATCATATCAAAACTTCCTTTTAGTGCCCTGCGTTATAATAAAAGGAGGATTTTTCTGGACTCACCACTTGTAACTCTTTTTGCTCTACCTAGTCAAGTAACGCCCGTCTTTTAGCGTTTGTTTGTAAATTGTTTTACGTCGGGTGTTTTCAGTTAAAGTCGTCAGCAATGATTGTGGGCAAAGGGTTTGGTAAATCCTTATTGAAATTTGCCGTTTTGATTTGGTTATTCGGGCTGAAATAACCAGATGCATTTTTTAACGTCCCTAGACTAGGCACATTAACTACTATTACATTAGACTCAAGAAATCATTTTCAAAAATCAAGTCAAGTTGAGGCAAAGTTTTGTTCTTGCCAAAGCCTCGCGCCTGCAACATTCTATTTATTATTACAAAATTTCAAATATTGCGCAGAAATTTTATATTTTTTTGTTAAAATTGATAAACAATTTTGTATAAATTTGTTTACCATTAAAGTACATCAATATCATTAAATTATTGATCTTTAATCAGCTTAGTACTATATAAATAGAAAATATCAATTAACATAATTAAAAATATAATGTACACATTCATTAACGTAACAGCAACACACAAGCAACAATATGCTATTCCTAGCAGACAACTTAAAACACATTTTAAATTTATTAAGTTACTATGGACTGTTCCCATTTTACAACAATAAAACAAAACGATTCACTACAAAACGTTGGTACAAATGCATCATCATTATAATTTTAATAATATTACCCTTATATTATTATTACAAACAATATTTGATAAATGAGCTATTCAGCATAAATTTTAGAATTGCCAATGGTTTATCAATAACTTTAACAACATTATTAAGCTTAATTTTTATTTTGGCAAATAATGAATCAAAATTTAATCAAATGTTTGACAGATTTAACAGGTTCGATGCGTATTTAAATTCTTTTAATGTATTCGTACCTACTGAATATATTTGTGTTAATATACAATTTTTTATAGTTTTGTTAATGTCAAATACATTATTCATATCAGATTTTTTTACCTGGTTTAAATTCATACCTAAAAATTTACTTGACTGGGTTTCAGTATTGTTAATGAATTATTTAATTATTGTTTATTTTTTTGAATACTATTTATTAAAATCAATTTTGCTTAGGTTTCAAAAATTGAATGAGTTAATTAATTATAAATTTATTAACTGTGATGTGTTGATATATGCTAATTTTACTTTAAATGGAATAGTTGATACTTTTAATGATATTTTCACTTTGCATATGTTGTTGCTTGTTTGTTTTTGCTGTTTAAATTTTTTGATATCGATTTATTATATGGTATTTAATTTTAATGTGCTGAGTTTAAGTGACTGGTTAACATTATCTATGTGGGATTTTTTTTCAATAGTAAGTAATATATGTTTTGTGAATTTACTATACACTGAAAGTTTATATAAATACACTTAGTCCAGTTACATTATAGATCACAGCATGCGTCAAATTTGGTAGTTCTGACTTTTTGCAGAATTGTTTATGATGTTGGCTTAATGAATAATTCAAGTTTGTGACCTCGAGCGTCAAACTCAACTTAATCAAAAAACAAAAAAAACCAATTAAAACCCTAAAGGATTAGTTATTAAAAAAAACTTTTTTGGACGTTTTTAAAATAGACTAAATTTGATAGAATGTGATAATAGAATTGTCTCTGTAGACCCAATAGTTTCCGAGATTAAGCTTTTCAAAGTTTAATATTTTTTTCGAGCTTTGCAAGAATTTCTGTTGAGGAAGCTGTGCCATGGTTTTCTTATCAACGATTATCTCTCGCGATGAGTAACTTGGCTCCTCAAAGACGCTTAGAGTTCTTTTTCTGTACAGCATCTACAAAGTAACCATCAAAAACTACTGCCACGTTTAAGTCATAGTGAGCAGGAATGTATCTGTCAGCTGTTGCACCAAATGATGAGCTTTGAGGCCACACAACTTTGTGAAGTAAATGCTCTTCATCCATTACTACAAACTTTGTTAACCCTTGCTTTTCATTTAAGGTTTTGTGCCCTTTTTCATTCCCTCAGAGAACAATAACATTGGGATTGGTGACAGTTTGTAAGTGAAGAACTTTTGCAATTCTTCATCCGATTGTTTTAAGACACACAAGCTGTGAAACAGTGTTAGAGGATCAACAATTATCTGTTTATTGCCATCAGTTTTTACAGCTGAAAAAAGAGACACTACATTGGTTTTGCTCAATGGTCTTATCTGACTATATACCCAACCAAAATTTGTTAGTGCGCCGGATAGCAAAGTATCCCTTTTTTGTGTCCAAATGCAAATTCCAATTGCCTGTCCGTTCTGCTTGGATAAATTGCTTTATCAGTGTCTCCATTTGAAAGTTAAAAACCCACAGCTTTGCGGTTAGTCTATCGCTTTCAAGCTTGCACAAAGCATCCGTGTATTTTGTCATTATTGCTTGAAACTGCTCATTTTTGTTAACTATTTGAATTGCATATTTGTCAGAGTTTGAAATAATGTCTTCAGTAATGCTTTTTTCCTCTTCAGTCAACTTAATTGTTTTTACAATTTTATTTCTCAAGGAAAGAGACACCAAATTGTGGGCTCTCACTGTTCTAGAATAAGCATGGCCAGCCAACATCTTATCAAAGCTGTTTTCAGCATAAATTGTTGAGAGGAGTTCCTTTAGATCACTTCCACTCATACTCATACCTATTGATCTCAAGAAAAACATTAGTAGGTAAAAACCCCCTAGCCTCACAACGACGTTGCCAAATCGGTGCCCTGATAGTTTGCGACTTTTTGGCTTTAATGTATAGAGATTGGTCAACAGTTACAACGCAGGCTTTTTATCTATAGGCTTAGTATTTATCATTTGCAAACCGAAGATATGTAAGAACTGTGTGGTAATTGGACGGTAGAAAGTTGATGAATGGCAGACATATAATTTTATATGTTTCAAAGTGTTTCTCTGCTACTGTTTCTTCCATGAACCCATTCCATCTATTTTGAACTTTCCCATATAACCATAAGATATCTGAAGGGAGTAGTACAATTTCTTCAGGTAGCAAATTAATATTGTCTAAGTTAACAATATTAATTGCCAACAAACCCTGATTGGATGGCATTTTTTGGAAGGTTTCCAGCTGAATAAGAGGATTTTTCTTTACAAGTTCAGAAGCAGTGTACTTTGTCAAACGGTTTATTTTATTCTCGGGACAAGAGGAATTATGAGGAATCAGAATCATACACACAATATACCTCCCATTGCGTGAAAAGTACCCGTCATATCTAAAGTGTTGACGTTAAAGTCGGCGTTATCAAAAGAAAATTGCACAAACGACATTAAAGGGTCCTTTAACATGAGTTGGTCTAGTCGCATGATGGCCGAGATTTTCAAAAGCAAACTAGCTGAGAATTCAAGCGTTGACAATAACTCAACCAGATGATTTGACTCAAGATTGTGATACAAGAATACATCAACCCCATGCAGTAAACAAGAGATGAACGAGCGAGGCCTGACTGCCGATATTATTGAATGTGCAAAAGCAACGCACTTTTTTCTATAGGAATCCAAGCAGCTTCGTTTGTATTTTAAAATTACTCTTTTGAGCAACATATTCAAAGAATTAGGGATAACTGAATTTACATTTTGGAAGAAGTCCGTAAATCCGTATAACCGTATATCTACTGGGAAGAATTTTGTGACCTGTGTTTTTAAAACAAACAATCGTGTGTTTGAAGGGTCTCTCAACGATTAAATGGTCCTTCCCATACATTGCAAACAAGCGATTTTTGACTGTTTGGAGTTGAGGTCGTTTTTCTTCTATCTGGTCCATGAGTTTATCTAGAGAGAACCTACATTCTTTAGCGTTCTCTTCCAAAAATGAATAAATTGTTTTCATGGCCTCATCAACTGTGAGAAGCTGATGATTTCTCTGGACTTTCTTGTTGATGGTGCTTGGTAGAGCTTTGTTTTGTGCAAATCCGATGATGTCTGGCATCAAGCGCTACCAAATCTGTGTTCTCAAATATACCCCTTTTTTATTTTAAGAGAACATTTATTAGAAATAAATGTAAATAAGAGCCCATTTATTGGTGATAAATGAGCTTTTAAAATTTCTCAGTTGCTTTCAATATTGTGGCATTGTGAGACAACTTTTTTGCAGACATGTTCCGTTTTTCTGGTTTTTTCTTTTTTCTGCCACAAGGAACTCTTTAGTTAATTTGTCTCCACATAGACAACAGTATTCTCTAAAATTAAACTGCTCAAAGACTGATCTTGTGGCACTTGATGACGTAATAATTGATTTTCCATCGCTGCTTTGATCAACTTTGGATTGTTGTATTTTATCTGACAAGCACTGTGCACATATATCTCATTTACACCCTTCAATAAACGCTGTATTTCTATGTTCTTAAAGGAAATACTCGACGCAAGAAGGGTTTTTACACTTCTGTCCTTCACTAGGCGCACTTTACTTAAAGTCTTCTTACATATAAAACACAAATTCACGCTGCGACTGAGATCAGACATTCTGTAGATTTTGAGTTCAATCGGCACTCACGTTATGGGCAGCAGGCCAGTCAACAACTGAAATTAAAAAAATAAATTGGGAAGATTAAAAACACAAGCAATACTAGCACAGTCCGTCGAAGGTAATTGGAACTAGCGGGATGCTAGAGTTATTCGAGTGACGTCTAAAATATTGCAAAAAATTGCAAAGTTAAAAAAAAAGATAATCTTTAAAACGCTTAATCTCAGAAACTATTGGGTCTACAGAGGCAATTCTAATATCATATTGTAGCAAATTTAGTCTACTTTAAAAACGTCTTAAAAGGTTTTTTTTTAAAACTAGTTCTTTAGGGTAGTAATTGCCAAAATTAAAAAAAAACAATATTTTCGATTTTTGACAAAGTTGAGTTTGGCGCAAGTTACAAACTTGGATTATCTATTAAGCCAACATCATAAACAAGTCTGCAAAAAATCAGAACTACCGGATTTGACGGATACTTTTAAGCGACAAAGTAACTAACTGCCGAGCAAAAAATAGAGGTT
Organism: Tachinus rufipes; assembly: GCA_963932245.1. NCBI lineage: Eukaryota > Metazoa > Arthropoda > Insecta > Coleoptera > Staphylinidae > Tachinus > Tachinus rufipes. Next base: position 15,218,279 of record OZ010744.1, read on the forward strand.
TAAAATTATTTTGAATTTTTTTGTTTAACTTTATGTTTGCAAATTGTAAACCAAAGTAGTCGTTTAAGAATTTATTTTTTGACAAATGTTATCAAATGTTTTTAAACTCTATTATTGTGGCAAGATTTATAGCGTCAATTGAAGATGGGCGAGGAAAACGTGAAACTGCATGGATTGTTGGTAAAAGTTTTTGTGCTGTATAACAGTTGTATCAGCGTTACTTGGATACTGACCTGATAACCAGAAAATCAAGTTCTGGGCAAAAAAAAATTACCACAAACCGAGATGACCGTTTTTTTGGTGTCGACAAGTGTGTGGAATAGAATAGCTTCTGCAGTTTATCTACGAACTCAACTACATAAAGTTAGAGAAGTAAATGTAAGCGAATCGACCGTTGAGAGAAGGCTTTGGGTTTTTAGATTTTTTTGTTAAAAGATAGCTACAGGTTCACTTTTACAACGCCGACATCGTGTTGCAAGATTGGTTTTTGTCGGAAATCTACGGGCCTGAAATACTGAGGAATGAAGCATGGTACTGTTTTGAAATAAATTGCGTTTTTGCCTCAATAGATTAGACGGACGTCGGAGAGTGTAGAGAATACGCAAAAGAAATAAGTTTTAGTTTGTATTGATGAGCGACTTTCATTTGGCGGTGGGTCGGTTATAGTTTTGGCAGAAATTTCTAACAAAGCACGCCCAGAGTTGGTTTTTATAGAAAAAAGTTGCCTGACAGCTTACAGATACCTTAAAGAGGTTTTTGAAGATTATGTTATGCCCTTTATGACAATTATGGATAAGCGCGGCATTTTAATGCAAGAACTCACGTAGCCAGAGTTGTCAGAGAATATCTGGATGAAATGGAAATTTTGCGGTTTGATTGGCCAGTTTTCAGCCCGAAAAAAAATTTAATTTAATATGCAAAATATAGTACAATTTGCTAACATAAGGTTAAAACAAATAAATCTAAAACTAAGTCATAATTTTAAAGTGATTTTATTTTTTGATTGCTAGTGTATATCTTTTATAGCGTGCAGAATGATAATTAAATAGTGGTAGTTAGAAGTTTGCTATTCCAGCTCAAAAATTCTTTTTTTTGTAGGTGGCTTGTTTGTTTTTCCCGCTGTACTAGAGTTTTTGTTAAATATTACTTTGGGATTTGTCCTCTAGCATTTGCTGGGGTTTTGCTTTATTGGGTTTGTTTATGGTTTTTTTTAGTTTTTTGTTTTTTTTTTTTAAATCTGTTTTTTTATGCTGCTATTTGTTGATCTCAAAACTAAAGTTCTAATTCTGAGGGCTTGCGTGGCAATTAAAATGACGTTTGCAGTGGATAACGTAGTTACAGCAATCGATTTGGTGGCGGCGGTCCTCTGTTGCTGCATTGACCATCCATCTGTGTTTTTTGTTGTTGTCTGCAGCGTAGTTTATCTTTATCGATTGGACGTTGTATTTAGCGTATTTTGCAGGTGTGATTAGGTCGTTTATTGTGGGTAAGTCCATATAAATTATTGCGACCTATGCTGCGGTCGGTAGAACATATCGAGGCAATTGTGCGATGCATTTCTTGTTCATCTGCAGTTATTAAATTTGTCTCAAAGTATAAACTTTTCAGCTGTTTCTTTTAGTCCTTGAACCTGGTACAATTCCATATTTCTTTCCGAGATGATAAAATTATGTAGTCAATTGCCATGTTTATTGAAAATATTATTAGACAAATAGTAAAAAAAACAATTTTTCTAATTAAATAATATGTCCTTAAAACTATTGTATTAGTTCTTTAGAACAATTAATTAATTTTTACAGTACAAACAAATAATTTCAACATTACATAAATTAACAACCCAAAAATACCCACATCACTTTGATAATAAATTTATCTGCTTACAATACTTACCAATCAATTTACATTGTGACAATGAAGTAATCCATTAACTTAACATTATTCTGTTTCAAAATGTCGATCACTACGGATCTAAGTATTTTACTAAAGTTGTGTCAATGTATTGGAATTCTACCATTTCTTAAGAAAGGATTTTTTATTACTTCGCGGATATATTCATACTGCATCTTAATACTGCTTATTGCAAATTACGTGTATTGTTTCATTGGTGCAATGAATATGACCGATCGAGATCTTTTAATACTAACAAATTTATGTTCATTCATAAATACTTTTGCTAATTTAACAACAATTTTTAAAATGACACAAAGAAAATCAATTAAACATTTGCAAAATTTATTTGATTTGATGAATGATTTCGATAACGAGTTAATTTCATATCATAAGAAAAGAGCACCTAAATTAAAATATGTTTCAGTTACAACCAAAATATTGCTGTTAATTGTTGGTTGTTTTCTACCAGTTAATTACAAAAATAATTATAAAAAAAATGAATTTATGTATAAGTTATATTTTTTGGACGATTATTTACAAAATCTATGTATATTAATTGTGCTTTTGCTGATGAGTTACTTATTACTGTCAATACGAGCTAGAATTGCTATTGCTGGTAGATTAATGATGTCTTTTGGACGGGAAGCTATGTTTGAATCTGATGTTACTAAGAGGATTGATAGTTTGATGAAATTGCAAAATATAACTACGGATTTGGTGATTGAATTTAATTATTTATTTACCTGGTATATATTTTATGTTATGCTGTTTACGGTGTTAAATATCTTATTGACAATTGGCATTTTTATATTTGGAAATTCAACATCAAACTATTGGCTGACTTTTATTTGGATCATTTACATAGTGGTAAGTTCAAATTTATTATTTTTTTTTATACATTTTAATATTTTTTTATTTATAATTATAAAGTTTTATAATAAGTTTAATGTTAAAATTAATTTTATTACCGTTCTTGATTCGACTGGATTAAAAAAGGAGAAAAGTTGCGTTATTATAAGTGTTCACAGAATCAAACTCTTGAATATAATTGTATAAAATTTCAGACTTTGTAGAAAAAAATTTAATCTGTGCTTAAAACATAAAAAAAATGATGCCATTAGTCGTTTCTTTGCAATTAACTTTTGAAAAGTGAAGATTTTATTTAGTTTTTTATTAATTTTTTACTTGTTAAATAAATATAATTGCAAATCTTTAACCCAAATAATGGAGGCATAAAGTATTGTATGTAGTTTAACATATAAAATAAGTAATTACTGAAATCTTATCAATTGGATGTTGAGTTAGTTGGCGTATTGTCTCAAAAAAACAATTTTAATTTACAAACGGCGCTAAATGTATCAATATTTTTTTTAGAAAAAAAGGTTTACCGATATTCTCGTGGATGTGATAAAAAGTAAGTTGTGATGTTTGCTAATAATATTTTACTATAACAATACAACCAGCGACATCTTCTCAGGTCACGGTGACTAAACTCGCCAGTTCTCTAGCTCTGGCGTATTATAAAAAATAAGAGTGTAGAAAATGTAATTTTAAGGAGGTTCTAGCTTATGTAAGAAGGGCATTATAGAAAGTTTAATTTAATAAAATGTCAAAGTCATGATTGGGGTTGCTAGAAGAAACCAGGTCCAAGTCAGTTTTACAAAGATCACTATCAACTTGAAAACGTTAGAGCCAAATCTCCGGAAAGAAGGATAGTTAATAATTATTAATGGTGCAAAAAGCTATTTAGTAGATACATGGGGTTACTCAAATTACTTCTTTCTTGTGTTAAAAGAAAGGAGACATGGCTTGTTTTGGTATGGAAAACATAGCTAAGTATTTTGGATGCGGGTAATTTGGTCACAATAAACCAAATTGTCCGGGAAACGATTGTCGAAATTGCTAAATGACCAACCGGCGGTTCTGGTCAACGGTAAAGACACACAGATGAATTAACTTTGTTTGAATTTTATTCTTTAACAATTATGGGGAGGGGGTTAGTGTTCTTACCTATCAGTGCGGGTACACGAAGTTTCAATGTTAGGGTTAATAGACTCCGGAAACAATAGAATTTTTAAATTGGGAAAAATTAGATTTTTTAAAAATTGATATAAGAAAATATTCAGTAGCAAACGGTAGTAAGATTTCTATTGAATTAGAGAAACAAGTTAAAATGTTTAATGCATTAGTGGTTTCTCAATTAAACCATAGCCTTATACATTAAATTTAGAATAGAAATAAGGACAATTTTAAATTTAAAATAAGGGAAATATACTTTAATGACAAGTTTAATAAAAAAAGCAGAAACAGGTTATAAGTGAATTCTATTTAATGCTCGGAGAAAAGTTTAAGCTACAAAAAGTAGTAGACAAGTTTTTGTAGAAATTGACGGAATAAGGTTGGGATGTAAGGCGTAGGTTGAACATATTTTCCATTTCCGATTAAATCTAGATTACTTGGTCAGTCCTCACAAACAGCGGCCAGTTGATGAAGAGGTCAAGGAGATATTACATCTTAAAGTGATTGAAAAAAGCTTAAGTGGATCTTTCCAAGAAAGATAATAATTATTGCTCTTGTGTTATCTATTGGAAACTAAACTCAGTCTTAGAATCTTGCACATACTCTATACCAAACATCAACTCTATACTGACAAAATTTATTTTTTATTAGTTTGAATTTAAAGTTGGTTTATTGGCAAATTCCGATGAGTAGCAAAAGCTTTACTGCAGTTGCTATTTCCGGCTAAGGGCTTTTCTAATTTAAGGAAATGCTTTTTAGGCTCTGTGAAGTTCCTTTGACTTTTCAAGCTTTGGTTGACAAACTTTTTGGTTTTAAGTTGGAGCCTTGCCTAATTAAATAATCATTACTACTCCTGATTTTGATACTCACATAAAGATTTTTAGCAAAGTTTTCAACAGATTTCTGAAAGCAAGGTTATTTCGGATTTAGAAAAAATATTTTTTGGGCAGAAATAAACTGGTCTATTTAGGGTATGTTGTAAATTGGACTGTGTTATATTTGAACTTTAATAAAGTAAACATGTCAGCGGTAAAGGAATTTTGATGAATGATCAAAAGTTTATTCTAAGGTATTTGGAAATTTTAGACCTTTTATTCAACTTGACAAGTAAGGGAAAAAAGTTTGTAAGGACAAAAGAGAGCTAGACAGCAACAAACTAATGAGCTTCTATATTTGAATTTGCCTTGACATCTTACAAATCTTTACAATGCAATGTGATGCTAGTAATGTGGGATTGGGAGCAGTGTTATGGCAACAAATAATAGGAAAATAAAAAAAAAAATTGTTATGTGTTGCAATCACCTACCAATGCAAAAAAATAATTTATTCTACTTAAAAAGAGTGTATGTGTTATCTGGAGCATTATAAAGTTGCGTTGTTATCTTGCGGGGAGATTAACGATCATAACATTCAAAGACCTTTAGAGCAATTTAGGTTGTTAGGCGGTAAGATTGCAACAATTCAACTACCAGATAATACATAAAAAAGGTAAAATTATTTGTATGCAAATAAATAATGCTCTAAAAAGATTTAAAAAAGATAAGTGGTACTATTCAATGATTGGAAAAGTTAAGGATAAATCTTTGAAATTTATAAGTTGGCGGGTGGTAAATGGCAAGTTGTATTGAAAAGTACTTTAGAAGGATTAAAGAGTGAATATTGGTGGAAAAAAGTAATTCCACATAGTTGTTGGATCAATACCATATTATTTTTTTTTGCTGGGTATTTCGGTATACAGAGTGTTTTAAAACATGTGTTAAAAAATTAAGGGTGGGATTTTTAGGGTAATTATAAGAAAAAAAGTTCCTATTAACAAGGTGTAAAAAAAATTTTTTCTTCAAATTTTTTGACGATACCTTAGGAACAATAAGAAAAAGTAGCAACATGATCACAAAACCTTTATTTTACAAAACTAAGCAATAACATAAAAAACAAGAAAAATCACTAAAATTGTTGAAAATGACCTCCTCCTACGGTAATGCAGGCTTCCAACCTACGTCTTAGTGACTGACGTTCCCGTTTGAAATTGCCTGGAGTGTTTTGTATCGTATTCCAAGTTGCAATGATGCAGTTTCTTAGTTTTTCATTAGTATTAACTGATGTAGTGTAAACTAAACTTTTTAAGTGACCCCTCAAAAAAAAAACCAAAACAATTAGATCTGGAGACCGAGGAGACTAAGCCTGTGGGCCTCCTCGATCTATCCAACGGTTCATATACTGTTCATTTAAATATTGACGCGCAACTAAACTAAAATGTGCAGGAGCACCATCGTGCATAAACCACATTTTGTATCTTAATTGAAATCGGAACGTTTTCTAAAAGTCCTGGCAGCTTTTCTTCAAGAAAATTACAATATGATTGACTATTTAGCCTAAACGGCAAAAAATGATCTCCTACAACACTTGCCCAAACATTAACGCAAAATATTTGCTGATGATGCCCATCCGTTATGGCATGTAGATTTTTGCTGGCCCATTCATGATTATTATGGAAGTTCATAATTGCATCGCGAGAAAAATTTGTTTTGTCCGTAAATAAAACTTTTTCTAAGAATCAATGATTTTGCACAATTTTTTCTTGAAACCATTGACACATAGCCAATCTTTGCGGAAAATCCGCTGGTAAAAGGGCTTGTACTCCCTGTATGTGATAAGGATATAAATCTGGCTTTTTAATATCTTTCACTCTGTAACGTGACTAAGGTTTAGGTTTAAAGTTATTTTTCTAGTGCAAGTTGATAAATCGTCTTCGATTTCTCGAAGAGTATCTTCTTCAATTTGCGGAGATAGCAGGCGAGGTTTTCTATTTTCTGCAGCTCTTTTATGTACACTTCTGGTTTGTTGTAGAAGTGTGTGAATACGAATGAATGTTATTTCATTTGTTACTTGTTGGTTTGTAAACCTTTCTTGATAAATTTGACAAGCTTTTGCTGCATTTTCTATCGGCAACGCCATAAACAAAATGCATATTGCACACCTCGCTATCACTGTAATTATTCATGCTAACACCACGCAACCAAAATTCTAAAAATGGGCAAATTAATTGGGTAATAAAGATAATAAGTTCCCGCAATATTGACTTCTTTTAAAAAAAGGTTATTTAACAACTGAACGACAATTGTCAAAAACGCAAATGCATGAAACAAATGCAAGAACGCTGACGACTAGATCAAAAACAAATGTTTTCATCAACAATAAATTATGTTTGCTATTTTTTTTAATGTTTTTCCATCATAAAATGCCGTATTTCTCTAAAACGGTTTACGTTAGAGCTTTTGACTAAGAGTACCTTTTTTGTTTAAAAAATATTGGTAGTTTACCATGTGCTTTCAGAATGCCAATTTCCCAAGTGTCATAGAAATTAGAGCCATAAAAACCTCACGCAACCCTAAAATCTTCGTCAATGGCACATAAAAAAAATTTAATAAGCGCTTAAAAAGTAGCTAATAATAATGCTAAGCTAAATTTTGTATCTCAAACGGTTCTTGAGAAATTGTAAAAAAAATAAAAAAAAATTTACACCTTGTATCTTCAATAGGTGCGTTTGCAAAACCATGTTAATGGAAACTTTTTTTTTTGGAACTAGCCAATCAATCTCACCCTTTATTTTCCGACACATGTTTTGAAACACCCACGTTTTACCAATTGGCAAAAGATATGTAAAGAGTTGCACAGCGTATGCAAAATATAAGACCAAGCAGAACAAACCAGCTGGATTTATCATTATGGACCTAATTAGACCATATCCACGTAGCTCACAAGGGAATGTGTATGTGTGTATTACTATCTCAGTAGATTTTTATTAGTTTTTTTTCTCCGTAAGGCAATTACACAAAGTGTATGTTGGCTGTTGAAAGAGAACGTATTTTTTGTTTTTGGTGTACTCAAAATTATTACTTACCGACAAAAGAGTTCAGTTCTGCAATAGAAATTTTTTCAATTTATTGAAGGCATACAACATTTTTGTAATCTACAATGTAATTTATTATTTACAAAGCAACCCATGTGAACAAGTTAATTGAGTCATCAAGACAACAATAGTCTGTTACATTGATCAAAACTAGCAAAAATGGGATGCTGTTTTGCTTCTACTTAAATGTGTTTTGTGGACTGCAAAACAAGATTATTGCTTAATGATTGGTTGTGAAATAGTTGTAAATGAGAACGAATACATTGAAAAACAAGTTAACCAAAACTTTGAAAGGTAGTTGAAGAAAGTCTAAGAAGCTTATAACAAAACTTAAACTTGCTACAAATTACGTTGCAAATTTGTTTAATTTGAGATAAAAAAATAATTTTAAACTGTCAGATGCGTCAAAACATTTTAATTATAAACTAAGAGCAAAGTTTTTGGGTTTTTATGCGTCGAGAAATTTGCTTTAGTATTTTTTGCCGTTTCTATAACTTATATGTAGTCAATTTATTAGTTCAAAAAGGTATAAAACGTTTATTTTTTTTTTAGTTTTTTTGTCAGTTTTAACTTTAAATTTAAAAAATTGCTATATTTTTATTTTATATTTTAAAGCAAACAAAATTACTAGTGAAATTGTTCAGAATTTTTATAATAAATCTACTTCTGGCATCATTTTAACTCCACACTTTTTCTATACCACGCAAAACTTAAAAAACCGATTTTTTGGTCTCAGTTGTCTGTACAAAAATGAGTATTTTTGTAATTTTTTTAATTACCAAAGTTGGCGTATTTTGATCTAAGTTGGCTAGAAAATATAAATTTGTTTAGTGTGTATGGGATTTAGGGGTCTAAAACTCAAAAAAAACTGCAAAAATAAGGTAGAAATGTTTATTTAAAAAAAAAAAGTTTCCTGACCGTGATATTTCTCTAAAAGGTAATCAGTAATCACTATTGCACACACCTTTAAAATTTTTTCTTTAGAGCCACAAAAAAGATAAGGTCTATGCCAATGCTCCACAATCGATTTATGATATTAAAGATGTAATTCGCAAAATTATTGAGGACATACAGCCGCAATTGTGCAATTTGATCATAGAAAATGTTATGAAAAATGTGGTACTGCAACCGTAACCGTGGCAATCATTTGATATTGTTTTCAAATGTTAATGGCATACCTTCTTCTTTACAATAAAATAATCATTTATTGATTTCTTCTAAAATGCTACTCAAACTTATTTTATTTTTGAATTAGTAAATTGATTTAAATTTATCAAATTACTGATTAAAGGTAACATCTGAGTTGCATTCATTTTTCTATTGTATATTGTGGCTAATGTTTTTACTAGTTACATTTACGCAATTTTTTTTAGTTGGACATAAGCATTTTAAAGGACATCAGTTAGCAGAATAATTTTGAAAAATGTTTTTGTAATAAGCAGTCAAATGCTTTGCTAAGATCTATTAAGACTATAGCGATCTATTAACCTGTTTTTAAGCAATTATTTACTTTCTTGGTGAATTCACTTATTACTTGCGTAAATAGTTTTTTTTTTAAGTCTGTATTATGTTGGATTAAATCAATACAATTTCATTCAAATTGAAAAAAAAAAAAAAAAATTGATCTAACCAATAACTAGCTGCAAGCTTACGTTCCTCTATCATACCTTTATGTGTCTAAACTTAATCGAGGAATAAATAAATCTAACACAGTAAATTTTGTCAAATCTGTCTTGGTTGATGTTGTTGAGTTGGTGGTAAAATCAGAAAGCTACAGCAATTTTAAAGAGGCTATTCTAAATGATCAATTTGGAATGTTTGGACCATTCTCCAGGAGTACAAACAGTCTCTCAATTTACTACCAGGACGTTAGGTGCATAAAAACAAAACTAATTAAAAAATCTGGCTTTTTGAAAACACAAATTAATTAGATATAACTTATTTAGATGTGATTAGTCTAGTTTAATTAGGTATAATTTAGGTAGAGGTCATTAATTGCGATTAAAATACATATAAAATGTACATTACTGAATTCACAATATATAAATAATAAACTTGTGTGTGTAGTTGTTAACTTTAAGTTTGTGTTGTGTATAATTGGTGCAGTTTATATAGTTTTTTGTTTGATTATTGACTATAGTTATTCCGTTAATTTTTTTGCGGATATTTTCCTTGGTAGTAAAATTATTCTACTAGAAGTTTACCTGTAGCATTGAGGCTCAATAATAAATTTTGAATTTGAGTTACTTGTAACAAAAATTACATTGCTAACTTGTTTGGTGTTTTTAAACTCCATACCAAGTAGAAGTTTTAGTTTAAAACGTAATGCGTTTACTTTAAAAACATAAAATTGCTTTGTCAACATTTATTCTATTGACGTTATGTCATTGAACACCGTAATATACATAGATTAGAAATATATTTAAGTTTTTTAATGTTCAATTATTGAACATTAAAAAACTAATTAATTATAATTAAAAAATAACCATTACATAAATTAAATGTTACAAAAATAAACAAATAATTATATTAATTAACAACCAATTTACATAATAACAACAAAGTAATCCATTAACGTATCATTATTCTGTTCCAAAATGTCGTTCACTGCAGATCTAAGTTTTTTACTAAAATTATGTCAATGTATTGGAATTCTACCATTCTTTAAAAAAGGGATTTTTATTACTTCGCGAATATATTCATACTGCATCTTACTACTACTTAGTGCTAATTACGTGTATTGTTTTATTGGTGCAATGAATATAACAGGTCGAGATTTTTTAATACTAACACATTTATGTTCATTCATAAATACTTTTGCTAATTTATTAACAATTTTCAAAATGACACAACAAAAAACAATTGAGCATTTGCAAAATTTCTTTGATTTGATGAATGAATTTGATAACGAGTTAATTTTATTTCATAATAAACAAGCACCTAAGTTAAAATATGTTTTAATTACTGCCATAATATTGTTGTCAATTGTTGGAATGTATCTACTAATTAATTACAAAATTTGGTTAAAAAATAATGAATTTATGTATAAGTTATATTTTTTGGACGATTATTTACAAAATCTTTGTATATTAATTGTGCTTTTGCTAATGAGTTACTTTTTACTGTCAATAAGAGCTAGAATTGCTATTGTTAGTAGATTAATGATGTCTTTTGGACGGGAAGCAATGTTTGAATCTGATGTTACTAAGAGGATTGATAGTTTGATGAAATTGCAAAATATAACTACGGATTTGGTGAATGAATTTAATTATTTATTTACCTGGTATATATTTTATTTTATGCTGTTTACGGTGTTAAATATCTTAATGACAATTGGCATTTTTATATTTGGAAATTCAACATCAAACATTTGGCTGACTTTTATTTGGGTCATTTACATAGTGGTAAGTTCAAATTTATTTATTTTTTTAATACATTTTAATAATTTTTTATTTATAATAAAAAGTTGTATAATAAGTTTAATGCTAAAATTATTTTTATTACCGTTCTTGATTCGACTGGATTAAAAAGGAAGATAAGTTGCGCTATTATAAGGGTTCACAGAATCAAACTCAAGCAAGAAAACGATTGATTATAATTGTATATAATTTCAGACTTTGTAGAAAAAAAATTAATCTGTGCTTCAAATAAAAAAAAAATGATGCCATTAGTCGTTTTTTTGCAATTAATTTTTGAAAAATGAATTTTTATTTAGTTATTTATTAATTTTTTACTTGTTAAATAAATATAATTGCAAATCTTTAACCCAAATAATGGAGGCATAAAATATTGTATGTAGTTTAACATATAAAATAAGTGATGACTAAAATCTTATCAATTGGATGTTGAGTTAGTTGGCGTATTGTCTCCAAAAAACAATTTTAATTTACAAACGGCGCTAAATGTATTAATATTTTTTTTGAAAAAAAGGTTTACCGATATTCTCGTGGATGTGATAAAAAGTAAGTTGTGATGTTTGCTAATAATATTTTACTATAATAATACAACTAGCGACATCTTCTCAGGACACGGTGACTAAACTCGGCAGTTCTCTAGCTCTTGTGTATTATGAAAAAAAGTGTAGAAAATGTAATCTTAAGCAGGTTCTAGCGTATGTAAGAAGAACATTATAGAAAGTTAAATTTAATAAAATGCAAAGTCATGATTCGGGTTGCAAGAAGAAACCAGGTCTAAGTCAGATTTACAAAGATCACTATCAACTTGAAAACGTTAGATCTATATCTCCGGAAAGAAGAATAGTTAATATTTTTTAATGATGCAAAAAGCCATTTAGTAGATACATGGGGTTACTCAAATTACTTCTTTTTAGTGTTAAAAGAAAGGACACATGGCTTGTTTTGGTATGGAAAACATAGCTAAGTATTTTGGATGCGGGTAATTTGGTCACAATAAACTAAATTGTCCGGAAAACGATTATTGGAATTGCTAAATGACCAACCGGCAGTTCTGGTCAACGGTAAAGACACACAGATGAATAAACTTTGTTTGAATTTTATTCTTTAACAATCATGGGGAGGGGGTTAGTGTTCTTACCTATCGGTGCGGGTACACGGTGTTTCAATGTTAGAGTTATTAGACTCCGGAACCAATAGAATATTTAATGGAAAATAAAATTGGGAAAGATTAGATTTTTTAAAGTTAGATATAAAACAAACGGTAGTAAGATTCCTATTGAATTACAGAAAAAAGTTAAAATGTTTAATGCATAAATGGTTTCTCAATTAAACCATAGCCTTATACATTAAATTCAGAGTAGAAATAAGGACAATTTTAAATTTAAAATTAAGGAAATATACTTTAATGACAAGTTTAATAAAGAAAGCAGAAACAGGTTAACAGTAAATTCTATTTAATGCTCGGAGAAAAGTTTAAGCTACAAAAAGTAGTAGACAAGTTTGTTGTTAAAATTGACCGAATAAGGTTGGGATGTACGGCGTAGGTTGAACATATTTACTTTTACCGATTAAATCTAGATTACTTGGTCAGTCCTTACAAACAGCGGCCAATTGATGAAGAGGTCAAAGAGGTATTACACCTTGAAGTGATTGAAAAAAGCTTAAGTGGATCATCTATTTTAATGCTTTCCAAGAAAGATAATAATTATTGCTTTTGTGTAATCTATTGGAAACTAAACGCAGTCTTAGAATCTTGCACATACTCTATACCAAACACCTAACTCTATACTGACAAAATTTATTTCTTACTTGTTTGAACTTAAAGTTGGTTTGGCAGATTCCGATGAGTAACAAAGGCTTTACTGCAGTTGTTATTTCTGGCTAAAGGCTATTCTAATTTAAGGAAATGGTTTTTAGGCTCTGTGAAGTTCCTTTGACTTTTCAAGCTTTGGTTGACTAACTTTTTGGTTTTAAGTTGGAGCCTTTCCTAATTAAATAATCATTACTACTCCTGATTTTGATACTCACATAAAGATCTTTAGCAAAGTTTTCAACAGATTTCTGAAAGCAAGGTTATTTCGGATTCAGAAAAAATATTTTTTGTGCAGAAATAAACTGGTCTATTTAGGGTATGTTGTAAATTGGACAGTGTTATATTTGAACTTTAATAAAGTAAACATGTCAGCGGTAAAGAAATTTTGATGAATGATCAAAAGTTTATTCTAAGGTATTTGGAAATTTTAGACTTTTTATTCAACCTGACAAGTAAGGGAAAAAAGTTTGTGTGGACAAAAGTGAGCTAGAAAGCAACAAACTAATGAGCTCCTATATTTTAATTTGCTTTGACGTCTTACAACTTTTTACAATGCAATGTGATGCTAGTAATGTGAGATTGGGAGCAGTGCTATTGCAACAAATAATAGAAAAAAAATTTTTTTTTTGTTATGTGTTGCAATCACCTACCAATGCAAAAAAATAATTTACTTCACTAAAAAAGAGTATCTATGTGTTATCTGGAGCATTATAAAGTTGCGTTGTTATCTTGCGGGGAGATCATAACATTTAAAGACCTTTAGAGCAGTTTAGGTTGTTAGGCGGTAAGATTGCAACAAATCAACTACCAGATAATACATAAAAAAGGTAAAATTATTTTCTTGCAAATAAATATTGCTCTTAAAAGATTTTAAAATAATAAGTGGTACTATTTAATGATTGGAAAAGTTAAGGATAAATCTTTAAAATTTATAAGTTGGCGGGTGGTAAATGGCATGTTGTATTAAAAAGTGGAAAGTACTTTAGAAGGATTAAAGAGTAAATACTGGTGGAAAAAAGTAATTCCACAGAGTTGTTGGATAAATACCATATCATTTTTTTTTGCTGGGTATCTTGGTATATAGAGTGGTTTAAAATATGTGTCAAAAAATTATGGGTGGGATTTCTTGGCTAATTATAAGAAAAAAAGTTTTTATTAACATGGTTTCGCAAACGCACCGTTTTTGAGATACAGGGTGTAAATTTTTTTTTAATTTTTTTATTTTTTGACGATATCACAAAACCTTTATTTTACAAAACTAAGCAATAACATAAAAAACAAGATAAATCACAAAAATTGTTGAAAATGACCTCCTCCTACAGTAACGCAGGCTTCCAACCTACGTCTTAGTGACCCGTTCAAAAATGCCGGAAGTGTATCGTATCGTATTGCAAGATGCAATAATGCAATTTCTTAGTTTTTCATTAGTATTAACTGATGTAGTGTAATTTTTGTTTTATGGTTGTCTTTTGTTAATGTTCATTAGTATTCCTGGTGCATAATAATATTTGTGATAATAAGGTTATTTATGCATAGCATTTATATATGAATATATCTTTTTGGTAAAATTATTTTGTTTTTGGTTTCTTAAAAATAAAAAATAAATAACGTATTTTTTTTTTTATTTAAATGTAGTCAAAACAATAAAACCGTCTAGCTTACTTTGCGCAACCAGATAAAAAGAAACTTTTTTGAAACCAATTTTGTTCTGATTGGTTCTATTCTCCTTCATTCTCACTTTTTACTTCTAACGATAGTAAATCTAAAGTTAATAGTTATTTTAACAAATTAATTTTGTGGCTTTAAATAAATACGTTCCAAATTAATCTCTCCCAGCTTCTTGCCTTTAAATTTATTGATATCTTTCTTATCTACCGTTATCAATAATTTACTAACTTTAGTTAATTTAACTGCACTTTTATGCAATCGGTGAAATTTAATCCAATGTCATGCCCAAGCCAATCATATTTGTTTCCTGATAAACTAAAAACTTTGCAAATTGTAGCTTTAATTTTTTTTATTAAGTATTTGCTATATTTTAGGTTTTTTGTTTTTGAGCATGACGGTCATGTTCTCCTATATTTAAATATGAATTGCCGCTACGAGCCAAACGGATTTGCTTTTCGAATGTTCATTTTAACCTTAATCTAACCTTAATCTAACCTAACCTATCCTAACCTAACCTAACCTAACCTAACCTAACCTAAAATAACTTAACCTAACCTTAATCTTAATGAGGAGATTAGTTGATTTTGTTGTGTTTTTGGTTAATGGTACATGCACGTTTTTTTTTTTGCTTGTCTATTATTTCAACCACCGCCAATTAATTAGTTATTTTTTTCAAAATAAATATGACAAATATTGCTTTAATTCTTTTGTAAAGGGTTTTCCAATAAGAAGTTTTATTTTGAATAGCAAGCTATTTGGGCACCTGTCAATTTTGAAGCTATTATCTTTTGACATTTGACAAAGTAAAAACTATACCATTATTAAAAATGGAACGATACACGCTTCAACAACGCATTGAAATTATTAAAATTTACTACAAATATGATGACAATTTTTCAGTAACAGTTCGCAAAACTTAAGTACTTTTTGGTCATCGTAAAGCACTTTCTCGGCCGACAATAGTAAATCTGGTGGAAAAATTTGAGCTGTTGGGATAAATTTGTAATGTGAAGAATTGAAACCGTTTGCATCGCTCAAGAACACATGAGAATATTGCTGATGAAGCCCGTAGTGTTGAAGAAAACCCAGGACACATAAAGTTAGGTTAGTCGCGTCCAAGCAAGGAAAAAAGTTACATTAACGATCTGAAGACTAGACCATTTAGAGGAATTTTTAGCTGCATACAATTTATGGCAACCACAAAAAACATGAATATACGCAATTTGCTGTCAAGCCTGGTAGACAAAGTCTAACCAAGCAACTACGACTTTTCCAAGCTTTGGTATCCAAAAGACAATCTGTGGAAAATGACGCAACAGACCATTGTCTACAAAGAATTGGGCTGAGACAAATCAACTTTAGGAAGTACCGCTACATTAAGAAGAACATTGTCGCAATTCACTGACCGTGAAGTCAAATTATGAAAAAAAAGGCGAACTCACCACAACACATTTTTTCTTAACTAAAAGACTGACTTTCTAAATAGGAAACTCGAAGCTAAAACCCTTGGTGTAGCAGTCGAGTATGCTAACTACAACACCACCTGGGCGGCTTAACTTGGGGCTACAACATAGAAAACAATAACAACCTACTGAACAAGTTAAAGCGGTCTCACCGCTTTGCAAATAAACTCAATATGGTGTGTCTTGTTTTTGGGTTACATCTCAACGTATCAGGTCTCACTCAGTTAGAAAATCAGCGGAAAGTTACAAAACCAGTAACTTTAGGTGTAAATCACACATCCCAAGGTACCAAAGCGTCTAGCATGATAAACATTGCAGTCTAATAACACTCCAGCTGGAACAAATTATGGTTTTACTTAAGAAAAGAAACGGAGTGAACCACAATACTACTTTTGGGGACTTCAAAAAGAACTTCTACAGGCACTTACCTAGAAGCAGATCAAACGCTAGAAGATTTGACTGTCCGAAGTGAACTAAGGCTTGCTTCATCAAAAGGTGACCAGTAAACCCACAACACAACTTGACCACTGGGGATTTTTACAAGAGAAAGACACCAAATCTTTTATGTTTGCAAAAACTATAGAGTAATTGTTCTAAACCTGACGGCGCAGAACGAGTAGAAACCAAGACACCCTTTCTTTGAACGCACCATACCGACACCAAATCTTAAAGTCTCAAACATGATACAACTTACCTCTGCACAGAACCATACTAGAAAATTTACTATAAAGCGCCACCGCTACCTAGTTGAAACCTATAAATGGAAAAGAATATTGACTTTTGGTTATCACACTATAAACTAAACTTTTCAACAAGGTTTAGTTTTGAGCAGCTACCAATGCTTTGAGAAGTTGCGGTTTGTACTTGACGTTTCAGGTAGAAAGGTAGTGCTGGAGTGTGCGTTTTTTTTGGTTAGAATTGACAATGATAAACTCTGATGTTGCTTTGAGGCGGTGTGTCAAGACTAGCGGAAGGAGTGGGGGGCAGCTATGTTGCGGTTTGTTCTTGACGCCGATCATCCGTAACATACTCACTCCGCGGGGCGCTCGACTATCCACAAGCGAGCATAGCGAATAAACTAAGGGAAAGGAAAAACTTTTATGATGTTATTGCATAGACTTATTTTGTGTAATAATTCCTGGAGTGTACTCAGGTTTTATTCCCATTTACAATTTTGTATCTTGCAATAAGTCAGTCAAATTCATCTTGCAAATTTGAGGTCTACACAGCTTTTGTTTGGAAATTAGCAGCTTGGGAACCCATCGTACAAACAGTTTGCTCATTTCTAAGTCTTTTAGATTAACGTTTTTGATATTTCTATTTCCTCAACAATAACAAAAACTTTTAGTGTGCGGTCAACCAACTCAAATCTTTAACTTAATGATTTTGTCAGTTTGTGCTTTTAGGTCTTTCACACTTTGAATAGATTCGCTGCTTTATTTAAACTGTTTGCACTAATATTTGACTTAAAAATAGGACGGGTTATTTTCTTTATACATTCACCATTCTCTCATGAATATTCTACCTCCTTTCGATTAAAATTTTATGTCGCTTCTATGTTCAGTCTCAAATCACTCATTTTTGCTTCGCAATGTAATTTACAGAAGCAATAAATTTGAAACATACAAGGTGTTTAAAAAATAATGTAAAATATTTAAAGGGTCTCCGAAACCGTTGCTATGACAACTCATAGTTATTAAGACTTTTTTGTTTGTTGTGGTTTGTACTATTACCACCTTAAAAATTTTACTTTTTTTTAACACCATGTATATCAAAGCTTTTGTTAAAAATTAATTCTATTTAAAAAAAATTATAAGATAAAGAAGTGCTAAACTAAATTTGAGTAAGGATATTTTATTAACTTTACTGTAACAATTTAAGAATTATATATGTAACATGTTTTCACTTTAATAAATCTTTTGTTACTATCATTTATCAAAGACCCGACAACGCTGTCTGTCACATGACGTACTACGAAGCAACTGTTGATTCGTGCCGTGATTTGAATTTAATATTTCGTACGGTATTTCGATACATTACTCAAATTCCTTTTCTTTATTTCCGCGTCCCATTGTAGTAACCGCACGATTTTAATGCGCCGCCTAAAGAAACAAAAAATAAAAACAGGGATATCAAATTGTGATGCGCTGACTAACGGAATCCCACAGCTCATTTCGCGGTCAGGGAGGAATAGGATACCGGACGTCGTTTCCGTTTCAACACATTTTCTCATTTTACAAATTGAATAATTAACTGTCAATTTACTTATATTATGTAACATGTAATAAACATTATTTATAAAACAGGAAGGAATTAATGAGATGGAATAAATGATTTATTAATAAAATTTAATGGGATGTGTACTTGCTGGAGGAAATTAATAAATTGTTTTTAGATGTTTAAGGAACGGAAATAATTTCTTAAATCTAGTAATGAGCAGAATGAGTATGCAGAAGAATAATGAATATAATACAGAGGTATAAGGGATTATTATACAGGGTGTTCAAAAAAGAATGTAAAATATTTAAAGGGGTGGTAGTACGATCCAAAACAAACAAAAAAGTCTTAATAAACATAGGTTGTGGTGTGATTGGACTCTACTTTATTAAAAATGAGACTGGTTCAACTGTTACGGTGAATGGATGGCGCTACCGAGCTATGATTAATGATTTTTCATGGCCAGATTTGGAAGATATTAACGTGGACGACGTTTATTGCCACACAAGCAACAAAACAACTGCAATTTTGCAAGAAATGTTTCCTGACAGTGTTATTTCTCAAAAAAGTAATCACAATTGGCAACCGAGATCTTGTGATTTAACACCTTTAGACTTTTTTCTTTGGGGCCACGTGAAAGATAAGTTCTATGCTAATGCTCCACAATCGATTTAAGACATTAAAGATGGAACTTTTAAAATTATCGAGGTTATACAAATGTGCAATTTGGTCATGGAAAATGTTATGAAATTTCAAATGTTAATGGCATACCTTCCTTTTTACAATGAAATAATTATTTATTGATTTCTTCTAAAGTGCTACTCAAACTTATTTTATTTTTGAATTAATAAATTGATTTAAATTTATCAAATTACTGATTAAAGTTAACATCTGAGTTGCATTAATTTTTCTATTGTGTATTGTGGCCAATGTTTTTACTAGTTACATTTGCACAATTTTTTTTAGTTGGACAAATAGCATTTTAAAGGACATCAATTAGCAGAATAAATTTGAAAAACGTTTTTGTAATACGCAGTCAAACGCTTTTCTAAGATCTATTAAGACTATAGCGATCTATTTACCTGTTTTTATGCAGTTATTTACTTTTTTGGTGAATTTAGTTATAACTTGCGTAAATAATTTTTTTCTAAGTGTATTGTGTAGAATTAAATCAATATTCCATTCAAATTGCAAAAAATAAAAAAATATATATTTCAACTAATAACTAGCTGCAAGCTTACGTTCCTCTATCATACCTTTATGTATATAAACTTAATCGAGGAATCAATAAAACTAACACAGTAACTTTTGACAAATTTAAACTACATCTGTCTTGGTTGATGTTGTTGAGTTGGTAGTATAATCAGAAAGCTTCAGCAGTTTTAAAGTGGCTATTCTAGCTGATCAATTTGGATTGTTTGAACCATTCTCCAGGAGTACAAACAGTCTCAATTTACTACCAGAACGTTAGGTGCATAAAAACAAAACTAGTTACAAAATTTGGCTTTCTGAAGACACAAATTAATTAGATATAATTTATTTTCTAGTTTAATTAGCTTTAATTTAGGTAGAAGCGGTTCATAAATTGCGATTAAAATACATATAAAATGTACATTACTGAATTCACAATATTTAAATAATAGATTTGTGTTTGTAGTTGATAACTGTAAGTTTGTGTTATGTATAATTGGTGCAGTTTATATACCTTTTTATTTGGTTATTGATAACTATGCCGATTATAGCTATTCCGTAAATTTTTCTTGGTATTAAAATCATTCTACTAAGAGATTACAGTTTACCTGTAGCATTGTGACTCAACACTGAATTTTGAATTTGAGTTACTCTTAACAAAAATTACTTTGCATACTTAGTTGCTAACTTGTATGGTGTTTTTAAACTTCATACCCAGTAGTAGTTTTAGTTTAAAACGTAATGCGTTTATTTAAAAAACAGAAAATTACTTTGTCAACTTAAATTTATTCTATTAACGTTATGTATAAATATATAAAAATTATATTAATGAAATATTAAAAAGCTATTTAATTATAATTAAAAAAATATCCTTTATCTTCTTCAAACACCCTAGTTAAAGATTATCAAGAAAAACAAACAATTACTTATTTTTTTTTATTATTCATACAAATGGTTTTAACATTACATAAATTAAATGTAACAAAAATAAACATTCAATTACAATAATTAACAACCAATTTACATATTAACAATAAAGCAACCCATTAACTTAACATTATTCTGTTCCAAAATGTCGTTCACTGCAGATATAAGTTTTTTACTAAAATTATGTCAATGTATTGGAATTCTACCATTCTTTAAAAAAGGGATTTTTATTACTTTGCGAATATATTCATACTGCATCTTACTACTACTTAGTGCTAATTACGTGTATTGTTTTATTGGTGCATTGAATATATCCGGTCAACATTTTTTAATATTATCAAATTTATGTTCATTCATAAATACTTTTGCTAATTTATCTACAATTTTCAAAATGACACAAAGTAAATCAATCAAGCATTTGCAAATTTTATTTGATTTAATGAATGAATTTGATAACGAATTAGTTTCATATCATAAGAAAAGAGCACCTAAATTAAAATATGTTTCAATTACTACCATAATAATTTTGTCAATTGTTGGTATTTATCTACCAATTAATGCCAACATTTGGTTTAAAAATGAATTTATGTATAAGTTATATTTTTTGGACGATTATTTACAGAATCTTTATATATTAATTGTGTTTTTGCTGATGGTTTACTTGTTACTGTCAATTCGAGCTAGAATTGCTATTGCTGGTAGATTAATGATGTCTTTTGGACGGGAAGCAATTTTTGAATCTGATGTTACTAAAAGGATTGATAGTTTGATGAAATTGCAATATATAACTACAGATTTGGTGGATGAATTTAATTATTTATTTACCTGGTATATATTTTATTTTGTGCTTTTTACGGTGTTAAACATCTTATTGACAATTGGCATTTTTATATTTGGAAATTCAATAACAAACTTTTGGCCGATTTTTATTTGGATCTTTTACATAGTGGTAAGTTAAAAATTTAAAAATTTAAATTATTTTTTTGTTACACTAGTTAAAAATGATTGAAATTTATTTGGACTATATATAAGTTTTACAATAAGTTATATTTACTACGCCACTGGTGTATTGTGACAGTACCAAATTCTTTAACTAACATCTGTGATAAAAAAAAGTTCTTTTAATTAAATCTTAGTTTTAATTTTGTGTGCTATAGTGTTTTACCGTTACCTGTTAGTGATATCTAGTCAGATAAGTCTATTTTAAATTAATTGTTACTGTATAAACAACTTAACCTCTTCTGTCAATAGTTTTATTTACTTACTGCGCTTGCGTGTCTAAAAGCATTTTAAGCAGTAACTTGGAACATTTTACCTTCATTTTATCCTTTTGCAATTTTAATTTGTTTTTTTATTATCTTTTTGATATCCTATCTTTTTATGTAATTTATGTAAACCCGTGGTCTTCCTGTGCTGTATTTTAGTTAGTCACTGTAACTGGCCCTGCAGTGTGAAGCGAGTGTCCCTGTTTTACTTTTTGTTTGTTTCTGTTATTATTATTTTTAAATTTTCTGTATATTATCCAACATGCCTAATTGCAAGCTATTTAAGCAATTCATAGCTCCCAACAACATACAAAACTGTTTGAAATCTGATGGTAAATGGACTTGCACTACTTGTTACCCGTTAGATGATAGCACTTCTGCAGACCAACAAATGTCATTTAAAGTAGAAATTATTGCTGCAATAAATGATATGTTTAAAACTTACTTCACACTTTTTTTTGATGAAATTAGAAAACAAGTAACTACTTGCACTGAAGCAATAACAGCTCTTACTGAACAAATTGCTGTCTTAAAAACTGAAAATTCTGTCCTTAAATCTCAGATTGCAACTCTCAATGGTACCAATCTCACATCAGATGATATTATTCATGAGATTGAGGAAAGAGAAAAAAGATCTTCTAACGCCATGATTTACAATGTTCCGGAATCCCAAAACCATGATTCTAAGATGAGACAGCAAGACGACAATAATTTTTTTAAAAATACTTTTAGTGTATCTGGAACTTCTTTGTTTAGAGTTTGATAACTTGAAGCACGACCTAGACCCATCAAAGTTCATTTTAATAACAAACAAGACGCTATTAATTTTTTAAAAATTTGCAAGAATCTCAACTTAAATAATATTCGTATGGGACCCGATCGTACTCCGAAGCAATGTAAAATTTTAAATGATGCTCGAACTGAATTGAGAAATAAACAGCAGAGCGGTTAAACCAATTTAACAATTAATTATTTATTAATGGCTACCCTCGTGTTATTACAAACTCTGCATGAGATTCTCCGCTCTCTGGAAACATCACCGTCTTTTACCAAAACGTTCGTGGACTGAATACTAAATTTGAGACGTTTTTTAATAATATCAGTGATTGTGACTATGATGTAGTGCTAATAACTGAATCGTGGATAACACCTAGTGTTGGCAGCCGTGAATTATTCGACGAATTGTTTCAAGTTTTTCGAAAGGTAGTGGAGCTCTGATTGCTGTTCGCAACTCTTTTAAAATAGAAATTGTTTCCACAGATTTTATTAACCAACAAGTTCCGTTAATTGATCTTTTAATATGTAAATGTAAACGCAAATCCAGTTGGTTATTTATTGTTCTTGTTTAAATTTCAACTAGCGCTTTAACTAATGATTATAAATTATTTTTTTATTTGCTAACTCAAATTAACTATGGAGATAATAAAATTATTTTTGTAGATGATTTTAACTGTTCAGAAATAACTCTTACACAGAATAGTTTATCTAGTCAAGCTTCTATTATATCAAATTTTTGTTCTTTCTTGGGTCTTAGGCAATATAATTCAATTAAGAATTCTTTAAATAATATTCTGGACTTAGTATACTCTAACATCGAATGTCAAGTATTTAGAGAAACATTTCCTCTAGTTTCTGAAGATATTTACCATCCTGCACTTACTTTTGCTTTAGAATGTTTTCCGGATTTGTCTCCAGTTAATAAGGATGCTGTCAAACTTAACTATAAAAGAGGTAACTACCCGGCACTCTATGCGTATCTGAGCAATATAGAGTGGAGTACACTTTTAAATTTTTCTGATGTAAATCTAGCTTTTATTAAATATTATAATATATTAAATAGTGCGCTGCATAAGTTTATTTCATCTTGCAAAGTTAAGCAAAAAAGAAAATATCTACCTTGGTATAATATTGAAATTATAAAACTTATTAAACAAAAAGCTTCAGTCAGACTAAAACTTAAGTTCAACTCTCCGACAATAACAACGGAGTTTAAACGACTTAGAACTTTAATTAAACGTAAAACTAAATCTGCTTACAGAATTTATATATCCTCAATTGAAAATGAAGTTGTCTCTAACCCAAAACAGTTTTGGACATATATCAACTCTAAGAAATCCAACTCATCTAGAGTTTCTTCTACTTTGATTAGTGATAATGAAGTATTTGATAATCCTAAGAACTTTGCTAATGGCTTTTCTAAGTTTTTTGAATCCGTACACATTCCCCCGTCTACTAATGTCAACCTTGATAACTGCAGCTATATACATAACTTTACATTTTCTCATGTTTCAGAAGATGCTGTGTTAAAGATTCTTAAAACCCTCCCAAATAAAAATTCTGCTGGCAATGATAATTTACCTGATTTTTTATTGAAATATTGCGCTATTCTGTTTTGTCATTCTCTAACAATTTTATTTAATTTATCCATTACTACCTCTACTTTTCCTAATAATCTGAAAATAACTTCTGTTTGTCCAATACCTAAAACTAATATCAATCTTCACAACATTGATAACTATCGTCCTATTGCAATCTTACCACACATTGCCAAAGTCTTTGAGCGTATCCTATAAACCTTATATCTCCACTAATCAACATGGTTTTGTTTCAGGGCGTTCGACTGAAACAAATCTGTGTGTTATTACACACGAAATAGCTACAACTCTTGACACTTCTGGTCAAATGGACGTTTTTTATACAGATATGTCAAAGGCTTTTGATAGAGTTGAACATAATATTCTCTTAGCTAAGCTTAAAGATTTTGGTTTTTGCAGTTCATCCATTGTACTGATGTCATCTTATCTCAAAAAGCGTGAGTAGTATGTCACTTTTAATTACTATAAATCTTATTCTTATTTTCCAACATCTGGTGTTCCACAAAGATCAATATTGGGACCCATGCTGTTCAATTTATTTATTAATGACCTTTCCACATCACTAGGTTGTCAGCATCTTCTATATGCAGATGATCTTAAAATATATTCAAAGATCAATAGCATCAATGATTGTTTTCAATTGTAAAACATGTTAAACCAAATTTTCACTTGGTGTATTGCTATTCGATTAGATTTAAACATTAGCAAGTGTAAGTTTATGTCATTTACACGCAAAACTAATGCCATAAAGTTTGATTATCTTATAAATAGCCGTTCAGTTGAGTATGTTAGTACTTTTAAAGACCTTGGTGTTCACTTTGATACTAAATTAACGTTTAACTATCTTATTGAAAACGTTGTACAGAGTTTTATAAAAGCTATAGAATTTATTCATCGTAACACCAATAGTTTTCAAAATCTCAGTGCCTTAAAGGCTTTATATAATTTATTTGTGCGTTCTAAACTGGAATACGCTTTTTTAATTTGGTATCCACATAACCAACATCAAACACAACAAATTGAAACGCAGGTTTTTAAAATATTTATATTTTAAAATTGAAGGACATTATCCTATCAGAGGCTATGATCACCTCAGTTTACTCAACAAGTTTAACTTTGAATCACTAGAGCTTAGACGTTTTAAGGCAAGTGTTTATTTTGTGTATAAACTCTTGCACAATATTGTCGATTCTCCTGAAATTATACAACTTATTAAATTGCATATACCATCTTTTAACAGTCGACAAAAACCAACCTTTAGTTTACCATCAATACGTACTAGCTATGGTCTTAAGTCGCCAATTGATAATGTTTGTAGTAATTTAAATAATATGCCACCCTGTTGTGATATTTTTAATGATAGTATTAAATATTTAATTGAACAAGTCACTTAATTTTAATTTTTTTTTTTAATTTTTTTTGCAAATGTTAATCTTAGTTTAAATTGTCTAGTTTTTATATGTTTTTTTATTAATTTATTTTATTTGTATAAGGCACTTTTTTTGTATGTTGTCTTGTAATTGAGAATTGTTTCCTGTAGGGCAATAAATACCTATTATTATTATTATTATTATTATTATTATTATTATTATTATTATTATTATATGTTGTTATAAAATGTGGTTTATGTTTTTTACTTTTTTGGTATGATCAAATTAACGTATAATCATCTCACAAGCTTTTGACCATTTTTTCACTACGGCTGCAAAACTATAACTAACTTTTACAAAAAAAAATATTTTATTGGTATGTTACTGCATTTACCAATTACACCACAACCTAAAAAAATGTGTCTTTGCAATAAACAGTTGTGAAAAGTTAGATTTCAAAATATTCACTCATAACTTAGAAATCTTACTTGATGAACTGCTGTTGAACTCTAATGTAATGTTACTGATGTGATTTTAATGTGAACTATTTCCACGTGTCTCGTAGTTGTGAAAAATTAAAGAATATTCTTTAATTACATAATTTAAGCATGCAAATGGACACACCCACACGAATAACACAAAAAACCGCAACGCTTATTGACTATGTGTGTATAAACACAAACTATTTAAATACAGCAGTAGATGTGATACCAGTTGATCTGTCTGATCTTGAAGCTGTACTTGTTCATACAAATTTAGATGCAATAAAAGATACTAAAATACATGAAACAATTGAAACGCGTGTTATTTTATAAGTCTATTAGTAAATTCATTTTTAATTGTAATATTACACAATGGGAAACACTTTTTATTACAGGCCGCCACGTAAATAGTAATTTTGAACATTTTATTAATACATTGAGACATGTATACGAAGTTTTATTTTCTATAAAAAAGATAAACCAGAAAAAATATTGTTGGATGATGAAAGGACTAAGAATTTCATCAAAAATTAAACGATGCTTAAACTACATAACAAAGTTTACGACAAATGATAATTTTCATAAATATTATAAATCCTATAAACTTCTTTTTCGTCGACTTTTGAAATTGGCAAAACAGTTACACTACACAGCGCGCATATCTAATTCTAGAAATAGTCAAAAAGAAATATGGTCGGTTATTAATGAACTCAATGGAAAATTAAAAAAAACTGAAAAGATTAAAGAAATTAAACTAAATGGTGTTTCAATCGACAAACCTGTTGAAATTGCGGATGCACTTAACAAACAATATAGTGAAGTAGCTAAAAATCTTATATGTTGCATAAATAAATCAACCGACCAATTGCATCTCCTTAACAATACAACTATCAATAGTTGCAATCACACTTTTTATTTGTATCCTACCTGCATAGACGAGCTTAAGAAATGTGTTGGTAGCTTAAACAAAAAACAGTCATCAGGTTATGATGGGATTACACTAAAAATTGTTCAAAATCTTACACCACATGTTCTTAATGTATTAGTAAAACTTTACAACCAATCTTTTTCTAGTGGTTGTTTTCCAGATATTTTTAAAAAAGCCAAGTAATTACCTCCCAATTTCACTTTTGTCAATATTTTTTAAAATCTTAGAGACTCTAGTTAAAAGTAGAATAAATCTATTTATTGACAAAGTTGACATTCTTTGTAATAATCAGTATGGTTTTAAATCAGAAAGGGGAACGGAAGACGCTGTCAATAACTTTTTAAATTGCACATATAATTCAATTAACTCAAATAAAATTAGCGCAGCGGTTTTTTGTGATTTGTCTAAAGCGTTTGATTACTATAATCATAATATTTTATTGGAAAAGCTTGCGTTTTATGGATTTAGAGGAGTTTCGCCAAACTGGCTTAGTTCATATTTAAAAGATCGTCTACAATTAGTGCAAGTTTCTAAAAATTATAATTTTTTTTTTTTTGGTGAACAAATAGTATCCCATGGGGTACCACAAGGTTCCGTGCTTGGCCCTATTTTGTTTTTAATTTATATTAACGACATTTGTTCAATAAACATTTCTGGAAATTTCACTTTGTTTGCAGACAACACCTGTATTACGTGGTCTTCTGAAAATATTGAAACATTAAAAATTAATATCCAAAATGATATTAATTTGATTAAAAAGTGGTTTGATGCCAATCTGCTTACATTAAATATGACAAAATCTAACTTAATGCTTTTTAGAAATTCAGAAAATTTAGATATCACATTAAATAGCTTAAGTGTTAATAAAGTAACTAAACAAAAATTTCTTGGTATTGTCATTGATAATACACTGAAATGGAATAATAATATTATTCAACTGTCTTCTAAGTTGTCATCGGCTTGTTACGCAATAAAAAATATAAAATATCAACTGGATTATACAGCAGCTAGACAAACATATTTTGCAATATTTCACAGCCATCTAAAAAATGGCATTGCATTTTGGGGCTGCACAACCTCAGAAAATCTAACTACTATATTAAAATTACAAAAACGCGCGATTAGATACATGGTAGAAGCCAAAAATAATGATCATTGCAAACCTATATTTGTCAAATATAAAATTTTGACATCAGTTTCCTTGTTTATTTTAGAAATTGTGTTCATAGATACAAAAATAGTATTTCTCGTAATTATGAAGTGCATCAGCACAATACTAGATCGCATAAAGACTTTCATCTTCCTAAACCAAACTCAGAGCTATGTCGAAATTCAATTTTCATTGCAATTAAAGGATCTTTCTTTTAAATGTTTTAGAACAAAACTAAAAAAGGTTTTATGTAATTACCCATTTTATAGCATTAACGATTTTTTTAACATTAACCTTACTATACAGAAGTAATTGTGAATATGTGTGTGTGTGTGTATTTTTAGATAGTCATGTACAATTTTTACATTTTAATTAAAACTTTATTAGTATTTAAATTTTAGAATAAATAATAATAATTAGTATTAGTTCTGTGTTATGATGTACAACCTGTAATTATTGTAATTATTGTATACACTTATTGTGTTTTTAATAAACGTTATCTATCTATCTATCAATCATCTGCATCTAGGTTTGCCGGCAATAACAAAGGTAAAAAAAAAACTTTTGTTTTGTTTTGTAAAGTAAAATTTTTAATGCATTTGTGGTTTCTTAATTGAACTATAACCTTTTCTTTAATTTTTGGGTAAAAATGAGAATAATTCTAAATTTATTATCAAGAAAGTGGTACTTTGTAGTTACAAGAAATAGGTAAATAGCAGATTTTATTCAATACTTGGTAAATCTAATGGTAGAAAAAAAGTTTCAGCTAGAGAGATAGTAGAAGTTTTTTTGTTAAAACTAATGAAGTAAGGTTGGGATATACGGCGGAGGTAAGGCATAAGATTATACCCAATAGTTTATTATTAAACTGAAGTATTATCCGGTCAGTCCTTACATGGAGCGGCTTATTGAAAAAGAAATCACGGAAATGTTAGTTCATGGGGTGATTGAGAGAAGTTTAAGTTCTCCATATATAATGGGCCTCAAGAGTGATAATAGTAATTGTTTTTCTGTGGACAGTTTAGACATAGAGGGTACCAAGGGCTTTACTGCATTTGATAATTTAGGCCAAAGGTTTTTCCAATTTAATAAAATCCTCTTTAGGCTATGTGGAGCTTTTGGGACTTTTTAAGCCTTACTTGTTTAAATACCTAAATGACATAATCATTACAACCCTGACTTTAATACCTACATAAAAAACTTTAGCAAAATTTTTAATATATCTTCGAATTAAAAGAAAAAAATGACATTCCGGACGGTTAAAAAATTTTGTTGAATGATGGAAATGACAGGGATGTAAAGTTTATTTTAAGATATTTGGAAATCTCGGACTATTTGTTAGATTTGACAAAAACGGAAGAAATTTTGTGTGAACAAAAAAGCAAATTCCTTGAAAAAAGCGTTAGTGAGTTCCTCTATCTTAGCTTGCCCCAACTTCTTACAACTCTTTACATTGCAATGTGACGCTAGTAATGTGGGGTTAAAAGCAGTGATCTTACAAGAAATAATGGAGATAGAAATGATTACTTGTTATTTGTTGCAATTACTTGCCAATGGATAAAGAAAATTTTACTTAATTGAAAAATAGTGTTATTTGGAGCATTAAACTGCGTTGTTACTTTTAGGGTGGTAGATTACAATTATAATAGATAGGTTTAGCAAACATAGAACTAGAAACATCACAATGTACTACGCGGGGAACAACAACTCCACCTATAGATGTAGAGTAGCTATTGTTGTAGACAGGAAAACGCAACAATCAGTAACTAGTTTTGTACCATACTCAAGCCGTATCATCCTGTTAAAGATGCATTCAAACAAGGTTTCAGTGCACATAGTACAAATATATGCATCTACGGCAAACAAAGATGAATGCAAAATTGAATTGTTTTACCAAAACTTTGATAAAGTTATCAACCAATTGCAAAATACAAAATTTTTGTTGTAATAGGCGTACTAAACGCAAAAATAAAAGAAAGAGAATTATCTGGAACTCTTGGCAAATACGGATTAGGAAAACGTAACAACAGTGGAGGTAGACTGGTTAAATTTTGCAAAAAAAAAAATCTATATTACCAACTGTTTCCACGCCTATTTTACACATGGAAAGCATTATTAGACGGAATATGAGACAATGTTAAAAATCAGATTGACTACATAATAATCCGCAGGAGATTCAGAAACACCATCAAGTCTGTCAAAACTGGGGGCAAACATAAGATCTGACCATAACCCGGTAGTTGCCACGTTGCATGTACGACTAAAAAGAACCATACCTAGAACTACTAAGAAAATGATGGACTCTAAAAAGCTGAAAGACCGCGTTGTATGTGAAAAGGTTAAAAGAGACATAAAAAACAAGATGAAACAACTAAAAGATCACCAAAATACTCTAAACACTTTGAGCAGCACCGTAGATGAACAGTGGCAGAACATAAAAAGAAATACTAAAAAAGGTAGGAATTGAAAAACTAAAACCTACATGAAATAGAGACAAAGAATTAATGACACAGAAGATATTGGACATGATGAGTCTGCGCCGGCAATACAAAGACAATGATATGCGTACCTACAAAAGGATAAACGACATCACAAACAAAATAAGAAGAACTAAAAAAAGATAAGTTGACAGACAAATATCGAGAAATCAAAGAATTTGATAACAAATATGATTTATTCAATATGGACAAAATGATAAAAGTACTTTGTGGAAAGGTTAAAACCCGCCAACCTGATATACTACTAAACAAAAACGGCAATCATAGAAGAAACAGAAAAATTTGCAAGATGGTGCAAATATATTAAAGAACTATTCAACGATAATTGAACAAAATTGACACAACCAGACTTTCAAAACACAAGCCCTAAAATTTTAAAGGAAAAACTTGAATACGCAATCAAAAATTCAAAATTCGGAAAACAACTGATCCTGACGAGATACCAGCTTAAAACTATTTAACAAAGATTCCAATGACGTTCTGCTAAATCTGTTTAATAACATATACGAGACGAGTGTTATTTCTAAAGAATGGCTAACTTCAACGTTCGTGACACTACCAAAAAAGAATGGAGTCAAAGAATGTTCAGACCATAGGATCATTGCTCTGGTGAGCCACACTTTGAAGATCTTTTTAAAAGTAATACACAACCGAATATACAAAAAATTAGAAAAAGACATTAGTGACACTCAAATAGGATTTAGGAAAGATATAGGAACTAGACAAGGACTCTTTGGATTGAATGTGTTGCGACAAAGATGTTTAGACACAAACCACAAATTGTATATTCAGAAAGCTTTTGACAAGGTCTAACATACCAATTTATTAGAGATACTAATAAAAAAAACATGGATAGTAGAAATATAAAAATAATCTTTAACCTCTATTGGAACCAATCAGAAAAGTAAAAGTCAAAAAAGAGCGACAAAGTTAAATTATTTATTACTCGTAGTGAATGTGTCTTTGAAGAGGCATTGTCAGAAGAGATGGGAGGTATCGTCATAAATGGCAAGACAATTAACAACATACGATATGCAGATGACACTAACATTATAATTGTCAACATAGAAAACCTGTACTGTACTGTACTGTAAAAGGTACGTACTAGACACAAACATAAAAGTTATGGTTACTACAAAATACCCAAACATTATTCATAATAGATCACTTATAGTCATTAACAACAAAACTATAGAATAAGTATTCTTTCACAAGTACCTGGGAACATGAGAAACAGATAATGCAGAGCACACCAAAACAATTAACTGCAGAATAAATCTTGCTTGATGTGCCTTTTTTTAAATAAAGAAAATGTTCTGTAACCGCAGCATTAAATTAGAGATTTGAAACCGAATGCTAAAGTGCTATATCATTCCTAACCTGCTGTATGAAATGAAGGTCTGCACTTTAAAGGAGGAAAACATTAAAAAATTAGAGGCATTTGAAATGTGGTGTTTCAGGAAAATCCTTAAATTTTTATGGACAGACAAAATTACCAACGAAGCAGCACTGCACCGAATGGATAAAACCAGAGAAATCCATAAAACCATTAAAAAACATTCTAATAAAGAAGAAAAATATAACATCCTCAAACAAATTATCCAGGGTAAAATTAGAGAAAAATTAACTGTAGGAAGAAGGAAAATATCGTGGCTTTGCAACCTGAGAGAGTGGTTTGAGTGTACGTCTGCTGAGCTGTTCAGGGCGGCTGTCAATAAGCTACGTGTAGTTTTGTGAGTGTAAAAAAGCATAAGTACAGGAAGTGCAAAAGTATGTTGTGTTAGCTGATATTTTGAATGCATCATGTTTTTTAGTGCTAAACCAATTTCTTTTGCTCAATTATATTCTGCAAATTACTAACTTTTATTCAAAAAAAGTTAGCAATCTATCACTATGAGCCAATCACTTTATGGTAAAATCAATACTACTTGTTTATGAGAATTAAAATATAACCAAATTTAGTTTTTGTGGAAGTTCAGCAACAAAAAGAACTTTAAATTTTTAAGTATCCGCTGCATACTAGCTTACTTTTTGAGTCTGAACGCACTCTAACAAGCAAAAGTCAGACAAAACGTCAGAGTGAATTATTAATCAAAAATGTGTTTTGTATCTACACGAATTAGAAAAACAACCGGTTAAAACCAATTTTTTTTTGCATATTTAGCATATTTTTGAGTTTCTGTGCATATTTCAATAACAGCTGCATATCGATGCATATATGGTGCGTTATTTAGTGCATATTTACATATTTTGTGGGTATTTGCATGTTTTGTGTACATTTGTATAATTTTAAATTATTTTTAAATAAACGCCAAGATTGCTTCTTGTAAAATTATATTGATCTAAAAAAAAACTGGTTTACAAATGGTTTGCAGAATTCAAGAGTTTGATGACAATCTTTGCAAAGGTTGTCCATGCACCTCTGTTGTCAAGAAAAATATTGATGATGTGCGTGAAATGATTTTGTTAGATCGGCATGTGACCTATAGTAAGATAGAGGCATCCTTTGGCATTGCAGCAAAACAAATACGTACGATTTTGCACGATTATTTGCATGTCAGGAAACTTTGCAGAAGTTGGATCCCACACAATTTGAAAGAAGAACAAAAACTGGCACGTGTCAAGTAGTGCAAGGAAATGCTAAACAAATTTGAAAGGGACAACATCATAACAGGTGACAAATCTTGGATATACTCATATAATCCTATAACTAAACAGCAATTGACTGTATGAGTGTTTCAAAATAAACCAAAACCCACAAAAGTGGTGCGTTTACGAAGCGTTTTGAAAAGAATGATTGTTTGTTTTTTTGGAGAAACGGGTCATGTTGCAACTGTTGCATTAGAGGATCAAATGACAGTTAATGCTGACTGGTATACATCAGTTTGTTTGCCGGAAGTTATCGCTAAAATCAGAAGGAACAATATAAACCGGCGAATCATTGTTTATCATGACAATGCAAGCGCTCACACAGCACGACAAACTGTAGAGTTTTTGACCAGTAACAACATTCAATTTATGCTCATTGCCCATATTTGCCTGTTTTATTGCCTAATGACTTTTTTCATCACCTGAAGAGGCCGTTGAAGCTTTTAAATCAAAATTGTTATGAAGATTGATTTTATCGGATGCAAAAGTTTATAGATTTTAAAGAAGAATTTTTTGAGAAGCAATAATGCGATTTACGTAACGTAATTTGTGTTTTGCTTTACATTTTTTGCAAACTTTGGAAGTGTCCCTCGTACTAGAGACTTTAGACAAATTTTATTATTTTTAGAATAATATAAAAGATCAAAAAACTGTAATTCTTATTTTTAAGGTAAAAACTAAAATTGATTTTATTAGCCGCCATTTATGAACTTTTACTTATATTTATTGTTGCGTTGAATCAAAAAAATTTCAACAACGTATGCATTTTAACAAAAAAAAAATACTTAACCATATGGAAAAAAACAAATTAACTTAGAGTGATGTTTGAAGCAAAAAAAAGGAACAAACATGAAATAGAAAAAAAGCTTAGTAGATTTATGCCAAACAAGAAAAATTAAGTCAGAAAACTAATAGCAACGGCAGAAAGAAACAAAAATTATACGCCTCAAAAACCTGGAAAGAAATCATGAAAAAAAAAAAAGAGCTACAAGAGCAAATTTAATAAAGATCAGCAAAGCATACAAAACAGTGCCACAAGAGACCGTAGAAGTAATTGCGGCAATATCTTAAAGTTTCACAACAAAAGAGTAAAGTAGAGCAAACAATTGAAGCAAACACACAAATTAAAAACCAAAAAAAACAAATAGAAAAGCAAAATAGCAACAACAAAAAAACAAAAAAAGATAAAAAAGAAATAACAAAAAAAAAACATTTACCGAAACTGCGATATCAAACAAAATTGCTAAGATAAGGAGAAAGTAAAAAAATGTTGAAAGACTCTTTATAAGTTTCACATTTTCTGCTTTTGTAAAGCTTTGTATATTTGATTATTAAATAATGGTTATTTTTTGTGTAGTGATCATGTTCCAGTGACCGTTGAGAATACTTAGATGGATTTTTTTTAACATATAAAAAACAGTTAAAAATATAAATTGAAGGTAGAATAAATAATTTTAAATCAATAAAGTTTGCGCGCACATCACTTCTATCAGTTAAACTTAGCATACACCGCAGTGCTCTTTTTTGTAGACCAAAAATTTGAGCCAGATGGCATGAGTGGCCTCAATATTGAATTACGTAAAACATGTGTAATACAGTTAATGAATGATATGTTAAAATAGTTTTACTAGAATTTGTTTGTTTGAACTAAGTTACGTAATATAAATATGTTTTTTGCAATTTTGTTTGCCACGTATTGCACATTATCTGACCAGGAAAGTTTAGAGTTAAAGGTGACTAATGTTTTAACGTTGTCCAGATTATGTTGGTCTTGTAAGTTTTTTAGCAAAAAATACATTAAGATTGTTTTGTTTTTGTTTAACGTTAGCTTGTTAGCTGTAAATCAATCCTTAGCCTTTGACAGAGTATTAAACTGTTTGTTAATTAGTTTAGATTTTTGTTTAAGTGGCTGTGCAAATATAGTAAATTTAGCATCCAAATCACAGTAAGTAAAGTCATTTACATAGACAAGAAATAAGAGTGGGTCCAGTATGGAACCATGAGGTACTTCTCTAGATATATATTGAGTTGTTAAGTTAGTTACTTTGTACCATGTTAATTGAGTTCTTTTAGTTAAATAAGAATTCATCATACTTAATGACATATCCGATAGACCGTAATACTTCAATTTCTTAAGTAGAATATCGTGGGAAACACAAACGCTTTTGATAAATCGTAAAAAGCACATCCTATGTACTCATTATTTTTAAAACCATTAATAATGTTTAAAGTTAGCTGTAATAAAGCGTCACTTGTTAATTTGTTTAGAAAGTTGTATGTTTATAACAATTTCAAAGATTTTTGCATACATAGGTATTATAGAAATTGGTTCATAGTTATAGAGTAATAAAGGCGAGCTGCAGACAGTAAATTTTGATGAAATTCTCTATACACCAATATCAAATCTACAAATTCTGCATTGGTCATGTTATACGCATAGGTTAAGAATTACCCTGTATAATAATTGTATGCTGCTCTTTTCTTTTTCAATATTTTTTCTTGTAGTTTGTTTTTAGTTTAACAAAGACATTATTATTTATAAAACTGTAGTTTTTTTCGATCCATTCCTTAGTTAAATGTAATAGTTCACGCATACTTTTTAATTTGTCGTCGAACCATGTTGGGTGATAAATTGAGAAAGATCTTGTAGTTTTAGTTTTTATTAAAAACGCTACAGCTACTGCATTTGTAAACTTGTTTAAAAACTCATTAAATTTATTATACATATTAATGTTACTATTTATAAAACTCTAGTTCGAAGATGATAAAATTGTGTATAACATAAACATACTTTTGTTAATAGGTCTATATAGCTGTTTTTTGTTATAAAAGAATTTAAATGCTACGTGAGCTCATTTTAAATTTATACCAAATCCAGATTAGAGATTGACAAATTGCCGAAGCCGACACTTTATTTTTAATTTAAAAACACTAGACAAAAAACAAATCTTTTTGTTTTTGAACCTTGCACTGACGGAATTATTGTTATCTAACGTTTTAGTTTTTTTATTGTTTTTAAAATTTTTTTTGGTTTGACAAAGATTCTATATACTGTAGCAACTATTGACATAAATGATCAACTTGACAGGATTTACTCTAACTGCGCTATTTCAGCTAATGTAATCTAAGTTCTCAATTTTTTTGATATTAATCTTTATATTAGAAAACACTTGAAAGAGAACCTAACTACAATTGGAACTATTGACACATTGATCAACTAAACAAGATTTATACTATCAAGTCGAATTTTAATTCAAACTTTATACTTTTAACCATTCTTAACAAATTTTCTGGTATTCAAAATCATGCAAAACTGATAACAAACTAATTGAGCTTGTGCAATATTTACTAAAATAAACAGTTGTAAAACAAAAGGAAGCAATGAGCCACACAGCCAGACGTTTCTTAATTATTTTTAAACTAAAAATTTACCAGCTACGCCTGCAAAGCAAATTCAAATTCACTTAACAGTTTGGGCCATTTTCCTGGAGTACAAACGGCCTTTCAATTTACTACCAGAACGTTAAGTACATAAAAACTAAACAAGTTAAGAAATCTGGCTTTGTGAAGACACAAATTAATTGGATTTAACTTATTTAGATGTGATTGGTCTAGTTTAACCAGCCTTAAATTAGGTAGATGCGGCTCATTAATTGCGATAAAAATACATATAAAATGTTCATTACTGAACCACAAAACTTAAATACTAAACATGTGTTTGTAATTGTTAACTTTAAGTTTGTGTTGTGTTTGTGTATAATTGGAGCAGTTTATATACTTCTATGTTTGGTTATTGATAAATATGCCGACTATAGCTAATCTGTCAATTTTTTTGCGGATATTTTTTTTTGTAGTAAAATTAATTTACTAGGAGATTACAGTTTACTTGTAGCATTGTGGCTCAACAATGAATATTAAATTTGAGTTACTTTTAAATTACTTTACACACTAGCAGCTAGCTAACTTGTATGGTGTTTTTAAGCTCCATACCAAGTAGCAGTTTTAGTTTAAAACGTAATGCGTATATATTAAAAACATAAAATTGCTTTGTCAATTCACATTTAATCTATTGACGTTATGTCACGGAACACTATAATATATATTAGAAAAATATATTAAATGAATATTAAAAAACTATTTAATTATAAATAAATACACTACCCAATAACCAATGTCCTCTTTCTTCTTCAAACAAAAAAACAATTAATAGCATTTTTATCATACATACAAATGGTTTTAACATTACATAAATTAAATGTAAACACTTAATCATAACAATTAACAACCAATTTACATATTAACAATGAAGCAACTCAATAACTTAACATTATTCTGTTTCAAAATGTCGTTCACTACGGATCTAAGTTTTTTACTAAAATTATGTCAATGTATTGGAATTCTACCATTCCTTAAAAAAGGGATTTTTATTACTTCGCGAATATATTCATACTGCATCTTAATACTATTTATTGCTAATTACGTGTATTGCTATATTGGTAAAATGAACACAACCCAACCAAATCTTATGATACTTACAATTTTATGTTCATTTATAAATACTTTTGCTAATTTAACAACAATTTTCAAAATGACTCAAAGAAAAACAATTAAGCATTTACAATATTTATTTGATTTGATGAATGAATTTGATAACGAGTTAGTTTCATATCATAAGAAACGAGTTCGTAAATTAAAATATGTTACAGTTACTACCATAATATTGTTTTTAATTGTTGCTATTTATCTACCAATTAATTACAGTACTTGGTATAAAAAAACAGAAGTAATGTATAACTTATATTTTTTGGACGATTACTTACAAAACCTGTATGTATTAATTGTACTTTTGCTGATGAGTTATTTATTGGTTTCAATACGAGCTAGAATGGCCATTGCTTGTGAATTAAGGATGTCTTTTGGACGGGAAGTAATATTTGAATCTGATGTTACTAAAAGGATTGATAGTTTGATGAAATTACAAAATCTAACTACGGGTTTGGTGGATGAATTTAATTATTTATTCACTTGGTATATATTTTATTTTTTGCTGTTTACGGTGATAAATATCTTGCTGACGATTGCTATTTTTATATTTGGAAACACAGATTACATTTGGGAAACTTTTATTTGGATTTTTTACATAGTGGTAAGTTAAAATTTATTTAAGAATTTTGATTAATTTGTTTTTCATTTTTAATATTTATTAATATTAAAATTTACTTATATGAAATTTTACAAAAAGTTTTTGATAGATTTTATCTATATGAGTACTCTGGACTCGCATTTTATACGTGAGATCGAGAAGTCCAAGACTTAAAGTTTTGGTTTAAAAGTATTTACTAGTTTAACGTGACCCATCTTATTGCTTGCATTCGATTCATAGCCGATATTGTTATTTCTTGATTGTGATTGTGATTTTAAATTTAATATTTATTTAATTTAAATATAACATAAATAATTTTGTTTCCTAATTACTATTAGCTTTCAGTTTTTTGATAAATTTTATTAAATTGATTTTTTTATAATTATTTACTTAAAATTTAAAACTATTTGTTGAGTATTATTTAAAAAGAAAATATCAAACTAATTAATTTGAAGTAAGAAAATAAAAAGTTATATTTAATAATTAATATTAACTGATGGATATTAACTAATGGAAAGAAGTTAATCGATTAATAATTGATTATTCAATTTATCAAATACTAGGTAATAGATTATTGAAATAGTTAATTATGTCCATTACTAATTACTACACAATTTTTTAATAAATATTATGTAGCAAATAGGATTTTATATTTACATAAATACAAAATTCACACATGCCTTAGTGACAAATACAAATGAGGGCTCTAAGAAACTATGCAACGACAGTACACAGGAAAAAATAATGAAATTTTGAAGCTTTAAAATTTAGATAAACCAAAATGTTAGGAATCGCACAGCAAACTGAATGAATTGAAGTTAACAGACAATGCAATTTCTGAAATAGTCAAATGGAGATTTTAGAATTTTAGTAGAAGTAAAACTGGTAAATCTAGAACTACCAAAGGGGATACACTTAATAAAACTACACAAAATATTTATGAAAGAAAGGATACGACAAAGAAGAAGTTAATGAAGATATAGAAAAACTTAAAAGATACTTAAGGACAAGCAAATATTTAAGCTGAATAACGCAAGAGTGAAAGAAAGGAGAGCTGAATGTCAGTGTAGTAGAAATTGGAAAACAGATACAACTATAATAATAGTTAAATATATAAAATAATACAATTAAAAAGGAAAATTCATTAAAATATTACAATCTAAAACAAAGAAAAATAAAAAAAACTACTCTCTCTGTTTTTTTTTTACTTTCAATTAATTACATAAAATGACAAAAACTAGAATTGCTAAAAATACTAACAAAAAAGAAGATTCAAGTGAAAGCAAAGAAGAAACAACAAATAAAGATATTATGGAAACCTTAAAAAACCTAAAAAATTCGGTGGAATACATGAGCAATAAATAAGATGAAGTTTTGAAAGAAAATAAAGAAATAAAAAACAATTAAAAAAAGCAGAAAAATCAAATAAAGAACTAAAAGAAAGAGTTGAAATTTTAGAAATAACATTAGAAAAAACAGAAAAATAAAAAACTATGTCATAACAGTTGGAGTTGACAAACAAGAAAAAAATGAAAAAACGGAAGAAGTTGTAATAAAGATAATAAAATGATTAAACACAAACATAAAGAAGGAACAGATAAAATCAGCCTATAGAAAAAATACTTTGAACGAAAAAAGTCCAATAATAGTTGAATTCAAAAACAAAGAAGATAAAGAAAATATACTAAAAACTCGAAAAACAATTGGATCAATCACTCTAGAATGCGAACTAAAAGGAAAAACCAATGAAATATATATAAACAAACAATTAACAGCACAAACAAATATGCTGTTTTATAAAGCAAGAGAACAAAGAAAAGAGCTTAAATATAAATACCTATGGACTTGAGATAAAAACATATACATAAGAAAAACAGATGCAAGTATAAAAATTAAAATTAAAAATCTTTCCGATAGAAAGTTTAGAATAAAAAAAATCCAATTGTAAACTAAAAAAATAAATACAAAACTGAAATGAAATACCTATCATACACAATAATCCTACAATAATTGCTATAACGGAAACTTGGCTTAAACCATATAACCAAGAACCTCATACTTTAGAAAATTACAATGTAGAATACAACTCAAGAAACACAAAAGGAGTAGGAATTGCAATGTACTTTAAAAAAGGTACAAAATATAAATTAATAACTAGTAAAACAATCAAAGACATACAAATATTAACAATACAACTAAAAGAGGAAAATACTGCAATAACTGTAATATACAAACCACCTTGAATAAACTTTAAAGATCTTAAAACTACACTACAAAACAATATAATCAACAGAAAAAAACCACAAATAATAATAGGCGATTTAAACGTCAACATAGCAGAAAATGATAATACAACAAAAGAATACAAGAACATGTTATTAGAAAATGGATATAAAATAGTAAACAAAACATCTATAAAATACTACACAAGAAAAAAATCCAGATCCAAATAAAAAAAATTCCATATTAGATCATGTTATTACAAACAACAAACAGAAAATAGAAGATTTAAAAATATTACCTTTAAACATATCAGATCATTGTGAATTAATAACCAAAATAAAAAGAGAACAAAAAACCAAACAAATATATCTGTACTTTGAGCACACACTCACAGATTACAAAAAAATAACAAAAAATATCAATAACATGTACACAAAAGATATAAATAATTTTCAAGAACTATCAAAAAAACTGCAAGCAATTATAGAAAACAACCAAACCAAAATAAAAATTAAACAAACAGAAAAAAGCCCATGGATCAACAAAGAAGTGTTGGACAATATTGAAAAAAAAAACAAACTACTAAATAATCACCTTAAATATCCAAATAATGAAACAACAAAAAATGAATATTACAAACAGAAGAAAAAAACTACAAACACCATAAAGAATATTAAAATGTTATACTATAAAAAAAATTCTAACTAATAAAAATAATTCCACAAAAATATGGGAATTAATAAATAAACAACTTAACAAAAAAACTCCAAAACAAAACAACATTGAAGAAATAGTAAAACAAGATGGAACAAAAACTAAAGAAGCGATAGAAATAGCAAACGAAATAAATGAATACTTTACAAATATTGAAAAAACTCTAGCAGAAAAACAAATTACAAAAACGAGCAACAAAACACATACAACCACAAAAAAAAACCGACATAAATTTTGAACACACATCACAAGAAGAAATCCACAAAATAATAATAAAACTGAAAGAAAACAAAACACATAATAAATAAAGTCATTGACACAGGTATATATCCAAATTACATGAAGAATACAATAATAGTGCCTATACATAAAAAAGAAGATAAAACAAAACCAGAAAACTATCGACCAATTTCTTTACTATCAACATTAAATAAAATATTAGAAAAAGTAATTCATATTAGACTAACAAAACATATAAACCAAAACAGTATAATATACAAACAACAATATGCTTTTCAACAATACTCGGGAACAACAACAGCAGCTTATGATCTTGTAGATCACATAAAAAAACAAAGTAGATCAGAAAGAAACCGTAGTAGCAATTTTCATCGACATGAAAAAAGCTTTTAATACTGTATCAAAATCAAAGCTTATAGAAAAACTAGACGCGATAGGAATAAAAGGCAACGAACTGAACCTAATAAACACATACCTCAAAGACAGACCACAAAAAACAAAAATAAACTCTATAGAAAGCGAACCGATGCAAGCTGAATACGGAATTCTACAAGGAGAAATCCTACCGCCGACATTATACATACTATATACAAATGACATACTAGAACTAAAACTACAGGATACACCTTACATATATGCCGACGACACCTGCATTATATACTCAAGAAAAGAAAACAAAAAAATAGAAAAACTTATCGAAGAAGACATAATAAAATTAGAAATATGGTATTATAATAACCTACTCACTATTAACGAAACAAAAACAGAATTCATGATCTTTAATAACAAACAAGAAGAAATTCCAATCACAATAAAAATAAATAACAAAAAGATTAAACAAATTAAAGAAGTTAACTATCTAGGATTAACAATCCAAGATAACTTGAAATGGGATACACACAAAAATAATTTTGTTATACGAAATTCAGCAACTATAGCAGCAGTATGGAAAATAAAGAATTATCTCCCAAAACAATTAAAAATATCTATATAGCAAGCATTATTTACATCATATAATACATACTTAAACTATATATGGGAAAACACAAGCAAAAAAAACATTAATAAACTACAAAGACAACAAAACAAACTTATAACATTTTTATACACAATAGATAGAAGAACACCAACAACCGAACTATACAAAGAAAAGCTAAATAATAATAATAACAACATATTAATGATATATAAAATAAACAACAAAATGATAAAAAGCAATATAACGTTACAGTCCAACAAATAAATACACAATCAACAAACAAGAAGAAAATCACACATAAGAACAACAAAGTATTCAACAGTCAAGTGCAGCCAGATACTAACAACAGAAACAATAAAACAATATAACAGCCTACCAACATACATAAAAACTTTAAATTATGTACCATTTAAATTAAAAATAAAACATATGTTATTACATGACAAAATATAAAAAATAAACAAAAACAACAACAACCACGAGCCCTCAATACCGATAACTTGAGATGGGAAAAAAACCGCAAACCTGAAGTGATGATAGAGAAAAAAATCTATTTTATTTTTATTATTATTTATTATAAAGAAGGTATAGGGAGAGTTGAGCCAGCATGTGTTACCGCAGCAAACTGTGTGAATTTTGCGAAGCAAAACCCAGCCTACCTCAAACTAGTACTACATTAGTAACACTGACAAAGACAAATTACAGCAGAACCAACCCAGAGAAAAAAACTGCGCTTGTCATTTTCAAAGGCCACTTATTAAGAGTAACATCTCACTAAATAAAAAAGTTTGAAAGTGCAAATTTCTGCACAAGACATAAATGTCTAAATATTTCTATCTCAAAGAATAAATACAATTATTTTTCAAACCAAAGTAGTCAGGACTATATGTAAAATGATAAAAAAAGTAACTAAAAAATAATTGGTATAAACATACAAATTTTAAAAACAATTTTAGCTATAAACAAACTCAAGACTAAATTAAAACTAATAATAAACTTATTTTATTTTTGTTTTTATACAACACTAAAGCTAAAAACTAGAAACAAACAAATTAAAAATTCAAATGTTCTTGCTAAAGTTTTGATTTGATGAAAAATTAAAAACCTTTTTTTTATTTATTTATTTTTATTTGATTGATTGACTTTTTGTTTAAATTTACAAAAACTTCTGCTCAAACTGTAACTCAATTTGTTAATTTTGTTTTTAAACATTAAAACTAAAAAAAATATAAAATAGTGTTTATTTTTGCTAAGGCTTTGATTTGATTAATTGACTTTTTGCTCAAATTTACAAAAACTTTTGCTCAAACTGCTATCAATCTGTTATAAATGCAGTAACATGATATTGAGTGCTGTAGCAACTCTTTTAGTTAAAAAAGTCTTAATAATGAAAGAGTACTAAAAAACTAAAATAAAAAAAAAACATTTATAGAGCAAATTTATAAGAAACAGCAGAACTGCAAAAATAATGAATGAAAACAAAACATACGCACACGTAATACAACAGAGTCTTAAAACAAAACAAAAAGTAAAAAAGCCAGGACCGCAATTGTCAAAAGTTTGGACAGAAAATAATACTAAGTAGCAGGAGAAGTCAGAAAGTAATTTTTACAATACTAAGAAAATAAGAAAAAAATCTGGAGTTAACAAAAAAGAAAAACAAAAACTTTAAAATAGTAAATGAAAAACAAAATAAACAAATAGAATAAAAATTAGAAGTGGAAGCAGAAGAAAAAACTAACCAGAAAATCCTATTAATAAAAGGTGTTTTTGTAAAAACGGAAAACTTTAAATTAAAATAAAACACAAAAAAATGTTTTTAATATTTATGAAACTGGCTTTATTTGACATATAATAAAATTTTATAGCATTAATGTTTGAATATGATTTCGGGCAAGGGACCGTCGCGGCTAGAGAGTTTTCACACAATGTTGGCTTCCAAGTGATCAATTGTTTTTAGTTTATTGGTGTAGACATATAACTTTAGCCAGTTAACAGGTCCATTTTGTGAAATTAATTGTTTGTGAAATGTTTCTTTCAGTAAATTAATTGTATCGCGCGCTGTGTGGC
This sequence comes from Tachinus rufipes, assembly GCA_963932245.1. Lineage (NCBI taxonomy): Eukaryota > Metazoa > Arthropoda > Insecta > Coleoptera > Staphylinidae > Tachinus > Tachinus rufipes. Next base: position 15,262,879 of record OZ010744.1, read on the forward strand.
ATGTGGCGCCGTCTTGCTAGAACCACATGTCTGCAACATTAATGCTGTTTAATTGAGGCACACACAAATTTAAAATTATGTTTCTGTACCGCTTACCGATGATTGTAACATTCCGATCACCATTTTTGACGATATATGAACTGATGATTTCACCGGCTCATAAAGCGAACCAAACGCTAATTTTTTCTGGATGTAATGGTGTTTCAACAATGGCTTGTGGATTATTAACGCTTCAAATGCGACAATTTTGTTTGTTAACATAGCCATTTAACTAAAAAATTTGCATCATCACTAAACAAAATTTTCAAATAAAATTGTGAATCAATAACAATGTTTTTCTTGATCCGGCCATAAACTTTTAGAAATACTAAAGTCAAATAAATATTAGAAAAATTGAAATTTGATTTATTTTGATTATAATAGTTTAAAAGTAGATTTTATTCTGTTGAAATATGTAAAATCTACTCATAAAACTTGTAGCTTCAAAACATTAAAATAATGTTAGAAAGCACCAAAATTTGACCAAAAACTGTTAAAAAGTGTAAATCTTTGTTTATAAAATGTCAAAAATAACAAAAATAATAAAATTTGGTCATAAAATATTTAAAAAAACTAAATTTTATCTGAAAAACAAAATAGAAAAAATATTTTATTATTAGAAAGCATTAAAATCCGGCCACTTACTGTTAAAAACTGCAAAATTTTATTAATAAAATATCAAAAAAATGGCTAAATCCGGTCTTAAAACATCAAAATATTGTCAAAAAACATTAAACTTTAGTATTAAACTGTTAAAAATTCAAATTAAAATAATTATGCATAGTAGACTTAACAAAAGCATTTGAACGAATACTGCTGTCAAACACTAAAGCTATCCTCTGTCAAAATAAAATTAACAATAAAAATACATCAGGATTACCCAAGACCAAAAACAGAAACAGCAAAACCCTATAAAATTATTATTATTGACGCAAACCAAACCAAAACATTAAATTAATAATAATTTTTTTACGGTGCTAACTAATGATGAGCAATAAATGCATAAAAAAGTAATAAAATTTAATTAACTTTCATATATTAAACACCAACAACTTGATAAAAGAAATAAGAACAAATACCATCAAAATTTCAAAAAAAATAATTGCCTAAAAGATGTGGTATGGAAAAATAAATATATGTCCACACAAAGTAAAGTTTAGACTCTAAAACTTGCATACAACAGATTCTAACTTACGCTGCTAAAATACGTGCAAAAACATTTAAAACCAAAAAATTAATGAGGAGTCCAAAAATAAAAACTTTTAGAACAATATAAAGAGTAGAGTAGTAGAGACGAATACAAAGTCCTTCACAAATTATTCAGTAAGCAATGATTTTTATTTATTTCATAAGTTATTGTTGAAAATGGAAAATAAAAATAAGATCTTTAAGGAAAATAATGCACTTTTGTGTAAAAAAATTAACTTATTAGAAGAAAAACTTTTTCACAAAGAAGAAATCTCAAAAATAGCAAAACCAAAAAAATCTTTAAATTTAAATAAAAATGAAAACACTTCAAATTAACAAAAGATAAAGCAACTAAATTTAATGAATAAAAATTTGAATATAAATAAACGTCTTTATGAAGAAAAAATGTAAATAAATCATGCAAACTTGAAAAGGATAGAAAAGCAAAGTAAGAAAAACATGATAAAATAACGAATAATAAAATACAAATCTTTAACAAGATCAAAACAAATAGAGACTTTGACTACGAAAGTTTTTAAGCAGTTATCTATAAAGAACAAAAGAAAAATAATGCTATACAAGGAAATTCCAATGATAACGTATTAATTTTCTGTGTAAATAAACGGGCGCATTTTTACATATACCCGGCACTAAAGCAAATCAGATTTGTGAATATATCAAATCCAAAAGAGACATAGAAACTGCGAGTTGCGTGCAAACATCCTTAAGATTACTCATAGTTTACAATCTCGATCCCGATGGAGCATTTCAACACGGTAAAAAATCCTTAATTTTGGCCGCAAAGTGAATACAACAGACACAATAGTATCTAAGTGTGCGGACACAACGGCAATCCTAGCTCCAATTATTGAACAGCGCTCAGTGAGAGTGAAATAATTAGTATAAGTAAAAAATGTAAAACGCAACTCCCTCTCACGCTGCTAAAAAAGTTTCAGTTTAATATAAATACGAGACTCGAGCAGTGAGCGAAAGTCTGGCTTTAGAAGAAATTTTAGTTTTCTATGCTTGGAGGGTTGTTTGATGATTTGAGCGCTGTTTGGTAATCAGAGCTAGGATGTCGTAGACACTTTAAGTTCTTTGGTTTACATTTAGACAAAGGACTTTGCAGGCAGGAACATGAGGAACAGGTTGCAAATAAACTGAACAAAAAAAGGCGAGCAGTCAGAATCGTCGCTGGAGTGGAATACAGAGCAGCCTGCAAACAACATTACAATGTATGTTTGTATTAGATTGTCTACTATTAGTGCATGAAACAAAAAAATCTTGTACATTAAACAAAGATGCCCACTCATACAACACAAGGCGCAACAACGGTTTGAGAAACTGTTTTAATAGGCTTGAGAAAAGTAAAACTAGCATGTTTAGAGTTGCCACAGTTCAAACGTAAATTAAAACAGTTTTTCTTAAAAAAAAAATTAATTATAAGTTTTTACTTCAGTATTAAATTATATTATTGACTATACGTGACTTATATAAATACCTATGTATCCTTACATTAATATATTATTATTATTATTATAAAATGTCAAAAGTCAAATAAGATAAAAATATTATAAGTAAGCATCAAAATTTGGTTTTAAACTGTGCAAATGCAAAATTCTATTTATAAAAAGTCAAAAATAGTAAAATCCAGTCATAAAATACAAAACTATTTTTTTTTTAATTGGAGACTAGTCAGAAAGCACTAACATTAAGTCATAAATTTTGAACCAACTTTAAAATATTAAAAATATTGTTAGAACAAACTAAAATCCGGCCTAAACTGTTAAAAAGTTCATAATCTGACCATAAAATTGTAAACAATTTTTAGATAGTACCATAAACTCGTTAAAACTGTAAAAAATTTATGGCTATATAATATAGCTTATTTTTTTAAACTCTACTTTTTAGTTGCTCTTTGATACTGACGTTTAGTACTTTCTTTATCTTTTTGATGGTCTGCCAAGTGGTTTTAGTGTTTATAGTTTTTTGGCTCTTGCTATCTTGATTATTCAGTAATTTTTTATCTTTGTTACGTGCTTACACCATGCATTTCTTTTTCTTCTTCTTTATCCGTTTAGCGAACGTTAGCTATCATGTTGGCTATTAGTACTCTATTGACCGCTGCTCTGAACAGCGACTTTGTTGATAGTCCAAACCACTGTCGGAGGTTCTTTAGCCAGGATGTTCTCCGTCTTCCCACACCTCGCTTTTTCTTGATCTTACCTTACATGATTATATGTAAGATATTGTATGTCTCTGGGTGTCTCATTACGTGTGCGAAATATCCAAGCTTTCTGGTCTTTACGGCTTGTACTAATTCTTAAGTGTTTCCACAACCGTGGTATTTGTACCGTGCTGCGTCTAGCTGATGCGGAGTATCCTCCTGTAGCATCACATCTTGAAGGCCTCTATTCTTTTAAGGTTTGCTTCAGTTAGTGTCCATGCCTCCTCTTTATGCATAAGGACTAAGAACACATAACATCTACGCATTCTTATTCGTAGTGCTAGGTCTTTTGATATAAAAAAAAATAAAAAAAAATTATTAACAAAAGATGCTAAATTCTAATCACGGAATGTTAAAAATCCGGTCTTTTAGGTTTTGAAATAGACGCCGAGAAAACTCTGTATGTTTGTATGCCATTCTACATTGCAAACTTGCTCTTGCTTAGATAGCTTGCATAGATAGCTACGTCACTATTTGTGAAATTTATTTTGACAAATCTATTTTTTAATACTTCATTACTTTAGGTAATTTATCTTGTAATATATTGAATTATTTTTATAATCTATTGGGTTTATGTTAATTTTGATATGGACATTCTGTGGAATAAATCTTTTTACAAAAAAAGAATTATTATTAAGATCTTATAAGTTATAACAGGATTCTTAACAAGGCGCTCTTAATTAAAAAAACAAATGAATACTATTTGCATTGTAGATATTTCAATATGCAGAGAATGTAAAATTGAAGACAAACCAACCGAGCACATGTTATGTATATGGGTAATTCTATTACTTTTCGACTAATATAAAAAAGTCGACCTCTTTGATTTTGGTCAAATTTTTAGGGATCAAAATATAGATGAAAAAAAACGTCTTTTTTAGCTTATTTTGTATCTTCATTTTTGGGCTTCTGGAAAAAGATAAAAAAGTCCACGGTGGCTGAAACTATTCTTTATTGCATGTACATTAAAATCCATATTTTTATGTTTAATATCGTGGCAGTCATTTTGATATAATTGATTAAGTTTCAAACATTATTGAAAAAAAAACCGTAAATTTAACAAAATCGCAAAATTTTGCTTTCTTTAAACCTTTCTAACTTTGTCAAATTTTAACAAAATCTGATCTACAAGTTCTAGATTTCTTTTTAAAGTGATCACACAAGACTTATAGAATCAATACGTATACACTACTATTTTGATGCAGGAAGTTGCACATATTTTTGCGATCTTCAAAACTTATAATTTTCACCTCCCGAAAAAGCGCTGTCATGTCGATTTAGTCAAAACTTTAGTAAATACTCTCTAGAACACAAGAAAAAAGGTTATTTATATGAGAAATGGTATATCGAGCATTATCAAGAATTTTTTAATATTCAAAAATCGTCAAAATTGACATAATTTGTTAGAAAATCTAAATAACTTTTTGTCTAGCTTCAGATAATCAACAAATACAAATTATTCATTTTTTATTAAGCAAAAAAACACAAACAAAACAACATTACTTTAACAAGTATGCATTGATGCATGCTTTTGATATTGTCAAAACAATTTTCTTTGGTTCGGTTAGTAAAATTTGATAAAAATGCTGTCCAACAACGGAGAATTAAAAAAAAAAGAAAAAGAGTTTTATGAGCTATAAAAAAACACACAGAACAAAAAAAAAGCAATATTATTGGCTTAAATTTTGTTGACAACAAATTAAAAAAAATGTAGACAAATTTTTGGTGAAGCGTTTCTATGAAACAAAACAGGAAATGGTGCTGGTCAAATTACAGATATAAAAATATAGCAGAAAATAATAAACCAGCATGCTAAAGCAGAATAACACATACATCAAAAACAATCTTAAAGTAATAAAAAAAATACAAAAAAATGTGTAGGGTAAAAATAAGCATTAAAAAGTATTAAAGTTAAAGTCGTTTACCAAAACCTAATAGCTAATAGCTGAAACAGAATGCAGGTAAAATTAAATGAACAAGCACTGGCCAAGGATGATGATAGTTTGCCGCTAAAAAAACTTAGTGATAAAAAAATAAATAATAAAATAAAACAACATCCAAACAAGCAAGAAGCAAAGTTACAAACCAACAACAACTGATTAACACAAATTATAACAAGAAAAAAAAGGATAAATAGGTGCATAAAACGTAAAGAGTGTAAATTAAAAGAAACAAAATTAATAAAGAAAATAATGAAGACAAAACTCAAGCATGATAAATTAGTATAAACCTTGCCAAAAATATAGATTAATCTACAACTAGTGGAAATTAAAAAGACAAAGTAAAATTGTTAAAGATGATTAGTAACAAAAAGAAACATGCTTTTTCTGGCTATGTAAGGTCCAAACTAAAATGATAATAAGCTAAATAAAGATAAATTCTAAAAAAAAATTAGTTAACTTTAAAAAGTGCAAAAAGGTTTAGTTTTGATACAGATTATTTGATCGGAAAAATAAGAAATAAAATAAAAAGTTAAGAGGAAATAATAGAGGAACTTAAAAAAAACAATAAATAAAAATGAAAAAAGAACAAAAAATTTAAAATTAATTACATTTTAGTGAAAATAAAAAGTAACAAAAGAGTAGCAATCACAAAAAAAAAGAGGCGGACATTAGATTTAATCACTAGACGCTAACGATAGAACTGTCGGCAAATGCAATTAAGCAAAAACAAAGTAAAGACTAGCTACAAAAAACAACATTAATTAACAAAACACTAAGTAAACAAAATGTAGAGAAGTTAAAGCAAAATAAGAAATCAAAAATCCAAGACTTCAAGTAGGAGAAGGGAAATAAAATGAAAATAGAAATCAAATAAGATCAAAATTTATTCATTAAGATACTAAAAATTTAAGAAAAGAAAAAAAACTGCAGTTAACACAATAAAAATAAGAAAACTAGAAATATGCTATTAATAAAATGGAGATGGTGAGAAACCTACATAGAATTATTGACAACTATAAGCAAAATAAAAATAAAAAAGCTGAAATAAAGTACATAAGAGAAGAAAGTCAAAAACAACTAAAAAAATATATGCCAAATGGTTTAGAAAAACAAACATCTACAAAAAGACCTAAAGTGTCAGTTAATGCATTGCAAAGTAAAGTACGTATTTACTCTAATATAAATAGCCAAGATATCTTTAAATCATAACAAGGAAATTTATGTTTGTTTTATAAATCTAAAAAAGAACTTAACAAAAAAGAAATATAAAATAGCCTTAAAAATAAGGAAATTAAAGTGCTTTTTATAAACACAAGATATATTATGACAAAGAAATAACACAAAATCTAAAAAATTAAAGTAAAACAGAGAGTTAATCAAAGAGACATTCTAAGTCTATATTCAAAGAAACAAAGAAAAAATCATAAGAAGTTAGTATAGGACACATAAATATGAGACCAATAGTAATAACGGAATATGCGTTTGCGGACGACATAGTAATATACGTGCATTCCAAAAGGGCATTAAAAAATAATCTAATAAATTAATAATCTGGCATGGGCCTTGATTAAAAAGATATTAAAAGTAAATATAGACAAAGCAAAAGTACGGGTGTTAACAAATCAAAAAAAAAAAAATAATAACAAATATTAAAATAAACAAAGAAAAACTAGTTCACAGCATCTAACTCAGCAAGAAAGCGCCTGAATATAATTGAATAAAATTTTCACACATTGTAGAAGAAAGTCCAATCTGTGTCCTCAAACTTGTAGAAATTTGATGCAATAAGTCGTTTCTTTGCAATTAATTTTTAAAAAATGACGTTTTTAATTAGTTTTTTGTTATTTTTTTACTCTTTTTTTTTTTTTTTTTAATTTATTTATGCTTTTTACGGCTATTTTACATCGCCACAAAAAGTCTACGACTTGTTTAAAGTGGTTTGATGGGACCAACAGCTTAAAACGTGACTTCCGAACCACGCTGGTGGATAAAGAGCAAGTTATCATTTCAGTCATATTTCGGGGATCAAACCCCGGACTGCTCGCATGATATGCAAGTGCTCTACCATTGAGCCATCACACCAAATCATTATCTAAAAACATGAAGACATAGAATATTGTATGTAGTTCAACATATAAAAAAAGTAATGACTAAAATCTTATCGTTTGGATATTGAGTTGGTTGGCGTTTTGTCCTATAAAAACTAATTTTAATTTAAAAACGGCGCTGTACGTGTTAATATTTTTCTAGAGAGACAAGTTTACTGATATTCTCGTAGATGTGATAGGATTTAATATTTTTCCATAACAATACTACAAGTGGCATCACAACAGGACGGGGCGACTAACTCGGCAATTCTCTAGCGTTAATAATAGAATAAATGCAATTTTAAGGATGTATAAGGTTAAATAAAAAAAAACTATCAAAAGTGACTAAAATGACAGTATTTAGGACAATATATACACCAATTTAATATCTGAAACTAGAACATGAGTGATGAATAAGAGAAAAAAAACAAATTATTGAGATGAGGGAAATGAGTAAGAAGAGACAGAATACAAAACAAAAGTATAAGAACATGACTATTATCAACAGCAGTACAAACAAAATAGAAGAAGATCAAAAAAGATGGTTTGACATGTGCAAACCAGAAACAGAATAAATAGATTACATTTAAAAAACTCATAGAAGACCAGGCATAGAATGAAGCACACAAAGCAATAAAAACAAAAACACTAGCTGAAAAAAATAGCTTACACATTTTTTTTTAACTTAAATTATTAATAAAATTCTAGTTCTAATCATTTAAAAAATTAAAATTTTATTTATAAAACGTCAAGAATAGTATAATTTAATCAAAAAGTATGATAATTGTCAAAAAGCATCAAAATTGAGTCAAAAACTGTGCAAACAAATTTATAAAACATTAAAAATAGCAAAATCCAGTTATGAAATATAAAGATTTTGTTAAAATGTATAAACTTCTAGCTATAAAACTGTTGCAAAATGTAAAATCTACTTATAAAAAGTTAGTATCTTGCAAAATAAGAAAAAAAAAATAACCTACTGCCAAAAAATCTAAAATCCGGCCAAAAACAGTTAAATTGCGCAAAATTCTATTACTAAAATATTTTATTATCAGAAAGCTTTAAAATCCGGCTACTAACTGTTAAATTTTGCAAAATAAAATAACAAAAAACAGCTAAATCAAGTTGTAAAACATTAACATATTTTCAAAAACCACTAAAATTAAGTATTAAACTGTTACAAATGGAAATTTATAGTCATAAGTAAATAAATAAAATAAACTTGCCTTCCTATGCATGGAAGACTTTACAGAAACGTTAGACTAAATACGTATGACAGACATCATAGCTCCAGCAACGTTAAATAAAAAAACAAAAATACATCAAAATTATCAAACATCAAAAACAAAAGCAACATAACTATATTAAGTTATAATTATTGACGCAAGAAAGAGACGTGAAGGCAAGAATTAGACAAAGGGATAATCTAGCACTTTTTAATATCTTAAACAAAACATTTAAAAAAATTAAAAAACTAAAAATAAACATACATAATGAACAAAAAATACACGGAAATGCCATGTTTTGCTGACGACGCTGCACTAATTTTTAAAAATAAATATGATTTGCAATGGTTTCTGTTTAGATTCAAGATACAAGATATCAGCAAAAAAATTATACATGATTATATTAATTAAAAACACTAAATTACTGGTGGCAATTTTAAAGGATCGGATCTAATGCAACATAATGATATACAATAAATCTATAGAAAATGTATGAAAATTTAATTATCTTAGGTTGCAGATATCAAGCACTAACAGCTGGATAGAAAAACTAAGAACAAATGCTATCAAAACCTTAAAATTTTTTGGTTGCCTAAGAGATGTGTTAAGAAAAAACAAATATATGTCCACACAAGGCAAAGTTAACATCTATAAAACTTGTGTACAGCCGATCCTAACTTACGAGTGAAGAGATCATGTGAATAAAGTGGATCACAACAGAATTGCTAAATGGGTTAAAGACCAAAGTAAAAAACTCTTTAAAAGGATAAGAAATAAAAAAGAAAAAGATGTAGAAAAAGTTAAAAATAAATAAATTTGGATATAAAACATAAAAACTTTAAAAATGAGCAAAAAATGGTTTAAAATTTTATTTATGAAAAGTTAAAACTAGCAAAATCCAGTCTTTGGCCATAAAATATTTTAAAAAATTATTATTTATTATTTTATTAAAATTCAGTTATAAAATATCAAAATAATGTTAGAAATAGAATATTTTGCTATTTCTAACATTATTTTGATATTTTATTCATTTCAAAAAGTACAAAAAGTTATTTATAAAAAAATAATAAACAACAATTTTTGGTAAATAAATATCACATTTTTTTTTAAATTAAAATACTGTCAGAAAGCAATAAAATTTGCTTATAAACTGTTAAAAAATGTAAAAACACAACTATAAAACTCTAAAATTATCTAAATGAACAATCAAACAAATGTTTGAAATAGCAAACTTTAAAATAAACTGTTGAAATGTGCAAAATTCTATTTACAAAAAGTCTAAATCCTCAAAATCTGGATTGAAATTTAAAAATAACAACAAATAACACTTAAATCCGGATATAAACAATTGAAAAATGTAAGTAACCTAGTAACGCCGTTCTTTTTTATGGTGTATTGTGACAGTACTAAATCTGTGATAAATATAAGTTCTTATAATTAAATCTAAGTTGTAATTTTGTGTGCCATAGTGTTTTACTGTTACCTGTTATTGATATCTAGTCAGATAAGTCTATTTTATATTAATTGTTTCTGTATAAACAACTAAACCTCTTCTGTCAAAAGTTTTATTTACATACTGCGCTTGCGTGTCTATAAACATTGTAAGCAGTGGCGTAACTTAAACATTTTACATTTATTTTTATCCTTTTTTGCAATTTAATTTGATTCTTTATTATCTTTTTGATATCCTATCTTTTTATGTAATTTATGTAAATCCGTGGTCTTCCAGTGCTGTATTTTAGTTAGTCACTATAACTGGCCCTGCAGTGTGAAGCGATTATTATTTTTAAATTTTCTGTTTATTATCCAACATGCCTAATTGCAAGCTATGTAAGCAATTCATAGCTCCTAACACCATACAAAACTGTTTGATATCTGATGGTAAATGGACTTGCACTACTTGTTACCCGTTAGATGATAGCACTTCTGCAGACCAACAAACGTCATTTAGAGTAGAAATTATTGCGGCAAGGAATGATATGTTTAAAACTTACGTTACACCTTTTTGTGATGAAATTTGAAAACAAGTAACTACTTGTACTGAAGCAATAACAGCTCTTACTGAACAAGTTGCTGTCTTAAAAACTGAAAATTCTGTCTTTAAATCTTAGATTGCAGCTCTCAATGGTACCAATCTCACATCAGAAGATATTATTTATAAAATTGAAGAAAGAGAAAAAGATTGTTTAACGCCATGATTTACAATGTTCCGGAATCCTAAAACCATGATTCTAAGATGAGACAGCAAGACGACATTGGTTTTTAAAAAAATACTCTTGAGAATAACAACGCTAATGCACTATCTGGTATTTCTTTGTTTAGAGTTGGAAAACTTGGAGCACGACCTAGACCCATCAAAGTTCATTTTAATAACATACACGACGCTATTAATTTTTTAAAAATTTGCAAGAATCTCAACTTAAGTAATATTCTATGGGACCCAATCGTACTCCGAAGCAATGTAAAATTTTAAATTGAGAAATAAACAGCAGAACGGTGAAACCAATTTAACAATTTAATTTATTAATGGCTACCCTCGTGTTATTACAAACTCTGCATGAGATTCTTCGCCCTCTGGAAACATCACCGTCTTTTACCAAAACGTTTGTGGACTGAATACTAAAATTGAAACCTTTTTTAATAATATCAGTGATTGTGACTATGATGTAGTGCTAATAACTGAATTGTGGATAACACCTAGTGTGGGTAGCCGTGAATTATTTGACGAATCGTTTCAAGTTTTTCGAACTGATCGCAATTGAATACTCTCTGGAAAATCGAAAGGTGTTGGAGCTCTAATTGCTGTTCGCAACTCTTTTAAAATAGAAATTGTTTCCATAGATTTTAATAACGTTCCGTTAATTGATTTTTTAATATGTAAATGTAAACTCAAATCCACTTGGTTATTTATTGTTCTTGTTTATATTTCTAACTAGTGCATCAACTAATGATTATTTGCTAACTCAAAATAACTTTAAAGATAATAAAATTATTTTTGTAGGTGATTCTAACTGTTTAGAAAAAACTCTTACACTAAATAGTTTATTTAGCCATGCTTCTATTATATCAAATTTTTGTTTTTTCTTAGGTCTTAGGCAATATAATTCAATTAAGAATTCTTTAAATAATATTCTGGACTTAGTATACTCTAACATCAAATGTCAAGTATTTAGAGAAACATTTCCTTTAGTTTCTGAAGATATTCACCATCCTGCACTTACTTTTGCTTTACAATGTTTTTCGGATTTGTCTCCAGTTAATAAGAATGCTGTCAAACTTAACTATAAATGAGGTAACTACTACTGTATGCGTATCTGAGCATTATTGAGTAGAGTACACTTTTAAATTTTTTTTATAAAAATTTAGCTTTTGTTAAGTTTTATAATATATTAAATAGTGCCTTGCATAAGTTTATTCCATCTTGCAAAGTTAAACAAAAAAGGAAATATCCATCTTGGTATAATATAGAAATTTTAAAGCTTATTAAACAAAAAGATTCAGTCAAACTAAAACTTAATTTCAACTCTCCGACAATAACAACGGAGTTTAATCGACTTAGAACTTTAATTATACGTAAAACTTAATCTGCTTACAGTATTTATATATCCTCAATTGAAAATGAACTTGTCTCTACCCCAAAACAGTTTTGGACATACATCAACTCTAAGAAATCCAACTCATCTAGAATTCCTTCTACTTTGATTAGTGGTAATGAAGTATTTGATAATCTTAAGAACATTTCTAATGGCTTTTCTAAGTTTTTTAAATCCGTACACATTCTCCCGTCTACTATTGTCATCCTTGACAACTGTAGCTAAATGTAGAACTTTATATTTTCTCATGTTTCAGAAGATGCTGTGTTAAAGATTCTTAAAAACCTTTCAAATAAAAATTCTGCTGGCAATAATAATTTACCTGTTTTTTTATTGAAAGATTGCGTTATTCTGTTTTGTCATCCACTCACAATTTTATTCAATTTATCCATTACTACCTCTACTTTCCTTAATAATCTGAAAATAACTTCTGTTTGTCCAATATCTAAAACTAATATCAATCTTCACAACATTGATAACTATTGCCCTATTGCAATCTTACCACACATTGAGAAAGTCTTTGAGCGTATCCTCTATAATCAAATATACAACCATGTTAAACCATATATCTCCACTAATCAACATGGTTTTGTTTCAGGGCGTTCAACTGTAACAAATCTGTGTGTTATTACACACGAAATAGCTAAAACTCTTGACACTTCTGGACGTTATTTATACAGATATGTCAAAGGCTTTTGATAGAGTTGAATATAATATTCTCTTAGCTAAGCTTAAAGATTTTGGTTTTTGCAGTTCATCCATTGTACTTATGTCATCTTATCTCAAAAAGTGTGAGTTGTATGTCACTTTCAATTACTATAAATCTAATTCTTATTTTCCAACATTTGATGTTCCGCAAGGATCAATATTGGGGCCCATGCTGTTAAATTTATATATTAATGACTTTTTCACATCACTAGGTTGTCAGCATCTTCTATATGCAGATGATCTTAAAATATATTCAAAGATCAACAGCATCAATGACTGTTTCAGTTGCAGAACATGTTAAACCAAATTTTCACATGGTGTATTGTTAATCGATTAGATTTAAACATTAACAAGTGTAAGTTTATGTCATTTACACAAAAAACTAATGTCATAAAGTTTGATTATCTTATCAATAGCCGTTCAGTTGAGTATGTTAGTACTTTTAAAGACCTTGCTGTTCACTTTGATACTAAACTAACGTTTAACTATCACATTAAAAACGTTGTACAGAGTTCTATAAAAGCTTTAGGATTTATTCATCGTAACACCAATAGTTTTTAAAATCTTAGTGCCTTAAAGGCTTTATATAATTCTTTTGTGCGTTCTAAACTGGAATACGCTTATTTAATTTGGTATCCACAGAACCAACATCAAACACAACAAATTGAAAGTGTGCAACGCAGGTTTTTAAAATATTTATTTTTTAAAATATTTATTTTTTAAAATTTAAGGACATTATCCTATCAGAGGCTTTGATCACCTCAGTTTACTCATCAAGTTTAATTTTGAATCACTAGAGCTTAGACGTTTTAAGGCAAGTGTTATTTTTGTGTATAAACTCTTGCACAATATTGTCGATTCTCCTGAAATTATACAACTTATTAAATATAATATACCATCTTTTAACAGTCGACAAAACCAACCTTTAGTTTACCAACAATACGTATTAGTAGTTAAGGTTTTATGTCGCCAATTGATAATGTTTGTTGTAATTTAAATAATATGCCACCCTGCTGTGATATTTTTAATGATAGTCTTAAGTATTTAATTGAACAAATTCTTTATTTTTTTTTTTTTTTGCAAATGTTAATCTTATTTTAAATTTTTATATGTATTTTTATTATTTAATTTAATTTGTATTTGGTACTTTTTTTTGTATGTTGTCTTGTAATTGGGAATTGTTTCCTGTAGGGCAATAAATACTTATTATTATTATTATTATTATGAGGCAATTGAAGTGCCTGGTGCACCAAACTACTGAAAAGACGTGTATGTTTAGATGCCTTTATCAATTTGGAAAAAAAACGTTACGCTCTGCATTATTTTGTCAGCGCTGTTTATCATACATGTCCTCTTTGCGGTAATTTTATAAAACCTCAAAAACATCAAAATTATTGTTAGAAATAGCAAAATCCGCTTATAATCTGTCAAAAAGTGCAATATTCTATTTATAAAATATCAAAAAGAATAAAAAAATTAAAAAGGTTAATAATTTGGTCAAAAACAATTTAAAACAGTTTTAAAATATCTAAAATATTGTTAGAAAATACAAAATCTAGCATAAACCGTTAAAAAGTGCAAAATCTGATCAAACAAATTTAAACAATTTTTAGTACCATAAACTTTTTAAAAATGTAAAAATCTTTATGAAATTTTAAAAAGAGAAATTTAAGATATAAATTAAAAAAAATGTCAACAAAAACCAAAATCCGGCCATAAACTGTCAAAAAATGCCAAATTAAATTCACAAAATGTAAGAAATAACAAAATCCAGTTTTTCAGATTTTCAAATAAACGCCGTAAACTTTTGTATGCTTGTAAATTCTTTTGCATTCTAAACTTTTGTTTAAAAATGACTGAATAATTTTCAACACTTATTAGATCTACTTCAAATGAGTTTGTAACCTAACTATATTTTTCAATATGGACATTTTGTAAAAAATATTTTTTTATTTTATTTTTAAAATTGTTAAATATCCTAAAAAAATAAGCTTAGTCGAATATTGTTGTCATTAGCATCATAACATAAATCTTGACAAGACACTCTTAATTAAGAAAACACATGCATACTATTTTGCATTGTAGTCAGCCTAATATGCAGAAGATGTAAAATGAAAAACAAAACAATCGAGCATCTACTATGTACCTGCCTGACGCTTTCCTTTGCAAAAAAGTATTTTATGGAATTGTTGGCTTGACATGTCCAGCATAAGAAAAATTTTGCTAAGCAATGTCTTAGCATACATTAACCACATAGGTTGGCTATGTGTTGGGACAAAAAAGTAAAGTTTACCACTGAAAAAAGCCTCATGAGACCTATATGCAGTAAAAAGGTTCTTCAAATTTGTTACTAACGGAATAGTTGGATGGCAATTAGGACTCCAGTAGTGGTTAATTGCATTTAAAATTTAATTAATTATTTTATTAAAATTAAACAAACATTTTGGAAGTTACATTCCAACTTTCTTCATCAGCGCTTTTTTAAACTAAGATATATGTTTCAATTTTCTAAGTAATTCCGTAGCATACGGTCTGTTTGTATTTCTTGTTCCTGTTAGTGAAAACATTATGGGTAGATCAATTTGCCTAACATGAAGAAGGAATACATTTTGACTGTTTAATAAGTATCATTATTACTATTATAGTTTTAAGTATGGTTTTATTATTTATTTTATTATATTGACCTATATAATAACCCTTAAAAATATTTTACCAAAATTAAAGATCTATTCTGATAAAGCAACAGTCATCAATCAACTCATTATTACATCTAATTACTTACACAAAATAATTTATTATCAAACTACATCTTTATTTAACTTTATAAGAATTAGTACAGAAACGACAATATATCGCTTAGTTGAAAAACAATGTTAGCAAATAATTTGAAATTAGTATTAACAACATCATCATACTTAGGGCTATTGCCATTCTATAGTGCAAAATCAAAACACTTTTACAGAAAACCAATTTACTCAAACCTAGTCATAATTATTTTCAGTTTAATATCTTTGTATTATTTATACACAAAAATATCAAGTCATAGTTTTATATCTGATGGCTATAATTCGTTAATCTTAGATATTGCAATGAATACTTTTTTTATGACCATAAGCTATTGTTATTTACTTAACACCAAAATTACAGAAAGGGTTCAAAATCTTTTTTCTGATATCAATGAAGTTGATTTATTATTATCAAAGCAATGCAATATAAAAACAAAACAATATAAACATAGAACCATGTTTATAACATTTACTATAATATGGTTGCTTATAATCATATCAGATTTTTGGCGATGGAATGCATTGCGTCTTAAAAAGCTCCGCATGTTACCTCCATACATTCATATATTTTACGTATGGGTTATAGCTTATTTAAAATTTAGTATTTTGTTGGAATTGAAATTAAGATATAAAATGTTTAATAAAATATTTTTAAATTTTAATAACGAATTTGTTTTAAATAATGGTTTTCGCAATTTGATTCAAATGCATAGTGGTTTAAGTGATGTTGTTGCTGATTTTAATTCGATTTTTGGTTTGAGTATGTTGTTCAACGCTTTATTTAGTATTGGAAATGTGCTACTGATGTTATATTTTGTAATTAATACTGAAGATATAATGCATAATACTAAAATGTATGTTTGGTTAAATACGGGAATGTGGCTTTTAATTTCATCTGTAAGTTATGATTTTTAATACTAATATTATTTAAATAAAATATAAATTTCTTTTTTTATTCAGTAGTCAAGTAAGCGTATAAAAGTTTTAGGCGCTTGTGCCGTGCTGTTGTTGTGTTTGATTTAAAAAAGTAATTACTTAATTTCTATTTTTAGGTTATTCACAATAATGCTGTTGCTGAATATTTAACTAATCTACTTTAATTGCATTAATTTTATTTTTAAATTAAATAAAATTTTCGATTACAGACAATTAATATATGTCCCATTCTTTCAATTGCATATATCAATTACACGTTCCATTACACTTAATACATTCTCTCAATATTAGTCCACTATATTACTGATCTAATCATTTAATTAATAATAATCTAACAGTCACGATACAATTTCAACAAACACTGCATTCAACACCAACCTAGCAATCAAGATGCAACCAATAGCTGAAAATATTAAAAGCTTGCTAACAGTATGTTCTTATTTGAGCCTCACACCTTACTACAATTCAAAATTTCATCGGTTTGAAGTAATGCGAATTTATACAACATTTATGATAATTATTTTAACTATATTATCAATAAATTATACCTATCAAAGAATGGCATCTAAATCTGAAGTGCGCGCATTCGGTCGCGTTGGTTTAGTACTTGATAACACAATTTTAGCAATATTGCAAACTAAAAATTATATATTTTTAATTGGTTCTGTTAAAATGTACGTACCAAAATTTCAAAAAATGTTTGATGATTTTAATAGATTTGATAGATTAATGCTTACGTTAGATAAAAATGCAGAACCGCAATTTAGTAAATTAACTTTAAGGATTATAATAGAAGGGGTCATATTTTTTATTGTTGCAACGTGTGATTATTTTCAATGGAATAGAATGCAACCGGATCATTTATACAAAATAATTGCATTCATTCATTTTTATTTAGTTTTTAAAATTCATGCTTTGGAACGCATTTTGTTAATATCTATTTATAAAAGGTATGTTATTTTAAATAAATTCTTTTATAATGATGATGAAGTGAATAAAATTTTGCATATTAATAAGTTTATTTATGCTGACAGGAATTTTGACGTGTTGACTAAATTGCATTTAATTTTGAGTGATATTATTGATAATTTTAATAATATTTTTGGGTTGCAAATATTGTTAACCGTGTTGTTTGCTTGTTTCAATACGTTATTTTTGTTGTATTTTTTAATGGAAAATATGAAGTTTGAATGGAAGGTGGAGTTGTTGATTTCTACTGCTGTGTGGCAGGCAATTGCTGTTGTAAGTATTTTTTGCTTAATTTAAATTGTTTTGCAAAACACGTAATTTTTAATATAATAAAAACCAAATTTATACTATAAAACAAAAAAAATTTTGTAAAACAGTCAATTCTGGACAAAACTAAGACCTCAACAGTATTTTTTTCCGCGCATCTTAGTTGATCTTAGCTAAGTACTTAATTAAGTTCAAAATTGTTTTGCACTTTATAGCTTATTTATTAATATATGCTCAAAAAGAAAAGCCTTATTGACCATTTTAAACAACAAGCGCGATGTTCCATTGAGACAACATCAAAAATGCACGTACGAGGTTACTGTTGTAAAGTTTTTTTTCTTTTACGGCTACACAAACATGTTGTTCTACTAGAACAGCAAACCGATAAGCTGACTGTTGGATTTTGGAATAAATATTTTTGTTGTTGCTTGGACAATACAGTTAATAAAAACTTGTACAGAAGTTTTGATATTCTGACTATTCAATTTTGGCAAAACCAGTATGGCTTGAAAACTATGCAGTTTGCGCAGTTCAGAGTTTCTTTCCCCTCTCCTCTCATGCACTACCTACCACGAAGGTGCATTAGAACGGTTGTGTGCGTCAAACCCCGGGAGCGTGTTGCTCTTGAAAGGGAAAGCAGTAAAGATGTCTACTATTTGTCGTGAAAGTAGCTGCGGAAACAGCCTGGGTATCAGGTTTACTGTCACAAGCGCCTACCAAAAATTAAAACTTTAGAAATTTGCATTTTGTGATGCATTGGCTTTTTTTAATTGATATTGATTTTAATGTAGAAATATTTTGAATGCATCTAGTGTGCCAGTCTTATAGGCGCTCCTAAAATGTGTAGATGACTTGTACTACGTTTATGTTTAAGTACAGACTATTAAACAATTTGTCAGTTTCTAACTTTGCTTACTTGTG
The DNA here is from genome assembly GCA_963932245.1 of Tachinus rufipes. NCBI lineage: Eukaryota > Metazoa > Arthropoda > Insecta > Coleoptera > Staphylinidae > Tachinus > Tachinus rufipes. The sequence continues at coordinate 15,281,769 of OZ010744.1, forward strand.
TCAAGTAGAAAAATGTTAATTTGTTATTGAAATATTTGCGTTTTGCGCATGGCTTTTTGTTCTTTTTGTTGCCTGCTTAATGGATTTTTATATGCGAGCGTTGATTGTGTTCCTGAATCTGCTGTTAAGAAGCAAGTGCAATGGATTAAGTTTTAGATAAGGTTTTTTTGCATTCAGCTTGATTAACATTTGTAATATGCTGTGTGCGGTCTTTTTCACGCAGCGTGTTGGCTCCCAGACTTAATTGACTGGTTGTTTTTTGCCAACAAGATTTCTATAATCTTCAAAAGATTGTAGCGTAACACTACCGTTGGTGGTTAGTTTATGGGCATAGAGAAAGTAATTCTAAATATCAAACAAAAAGTATTTATTATCATTAATATCAAAAACCTAAAATAAAAATTAATCATAAAACTAAACACAATACATTTTAACACTAACAAACTAAACAACAATAATTCAAATAAACTCAAAATAATAATTCTACATTACCTAGCAGGTACAACTTGGCTTCATTTTGTTTATATAAAAGACACATCAATTACAGCACTAAAGGCTCGTTCTTAACATTAACAGCTGCGGGGATAGAAAGAACAATTTCTCTCATGTACTGCAAAGATTTTCTATACCCGCGTCCCGAAGAACCCCCGGCCAATCACGCTTATCCCGCAATGCGCGCGAATTTAATGTAGACGTGCGCTAGAAAGGGTCGGACTAATCGTATTTATTTTGGCATAACTGCCCCCAAAGTTGTTGGTATCGGCTTCGTCTCTATAAAACAACTTGTAAAAGGACGCAAGTGAGTTATATAATAAGTACCTCGCTCCACATCGTTTTCCAGACCTTGTAAGACATAAGTACAAGGACCTACTGCTTTGTCAATGCGGTACGGTCCTTCAAAAAGGAGCATAAACTTCCTAATTTGGTTATTAAAGGCACTCGATATATTGTTTGCTCGAAGCAAGACTTTGTTGCTCACACAAAAAACCCTATATGGCAGTCCTGGGTTTAACGCTTCCCGCCGCTTTGCCTTACTACAGAATGTTTCTCTAGCCAGAAATATCTTTACGTGCGCATCTAAATTCCTTACGATTTCTGGCGAATTGATTATTTTATCTAACAATACTATTGACGGTTTTTTGGTTTGCAGCTCTATGGGCGTAAAACCCGTTGATTCATGGACTACATTATTTAAAAACATTGCAATATTTGCAACTTCAAAAGCCCACCGCTTATGTTGATCATGGCAATATGTTTGGAAAAGTTGACCAAGTTCTCGCATAATCCGCTCCGAAGGGTTGGCCTGGGCGTGCCGGACAGAGCAGTGCTCAACATTTACGTTGTAAGACTGTAAGGTGTTTATCCATTTTTTGTTTGAGAACTGAGTCCCATTATCAGTTAGAATTCGCTGTGGGCATTATTGCGTTCTAATGTACTCCTTCTTTAACCTGTTTAGGATTGTGGTTGTAGTTGCTTTTTTGAGTGCGTATAGTGTGACGTATTTTGTGAAAACATCCACTATTACGCACAAGTAAGCAACCCCTCTACGGGAAATCGGTAAAGGCCCATAAATATCCATAGCTATAAAGTCGTTAGGCCCTGCAGTAAATTCCGGTTTGGCAGCAGGCGATACTTTGGAAAATTTAAAAATTTTACAAACTTTAATAACGCGTTTAACATCACGATGTAAGTTTTTTGCATATACTTCTTGCCTTAAAGCTTGCCACGTCTTAAAAACCCCAAAGTGTCTTATTGCTTCATGAAAAACTAAAACAATTTTGTCTATTTGGTTCCTTTGTATGCACACTAGGTAAAGTTCATTCTCTATAAACCTTATAAATAGTAGCCCTTTATGCAGTATGTATCTGGAATCTGTGTGTTCTTTATTTTTATTTAGGGTTTTATAAATTTGCTCTAAATAAGGGTCATTTTGTTGGTCAACTTCAAGGTTTTTAAAAGCTCCCATGATCAGTTGATTTTGTTTGAACTTTTGTCTGAATGCGTTGCCAATCTCGTTGGTGGTGATTGCGATAACACATCTGCTACTTTATTTTTTTTTCTAGGTATGTATTGTACTTCAAAATCGTATTCTTGCAATGCGAGTACCCATCGGGTTATCCTGGCAGCCAGCAAACGGCATGAGTTTAAAAAAGAAAGTGATCTGTGATCAGTAAGAACCGTAAAGTGACGGCCGAGTAAGTAAATTTGCCAGCGTTTTAGAGCCCAAACTACTGCGTACGCTTCTTTTTCTGGAGTACTATAATTTTTTTCTCGTTGTAACAAGATTTTGCTAGCGTATGCAACTATCTTTTTCTCCCCCCGATGGACTTGAAAAAGCTGCGCTCCCAACCCTACGTTACTTGCATCGGTTTGCACAAAAAACGGTTCTTTTAAATCTGGTCTGTACAACAGAGCTTTCTGACTTAACAAGATCTTTAAATTTTCAAAAGCGTCGATTTGTTGTTTTTCCCACTTCCATTTGATATTTTTTCTTATCAATGCTACTAGTGGTTCTAAAATGGTTGCAAAGTTTTTGCAAAATTGACGGTCGAAATTGCAAAGCCCGAGGAAAGCTTGAAGTTGCTTTATATTTTGTGGCGTTGGAAATTTTCCTATAGCTTGTACTCGAGCTGGGCCCGGTTTCAACACATCTTTGTTTAGAACATAACCCAAAAATTGCATTTTCTCCTTAAAAAAGTGGCATTTCTTTAGTTTAATCGTAAGATCGGCTTGTTTTAAACGTGTAAGTACTCTAGATAGGTGATCTATATGTTCTTTCAGCGTCTCCGAACAAATCAACAGATCATCTACGTACGTTAACAAAAAATTTGAAAATTCTGGACCCAGGATTTGATCTAAAGCGCGTGTAAACAACGTTACGGATGTTTTCAAGCCAAAAGGCAAAACGCTAAATTGGTATGATTTTGTTCCATAAACAAAACCTGTATAGTTTTTGTCTTTTTTTCTAACGACGACATATAATTAGTTGTTTGTAAGGTGTGCACTATTTTGGTTATAGGTTTAGGAAGTTCATTATCAGTTTCAGTCACTTTATTTAGACGTCGTGCGTCTACGCAAAGCCTCACCGTACCATTCTGTTTAGTGTTGTTACCAACAGACTACTGTATGGAGTATTTGCACGTTCTATTATCTCAAGTGTTTCCCTTTTATCAATTTGATCTTGAACGGCTTTTCTGTGCGCAAACGTTATCGGATATGGGCGTACCAAAAAAGGCGTATAATCCGATAAAAAGATTTGGTGTTCATATGCCGCTGTGCGTCCCGGTAGTTCCGAGAATACTTCTCGATATTTTGTTAATATTGTTTTTAAGCAGTTTTTTTTATCTCTTGAGGCAAGTTTGCTTGATTTAGGTAACTTATTACAGATTCCTCTTGGCTCGGTGTTTCCTGTGTGGCAGTGCTTGCAAAATTGTGTCTGTTATTTTTAATTCACTGAGATCTAATTGATACTAAGTCTTTATTTGCAATATTGTGAAAACTTTTAAATTGTGGTATAATTATGTACGATGAAAAAAGTGGGATTATCAGACAAGCATTGTGGAGGTCAATTGTTACGCGACTACTTCTAAGCCAGTCAATTCCAATAATTATTTCGTGATCAAGTTCTGGGATTATGTCAAAATCATGAGTAAACGTATGCTAGTTTAAACTTTAATTGGATTTGATAGACCGTTTTTTGCCTCAAAATTCCCCTTTAACGCAAACTCCAGATGTTGAAAAAATGGCATGTCTGGTACAAATTTACGAATTTGTGCCCACACATTACCCTATATACAACAAATATCGCTACCCGTGTCAACTAAGGTATTGAAATTAATATGTTGTATTTGCATATTTATAAAAGAGCACCGTATTTCTTGTATTTTATAGTTATAGTGACAGTCTGAATTAAGTAGGTCGTACGCCGGATTATTAATTTTAATTACATTTATTTGCGCCTCATTTAGTTCTGCTCCGAGTTGAGATTTTATGGGCCGATTTGTTTTCCGAAAAATTTTCCTCCTTGTCTGCAATATTGTTAACATTTATTCTATTTCTTTTGTTTTTACTTGGTGGTTGTCGGTATCGGTTATTATATCCGTCTCGGTAATTATCTTTAATGTTTTGTTGATGTTTTACGTTTTGCGGCCTATTTTAGTCATTAGCACGAAAATTTACATTGAATTCTCTATTATATTGTCTATTGCCTTGTAATAAATTGCGGTTTTCAAAAGGTTTTTCGTAAAACTCAACTTGTTTTATCACATTTTGAGCTTCTTTTAAAGTTTTAGCCCCAATAAGTGTAATTGCAATTGAAGATGGGTAGCCGCGGCCTATTATGGATACGAGGTGCGCTTCGGGGTACGGTGGGTCTAGATGTTTTGCTTTAGCAGTACATGTGAAAAGATAGTCCGAAAGTGAACCTGTAGCCCTGCTGTATTTGCCCTGCTCAAGTTCCAACCTAACTGCCATTTGTTTTTCAAAACTCCGATATTGTAAAAAAAACGCTTCTTTTAATTCGTTATAAATAAATGGCAAAAGGAAGGCCCAGTTTTTTGCACTGCCGCTAAAAGCACAATAAAAAAAATTTATAAATTTAAAAAATGGTACTTTATATGTATTGATAAGAAATTGTAACCTATTCCAAAAATCTACCGGATGCGTCTTCCCTTTGCCATCAAACACAGGTAACATTTTAGCTAATTTAGATATATCTATAAAGTTAGTATTACAATTATCTTCACCATTTCTAGTATTTATAGGATTTGGGTTAAATTGATAAATGTTTTCTTCAGAGAAATGATTGCGCAATGGGATTGATCTAACATATTCAGTATAAAAGTTAGTATTAGGTACATTACAATCGTAATTATTTGATTGATTAGTTTGATAAAGTAAATTATAATCAGTTAAATGACTTCCATGTTTTTCTGTGATGTTAGCTTCTTTGATTGCATTTTTCACAATTCCATTATTCTATCCTCCAGTTGCTTTTTTTTAATTCTTCGTGATACTCATTCTCAGTGGGTGGTGATAATATTGTCTGGTTGTCATTTCTAGGCCATGGGTTTCTTCTTTTATCGCCATCCATATGCCTTGAGTCGGTAAACATTCTACGATACTTAATTTGTTTTGGGATTGCCCCCTGGATTCAATTTTTTCTTGGTTAATTTCTTAAGGATTTATTATTTCTACTCTATTTGTATTCAATGCACTTGCATTAATATTTAGTGCACATGCTTCATCTTGCTGTTCTATCCACGATGATTGGTTATTTTGTAATACTGTATTCCTATTTAAAGTCGGCGAGCATTGCACGTGGTCGTCTATTTTTGCTACGGTTTTTTCCATTAAACATACTGGAAAATTCCACTCCTTGCACATAAAACTAATTCACGTTGGGCTCCAAGTTGTAGCGTAACATTTCCGTGGGAGGTTAGTTTATGGGCATAGAGAAAGTAATTCCAAATATCAAACAAAAAGTATTTATTACCATTAATATCAAAAACCTAAAATTAAAAATTATCATAAAACTAATCACAATACATTTTTACACAAACAAACTAAACAACAATAATTTAAATAAACTTAAAATAATAATTCTACATTACCTAGCAGGTACAACTTGGCTTCATATAGTTTATATAAAAGACACATCGATTACGGCACCAAAGACTCGTTCTTAACATTAACAACTGCGGGGATAGAAAGAACAATTTCTCTCATGTACTGGAAAGATTTTCTAGACCCGCGTTCCGAGCAACCCCCGGCCTATCACGCTTATTCCGCAATGCGCGCGAATTTAAACAGACGTGCGCTAGACAGAATGTTTAAAAGCGCTTACTGACTACTAATGAACCCCCCTTCTTTAGGTGTAATTACACAATAAAAAAATTTACACGTGAATGTGTACAACCTTCCACTTTGACAAGGTCAATAAACACGCAAATTTTGCGCCAGCCTTGTAAGCGTTCATTTAGTGTGAAGGCGGTTAAAGAGTTACAAATTTTCAATATATAGCTAGCATATTATTAATTGGTTGTTTATATTTGGAAGTCTGTTTATCTTGAACCGCAAGACAAAATAACTCACGATCTGAGTGATTTGTATCAGCTTTCAGTTGGATGTTACTAATGTAGTAAGCTGCTTTGAAAATCCTTTAAAGAGTTTTATTTTGAAATAATTTTCCTTTTTTAGATAGGAAAAAGCAGTAATATCCCATGCGCATATCTATGTTGGGCAATTGATTGTTTTGAATAATTGCAATTTGTTGCTAGTATTTATATTGCTGTAGAATTAACATTCTGCTTGCTATTTTGGCTTTATCCAATATGATATGTGTAATCTAATAATTAGTCTTTGATCTAGCTCTATTCTTAGATACTTTGCAGTCTATAGAATTGAAACGCTGTTAAGATAAACGTGTTTATATAAAGTTTGCTTATAATTTTTGGCAAAAAGTATAACTTTATTTTTTTCTAGATTAATTTTTACTGTACTAAAAAAATTATAACCGAATTTTATGTATCTCCAAGCCGCTTAAAGTCTGAGCGTAATGACTTTTAAACGCGTGTACAACAGTGCCGTATTGTCAGCGTGCGGAGCAATTTTGACACTTGGAGTGATGCATAGTATGTTTGATAATACTAAGGTACTACTGCCTTGACTGAGCAAGGAGTAGACACGTGTTTTAACAGCTATCCGGAAAATGTCTGTTCTTTTAGGTAAGAAACAATAAGTTTTGACTGTAGTTCTTGGTGCCAGATCTTATCAAAAGCCTTTTCAACATTAAAAAATTTGTTTAAATTTAATTGGTAACACTAGTTAATTGATGGGTTGTAGGATCTTAGATTTTATACAAAACTAAAATTTCTGTTACCTTATTTAGGGTCGACAGAAAACTAATACTGCGGTTGTTACGTGGAAAATGTCTATTTTTCTAACTTTTGAAAAAGGAATGACATTAGATCTTTTTCATAAAGACTTTTATTGTAAAAAAATGTTCTCAAAATTTTGTTTGAAATGCAATCTGAAACTAATACTGGTTTGGGTTTGAGATAAGTAATGATATCTTTTACCCTAGACGGTTTAACCGATTCCAAAATTAAAGCGGTGTAAGTGCGCTGTAAACATTGTCTTACTTGGCGTGCATTGAAGTTTAAAACTGTTAGCAAATGTTTTGGTTTTGCCATTCAAGGTGATTTAAGGCTTCTTTTGCCATAAATAAAAGAAAGCAGTGTACGCTTATTCCAAAAGACTTTAGCTAACCTCTACAGAATCAGATTTTTATTATTGTTAAATGAATCAAAAACATTTTTTTAGCACTGATTTGTGTGCACTCTGTTTGTCTCCTTTTCTTCATTATTAAGCTGGTTAAGCCAGATTTGATTTGCTGGGTTGTAAAACTTTTGCCACCTATATCTGGAATAATTTTGAGCACGGATAAGCTTTTTTGTCTTTTTGTCAAAACCTAATAAATTTGATGCAATTTTTAGACCGGACTGGTTCTTGTTTTTGAATTTTTATACTAGTCTGCCTAATAGTTGTGTGTTGTGATTAGTAAAATCTGGCTTTGCTTACACGCGGTAACAATTCTCTTTTAACTGAGCTGTCAAATTAATTTTATTGATATGGTGTCTAAGTGTGAGATGGCTTAGTTATAGAGCGTTAGAGTAGTACGCTAACAGTCCGGAGTTCGATCCCCAAATATAACTAAAATAATAACTTTGCTCTTTATCCGCCGGGGTGATTCGGAAGTTACCTAATAAGCCGTTGGTCCCATCAACCCTCTTCATTCAAGTCGTAAGACTTCTGGGGCGATGTAAAATAGCTGAAAAACGCGAAATAAAGAAGAAGTGTTGTCGAATGGTTTAGTTTATTGTACTATTGTTTAGAACAAATGTAGTTTATAAACATATTGAAAGTTATTTCTGGGGTTTTACAATTTTAGTTTAAGTTAGGGTTAAATTATTAGTAACACTTGCGGTACGGATTAGTCCAAAATTGTTTTATGTTCCGGGCTTTGGACTTAAAAGTAGCATGTTAATTATTATCTGCCAAAGGTAGGTTGTTTGATGTGTATTAAGGGTCAGATATAAAAATAGACAAAAAATTGTATGTTTGTGTTTCCTCCAGTACCTAGGAAGATGATTATAGCATGTTGTAACTAGTCTTGCATTTTAAAACATGTCCATCAGTCCGCCAAATCGTTTGGTATTTGTTGGAAGTACTCGTTGGCTTGATGTTTTGTGTGTAGATTGCAAACGTACTCGGGGTTGGAATTTATTGTTGCTAGATGAGTTTATTTATTTAGTATGAATTTGCATTAATTAAATTTAAAAAAAACAGAAAATTAGATCGTAATGAAAACCTAGAGCACTGAGCTTAGCAATTAAAAAAGTGTGGTTTACACATTCAAACGCTTTTGAAAAATTGGTCTAGATAGAATCAATTTGTATCTCAGATTCAAATGCATTTAAAATATCATTGTTGTAACAAAGTAAATTAGTAAGTGTGGAACGCTTTTCACAAAATTCATATTGTTCTTCTACTAAGATGCTTTTGCACGTCTATTGAAATTGATCAGTTACAATTTTATCAACAATTTAGGGATTGCCAATTGAATGAATTTACTTTTTTAGTTAGTAGTATGATAAGAGGTTATGTAGCTTTGTATTTATATTCGAAAAAATTTAGAGTCTTTCAAAGAAGCATTTTTTTAGAGCATCTTTGTTTTCTTTTTATTTTTAATTCTTGGGTAGTTTGTTTGTAAAGATAACATGCTCTTCTTTTCTTTACGTTTAGCTTTGTTACCATCTTGGCATTTGCAGTTATTAAGAGTGACGTGTCTATTTTTAAGAAATAGTTAGTGTTCTCTAATGTCAAAATGCTTGGTAAAAGAGGCTTTTGAAATTGTTAATAGGGTGTTTTTCTATAATATTAGTTTTTTGCTGTGTTGTTGTACTCTGGCAGTGTGTGGCACATAATACTTAAGTTAGTAGCCTTGAAAGTAGCCGGAGAATGTCTATTATGTATGGTGTAAGTAACCGCGGGAATGGCTTGCTGATATCTACTATCACAATAGTTGTCAACACTAGGTTGATGGTTAGGCGGAAGTTGGAGTTTGTGGTTAGACTAGCGTCACCTGGTAGCACTAGACGAAAATTGCTAGATATATCTGTTCGCAGATAATATGGTTTTTGTACATATTTCTGCGTTGCCTACAAAAAACGTGCGGCTAGACGTGAGACAATAAAGACAAATTAAATGCTAAAAACATGTTTTTTTTTTAATTCTAAAGTGTGTAGAAAACTTATGCAAATGAGAACACCGTTGCTTTAATTAAGAAATTTTTTTATTAAACGACTTTTGCTTAAGTCGGATTGCCTACTAAGATAAACTTATGTATTATTTTTATTTAAACTTTGATATTGCAGGTTGAAAATTGTAGTAAACCGGATTGCGTTTGCTTGGAGTATAGTTTTGAGTAAATTTTGTAAACGGTAATTTTTTTTTTTTTAAATAACGATTCTACTTTTGACTTGGAGGTCCGACAAAACGTCACTTGTTGTGCACGTCTAACTTTAAAAATTAAGTTTTGTTTCTTGGAGGCACACGTAAAAAGACGTTTTTTGCTCACAATAGAAATAATTTATAGTTTAGATGTAGTCGTATTCAATGCCAAATTTATAAAATAAATAAAACTTAAAATTAATATCACATATAACATCAAAGTTTGTAAAAGACTCCAATGCCAGAACTATAAATCAAATTTAATATTATTATTACAGATAGCACAATAGTTGTTGAAAGCTCTAGTACCAAAACTATAGTATAAATAAAAGAATTAAAACTATAATCACAAATGACATCAAAGAATTTAAAAAAAAATGACGTTAGAATAATAAAAATAATATATAATAATAAAAACTAATATTAGGCTTAGTGCTGGGAGTCTAATTTACTTTGTTTCCAGCCAGGTTTTCAGCTTCTTCTACCTTTGTTGCTTTATTGTCAACAACTAAATGTTTTGATCCTGAACTGTCCTAGTGGTCATTGTTGCAAAACTAAAGTTATAATCTGGTTCTATTTGCTCGAAATAGACTGTTTTAACGTATTTTAGAAAACAAATTTTAGGTTTTAAGTCTGTTTTAAGGTCAACCTGAGTGTATGTGTGCAATGTTTTTCTTACGTTTTGGTTGCGAAAACTAAAGTTTTTTTTTAACCGTTCTTGTCTCTTTGTTAGAAAACTTACTGTGCTGGCTTAGTGCAACAACAAGAAACAGTAAAAGTTTATTTACTTGCAGAATTACGTCCACTAAGCTTTTGTGTATAATATTTTGGTTATTGGTGTTATTAACTTGCGTATTTCAAAATAAATTAATTTGTGTTTATCATAATTACTTTAATAGCAAACTTTTTTTTGTGTTTTAAATAGTAACGCAATCTTGCGGAGTGTTTTCTACCGCAATCGATGCACGTAACTGACTAATGACATTTACTTTTTTAATAAGGTTAGCGCAAGAAACGATTCTGCGTTTAAACTTCTTATATTTGAAGATACGCATTGATGCCAGAATCTATAGCCTAACTTCAAATTGATAAAAAAAAATCTTTTTGGAAGTTGTGATTGAAAATATTAGCAATTTCAAAAACTTTGTTGAATAAGCGGTTAACATTGTCTTAACAAAAAAGCAATCACTAGTTTGTATGTTTCTGAAAATTTAAGTGTGTTTCTGTTGAGTAGAGTACATTTGGTCAACATACTACACTGTTAGTATTGCTAGAAAATCAATGTTTAAGGTGCAAGATTTGCTATACTCTTACCAAAACTGTAGTCTATTATATAAACTTTTAGACCTGACATTATTTTAACTCTTAGAATATATAATCATTGATTTTGTAAAAATAAAATATGCTACATAGATTACAAAACAAGTAATTTGTATGATTATTCTTTAGTTATTATTTTTTTTTTAATATAATACATACTAAAAGTATAACCTAGTCTATGACTTTTATATAAATACTGCCACAGGCATCTGTTGTGTTGGTATTGCAGTCAGTAACTATTATTTGGGTTTGGATATTAGATGAATAATTTATTTAAAGCTTAAAACCAATTTTTATGTCTTTGGCGTCAGATAGAGTATTCGTTCATTTACTAAAACAAATCGCGCGTTTATATTTGTGTAATATATTTTAGTTACTTTTTAGAAAAGCAGAAGTCAATATTTACTATTCAGTTTAACTGCAACTTATTGTCAGTTTAACTGTCAAATTAAAATAAATTCATATTTGTAAGCAAACTAAACATTATTTAATCCACAATGTTGGCAATCAGTCTAATACTGACAGCAAACTGCGTGCAAGTCATTACAATAGACTAAATATATAAATTATCTGTAGTTGACTGCAACTTCTACAGTCAAAACTGACAATAAAATTCATTTGCAATTAATTCGTCAACATAACCCATGAAGAAGACGATCCAGACGAGAAACTCACCATTTTGCAACATGCTGGCTACATTCAAACTATAGCACAATCAGTCTCTGAATCCAGAAGTAAAATCAAAACTATCAATAATAAAATAGCGGATTTATTAACTGGCTGGCAATCAATGTAAGAACTTATAGAAAATTTTCTTATGTAATTGTCAGCGTCACAAATTCCCACGGCTCAATCAAATGAGCCCGGCATTGACGACATTTTATCTGTCAATAAAACGCACAATAACCCGCAAGAGAGAAAAAGACCCAGGTCTAACTCGCTTAACAACTTCCCGCCGCTACCTATCAAACAAAACCCGGGATTCTCTTCATTGCTTGCAAATTCTACTTCGGAATTTTCCGGCAACACAATCAAACAATTTAATAATACAAATACCGATAAATTATAAATTATCCAGTGCTGTTAATGTTTTTCAATTAACCAACATTCAATCTACTAGCAGGAAACATCACCTCAGTTCAAAAACAGCGATTACCACTTTTAGTAATTTACGGAGATAAAGCAACCTTCATCCATCTTGACAGAGAATTCAAATCTTACGTGCCACCAATATCAAAAATGGCGTCCGTTTGCAAACAACAACAATCTCCGACTTTTGTCGCACAGTTGCTTATCTTGACAAAGCTAAGAAACATGAATACATCTTTAAATTAAAGAAAAAACAATTTTTCAAAATTATGTTTTGTAATATTCCAGAGGACATCTCAGAGAACAAAGTTAAAGCCAAAGTTAAATATTTAAAATATAAAGTCATTTCCGCCAGCGAATGGGAAAGGGTAAAATCATTTATTCCTCTTTATACTTGCAGCTTCCACACAACGATCCTAACAAGGAAATATTCTAAATCAACAAGCAATTCAACTATACCATCAAAATAGAAGCCAATAGAAAGTTGTCAAAGATATGGGCACTCTTTTTCTGGGTGCAGTTTTTCCTACCGTTGCGTAAAATGCGCCAGCAACCACACTACTGCTACTTATGATTTTACCAAGGAATTTCGTTCACCACCAAAATGTGCAAACTGCAGAATGCAGCATATTGCTAATTTCTCTGGATCCTGCACTTACCTCAAACTTGTACAAAACAAAAATATTTCTTTCAACAAGCCACTAAATCTTCTTGGCATCTTATTGCTCTAAACTTTGTAAGTAACCAAAGGTCTTATTTTTTACAATTGGCACTATCCAGCATTTACCCCAACCACTCTATTAAGCCTAACCCAGGCTACAACACATTACAAGTTGCACTCAATTACGCAATCAACTATTTGACAATCTTGCCCGCAATTTAGACAACAATGAAGGTTTTTTCTTAATTTTAGTTGTTTCTTTCATGTCAATCCAGCAACATTATGGATAATGCAACCAAACATGTACTTTTCATCATTTCTTATTGGAACGCCAATAGCGTCCTCACCAAGCTTAATGAACTGGAGTTCTTTCTATTTTAGAAAAAATTTGACATCATGCTCCTTAGTGAGACTAACTTTAAGCTCTTTTACAAAAAAAAACAAACGGAATTGCGATCCACATCAAGCGTTTTATTGATCATTTTGAATTTATTTGCCCAGTTCTAGAGTTGTTTGAAGTAACTGTCATAATAATTAACTCTAGAGGTTAAGGTCAGTTCAAAGTTAGCTCTACATACCTCAATCCCACCAAAACTCTCATTACCGATGATATCGATCTATTATTTGCGGGTAATACCCCTCTAGGCCAGACAACTAACTTGGCATTTCAAACAGTCTAAAAACATAATTTGCTAAAATAGAACCCGCTTAAGATGGCAGAGGTCTAGAAATCCTGAAGAGTTGGTACCACTTCCTTTGCAAAATGGACAAAAATAAACACTTATTTTGAAATATATTAAAAGCACTTAAAAAAAAAACTCTATACTAGCCATTAACGGCCTAAACGATATCAAACACACCACTGGAGGTAAAACGAAAGCCATTGCTAATAGCCTAGAAACTCTATACTCCCGTTACTACCATGATGTTAATCTAGATCACATCACATCAACATTTACCGGAAAGTTAGTTATATCCGGGCTATAATCCCCATTGACCACCTCATTTATTTCAAACTTTTAGAAATACTCACTATTATCTAAGAACTCAAAAAACGCTCAGCTCCAGGTTCTAACAAAATTTCCTACGCGGCTCTCAAACTTCTTTCATAAATTCTAGTGCTAATTATCACTAATAGTATTAACAGCATAATCAGACTTTTTTACATCCCTACCATCAAGAAAAGAATCCACGTTATTATAATGCCCAAACCTAGTAAAGATCGTATGTTTTCGAAAAATTATCGCCCGGTAAGTTTGCTCAGCTCCCTAGGTAAAATTGCTGAGTTAGCTATCTTTGCAAAATTAAAAGATCACACCAAAACCCAAATCTTATATCATCTTTTCAGAAAGGTTTTTGACCTATGCACTTCACGTACCACCTACTACTTTGAGTTCACCAACAAGATCTCAGCTGGTTTAATCATCAACAGAGCAACCGGTGCGGTTTTCTTAGACGTCAAGAAAGCCTTCGATAAAGTATGGCTTAAAGACTTAATCTGGAAGCTCTATCACTTAATTTTTTTGATACGTCTAACCCAATTAATTGCCTCATATTTAGAAAACCTTAGTCTCAACAACATATCCATTGGACACGACACATAACCGGTGTCATCGACAAGGATAAACTAGCCACTAATATTTTAGCTCCAATGTTTTACAAAAAATCTAGTTAAAACATTAAAAACAAGATACGTCTTTATAAAACTGTAATCGGGCCAAAGATTTGCTACGTCTGCCCCATCTGGGCTATTACATCTAACTCCAGCTGGATCAATTGCTAATCTAAATCTTTACAACGGCTATTCAATGCTCTATAGCTTATTTGTAATTTTACGATTTGTAATGACCTCAACATATTACTGCTAAAAGAAACAATGACTAAATTAGACTAGTATTTCTTCACAAAGACCTTGTTACATCCTAATTGGGAAATTAGCTCTTTAGTTTTTATCGACTCCAATGCAGTTAAGAAAATATCTAAGAACAACAAATCTGTTGACTACGTAGACTAAATACCTACTTACTTTACACCAACGGGTTCAATATCTAATACAACAAGAAGTTTATTGGCCAATGGCCACGCGCTCAAATTATAAATATTAAATAAAACGGCACTTACATATGTATAAATTACCGACAAAAAATCTAATAATATGTCTTTTCAACAAGCTAGATTTTTACCAATTGTCAGAGTAAGCTGGGTTTTGCAAAAAGTATAACACAACGAGCAAACCATAAAAACTTTAATCAAAATGTGCACAGAATACAACGTCCTCGTGCACTTTGCATTTATTGATTATGAGAAAGCGTTTGATTTTCACCAACTATAAACAGTCTTTGTCTTAATGGACAATGCCAGAATTGATTCAAAATACACCAACCTGCTTAATCAGATTTACTCAAATACCAAATGACTGTTAACAAAAAAAGAGAGCACTTAAACAGGAAGACACAATCTCACCAATCGCTTACATATGCTTAACTTAGAAGATCTTTAAAAATATAAAATGGCAAGGAAAAGGACATAGACGTCAAATACCTTACCAACTCACAATTTGTCGTCGACATAGTCTTGATTAGCTCAGATCTCAAAAAGCAAACATGCTCAAAAAATTTAATGTTGGCGTGTCTTAAAATAACCATAAAAAAGATTAAGAGCATAATCTCCAATCAGAAAACGCATCAAATAGATGGAAACAACATCAAAAAAGTCAAGAAATACACGCCAAGCATCTAATAAAATTAGAAAAATAAATCAAGCTTTAGATTTTACCAAAAAAAAAACAAAAAGCTGGGCAATTTAGCAAACTAAGACACAGACATTCTAATCTGCTTTAACCAAAAAACCTAAAATTTTTGCATACTGCCAGTTACAGCATACATGCTGGAAACTATAGCATTGATGGTAAAATCAAACAAACAAATTAAAGTAAAATACATAATAGAACAAACAACATAGTTCAAATGGAACTTACTAAAGAACGTAGCTAGGAACAATACTAAAATTGACAACGTTTTTGACTTTGTCTTTTAGGCTTATCTGCTTCCATTTTTTTTGTTTAAGTTTTTGATAGAATGTATTCAAACAAAATAATTATTTGTTTGTAAATTGTTTATAAATTGCTTTTGTTATTTTAGACGGATTTTTAATACTTGTAAATTTAAAAAAGCGAAAAAAAGTTACTAACTTTTAAAAAAAAATTGTCCCAACAAAAATTTAAAGTTAAAAAAAATGATTACGTAGTACTGTCCAAACTGTTCAGATTAGCTTAATGGCTTTTGCTTAAAAATTCAATAATAATAATGTTTACTCGACAAAACTCAATAATACTATTATTATTATTTTTTTAAATTTTAAAATGTGATATTTAGAAATTACTTAATGTCACAACAAAATATATTACTTATAAACTTAAAAGAGTATTATACTAGTTATTACTTTCTATAATTGCCTTTTTTTAATCTTGTTTATTTAGGTTAACTGATCTTTTTTAATAAAAACAAACTATAGATTAAGATAAGTTTGATTAATTTCTTATGACCTCTACATCTTAATTAAATAAAAAAAAAGTTATCGGCAAAACCATCAATTTACATAATTATGCACTTATTATTATTATTATTATTATTATTATTGTATCAACATAAATATAAATTTTTTATCTATTCATTCATTTAGTAACAAGCAAACATGAACCTTCTAAGTGACAACTTAAAAATTTTACTAATAATAAGTAGTTTATTGTGTTTAACACCGTTTTACATAACAAAAAATAAACAATTTATTTTGTACCGAATATATTCATATCTTATGATAACATTATTGGCAATTTTTACAATAAATTATTCTTATCAAAGAATAAAATCTATGTCTAGTCAATTTAGTCTTATTGATTTAGTTTTAGATAACGGGGTTTTAATTCTAATACAATTAAAAAGTTTTGTATTTCTAAAAAATCGTATTAAACCAACAAAATTATTAAGTAAATTTAATCAATTTGATTGTAATTTATTTACAATTAACAAAAAAATCAATCCTGAATTAAAAAATGTTGATTTGGAAGTAGTACTTGGAAATATATTCTGTATATTAATTGGTACAGGAGATTATTTTCAATGGACTTTATTCGAAGCTAATGATATATACAAAATTTCACTTTATGTACATTTTTATTTAATTTTTACAATTAATTGTTTTGAGCGATACTTTTTGATAGCAATTTTAAAAAGATATGTTATATTAAATCAAATAATAGAAAGTGGATTTGATAAATTTCAGAATATTGAAATGGTGATTAAACTTAATTTATATTTGTTCAAAATTGTGGATGAATTTAATGATATTTTTGGATTTCAAATATTTTTAACTGTTATGTTTGCGTTTTTTAATACATTATTTTTGATTTATTTTGTGCTGGAGAATGTTTTAAATGGTGCTTGGAAATTGGAGATATTTATTTCGATTGCAGTGTGGCAGTTATTTGCATGTGTAAGTTGAAATATTATTCTAGTTAATAAAAAATTAAGCCAAATACGAAGCATTAGTGTGACGTCACACGA
Organism: Tachinus rufipes; assembly: GCA_963932245.1. Classification (NCBI taxonomy): domain Eukaryota; kingdom Metazoa; phylum Arthropoda; class Insecta; order Coleoptera; family Staphylinidae; genus Tachinus; species Tachinus rufipes. Next base: position 15,298,914 of record OZ010744.1, read on the forward strand.
CAGTGGCGCTATTGGCGCCAACGCGGATTATCAAAACATCTATTTTATACATAGGTAGAAATACTTGTTGGATTTGATTGTGTTGTTATAAGATAATTTTTTGCAATCTATTGCACCAAAATGGATTAATATTATATTAAGACATATTTTGATGTACAATTTGTATATATTAGATGATACAATTTTAAATAAACACATATTGAAATTCGGAAATACAACATAACCTCACAAACATTGTAAATATTTAATAAATACTTTTTGAATTCAATGTTAATTATACTGTAAATTTGATCAACTGCAACAAATTATTATTAAAGTTTAAGTTTAAATATTTATTTAGCAAATTTTAATATTTGATAAATTTAGAAAAATTATTAACTAAGTAACTAAATATGTAAATATGTTAATATTGAACATAATATTAAATAATGAACCATCAAACAGTTTTTATAATTTTATAATAACATATATTTATGTTTTTAAATTTAATCATTATACGTTACATTTGTTAAAATCAATAAGTAAGCGATTTTAAAATGCTTATCGGCTGAGATTTTTTTGCTATTTAAAATGTTTAATATATATATATATATATATGTATATAATATATACACAATTATATTATTTTACATAATGAAAACAAACATAATCAATTAATTAAATTGTCTTAAGAATTTAATCGAGTAATAATTAATTTTGATTATCTATGTTCCGATTATGTGTAACGAAACTATGCATATATTGTTTTTGCAATTATATTTTATTTGATAATGCTTTTGTTTGTGTATTAACAATAAATTTTTTTATTTATAAATATATTATAGATAATTGCTTTTGATCTGTCAATAAAACAATCCGAAACTTAAATAATAAAAATTTACTCGACTAAAATCTTATTTGATTTGATAAAAGTTTAGCTGTTTATTATAATTTCATTAATAAAGTCAATAACTAAAAATATATAAACTGTTACATATACAATTAATTAATAAACAAATAACAAAAATATCATCTTGGATAATCGAGGCAATTCTTTGAGTCAATTCTTGAGTAAAATACTGCCTATTATCATAAATTAGTTTTACTGAATATACAATACTATAGATATAATAAAAATATATTAATTAACTTAAATTTAATAAATGTATTTTAAAATTTAATTAAAACATTTTGTGAGGTTATATTGTAGTGAATGTTTTAATATGTGTTAATTTAAAATTGTGTTATTAATTATCTACATATTATACATAAAATATTACCTTGTTGAACAAATAATCACTGCACAAACACTGAATTACTGAAAAATATCTTATAAGGCCACAATTAAATCCAACAAGTATTTCCACCTATGTATAAAATAGTTTTTTGATAATCCACATTGGCGCCAATGGAGCCACTGTCGTGTGACGTCACTACTAATGCCCCGTATTAGCTGTGATTTGGTTGTCATATTTATAACGTTGCTAGGTAATATCTAAAAAACTTGGTAAATGGTTGATTAAAAATTTGTTTTTAAAGCATTTTTACTAATATCAATCTTGAAATTTTACATAACAATTAATTTATGATATATTGTTGACATTTTGACATTTTGACAGATTAATGTATATCAATTTGTCAACAATTTGACAATTACAGTGTATGCCAGTCTTCTCTGCAAAAAAACTTCTAACGACTTAAAGTGTTGGATTCATTTTTACAATGAAAGCGTCTACCGACTAAACGCTGGTAAATTGACCGGTCTCACCGTTAGATTTATTGACCATCCGTAAGAAAGAAAAGTGAAAAACAAAACCTGTGTTGAATGCTTTATAAGCTGAGGAATAATTAGGGATTAAGTATGGTTAACCAACAGATTAACCGGACACTTATGTTGCAATTTTTTTTTGTCTGGTTCTGCAAGTCAAACCAGATCAGTAATAGAGTTAAACACAAGGTAATTGAAATACTTTGCGGCAAAATTTTTGATATGTTGGCGTAATAAAAGAACCTCAAGATTGCTATAAATTTTAAGATTTTATAGAAACCATAAAAATTTAAAGAACATCCGCGCTTTGAAAGGACTCTAGTCTATTGAGATGCATAATTGCTGCGGTTCCTCAGATGGGGCACTCATAAGTCATCATAAGTCTGATGTGTATAATCAAATTTTATTGCAAAGAGATAAACTACTGTTCTGCCGCAGCATTGAAACTTAACAGTTTTTTGCCAGTCTGGCTTTATTAAGTATTGTACGTATACGTAAGTAAAAAAAAAACGTTCTTATGAGAAGTGATTTGTTGTCGTGTGAAGAAAACAGCTTAGTTATTCTCCAGATTTACTTTGACTTGCCAGTTATTTAACCAGCATTTTAGATTGGTGGTAGCTTTTTGCAGTCTTGTAATAATCACTATTGGTGAGTTTGAGGTGTAGAGATGCGCTTCATGCTTCTATCCCGATGACATAACCGCTACAAAGAAGTCAAATAGAATTAGAAAAAGAGTAGAGCTTTGAGAGACCCCCGCTGTGATCTCCCGTAAAAAAATGAGCTTCTGAATTTAAACAGTTAGAGTTTTGCAACTTAAATATGCCCATGCCAGATTTTGCCAAAGGTTTTTTTTACGTAAAAAAACTGTCGTTGTGGTTTGTTTTAACTTAAAACCCTCAACTATAATATCTGTTACTCGGTTTAGTTGGTGGACGGCCAAATACGTTTATCGGAACCCGTGTTATTAAAATGGTAACAGATTATTTGATTGCACGTGATCTTCTATGACTTTATACAAGGTGCTTAGTAAACTGATAGGCCGGTAGTTTGACAAGTTACCCTTTCCAAACTGTAGGAAAGTGTCTGGTTTAAAAAATTGCATTAGTAATGTTGGTTAGAATCATTCATGTTTTATGGGAGAATTATTTGAGCGTTTTATTTAGAATTTTGTTAGATTCAGGAGCAGACTGGATTCACTTAAGTTGATTATTTCTTGGATTTGAGAAAATTTAACGCTTTTAAGCGACGTGACGTTGTTAGCGGTTTTCTTTTTGTTTAATTCCTATTGACGTGCTCCAAATTTGTGTTTTTAATGGTCAAATGGAAGCATTGTAGTTCTAGATTGTTAACAAAAACTTTTGCTTTTTCTTCAAGAATAGAAACCAGCCTGTTCTTGAAGGTTTTAAAAATCTTCTACATTGGATGTTAGTATTTTGTAAACGATTCAAAAGTATTTTGCCAACACAATTTTTTTTGTAACTTTATGGTTGGCTTCATTTCTCCGTGAAGAGAGTTTAATGTCAAGCAATCCTAAAAGTAGCAGTGCCGCTGCCAAAGGCCGAAATACGTCTACGAATTAGGTCCTTCACGTCTTGAGATAAGCCAACAAGATTATTAATGCAAACCCAGAGTTTCAGAGATTTTTTCTATGGGTTAAATTTAGCGCGTAAAAAATTTGACGGTTTTATTGATTGCTGATTTCACTGGACTCAGGTAATTTATCCTTTTTGAAGGATTTTGAAAAAAAGGTCAATTTGTGCAACTGACAAACCTTTCATCCTTTTTGGGTTACCACTTTTTGAAGAGCACCAGTAAAATTAAAAAAAAGTCGGATCTCAAGTCGTTTATAACTCAAATAGAACGTTAAAAGTTGGCTATCTTGAAAATAGCCACATTAAGAACGTCCTCTGGATGTCCTACGTGATAGTAGTAAGTGGGTTTTTTTGGTAAAATCTCAAGCAATAATTGTGGAAAGAAAGTTTGCTAAAACTTTGTAAAAAACCGGGCACAATAACCACTAGTGCATTTGATTCTAATAAAACTAGTTTGGGTAAATTCACCTCGGAGTGGTCCAATAATTTTTTTGCAATAATTTTTATTTTATGCTTTAACCTTACTTTTGACAATCTCAATACTTGACTGGGTGAGTAGTTTGTCTTAGACATGGTGTCTACTTTCTCTTGAATGAAGAATTGTTTTACTTATTTTAAAAAAAATCCTGTTAACATTCTAAAAACAAACTTTAAGCAGAGCTTCAGTTGTATCAGCTAACTATTATTAATAAAGAAAAGCAGACATGATTTTCCAATAAAAATGCCAATGGCAACATTTTCTGGTAGGTTTTGCATTTTTTGAAGTTGACGAAGTGCGGACCATAGCACAATGCATTTTTAGGCTGTGTGTCTTTGAGGATTGGTAGGGCTTTGAATAGATTTGACAAAAATACCTACTAGAGAAACAACGCTTAGCCAAGTGCTTCAACTTCTGACACTTGTGGCATTGTGGGATACTTTTACCGCGTATTTTAGGTTTGTCCTTGACCTTCAGTCCGAGAAGGACGTTAAAAATCATGATTTTGGCACTCTTTCAAGACTTCACCGGCGTAGTTGAAGTCCGCGGCGGTAGGTCGGTTCATTAGCTTGGTGAAGGAGTTTTGGGGTCTTTCCTTTTTAGAGTTTTTTTACCGTTTTGCCAGAAAAGCAGGTGGAAGAAGTTGTTGATGATGATTACATTCAGATATTTTACTTTGGTTGACAACGTTGATGCTAATGTAACGTGAAACGTAAATGTTTAGATTAACGTGAGTCCTGATAAAATAGTTATAAAAAGCTTAAAATATTAGAAACATTAAGAAACTTTCTGCAATGTTGTGAGTTTTGATTTATGTCACTATCCATAGTCAATGGCATAAATAATAATCATGAGAATACCTTTAAACTCACCATAAAATAATTTGTTGGAATAAATTGAGCAAATTTGAAACCTTTAATAAATTTTGTGGTCAGTGACTTGGTTAAGGATCATTTAAAGAAACATAAGCAAGCCTTTTCTAATGACAAATACTGGAAGAACTTAGAAAAACAATTGATAACCGCTCTAAAGCGCTTAAAAAATATATTGAATTAAAAAAAAAAAACTAAAATGTAACAATCTTGTTAGACATGAAGAATTCTTGATGTGCATTTCGACAACATGATAGTTACAAGTACATTAAAAAACTAAATAATTTAAGGACAACAATAGACAACAAAAAACATTGTCAAATTTTGGATGACATAAAAAAAATCATAGTTGAATTGATCTACAAATTTATTTTTGTAAAATAGCTACTAAGCAAAACAAAAACACCTATCTTCTAGTAAACATTATTTGCGGAGAACTAGTAATATTGATTTAAAAAAACACACATTAAAAAAACTGTCAATTATTAGTACGACATAACGCACAATATAGAAAACGTAATATTAAAGTGTACTTCTACTGTTATTAAAAAAAAATATGTTTTTGTAACATTTAGTAGTTGCATCAGTATCTATTTTGAATAAGAAAATTTAAAAAACGCACTTTGATACAAAAAATAATTAAAAAAGTAACGCTAGTTAAAGTTATGTTTTTTAAACTTTTTTGTTAAACAAAGTGTTTTGAAAAAAGTACTTGAAAAAAACAGCATTACTATTTTATGACCTTTAGTTATTTAAATAAATATTAAAAAGAATTGATGCTAAAAAGTAATTCAAAAAGCCACAAATGGTTTAAAAGATGCATCTAATGTTAGAAGGTTTAAAAACCATAAGTTTACTTTTGAACAAGTCCACCTATTAGTCCATAGACATTTATAACTTTTAACTACTTAAAGCTTTTTGATTACTACCAGAACTATCACTAACTTTTCAAGTTACGTTTTTTAGTTCAATTTTTTCACACTACATTTCTATAATATTTAGTGCACTCTGTATTATGTCTGATACAGATGTCTCACACTTTATGTTAACGAGATTGGTAAAATTATCGGCGTAGCTTAAGGCAAAGACGCCCGTTTATGACAAGGCTCATAGCAAGGGTGAATGTACAACTTTCTGTGAGCATTTTTTTTAGTTTTTACACTCTTTTTATATAATGTTTTGGTTACAGTCTAGTTTTCAAGCATAGAATTAACCTAGTGATTTTCCATTGCTTTTAAAATAGATTTGAAAGTAATATTGTCAAATGCTTCGTTTGTATTCAGAAAAATATCTAAATTTATTTTTTGCAATAATGTTTTTGCATTTATTGGTGCATATCTAATTAGCAAGTTTTTTTTTTGTTTGGTAGGCATACTGGTGTTGTTTGTCCTATATGTACATGCCGAAAATTTTGTCTATTAATTTTTCTAAAAAAAAAAATTGTTGATTGGTGTGTAAGGTTTAGTCTTATGTGGGACACTTTTGGTATAAATACCTTGACCACTTTTTAGCTGTTTGGTATGTGTAAATGTGCCAAGCTTGCTTTGAGAATTTTGCATTGAAGTTTTTTTAGATCTATTTTGATTGATGATTGGAATGCTTTAATTCCTTATTTTAGGTTGCTTTTATTAATTTTGGTTTTTGCTTTATTTTAATCTTTCTTGTTTATTTTTTTTTTAGCAGTTTTAGGTTTCTTAAATTAGGAGTTTATAAAAATCTGTCTGCAGCAACTCTTACAATCAGTATACTTAGACAACTCTTTGTATTTTTGGTCAGCCGGGATTCAATATTCCCAGTGCGGTATTTGTTAAAGCATTTTGATGGCAAAAACAAGTAAGACCGTTATGAACATTTTCACCGTATTTTTTCCACGATTTTTTTTAGATTTTTTATGGTAATGTTATATGCTGTGAAACTGGATCTACTTATGCTCACTCACCGTTTTTCTTGGTTTTGTTGAACAAGTTTTTAATGTTTGCTTTTTCTTTGTCAAGTTTTTAGTTTAACTAAGTCATCTTGTTTGAAACGTGTTTGACTATGTTCGAGCAGTTTTTTTGAAAACGGTTTTAATAATGTTGACACGCATATTTGTCAATATTTTTAACCTGTGTGATGTTTTTTAATGCTTTTATACAGATTTCAATTTGATTAATTAGTATTTCATTGCATAGATCTTAGTAAGTTTTTTTCGGGTTCCAGTATTCCAGATAGAACTTTTTTATAATTTGATATTAAACTGGATAAATGCATTGTACCACTTTATTTATTACTATACTTGCTTTATGATTTGTTAACATTGAGATATTACCGGCAATAGATTGTGATCTATAGCCTTATCAACGGTCTTTGTTGTTTTGATTTATTTTTTTCTTTTTTTAAGAAAACACGGAGTTTGGAAGATTATTGTGGAAAACTCAATTGCAGGTGCAGTTTGCACCTTAAAGATACTGCAGTTTTTACCGTTTTATCTATAAACAGGACGTGTTAGATCTTTTTGAAACCCAATTTTAAATTTACAATTTGTGTCGGTGCTAACCAAAAAGTTTTACAACTAAAAATTCCATACCAGCGTTTTGCCGTACAATCTCAGTATCTTTGTTTTTGTTGCACACTCTACTCTTTCTTTTGTACCATTTAACTCTTTACTAGTGATTGAAAGGCTTTTGTTTCCTTTTTTCACGTACGGCGTTACGTTGTATGTGATAGAAAAACGTCATGATGCAACAAAGACGGAGATACTAAAAGTGTACGCTGCTGATACATTGTTTAACCGGCAGCTTGGAATCTTTAGTTATGGAAATTTTTAGTGCTGACAGTGTTTTGCACCGCTAACCTATTTAATATTATTGCCAGTTTTAAACGTAATCTTGGTCCTATTGTCTTTTTGGATAAAGCAAGTCGTTCAGACCAATGTTTTGCAGTTCTTTATTCTTTACCAGTTTTTTTTTTGCCACTTGGCTCGTCTGTACACGTGATTTTTAGAAAACCTTTCTTTTTAAAGGTGCATTTTTGAAAACAAAGGTTTTGATGATTTTACTTTATTTGACTTAAGGTATTCTTTTAAGATTATTGCTAGTTTGGTGTACTGCTGCTGAACAGGTGATGATTTTGCGTCTTTAATATATTAAAAGTGTTTGTTGCAAGAAGTGTGGTGTGTCGTTGTTGCGTCCTTGCTATAATATTGACAAATTTAGTTTAGTTGGCTTGTTTTCTGAACAGCTTATATTTTGGCTTAGCTAGAAATGTTTGGGTTTTCTAAAAAATCCTCAGTTTTTAATTTATTGTTTTTCCAGAATCTTTGGAACAGACTACTACTTAAATAGTAACTGATTACTTTTTTACTGGAACCTCTTTGTAGCTTAAATCCGGAAAAAATATTTCTAAACCAACTTTAATAACATGTTGACGTTTTGTCTACAATTAGTACATAATACAACAAATATTGTACTATTAACTGTACAAATTTAAATATTATTGTGTTAACAGTGGTTTTTGTTAACATTATTTATAATAGTTAATATTGTATAAACATTCTTATTTGCGTACAGGTAGAGCGTTTGAGGATGTGTTAAGGGTAGATAAGCAATGGACTAGTTATAGATTATTATATTTGTTGATAGATAGGTTTGTTAAATTTGTGTAGTAACACTGTATCTGGAAGTAAGGTCTTATACGTAACAGCTAAAAGTATGTTGTGCACTAGAAGTTGAGATTTTGGGGTTGCCAAATGATTTTAGAAAAATGTCAAGCTTACACAGGCCGATTAGGTCTGGAAGTTGTATGCAGGGCACATTAGAGCGGTAAGAAGCAGTTATAAACACACTGGTATTAGAGTATACCTTGGGGATGTGTTAATTAAGTAATTAGTAGTATACTATGTATTGATATAATTATAAAAATTCTTGTAAAACAGTTTGTTCTATGTTATAGACATATATATTTATTAATTGAACAGAATGTATTAATAATTATGTGCAGGTTTAAACTATAAAAAAATGCACACAAACAATAACAAGTTATTACAAGAAGACAAGATAAATTGGTTTGGCACAATTTGATTGCAATGTAGTAGAGTGGGAGTTGACTGCGGGACAAATAAAAAAGAAATTAGTAATGTTGGCACAATAAAGAGGTGCGGTTGAGTGATTTGACGGCAATGGCTGTTCCTTAATATAATAAAATAAATTAGTGTAAAGTTAATTAAAACACAACGTTTAAGCACGGTGTGGTGGTTGAGAAGTTCAGCGTGCGTTGCAACAGTTATATAAAAAAACAAAACTGTATAACTAGGCGTAACAATTGTTGCAATCAATTTTTGTACAAGGTGAATTACGTTTGTTTTAATAATATATTTTTACCTAACTGCAAGTTTTACAATTTTTTTCTTAATTTATAATTGTGGTCTTAAAGCCAATAAACAAATTCACTCTCAGAGTACTTAAGCTTATGCGGCGTAAAAACTTATTTTTTTTACTATTTGGTTTGGTCTCCTACTTTTGGCTGCTGCGGAAAGTCATAATAGCATCAATGACGCTATTGTGTATTTATGTTATATGATATTGTAATGTGTCTGTCTGTATTTAGCAAAACATCTGCAGTTAAAAATTATATTTATGTAAAGAAATCTGCACTGGTATTGACACCAGTTTTAATTATATGTGATAATTGTATATTTATATATTTTTTCTTTTGTTTCAGGTAAGTCATTTTTGATTTTATTAATTTCTACAAAATGTAAGTATAAATTGTATGATATAATATTTATTTCTTTCGCTAACGTTTTGTAGACGAGCCAACTTCTATGCTGTGGTAGTTTTAAACTTTTTTGATTGTTTTTGTCTTATTGCGTTTTATAACCTTATATAACTTTAAAAAAATTGGTAAATATATTCTTTAATAAAAAAATTGGACTGAGATTACAAAACTGCCTGGACTTTTTGGTGTTCTTAAAATATATAATTACATCAAATATAAATCAAGAATGCGTTAATCTTAAAAATTATTTTGGTTCAAATTGTGAGAACATGTGTATTAATTTGTAAAATATTTAATAATTGCAAAAAAGTTTTATATCTCAAATAGTGTATTTGTTACTGGCATCGGACTTACGCTCTTAATTTTTTTATATAACGCACTATTTTGCAAATGCGCTTCCATCTCTCAAATACTGTTCCTTGTAACTAACTCGAAAAAAACCTAAAAGGGCATATTACTGGAGTTTCAGAGATTAAAGATATCCAAAAATTAAAATCCGTCCAGAATGAGAGAACGCGCGCAAGTGACGGAAAGTTAAAGCAGCTACAGATCTTCAAAAGAAATTTGAAAATACAAAGCTACTAAAATCACACACCTAAATTGGTAGAATTTAAAATAATCTTAATTTTTTTTAATTAATTTAAAGACGACTTCAGAAGTTATTTTTCTGCTCCCATTAATTTAAATTAATCATTGATATTTATTTTAGATAAATGTGATAATAAAAATATAACAAACATTAAACAATCAACTAAACAACTAATTCAATTACGCCTATTAAGAGGCGTCATAACAACTCTTACATAACTATAATTGAATAACATGCATTCAGTTTACAATGTTAGCCAATAACTTGAGCTTGTTACTAACAATAAATGGATACTTATGTTTAACACCAAAGTATAACAAATCTACTAAACAATTCACAACAAATCTTATTCACACTTACACTTTTGTAATCATAGTAATATTAGCATCAATTAATTACATCTATAAAAGATTGATATCGAAAGAAGAAATTGCAAAATATGGACATATAGAATTAATAGTAGATGTCATTATATACACCTTACCAATGATGATTAATTTTATTAGCATAATACGTCCTAAAACAGAAAAATATCAAAATATATTTAATCATATTAACCAGTTTGATAATATTATTAAATTTAAAAGCATACAATATGCAAATTTAAAATTTGCATTGGTATTAATAACTGTGTTACTTCTTTTAATAATGGATTTTTTTCAATGGAATAAATTGCAACCATATGAAATTTACTACACGTGTGATTATTTCCATATATATCTTGTTAGTTTACTTTTTATTATAAAATACTTTATTTTAAAATCTTTTCAATACAGATATCAAGCTTTAAATGTAACGTTAAATGAATTTAGTAATGATATTTTGAAGGCAGATGTGAATGTATTAAATTTGCAAGCGAATTATTTACTAAGTGCTCAAAACGCAATAAGTGAGTCGGTTTGTGAATTTAATGATTTGATTGGTTTGAATATATTGTTTAGTGTAATTTTTGCTGTTTGTAATACTTTGTTTTTGATAAAGAAGTTGTTATTGAGTTTTAATAGTTATGTGCAAATTAATTATTTGTTATCTGATCTGCTTTGGATGTTCCTATCTACTGTAAGTTTAAATATTTTTTTAATTTATAAAAACTATTTTTGAACTTTATAAAAAGAACTAAAAACTGCTATGTTATACTAAACAAAGCTCTGCATAAAACCGTCGCAAAATAAGAAAAGTTCTGTTTGGATTGATAAAAGTTTCTAAGCTTTGTTCTAGTGTGTAATAGTCTTTAAAATTTTTATTGAACAAATTAATATTTATTTTAGAGAATTGTTGATGTTTTAATCTAGCATTAAACAAACTAATAGTCTCTTGAAATTAGATATTTTTCAGAGAAATTTTACCCGCAGCTTAGCGACCTGTATACTTAGGTGTATTTGGACTGTTTGAAGACTATTTTCATCTAGCGCAAGCATGAAAAATTGTAGTTTTGGAGTAATAGACATATTTATATCAATTTTTGCATTTTTGAATGGTTTTTAATGCAAAAAATATGTTCTCAAAGGCTGTTACGTCTAAGACCTCAATGTTAAATACGGTGTGTCACCTCCAAGACTTTATGCTAGTGTATGAGACAACAATCTTAGTCTAGTACAATTCCAACTTACTTACTTTTTCTAAGATATTTTTATTTTGTTTATATTTGCTGAATAGTAACATTAGAATTTTTAAAAAAGTTTAATGGTTCCTGTTTTTTTTTTTTATAAAATAAGAGTTAATCTTGTTGGCAAATCTAAAAATTGATGTTGATAAAATTATTTGCTTAAGAGTTGCTTTTTTTTGATTTTTTTAGTGATTACTGATTGGATTAACACGACATTTTTTTGCATTGGTTAAACCAACACAATGTGCATTTAGTCTGTTTGTTAGCGTGTATGTGCTGACTATCATCACCAGGTCTCCTGTTTTGTACTCTCTTACATTTACTTAGAGATAACTGTTTTCACGGAATGTGCTTAGTTTTTGCCAATCTTTTTGTAACAAAAAATTTTGGTTTTGGGGGATTTTGTGAGCGTCCCAGTTTTCCGGTTTGGCCAAGTTGTGTTCCAGTAAAAGTTTACTGGGTATGTTTTGTGCCCGCGTTTATTTGGAGGTTGACGTGGTAAACTGCTAACGAGAAATGTTTGTCTCACTGTTTGTGGAGTTGATCTTTTTGTAGCGTTTTTACAGGTATGTTTTTTGAGCTCGGAATGTTTTTGTTCCACCGGGTTGGCTTGACGGTCGTGGAATTGCCGATCAAGTAACCTTGTGGTTGTTTTGCTAGTGGCTGGCGGTTCTAGATTTGCTTCTATTTATCTGGTACACACATCTATTATTGTAAAGGCATATTTGTTTCCGGCCTTTATTGTGTCTAGGGGTTTCACAAAACCTAATGCTAACTTTTTCCAGGGTTGACTAGCGGTGAGCTTTCAGCGGTGCCTTTGGTATTGAGGTGCTTGTTTTTACTTTGGCGCAAATCATGCTTTTTTACTAAACGTGAGCACGTTTGGCCAGTAGTATGTTCTCAGAATCACTGCTATGGTTTTGTCTCTGTCTTGGTGACAATTAGTGATTGTCGAGTTATTACTTTCTGTTGGGCGCTTGGTGGTACTGCTAGTTAGTTATGCTCTGCGCTAGTTTAGAAATATTTTTTGTGCTTAATTTGTACCCCGGGTCTATGTTTATTGATTTTTTTGGATTATCCAGCATACATCCGGACTTAATCCGCTAAAGTTTTGCCGGTCAGTAGATGTATTTTGGCTTGTTGTGGGTTATAAACCCGGTAGTACAAACAGTGAATAGTAACGGTTATATGTTGATTTGGATCTTTGAAAGGTAGCAAACATTTGGCTTCTATAGATTTGTTGATGCGGTTTCTAAAGAACGCGTTAGGTAGTAGGTTTAATGTATCAGGTGTGTGTTCTATGGTGAAATTAAACTTCTAGAATTTAAACGACCACCTGATAAATTTGGCTTTGGCGTTTGTTGAATTTTTAAGCCAGACCATAGTTTGATTATCTTTCCTTAATATAAACGGCTTGTCTTTGAGGTAAGCTCAGTATTTATCAATTGCTCAGGTGATGGCCATACACTATTTTGTAAGAGTAAAATTTGCACTGTCGTAGGACACCACGCGTTGGTGTACATTCTCTTGGTATAGGACGGACTTAACTTTGATGTTGCACGCGTCCATTTAGAGCTCTGGTTTTGATCTGACAATTATCAACTTGTGGCGGTTTGGAACGCGGTGTTTTTAGGTTTACCCTATATTTTGTAGAAAGAAGTTTGTTTTTCTGCAATGCCATTAGTAGTCTTTGTCTTTTATCGGTATTAGCCAATACATTGTCTTCAAATCAATCTTGCTAAACACTTTGCTTGCTTCAAAATCTTTTAAAGTGTTTTGTATCTTGGGCAGAAGTGCGGCTTCTTATTAAGTTACTTTGTTTAGTGTTTGGTTATTGATACAGAAGCGTGGTAAGCCGTTTTTCTTCTTTATGATGACCACTGGCGCAAAGTAGCTGATGGAGCTTATTTTGATAATGCTTACTTGTTTGAAGATAAAAGATAAGGAAGTTGCAAACCAGTTGTTTGAAACCTTTTGCATCAAGGAACGAGTGCTTTGGTAATTGCACTGGATTTGGTCGGCGGCGTCTTTTGGAGTATCTAATAAATGATTGAGTGGTTTTTTTGCTATAGTGTATACATTGGCATAAGTATTCTAGGTTAACTTAATGTATGCGGGTAAACGTTTGACTCCACGGTGTTTACCCGTAGAACCGAGAAAGTGGGCTAACCGATCATCTGAGGCTTCCACTTGAATTACCCGTGAAGTTGGAGGCATAGGCCGCCATCCTCGGAATCGATGTAGAGTAGTGGTGTTTTGTTAAGGGCCTACAACGGCGACTTACGTCACACATTGACAAGAAATCTTGTCTTACACGAGTATGGTGTTGCTGGGAGTACTTTCCGAGTACTCACCACGGAATACAATAGTACTTTACGGTTGTATCTCCTGAAACTAGGTGTAGATGCTGCCCCATCTTAAATCTTTGGATAAAAAAAGTACCACCTAGAGTTAGTGAGGTACAGGGTGAAACCTGGAGCGGCGACTCATTTTTGTGATTTTTAAAATTGATATGAGTACTAAGGGAGAGCAAGAATCTCAACGGTTCTGGCTGCTGATGCCTGTTTACATGGCTAGGAGCTGGACAAAAGCGGACCTAACTTGTGCTGTAAGGGGAACTCACGGTTTGAATAACCAGTCTAGCAGATAAGCATGTAGGTGAAGCTGCCACCACGCTAGGGAGACCGCATTAAGAGAGTTATCTTAAGATTTTTTTAGCTATAGACCACGCAGGATTATTTCTTCTCCTAACTTTGAGGCGACTAGGAAAGTGACTATGTGGTGTTGGTCTCCATTGGTCATTTTGACGGTGTTTTCTCTAACTTTGTCAAGCGTGGTAGATGAGCCCGTTTACGTGACAAAGATTATCGGTGGTTTTGAGTTGCCGAACTTTAATCGGGTAAAGTTATGGCCTGCGCTTGAGTCAATAAGGGCTTTTATAGCCTTTTTGTTGATGGTTACTGTTATTGTGAGTAGGTAACTCTTTTCCACCGCGTTTATTGTGGCTTGGTGGAGTATTACGTGTTTACGCTTCTTCTTCTTTTACTTCTTAAGTTGCTTGTTTTAAGTCAGTGCGGCTTTTTTTTCTGCTGATTTTCTATACCTTTCCCGTAGTCGCTTTGGTGCCAGTGGTATTTAGTTTTGCATTGGTTTGGGTGCTACGTCGCAGGGAAATGTTAGTTTGTTTTAACCTTATCAGTGTACGCGTTGGTTAATCAATTGAAAATCAATAATGTCAAGCAATTGTTGAATTTTTGATTCGATTAACGTAATTAACATGTTTGCTAAGATTTGCTCCGAATAGTAGAGCAGAGTTGCTTGTATAACGCCGCGTGACGTTGTAGAAAGCATTCTATTGGTTTTTGCGCGTAGTGTTTCTAGGTTTTTTTGTGATTGCATAAAATGGTGATAGTTCTTTATTGTATTAGCCGGTGGTAAGTTGTGGTCGGAATTTGCTGTTATGCAAAGCAGTTTTCCAGTTTGGCAAAGAAGGGATAAGAATCTTTGTGTGTTTTTTCGCCAAAGCGGAGTAGTAAAACTTGCTATAAACTGTTGTTGCATTGTATATATTCAATTTCAATATTCAATATTTTAGGTTGCTGGTGGTTGGCTGGCAGTCGGTTTTGATCTATAACTTACATTTTGATGTATGTGTTTAGAATTGTGCAGGAATTATGCTCTGCAACTGCCCTACGTTGGGCGAAGTTGCATGTGTGATACAACCTTTAGTTTACCTGGTGGAGGTGATTGACGTGTTGCGTTCTGCCATGAGTGCTGTTGTTTGCTAGAGGTGGGTAAATTACTTCTATCGCGTTTGTATGTGCATATGAGTAGCCACTTCATACCAGGGCATAGCGGGGGTTGGCGTCGAAAAAGAATAAATTGTGATCTTGGTGTAGCAATCCAGTCTCAGCCCCGGTCAAAAAACGGCTTACGGCGGTAGGTGCAGTGCCGTGACTCGTGTAGTAGTTGGGATGTAAGTAGTGCATTCCCAATGCCGTCGTTGGTGTAGAAGTATAGATAGGTGCATTGCAAGGTAGATCAAATCGCTTTGTGTTGCATGGTCGGTCTTAGGAGTTCCTGTTCATTGTTTTTAATGACGTTTGCTGATTGGTAGTTATTGACTGGTTAGGTTGTCGACGCTTAGATTTAATAGTTGCGGGCTAATGGTTGTGTGCTGTGATTGAACCGTGTGGCTCTGCCAACTAGGTATCAGTATGTAATCCGGCTCACGCGCTTTTTTTGTTTTTTTAGAACGTTTTGTAACTTTTTTATAGTGAAAAGATCTAATACACTTGCCTCTATGTTCTTTTCTCTGCTAACTTCTTACTTACAATTTTATAATATAAGTTTGGTTTTAACCTCCTACCTTTTTTTTTAATGTTTTAGTGTATATACTATACCTTTTTGATCAAATGCTTTTTTTAGCTTAAAGTTTTCAGGGTCATTTTCAATTTTATAGCGTTGGTTGTTGTTGTTGTTGTTGTTGTTGCTTAGGTAACTTTACCCAAATTCTATGAAGCGACCTGTCTTTACAGACGGGTAGGTATAATTTTTTTGGGTTATTTTTGCTAAACTTTTATTAATTATTTAAATTTTTGGCTAATGGCAGCCGTAGTTATATTTTCTGACTATCTGGACAATTGCGCATCCTAATAGATGTTTATAGTGTTGGGTTCCACTGTAAAAAAAAGATTTAAGAGTTGTTTTAGTTAGTAAACCCTTGATACCTAATAGCGTTGGTAACTAAAAAGTGGGTTTAAGAAGATGAACGAATTGTTTGTGAGCAGACGTTACATTACCGACGCAATGGCTACCGTGAAATAGTAATGCTCCGCGTGTGCAATTTATATATCCGCAACTTAAGGAAGCCTAAACTAACTTAAATGTCAAAAAAATACAGGACTACAATAAAATACCCAAAAATACAATAAATATAGACAAAATCATACTCAAAATTTAACTAAAGAAACACTTTCACAATAATCATATATATATATATATATAGTTGGCACCTTTCACGGACTGTGTTATATTGTATATTAAAATAATGGGGAAAAGTCCAATTCAATATTTGCTGTATAATTAACCAGCAATAAAACAAGTTATGTTTATGTTGACAATATTTATTCGCTGATAGGTATATATATATATATATATACCTAATAGCGTTGGTAACTAAAAAGTGGGTTTAAGAAGATGAAAGAATTGTTTGTGAGCAGACGTTACATTACCGACGCAATGGCTACCGTGCAATAGTAATGCTCCGCGTGTGCAATTTATATATCCGCAACTTAAGGAAGTCTAAACTAACTTAAATGTCAAAAAAATACAGGACTACAATAAAATACCCAAAAAAACAATAAATATAGACAAAATCATACTCAAAATTTAACTAAAAAAACACTTTCACAATAATCATACATAAAAATAATCAGGCTTCTTAAATCTTTTAACAAATGGAATGTGAAAGGTTTTAATAGAACGTTAATGGCGTCACGTCTATCATATAGTAGCCGAGAGATTTTTTAATAATAATATAGATATGCTCTTAATAAAACTTGAACTAAGATTGATTTCTGGTCTAAAAGTGTTTTATTTTGCTAAAAACTCAACTTTTTTGTACAATCTGATGACACCAATACGCTTGCTTTGCACTTAGATCTTTTTAATTTTAACGGAGACTTTTTATCTAAAGATATCCATGTAAAAATAAGCATTTTTGACTAATGTTGTAGTATTTTACAATCTGTACGTTTGATTGAAAAAAATTGTTGGAATTGTTGAAATTACACATTGATACAGCTTAAAAAATGAAACATACTAAAAAATGCAATTTTTGGCCGTTTTCTAAACTTTCAAAAAAATATAAAAAATATAAAAAATATAAGAGTTTTGGAAGTGCTGACCAAGGATAACATTGAAAAACGTTTACTTCTTTAACAAAATATTTGTTTTGAATGACATACCAATTGATTAGCTGAAAGCAAAATATAAAACACTTTACAAGAAATCCAACAAGGAAATGTTATTTGATTAATTAGCCAGATGAGCAAGGTATTAAAAGCATTCCTTAAAAGATTATACTACAGAATCCGTAGGAAATGTGAAGAAGATTTTAATTAAAAACCATTTGATTTCCGAGATGGGTTTGCTACAAGAAAAGCTTTGTTTGAGTTATCTGTTCTTTTGAAAAATGTAGGGATAAAAAAAAACGTAACTCAGGTGTACGGAACAAAAATTTGTTTTTGCTTAAACTTCTGAAAATGCCTTTCTCCGTTTTCAGGATATTTCTCCAAAATAAAACCTTAATTCTCGTTAACCTATCATTGACAGTTGATAAAGCAAACATTTAAAAAATGCATAACCGGTGCTGGAACGTATGATAGGTTTGAAATTATTGTACAACGATACCGAGACGGCTTTCGCCAATTGGTTTTGACATAATAAAGGCTTTTCTTTTCTCAGATTGGAAATGCTATTTGCATGTTAGTGTGAGTATAATCTAAACAACCATAACTAATTTAATAAACTTTATGTGGTTTTAACTTAATGTGGCTTGCACTGAGGCAAGCATTGCCTAATCTTTAAAATAAACTTATAATTACTAGATCATCTGCGCACACATAAAAATTCTGTAATTGAAGAGAGTTGAACTACTAGCACGCGGTAGACTGCAATTAATTTTGCAATTTTTAAATTTCAAACTACCAACCAAACCATTAAATCTGCAATATTGTTTACCGCAATTGTAAAAAAGCGATGCTAATTGTTAAATCTGAGGAACATTAATATTGTCTTCAAGTTAGTAGTTTTTATTTTTACTTCAAATTTACATAAAAAAATGTATAATAAAGAGAGTACGGCTTTTTAGTGTGCGGTGTTTTTTAAACTGCATATTGACAAGTCATGTCATGCAGTAAAGTGTGTTTATTTGTCAAAAAAGCGTCTTGGATAGAATTTTCTAAATCTCCAATCAAAACTACTGTCTCACAAGTAATAAAATATGTGCCTCGCTCACCCACTCAACTGTTTGTGATCAAGAAAATGGATTATCAACACTTGGGTAGGTGGACGGGAATTCCAATTAAAACAACTGTTTGTCAATCAATGAGCTGAGGGCCCCGGCCACCCACCCAAATGTTTGTGATATAGAAATTGGATAATCAACACTTGGGTGGGTGAGCGGGAACTCCAATCCAACCTACTGTCCCGCAAGCAATGAATAGCAAGCTCTGCCTACCCACTCAAGTGTTTGTGATAAAGAAATTGGATCATCAACACTTGGATGGATAGACGAAAACTCTATTTGCAACTATTGTCTGGCAATTAATGAATTGCGTGCCTCACCCACTCACCCAAATGATTCTAATTAAAAATTGAATCGTCAACACTTGGGCGGATGCGTGAAAACTACAGTCAAAACTAGTGTTTTGCAATTATTAAAATGCGTACCCCGCCTACCCTCCCAACTGTTTGTGATTAAGAAAATGAATCATCTTGGGTGGGTGGAAGGGAATTTCAATCAAAACTATTGTTCTTCAATCAATGAACTGAGTGCCCCGGCCACCCACCCAAATGTTTGTGATATAGACATTGGGTCATCAAGACTTGGGTGAGTGGGTGGGAACTCCAACCTAACCTACTGTCCCGCAAGCAATAAATAGCAAGTTTTGCTCACCCACCTAAGTTAGAGGGCGGAATTTTTAGTCAAAACTACTGTGCCGCATTCAATGAACTGCGTGCCCTACCCACCCACTCAAGTGTTTATGATCAAGAAATTTGATTACAGACTCTTGGGCGTAAACTTCAGTTAAAACTACTGCCCCAATCAAAGAACTCAGTACCCAGCTCATTTACCCAATTGTTTGTGATTGAGAAATTAGATTACAGACACTTGGGTTGGTGGACGGGAATTTGTTGAACTAGTTGAAATTACTGTCCCGCAATCAATGACATAGTGCCTCGCCCACCCATCCAAGTATTTGTGATCTTGAAGTTGATGAATAAAATTATAATTTTGTCTGAAATTCGTCTGGTGTTTAGCTAAGAGACTGCTGCTTTTCACCGTCCACACCAGACAATTGTTGATTTTGTTTAAATTTTAATAATGTATTTTTTCAATAGAAGATTCACGCCAATTTCCATATTAAGTTGTAAATTTGCAGCAACTGCTTTAACATGCTAAAGAAAAGTTGCTCAATAACTAAATAAAGCATGACGTACCCGTGTCGTTGATAGCTGTTTCTAAATTTTTGGAAGAAAACAAGAATTGTCCGGGTAAGTGAAATGTAACGGAGTTTTTAGAGAGTTGTCAGAGCCGAGGCTACATATAACAGTTTTAGTTTTTTTACGAACAACCTCAAGAAATTAAAAAAAGCAAAAATTTAGGACTTAGTTGGTTTTGTTGTTAATACCGGGGTTAAAGCTACAGACACCGACCTGTTTAACAGAAGACTAGAATACTACGTTAAGATATACTAACTGTTTTTTTTTTATTGTTTGGTTTCATATCTTTATATAATAGATTAAAAAAAGATCAAAAAATTGTAAAAAATTTTTGGTGTTGACATTTTGAAAATTGTAAGGTTTTTAATTAAATTGATTGAGTTGGCTGCAAATTAGGCTCCAAACTAGAAAGTCGTATTGATTTGAGTTGACATTTAGCAGCCAGAGTTGAAGTTTCTTGACATTGGAGGTCTTCTGTTTTGTACTTATTTTCAAAGCGTAGTACAATAAAAGATAGATTTGTTTTTGTGTTACACAACGTGCTGCCGCTTAAAGCTAAACATCAGTAGCAGTACAGACATGCCTTAGCAAAGTATGCAAAGGACTTGTCTGTATTTTGAAGAATAGAAATTTGTGGTCAAGTCACAAAACAGAAGCGGCCGCTTTATGATGTGGCTCCAAGAACTTTCTTAGAAAGTTTTGCAACCAAATGCAACACGTAACCTCAAATTAAACTCGACTAATAAAATGAAAAGTTTTGGATCAAAGAAGAACATGAAGAGAATGAAAAAAAAAATGAAAACCAATAAAAGATAGAACTTTATGAAAAAAAAAGTATAGTATAGTTGCTTTTATTAAAGCTCATATTTAGTTTACGTTTCTGTAGTCGGTTTGATAATATAGTTTAACTCAAACTGTTGAGTAATTAAAAGTCCCGATCATTTGTTTGTATTTTTTTCCATTACTAATATTATAATTAACTTTAATGTACAGACAAATTAATCATTATCAATAAATAAAAATTACAAAATATTTGAACTATTCAGACATCAACATTAGTAAAGCTAGTATGCTATCCGATAACTTATCAATATTATTGAAAATCGGAAGTTTTTTTGGTATATTACCAGAAATTAAAACAAAGTCATGTACATTTTACAGAAACAAAAAGCGTGCTTTCTTTGCTATTGTTTCAATTGTTTTAATATTTATTATAATTTTGTATGATAAAATAAATACTTTAAAAAGTATTGAATTTATTCTAATGTTGTCTATGGAGATATTATCAGTTGCTACTATTTTAATTACAATTTATAAATCTAATAATGATGATATTATCAAATATGAAAACATGTTTAAATATTTCAATTCTATTGATGGTGTATTTGCTTGTAATAATATCAAAATTCCTAAAATAAAAGGAATATATTACTACTCTTTATTTCAAATAATATTTTGTATCTTGTTAATTGTATCAGATATATATTTTTGGTTACTTTCTGGATTATTAACTTATTCATACTATTTGGATTATATATTGACTACATATTTACAGTATGCAATAATATTGCAACTATTTTTACTTGCGGCAATACGAGGAAGATATTCTTCTTTAAACAAAGCTTTGTTAAGTTTAGAATATTATGACTTTAAAGTGATTGACAAGTTTATTGGGATACATTTAAATATTTCTAATGTGATTGTCCAATTTAATGAAATATTTGGTGTAAACATGTTTTGTATATTTGTTTATTTTTTGATCAATTTTTTGAGCAGTTTTAATGCTTCTTATGGATTTCAAGAAATGGATATAACAATGAGAATTGAATCTTTAGTATGGCTGGTATATGTAATGGTAAGTAAATTATAGCAAATAATTAATAACAAGCATAATATAGTAGTAAATAATAATTGTGTAGATAAAAAATAGTTTCTTTGAATAAAACCAGCTGTAAACTTTAAGTAATTAAACAACAAAACAATCAATACCTATTATTAATAATTGAACCAACTTAATTATAAAACACATTAACATCATGAAGCAATTACTATTACCATTAATAAATTAAAATAACAAAGTAAACAAATATCCAACATTAGTGAAGCTAAGATGCTATCCGATAACCTATCAATTTTATTAAAAATTGGTTGTTTCTTTGGAATATTGCCAAAAATTAATACAAAAAAATGTGTATTTAGCAAAAATATAATACAAGCTTACGTAGCTTTAGTTTTAATCATAATCCTATTTATTATAACTATGCAAGATAGGATTAAACATTCAAGAAACATCGAATTTGTTTTGATGGGATTTATTGAAACACTAACAACATTTACTATTTTAAATACAATTTATAAATCTAATAGTAATAATTTTATTAAAATTGAAAATATGTTTAAATATATAAACTCTATTGATTATGTATTTGCTTGTTATAACATAATAGTTCCTAAAGTTAAAGCATTATATTATTATTTTATGTTTCTCCAAACACTAACACATGTATTGCTGGTGTTATCTGATATATATTATTGGTTATTTACGGGTTTATTAAGTTATTCATATTATTGTGATTATATATTTAATTTCTACTTAATGTTTCAATATTTCCTGCATATGTTTCTACTGACATCGATTAAAATGAGATATTCATGCTTGAACGAGGCTCTGTTAAATATTGAAAACATAAACGCAATAGATGAGTTTATAGGAATTCATCTAAAACTTTCTAATGTAATTGCTTTGTATAACGACATACATGGTGTTAATATATTTTGTATATGCATTTATTATTTTGTAAATATTATAGGTAGTATTAATGTTTATTTAAATCTTACGGAAAAAATGGAAATGAATATGTTTATTGGATTTATAATGTGGCTGGTATATGCAATGGTGAGTATTCTAACAATTAATTTTATATTATTTAAACATTAACTAATAATTACATCAATTAAAATTATTGTTAAACAAAATTAATTTTTTATCAGAACAATAATGTTAAGTAATTAATAAAAAACTAATACTAATAATGATATCACTTATCTAAATTGTATCTTGACATGCTATAGTATTACATCAACAATAAATAGTAAACTAAAACAAGAAGTACTTAAACGCCAGTCAAAACAAAACGTTAGTGAAGCTAGTATGCTGTCGGATAACTTATCAATATTATTAAAAATTGGTTTTTACTGTGGTATATTGCCAGAAAATATATCAAAATCATGTATATTCCAGAAAAATACAAAACGTGCATTTATAGTTTCTATTTTTGTTATAATTATTTTAATTATAAATTTACTTGAAAAATTTAAATCATCAGTATATATAGAATTAATATTAATATTATCTAATGAAATACTATCCACATATACAATATTGAATACAATATATAAATCAAATAGTCATAATTATATTAAAATTCAATATTTCTTCAGCGATATCAATTTAATAGATTGTCAATTAGCTTCTAATAACATAACAATTCCAAAAATTAAAGGGTTAATTTACTTTTCTTTATTACAAATATTAATATGTATAGTACTAATGTATTTAGATATACATTTTTGGTTAATTTCAGGATTAGTAAGTTATTCATATTGTTTTGAATATTTATTTAATTTTTATTTATTGTATGCATATCTTCTGCAAATATTTTTGCTCAATTCAATTCAACAAAGATATTCAGTGCTAAACCAAGCTTTGTTAAGTTTTGGAAATTATGACCCAGTAGTGATAGATGAGTTTATAAAAATTCATTTAAAATTGTCTGATGTTATTGCTTTATATAATGACATATTTGGTATCAATATGTTTTGTACATGTATTTATAATTTTGTAAATGTTTTGAATAGCATTCATATTTATTTAAATGTTACTAAAGAAATAAATATAGAAGTGCATATAGGACTTATGGCATTTTTGGCATATGGCTTGGTGAGTATTAGAAATATTTTTTTTACTTTTATAAATATAGTGATATTTTTTTTTTATAAATATGTACTTATATAACTAATTGTTATTGATGTTTATCATTTAATGAAACTATCTATTTGATTGTTCTATTACAAATTTTACATTTAATTTTAGAACTATGTATTTAAAAAATAGTTTTTTTTGGTTTTGAACGCATTTGCGTTGACTTTGTTAGACTGTATTAATTAATCTTGTATTATCGGTTGAGTAAATTTACAAGTATACACAGCAACCAAAGTTTTGTTTATAATAAAACTAATTATAATTATTATTTATTTCATGCTATGTACGTAAGTAATTGTTTACTAAAGTTAATATATATAAAATTTCAGAATTCTCCCTTAATTGTTGTAATTGGTATCGAAGTATTTTACAACTCTGGTGTCACTTGTGATATTAGCACTAAATAGTATTTATCTAACCACCAAAGATTTTTTACATCTTTGGTGTTATTTATTTTACTTTATTGTATTAAAATAACATTAGAATCAATAATTTAATAAAATTGCAATGGTTGCAAACACCACTGTTGTGAACTGAAAATGATTTGGGTAAGGGACATGTCTTTCTGTGTGTGCTTTTAAGAAACCCACTTCAAATCTTATGAGAATTTTACCAGACCGTAGAGCCAAAGGCAAATTTGCTAAATAAAAATTTTCCATTTAAAAAAATGTTTATTAAAAACAGACTTTAAGTCGTGACAACTATCTTCACTAATAGCACTTTGTGCAGCTTCTATCTCCTGGAGTTTGACTAGACTTTAGAAAATATAGAAGATTCTGTGCAAGAACTTCTACTTCTGTTTATTTTGCAAAGTAATTTTAACGCCCACAATCCTCAGTGGGGCTCTCAAAGAAAATACCGATGCAGTTTTTCTTAACTTAGAAAGTTGACGCCAATTGGCTATGCTTTCAAGATAGTCTAACGCCACTTTTTTTCTGAAAAGCGCAAATATTAAGTCTGTCGTAGAGGTCCGCAATTTTGCCACAGCCCGGCCCAAAACCCGGCGTGGCTCTACTAAGAAGCCGCTGGATTGTGAGAATTAAATTAAATAAAATTTTATTTTATTTTTAAATAATAATGTATAGTGTGAATATTGAGTATTAATAACATATATACTAAATAATTACATAACATATGTTTTTTATCAGGCACGCTTCAAAATGCCCAAATGCCCAAAAGCCCAATCCGGCCCGGTCTAAAATACAAATGCCCGGCCCGGCTCGGCGCAAAATACAAAAGCCCGGCCCGGCCCAAAATACAAAAGTCCAGCCCGAATCCCAGATATTGATGCTCAATAAGTAATAATTACCTTAAAACCAAAGATCTAATACCTCTAGCTATCTTTAACAGATACAACAATTAGGCAGAGCATCTAAAAATAGTAGGTGCAAAAGCTCACGGCACTGGCAGGGCTGATGCCTGACGTAAACGGTTTCAGATCCAGTAATAAAAAACTACTGTTTTTAGTTGTAAACTTCATAATCATGTACGCGGTTCCTATATAGAGTGAATTTGATACAAATTTTTATCAAAATCTAAAAGTGTGCTCGATTATGTATAGATACCGTACCACCTCCCTGGAAGCAATGTAAGTAATTGCAAAGACAAAACTTATTGACATCCTTGTAGAGAATAAAACAAAGTTGTACCAGGCCGTCAACGTATAAGCTTTTTTGACAGAAATACTAAATAATGAACTCAAATCTCAGTGCATAAATTGTCATTCCAGTTTCAGCCTAAGCTTCGGAAAAATATTTTTTTCAATTTGAAGCATCTATTATTTCAGGTCGTTAGTCTAATACATAATTAGTGTCAATGTAACTATAAATAACATTTAATACAATAGTGTGAGTGGACGCCTTATATTCTCTCAATTAATGGGTTTGATAGTATAAATTATGTAATTAACTTACAGGTATTTATTCAAAATTTATAATATCACAAGTATAAACTTTAAAGTTTTGGCAATTGTTCCTAAAAAAAATTTTGTTGACCGCAATAGCAAATAGTTACATTTATAACAAAGCCTTAAAAAACACTGTTATCTAACAATAATAAAAAAAAGAGCCTTTTCATCTTGGACTTTAAAACGGAAATTTTGTATAAAAAAAATTATAAAAAAAGCAGACAGTCCCTCACGTGCAGTTTTTATAAAATTTCTTATTTTCAAGTTATATTAATTGCTTTGTCAAAAAAACACCGCAACTAGGTGCTTTTTTTATATAAAAGCATTTCAAACGTCGTTTTTAAGTTGGATCAGTTGATTAATAGTAGAGAGAAATTTACAAAACCTAAGTTGATGTTGATTTAGGAATCCAAAAAACTCCACACCAAGCAGTTGTTAACAATTCTGTACAGTATCTCTGCAAGACAGCTTGTAAGTGAGATTGGTTTGTAGCTAGATGGGTTATTAGGATCTTCACCTGTTTTCAAAAGATGTACAATAATTGATTCTTTCTAAGTTGTTGGATAAGCGCCTTAATTCCATATCTTATTGTGTATATCAATTAATCTTGACCTCATGACATAGGGCACATGCTTGATCATCTGGTTTAGGATATCATCTAGTCCGGGAGCAAACAAAGTTCCCGTACAACTCATTGCACTTTTTAACTATTTTATTAAATTAAAAGAGTTGTAAGATAAAGATTTCCAAGATGAAAAGTTTAGAGGTGTTTCTGAACTTGCCTTTATACAAAGAAACTTAAAAAGATATTTTAAAGTGCTGTTAACAAGTTGAAATTGAGCTGTTGTCGCATCTGCTATTTTGGTCACGTTAGTAATTTTGCGTCCGTCATCGTGAAAAACAGATGCAACACCAGGAAGTTTGTTCCCGCTACTGCTTTTACTTTTTTCCATACCTCACCAACCAATGTGACGTTTAAGTTTTGCTTTTAAGAATTTTTCTGTAAAAAAACATATTTTCTATCTACGCAATTCTTCTGAATTTGTTTAAAAAGCGTTTTTTTTTTTTTATTTTACCTTGATTTTGTTATTTTACCAAAAAAATTTTGGGCGACAAATTTGCAGCTAGTTTTTGAAATAAACTTGTTTGCTGCTTGTATAACACATTGCGTAAATTTGTTTACGACAGACTAGAGGTCGGCGTTTTAAATTTTTTCAAAGCCCGGCCCGGCCCAGGCCCAAAACCCAACCCTAAACTCGGCCCAAAGCCCGGCCCAAAATTTAAGCCCAAAATCCGGCCCGGCCCAAAACCCAGCCCGGTACAACCTGGCCCGGCTTAAAGCCCAGCGCGGAACAAATCGGCCCGGCTCGGCTCAAAGCCCAGCCCAGAGCAAATTGACCCGGCTCGGCCCAAAGCTCAACACAGTGCGGTCCAAAGCCCCGCCCAGCCCGGCTCGATCTAAACCGTTACCAGGTCCATTTTAAACGTGACCTTGTTTGTTGCTAACAATTTAATAATACACAATAATGTTTTTCTTATTTGTGTAAACTCCAGTTATTTTGTTTCAGTAAGCCGCAAAGCCGGGTTTTGGGCCTGGCTGGGTTTTGCATTTTGAGCCGGGTTGGGCTTTGGGCCGGGCTGGGCTTTTATATTTTTGGCTTGGTTTTGGACCGGGCCGGGTTTTTGTATTCTAAACTGGGCTACAGGCTGGGCAGTGTTTTTGTATTTTGGGCTGGGCTTTGGGTTCTGCCGGGCTTTTGTATTTTGGGCTGGAATTCGGGCTGGGCTTTTGTATTTTGTGCCGTGCCGGGCCGGGCTTTTGTGTTTTGGGCCGTGCCGGGCCGGGCTTTTGTATTTTGGACCGGGTCGGATTTAAAGCGGGCCTGATAATAAACATATGTTATGTAATTATTCTTGTATATACGTTATTAATACTCAATATTCACACTATACATTATTATTTAAAAATAAGATAAAATTTAATTTAATTTAATACCCACAATCCAGCGGTTTTTTAGTATAAAAACAATTACATTTTGTTTACTTGTTTAAATTATAAATATGAGAAGCATTCACGCAAAAGTTAATATATCCATTTTTCGATATTTTTAATAAGATAATTTTAATAATGGCATCTAAATGTTTTAATAATGTTTTTGTGAATAAACTCAAAATTGTTGTTATATTGAACTTTTTTTCTATATAGAAATAAATCTCTTGCAAAAGGCGAACAAGGCTTTCACTAAGTAGACTACAAAAAATAATGTATTTGAAAATGAACAGTAAATAAATTCTTTTTAATAATTTTTTGCTTTTTAACTTATTATTTTTTTATTTTAGACTTCAGATAGGTAAGTAGTACAAACAAATTATTTAAATCAAGGTTAACATTGCGGCTTACTGAAACAAAATAATTGGAGTTTACACAAATAAGAAAAACATTATTGTGTATTATTAAATTGTTAGCAACAAACAAGGTCTCGTTTAAACTGGTCCTGGTAACGGTTTAGATCGAGCCGGGCTGGGCTGAGCTTTGGGTCAAGCCGGGCCGGGTTTGGTTTTGGGCCGGGCTGGGCCTGGTTGATCCGGGTTGGGCTTTGGGCCAGGCCGGGCCGAGCCGATTTGTTCTGAGCTGGGCTTTGGGCCGAGCCGAGCCCCGCCTCGCCGATTTGTTCCGCGCTGGGCTTTGAACCGAGCCGGGTTGTACCGGGCTGGGCTTTGGGCCGGGCCGGGTTTTGGGCTTAAATTTTGGGCCGGGCTTTAGGCCGAGTTTGGGGTTGGGTTTTGGGCTTGGGACGGGCCGAACTTTAAATAAAATTAAAAGGCCGACTTCTAGTCTGTCGTAAACAAATTTACGCAATGTGTTAAACAAGCAGCAAACAAGTTTATTTCAAAAACTAGTTGTAAACTTGCCGGTCCAAATTTTTTTTTGGTAAAATAACAATATCAAGGTAGAAATAGAAATTCAGAAAAATAGATAATATGGTTCCTTACAGAAAAATTCTTAAAAGCAAAACTTAGATTGAGGTATGGAAAAAAGTAAATGCAGTAGCTTGAACAAATTTCCTGGTGTTGCATCTGTTTTTCACGTTGACGAACGCAAAATTATTAACGTGACCAAAATAGCAGATGCGACAGCAGCTTAATTTCAACTTCTTAACAGCACTCTGAAATATCTTTTTAAATTTCTTTGTATAAAGGCAAAGTCTTACAACTCTTTCAATTCAATAAACTAGTTAAAAAGTGCAATGAAATGTACGGGAACTTTGTCTGCACCCGGACTAGATGATATCCTAAACCAAATGATCAAGCATGTGCCCTATGTCATGAGGTCAAGATTAATTGATATACACAATATGATATGGAATCAAGGCGCTTATTCAACAACTTAGAAAGAATCAATTATTGTACATCTTTTGAAAACAGGTGAAGATCCTAATAATACATCTAGCTACAAACCAATCTCACTTACAAGCTGTCTTGCAGAGATACTGTACAGAATTGTTAACAACTGCTTGGTGTGGAGTCTTTTGGATTCCTGGTAAAACATCAACTTAGGTTTTGTAAATTTTTCTCTACTATTATACAACTGATCCAACTTGAAAACGACGTTTGAAATGCTTTTTTATAAAAAAAAACACCTAGTTGTGGTGTTTTTTGTCTTTGAAAAGGCATTTGATATAACTTGAAAATAATTTTTGTTATAAAAACTGCACGTGAGGGACTGTCTGCTTTTTTTTATATTTTTATACAAAATTTCCGTTTTAAAGTCCGAGGTGAAAAGGTTCTTTTTTTTACACTTTTGTTGGATAACGGTGTTTTTTAAGGCTTTGTTATAAGTGTAACTAGTTGCTATTGCGGTCCAAAATATTTTTTTTAGGTACAATTGCCAAAACTTTAAAGTTTGTACTTGTGATATTATAAATTTTGAATAAATACCTGTAAGTTAATTACATAAATTTAACTATCAAACCCATTAATTGAAAAAATATAGGGCATCCACTCACACTCTTGTATTATATGTTATTTATAGTTACATTGACACTAATTATGTATTAGACTAACGTCCTGAATTAATAAATGCTTCAAATTGATAAAAATATTTTTTCGAAGCTAAGGCTGAAACTGGAACGACAATTTATGCACTGCGATTTGAGTTTATTATTTAGTATTTTTTTCAAAAAAAACTTATACGTTGATGACCTGGCAATTTACATGGCTGAAGATACTATCCCATTAAGTCGTCATTTGCAGTCATCAGATCAGATCAGATCATAGATCCGGTAAACAAAGATTTGAAAGCAAGAAGTTTTTGATTGTTTACAATTTTTGCAATTTTTTTTAATTAGTAGATTTTTCCGTGTGATGTACATCTTTGTTTTATTCTCTACAAGGATGTCAATGAGTATTGTCTTTGCAATTACTTGCACCGCTTCCAGGGAGGTCGTAGGGTATCTATACTTAATCTAGCACACATTTGGATTTTGGTAAAAATTTGTATTGAATTCAGCCTATATAGGAACCGCGTTTAGGATTATGAAGTTTACAACCAAAAACAGTAGTTTTTTATTGCTGGATCTGAGACTGTTTACGTCAGGCATCAGCCCTGCCAGTGTCATGAGCTTTTGCACCTACTATTTTTAAATTATCAGATGCTTGGTTTTAAGGCAATTATTACTTATTGAGCATCAATTTCTACTTCTGTTAGCCGCCTTTTATCAAATACAAACATTTTTTCTGTTTTTTTTTTGTTGGTCAGTTTAAATCCAAGGTTTGTAGTTAGCTTAGTTTTATCCTTAATAGTTTGATTTATTTTGTTCTCAAAATTGTTTTTGTGTGCGACTATTGCAGTGCTGTTTGCAAATCTAAGGATTTCCACTTTTTTTCTGGTTTTAATTTTTAGTACTTGGTTGTATATAATGTTACAGAGATCCCAGGCTAACCAGACATTTTTTTTTTTAGTAACATATACTCTTTTTGAAGTAAGAATACTCTTTACTCTTTTTAATTAAATTTAATAGTAAATATATTCTTTTTTAATTGAGTTCTAATAATTCTATTTGAATTCTATAAAATTAAACATATGCAACAATACCACTAATTTAACTTTATTGTAGATGAGGCGGCATTAAAGAAGCCGACGCCAAAAACCGCAAATTAAGTTGATCTACCGTTTTCCGAGTTCTCTGCTTACTTCGGATTAGTCTATTCTTGTTTGGCGCTTTAGATATTTTAAAAAATCGACTATGAATTTTGGCTTTGAATTATAAATCCGGTCTTTAAACTATTAACCCGTGTTTTAAAACTATAAATGCTGTTTTAAAAAATGTAATTTTGGCTACCAACGTATTAAATGTTACTGCTAAAGTAATCTCGACTCCTGCTATAAATCTAGCATTTTGTAAATTTGAATTTCAGAACTGATAATTCAGCTTACAATATTTAATTCAACAAAAAAAGTGAGAATACACTAATTTGTTATTAAATAAAAACTATTTGTATCTTAAACATGTAAATCCGCCTTTTAAAGTATTGAGTTTCACTGCTAAACTCTTAATTATCTTGAAAATTGTAAAATGGGCTTTTAAAACTAAATCCAGTAAAAAACATAAAAATTTACTATTAATTTGGTCCACAAATTATACACCTGGAATTTTAAACTGTAAATCCGACTTTCAAAAGTATAAATTCGGCATTTATAACGTTAAATTTACTGCTAAATTGTTCTGGCTTTCAAACTTTAAATTTAGTCTTTTATTAAATCTGACTTTTAAAAATTTGGTTACTAACGTATTTAAATTTACAATATTACTGTTAATCCGGCCTTTAAAACTGTAAATCCGGCTTTTAGAAATATAAACAAGACATTTAATGTGTTAAATTTTATTGTAAAACGGTTATTTAGTTTTCATATTATAATCCGGTCTATAAGACAGTTCATTTTTAACTTTTAAAACTAAAATTTTTTTACCAACATAGTAATTTCTACTGCCAAACTGTTTATTCTGTGTTCAAATTATAAATCCATTCTTTAAAAACGTATATCAGGTTTTATTGTAAATTTAGGTTTTATATCTAACTTTTAAAAATATATCACACCATTTATCTGTTTTTTAAATTTAAATCCAAGCTTTAAAATTGAAAATCCGGTTTTTAAAAGTGTAAATCTGGCCGTTAAAAGTTTAATCCAGTTTTTAAAATGTTAAAATATATTTTTAAGTTGTTGATCTGGCCTTTAAAACTGCAAATCCGGACTTCAAAGTGTTAAACTAATAATCCAATTTTAAAATTTAAAAAATCCGGTTGTTAAAAGTGTAAATTTGGATTTCAAATAATAAATGCGGCATTTAAAAGTGTAAATTCGGTTTTAGAAATGTTAAATTGAACTGACAAACTATAAATCCGGTCTTCAAAATGTTAAATTTAACTGCTAAATTGTTAATCCGACCTCTAAATTATAAATCCAGAATTTAAAACTAAAAATATGATCTTTAAAAATGAAAATCTGGCAGCAAACGTGTTTAATCTACTACTAAATTGTTAACCTGTCTTTTAAATTGCTGAGATCAGTTGATTGTAGTGTTAATAGTTGTCATATTTTTTATTTAATAAAATTATTAAGTAATGGAAAATTTACAAAAAAAAAAAAAAACTGATACCTAGGTTAATAAGAAGATGGACAGCATGAATAAACTGTGATTGTGCAAAAATCATGTTTAACACATGAACTTTATTATAATTTGTAAGAAAAACCTAACTATAGTACAAAATTTGTTTAACAAAACTCAAAATTCTGTTCTAACATAAAATTTGATAAAAATTTACAAACAAAAAATAAATAAAGCACAGAAAAAACTTGACAAAAACAACGTTCAACGTTTTATAAAAAATTGCAAATGTTTATTTTAAAAAGAATTTTCACATGCTATACATTTTAAAATTTATTTTTTTTTTGTTAAAGATTTTACAATTGCAGTTTTTTTTAAACTGATTTAGTATAAAAAGATTAAAAACTTAATTGTAAAAAACGTTTTAAAATTTTTTTTACTTGTAAATATCTGGTCACCCTGAAAGAACCGGGCCCAGAACTGAACTTTGTGGTATACTTTATTTGAGTTTTATTTCTTTTTTATCAATTAATATTGACCTTTTACTATGATAATTGTTTAGCAATTTAAATTTTTTTTTTTTTTTTTAATTTTTTTTAAGTTTTATTATTTTTATTACCTATTTTATAATTTCTTAATTTTTTTCTAAATTTTATTATTTTTTTTTTAAGGTTTTTAAATGTTATTAAATTTTGTCTTATCAAAAAACTATTTTAATTTTTTTAAACTATTTATAAACTTTTTAATTTTTTTTAATTCTTTTTAATTGTTTTAAAAACCTTTTAATGTTTTATAAATGTTCTTAATTATTTTTAATTTTTTTTTAATAGTTTAGCCAACTTTAGTTAGTTGTTATTCGTTAGTCGTACTATGTGAATTTGAATTTCTTTAGTAACTAATTACTAACAACTCTTATTTAATAGTCACATCAAATGTGCATAGTTATTAATCAAAAAAAGTTTATTTATAATTTGTTAGTCAGATTACACTTTGCCCTACTCTGGTTCACATACCGTTTAAACGGCCAAAGCTGCTTATTTAAAGTGGTTTTTTGACCTATTTATATACAATGCAAACACTAATAGTAATAAGACGTTAAACAACATTTGGGGACTGCCAAATAATTGGATTTTTCAAACTTTTGGTGCAACTGAACAAGAGCATATATTGCTAGTTTTTAAGCTTTGCATGTTTAGACGATTGCGACTAATTAAGTAAGTTAGTACGTTGATTTCTAATTGACGTGGTTGAGTGCAGCAAAGTTGCAGTACATGGTCAAACTTAGTTTTTGGACCAGTTGCTGTTTTCTTCAACACGAAACGCTACTAACTTTGTTCATTAAGTTTTTAGATCAACCGCTTTTGTAATAGCAACAAAACGTAGTTAGCTTATAAAGGGTAGGCCATGTAACGTTTGGAATTTGAACTACCGTTTATTTTGTTTTGTAAAGGTATGACATTTATAAGTTGACAGAAATTTTGTTTTATGTTTGACATTTACAAAAAGGGACGTTTTACATTTGAACAAAGTTGAAAAATAATTTACTTCCAAAACAGTAAGTCTTCTATTTAATCGGTAAGAAATGTACGAAACAAATTTGATAGAAAAAAGTGCTTTCAAAGCAGTTTGTAGACCAATTTGTGAAACGAGGTTGCAAAACTGGATTGGTAGTGAATAAAACAAGACGTTCACGTTATTGTCTATTGCGCTCAGCCAAAATTGATTGAGTGCGTGAACATCCATCAACATCAACTCGTCTTTGTTGTCAGGAATTGAACATGTTTTGCACTTCTCTGAAGAGGATTTTGCATAAAGACTTTGGTTTTAAAGCTTACAAACTTTAATTTGTCTAAGAAGCAAAGTCTTATGACTATTCGATGCGTTATTAGTTTGCCCAGTGAGCTAAAGATTGTTTGGCCAAAGATGAGCATTTTTATAAAAAAATTGTGTTTTTTGGTTAAACTAATTTTTATTTCAGAGGCTATGTCAATAAGCAAATTTGTCGCACACATGACTATTGAACAGCCTATGCAACCACAACAAGTAACCGTTTGGTGTGGTTTTTGGTCCGGCGGCATTATTGGGCCATTTTTCTTTGAAAATAAGGAAAGAACCGCCGTTACCGTCAATGTGCTACGCTAAACAATTTTTTTCTAAAAATTAATTGGATGACATTTGGTTTCAACAGGACGAGGCTACTTGTCATACAGACAACGTGACCAACGATCTTTTGCGCACTGTTTTAAAAATTGATGTTAATTGGCCGCCTAGGAGCTGTGATTTGACTCCGTTACATTTTTTTTGTATTGTGACTTTATAGATAAATGTTACGCTAACCATCCAGAGACGATTGACGTCTAGAATCACAAAATCAAAGTTGCTATTTATGCAATAGGAGCCCAAATAATCAAAAATGTACTAAACAATTTTGTTAATTTAATAGGTTACTGTGAGCCGTGGCAGTCATTTGAATAATGTGTTTCAATCTTAAATGAAAATGTCCATTTTTTTTTCAAAAATTTTTCAAATGGTTGATGGCAACTTTTTAGAAAGATCTAAATATAGAAATTTTACGCTAAGACATTAGTGATTAACAAAGCAGCCAAACCTCAAAGAATATAAATTGAAATTTAATAATAATAATAATAATAATAATAATAATAATAGTTTATTGAACTCATCAGATGACAGAAATAATTCATACATAAACACATTTGTTTACATTAACAATATACATACAGACAAACAACACATAATTAATGTATAAGGTGTATAATATTAATAAATAAAACATTAAACTAATAAAACATTCTTATACAATTTATAACTTGATTTACAAACGTGCATGTTTCAGGGTAACTTATTTTTTGATTAGGAAACTTTTATTTGAACAGTATGGAAAAACCACATTTTACGTCTTTATTACGCATACTAATTTTATGTACTTGCACCGAAGTACGCCCTAAGAGTTAATCTTGCTTTCAGAACCATCCAGGTATTTTACTTTTTGAATATTATGGAAATATTTTTAAACACAATATGATATCGTTGCTTATTACTACCAAACACTACAAAAGCTATATCCTGCTTGACGTTGAAGAGTAAATACACTGGACCACAACTGTGTGCCTAACTCAAGTGGCACTAATATCTGCAGTTTATAGACAAATACTATACGTCTTCTATGCGTTTCTGTAGTACCACCTGAATACATAATTACACCAGGTGAACACAAAGATTTCTAACTTTTCAAAAGTTTGATATATTAACGTTAACCTTCAAAAAACCAGTGTAAGAACACTGAAACTTATCATTTTGCACAAGAAGTACTAAGAAAGATGTCTCTCTGTCCAACTGTCTTGTTACTATGCAGGTTGAGAACCGGTAACATCATTGCATCATGATTCCAAAGTGTCTAGAATGATTGACTATATCAAAGCCAAGTTAAAACTAAAGCTGAAAAATTAAACAGAAAAATAGACTACAATAAAAAATCGAACCGCTTTTAAAATAGAAATCAAAATAAATCATTTCACGTCTATAGATATGCTCTTATTCTGAAAAATAGTTGAACAAACAACTACACAGGTTGCACGATGCAGAACTCTAACAAGTACAGAGAAGTTTTAGAATCTATTAATGACGTCAATGCAGACAAGACTTAGATCTTTAGACGGAACGTTAGACACAAAGATAATAAAAACATGTTTTATGCTTATTTTTATTCAAACTTGCCTATATGTACATACATAACATAATTTATTTGTATGCTTATTTTTTTTCTCATAGACGGATAATAATTATAGTATAAAAGCTAGCAACGTTAAAAAAAAATTTATTTTAGGTCGTCTAGTTTATGAATATTTCTCATCCTTATTGATGATAGGTAAGAACGCGCCGACTCTGGCAGCTAGGAGCGGTTGCGTATACCTGTGCGCAGCCCTCTCCTACAGGTAAATTGAGCATTTTAAAAACATTTTCAAAACGTTTTAGGACGATTTTTTTTGTTTTATAATTTTTTTTACTTTATTGTTATAAATTTATCTTGCCAGGCAGTATTGCCATCGTTAACATCGTTCCCAACACAATTTAAAAAATTTAAAAATAATAATTTTAAAAGCAATTTAATATATTGTAATTCCATGATAAAAAAACATACTGTTAATTTGCCATTTAGAAATTTGGTTGTTTAATTAGCAAATTAATTACATTAAGTCAAAAAATAGGCAAATTAGAAGAGTGCAGCATGTAATTCCGCGGGTGCGTAACAGAAAAAATAATACAAAGAAGATGATTAATTGTGCTCATTCCATCATTGTTTCACAAAAAAATAATGAGTCGTCATCATCGTTATCACCATTTCTATTATCATTGTTGTCTTTGCATGTATTGTTGTCTAGAACCTGAGTATCTGTAAAAGAATATATTAGGAAATATTAGCCAGTTGTTAAATGTTTGTAGAAAACTTCTAATTTTATTATCAATAAATATTTACTTTGGAGTATAATGTCGGCAACCAATGATGGTATCTGATCTTTGATAAACCAAACAAATGAAATTTCACATAATCGACGTCGCAAAAATTAGACACTCCATAAATATGGCAAACAAATTTCTCTAACGTAGCAAAAGCATGCTCTACAATGTCTTCATTATTAGCAACAAGATTTTGAAATGCTAATTAATAATCTTCCAATTCCGTAAACAATTTGAAAGGCCGGAGTTTTTCTTTACGAAAAAAAGCAGGTGTGTAATCACAGCCTGTCTTTGCGTGGAAGGCCGGCAAAGCTTTACATATGTTACTGCCAAGTGTTTTATGCAATTTATTGATATTGAAATATCGCTGGTGATTTCTAGTGCCAATATGTATCTATAGTTTTAAAGAAGCGTTCAGATGCTTCATGTTTCCGAGAAGTATAATTATTATATCCAAGTCCGATTATATTAACAGCACTTCATCATCAAAATCAATTTGGCAAATATGGTATATTATCCTAGAATCGGCCTCTTTATGCTCTTCACAGGATAATGATTCCTCTTTGGTCTGAATAACATTGTTGTCTTTAACTCGATAGCATTTAGCATTTATTCTAACTAACGTAAATAGTTTTGTTGCTGAAAGGCATATGATCAGTAGCCCAGTGGTTGATGAAAAACTTCACGATTGCTTCTTTAAATTGATATTTTTGAGTTGAACAGTGTGGACGTATCTGGTTAGATCCAATTGAAACTGGGCTGGTTGATTCTTTGCGATGTGCAGGCTCACAATCTTTTATTGAAGGTGTAAAATACTGATCAAATACTATGTCAATACGCTTTGCTTTAGAATTGGTAATCATGCTGAGAAATTTTGTAGAAACTGCGTCAAAGGTTTGAGGAATTTCTGTCATAAGGTGCAGCATAAAAAAACCGTCTATTACAACTATATCGACACACAGAGGATGCAAATTGTTATCAATAGTACTATTTTTTTTTTTATAAATTTAATCAATTGCAATTTGTCTGTCTTGCAAATACTTCCATCAGCATGACACATAAAAGTTAATACTTTTTTAATGTCAACTTTGTGGTTCTGGGATATACCCAACATGCAACCAAACAAATATCTCTGCATCCTTAATTCAACAATTTTATTTCCAAGAATGACCTTTCTTATCTTTACAGCAGCAGCAAAATGAAGTACCTTATTTTTTTATAGGCTTGTCGAATCTATTTTTTGTTGAACACATTCATCTATAAACTGTTTTCTCAAAGCAACACCATTTTCTTCCATTTTAAATAATAATTCAGCAACATTCGAGAAAGCAGGCCGCCCAGTCGCAATATTATAGAGATTATCTTAAGCTACATTGGAATCAAATGGATTTAAATTTTTCTGCAATGCCTCAATAAAGTTTGAGACTTGTTTAGCATAAATTTTAATTCTGCTCAGTGTAATTACATTAAACCACAAATATCAAGAGTGTGTGAAATTAAGGCAGCTCTTATGCTATGACTTTTAGTCCAGCGTGGACGTGCTGCTAACGAATTTATAAAACGTGCAATGCCACTTAATTGTCTAGCTGCATTGGCATTAATTGTTTGTTCCAATGTAAGATCTATAGGTATTCTAAAAAAAAGTTTATCTGTTCTTTTAATGCCAAAGTAACCTTTTTTGAAATCATTTTTCAGTCCCGAGTGCGTCTCATTGACATTATTTAAATTATCCGAATATTTCACACTGAACCGTGCATAGTTTTGCTGATTAACTATGAAAAATAAGTTACTGATTTTTGGTATCATATATTTATACATTTTAAAATCACCCATACGTATGTTTCTAAAGAAGCAGATGTAATAATTGATGAGCTGTACATACATCATATAGTACGGAGCTGTCTTCCCATTGTCGCCGTGTCGTGTACTTTTGACATATTTTTATATGATGAAAATAATCCAGATAAAACTTCATTAGGAACCAACTCTGACGCAGTTGAATACGAAATATTTGTTTCTTAACATTTTAAACTTCTTACAACTGCTTTAGTTGTTAAAAATTGTTCAAAATGCAACAATTGCAAACCAAGAGCCATCAAAGGATGCAAACGTTTACAACGATTAAAATGTTTTCCTTCAATAATCCTGTTTATCAATCCACTAGCTATAATTTTGCTCTCAATCAGCATGTGCATTAATGTAAGCTCATTTATGTGCCAATTGATTTAAAATATGCCATCATTAAGTGAAACAAACCGAGGTGTATGAACAGATTGTCAAACTTAGGCTTTTCCACAGCTTGAATTTTCAATGCAATTTTTGTTATTGCTAAATCATAAGTTACTTGTACGTGAGTTTGATTACATTTCTTACCAATTTGTTAAACCTGTTCTATTGTATTAACCACCATAGCTACATTAGTAGGTGATGAATTAATAGGCGTTAGATATGAGACTTTTTGTTTTAAGCT
Source organism: Tachinus rufipes (assembly GCA_963932245.1). Taxonomy (NCBI): domain Eukaryota; kingdom Metazoa; phylum Arthropoda; class Insecta; order Coleoptera; family Staphylinidae; genus Tachinus; species Tachinus rufipes. The sequence goes on from OZ010744.1 coordinate 15,338,224, forward strand.
CTTGTCTTTCAACAATTAACAATTAAAGCCTGTCCACATTGGAGTGTTTGGCACATTAAATGTGAAAGCAAGTGCAATAAATCGATAGATTGTATTAATGACAATTTATCTGGAAGAGTAAACTTATCTTGCTCAAGAGCAGTTAAACATTCAGACATTCTCAGTCGTTTGACGTATGGAGCAATGTCGGCAACAATAGCTTCAAAGGTTCTTTTTTTTCTTTTAGATAGGCCTGGCAACGTTTCATTAACATCATCACTGACAGTATTTAGATTTTGTTTTTGACAAACACTATCATATATATTTTCATAAATAATTTCAACTGTGTCATGTAGAGTTTCTTTTCAATTAAATGTATCGACATACCTGTCGAAATTATCAAATGCTGCCCCTGTGCATAATAACGAATTGCAAATAATGTTAGGAGGAGAAATTTGTGATGTAGCAACAGATAAAATGGTAACTTCAGTTTCAAATTCTTCTAGAGTGTTATAGTTGCAACAATGTCCAAATCTATTTAAAATATTAATAATCTTCCAACTATTTGTAAGACTTTTTATAGTCATTCCAAGAGTTATATGTTTAGACGGCTTAACTATCCCATTACTGGCACAAAAAACAGCATCTGAGGTTAATGAACTCGTCAATCACCCACAATTTTCACCATCTCTTCGACGAGCATCTTTCTCTCCAATCAAGGCTTTGAAGAATCGTTTCAATATTGCCGGAATAGAACATTTGCTTTTAATTAAATCTTCAGTTTTGATGTTCGATGAAAATTTAATTTTATCTATAATTAAAATAGATTTCCGCAGGATTAATGGCGTTTTGCCAATCAAATTATTCTCTTCAAGACTTGCTAAGTCGTTGATTTGAACTAAATTACTGTCTCTGTTCAAGATCAATTTAATTTGAATTTGAATTGTCTTTTGGAAGTGTTTCACTATCTTACTTTCAAGGAAATTATTTGTTATGTAATTTGAGTCCGGTAATTTTTTTTCTTGTAGTTAAGTCTCCAAGTCGTGGTTGTAAGTATCACAAAGAAATGACAATAACAAACAACTTTTTTTTTGTACAACTTAAAAATTAATTGTTGATACAATGTCATTGAAAATTTTGTTGTGGACGTCCCTATTTACGTGCCATGCATTACATGGATTTTTTGCAATAGCTTTATTATAAACTGTCATCCATTTAATTATTCTTTCATGCAGTTTTTGATCTTTTGAGGAATGTAACGTTTGCTGTTTTCCTTTGACTTGTTTCCTTTTTACAAAAAAAACTCTTATTAATATTTTCCTCCGTAGCATTATTCTCAGGCTCTGGAATTTCTTCAATGACTGGCGTTTTGTTAAAGCTAGGAGCAGCTAAATTAATGTCATTATTTGAATCATTCTTGTCAATATCAACATTTCTGACTTTGATTATAGGAATATTCTCATCTAGAGTAACTTTCTGCTCATTTATTCAGCCTGTGAAGAGCTAGCACAAGGTGCGCTAGGATTATCAGGATTTGGTGAAGGGTTAGATAAGCTTCAATTACGGTACTTTGAGGTTAAACTTAATTCGACCATTCAAAATATCCACTCACTTATTCAGTTTTTCTTCTTTAAATATTGCTATTTTACCACTTTGACTGGAGCAAAAACAACTTTTTCTGTTCTGTTTTCAATCGCCACAAAATATAGGTTCTACTTTTTAAGTAACACTCACGTGGTTGACGCTATCTTGAAAAGTAAGAGCTGTCACTGCTATCTCTGTCACACACCCGAGGAATTACATGCCGCACTCTTTTAACTCGCCTATTCTCCGACTTAAAATTATCAATTTCCTAATTAAACAACCGAATTTCTATATGGCAAATTAACAGTATATTCTTTTATCATGGAATTACAATATATTAAATTGCCTGACATTTTAAATTGTTTTTTAAATTATTATTTTTTAATTATTTAAATTGTGTCAGGCACAATGTTAACTTAACGTTGGCAAAACTGTCTGGCAAGATAGATTTATAATGGTAAAGTGACATAGAAAATTAAAAAAACAATTTTTTTTTGTCATAACACGTTTTGAAAATGTTTTGAAAATGCTCAATTTCACCTGTACGGGAGGGCTGCGCACAGGTATACGCAACCGCTGCCAGCTGACAGACTCGGCGCGTTCTTACCTATCTTCAATAAGGATGAGAAATATTCAAAAACTAGCCGACCTAAAATGGTTTCTCGAAAACGTTGCCAGCTCTCGTACTATTAATTTTGTTTGCTATTTAATATTAAATTGTTGTTGGCAATACGGCATAGAAGACATGTACGATTAACAGCGCTGACAAAAGTGAAGCAACGGCCACGACTTGGATGAGTGACCAACAAATAATGTAAAGCGTTCTTTCGAAATTAGTCCGTTACTTCTTATAGATATCTAACCAAACACATGTCTTTTCTGTGGTTTGGTATGCCCGATACTTTGAAGTTTTACGTTAAAATAAAGAATAAAATTAACTTTTTTTAGGCATATATTGAGTCATGATTAACAATCAGTAAAATTGTTCTTACTCGGCCTAGACTGTTTAACTCAACTATAGAATGGTGATTTTATTTTGAAAAATTCTATTAAAAAAAAAATTTTTTTGTAACATTGCATGCACGTACTTTTCACTATATGTAACTTTAGTTTTTTTATGACATTTCATATTTAATTATTTTTTGTTGGGATACATTTTATTATTTAAAATAAACTAAAAAAATGAATTAAAATAAATGACCCATAACTGACAATGAATTGCCACTTAACTATATTGCGTGTTAAGTCTAAATAATATATTCTTGATTACATCAATAAATACTAATTGAAACAACAAGTTCTCGAACTTAATTCAACAATATTATTAGTAAAGCTAGAATGCTGTCTGACAACTTATCAACATTATTTAAAATTGGTTACTTTTTTGGAATCTTACCAAAAAATAAATCAAAATCATGTAAATTCAGTAATAACATAAAACGTGCATGTATTGGTTCTATTTTAGCCATAATTATTTTTATACTAAGTTTAGAAGATAAAATCAAAACAGTAAATAAAATTGAATTAACTTTAATGGGGTTTAGTGAGGTACTAGCATGTTTTACTATTTTACATACAATATATAAATCAAATAGTCATCATTGTATTAAAATTCAAAATATGTTTAGTTATTTCAATTCAATAGATTATTTATTTACGTGTAATAATATTAAAGTTCCTAAACTTAAAAATGTATTATATATTTCTTTAATACATGCAACAATATTTTTAGTAGTCTTGTCACTAGATATGTATTTCTGGTTACTTACGGGATTAGTAAGTTATTCATATTTTTTTGATTATTTATTTATTACCTATTTATTATATTCATATTTTCTGCAAATATTTTTATTGCAATCAATTAAACTAAGATATTTGTTGTTAAACGAGGCTATTAAATGTTATAAAACAATAGTGATGGATGATTTTATACGAATTTATTTTGAAATTTCAAATGTTGTTGTTTTATATAACGACATATTTGGTGTTAATATGTTTTGTATTTGTATTTACTATTTTGTGTATAATTTGAGCAGCATTAATGGTTTGTTAAATACTACTGTACAAAAGGAAACAGATTTCATTATTGGATGGATAGTATGGCAAGTTTTTGGCGTGGTGAGTATTTTGAACAATTTATTTTTGATACAAAATGTTGGTAATAAGTATAACTAACACATAAAATATTTAAAAGTATACGACTGATGAGCGTTCTTGGGGTACCACCTAGATACACAATCATTTTGGGTAAACACCAAGTTTTTTATCTCTAATAGTTTAATATAGTACGTTGAAAATTGCTGAAGGTATTCTGTTATAGTTATTGTTAAGTATTTGATACATTTCATTTTTAATAATGCGGCAAAAAATTAAACGCTTTATAAAATATCTAAAAAAATTACCCATTAATGACAATGAATTATTGCCACTTAACTATATTGCGTGTCAAGCTTAAATAATATATCTTCAATTAGATTATTGATAAATACTAATTAAAATAACAAGCTTTCGAACTCAATTCAAAACACATTGTTAGTAAAGGCAGAATGCTGTCAGATAACTTATCAACGTTATTAAAAATTGGTTATTTTTTTGGAATACTACCAAAAAATAAATCAAAATCATGTATATTCAGTAATAACATAAAACGTGCATGTATTGGTTCTATTTTAGTCATAATTATTTTTATACTAAGCTTGGAAGATAAAATTAAAACTGTAAATAAAATTGAATTAACTTTAATGGCATTTACTGAGATACTAGCAACATATACTATTTTACATACAATATATAAATCAAATAGTGATCATTGTATTAAAATTCAAAATATGTTCAGTCATTTCAATTCAATAGATTGTTTATTTGCGTGTAATAATATTAAAGTTCCTAAACTTAAAAGTGCGTTATATATTTCTTTAATACATTTAACAATATTTTTATTAATTTTGTTACTAGATATGTATTTCTGGTTACTTACAAGATTAGCAGGTTATTCATATTATTTTGATTATATATTTATTATTTATTTATTATATGCATATTTTCTGCAAATATTTTTATTGCAATCAATTAAAGTAAGATTTTTTTTGTTAAACAAGGCTATTGAAAGTTATAAAGTAATAGTGATAGATGATTTTATACAAATTTATTTTGAAATTTCAAATGTTGTTGTTTTATATAACAACATATTTGGTGTTAATATGTTTTGTGTTTGTATTTACTATTTTGTGTATACTTTGAGCGGCATTAATGATTTGTTAAATGTTACTATACAAAAGAAACTAGATTTGATTATTGGATGGATACTATGGCAAGCTATTGGCATGGTGAGTATTTTGAACAGTTTAGTTCTTATATAGAATGTTTGTAATAACTAAAACAAAAAGTTTTGTAAATTAACTTTAATCAAACTAAAATTGAAACAATTAGAGTTCAATTTTAAATATAGCACTTTTTTCTTTTAAAAGAAAAGTGTTCAATTAAAAATAACATTAAAAAAATCAACACAAAATATTTTGATGCATTCTTTTTAAATTGCATAAAATAACTTAAAATTAAACTATTTTATATCTAATTGCAAGTTTTAATTTTTAACAAAGTTACAAACAAAACAAATTTATTAATAAATTGAATTAATAATTCAAAAGAACACAATTGTTCCATTACGCATAATGATATTCCACTCAACTATATTACTAGAATAAAAAAAACACCACTATCAATAATTAAATTTAACTGGATTCAAAACATATTATTAGTGAAGTAGAATGTTGTCCGATGACTTATCAATATTATTAAAAACTGGTTATTTTTTTGGATTTTTACCAAAAATTCAAACAAAAACGTGTAGATTCAGTAATAACATCAAACGTGCATGTATAGTTTCTATTTTAGTTATTATTATTTTTATACTAAGTTTGCTAGATAAAATTAAATCAACAGGATTAGTTGAGTTAATTTTAATGGGATTTAGTGAGATACTAGCAACATATACTATTTTACATACAATATATAAATCAAACAGTAATAATGATAAAATTCAAAATATGTTTAGTTTAATTAATTCAATAGATTGTTTATTTGCTTCTTATAATATAAAAGTTCCTAAACTCAAAATAATGTATTATTTTTCTTTTGTACAATTAACAATATATTTAGTGCTATTGGCAGTAGATATATATTTCTGGTTAATTACAGGAATAGCAAGTTATTCATATTATTTTGATTATATTTTTATTACCTATTTGTTATATGTGTATTTTCTTCAAATATTTCTACTGCAGTCAATTAAATTGAGATTATTATTGTTAAATGAGGTTGTTTTAAATTTTGGAAATTATGACGTACATGTAATGATAGATAAGTTTATAGGAATGCATTTTGAAATTTTGAATGTTATTTCTTTATATAACGACATATTTGGTGTTAATATGTTTTCTTTATGTATTTACTATTTTATATATATTTTGAACGGCATTAATGCTTATTTAAATATTTCTGAGAAGGAATTAGATATGATTATTGGATTTATGGTATGGCAAGCATATGGCATGGTGAGTAATCAAAATAATTTTATTTATCTTTAAATTTTATCATCCAAATTAATTAAATACAGAAAATGTAACAGACAAAAATATAAGAAACACCAATTTAAGGTTTGTTATTTTAACCATTTGTGCGTATATAATTTTTTTACAAATTTAAAATACGATAAACATAAATATCTAACCCGCAATTTGAGGTATTAAAAGTGTATTAGTTTCTCAAACCGCAGCACTATCGAGGTTGACATACATGACATGTTTCCAAAAGTGAGAATAATTTTTAACTTTAAGAGAAAACAGCTATTGTCTTTTCATAAACTTGATAAGTAGCTGCTTTTAGAACTAAAAGATTAAGATAGAAAATGTGGTATGTAAGGTTTTTAAAGGTTTTCTATTGGAACCAATCTTACATTGTAGTTTACTACAACAATATTTTTAAAATTATATTGATATGTGAAACGATTATAGCAAAAAATAACAAGTTCAAACTTAAACGTGTCAGTTGAATCAATCTTAAAATATTTCTGGAAAAATATAAAGAAAAAAAAAAAGAAAAAAACGTAGAAAACAATAACGCTACTTGCGGGTTGCAAAAAAACTATAATAAAGGTTTTTTTTTTATAATTAAATAGTTAAATAGCAAAATGCCACCGGGTTGGGGTTTCATTTCTTTTCATGCAATCAAAATTTAAAAAAATTGAGTTTTTTACGCTTTTTTATTTTTTTTTATCAATTGTAACTTTTTAGGAAAAACTTTTTGTTTTCTTCAAAAAATAAGTTTTCACAGCCAATTTTATTTTTTCTCAAATTTTGCTGAATTTTGAAAAAACAGTTTTTCTTAAAAAAAGATAACGGTTATTTTTTTTTTCAAATATAGATTAAAATGTGCTTTTAAATGTGCAAAAGATACCCTAAACATTTTAGTGACGTACGAGATATTTTACAAATACTTAAAAATTTGAAATTTAAGCTTTTTTCAATTTTTATGTTTGTAATTTTTTAGTATTGCATTTTTAAATTTATTCAAAGAATAAGTTTTCACACTCAAACATTTTTTTTTCTTAATTTTTGAAAATGTTGTTAAAATTTAAGACAGTTTTTCTTAAAAATTAGATGATGGGTGGTTTTTTTTTTAAATATGGATAAAAACGTGCTTTCATATGTGCAAAAGATACCTTGAAAGTTTTAGAAAGTTCCGTGCACTACGCTCCGAGGTATCTTAGAATGTACCTATAGAAAATTTAAAATTTAAGCCATTTTTAAGTACTTCTGAGGATACATTTAAGGATATCACGGAGCGTAGCGCACAGCACTTTCTAAAACTTTCCGACTATTTTTGCACATATAAAAGCACCTTTATATCTATATTTGATAAAAAAATACCCGTCATATTAAAAAAAAAAAACTGTCTTTTAAAGTACTACAAAATTTTCAAAAATTTAGAAAACATTTTTTTTATATATATTTATATTTTTTGAACAATTTTGAAAAAAGAAGTATTTTATAATTTTTTTAAAATCTAATTTTGAGAAGTTACACATGATAAAAAAATGCCTACTTATAAAAAAATAGCTGCTTTAACGTATGGGCTTAGACTAAAGAGTTCTATAACTAGAGATTTCAAACCAGCGTTTGTTTGTACAATTTTGGTATTTCTGTTCTTGTTGCACAACACTATACCCTCTTCTTCTCTCTACTATTGATGGAACGGCTATACGTTGTAGTTGATAGAGAAACGTCATGGTGCGACAAATACAGAAGTACTGAGAAATGTACGCGCATTGTTTAAACTGCAGCTTGGAATTTCTAGTTATATAACTCTTTGGTTTAGACATAATTAAAATAAAACTGCATACGGAATGTTACTTGAGAGAGCTGATGGTAGATTTGTGCTTTAAAAATGTTGTTTTCTTTATCCTAGACGTCGGCATTGTTTTTAACTCTAGGGTAAAAATGGGCAATTGTCTGTTGTTTGTGGCCACTCTATAACTTTTATAGCAAAAGACTTTTAGTTTTGTTTTATTTAAAATAGTAATCGGGATTTTTTTTGCCAAAAAAATCTATTTTTAGCTTATATCACCTTCATCATAGTTATTTTGACGCTAACGTCAGTTTTTGTTGTATTTTGTTTTTGTTTTTTTTTTCTTGATGCCTATTTGCAGATTTGGCAAGCAACCTTGCTTTCTAGAAATTATTTGTTAGTTGCTAGTCTAGCTGGTAGGTTTGCATCTTCTTTTTTTTTAATTTTGAGTAGTTTTTGTCATTTGATGATGATTGCGGGTGTCTTAACTTAACCTTTGTTAATTTCTGGCTCTGTTTAGTTGTTTTAAACTTTTTCTTGATTATTTGTTGCTACGTACGAATGTAGGAGTCATGAAGTTTTTTAAATTTTTTTATATTTTTTGGTTCATCAGTATGTGATTGCTTGTAGACTTTTGTAAAAAAAAAAACGGTTGGTTATGGGGCTTAATAATTAGATTGGCATATTTAGGATTTTCATTCTTTTGAGTCTCGTTTTGTGTCGTTTTTAATTTTGTTGCTGAAATTATTTAAACGTTTTCTTTTTTACCTGTCCCTTGATTGTTGCTATTTAAGCGTTTTGCTGGAGTTTGGTTTTCAGGTTTATATTGGCAGTAGTTCCGCGTTGTTAGCTTTATTCTCTAGGTTTTGTTTTTTATAAAGTTGTTTAAAGAGACAATTGATTTTCTCCGTTATTAAATGGAAGAAAAATGTGGGTATGGAACCAAAATTTACATTTTAACTTTAAAAAAACATATGAGTTAGACGTATGACTGTTTTGTATTAACCAAATAATGAAAAAATTAAGTTTATCTGCACGCGGATTTTTCGGAGATTGCGCCGAGTTAGAGATTGAGTTTTGTCTATGAATACCACCCTAAGTCTTGGCTGGTTAGCAATTTTTTTTTTAATTTTGGTAGGTGCTTTCAGATTACATGGCTTTTTTTTCTTTGTTTTTGGTTTGCATGTGGATAAGTCTATTTTTTTTATCTGTATTTTTTTTTTTAGTAAGGTAGTTTTATTGTACTAAACTTTATAAGGTTTTTAGAAAAAAACAAGACCCGTTTAGTTAAAAAAATGAAAAAAAAATGTAATTTCTAATTATATAAAAGGTTTTGCAATATTCTAGCGTTAGACTTCTCAAAAATTTAAAAACTATTTTTAAAGCTAGTTTTTTTAAACATTAGTGTCATAAAAATTAAAAAAAAAATAGTTGTATAAAAATAGTGAGGAAATAAATTTAATACAAAATTTAAAAAAAAAACTGGTAAAAATGCTTAGAACCTAATTTATTTAGCATTTTAAAAAAGTAAAAAAAAAAATTAAAAATTGTGTCATTTTGATTCTCAAATCATGACTAAAATAATAACTTGCTTTTTATCCACTACTCCAATTAGGAAGTCACCTAATAAACGGTTAGTCCTATCAAACCCTTTCAAACAACTCGTAAAACTTTTGGGGCGATGTAAAATAGTAGTAAAACTCACTTTACAAAAAAACAATTTAAAGGCTTATTTTCTGAACAGGTCAATTGTGAGCATAGAACGTTGGTTTACAAAACAAGGAAAACAAAGCGCATATATAAGAACATATGATCTAAATACTTGCCGATCCAACTAAAAACCGTAGTTTGCAATGTTTTCTTAGAAGAAAACAGTTATGTAGTGCTTTTGATCTAAAAAGGCGTACTACATGACCCGGAATACATTTTTTCTTTAAACTGCACTTGTAGGAAGTAAGCTGGTATCTGTTTTTTTCCGGTGTTTTCCAAGACTCTATTAAATGAGTTTGCAGTCAACAACATAGCCTTTTACTGTACTACTTATGTACGTTGACAACTTGGCAACTTACATTGCAAAATATATTTTTTTTGCTTATTTACAGAAAAAAACCTTATACATTTATGTTTGTCATCTTTGCAAACATCATTATAATTTTTATTTTAACTGCATAAAAACCGTTTGATTGAGAAACATTTAAAACTATAGTAGCTTTTAAAATAACCAAAAAAAAATTTAAAAGCTTTGTAAAAGTGTTACGTTGTTTCTGCTTGTTGCAAAGACAATTATATGTTACATGCACTTATTGATTTGTTTATATATTTTTATTATTATAAACTACATGTGTAAATTGTTTTGGTTACAATAAAACGATGTGTATTACCGTGTGGTTGCTTGCAGACTGGCGTCTGTTTCGTCTCTCTTAACCGTCCGAGGAGCGGGGAGAGCGAGGTTTTTCCCTCTCCAGCTTGTGACGTTGTAAACATTAAAAACATGCTACCAACATTCTAACAAACAGTCGTAGATACAAAGAAAACCAATAGTAATAATTACAAGTAAAACATAAAACAATATATACAATATATACGGTGAGATGGCTCAGTTATAGAGCGTTAGCGTAACACGCTAACAGTCCGGGGTTCGATCCCCGAATATGACTAAAATAATAACTTTGCTCTTTACCCACCGGGGTGATTCGGAAGTCACCTAATAAACCGTTGGTCCCATCAACCCCCTTCATACAAGTCGTAAGACTTCTGGGGGGATGTAAAATAGCTGTAAAACGCAAAATAAAGAAGATAATAAATGTAAAGAAAACTTAACATGCCGCCCACCTTCATGAGTTACCGTAAGTCAATACAATACATTAAATTTATTTTAGAGGAAGAAGACATAACTTTGTGATACAACGTTTAATGTCTCTGCACTTAGTTTTCACTGTAGCAACTCTTGAGACACTGTCCCTTTCGGAATGAAGACATGTTACTCTGCTCAACTGCCTGTTTGAAGGTGGTTAATTGATTCTCTAATTATGACTAACGATCCGATGCTAAGTTGTGTCTTGTTTGTTTTCTATTTGATGCGTTGTTGTAGTTTATTAATGTATTCCTTCTGCCAGCGTTGCTAAAAATGTTGTTAAAGTTTCTGTAGATGCTAAAATCTTGACAGCCAATTTTCTGAAATATCTAATACACATAGGTCAAGAATTGTTGTAAATTTTCGTCTATTTAAAAGTGTGCTAGAGTTAGAGCTTTAGTGTCGTTAGGATCGGAACTTAGACGAGTTAAAGGACGTGAATTTAAAATTGACTCTATTTGTACCAAAACTGTATAGGTATCTTCAAAGGTTAATAAACTATTTTGCATAATTCTTTTCAAATGATATTTAACCTTTTTCACTTCTTTGTCCCACAGTCCGCCAAAGTGAGGGGAGTTGACGGGAATAAAAAACCAATTAATGTTTTCTTTCTTGTATTATAAATTGATTATTATTTGACAAAAATTCATACAACATGTTCAACTCATTTTTTGCATCCTTAAAATTGGTGCCATTGTCACTATAAATATTGTGTGGTTTACCACGTCTTGCGACAAATCTGCGGAATGCAGCAATGAATCCATCCGTTGTTAGGTCTGATACCAATTTCAAATGAATTGCCTTTGTGCTAAAACAAATGAATAGACTTGTGTAAGCTTTAACTGTTTTACAACCTCTGCCTTTTCTGACCTTTAATAACATAGGACCTGCGTAATCTATGCCGGTTGTGTGAAAGAGTTGCATCACAGTCACGCGGTTTGATGGTAAATTGCCCATAATTGGAAACTGTGACCTTGGATTGCACTTGAAACAAATAACACAACTCCTTGATTTTTGTTTTGCTTAATTTTTACCCAAAATTGCCCAAAATTCATCTCTGATAGCAAAAAGTAATAAGTTTGCTCCCGGTTGCATTATTACCTTGTGTGTTTGTGTTCAAGTATGAGCTTGGTTAAATGGTGTTTATTGTCTAATAAAATTGGATGTTTTTTATCAAAGTTAAAATTTGAATAGTCTAGCCTGCCTCCTACTCTTAATATCATATCTGAATCAAGAAATGGATTTTATTGAGATGATTTTACTTTTTGGATTTAATCGGTTGGTGGTTTAAAGAGTAACTAATTCGGAATGAAATGGTTTATGCTGACTAATCCTAATTAGGAATTTGAATGTTTCATAAATTTCATTCACTGATAAGGATTCAGTGATTCTTTGTTCCCTTGGCAATTTACAGTTTTTTATAAATCTTCTATTCTACAATAGGTAATTGTTTGTTTTAATCTAGTTAACTTTGAAAATTGCCGTTCTAATATTGGGAAAGATACTGCTTGCTTTTTAGCTTCTGAATCATCAATTTTATTTAATTTTTTTAATGTGCTTAGCCAGAATAGTTCTTGTAACGTTAACCAGTTTGGTCCTACCCACCAAAATTTTAATGACTTCAATGCATTGGGCATGACTCTAATTATGGGATCTGCTGCATTTTGTTAGCTACTAACATGATTCCAACGTTCTGGAGCGCTGAATGATTGGATTTCAAAAATTCGATTTGCAACATCAGTTTTCCAACGTAATAGCAAAGAATTAATCCAGCTTATTACAATTTTTGAGTCCGACTAAAAATATTCAGCATTCATGTTAGTTTTGCGGATATTTCTAAATTTGTTTATCAGTTGTGTTAATTGAACAGCTGCACAAAGCTCAAGTCTGGGTACTGTTGTCGCTTTAGAGGTGCTACCCTCGATTTGATCTTAGATAAATAAAAGCACTATATGCCTTTTCTGATGCATCAGCAAACCCATGCATTTGTATAGGTGTAGCATTCTTAATTAGTACATGTCTTTGTATTTTAAGTTCACTTAATTCTGGCAATTGATTTTTGAATTTCATCCACTGAGTAAATAACTCACATGGTATTGATTCATCTCAACTTAGTTGTTCATGCCACAATTTTTGTATGATTAATTTTGGAAATATTATTGTAGGTGCTAGTAACTCTAGGGGATTAAATAATTGAGCTGTACAAGAAAGAATGGTGCGATTGAAATATGATTAAATTCCTTAAAGTAACTAACTGAGAATGTGGATGAGTTTCAAAATATTCCTAACAGCTTATGTAACTGCTTGCTTATTATTAAATCACTCAATTCTTTTATATTACTATTCCATTTTTGTAATGAAAATCCTGCTGTGTTTAAAATATAGGTTAAGTTTCTTTTTAATGTATTTAGCAAATTGATATCATTGCAACCTGTGATAGTGTCATTGACATAGAAATCGTTACAAATAGCTTGTGATTTAAGTGGGTTAGCTTGTTTAAAGTCTAGTATAAGTTGGTGTAAGCATCTAGTAGCAAGGTATGGAGCTGAGGTTGTTCAATAAATAAATGTATTAAGTTCATAAGTTCCTTGCGTATGTGATGCATCTGTTTGCCAGAATATTTGTTGTTAACGTTTGTCGTTTTATTGCACTCAAATTTGACGATACATTTTTTCTATGTCTTCTGTGAGGACATACAAATGTGTGCAAAATCTGATTATAATAGAAAATAATTCATCCTAAACTGTTTGACCAACATTTTGCATCTCATTTAACAATTTTCCATTCTCTGTTTTGCATGAGCCATTGAAGACGACTCTAATCTGTAAAATCGTTTTTCTGCTTGTGGGCTTGAGTTGCCCAAATTTTGTAAATCTGATTTGAATGGAGTTCTAACTATGAACTTCCCATCATTATGTCTTTGAGTGTTTTTTTCAAAATGGTTTTTACAATATACTTTGTCATCTGTTCTGAGCTTGGAGGTTGACATGAATTTATCTAGTTTCCAAAGTCCATATGAATTTCCTCTAATGAGAAGTAACATAAACCTTTTTCAACTGATTATTGACTTGTAGATTTCTAGTTATTACCCAACTAAATTTTGTTTTTTGCAGTATAGGACCTTTTGGATTATATTTGACTTGACCAACTGACAATAATGACCAAAAAATTGATGATTTGATTAATAAGTCCACAGGAGCGGTTTTGTTAAAGTACTTGTCGGCAAGTATTATGTTTGGTGGTATCTCTAATTTGGTATTGTCAAAACTAAATTGTGGATTGTTGTTTGCAATGGTAGGCATTACTAGGCATGTTTGTGTTGTATCAAATTTATTTACTTGCGAATGTATTTTAACATCAGTTTTATACCTTATGTTTTGATGCCCTTCATTTATTCTACTGACAGACAAGTTTGTTTCTTGCAATTTTAGTTTGAGTTTTTTACATAATTCGTCAGTGATAAAATTTAATTGTGAGTCTAAAAGAGCGCGAACCGTGAGAGGTTTTTTTGATATAATACACTAACCATTGCAGTAGACAACAGAACTTGGCTGTTTGTAATATTTGTCATTATTGAATTTGTATTTGAACTTGCCTTATTTGGTTGTACATGTGTGTTTGTACATGTGTGTTTGTATTTGTTTTTATGTTTTCATGATTGGTCATAAGCAATAAAGTATTGTGAATTATCACGACCTTCGGCTGGCTGTTCTCCTTGATTCTGATGTACTATTTAATGTGTGGACGTTGGGTTCCGATGCGGCAATCCCCTCGTGTTTGATGTTTGTTTTCAATGTACTATCCAATGCGAGAACTTTGAGTTTTGTTGCGGCGATTCCCGCGTGTCTTTTTGCTTGTTGCAAAGACATTAATATGTTTGATGCACTTATTGATTTGTTTATATATTTTTATTAATATACTACATGTGTAAATTGTTTTGGTTACAATAAAACAATGTGTACTGCCTTGTGCTTGCAAACTGGCGTCTGTTTTGTCCCTCTTATCTAAAAAAAAAACTTAACAGAAAGTGATGGTTTTTTTAGAGGTTCCAAGATTTTTTTTTTAAATGTCATGAGTCATAGTAGATATTTAAATCTTTTTTTTACCTGCTTTACTTCCTTTGCTCCTAAAAGCCGCTGGCTGCTGAAGCCAATTTTGGTCCTTGATACACTATATACTGTTTTAAATATTTTGAGAAACATAGGAATTTTTAAGAAACAAAAACTTTTGAACAAAGTATTTCAAAAAATTAGAGAAGATATTAATTCATTTATTTTTTTTAACTTTTTACAAATTCTATAAACTTTTTTGAAGCTTTAAGTGCTTGATGGGTGATAACAAATTATGACAAACTTTTTAGAAGCCTTTGAAAAACTAAAAAAAAAATTTAACAACGGAAGACTTTTTGAAGAATTTAAATAGGTTTTAGAGGTGATGAATTATAGAAGTGAGTAAAACAAAAACTAAAGAAAAAACATTAAGAACATTTGGTTAGCGTAGCGCAGTAGTATAGGATGTATAAAGATTGTGGATTTATATCTTATAACGCCGTAACCGTAAACCGTCTTGTCAGCGTGGAGTTCCATGACTAAGTTCTTTCTTTTATTTGGAATAGATTTATAATCTCTCTAATGATTCAAAACTCACTTAAAACTGTTAACCTACCTGTAATGTTAGTTGCTAATATTTCATTTAGAAAAGAAACAACTATTAGAAGTAGCGTAAATGCGGTCAAAGCAAAGAAGAAAAAAAAATATTTTTTTTTAAATTTATTGAGTGATTCGTAGAACAACTGTTAACAAAAATATATAGAAACTTGTGTGGAGATGCTCAAATACGTTTTAGATATGATATATACTGGATAATAGAACAGCTTCTGAAAAACTTAAAAAAAATTGAAGAGTAGTAGATGAGAGGTGATAGAGGAGCTTTTGCAAAACATATTGATAATGGGTAAAAGATACGCATTTGCAGAGCTTGAGAAAATTAAAAAAAAAATAAAAATAAGAAGTTTTAAGAAGACAATGAGTAAGAGGTGAGTTTTTTAAGATTTTATAAAATTAATAAATGATGAACAAATAGGTGACATTTTAAGAATTTTTATAAGTAATTGATTATAGTAGTTTTTGAAAAGCTTTTTAAATTTTCTAGAAAAATAATAAAAATGAGTTTAAAAATAATAATTGGATAATAGGTAATGACGTTTTTTTAAGTATTTTTAAAAACTTTTAAGAGTAATAGAGTATGTATAATGTGTTAGTAAGTGACACATAAGCTTTTGAGTAGTTTGAAAAACTTTTTAGGAGTTAAAGATTTTTTTAGGAACTTTTTAGGAGCTTTAGAAAAAAGTTCATCTTTTTAAATGTAGACGTCTGTTTTTTATTTTTTTTTTAAGCTAGAGGGTAAATCTTCTAAAGACTGGCAAAGTGTCGGATTCATTTCTTCTCAGCTTGATATGCCTACCAACTAAAAACAGCCCAATAGTGAGTGCCTACGAAAGTTTGAGATCTTACGGCTCATGTACCTTCTATTTAAAGATTAGTAGTTTGAAGATAGTTAGACTACGCCCTATAGGTTTGTGCAATTATGGTTTTGTTTGTTAGTGTGTTAGTAAAGTTAGGGTCCGGCTACTTGGTTCACCGGTCTTTTATAAAAAAAGTTTTCGAGATTTTCGAAACACTTTGCGGCCAAAGCTTCGATGTGTTGACGTATTAGGGGTAGTCCCAAGTCTGCCCAAATCTCTCTGTTTCGGACAAACCACGGAACCCTGTTGAACAACCTCAGAGATTTACTTTGAAAAACCTCTAACTTATTAAGATTACAATTAGCTGTAGTTTCCCAAGCTGGAGACGCGTATGTGAGGATGGGTCTAATGATAGACGTGTAGAGCCGGGTTCTATTCCGGGTCGACATACCGTTATTCCGACGCATCATCGGAGTAAGAAAGTTTTTTGCCATTTGGGCTTTGTACAGAGCGGACTGCACATAGAGATTGTACGTGATCACGGTATGGGAACGTCGTTAAGAAGAACGTTGCCGTCGGGTTCAGTTCGCCGCCTTGTGAAGAGTATAGCTTTGCTTTACTCTGGGTTAATAGTGACTTGCCACTTGTCCAATCATTCTTTGAATTTGTTGGTGGCCTTTTGAAGCCTCAAAGTGACCATCTCGGGCAACCTGGAAGAGTATAAAAGAACCTTATCATCAGCGAATTGTGCCATTTTGACCCCGTGCTTATATCCCGAAAGCATGTCGGCAACATATAGGTTAAATAGCAGCGGAGAGAGAATCAAGCCTTGAGGAACTACTGCCGTTATCTCCCTAAAGGTAGATATATAATTATTGAGCTTTACTTTCAAAGTTCTGCTGTCTAGAAATGAGGCTATCAGCCTTACAAATCGAAGAGGATAATTAGCTCTATGCAATTTAAAGATAAGTCCTTTGTGCCAGACTTTGTCAACGACTTTGTCGACGTCAAAAAAGACCACCCCTGTGATCTTTTTGACTCAAAAACTTTTGACTATAAGGTCCGTCACGCGGTTTAGTTGATGAACTTACGAGTGCCTCCATCTGAACCCGTGCTGGAGATGGGGAGGATGTTGATCAATTGTTGTTGATGTTGGTCCTGGAGTCTGTCTAAGATTACTCTTTTAATAACCTTGTTTATTGTGCTACGAAGACTGATGGGTCAATAGTTTTGAGGAAACGTTAGGTCTTTACCTGGCTTTGGAATATTAATTACTAGAGAGCTTTTTCAATCTGTAGGAAAGTGCCCACTGTTAAGAATCGTATTAGCAATGATGGTGAGCGCCATTATTGTTTTATACAAGAACGTTTTAAGAGCCTTGTTAGAAATATTGTCAGGGCAGCGGAGGGCGTGCAAGATTTAAATTGTTGCAATCTGATGCGAGAAGGTCGCACGCTTTCCAGCGGTTTGTCGTCGTCAGAGTCATCCAACGCCGTTTCCGACGCGGAGCATTGGTGTTTCAGGCTGTTGGCAAATACTTCGGCTTTTTCCACAATATCAAATTGAAACCCATTTTTGCCGTGAATGGCTGGAATGGGAGTTTGTCTGTTTTGCAACGCTTTAAAAAGATCTTTTACATCAGTTTATCATTGTCAGTGGTTGATTCCAAGCTGGTTTGCTAACACAAGTTTTTGTGCTACCTTATAGCCTTCCTAACTTTGCTGTGAAGCGAGTTTAGGATCTTACGATCTCGGGGGTTGCGATGCCTCTGCCATTGGCGCCTGGCGACATTTTTTGTGCGTATCGGTGTCTTAATTTTGCGTGATAGTTTGAGTAGATTATCTAGCCGGACCTCATGGGTCTTAGAAACCCTTTTCGTGGCTTGGTGGATTTGGCGAGTGAAATTTTCGACGGCTTTTTCGATGTTGTCAACCGTTCGTACTGGAACAAGTCTGCCAATGTTCTCTTCCAGGAATTGCGAGAAGAGATTCCAATCCGTATGTGTTACAAATTTTCCTTCTTCTCTATGTGATTCTCTTCCGTAGAGCTCCAGTATTACTGGGCTGTGATCGGAGCTAAAGCCTTCGACGACGAATATGGTATACTGGTAGTTAACGTTCTTTAGACGTATAGAAAGTTGAGGGGCTATTTGTATCTGTGCATGTCCATGTAACGGCCGGGTGGAAGGGGCGCGGTAAGAACTGGTTGTTGTACTACTCTTTAGAGATTTATTTGCCATAAAAGTGTACCCGAAAACCCATCGCGCTTTTTGCGTACGCACTTATTGCAAATGCAATTTAATAATCACAAGTCAACGTATGTATTGTGCCAAAACGGAATGCATTAAAGAACAATACGATCAGAAAATATATTAAAATGTTTAAAAATACCGGTGCGTGCGTACAAATTTACAATCCAAGTTGTCCACACTCTGTTTAAAGCTATCAAACGATTGAAGCAGTGAGAATTTTAGTGCGTGAAAATTTAACATTAAAAAAATGTTGTTGCACAAAATTCTAAAGCAATATTTACATCTTACAGCATACAAAGTTTAGATTGCTTAAAAACTGAACGTTGCCAATTGTCTTCTCTGACTAAATTTTGCAAACAAAGTTTTTCAACGTTTTCTAATGTTTGAAAACATCTTGTTTAGTGACACTGCAAATTAATAGGCTAACAAAAATTCAAGACAGAAACATGAGCCACCACTACATAGTCTAAAAGTTATTGTGTGAGCAACCAAGTCTGGTGAATTGGATTTTATGTTACTAGTACTAACGATAAGCAGTGAACAGTATTGCTGCATGCTAAGGAACTTGTTCGTATCAGAACTGCAATTACCTGAGGTTGTTAATCAACTTTTCCCGAAAAAAGTGATCATTATCAACTGTGTTTTGAGAAGCTCTGATCTTACATTTTTTGATTATTTTTTATAGAGATAGCGTAAAGATAAAGTTTATAAAAACAAACCACAAACTCTACTGCAATTAAAACACAAAATCTGCACCAAAATAGCCGCCGTTTTCAGAGAGATGTGTCGTTGTCTGACGGCTAACTTTTGTTTTTGGTTAGAAGAGTGTCAACAGGGTCAACATTTAGACAACATAATCGTTGGCACTTAATTTTTTAAAAGTCTTATCTAAAAAATTATTAAAAAATTAAAAACTTCTGACTTCTATTTTTATTTTTATTAAATTTACAAATATCTTCTACTCTTTCTGGACACACATAAAATAACTTATAAAAAACTTTTACGAAATTAAATTTTGATTGGTCACTGATTTTTTTAAAAACACCTGAGTGATCTAGTTAGTTATCTAGGATTAAACGTAATAAAGTATTTAGCCAGTTTCACTTGGAAAACATGGAGAAATATGCTATTGCAGCTTTGTAAGACTTTGGTTTAAGGGTTGGTAAGTGTTCTGCACGCAAATAAAAACTGGAAAATTTAGACGCTGTGCATTACGCATGAGGTTTGTCACTGAAGCCTACGGCATAAGCCTAATTCTTAGTTTCTGCTGCAAGTTGGGTGTCTTTGTTAAAAATCTGTCAAGACTAAACTCACACACATAAGAGAAATCATGTAAACCGAGCAATATTTGTTACAAATACGCAGTGGCGGAAATATAACACAATAGATTAAAGTAAATGATTGATTATATTAAAATCAAACTTGTTTCTACAATATCTCTAAAAACATGTGTTAATGAAGTATAGTAGGACAAAAGTCAACATTTCTTGTTTTTGCTTTTTTGTGCAAGAATGTTGCTTTAAAAAATTTCAAATTTCTGTTTTGTAATTTTGGTCAATTTGTTTATTTTTTAGATGTTTGTTGTTGTTTATTGCTTAAAATAATTGTACCAAAAAGATTAATATTTTAATTTTTAATCCTGGTAATTTTATAATTATTATATCTAGTAACGGTTATAATTATTTTATTTATTTAATATTATTATTATTGAAATCAATTAACCTAATAACAATAGTGTATCTTATTAGTAATAATTAGAAACTATAATTACACTTTCACAGGCTAAAGCAATTACTTATATTTAATAAAACATTCTAACTTGTTGTATTCAAAAGTTAGTTAAGCAAGTATGGTATCCAAAACGTTATCAATGTTATTAAAAACTGGTTGTTTTTTCGGAATTTTGCCAAAAATTAATACAAACACATGTGTTGTTATAAAAACCTCAAAACATGCTTTTATAACTTTCATTTTAATTTTAATAGTTGTTATCATAATATTAGAAGATAGAAAACTGGCATTAAATCAATTTATAGTAACGTTTGCAATTTTAAATACATTATATAAATCTAACAGTAATAATTTAATTAAATATGAAAATATGTTTAAATGTTTTAATTCAATTGATTTATTATTTGAATCTATAAATATAAAAATTCCTCAAGTTAAAGGATTTTTTTACTTGTTTTTAATACAATTTGTAATATTATTTACAGAAATTTTTGCAGATTCATATTTTTGGATAAATCCTGGATTATTGAGTTATAGTTATTATTTTGAATATATATTTATTGTATACACTATGTACATAAGTTTGCTGCAAATATATTTTCTAGCAGCGATAAGATTTCGATTTATATTATTCAATGATGTTATTTTAAATTTACAAAATTACAATACAAATTTGATTGAGGAATTGATACAAACACATTTAAATATTGTAAATTTGGTTGGTTTATTCAATGAACTATTTGGTGTTAACATGTTTTGTATTAATATTAGCAACTTTTTAAATATTTTGGGTAGTATTAATAGTTACTTATATGTTACTGGTAAAATGGCGTTGGAAATGATAATTACATTTTTTCTTTGGATGTCTTATATTTTGGTAAGTATTCTATATTTGTTTAATAAAATAAGTTTTTATTGAATTTAAAGATTTTGTGATTTGGCAGGATTTGCTTAGTAAAAAAACTATACATATTACAGAAAATTGAGGCTTTTGCTAAATATTCAAAAACGATGTAATTTCCGATCTATACCAACAGACAAAGTACAAAACAAACATTAAATAATAAATTATTAATTACTTTATTCAGAATACATAACTAAGAAAATAACAAAAATTGTTTTATAAACACAAACAAATTAATTAAATTGGAAAATTATCAACAGACAATACACACAATCAACCAGTCTATAAAAACGTGTCTTTAATACTAAACAATATTGTTACTTTCAATCTATCACTAATAATAATATGTTAGCTGCAGAAAATATTAACATAGTTTTAAAATGGGCCAGCTATTTAGGCTTACTACCAACATACAACCATCAGACCCGCCAATTTCAACCAAACCATATTTACGTTTATTCATTAATAACAACATTTTTTATTGGCTACATACTTACAATATATTGCAAAATAACAGACAAAGCAATTGTAGTAAAAGTTAATTATTTAATCACTTTATTACTACCAATATTGATACTAGCAAGCAATTTTACAATGATGATAACATCAATGACACGTCATTTAAAGAAGTTACAAAATATGTTTGATAACTTTAACAAAATTGATATTGCAATTGGAAATAAAAATAATAATATTAAATGGGCTAAATTACAATTTATTTGTATTTATTTACTTTTGATAGTTATTACAACTTCTGATTTTTTAAATTGGAATGTTATAGATAAGGAAACTTTAAATTTTTGCTTTGTAGTTGAGTTTGTACAATTGCATTTTATTTTTACAAATTTTTTGTTGCAGTATTTTGTTTTGAGATGTATATTGATTAAAATAAAAGCTGTTAATGAGTTGATTCAATCGTTTATATTAGATAAAATGTTGTTCTATAAAATTAGTAATATTTTATGGGGGCATTATTTAATTGGTGATGTTGTTGATGTTTTTAATAAAATTTTTGGTATTCATATTTTTGCATTTGTTGGATTTAATTTTTTGAATCTTTTGACGTTGGTTAATATATTGGTTAATGGTATGAACTACTCTCTTGATTTGAAGCGGATGGTTACTATGGTTGCTTGGATTGGGTTTGGCATTGTAAGTAATTTTTTTTTAATGAAAATTTAACTGTTTATTGTTTTTAATAGAAGTAATTTAAAAAAAACAAACGGATCTGATTTGAACAAACTGTATTTTGTTAAAATACAAGTATAAAAATACTTGTACACTCAGGTGCAGATAAATTGGGTATTTTTTTACAAAAAATTTGGGTAATTTTATTTTTATAAAACTTTTAGTGCTGTCATTCTCAAGGCAGATTATAAAAGTGCTTAAGATTAAGCAAAATATGTTGCTCTAGTAGCAGATAAAAAAAACCAGCGGTATTTGTTTAAATTCCATCACGTCATTCTATCTACCATCCAAAAAGCACTTGAACGGTTTAAGGAGACTGGTAGAAATACTCTGAGGCCAGAATCAAGCAGGAAACAAAAAACGACTGCTATCGATGACCGATATACTACTGTACTACTCTACGGAATTGTCATGTGACTTTAGTGGAAACTAGAAACTAACTTCGTGAGGTTTGGGGTACAGCTGTGAGTGTGCAAACAGTTTGTCAAAGGTTGCAAAAAACTAGCTTAAAATTTTGTAGACCTGCAGCTGGACTAAAATTACTCCCATGTCACCAAGTAACCAGACTCTGGTCATTTTCACAATGGAAGACTGTACTGTTTACTGACAAGTCTAGATTCTGCCTATACTTGCCAAATGGATAAGAACGAGTATGGAGACTAACGAAAAAAAATTTGCGGAGTGCACTTTTATGCCCTGGGTGAGCCATCGTGGAGGTTTCTTGATGGTATGGGCAGGATAATCAATAGATGCCTGCACTAAATTGATTGTTATTGATAGAGGATTGTTGACTGCACAGAGGTATATTGAGAAAGTTTTAGAAAATTACTTAGTTACATTTGCTCTATTCATTGGCAATGGTTTTATTCTGATACAGGATAACGCAAGACCGCACTCTGCAAGGTGCGTCACAGAATACTTGGTTGCAGTTTGAATAAGAAAATTCAACTGACCTACATGTACCCCAAATGGAAATCCTATAGTTCAGGTTTTTTGCATCTATATTAGACCAGAGTAGGGTGATAAAGTTTAGTTTTTGTTTTATTTCTAAATTTTTTTAGTTTTAGTAGTCTTTTTATAGGTTCATGAAGGTATGAGAAACTTTTTTTAATTATTTTATAAAATTGATCATTAAGTTTATATTTTTTATTACTTTTTTCATAAATTTGACAAAAACATCTTTTGTCGCTTAAACCAATTTTGTGACTTTTATTCTTTGTGTGATAGTTTTTGGGCTTGCACCATTTAACTCAATATATCGTCGCTTATATTTGAGAATATTATTATTTTTAGCATTAAAAATCAAAATTTATCAAAGAAAAGTTTCTAGTGTGTATATTTAGTGAGTTTTTTTGAGTGCTGCTAAACGTGAGAGTTTATGTTGAAAAATAGGCGTCATTACCCTATTTTTACTCTTTTCTTGAGTTTTAGACTTTTTAAACCCAAATATACAAAACAAATTTATATTTTCTAACTAATTTATATTAAAATAGAAACTTAGGTAGTTTAAAAAAATTCCAAAATTTTTTTTTACGCAGACCACTGGAACCAAAAAACTAGTTTTTTGAATTTTGCGGTGTATGTACAGGGTATGGACTTAAAATCATGCCAAAATTATTTTTTTGAAATTTTCAAACAAAAAATGCAATTTTTTAAAGTTAAAGTTAACTTTCCAGTAGTGTCGCCGGTGTTTAAGACTGCATTCATATTTTTGTGACATTTTTTAATTTTTTTAATTTTGATTTTTGTGAAAGATTAAACATACTTGCTTTAACTTGCAAGTGTGGTTGGAGTAAGCCGTTTGCTAAATTTATCAAAACAGTTTGTCTTAAAATTTTAATTTCTTAGTTATTTGCAGAATATATAATTGACAAATTAATTCCAGCTATGTTTAACATAGAATAAAAAATAACCATCGGCCATCTTTGTGTATTCTGGCACAATGATAACTGGGCATAGCTTGTCAACGGTGTTAACGCCGTCCTTTGCTTTATTATAGTCAATAATAATTGCCGATTTTTGAAAAACTCCACTATTTATATCAATTTCATCATTATGATGTAAAGTAGACACTAAAAGTACATTTTTTTTTTTTTTGGTACAAAACCAAAATACAGTCATTAAAATACCTAATCATGCTGGTACGAGCTGGTTGAGAAGAAGGTTTTGAAAATTTCCAAAAACAGTTCTTTTTATTTTTTCTGAAATTGCCAATGACGGTGAGTTTATGTTCCTGCAGTATACATCAAACCAGAGGCACTAATGTGAACCAATTGTCTATGGTGACATTTTTGTTTGAACCAGAAATATGCTCACAGAGCATATGAACCACATCAAATGCACAATTAGAAACCTTATAAGGCCCAACAGGTTGCTCTCTAGCATATATCTCCTTGTATTTTTAAACCATTTTTGTTGGTGTGCTAACATTTTATCTATTGTAGCAAATTCCAAATTGTGGTAACCAATCTGGCAATTTAGATTGAAAATATCAAATATTTAGTGAAATGGAGCAAGTTGTTCTATTTTTTTTTCTTTCACTTTGAGTTTAAATGTCATCAAAACAAATACATCTAAATAAGAATCAAAACTTTTTAAGCGACAAAGAAAGATAAAAAAATTTAATGCTACAGCCCTCAATTCTCCACAATTCTTTAAGATTTTGACGTTGCATTTACAAACTGCAGCCATATACAATAGTCCAAAGAAAGTTAAAATAGAATTGTTTTTTTAATCTTCTTGGATGGAAAAATAGCCTTATCAAAACGTTTTCTATTATATCAGCCCTTACATTTACAAAAAATTGTTTTTGGAAATTTTGTTCACCAGATCATTCGTGATGCCAATACTGATTGTTTTATTTTTGTTTGAAATAATTTTTAATTTTGAGGGATGTTTTCTTAAGTTTGTTTTTTGTTTTTTGCTGGAGTCGGAATCTTTTACGGACGTAATGTGGGACCCTTACTCTTATTCAAAAGAGGTCCTTTCTACTAAACCACTTCTAATGCTACTAAGCCTGAAGCTGAAGCAAATTTGTGATTAATTGTTATTCAGTTTTTCTTGTCATGTAAATTGTTCATAACAATTCTGATTTTGAATAACTTTTTAATATTGTAGATTTTACTATCTTTGTACAAATCAACAGATATCCCTAAACTCTTCTGTTGACAAAAAAGGTGTTTTGTCACTTGGTTTTGCAAACTTTGAAGGCTGTTTAGAAGATAGTTAGAAGCCTTGCCATATACTGGAATTCCATAGGAAGTTATGGATTCAACCTCTGTTTTATTTATTTATTTTTAAATAATAAAAATTGCAAGAAAGATGTTTTTAATTTATTTCTGAGTTAGCTGATATGAGGTTTCCAGTTTAAATTTTGGTCTATAAAAATGCTCAGGCATCTCGTTGTTATTTTTTTCTGTACAGCTGTATTTTGCTGGTGTTAAAGTTATATGAATCTATTGAGAACTGTGATGGATTAAAACAAATTCTGCTTTTTTAGATCTCTAATGTGGGGATGCAATAAACATTAGTCCTCCCTGTTTACAATTAGCCTTTTATCATGGGGTCTAGAATACTGACTTGAGGTACACCGCGCTTGATCTTAGTATCTTGTACCAGTTTTTGTTCAAATTTAACATGGAAAGTACTGTTTTTAAGATAGTTTTCAAACCAGTTTTTTAAATTGCTTTTTATCCTCTAGTTTTTTATATCAAATGCCTTGGACAAATTTACAAACAGGCATAGAGCATGCATGTTTTTATCAAGACTGTTATTAATAAAGTTTGTAAATTTTTCTAAAAGCTGAATGTTTTTTTTTTTTTTTGGTACCCATATTGCTTCTTGATTATTATGTTGGAAATTTTTTAGATGTTGAGATACATTTTTTTCAATATATCTTTCAAGGATTTTAAAAATTGTTGGCAACACTAAGATTTGTCTGTAGTTTTTAGTGTTGTTCATTTTTCCTAATTTGTATATTGGACGTAAGATGGCTTTTTTTAATGTAATAGGAACATGTCCTTTTTTAATTGTTAGAGTTATTAGTTTAGCTATTAGGATTATTTTCACCAACATTCAAAACTGCTTTCTCAATTTTTGGTGACCTGACATCTTAAAGTCTTTCTGGTAAATGAATTGCATAGTTAAAGACTCTTGAAAATGCTTTACTGTTACATAATTGGGATAATGCTGCTGATACTTTCTAACTGTGTAGGTACTGGCATTTGCATATAAGTCTGTACATAAAATGTTTGTCTGCATATTCTTCATTTGTAAAACTGACTATAATAAACTTCAACTAAAAACCAATTCAAACCAAACTTCAGCACAATATGTCAAACATCATTCAAAGAAAGAATTATAACAATTTTGATCCTAAATTTAAAATTAAAGAAAAAACCTTGTCTTTCAAAGAGGATCATAACTTCTTGTGTTAGAATTTAAAATCTGTGTAATATCTCCTCGACATTAATTAATTGTATATTTAAACAATCTTTTAAACTAAAAATTCAACTTTAGAGATTTTTGTGTAATGTATTTTATTTTTATATTTATAACTAATATTTTATAAATATACACTTTAATCAAATAAAACTTAATTTAAAAATTATAAAAATAATTTAAACAATATCAAAAAAAGAAGCGTCTTTTTATGTTAGAAATCTTGTTTGAAATAAATTAATAATTAGTTATATCAAAATTAATCATTTATAAGTAATAATAGTAATAATAAAACTTAGTCTACTAAAATAAATTATGTGAACCAAATGAATATGTAAAAAACAAAGTTGGCCACGTATGGTAGTAGTTTTATTATAATAGTTACTCTTAATATCATACATTGCTTAAATTAGTTTAGTTTTATGTACAATATCTTTTATTATATTTCTTGAAAAACAAATCTAACATAAAGACTCAGTTCGACGACCAAGAGCAATGTATATTCTTATTTGTATATTTATTTTCTTGCGTATACCAGTTTGTTCAACTTATGATGAGCCAGTAAGTAATATTTAATTATTTTATTATATATTTATTTTGCACTTTTTAAATAAATTTAGTTAAAGCATAATATATTAAAGTATTACACAATAAACAAAAAAATATATTAGTATACTAAAAAATGAATTTTATATAAATCAATTTGTATTAGACAAATTTAATAAAAAAATTATTATACATTTTATATTAATAATTGATAATGCAAAAATGGTGTTATTAAACAAGTTTTTTTATACTATTTTTTATTTCTAATTTTTTAGTTCAAAATGTTATCTATTGTAATGACTGCATTACAATAAAAATTAAATGTTCCGTAATATTTAACAATACGCGTTAAATAATAAAATCTAATTTTTTAGTGAGTTTTATCACTATATCTAATAACGTTTTTTAATGAGAAGTATTAAAAACAAATTATTTTAGTTTATAATAAAATGACGCTTTAATAGTAATAATAATAAATCTTTGGGCCAAGATAAAAAAGGCCCCGTGTACTGAAAGTGATATTGATCATTTTAACTGTGTATTGCTCAGTTGTTGTCACATGTTAATAACTGTTGTCAATAAGTTCTGCAGAATGCCATTTTCAATCAAACAAAGAGTGTTTATTGTTGAAACTTATTTTGGATGTAAATCGTTGTAACGTTAAATGAAAGATTTGCCACAAAATATCCACATACTGCTGCTTCTGCTAAAAGTGTTGTCCAGAAAATGATTGCTAAATTTAGAGCTATAGGTTCAGTCGCTAACGCCAATCGTAACCGTGTACACTGACCACCATCCTGAGAGCTCTGAAAAAATATTTATTTTGCCGTAATGTTTTGTATTGACATGCGATTTTACACCTTATTAACAATTTATTGCTATAATCCGAAAAGGTTTTTATGGCCTAAATTGGTTTTAAAAACTGGCAATACTTCATTGAATAAATTTATATTTGCAGGTATAATTCTAAATGACCACACATTTTATTAAGTTTGTAAATATAATATAAAGTAAAATTTTATTATTTATTAATAAAAATTGAAAAACATGAAAAATGTCAAGTTTGGATACTTTTTCAATACAAACCAAATATTTTCTATTATGTTCTAACTGTCTTTTTATAGAATATTAACCAAATAAATTTTCAAATAAATGTAAATCAATATTTTTTTGTAACACTACTCAATAATTATTTTAATTAATCTCAATTAAAGAAGTAAAATTTGCAATAATTTATTATTAATATCTATTAATTAATTAATCTTTTTGGAATGTTAAAAAGAACTTTTTACAATTATTTCACTCTTCCTTCACTAACAAAATATAATTAAAAAATCAAATTTATTTTTTCTTAAATTTTATATTTCCGAATTATTTTAATTATATTTTGACTAGTATCGTAACAACTACAAGAAATAATTGTCATTTAATGGTGTTTTAAACAAGATTAAAGCTAAAGTCAATAGGATTAATAATTAAATAATTATCTCTTAAAGATATCCTATTATTTAGGGTGTTAAACAAGAAACATATGGTCATGACATTTTTTTAAGTACACAATTTGATTACCCATGTTATACTGAACGTAGCAATCTAAATTTAATTGCAATTTTTAATATTTATTATAAACAACTCCACAATAATTTAAAATATAATTTATTTTCTTAAAATTGTAATTGCGGAAAATATGTAATAATTTAAAAAAAAAAAATAATTATGTGAAAACTAGTATTGGATAATCCTATGCAGGTAAATTACCTCTTTTCAGGTAAAGAATGTTAATCTTGCAAGACGTTTGGTCGATTGTTTTAAATGCCATTCGGGTTCTTTTTCTAACTACATAGAAATCTTAAATTGGCACTCATTGCCACACACATACGGTTACGATTGGAAAAACTGTTATGTCATCTGCATAACCAATTGTATAAGGTTATTAACTACTATATTTTATAGTAGTGAGAATAGTGTAGGCTATTCTCAAGGACCAATTATCGAGTATACAATATTCTCAGCGGTATTTTGGCAATAGTTTCGCAAATGTTCTACATTAAGTGACAGCATACATCTTTTCTTTCAATGAGCCCAACAAAAAAAAAATTGCGGTATCAAATTGCAGCTGCAAGGTGGCTGTTTACATCACTGAAACGGCTAATAACGCGGTTGTTGAATTTGGTGCGCAGAAGATTGATCGTGGCCTGTGCAGTAATTAAGTCTCAGTAACAATCTCCGGTAACAGTACGTTGGCTCTATCATTGTTTTTGAAGAAAAATGGCCTAATAACATCACCACTCCAAAATCCGCATCAAATGGTAACTTGCAATTGATGCATTAGTTTCTCAACTATAGCATGTGAATTTTCCGTTCCCCAAGTACGGCAGTTTTGTTAGTATACATAATCTCCAAAATAAAAATGGGCTTTGTCCAAAAAGATGATTTTTTTTGGTTGAAATTAGAGTCAACATTTAATTTGATTAAAGCTCACTGAGCAAAGCAAAAACGGGCACCAAGGTCGGCTGTTTTAATTTCTTGATCAAGTTGTACTTTGTACGCATACATACCAAAATCCGCCTAAAAGTGGTTTGCCGAGTATCTAATTGCTGACTTCTGCGCCAAGTTGATGTTTCTGGGTGCTTGCGTATACTTCGAGCCACAGAAGCTACAATTTTGGCAAAACGTTTTGGATGAGCATGCTTGATGCGCGCATTGTCTACCATAGTTTCAGTTTTACGCACTTTTTTTACAAGTTATTTTCATTATTTCCAAACAACGTACGCAACTTTTGCGCTGTTGCAGACAAATAAGACCTATTTTATAAATAATTTGTTAGTATTTCAAAACGGCGTTGCTTCAAAGTAAAACGATGCATCTTCTGCTTACGGAAGTATCTACCCACACGTTTTTATGTCATTGTGATGCAATAATTGACAGCGTTAGTCAAAACATGTGATTTAAAATTCAACTAAAATATGGCTCACCCTTTGTTAGCAACAAATTCTCTACGGTAACTGTTACGATTATTTTACCAACATATGTTTTATCCATCCACTAATGCTGGATTTTGCGCCATGTGTTGCAAAAACAGTTTTAATTTTTTTAAAGTGGTTTTATCAAAAATGCTTTTAATAAGTGCGCCCAAGATAGATATTTTATTACTTAGTGAATTTTTGGTTCTGTCCGTTAATAGATGTAGGGCTGATTTGGTAAGTGTATGTATGTTGGATTGTGTGTATCGGCTTACTAATAAAGGCAGTTTTACGAATTAATTTTATATACAGTTGCTTTAATGTCTAGGAGAAAAAACGTGAAGGCAATTGATTAATAAGATTTTGCAATGGTGTGAAGTTACGCGCTGGTTTTGATATGAATACAATTTTTAACATTTTTTGTGCTATAAATATGTTTAAAAGCAATGCATGCTCTATAGATTTTTGCTAAGTGAATTAGGATAATATCTTTATCACATTGTAGAACAGCAGAGAAAAACTTATCCAATACTAGCGTTTTGTAAAAAGAATTTTTTTAATTGTTCAGTGTATACGCACCTGTTAACAAAGTGGCAATCAGCAATTGAAGTGGTTTTAACATCTTATGCGTATGCGTTTTTTATAGTTATTTTTTAGCATTTCTGTATAAGATTCAGTCAAATTAAATTTTTTAGTTTTTTGCTCTGTTAAGGAATTGTTGGTATAGTGTTGTCGGATTTAGTAGCCAACATAAATGAGCAGAAATCTTTGTACTCTTGTGTTAAAGAATTACCGTTAGTTAGATTTAAAAACACATTTCTTTTTAGTTTGTTTAATTTGCAAATCTATGCTTCTTGGATTAGAGTTATTTTGTCTTGCATTACTTCTAGCTACGACATCTTAACAGTAATGCAGATTGCGTTGAATAACAGTTTAGTGTTGCGTTATTGATTAGTTTTAGAATAGTAATGTGTTTATATTCCAGTTTTTTAAAGTAAATTACAAGTAATCACTTTTGTTTTCATTACTTGCTTTTGCCGCTTTAGATTTTTATTAGTTGATAGTGAGCTTGCTGAACATTAGTTTAGCGGATTTTCTTTACTATTTAGTGTTTGCTCATCTTCTTCACTTATTCCAAGAACAAGGAGTTAGCTCTCCGGCTCCTTTAATTTGGCGGTGTGGAAGATGCACATTGACTCTGAGCTACTGGTTCTGCATTTCCAGGCAACTTATAACAAAATGGCTTTTGTTATCAGTGTTATTAGTGGCACAAAGAACTATTACTTTTTAAAGCCACCCCAGTAAAGCGTGATCATCACAAGTGTTTTTAAAAAACTTTTCTGTGCCTGACACTCTATTAAAAATAGAAGGTGTTTTGCCTAGGATAAATAACCGCTGCTTAAAAGTACAAAAAACAATCTTTTTGTAGCTGGGTTTTACTTTCTTTTTTGTAAGAAGGATTGTAGACTTTTTCCCATGTCTTTTGTTTAAATAATAGTTCTGTGGTTTGGTTTTGACGCATTTTGTTTTGAGTGAGCAGTTGCTGGTTTAGCACATGAAATATTTGCTTTGCCTATAAGGCAATTTGTTTACTTTTTAGAAGCCAAACGCACT
This sequence comes from Tachinus rufipes, assembly GCA_963932245.1. NCBI lineage: Eukaryota > Metazoa > Arthropoda > Insecta > Coleoptera > Staphylinidae > Tachinus > Tachinus rufipes. The sequence continues at coordinate 15,370,087 of OZ010744.1, forward strand.
TTGTTTTGTATTTTTTGCCTCAACCCTGCAAATTTGTGTTTTTTTTTGCACCGGTCTATAGAATATGGCTTAAAAGCAAAAGAGTTTCAGACGTCAAGTTTTATTTAAACTAAGTACAGTTTGCTTTGTTTTAACCTCGCTGATATTGTGTACCACCGATCTATAGTGAGTGGTTTAAAGGCAGAATAATTTTAGACGTCAATAAGGTTAGGTTACTTTTAAAGTAAGATATTAGCACTTTTTATACATCATACTTTTCAATTACTTTCTAGGTTAGAATCTGTAGCATCTATTAACAATGACCTTAAAACAATATCCAAATGACGCATTTGCAACATGGTCAATCCAAATCCGAGGTATCTTTAGTACTTAATATTAAACTAAACAACGAAAACATATATAATTTTTTTTTTCAATTTGTTTTCTAGATGTTAGAATTTCACATAACCTTTTTTGGAACGACCATGTTGTCGACATAGCTTTGAATGTATCTAGAAATCTAGGATTTCTTGATATATGCAGAAAGTTTTTTACTTCTGTTCAACTTTTGCATATAAATATATATATATATATATATAGGTATATAAAACTTATATTTGTTCTTAAATTATATATTGTTTCCAAGTATGAAGAAAAGCATTAGAAACTACACTATCTCTTCTAAACTCTATTCAGAAACGAGCTATTTGGATCATTGCCGATTCAAAATTGCAGGTTTTTGCAATTTCTATAGATACTCTAATGGACATTGTTCAAACAAAATACAAGACATTTTGCCATCTAAATAAATATTTACTCGTAGTACAAGACTTGCGAGTTTTAACAAATATTCACTGACAGTTCTGATCTGTAGGACCAAAATTTTTACAAATAGATTAAACTTCCAAACTCAGTATTTTCTGAGACTTATAACCCACAAATATTCAAAGTCAATGTTTACAGACTGCTTAAATCTAGTCTTTAATGTGATACTTTTAGTGGTTTCACTTGTTGAAATTCGAAGATATTTTTATGTTGCTGTGGCATATTATATAATTTCTAAATATTACATTTTGAAATTTTTGGTTTTATTATAAAATAAAAACAAATTTTATTTGAAAATTTAATAAACATATCTCATACTTGCTAATGTTGCAAAAAATAAATTTTAAAACAAAATTAAAATTCTAAAGTTCTATTTGAAACACAAATTTTTAAATCTATTTATTAATTATTTATTTATTTCAGTTGCATTCAAATCAATTGAGTAAATGTGCCAATAACATACTTCAACACTATCCAGGATACAAATCAGCCATATATTATAGTAATGGAAGCAGCATATTAATGAATAATATATTGAAACAAGTTATGAACTACGGTGGTTCTGCTTATGTAATGCCATTTTCGGAATGGTCGTTTGATGATAGACTAATACGTGAAAAAATAAATAAAGATATTCAATTTTATATCTTTATAATAGATGATCTAGAAAATGTAATTGGCAAAATAAATAAACCAGATTTATTTAAAAATGATGATCCCCTTATGTTAATGTATCTTGGTGTCCAAAATATAGAAACAATTTCAATAATGTTTAAAGAACTTCAATTTAATCCATTAAAGAAAATACTACTTATTGATAAATATGGACGGGTTTACACATTTTTACATGATAAAGTAGAATGCAATTATTCTGATGCTATGCATTTCATATTTAATTGCAATAATATTGATGTCGAAGCAATGGGTTTGGTTTATAAACCAAAATATTTCAGCAACTGCGTGTTTAAATATTACTATTATGTACAACAGTTTTTACCATTTACAGATAGACACTCTGTTGGTTATACTGGTATTGATGTAAAATTGTTGAATGAATTAAAACGACTGAAAAATGTAACTAGAGAACAAAGTTCATTTGTCGAAAAAAATTCAATATTTTTGGGAGTACATGAATGTTATCAGTTCAAGAATTGGGTTACTTATCCATTCTATTTTTCTGGAATAGTATTTATGGTACCACTACCTAAACAACTACCTATTTGGAGTGCTTTATATGTTGCTTTTGATTCCACACTTTGGTTTGCTATTGGTATAACTTTTATTGCATTTATAGTTTTGTTTTATATAATTTTGCAATTATCAAAAAATGCTGAAGGTTTCAATCAATTAATCTTTAAAATTTACGGATTATTTTTATCTCAATCTATTACTAAACCCAGGCAGTGGACAACTAGATTATTATATATCTCGTGGGTGATGTTTGCATTAATAATATCATCTGCTTATACAGGATTATTCTATACTTTACTAATTAATCCAACATACGAAACACCAATTAAAACTGTTAATGATATAATTAAATCAAATCTTATAATTTTTGTTGATGACATGGAAATAAGATACGATGGTATCATATTACCTCGAAATAGATTTATATGCTCTATTAATTTTAATAAAGTTCATTATTTAACTGCTTCATTAATTTTGGAAAAAAATGTAACGTTTCTAACAAAATCTTATATACCAGATTATTTATTTAAACCTTTGCAAAACACTAATGGATATAATATAATTAAATTTTACAACTTCTACGGTTGTATGATAACCAACTCTTTCAATCCTATGTATACAATGTTTAACGATTATATACAGCGAGCAGTTGAATCAGGTTTGTTCTGGAAATGGGAAGACGAATTAAAAAAACCTTATTATTCAATAAAACAATTAGAACCTGAACCAATTCCTTTAAATATAGACCATGTTTGGGCAATCTTGTTTATCTTATTTCTAGGATTATTAATTGCTACTGTTGTTTTGATTATTGAATTATTGTATTGTAAAATTAAATTGGCTAGATTGAATTATAAGAAGTAATTTACACAACAATAAAATTGTTAATTGCAAATTTTTGAGCGTCGTTTTTAGATGTAGCCTGAAATTAATATTTTGCTAACACAATTAGAAAAACAGTTTCTGAGTATTTAGCATAAAATGTTTTATTTTAATAATTAATAATGTTATGTGTTTTTGTGAACAATTGAAACTTGATTTGTAATGAATTTGAAATGGTTTTTGAAAAAATAAAAATTATACTACAAAATATTTACATATTTTTTTTTATAAACTGTGATTGTGACAACACTTTCACTTCAGAAGAATCTTCTACTACTTGCCCCGTTAGCTAATTATTTAGTTGGTTAGTCTCAATCTTATTTAAATTATTCAGAATATGTATTTAAATAAGATGCCAATTTAATAAAGTAAAATCAAATTTTTTTGATGAACATGGTATTAAACTTGGCATACCGCCTAAGTAAGAATAAACAGCATTTGGTAAATACTGAATTTAGAAGTTTATTTCTCTTGTCGTTAAGACTGGCGAATTTATGCCATAAACTGGGGACATGTTCATTAGGAAGACTACTACTATATTAAAGCAATCTGGATTACTTTTTATTAAAAAGCGGATATGGGATTTCTTGTTCCTGTTCAAGATGGTAATAACCAAAATTTAAATTTTTATTAGACTACAAATTTTTGAGAAAATAACTTTTAAGCCACAAACTAAGTTAATGTAAATGTTTGATTGATTAAATTGGTTAGTGAAACAGGCAAAGTTTTGTTTTTTAAATGTTAATAATATAATAAATCAAGACCAACATGGGTTTATAAAAGGAAGAAACATTGAAACAGCTATATATATAATTATACTCTAAATATAGTTAAAATGTTAGAAAACAAAGATTTCGTTTGCGAAATATTTATAGACTTATCAACTTATTTTACTAAATAAGTTTTATCAATACAGAATACGTTGGACTGCAAACCGATTATTTCAAACATACTTAACAGGCAGAAAGCAGTTGGTGTCACTGAGACGTGATAGTGTATGTGTTAATACTAATGTTCTCAATACAAAAACAGGGGTACCTTAAGGAAGTATTCTAGGGCCTCTTCTTTTTGTAGTCTATATTAACGATTTTAACAAACATATATCTAAAGAACACATACATTCTATAAACTATGCAGACAACACCAATTTGCTTGTTCATGCCACTAACACATTAGATTTGTTCAAAAATTATACAAATGCATTAAAATTGGCAAATAATTGGTTTGAAGCAAATCAACTGGATTTATATTCAAACAATACTCAAACAATGCTGCTTAAATATATCCAACAAAATCAAGTACAAATCATACCTGACAGTATTAATTCTTTACTAACTAATTATACAAAACTCTTAGGCTTATATATTGACGAGTGCATGCAGTGGTCATATCATATAGCACATACTGCTAAACGTTTGAGTTCAATCTGTTATACAATTAAGGTTTTCAGTAAAGTGGCTGACATTGATGTCATGAAACCAGTTTATCACGCTAATTTTGTGTCAGTATTAAGGTTTGACGTAATTTTTTGGGGTATTTCAATGAAAACCAATCAAAATTTTTATTATACAAAAAAGAATAATGAGAACAATGTACGGCTTAGGCTTTTGAGATTCTTGTTGAGGCTTGTTTAAAAGAAATAATTTACTTAGAGCCATACTTTTTATACAAATGACTTGTTTCTGTAATGTACTATTTTGTAACCCTTAAGAAAATAAATACATATATTATTATTATTATTATATGCACTTGGTCGATCCGCTGGTCCAGCTCGTACAATTTTTGATTCCGCTTGGTCGGGTTTGGACAGAGAGCTATCTTTGTCTGGACACCGTGTCATGTGGGTATTGAAGGCAACGAGCTGGCCGATAAAGCCGCCCGTCAGGCGGCTGACGCGGATCCTACGGACAACATTTCTGTAAGACCCGATGATCTCAAAAAACACGTTATATCGTAGGTCATCAAGGATTGACAAAGAGTATGGAACGGTTTTGAAAGCAAATTAAAAAATACCAAGCTTTCCGTGAAGTCGCCGGTAGATCTCAACTTGCGCATAAGTCATACTAACTTGACCTCTTCGTATCTCCTGACCGGCGACAAACAACCAGCATGCCAAACATGTCACGACCCTCTAACGGTAAAGCACATTTTGGAAGAATGCCGAGCCTACCTTCCCCACCGTAATTGGCTCGAGCTCCCTAACAACGTAGCTTCTATTTTATCAAATAGTGAGAACTCTATGGGATGATGCGTCTCAAACAAGTGTAACCAAGTTTTTGTGCTCTCTTGTAATAATTTTGGTGTAAATTTATTTATTTATATGTTTTTATTGATCTATTTGTGTTGAGTTGTTAGCATCGTAGTCTTTTACAGTTTTGATGCAATCTGAAATATTAGGTTTAGTTTGGCATCGAAGCATTTTACAGCTTTGATGTCATCTGTGATATTAGGTTAGGTTAATGGATAGGTACAGGTATCAAAGTCTTTTATAACTTTGTTGTGAGTTGTGATAGTAGGTTCTGTGATATTAGTTATAAATTTAGTTTTTAATTTAAGCAGCTGTGATATTAGATTTAATATTTATTTATTTATTTAACCATTTTAATGTGTTGATTTGTCTCCTCAGGTCTATACCCTGAGGTTTTTATTATTAAAATAAATAGCTAATGACCTTATTAGTCGACGCTAAAATACAACAAAAAAAATTAACAACAGAAATACATCCAATAACAGAACAAAATTTCATAAGTAACATATTTTTATAACTATACTACATACATACTACTACTAAACTATACACATTAAAAATTATCTTAACTTATTCTTGTTACTCTAAAATATTCACAAACAGCTTCTAAAAGCGCAAGTAAACTGTAATAAAAAATAACTAAATCTACGTTAACAATATTATTAAAATGACGACAAATCCTATTAATAGGCAAGTTAGTATAGACATTAGTGCGACACTGAGAAATTTAAAAATAATCTGCTTGTCGAGTACAAATCCAACTCTAAAACTTAGCAAACTCAACAAGTAAGGAGAATTAATTTGATTGTTTAATAGTTTATGCAAGAATGCTATTTTACATATTACTGATCTACATTTAGTTGAGTCAATAGCAAGTGATTCAAGTAACAAGCTATGGTCGCAATGTCTAGCTGGATAAGTGCCGGTTTCTTTTAATTTAATATACTTTAGCTGCACTGCTTCTAGTTCTGACTTACGATTATTATAAAATGGATACCATATAACAATGCAGTATTCCATCTTAGAGCGAACTAGTGCAAAATACAGTGTTTTTAAAGCATTAACATTTTTAAAAGATTTTCAGTTTCTCATTATACTGTCACACATTTTTCTAGATGTTGATACAATGTATTTAATATGTTCAGTAAAGCACAATTTGCTATCAAATATAACACCGAGATCTTTAATTGAACCCGTACGCTCCACAGATTTATTACGTATAGTATAATTAAAAATAATTGGATTTTTTTGTAACGTATACGTGACAATTTTACATTTAGAAATATTTAATTCTAATCTATTGCAATTGCACCAATTTGTTAAAGCATTAATTTGGTTTTGTAGATACAAACAACTATTTCAAAAATTTCTTTATATATTTTAAAATCATCTGCAAATAAGAGAGATTTACAATTTGATGTTGATGGTAAATCATTAATAAACAACAGAAATAATAATGGACCAAGATTGATCCTTGTGGCATCTCTGAAGAAGAAACGTACACATCTGATGAATGTTTGTTGGTATGCGTGATTTGCGAGCTTTGTTGTTGATAAAACTTTATAATGCAGAGGGATTAGAACTTACGTTTTCTTGAAGAAAGAGGATGTACTGATGATAATCTAGAATTGTTTGTCTTTTAATAAGATATTTAAATTTGTCTAAGTTTGCTGCTAAAAATGTATTTTTTTAAAGTTTTTTGCGATATATATTTTTTTCTTTAGTATTGCGCAACAATTCATTACTGAACCATACAGGATATTTCATTTTCATCCTTGAATTAAGTTTATGAAGTGGAATATGAACGATAAAAATAGAAAATAATGAATTGTAGAACTCATTACACATGGTATTAGTATCTCATATATTGTCCAGGTTAGTCCAATCATAGTTTAAAATTTCATTATATAAAGAAATATAGTTAGTTGCTTTAAAATTATAATTTAATAAGTGTTTATTTATCGGAATGTTATTGACAGAAGATTGATAAGAATTGATGCAACATTTACAATGAATTTCTCTAGCTACTTCAACATTTATATTGCTATAAACCACAAAATTCTTGAGATTAGTTTTATTTATACACTTACATATGTATAGCTGGGTTATTATGTGATTGTACATTGTACATGCCTCTACTTTGTATTTGTCAGCTCTTGCATTTTAATTTCGCAAATTGCTAAACTTGTTTTCTATTTGTTTAGAAGGAAATCAGATCCATTTAAGAGCAATTGAAGCGGTTATTGTATAAAAGGAACAAATCTACAACAGTTCGATTTGCAGAAATAAAAAAAAAACTGAATAACTCGGAAACGGTACATCCTTTTTAATTTCAATCCACAGACAAAATGAAGCAGTAGGTTAGCTGAATGACTTAGTGCATGATACGAGTCTGGGCTTACTACCATTTTACCACAATATATTTTTTTTCAACGTAGACTTGTTTCCTTTATACAATAAGCTTCTATTATGAAATAAATAATACAACGATTCAACAAAAAAACAACTTTTATTTTATTTCAAAGCAAACAAATAAATAAAAAATAATGTTAAATGGTAATGTTAAATGTAATAAAGTAGAAAATCTATTATTCCGAGTCATAATCTCCGTCGATTGTGGGCCAATCTTGAAATTGTCTATAAAACTCTTGAAATTCTTCTGAAATATAATGCACTATTTTGGCAATATCTTCAAGCTTTTTTGCTTTGATGGGCACTTTTCCTTGATAAGCCTTCTTATCCGGTACTTCTGGCATAGTACTACCTATTAATTACTTAAATTTTGACGTAGTCAGATTATCTATGAGTTCTCTTGTCAGAACATATCCTGAATGTTTACTTTTGTACGTAAAGTGTCTGTATTTAGATATGCTGAAATTTTCTTTATTGGCGTTTTGCCCTACTTCTTTAGCTGTTTTTTTGAAATATGTAGGCCATCATGATTTGAAGTCCAGCACTTCATCTGTACTCACTAATTTTATTTTAAAAGATGGACCAGTTTTCTTAGCATTTTCTATTAATGAGATATATTCCATTGGTGTATAAATGCGATCATAACGCCTAAATACTCGTTTTATCAAGCCGAAATCTTGGTCGCATAGAAGAAACCTATGACCACGTACAGGAAAGTACTGATGTATTATTTTGAATCTTCCATGCATTATTAGGTTTAACAAAAACCTAATAATAGTGTGGTTACTATTTTGAACACCGCAAGCATCACTGAATACGTGTAGTTCTGTGACATTTTATGGTATTTCTTTAATATAATCGTCTAAGAAAGTAGCTATTTCATTTGCACCCCTTTGTGCAGTACCTTCAAAATATGTATAAAATGTTGCCGCGTTTGTTTTTAAATCATGAATTCTAAAAACATACTGCCAGAGGTTTTGGAGGTAGAACATATCATTTACTGGCATAAAAGGTAGCGGCAAATTTTGCATATAATCAAACACAATGGCATCTACATTTTCATTTGTACGACACAAGTCTCTTACATTTTTTTTGTAGAAGCTTGTCTTTTATGCACAATCAACTCAGCAGAGGCCTCACGTTTTGCATTGTTGTTTTGAGAGGAAGATTTTAATTTTACGTCCAATTCTTCACATGTTGGACAAACATCTACCTGTGGTTTACCGAATCTATACTTAAAATTTTTATTAAAATGTTTCAAGTAGTATTCATACTTAACGACACTTTTTAAATCAGCATTCTCTAAACAAAATAGTTCATACATTTTTTTACGGTCAAAAATGATTCAAGATATGATAGCGGTTTGTTGCCATAATGAGTTTCTTTTTCGGAAAGGAACTAATATGCGCATTAATTTTTAAAATAGTAGAATCACTTACAGCATTGCCACGATTTATGTGATGACCACGTTTATCTGTAGGCGTACTGCCGTTTAACAGCAGTGAAGTGAGATGAAATACTGCTTTTGCTGATAAGGCATACAGGCTAAGAAATGATTTTTTGCAAACACGTAGTCGATCTTTCCCATTCAAAATGTGAAATATAAAGTTACTTCTACGCTGTTGTTTAGGTTCCTGATTTCTTGATCTGCGACGCTCAATCTTTTTAGCTTCCAAAAGCCCCATCAAACATGTATCCTGCTGATTTTTCGGTTTGCCTGTATAGAGTGACATCAAAATAGATTGTTTTTAATTTTCGGATAATTTCTCCATGCATTTAAATTTACATCTGCAATAAATACAAATTTGTCTATAAGTTAAACATTATTATGTATTATAAATAATCAAACGAAAGACTGGTTTGCCATCTAGTTGCAATTTTTAATACTAAAATACCGCATTAATCGGTATCATTTTAGCATTAAAAATTGCAACTAGATGGCAAACCAGTCTTTCGTTTGATTATTTATAATATCAATTGTGTTCATAAGAACAGAAATATTTATTCAAAATTGTCTTCGCTATCATGCGATGCCGTGGTCGTACAAGGCATACTGACGAGGTTTGTAGAACCGAAACCATTGTCTATGCTTGACCCTTGGCCGCTGTGATTCGATTGACTGATTTTGAATAAATTATTAATTCATTTCATTATTATGTATTAATATTGTATTGTTATAGTTACCTGCAGTATGGGCCTATTTGTTTTGTAAGTTTCTCAGCTCATTTTTGACCTATAAAGCTTTCTCCTTTTAACCGTAAATTTATGCGAAGATTGTTTTTATATTTTTCACTATTTCGAACACCCTTTCTTCTTTTTGGTGATGATGGATTACTCTCTGAAGACGACATTTTTTGTAACTCACAAAAATTGTGATAAAACTCATTATATTACGCACAAAGAAAGTAAACATACATGCAGCAACAGATTTGTATTACATACTAAATGAATGAAACACGTGCTCAATAACAATACGACTGCAGCGCCACTAAATTGACTGTATAAAGTAACATGTTCTGGAGTTGCTACCATTATACAATATACGAAATTTTCAAATGCTTGCCATTTGACTGATATAACCATGATGAGTTTCTTTTATCAATGCGTTTACTCGCAAAAATAAAAACGTATAACTTGGTTTGATTTGAGTGAAATGTGGACTTGTTCCCATTATACAATAACCGCTTCATTTGTCATTTTACTAAAATGTTTAAGTGCATTCTTTACTTTTTTTGCCAAGCAATCAAAACAGTGATATTGATTAAAATTGTGCAAATTTAGACTTTGCACATTACAAATTAGATTTAAATGTGTCAATCGGAGTTTTGCATCTGATATATATATATATATATATATGCAACAACCATATGGTGCCTCAGATGCATTGCAAAATTCCGTGTAATTTTAAGTTAGGGTATGTATGGTGGTCTTGTATGTGACGTGCTATTTGTAATGTAATGATAAATCAATTTTGTCATGATGCTAAAACGTATGTATATCCATTGAAACGGCTGCGTTTTAATTGATTTTTAACAGCCAAGTACGCTATATTTGTATTTTTGCATATACAGTCGATTCCGCTTTATTGAACCAAATCTTCAAAAACAGAAACCAAGCTATAGATGTAACAGTAAGTTACATCGCTTATTTGGGACAAAATTTTGCTTTATCGGGTCAGTAAATTAAATTGAATTGAGTTAAAACTTCTCAATAACAAAAAAAACAAATTTTGTATTCAACTTTATATGTAAGTTTTATAACTTTATAAAATATTATTTTTTAACATTTTTTGAGCCTGTAAAACTGAATAACAACTTTTTTTGTGAATATATTGCAAGATTTATCAGGAAAACATAACACACATTCAGTTATTCAATTTTGTTTGGTGCACGTGTAGATACGTTAAAATTTAAAATGCCGAGGAATCTAAATTTACATACATTTTTATCACCACTGCGCGGTTAAACAATTAAGAAAGGGTGTGATCTTTCTTTAGGACCACTTAGCTTTTTCTGCTGGACAAGTTCTTGCGTTTTTGTCCCATTTATAGTAATGTTAGATTTGGTTGAGATGTTCCTGGTTTTCTTGTTTCCAGAAATGTTGACAGAGTAAATAAGTAAATAATTTTAAGTTCAGATGTGCTTTGACCTAAACTGTGATAGTATAATACTTTTCTTAAGTAAGTTTTTTGCAAGATTTTTCAATAAAACTTTTAGCAGATTTATCTGCGGTATTTCAGATTCTACCAAAACTAGGAGTTTGTGGTAGACTAAATATCTATTCAATAGATTGGTTAGAACAATATTGGAACATGTAATTTTTGGAAGTGATTAAATTATGCAATTTATTTTTAGTAGCGACAAAACCAGTATTATTTTAGAATTAATTTAAGCACATTTGCTTTGTCTGGACACAATTTTTTTAAAGAAGGCTTGTGTTTAGATTAATAGACAGTTTAATATAGGTAGCTTTTGTTGCAAAACATACAAAAATTCAAAAATATGTTTTGAAAATTTATTTTGTTCTCTTCTTTTGCCTTCTCGGATATTAAATGGTCTAGCATATTTAACATCGTAGATCAAAAAAGGTCTAGCATGGTTTTCTTTAAGTGTTAGAAATTCAGTTATAATGCTTTTATAAGTAGCTGGATTTGAATTAGTACATAAACATCAGATACATATGTAACAACTTTGTCTAGTTAAATTAGCGGCCAATATTTAAAACTTATCAAAGATAACAGTAGAGAACGCTGGTCAGTAAGCGTTTATGTTTATGAGTGATATAAAGTCGGATCAGTACATGCTTTGAGCCAAACACAATCGGATGTTCATATGTTGTAGAAGCTTTGCAAATCAATTTCCTTTCTCTAATAAAGCTATCTTTATTAATATATAAATGCAAAGTGATCAGTTTACTTGATTGTTTGACTTTTTTGATTGCTGGCAATAGATATGATACAGATATAGATAAAACGTTATCGTTTAAAATTAGAAACACAAAAAACAAAAATGACATATCTATCAACTAGGAGGATTAATAGAAGAACAGGTAAATGATCAAATAATAACTATAGTGAAGAAAATCAAATACTTCAAAGTGACACTTAAAGCAAAGAAATGGAATGATTAGGTCAAAAAAGCGGTCTTAGAAGCAAAGAAAATATTTAAAAAAACTAAGTAAAGCTTATGCCAAACACGGAAGTTCAGGAAAAGAAACCAGAAGGTTATTAGAAACGGCAGCAAAAAGCAAATTGTTATACGCCGCAGAAAAATGGAGAAAAGCTATAAAGACATAAAAATAAGAGAGCAAGTTTGTTAAGAAACAGCAAAGCTTACCAAACGGCGTAACAGAAGGCAGTAGAGGTAATTGCGGCAACTTCTTATAGATATTATAGTGGAAGAAACAATAGAAACTAAAACAAAAATGACTTTCTACAAATTCATAATTAAAACACAACTGTTATACGCTGTACTAGTACGGGACACAACAGTAAACTGCCATTCAAAATTACTTAAAGCATTCTAATCAATATTGCTTAGAATGATTACTAAAACCTCTTGGTTGGTTATAAATAAAAACTAAAAGAAAAAAAACTGCAAATTACTACACTTTATAACTACATCAGTAAAAATACTGATAACTTTTTCTACCAAAATTAAATCACATAATAATCCTAATATCTAAATTACGCAATAATTTTTAAAATACAGAATATACAAAAAACTTATAAATTTTATCTGACCAAGAACAATACAAATGTTACAGTAAAGAAATTGACACACACTGAAGTATCTACATTGCCATCTGGTAAAACTAGTAAAGTAGATTGTGGGGTTTTACCCCAAAACTATCAAAATAATCAAAAAATACAAATGTTTTAAAAATAACGTAGTTTGGAATATGAACTGTAATGTTAATATCATTTTTGTTGTTGTTTTTAAATCAACGGGATTTAATAATGACGCAATACAACAACAGTTAAAAAATTAAAAACAAAATACTTAGATATTTTTTATAGTCTGTGTCTGGTAATAATCTTAATCAAAAGAACGCCAACATTTTCTAAACTATATTCAAGCATCACAATTTTAATAACTAATTAATATATTTTCAACATTATATTTTTCTATTTTTATAGTGTCATTAGTTAATTCTTGAATTTGGGTAAAATATATTTATGCATAATAAACACAACTTCAATATTCAATTATATAAACACCATTACATTTTTTCATGGATTTATCAGAATGTATTATTTATTATACACATGAATACACAAACAAAATTTAATCTACTTAAAAGCTGACAAACATCAACAAAAAACCACTTATTATTATAACTATAATTTTGATGTAGTATCGCTACTTAGTATCCTTTTAGAAAATGAAGCTACTGGCCGAAAATATAATTTTAGTGCTAAGATGGTGTAGTTATTTAGGTCTAATTCCTTACTACAATATAAAAAAACAAAAATTTCAACCAAACCGCAAATACGTTTATATAATTATATCCATGTTATTAATTTTATATACTTACACAGCTTATTGCAAATTTAATAATAATAATTTAAAAGTTTTAAGTTTTATCAACAATTTTGTCTTGATATTATATATGGTAATTTCTTTACTTTATATAATCCTTGGTTCGATATCATGGAATTTGCCAGCTGTTCAAATGTTTTTTGATGATTTTAACACATTAGATTTAATGATATTAAGTATTTACAATATTAAAGTAGAATTAATTAGTAATGCTGAAATAAAGTTTTTAATACCTTATCTAACAATAGTAGCGCTAGCAATATTTGATTACAGTGTTTTTGTAAGTTTAAATCTAATTATTTGCAATATTATGGATTACTTGCTTTTAATTTATTACTCTTTATACTTTATGTTGCAGTATTTTATTTTAGATTCCTTGTTTATGAGAATTACTACTATTAATTTTGCTATTTTACAAGTTGTTGATAAAATTAACAATGAATCCGAATTGCACGTTAAGATTAATAATTTAATACATGTTCTTAACATTTTCAATATTTTAATTGATGTTTGCAATAAGTTGTTTGGTATGTATGTACTTCTTTCTTCAGCATTTGCATTTATAAAAATATTGTCTATTATTGATGCTATTTATCATTCAGTTAGTAATTGTATTTCGATCCAACCAATGGCTATTAATTTGATATGGATAACATTATGCATAGTAAGTACCAATTTTATAACTAAAAAAGTTGTTTTTAACATTTTCATTTATCCTTTAATTGCACGTAAAGACAAATGACGATAATTGCATAAAAACAAAGATTTGTATAAAATAAATTTGGAGACTAAGTTTTGGATGTTTAGACAAATATTGATTAGAGTACAAAATTTTGAAAGACAGCAAATTTTCAAACAACCTTAAAATAAACATTAAAAAACTCTGAGGATATTAGGACAATTAGAAAACAGATTTTAGTAAATATTTATGGAATTAATATAAAACCTAGGAGGGTATTAAAGATCTTGAAAGACAAAGAATTTTGGAAACATTTGGAATTATTACGCAATAATAGAAGTTTTTTGGAAGGTATTGGCGTTATTCAAGACCGTCAAGATACTTTTGTGGTACATTTAAAAGTTTTTAGTTATTAATTTGGAGATTTAAAAGAACATAAAAACTCTGAAAAAGTAGCTTTTAACAAGGATAGATCTCTGATCTATGAATGCAAAAGATTCATTGTAGACATCACGTTGCGTTTACATAATTTGGCAGCAAAAGTACAAAACTAGGTGAGTTAACCAATGCAATCACAAGAACAATAACAGGATTGTTTCCAAAAACGCGTCTAAAGGAGAATGGAAATTTGAGTCTATCAGCAAAAGAAGATGGAAAACTTGCAAAAAAACTAAAACAATTTATTTAGCAAAGCGCAAGTAATAATGCTTCCAACTTGACTACTATCATAACAAAGATTTGCAGCAAAACTTTTGCAAAGAAAAACGCTTTAAATTAATCCAAAATCCTGTTTATTGGTAAAACAAAAAATTTACCGGACTGCAGAAGTGCTGTTTATTGGCATATGGAAAAGTAATCAAAGCAATTGTAATAAATAAACTTTTGTCAAGATTTTGGTAAAAAAAATATTCCGTTTTGCACTGTACAAAAATTAAGATGGCAGGTTCCAAAAGTCCAGACTAAATTCTTCTAAAGTTGATTAGGTTAGGTTTGGTTAAAACTTGTAGTTTAGAAGAGATTACAAAGGTTTTAAGCATTTTTTTTTAATATTTGAAAAGCCAACAAACTTCACATAATTAAAAAAACTAACAAAATAAAACTTTGGAAATATTCTAAATAAAAGGATTTTTGAAAAATCAAAAAAAATAAAGTTTGTCCATGTATTAGATTAACTTTTGCATGCGCCCGGTAGACACCATAAAGCAAGTAAAAAAAACAAAAAACAGCCAAGCTCTACCTAATTGAAAAATTAATAAAAGAAAATTGAAATATATTTTAAATACAGGTTCTTGGAAGCAATAAAAAAACGCCATAATGCAAATAAAAAAACAGTAAAAAAAACGAATAACAACATCAATATACAGTGTTAGTATTGGTTAATGTGAGAAATGTTTTTAACTCAATTTTCTAGGTCAAACTATAGTAAAGCAAAATGATTAAGGCATACTTAAAAAATTGGACCATAATAGTCAAGCAAATGACGTGCCGTGTTCTGCAGGGATCAATTCATGGCCCAATTATGTGGAACATATACTACGACAGTCTACTAAAACTTATTATGAAAAAAGCATTGTGGTCACGCTGAAAAAATGAAGATAACGCTTGTCGCGGAAAACTAAAGAAAAAACTTTGATTTTTTACAGAAGTATATACCCTAAAAGATATTACAGTAAGAGTGAATCGCGTAAACATAAATATATCAAGACTAAAGCAGTGGGGATGATAAACGCACTGAATTGCTTAATGAATAACATAGAAGACGCGAAACTCAATAAAAAAAATGTTGTGTTTGGTGGTCAACTCAATTATATTATATCAGGCATCATTTTAGAGCTTTAATACTAAAATCACAAAAAAAAAGACAATAATGGTAACTAACGCTTACTAAAATGTTTCTATACGTGCTATACAAGTTTTTTCAATATATCTGTTTGCAAGAGAATTTTTTTATTTTGGCAAACAAAATCATAAAAAAAGCCAAGAATTATTCAGAATTTTTTTTTTACATAAGAATTGAAATTAAAAAATCTAAATGCAACTACAGCCAAAATGACTTAGACCTTAATCAAAGAAGCCACAGCAATGGTTACCAACAACATGGGAAAATAGAATACATTTTTTACTCTGTTTTTGATAAGGTTTTTAATGCAATTGCAATAAGTTTACTATTGCCGTTTAGATACATTTGTAATATATAATAAATTCATAAGTACCAAAGGATGCATTAGATTTAGATACAACTTTACCCCATCAACATAGGTACCAATTGCATAAAATTTATAAAAATTGCTAAGCTCATTTTGGTTTAACCTCAATTTTATTGATGAAATCTAATCTAAGCAAGATGCTTAATAGATAAATTAAAAAATCATAACTAACAAACGGTTTATTAGATTCTTGTAAAATTTGGTACCAATATACTGCATTATCATAAGTACCAACTGCATAAAATTTGTAAAAGTAAGTACGCTCATTTTGGTATAATCTCAATTTTATTAATTGTACCAGTTAGGAGCTTAATTTTTTCAAAATTTTCAAAAAATAAAAAATATTTTTTTAAATCGTTAATAAACTAACTAAATTATAGCTAATTTTGCTAAATAGTACCAATTCTTCTATAAATTGAACATTTTTCAAAAATTTACAAAAAATAAAAAATATTAAACATTTTTGAAATAGTCAATAAACTAATATATAGATAGCTTCAATGCGTTAAAAAATATATAAAAATTACTTTAAAAAAATTAATTTGTCAATTTTTTTTTTTATTTTCTTTAAAAACTCGCGTGTCCCGCCCGCCCAAGTTTTTGTTATCAAGAAATTGTTTAAGTCATCATTTTCTTCTATGTTAATGACTTCTGTCAGTCTTTTTGTTAGGTTTTTTAGCTGCAAGAACAGAGCAAGTAGTGGTAACTACAAATTTCTTTATGACAAACTTTAGGGCGGGTGGGCGCAAACACAGTTTGAAACTACCGGTCCAATTTGTTTAAACTGTGTTCCCGCCCACCCGTCCAAGTGTTTGATATCAAGAAATTGTTTACGTCATCTCTCTCTTGTACCTTAATGACTTCTGGCAGTTCTATTGCTACGTTTTTAGCTGCAGAAACAGAGCAGGTGGTAGTGACTTCAAACTTCTTTATGACAAACACTCAGGAGAGTGGGCGGAAACACAGTTTGAAGCCACCGGTCCAATTCTTTTAAACTGTGTTTCCGCTCAAGTAATTGTTATCAAGATATTGTTTACGTCATTACTTTCATGTACCTTAATGACTTCTGACAGTTCTTCTGTTATGTTTTTAAACTGCAGGAACACGGCAGGTAGTGGTAACTTTAAATTTCTTTATGACAAACTTTTGGGCTGGTGAGCGGGAACATAGTTTAAAACCCTAAATCCAATTTGTTTGAACTGTGTTCCCGCTCGCCCGCATAAATATTTGTTTTCAAAAAATTGTTTACGTCATCACTCTCTTATACCTTAATGCTTTCTGTCAGTTTTTCTGTTAGGTTTTTAGCTGCAGGAACACGGCTGATGATGGTAACTTTTATTTTCTTTATAACAAACTTTCGGACAGGTGGGCGGAAACATATTAAACATTACAAAAAAAAAATCTTTTCAAAATGTATGTTTGTTAAAATCAATTTACAAGAATTGTAACCAAGAAAAGGAGCAAAAACCTCCATTAATGCACAGTCTATGTCCTAAATGAATTGTTTTTCTTTTGTAAAAATCAATTAGTTCAAAATTAGCCGTTTTTTTATTTTTTTTATTATCCCTTAAATTTAATCAAAATTAGGTCTCGCCTTACGGTCCAAACCGTGATAACCAAATTTATTTAGTAATACCTCCAATTTCCTAAAAAATGTTTACATTTTTTTTTTATTTTTACCTATATGTGTTTAGAACATTTTGTAAAAATTTGTATTCAATATTTTAGGTAAAAAAAGTAATTTTACGTTCTGGTACATAATAAAACAGAATAGTATGTGCTAGTATCATAAATTCTAACATTCCAGCTTTCCAATATTGGTATCAGATTCAATCTGATAAACAAAATTGCTATTTTATTTTAATATACACTGTTAAGTCCTACAGATGTATCACCAGACTTAATAGATTTAATGTAAAGATGTCGCTAAACTTATACAAATAGTTTTGTGATTAAGAAAAATTGGCATTAATTAAGTGATTCTGGAAAAAAATTTTCTTCTTTCTTTTTTATTCTTTTTTTTTTCATTTATTATTTACAAAAAAAATATTTTTTAAACTTTATTTGAGTTTTGTGCTTAAGAAAAATTGACATTTTTAATTATTTTTAAAAAGTCTTTTCTTTTCTATTTTTTTTTATTTTTCATTTTTTTTTCCTTTTTTTTTTTCATTTATTATCTACAGAAAAGATTTATTTTTTTTAACTTTATTTGAGTAATGTTATACTGTAGTGTAATAATAACAAAATAAAAATTTGCTGCTAATTATTAATTCTTTTTGAAACTATTAGAATTAAAGCAGAAAACCATACCCCACTACAATGTTAATTGAACTATTGATCAATTGGTGGATTATGCATTGGCATCAGCAAATGCTATCTATTGTTTTTGTAAAAAAAAAGCGTCAAGTGTTAGTGTTAGTGCTTAAAATAAACAAAATTGCAAAATAATAACAAAATAATGAATGAACTAAAAGGAAAAAAGATAAAGGTTAAAAGTTAAAATAGGGATAAAACTCTAACCCTTATTTTTGCGTTTGCCTAGCGAAGATGAATCAAAACCGGAATCAATTGATGACGTACTTGCCCCTACGCTACCGTAACCCCAAACATTATTCATGGCTTTGTAATCGATGTCGTCTTCAGAATCATCATCTTCGTCATCATCATCATCATCTTTTTCACCACTATCACTTCCTGATTCGGCACTACTTTCTTCTTCTTCTTCCTAAACTTCTTCCACTACATCTTCATCTTCTTTATCATCTTTATCATTATCATCTTTTTCTTCAGATGTTTCTTCTTGCTTCTGTTGTTGCATTATTAAAGAAATGCGTGGACGCGGATAATGTCGACCGCGTATGGTTTTAGGACGCGCGAATATTTGCACCAGACATTCATCTAATTGTTCTGGTTTTTTAAACGGATTCATGAATGCGGAAAACCGATTGGATTGTAAAGGAACAAATTTAGGAGGAGATGCTTCTTTAGGTGGAGGTAATAATAATAATAATAAATCTTTATTACGGAAATCTCCTTTTTTACAATAATTACAAATTTTACAAGTATTACACAACATATTGAAAACAATATGCATTTAAGTTTAAACTTAAAACTTACCCAACGATTATACATATATAAATAAAATATAAATATAAAATATATAACAAAATTACAACAAATTAAAAAAAAAATAAATAAAAATTTTAAAAACCAAAATATAACATATTTAAGTAAAAAATCAATAACTAGTGCTATAATAAAATAAACATTAAAATAATTACAGTGTTAAGATTAAAAAGTTTCACATATAGATAGATCTAATCTTCGTAAATGGTTGCGAAATGAAGACATCGATTGGTTAAACATATTTAAAGAATAAGTTTTTGATATTGTATTATAATTACGCATAAATCTACAAATTGGTGAATGTTTACCATAATTGCTAGTATGAAAATCTAGTTGGAATGTTTTAGGGTGGCGAGAATTGTAAGATCTAGGCACATAAAAGTTAAGTTTACTTATAAGATTAGCACTGTAAATAATACCATTTACTAACTTATGCAAAAAACATAAATCCGTTCATCTTTTAAATAAACTTTCCAATTTTAAAGTATTAATAACATTACTTCTACTATATTGTGTCCTAGGTATTCCTAAGTGATATGACATTATCTTTAAATATTTATTTTGCACCTGTTCCAATTGGTTTACCTTGTTTAGGTAAAATGGTGACCAAACTGAAGATGCGTATTGCAATTGCGATCGTACCAGTGTGACATATAACGTTTGTTTTGTCCATACTGAAAAATCTTTGGTAAAGCGAATTATAAAGCCTAATGTCCTCATTGCCTTTGAACAGATGTTATTAATGTGACTAGAAAACGTTAGGTTGTTATCAAAAATTACACCTAGACCGTTAACTTTAGATTGAAGTTTTAATCTCTCTGAACTAAGATAGTAATTTCTCTCAGCAATTGCACGCCTACTAAATGAGATTGACGCACATTTTTTTTAAATTTAGCGTAAGTTGGTTAAGCTTGCACCATTCCACTAAACTATTAAGGTCAGCTTAAAAATTAATATATTTTGACTGATTATTGACTATATTATACAGTTTTAAATCGTCTGCAAATAATAAAAACTTGCAAAATTTAAAGTTTTTGCCAATATCGTTTATAAAAAGCAAAAACAATATTGGTCCTCAATGAGAACCTTGAGGCACCCCCGAAGTTACATCTATAGAAGAAGAAATAAAATCACTTATTTTGACAAATTGTTTTGTGTAGGTTCTTTAAGAATAACAAACAATTCCAATTCTTTATCTTGTACTCCTTATTTATTTACTAGAGAACGTTTAGATAAAATCTTTTTAGCAATTTTAGCTTCTTCTTCTTTTTGCGAATCAGATTTTTCCTCAACTTTTGATTCTTCAGATTTAGTTTTTTGAATTTTTTTACCGGATTTAATTGAATCAGAAGATTCATCTGATTTTGTTTTTAATAGATTTGCTTTGTTTGGTTCAGGTTTCTTTTCGGTTTCTTTGGGAGCAATTTTATTATCTTCAATTTATTTGCTTCAATTTTAGGTTTTTCATCTAATTTAGGCTTGTCTTCAATTTTAAGTTTTCCGTTAATTTTAGGCTTTTCTTCAATTTTATTTGTTTCTGCAATTTTAGTAGTTTTTGGCTTTTCTTCTGTAAGTTTTTTAATCTTGACTTCTTTAATTTTTGGTTTTTCTTCTACTTTATTGATTTTGGGTTTTTCTTCAATTTTAGTTTTTTCTTCAACCTTTTGTACTTTCGGTTTTTCTTCAATTTTTTCTACTTTAGATTTTTCATCAATTTTAAGTTTTTCTTGAATTTGCTGTACCTTAGGTATCTCTTCAATTTTAATTTTTTCTTCAACTTTTTGAATTTTAGGTTTTTCATCAATTTTAGGCTTTTCTTGAACTTGCTGTACTTTGGGGTTTTCTTTAATTTTAAGTTTTTCTTTAATCTTTTGTATTTTAGGCTTCTCATACTGCCCCTAATACGAGTATGCACTTGCGCCGCAAATTAGACTGAGAAGCAAATCTGAATTGTAATGTACCAATATTTTATCTGACATTATTAATTTTTTTTTAACTAATATATATATACGTTTTGGCACTTATTATTCCATTACAATTTAGTTTGTTTTTGTAGTGATTTATGTAAACCTGCAGTTTAGAATTTTTTAAATTGATAAACACTTATCAGATCTTTCGTTTTAATTACTTTGCTTGTATATGATTTTAGATTTATATGTTTTTTTTTTACAATTGGTATAAAATATTTATTGTATTGTAAGAAATTATTGAGGTATCAGACTCGGTATCAATTTTTATGAAAAGGCAAAAATTTTTGATACAAATGTTTACCTTTTTTGATGCCGTTACATAACTTGCCACTTTCTCCTTTTGTACATGTTTTTGTAAACAAAACATATATTTTTCTGTTATTTTAGAGGGTATTGGTTCAAGGTGATTTTTTGTTACTCCTACTAATTTTTCTATAACTTTGTTGCCGGTTTTACGGGATTGCAAAGATTTACCATCAGTTCTTGCGTCTTGTCATCTACCACTATTAACATTATAAGCACTTTGCACTCTTTATAAATAAAATAAAATAAGTACGAGCAAAAGTATAAAACTAATAATATTATTCTACCTAACAAATTTCTGTTGTTTATATTGTTGAATAAGAAGTATTAAGTTGGTAATTAATGCTTGTTAGTAACTTGTGGTATATTATGGATTGGAAAATGATGCATTGCGGTCCTAGTGCAGTAATACATACCAAAATCAATTCCTTTTTTAAATTTTTATTTTGTCAGATTTAAAACATAAACTAATAAACAATTAAAAAAAAAAGCTCCACAGTCAAAAAAGCATTTACTGCACTTTGATATCTGCTTTGTTAGTGCGGCCAAACATCAGCGTGCTGCAAACATTGCTTTCATATTTTTGATACTTAATATACTATTGTCAAACAAATATAACTGCAAAATTAAATATTATTACAATTACAAAATGTTACAATGTTATTGTAGAGTTTGTTTGGACCTCTGTCGGTGTTTCACGTTGTTTTCTTATGACGGTGTTACAGTAAATTTACTTCTGTACACCCAGAACTGTGTGACCGGTGGTAGGAAGTTTTGGGCAATTTATGACAAAAACCTATAGCCAGAATATAATATGCATAATGCGAAAAAGAGAAACAATACACTCGCAAACACACACTTTTATTCATAATATTTGTATAGAGTCATTATAAAAGTTTGGGATTATGTAAACATCTAATGTACGTTTATGCCACTCTAATAAAATAGAGAATTTAATTTTGGTGTGCGTAAATACAGTTGAAGTTGAACTGTCTAAACAAAGTAAATAGTTTAGTAGACAATTTTAAAAAGACGGCATATTTAAAGTGATTACAGAATCTCAGACATTTATAAAGACTCTGTATATTAAGTACTAAAGGCAGGAAAAGACAGCACGCCGCTGTTTGTCTGCCCGAGTAAGCCATGGCGGCAAACAGCAAAGTGCTACAAACGCTTTCTTGCCCGTAGTGCTTACAACAATGTTTTGTCTGCCTCTGTAAGAAAACAATAACATGAAACAGTTTTATTCCTATTATTTAAAAAAAAATAGTTAAAAACTTTAAGTGTCAATTTTTTTTTGTAAGTTGATGTTCAAATTGTCAATTATTGTTATAACTTAATTTAAATTTAAAATTTAATTAATAATCCTTACTGTTAATTTAATATAATTAAAATTAAAAATTAAATTTAATTAAAATTTTTTTTTAAGCGCCATCTGTGTGTTGGTGTTGTTTAAACTTGCTATTAGGCGTTACAAATTAGTAACTAGTAGGGTTTTTGTTAAACTAATTATGTATGAGACTAGGTACATATTATTGTATAGACAAATTATTTCAACACATTTGGGAAAAACTATAAACGTAGTTTTTATTACATTTTTTTATAAGATGTATGTTTTTGTTGTTATTATCTTATCAATTAGCTCTGCTATTTTAAGTAGAATATCAAGCGCGAATATGGTGTTTTAATACAATAGTGTTGATTACTTGATTTTTGATTAATTTGCAGTTTTGGACTAGGTTATACTTATTTTAATCTAGCGAAATCAGTACAAAGTCTTAATGTTTCTGACTTGTTGGTCAACTAAAATAACAACGGTTTTTCTAGATATACTTAATAGTAAAGCTGCTAAATGTACTTAACTAAGTATGTATGAAAATTTAGGAATTTATTTATTTTTTATTGTATTGTATTGTATTGTATTGTATTGTATTGTATTGTATTGTATTGTATTGTATTGTATTGTATTGTATTGTATTAAACTTTATTTCTTAGATATACATTAGATATTATGCCTAAAAATTTGAGACCGTAATGCTTATATACCTTCCGTTTAAAAATTGTGTTTTAGATGATGGTTGGTTAGGACACTCTATTAGACTACGGGGTAAACCACTTTAGAAAAATAATGGTATTGATTGGTATCTTATAAGAATATTCATATTTTTCTGACTCAGCATGTCTGGCTAGATCTGGGTTGGGGTAAACTACGCGGTTATCAAAGTACTTTTAGGCTAACGTTTAAGTGTGTTAGCGCAGCGGAGATACCAAAGTTTTATTGTTTTAAATTTACCAAGGGGCTTAAACGAATTACCGTAAAGTAAGATTTTTGAAAGCTCAGAAACCATTAAGGTGCGTGCTTGCAGCTGTTCTCTAGATTAAAAACTGTAAAGTGATTTTTGGTCTGTTTTGATGTGTATATCAAAATTTTGTTCTAAAGCAACAAGCCACAGCGCCAAAGAATTAAAATTAGCAATTTTTGCCAATTGTCTAGGATGAACTGCACGTGTAATTTGTACGTAACTCCTATATCAAAGACAACTTCTAGATACTTGACAGCATTGAACCACGGATTAGGAACGTTGTTTATAAGTTTAGCAACAGAGTGTTGCGCATTAGTTATGAAACTATCATCTTTATAAGACGCAGAAGAAAAGTAAATTTTTGTGTCAGACTTTGTTAAAGGTTTTTATAAGTCAAGTCAAAACCTAAATTGGTGGGCAAATTGTTAGATTTTGTGTGGTTTTAGATTATGTCCAAGAGCAAATCAAGTTTTCAATTTCAAAATTATTTTTTGAATTAGAGAAGGTCAAACGCTATGTGGCGGTGTGTTGTCTTTAGTGTTTTTTAAAAAGTCAAAAACTTTTTGGTGGTTATTAAAGGAATGCATTAAAGTTCTAGGCTAACAGCAAATGACCTGCACTGACTATAAAACTATAATGTCTAACGTGCAGCTCTGTACGTAGATCTAATACATAACAAAACTGCATAACGGTGTATGTATTTACAACTTTTTTTCCGTTTCTTTTGTTAATGCGAGAGCTGAATGCATATACAATTTTAATATTATTTTGTTTACTATTGTAAAATAAGTTTAAAAAGGTATCACTTTTTTGTAATATTTATTTGTTTCAAACACTATAAAGATGGGGGCAACATATTTGAAGTTTGCGGGAGGGCGCTATAGTACTTAGCGTCGCCCCTGGTTGGCCACTTCTGCTCTAGAGAAATACAGTGCTCTAAGGTTAAAAATCTTACTATAAGATGGTATTTAAAAGTTTAAATTTATTAGAAAAAAATAACATTTAAAAGAAAACATAAACTACCACCATTGCCGATAATAAGCTCACTTTAACTGCGTATGCAAATAAAATTTAAAAATATTTATTAATAATTTTAAAATATTTGTTTTATTTTGTAAAATTAATTCTTATATATTTTTCTTTTGTTTTAGGTAAGTTATTTTCTATTTATTGAAATCTACTTTATGTAAGTATAAATTTTGTATTACTGTTATCTCTGTTATTTTTTATGAAATAGATAGTCAATTTGCTTACACAAAATTGGCGTAAGCTGCTCTATCAAAACATTTTAAAGCAATTATGGCATTTATTAATTTAGGATGATTAATATCTATGTAGCCATAACTTCATTTAATATCTAAACTTTTAATACCAAACTGGTTTGATAGTATATATTGTTTAATATGATAATTTAGTTATTTTTTTACTAGTACATGCAAAGAAGATTATACTATATTTTGTCAGAGTATTTTAGTTAAATTAAATTTGAATATATCGGTCAAAATGGTCTTAAACGTAAAACTGCGTTATGCATTGTGTCAGGCTCTGTTATTTAAAATTAGTTTTTGTTTTTGTACAGTACAGTACAGAATCTTTAGGTTGTTAATAGTTTAAAAAACTTTAATTACACAGTTATTGCAGTTTCTGTCATTTTTTTTAACCATTGTCAACTGTCATTTTAATTGTTTGCATCTTTTTACTGTATCTTCTTGTAGAGATGTTTTGGTTTAGAACAGGGGTGGCCAAACCGCGGCCCGCGGGCCGCTTGCGGCCCGCCTAGAAAATTTTTGCGGCCGGCGAGATTTATCAGACTTTTACAAAATATATTTATTTAATAATGGCCAAAGTTGTGAAAAGCAATTTATTTAAAAAAACTATTATTTGTGCATCCATATATTTAAAAATTAACTTGAGAAATTATGACAAAAAATTAACTTTGATTTTAAAATAATATTTATAAGTTTACAGTTATAAATTTGCAGAATATTATTATTATTTATTTTTAGTCTTTAATAACCTTTTTGGGTGTCGCACTGTTTTATTTTATAATTCTTTTTTTTTAAGTTTTTTTATCTAAAACTATTTTTGTTATCTTGCTCCACTCTATTAATCTTTTTTCTACTGCTTTGTGAAATTGTTTGGGCCTGCTCTTTGTTTTTCCCCTTTATTTCTTACTTTCGAGCTCTTCACTTTATCTTTTCTCGTTATTTCTTTAATTTTCATTAAAAATCTCATCTCCATTGCCTTAATTTTGCTTTCATTTCTTTCTGTTTTTGTCCAAGATTTGTTCGAGTATATTAGGGCTGGTCTTACTACCTTTTGTATTTCTGTTTTTATTGTTTTTGTTATTTTTTCCTTAACCAAGAATTGCCTTTTGAGTGCATTGAATATTCTTTCTCCATTTTTAGTTTTTGGATCTATTTCTATCTCTATATTCCCTGTTTCTTCTATTATTGTACCAAGATAGTTGTAATATTTTACTTGTTCAATTATTTGTTGATCCAATACTATCTTGTGCCTCTTAGGTTTTGTCGCTACTACCATTGTCTTTGTTTTACTTGTGTTTATTTCTTTGCCAATCTTTTTTAGTTTTTCTGTATATTCTTTTATTTCTTTGTAGTTTCTCTTTTTGTCTGCTATTAATATCATGTCATCCGCAAACATTAGGATTTGAATACCAATTTGTTCCATTCTATCTTTGTTTCTTTGGCTCTTTTTTTTACTTTTCTTTATAGCCTCGTCTATTAATGTTGCAAAGAGTATAAAACTTAGAGTTCACAAAATAATTAAATTATATTGTGTTTCAATTTTTTACTTTAAAAAAATGTTTATAGTGAGTCTAAATCTAATAAATGGATATAGAATTTTATATGCGGCCATCGGAGTTATGATGCATTTTCAATGTGGCCCGCAAGATCATTTGGGTTGGCTACCCCTGGTTTAGAGCAACATTACAATAAAAATTTGTTAATTTTTTTTGGTAATGTAGAAGCAAAACTATTAAGATGCTTTTAGGGTTATACACGACGTAGCCTGCAACAAATTTATTTTATTTGCAGCAAAGCTTGCGGCAATGTGTGAGTGTGGTCCGATTCTTTGCTCTAAATAATTTCTAGTTGCATCAGTCCAAAGATTTGGTGGCATTAGAATTAATTTTTTATCTGAGATAGTGTTGTCATTTTTGTTAAAAAAATTCTCAGTGTGTTTTTACTTTTTTTTGTTATTTTTTAAATTGATAAAACTTTGCAGATTTTGCAAACGACGGTTTGATTGTTTAATTAGACCGGTTTAGTTAGGTTTTGAAAGCATTTTTTTTGTTAGTTGTAATAGTAGAATCATTTTGACATTTATTTATCAATCTTGGTTTAACGTTTTTGGAATCTCAAAGCATTAGTCTTCTAATTTGATTAACTACTGTAAATTAAACGTCAGTTTGAGAAGGTTGGTCTTAAGCAGTGTGTAAAAAAAAGAAAAAAAAAATAGAATTTGCTAGCAAAGAATTCAAAAAAACGCAACGGTTCACTTGACTCTTACTTACAGTGAACAACGGGAAAAAAGCTTTTTCACAGGAAGTATCAGAAGTTATATATTTTTTTGGCTTTCTATATGCTTTTTTCTAGTTTTTGGATGAGTAAATTTATGTTTTTATTTTTTCTAGTTAGGATTAAATTTAATGCTGTAGGTACGGAATAGACCCTACTTTAACTCTTTACCAAAACCCACTATCTTCTTTTTGTTTTTAGTTTTTTAATTTTTATTGTTTGATAAAAGTTTTTTTCAATTGTTTTTATGCTTTTTTGTTATTTCATTCACTGTTTTTCCGCTATGATATTGTCAATCCATCTTGTTTGAGGTATTCCATTAATTTTTCTGGTTTTTTGAGGTCTCCAGAAAGTGGTTTTATAGCTCTATTGATATGTATTTTGTCTAGCCTTGTTTGCAGTTAAGCTTTGCTGTTCTGTCTATGACGTCTGTTATTTTTGTTTTTGCCCGGATATCGGTATTGCGCATTTTATCTTTGCGCCCTTCAAACAGCAAACCTTTTTACAATTTTTAAAATTTGAACACTGCATGCTTATTGACGCCGGTTATGGAACGACCCTTCTGCCGACGACCGTTTTTGGTGCGCTACTTATAGCACCTGGTTTTTACGGAACTTGTATCTGCATATATTGCCGTAGGTCCTTTTTAAACTATTGAAAATTACCAAGATAACTTTTTGAATATAACTATGTTTACGGACTATGGACTTTATACTACATCAACTACTGTCTAGGGAGCTTTCACTTACTTTTGAAGACCACAAACAACTTACGGTATTGTATATACCGCCGTAAGTCACGTCTCAATTTTTAGAGACCAAACACAAGGAATTCTGTATAGAACTATAACGGCGCTTCCGCAGCGACCTCCAAGTTTTCTTCCAGCAATTTATTGGGGTGTGCATTTTCTTAGATGCGGGTTTGTTCTTAACTAAGGTGTATTTACTACAGTCTTGCAAATGTTCTTGACTTTTAGAAGACGCCTTCACTCGACTGCCTACGGGCACCAGGTAAACGTTAGATGGCAAAACCAACCAGAAAATACGTTGGGCCACTTAACATCCTTTACAATTTCCGGAGTAGTTTCTACAAACAAAATTTAGGTGAATAAGCATAATTGTTTTAATTAGAAATAGATTTTAATTAAATCAAATAAACAGAAAATTAAAAAAAAAAAATGGTTCCCTTTTATCATGCGGTGCAGGCATCGGTAACAAATAATGCCTAAAGTAGAGTTTATAAAAGCATAGTGCCTTCAAACCAAAAGGGCAAACCCGTAGAATTTCTGACAAAGCAAAAAAACCTACAATACAACCACACCACAATGCAATGTGTTCTGCGTTGGCAAACGGAACTCTAATAACGAATCTGCTTCAATCAACCATAAAAAAATACTGGCTAACATTTTAGCAACTTTGGTTAAACCACGTATTCAACAATTACTCGACGTCGTCTATTTTCAGATGTTTGAATAGCGTCTTGCTATGGCATTAAAATGCAAGACAAACATTATTTGCCGATAACCAAAATACGAAAATTAATAAAGTTTCCAAAACTGACCGCAATGTTCAGAGTTTAGGAAATAGAGTAAGGGCCAGATAGAGACCAAGCGTAAAGCATTTTGAGCTATTAAATAAATAGCATAAAAACAGGCTGTTTCTAGCTAGCGTAAAAAAAGTCTGAAACATCATCTACCCTCAGTAACCATTACCATTAACAAGAATATTGATTCAATTTTATTAAGCTGCAACTATCAAAAAGCAAAGCCTTAATGGTAATCTCACAAACTAATTCTACGATTTTTTTACAAATCATTGGAGAAGTAAGCACCTATATTTACGTTGATGTACAGACACACAATATTTCTTTACTAATCACGCCGACGTTGAGCAAAAACGTATTACAATTTTTGGTTTCTGAACCAACATGTCACCATTAACTAATTTTGCTATTATATTCACTAAAGAGAAAATACCTACCTTGCACGATCTAATCAAGCTGCAGCAACACGCTAAATTAGGACCCACAGATTTTAAATAGCTAGTTTGGAAGTCTTCGATGGTTTTTTGAAAAGATGACAATCATTAAACAATACATTAAACTAACCAATAACATTTTAGTTTAATTGGCACAATATTCATATAACGCGCAAAAGCAATTTTTGATTTTTGAGAAAATAGGCAAACTGCTAGTCAATCGACATCATAGAGCAAAGCACTAGCAGCTATTGTGCTTTGTCATAATAGTGAAAAAAAAAACGGCCACAATTCTGTGTGAACTTCTGCGCACTTAATAAGGTCACCCGGAAGGAAACAGCACCTATGTTAAAAACATAAGAAACACTAAAAAACTTTGGAAACACCAAGATCTTTAGCAAATTTTTTTTTAAAATTAGCTACTGGCAGATTTCAATAAATAAAGGTTTCAAATATTTTTCCGTTTGTGCCATCTTCAACGATAGTACTTATTACTTTAAGGTGGTGCCCTTAAGGCAAACAAAAGCACCGGCAACATTTCCAAAGTTAATGTTGCAGGCGTTGGCAGGTTTATTGAAAAACTGTTTTGTTGTATTTGGATGATATCCTGATTTTTTATATGATACTATGAAGGACACTTAGTATATGAAATACTGCCAAAATACCTACTGCCACATATAGAAGTTGTGAGTTTGACACAAAAATTTGGTTGAGTTCTTGAGGCACAGAATCAGTGAAAAAGGAAGTTAACACTCTACTCAAAGTTGATAAAAGAACTAACGTTGATTTAAAGTAAAAAACAGTTACTAAGCTTTTTAAGGCAGTGCATTTAACTTTGGGAATATGTTTTGGGTTTCTTGAAATGAGCAGTTTTTTTATGCTTTTTGTGTAGACCAAGTTTAAATTCACATCATTAGAAGACATTAAAGTTGCTTTTATACCTAGAAGGCAAAACGTTTACGCTAAGAACAGCTTTAGTCTGGTTAAAAACTAATCCGACTAAGGCAAAATTCAACTTTTTGTTGACATCAAAACAAAAAATTTTATGATGCTTTGGTGAAAAATTTCAAAAATCTACTACCACTGGAAAACTTGACCTTTGCTAAACCTGTTAGACTGCGATACTTATTCTAACCACTTTAATACGACGCGCATAACAAACATGTCAACAGAGCCAAATTGGTCTACGGCTTTTGTATAATTTTTAAACTTATTGTTTGCCGGTTTATACACTTGTTTGAGGTTGTATGAGTTAAGTTTATGGTAGTGGCTGTGGAATTTAGGTTTATATTGGACTGAATTGTGGAGTTAATCGTCTGCTTTAACCGGTTTTTTGTTTTTTTTAATTTATTTTTTTTATCTATATTTTTAAAAGAGGTATCTGCAATTCATGTATTTTTGTTGCCGTGGAGGAGACAGCAGAGGTTATTGTGGTAGCTTTGGAAGCAATTGGTTCATGCAATTTTGCCTAGTCAAGCAATGACGGACGAATGTTTATTACGCATTCTCTCTTACAGTGCCGTAGTTGCTACGAGCGTATGCATCTCTTTTGTATGTTTGTGGTGTGCGATATAGTTCTACACAAACATACGGGACCTACAGTTTAACGTGGAATCCGAACAACACTACTAGAGGGGTATACTAAGCAAATACTTTGCTGATTTGCTAATGCTTTGCGAAGGAGACGACCGCATGGAAATATATTTATTAAATTTGATATTGCCGCTGCTGGGAACCAAACCCAGGCTTCTACTTGCACTAGACCATTGTACTACAGTTGCTACAATTACGTATTAGTCGACCTCAACTACTAGAGCAACTACGTTGTAGCATCATTATTGACGTAATAGCATCATTATTGACGTAAATTATCTTTACTTATAAAAATGTGAAAGAAATACTCTTGGCTTTAGCAATAAATTTAAAAACCTGATATCTGTTTTTGTTGTAGCAAGAAATCAGACAAGGTAGTCTATGTTTGTTGTAACTATCAACAGTTGCAACTGTATTACAAGAAAACCCATTGCTATGCAAACCATTTTTACTACTAGAACTAAAATAAAACATTTTCCACTAGCAGAGAAACCATCACGTTTCTACCGGAACCTGGACTAAAAAAGTGCAGAGTGATCACGCACATCATAACCAGGCTATGGTAGCACATTGACCAACCCCAACACAAGACTCGACTATTGTCTGACTAATGAATGATATAACTTTAACTGACGGGAAGCGTTGTGTAGTAATTTTACAACGGAAACTATTTCAAATGTTTTTACGTTCTCTTACTCCCTAATTTGTTTTGTCTGCGTGGGATTTTATGACTAAGATCCTTTTCCGGTCTGGAGTAGATAATAATTTTTTCAGTGGTTTGGAATCCACTTAAAACTGTAGGTTCTAAGTCTTACATTACAGGTAACTTGCCAGAATTACGGACAGAAAAGAAGCTAAGCGCTTGCAGTGGCGATGATAACTTTGACTGTAACTTCTGTTCTTGAACGTGCGCTGTTTTCCAAGAAGAAGGTAAACTTTAAGCTTGGCAGTAAAACAGTAAAACCGGGGGTGGGTGGGCAATAATATTTGTATACGTTCTATTGACGCTCGTTTTCTTTTTGGGGTAAGGTAAGCTGAAAATTAGTAGTCTTCAAAAAGAACACTTTTTTTACAATAAGTACACATCTTTATTTGTTGCCGCTATTCTTGAAATTGGTTTTGCTCCTCCACGGTGGATCACTACTCAGTTTTTTGTTATGGTCTACTTTGGGGGAATTGGCGTTTTTACACTCTATGGATCTCACCAACCTGGTTGTAGCAGGCCGAAGGTCCTTCCGAGTATGAGGCAAGATGATGTTTTTTGCTGAAACCATGAACGCCGAAACGTTTAAACAGTTAAACAAAGTTACAAGGAATTTACGACAGAGTAGGATTTGAACTTAGTACCTCTAGCATGAGAGGCAAGCACCTACATAACTAACGCACGCTGTCGTTC
The DNA here is from genome assembly GCA_963932245.1 of Tachinus rufipes. Taxonomy (NCBI): domain Eukaryota; kingdom Metazoa; phylum Arthropoda; class Insecta; order Coleoptera; family Staphylinidae; genus Tachinus; species Tachinus rufipes. The sequence continues at coordinate 15,402,760 of OZ010744.1, forward strand.
TTGGTTTTAGAACTTTAAAGCAAGGATAACTCAAAAAGCAGCAGCCCGATAAACCAACCCAAAGTCCTGGAAAACTTTCTATAGTTAGAAGAACAGTAGAAACTTAGACTCTAACAACTTTTCAAAAAAATAGCCAAAACACAAACAGACCGCTACCACCTGATCTTCAAACCCCTAAGCCCAGATTTCAGAAAAACTGGACATACTTTAAAGTTAAAAAAAATTCAGAGCGCAAACCCAAGAGGCCTTACCATTAAAATGCTTTAGATGATAAACCAAAAAAAAGGTTCAAGTCTAAACCTTAATGTTAAGAGCAAACCTAACATCAATCAGGTTTTGAGATGCAGCTAGAGACACTATTTTACGTCCACATCAACAACTCTTTTGGGGGTTTGTACTTACTTTTCAAAACCACACACAACTTACGGTATTGCAGACACCGCCGCAAGTCACGTCTCAATCCCCGGGCACTAAACACAAAAGACGCAGTATAAAACGATGGCGGCGCTTCTACAGCAATCCCAAACTTAAAGTATACTTCTAGCAATCTATTAGAGTGTGCATTCTCTTGGCTGCATATTGTGTACCAACCTCATACGCTTGCTAGGCGTTGTTGACCTCTAAAAGACGTCTTTACAAATATGTTTACAGGTACTAGATAAACGCTGGGTGGCATCACCACGTTTAAAAACTGGCATTTACAAAAGCCGAAGGACAAATTAAATTTAGGTGGATAATAATAATGATCATCTATTTTCGTTTGACACAAACTAAAAACACTTTACTTCTCTTTTCCCTTTTACCGTGTAGAACATAAGCCGGCAACAATACTATTGTATGCGTTAAAATGTATTTAGACACAATTCAGTTAACAACGCTGTTAATAGAGCGTATCAATATTTTATTTGTTAACTCTATTAATAAACGGAATAACTATAATAACATATTTATGTTTTCACAGATAATTAATTAGTACTTCAATTACTTAATACCATAATAATAAATATTAGTTTTTATTACAATCAACTCCAAACAACCATTAACGAAAAATAATAATATTAGTCAGTTAAGTCACCAAACAAAATGCAAAACATTGCTGATAACTTAAAAATGTTAATAAAATTGGCCCAATATTTTGGCTTTATGCCATCATATAACGTACAAACAAAACAATTTAAATCAACATTAATATATTCGTGTGTTATAATTCTAATAAATTTTATCACTTTCAGTTTAGCAATGATTCGATCGAGTATAAGTAACATAAATTTTTACCTACTTTTTCTGAATACTGGATTATGGGTTATACAAATGTTTCCAACATTTTTCTTCATGATCAAATGCTATACATTAAAATTACAACTCATTTTTAATAATTTCAATACAATAGATGCTTATTTAATTAAAATAAATTCAACTCCTTTCAGAATTAAACAATTTAATGTTAAATTAATTTCCGGTTATTGCGTAATGATTGTTTTATTGCTTATTAATTATATAGCATTCGGTTTGCATATAAACCGAATTCCAAACGATATATTAACAATGAATTTAAATTATATCAACATATCGTTACAAATAAGTTTATTAATTTGTATTAATGGATATATAAACATATTTAATTCGGAAATTTTAAAATGTAAAAATATATGGAAAGCTGAAAAGAAGATTGATATTATATTATATCTTCACAACAAACTAACCGAAATTGTTGACATATTTAATAAATTGTTTGGTTTACAATTTTTATTTTTTGTTGGATATGTTTGCGTTTTAATTTTGGGATTATTGAATGCTGTTCTTAGAGGTGAATACCGACAATCGAGTTACATTATGCAAATTGATATGGTTATACGCTGTGGATATTATGCTGTGAGTATTGAATTAATTTATTATTATTTTACTACATTTTTTGTATTACAAAATTTTTAATTAAATTAAAATAAATGTTAAGATTGTTAATAAAATTTAAGAATTTTTAATGTTATAAGCGCTATTCTCAAAACTAACATTTCAATTTAATTATATCTATGTATGTCAAGCAATTACATAATGATATAATTAATAACGTTTTACAAACAAGAATTTATTAAATTATTAATAAAGAAAATGTCAATCAAATTAGTATCAAGCAAATTGAAATGCTCGTTATTATAAAATGTCAACTACCGCTGATAACATAATATTATTATTAAAAGCAGCCGGATATGTTGGGTTGCAACCAACATACAACCAAAAATTAAATCAATTTCAATTAAACCAAAAATATATTTATGTTATAATTATATTTAACATTATATGCTTCTCTGTGAGCATGATAGATTTCAGCTTAGAATTTATAAATATAGCTTTAATGAATATTGGAATGTGGATGGGACAAATGTTTCCAATTTTTTACTTAATGCTAAAACGTACAAAAATTCAAGCAATTTTTAATTGTTTTAATGAAATTGATGAGAATTTAATACAAATTAATGTAAAACCTTTTAGAATAAAACAATTTAACAAAATATTGCTTACAACTTATATATTAATGATTGCTTTGAATATTTTCAATTATGCAACTTGGGGTTTGAAATTTATACGAGTTCCAAATGATATATTAACAATGCATTGCAACTATATTAATATTTTGCTTCAATTTACTTTACTGTCTTGTATTAAAGGATATAATAATTTAATTAATTTAGAAATTATTAAATTAAATAATATTTGGAGAGCTGAGATGAAGGTGCAAACTATTATGATTATTTATAATAAACTTGGTAAAATTATTGATTTATTTAATGGAATGTTTGGGTTGCAAATGTTTTCATTAGTGGGATATGTTTGTTTTGAAATTTTGGTGTTATGGAATGCTGTTCTTAGAGGTTTATATCAGAATGCTGATATGATGAAGCAAATTGATATGGTAGTATGGTGCTCATATTATATTGTAAGTATTGTTTTTTTTTTTAATTTCTAGAGTAGTTACCATTTTGAATTAACTTTTATAATGTATGCAAAGTACTATTTCAATCAATATCCAACATAACTTCGGCATTTATTACAAAATTCAAACAATAATGTTGGTTTTTGTTGTAAAAATTGACTTAAACGGTTAAACTAATAAAAACTGTTTTGTTTTCGGAAACCTGATGAATAATTTAAAAAATAAATTTTGTTTTATAATGTTTTGAAGGTAGATAATCATAAAGCTTATTGGTTGTGGCGGTTGCGGTTGATGTTGTTCAATTTACACTGACCATACCTAAAACACTCACAAAGAAAGTGCCTACTAACTAAATTTCCATTAGTATTGAGATACCGCAAGCTTAAGACCTTGTGGTTAATTAATTTTTATTTAAAAAAATGAAAGGATAAATAAAGATAGCATTCCTTACAGTTGGTTGATCAGTCTTTAAAAACCATAGTCTTAAAATGTTGCCGTAACGCTGGGTTGTCTATGTTGTTGTAAATGTCTACATTTCTACGTACTATGGGGCTTCAACGATCAAACGCAAGGTTATATTTTGAAAAGCCTTGAAACAATTAAAGTCTGCTGCTGTTGCTTAGACTGCAAATCCAAACGTGATTTGAGCTCTAATAATAGAAGTTAGGATTTTGTTCTAGATCAACAATTTGCTATTTTGCCAAAGCATTGGAACTAGCAGATTTTTTGCCAATTTGGCTTCATCTAAGATGAATTGAATCTGCAGTTTGCACGTCAGTTTAAAGGTAATTTTCAAATATTTTGCAGAGTCAGACTAGAAAATAAGTACGTCGTTGAAGAAGACGTTTCAAGTTTTGAAATGTTGATTACGTGAAAGCCTTTCTAAGTTTTTGTTAAGTACTCTATTAGTAGAATTGCATTAGCAATATTGGTGAAAACTGTTATTGCTTTATGCAAGAAAAATTGTAATGCTTTGTTCAGAATCAAACTTATAGATGTGTTGTTGTCAGAGCTATATAAAAAGTTGTTGACTTTTTGGTGAATTTTTTTGACAAGCTCTGGATTTGTGTTTTCTCTTATAAAGAGAGAGCATTTGAGTTTAAAGTTGTAGTCAGCAAATGCTTTGGCAATTTCTTTGGTAAAATATTGGAATTTGTTCATCTTTGAAGATTTTTCACATAAGAATTTTAACCGTTGTAGTTGATTTTAAAGTTTTTTGTAAGCACTAACTTTTGAGCAATCTTGCCTAACCTAACCTAACTTTTTTTTTACCGTACAGCATTATCGAATGCGCCACACTTGCCAGTATCTTCCTTTTCTCTTCTGAAAGTCTTTTAATGTTGGACATTAGCATGCTTAGTGCTTGACTGTTTTTTCCTTTTCTACCGTCTTGTTAATGTGGACGGTCATTTTGGTAATTTCCTGCCACCGTTTTTTGAGCGGCAATCTCCAGCCCTAGCTCCTCGATGTCCGATTTAATTATCTGCACCGCCGTGTTGATTACCCTGACCTGTTTTTCTTCCCTTTTTGCAATTGTTACATTGCCGGTGTTGTCCACAAAACACAACGACGTAGTTCTCTTTGGCATAACTACTCTCAGTACGTTGTTATAATATATAGTTCACAGTAGAGTACCCAGGATCGAACCTTGTGGTACGTCGCAAGTGATCATATTTTTCTCTCCTCTTCCTATAAGCAGTTTTTTGCTGTGGAGATAGCTTTGAATTACTTTAATGAGCCTCTTGCTCACTTCCATTTTGATCAGTGCGTGTACACTTCTTCCCACGGAACAGTACTGAAGGCGTTTTTAATGTTCACAGTGGTAAACATACACATTTTCCTGTATTTGTAGGTTTTCTTTTTTATGTGCTTTACCGCGTAGCGTCGATGGTTGATCTTCTCTTCCGGAACCCAAACTGGCTGTCGGATATTTGGTTTGTCACTTCCTCCCTCAATCTACTGTTTGTATATTTTTCCCAAGGTATTTATTAGGCAGATCGGCCTATACATTGAGGCTTTGTTTGTTTCTTTTTGTTCTTTTTGAAGAAGAACCAGTTTTGACTGCTTCTATATCTTGGGAAATTTGCTATTCTGAAATTTTTGATTTATCACTTTTAGGATGGCCGTATCTGACCTTTACTACTTCTTTAGCAATCTTGGGAGGTATTCGGTCTGGTCCCGGCGTTTTCTTGTCCTTTAGCTTTGCGGACGCTTCTTGTACTTCCTGCAGAGTAAAAGGTACAATTACCTTCTCTTCCACGACTGTTGGCCATCTTACCAGCGGGTGCTTTGAAAACAGCTTGGCCACTTCCATCTGCTTCTCATCTCTGAGCTGGACACCAACTTGTCGGCTGAACTTGTCCGTGACGATTTCATACCCCAAACCCCACACGTTGTTTTCCACCTCATCTAGCAGCTTCTTCCAAGCCTTTTTTTTGCCGACATTATAGCCTTTTTGTACTCCTCTGCCTTATCTTCCAGAATTTTGCACAGTTGATCTTTTTGCTGCTGGTCAATCTTCTTCGTATTGGCCCAAATCTTATTCCTGTTTGCAATATAGCAATCTTTTTAAAGTGTGGTTAGGTGCTCAGACCACCAGTAAACAGATTTGTTTAGATTTACCGATGCTGTCCTCTTGAAGGATAAATCCATCGCTTTTTTTATGGCTTTTATCAGGCCTTTGACGTTTGGATTTTGCATTTGTTCTAGTTCCGTCCTTACCTTTTCACGGATTTTTGGGATTTGCTTTTCCGTTATTTTCTATTCCACGTTTGTCACTGGCTTTGATTTCTTGCTATTAAATTTGAGTGTGAAGTGGATGTTTTTGTGTAGGCTGAGGTTCACATCGTCACTTACCCTCCACTTGGAGATAGTTCATGCGGTATGCTCACTACAGAGTGTCACGTCTATATGCAATCGGGACTCCTTTCTTACAAAGGGCGGCTTGTTTCTAATGTTTTCCGCTAAGAACTGAGATCCAGCCAGCCAATCCAGAACCTTTTTGCCTCTGTTGTCGTTAATGTTGGCATCTCAAGGCATGGTTTTGGCGTTCAGATCTCCGGCTACAATTACGTGCTTGCATCCGTGACCCTTTGTGTTGTAGCTTAATCTGTGCAAGAAATCGTCAATATCTTCCGGTGGCTTGTTGAGTGAGAAATAGCATCCATAGATGACGTAGCCTCCTATGTCTATCTATGCAAAACCCAACTCGGTTCGGTTGTAGTTCTTTATCTTTAAACCTTCCTTGACTAACATGGCAACATCAGATTTCACGTCGGTTATGCATTTTTGTTTTTGGAGCGCGGCTTTGTTTGGCTCCGCAATTATAGCCAGGTTAATGTTCTACTCTACCAAAGTTCTGGACAAAAAGTTCATCGCCGCCTTGTCCTTTCCCAGATTACTCTGAAGCACCTACATTATTTATTTATCTGCACGTCTGTCGTCTTCAGTTTACCGCAAATATCTTTGTACCTTAGACTTTTTATGCTTTCAGCTCTGTGTTCCTTTTTTTTGCATAGATAGCAATTCTCTTCATTTAGACGCTGTTTCCGGAGGTGTCCTGTGCCTCCACTGTTGTAGCATACTTTGTTGCCTTAATTTTTCCTTACACTGTTTTGTGTGCAATCCGCCTGCACTTGTAACACCGCGGGGGATCTACCATTTCCCTTGTCCTACATCTGTTCTACCTCTTGCCGACTCTTTTTAAGTTGAATAGATTTTGGGCACATTCCTCCAGTACATTCCTGTGCACTTGTGTGTATGCGCCCGTTTTTAGAGCGCACACCAGCTATTTCTTTCCGTTCTCTCCGGCAGTGTTACTCACTTGCTCTAGTGATATACGCAGGTTGTTAGTAAATTGTACCTGCTGGTCTCCTTTTTTTGTGGCAATTACATAGTTAATTCTATCGCTTTTGCTGAGTTTTACTTTACTAGATATGCAGCCGCTTTTTGTGATGCTGCATATCCTGAATTTGTTTGTCAATGCTGTGTTGTTTGCTTAACAGCTCTTGAGCATTTTTTTTGTGTTCAATTTTGTCAGGAGTATTGCCTTCCTCCCTGGGTCTTTTCTTTTGTTTAAAGCTTGTATTTCCTGTAACACTAAGGCTTATGTCAGAAACTTCTTTGTTAAATCCCAGTTTGATTGCTACCTTTATTGTAGTTTTTACAATGCTGTTTGCTACACCTTTAAATTTTGTAAAATCCGAGATTGAATGTCTTCTTACAGGCGATCTGACTACTTTACTCTTTTTGCCAAAAGCTTTGTTCAGTTCAAAGTTTTTCAAAATCTCAGTATCAGTTTTGTTATCATTGCTATAGTCGTCGTCATTGTTTGAATGTTCGTTTTTGTTGCAGTATCCATAAAAAAATCCTTGGTTGCCCTGTTTTTGTCGTAATTCTTGCGGTCGGTGGATGACAATTGAGATGTAAAATAAATTAAAGATGTTTGGTTCCTATGCACTCGATACCTAATAGCATTGGTTACCAAAAAGTGATTAAGATTAGATCAAAGAGTTTAGCCGAAAGAGGCCGATAGTTCAAAGTAGGAAAAGAAGAAAAAAATGGTCTCATTGCCGTGGCAAGGCTACCATGCAATGGTATTGGTCGTCCGCATGTGCAATTCCTTATCCGCCACTTAGGACGCGCTTGGAAGAGGTTTAACCTTCCCCTGCCCCCTAAAGCTGGAGTCCAGAAACCTTTTTTTTAATTTTTTTTTATTGTGAGTCTGTGAAGCTCTGCCAGCCTGAGTGTGGAGCTCACATCCACTAAACCCCCATCTCACTTGGCGTTTTTAGTAATCCACTCCGGAATTGCTCTAGTTCCATTTGATGTTTATTACCTTCTTTGGTAACCATTATTCTTCGTATCATGGCAGTTATGACGTTGATCTTTCCAACGTGCGCAGTGGAGGAGGATGTGTTTGGGCAAGTCCACATCGTAGCAGTACCAGCATTTATCGATTTCCTGCTTCTGGATTTTCTTCAGGTACGTCCCAAAAACTCTATGTCCCGTGAGCACTTGAGTAGTGTAGAAGTCACTGTTTGTCCAAGTTGTGGTTACCTTTATGCTATGTGTCTATGTCCTTTATGAAGGTCTTGGCCCATCTTTCGTAGGTGTTCTAGATTTCCTGCCAGTGCGTTAATGTTTGTTGTTTGATTTTGGATCTGGAGTCTTTCCCTTTCTGGAACATGCTTGTCCTCTCTTCCACTTGCAGCTTTATTGGTGGGAGTTTGGCTATTGCTAGGATTGCTATTGTTGGTACCGTGCGATAGGCCGACGTGATTCTGATCGCGAGTTTCCTGTTTGTTTTTTCTATTAGTAATGCTTGTACCTGAGCGCGTTTGCCCAGATCGGAGCACCGTATAGTAGTTTGTTCTGAACGGCTGTTGCCAGGATCCTTCTTTTTTTTGCTCCAGATCTTCCTAGGTTAAGCATTATACTCGCCAGTGGCATGAAGGTTTTATTTGCTTTGGCACATGTGTTTTGGATGTGCGTCACCATCCTCGCATCCTTATTTATGTTGACGCCCATGTACTTCAGGGTTGGTTGGCTGTCTATGCGTAGATTCTGCAATTGAACCTGCATGTTGGTGAGCTTTCTTCTGCCGGCGAGGATTACCACTTTTGTTTATTTATGGCCAGTTTGATGCCTAGGTCTTCAATCGTCGAGGCTACTAATGCCATTGCGAGTTGCGGACGAGCTTCTAGTAGCGTTTTGGTTTTCCCTGTAACTACGATGATCAAGTTGTCCGCGTAGGCTACAAGTGTAACTACGGATCCTGTGTCCAGCCTCAGGATTTTATTGTAAAATACGTTCCAGAGTGTGGGTCCCAGCACGGAGTCCTGTGGTACCCCGCATAAAATTTTGACAAAACCTTCGTCTGGATTTTGTATATATTGTCCCGTCAGGTAAGATTGGATAAAGTTTATTAGATACACGCTGATGTTTGCGGTTTTCAGCGCTTCGATTATTTTTGGCCACGGAGCCGTATTAAAAGCGTTCTTTATATCCAGCGTGGCCATTGCTGCAAAGTCCTGATTTTAGTAATTTTTTTCTTTGATTTTTTTCGTAATGTCCAGCACCTTATTGAGGGCGTCTATTGTAGACCGTCCTTTCCTAAACCCAAACTGGTTACAGTTTATGCCTTGGTTTTCGTTCAGTTCTTTTTTTAGGCGGGTATTTACCAGGTTTTCTAGAATCTACCCTCAACGTCTTGCAGGCATATCGGTTTGTAGGTACTTGGTTGGTTCTGGTCCTTCTTTGGTTTTTTGATGAGTACCAGTTTTGCAATTTTCCAGTTTTTTAGGATTTCTCCTTTGAGGAGACACGTATTTATGACATCCTTTATATGTTCCGCGTTTTTGGATGTTACCAATTTTATCACTTCCGGTGGGATTATATTCCGGTCCGGGCTTTCTTGTTTTTAATTCTCCTTATAGCGGTTTTGACTTCATCTGTTGTGTATTTCGGTACTTTGGCTTCAGTTACGCTAGTTTTTTCCTACGTATTTTGGGGGAAATAATTTGTCAATTTGTTCGTCTACTTCTTCTGCGAAAAGGGTTATCTGCTGTCTTATCCTTAGTTTTTTGGTCACTGTCTGGTAACCTTTGCCCTATACGTTGTTTTTTAGGTCCTCGCATAGTTCTGTCGATGCTTTGTGTTTTTGCTTTGAGATGGCTCTTTTTAGTTCCTTTTTGCTGCTTTGATATTTTCTTTTTGCTGTCTCTTTGGTCCTGTCATCTGTTCTTATTTTGTTTAGCCTTACCATTTTTCTTCTTTGTTTGATACATGTTTTCCTGTAATCCGCAATTTTGGGAGTCCACCAGTATACGGGTGTGTGGCACCGTTTGGGCTGCATCTTTTTGCTTAAGAATTGGTTGCATTTTTGTTTGATTTTGCACATCGCTTTTCCGGGCAGTAATCGATTCTGTGTCGCAGCTCCGCGAACATGTCTTAGCAGTTTTCGTGGATCTTTTTAAGGGTTTTGGGAGTGGTATTCGATCCTCTTTCTGTGTTTGGTGGTCGTGTTTTTTCCCCAGTTTTTTCCTTTCATTTTTTTAGTTGTTTGTACTCTGTTTCAGGTGATGAGGTTGTTTGCATCAATCCAGTATTCCAGGATCTTTTCCTTAGCATTTGTGACCTTGGATCCGAAAACGTTACTTTTTGCGTTTAGGTCTCCACCTATGATGGTTTTCTTTAGCCTGGTTTTTATGTGGTTTTGTAATTGGTATATGTATACTTTGAATTCCTCGGTGGGCCGGTTTGGCGAGAAGTAGCAGGAGTAGACACAGGTGTCTTGTAGTTCCACACAGGTGAAACCTATATCTTGGCAGTGTTTTAGTATGGGTAACTTTTTTCTGACCCTTACGAAGCAATCGCTGTTGGTGTCACAGAAATCTATTCCCGTCCTTTTTTTGTTTGGTTCCTGGCCAATTACCACGTCTATATTCTTTTCTTCAAACATTTTATCTAGCAGGTCGTGCGCCGAGTGTCCGCTGTCTAAGTTAATTTGTAGGAATCTTAGTTTAGTGTTATTGTTCATTTGTTTGTTGTTGTTTGGTTGTTGCCTCTATCTTTCCGCTTTCCTTGCTTTTTTTCTTTTGGGCCTCTTTCAGTGCCTGCTTGAATTGGGGTCAGATTTCCCTACCTAACCTAACCTAACCTAACCTAACTTCTTTATAAAAAGCGTTAAGAGTTTTACAATCCAATATTTTTTCTTTGAATCAGCGCAAAATAGTCTTAAATGATTATTAGCATTAATCTGTAAGGTTTTATAAACCTTTTTTGTAGATTTGTGAATTTTGTTAATTGCCTGATGGCTTTTTTGATATTTGCAACCGTTTGTACTAAGACAAGCTGATTTAGTTTTTTTCCAGGATTCTCGACAAAAAAGTCCAATTTGTGAGGGTATCAAATTGTTTTCTCTGATTAATTACTTCTATTTTATAGAATTCATAAAATTACCAGGTTGTCTTAATTTCAAACTTCTACAATGTTCCTTTAATGACTAACAAAGCTGTAATGAGTAGGTTTATGACTCACTAACCTTTGATTCAACGTAGTTTTGCAAAGCTTGCTCTTTTACACGTTGGTTTTACGCCGGCTGTTTTGAATTAAAATCCTCAGCTATTATGGTAAAAAGGTCAAAATTTTTTTATCAAAATCCACAATTTGAACATAGTTGAATAAGTTGAGGTACCCGGATGCAAGTTTAGTGGTTTTCAACTTCGGCATTATATAAGGTTGGCAAAAGCACAAAACCCTGCCTTACACCTTTGCAAACTTGGATATTTTCCGTGCTTTGGTCTTAAACTTGCACTTCTGCCGTCTGTTGCCAGTAGAGGTTTGCTAATATGCGGATGTTTTTGTTGTTAGCTCCGGTGATCTTGAGTATCTTAAGCAATTCTTTATGTTTTACTCTATCGAAAGCTTTGCTGAAATTTATAAAACACAACCTCGCAGTTAACGTCTCTGCATCTATAATGCCATACTTGCTAGGAGCGTTGACACCCCTCTCGTATGTATGTGGTGTGCGATAATAGTTCCACACAAACATACGGGACCTACAGTTTAACGTAAAATCCAAACCACATTACTAAAAGGGTTTACTAAGCAAATACTTTGCTAAATTGCCATTGCCTTGCAATGGAGACGACCGCATCAAAATGTATTTGACAAATTAGATAATGCTGCTACCGGAAATCAAACCCGGGGTTACCTTGCTATAGACCATTGTTCTATTTGATTGAAAGTAATAGCTTTTTTGTAAGCACTGTAAATGTTACGGGCTGTTTGTATTAGCCTGGTGTTTGTCAGTTTACTGTAGTGTTTGACCATTGGTGTAGTTGTAAGTGCCACGTTTTTGCTAACAACTTTTGGAGAGTTGCAAACTAACTGCACGAATTTTGTAGTGTCTGAGAACGAGTGTTTAGGTAGCTAAACAGGTTTGTGCAATTAGGTCGGCGACGACTTTTAGAGTCTCCAATAGATAATTGATTGGCTGTCTCTATCATAGTATACGCACTGTTGGAGGTAGTTCAAACTTGTTTTTTGTTTGTTTAGCCATAAGCTGCTTACTTTTTTTTTTTTAGTTTTGGAGCAACTAGTAGGGTCTCCCTACTAGTTGCTCCAAAACTAAAGTGTTGTTAGTCATTAACTTTTATTATGACAGTGGTTACTTCAGTAGTGTCTAGAAAAATGGATGTGTCCGCTTGTGCGACAGGGATTTTTAAAAATTTAGGTTTTTTTAACTTTCGGCAGATGAAGTTGTGGTTGGCGCTCGAGTTGATCAAAGTTTTTATAACTCTTTTGTCCACGGCAATGGATATTCTAGGTAGTTATTTTTTTGCACTACACCTATTATGGTTTGGTAAAAAAGTGTTTGTTTATGCCTTTTTAACTTTTTTGGTTTGTTTTGGGTCGGTTTGATTTTTTGCTTCTACTTAAGCCTACTTTCTAGTTGTTTTTTGGAGTTGTGCGGGTTCTAGTTGCATTGGATTTTAAACTAGGTTGAGCGTTACATTAAAGTTAGTTTTGACTTTAGTGGCTATCTAGCAATTAATGAATTTTTGGTTTGACAAACGTAGCCAGTACATTGGCAAAGGTTTGATCCGGATAGTGTGAGCAGAGTTGTTGGTTTTACTCCGCTTATTGTTGCAGGCATAGTTACCTATAATGTTATTAGCAAAGCAAACTTGTTTATAGGACTAAGTAACTTTTGTATTAGCTAACCTGCCAGTTTATTGCAATTTTTTGTTATTGGCGCAATTTACGCAACTACAACTGCTTTCCATGGCTAACACTAACACCTGATCAAACAACAACTACTGTGGACTGAATAAAAACTGACGCACTAATCAATCATCTACTTTAAAGAAGTTGTACTTTTGATCAATACATTTAATACATTTGTAAACGTGTAACTAGAAAAACAGAAAACATTATTCACTTACAAACATTAAAGTTTTAAAGAAATAAGACAAACGTCAACGTAATTTTAATTAATGCATACCCTACCAATACCACAATAGTGATAAAGATAAAGAAACTTTTTATTTTTATTTATATCTTTTAAAAATATCTAAATTGATTATTTCCATTTGATAACATCTTTAATTACACATTCATTTTATTATAATTAACACATATATAGAACAGTTCTTTCAATACATTCAATCAACATGTACATATATTTTACTGACAGCATTTCAACTCTACTAAAAATATCTGCTTATATTGGACTTCTACCATTTTACAATAATAAAACTAAAAAATTTACCGCAAATCGTATTTATACATATACTTTTGCAATTGTATTTACACTGACGATTCCATATGTTTTTTACTTTCAACGCGTAGATGGTGGATTTAATAAAAATGATATGATAATAGTCAGTAGTTTATGGTCAATGTATTTACTTGCTGATATCTATTTTATAATATCATCTTCTACTTGGAATTTTGAAATGATTCAGAAATTTTTTTATAACATTAAAAAAATTGATATTACTTTAAAAAACATGGGTGTAATTATTAAAATAAGAACTAAATTTATAAATGATTTAATTTTTTTAATTTGCTACAGCATTATGCATTCTATTGTAATTTGGAATGGTAGTATATGGAACGCAGCTACATTTTTACCAGTAATGCATGCTTTGACATCAACTTTTACTGTGGTTCTTTTAATTATTTTTGTTTTGCATTGTATTCAAAATCGCATTAGAGGATTGAACATTGCAATAGAAAATATTGGTAAAATTATTAATATACAAGTTGGAACTGATTTGAATGCTTGGATTAATGATATTATTTATATACAGAATAAAATTGGTGATTTAGTTAATACATATAATGAAGTGTTTGGAGTTCTTGTGTTTTTTTGTTTAATATTTACTCAAATGCAGTTGTTGAGTTATATAAATATACAGATAACTGGTGCTGTTTTGGAAAATACTATTAGTAATTGGCTGTCGATGATTGCTTGGTGTTTATTGTTTTTGGTAAGTTGAATTATACTAATTTTTTTATTAGTTTTTAATGTTGAAAATATTATGATTAAATAACGTTTTATTGCATTAGGTTGACCCGTTAAGTCTATTAATGATTTCAGCAGCGATATTGCATAATAACCTGTGTTACTTAGGTGTCGTGAGGTAGAGACATGCTTTTGGAGTTTTTTTGTGTCTATGCAGTTTTAGTCTCCACATGTTATTTTATATAGTCTTGATTTCTAAATTTGTCCGTTTTTTTCCTTGCGTTAAATAAGATGTTTGATAATTTTGACGTTGACCTAAGCCAAAATATGTGAGACAAGTGAATTTTTAATCGACTGTTTCTTTTATTTGAGGATATACGTTTTTAAAGTTTTTTTTTAAATTTTTTCAGTTAATAACTTCTTTATGGTACTGATACGATAGCCATTGTTGAGTGCAATTTGTTTGATTGTTTTTAATTCTATATCTTTGTCTTCTTGTGGCATTAGAATTGTGATTGCTCTATAAACTATTGAATTGTATGCTGCCATCTTACGATTATACGGGTGGTATGACTTGTTGGGAATTGTGCCATCTGTAAATGTTGGTTACTTAAAAAAAAATGTAAGTTTATTATTTTCTTTAGTTAGTGTAACATCTAAAAAACTAATTGCATCATTAGCTTCTGATTCTACAGTAACTTGATTCTTAAGATGGATGATAATATTATTGTTTTGTCCAAATGTGTCATAAATATGTTGGCTAGAAGAGGGCTAAGAGGTGATTTTAATTAATACATATTTTAAAAAAATTCTCTTTACTGTGTGTAATCTGTGAAGCGGATTTGTCCAACATATCTCTTATTATATTTAGGCATTCTTGGTATGTTTTTTTTCTTTAAGCTACTGAGCTAGTTCTGCTGAATTCTTTACGCTATAAGGTTCCTAGAACTAAGTAAAAGTATTTTTTAACTGATTTTTTTTCCAATTGGACAATTAATGTACGATTCTACCAGTCTAATGGGTAAATTTTCCTTATGTATTTTGCCCAAACCGTATAACTTTGGGGAAATTAGATTCGTTTGAATTAATTTAAGTTTTCTATATCTAGTCTTAAAGAGACTATTTGTTTCTTCCAGAAATTGTTTTAATTATTGTTGAAAAGTACTTGTAGGGATATTTGATTGAGTTGATAAAATTATTGATATTTTTTTCTCAAAGATTACTATTGCATTTGATTTGTTTGTTTTTGTCACGGTTAGGTTTTTATGTTCAATCTTTGCTTTAATTGATTTTATTGCTTTTTCTTTTTCTCGAGAAACTTGTAAACATTTTTGGTTTTTTAAAATTTTGAGGATGTGAGTTCTACTTATAGTTTTATCTTTTATTTTTTGCAGAGCTGCTTCTGATTTGATTATTATGGTTTCTTTGGAGTTATGAGCATTAATTGGCAAAGCGTAATTTGGACTTTAGATAGTATTTCTAGTTTTTTTCCTTTTGTTTGGGATAAGTTTACCATTTGTGGCTTAAATTATAATTGTGGCATTGATTTTTCAAAAATGTGTTTTGCTCAACTTAAGCATACCTTACTAGCCTTTTAGATTTATCGGGATATTGTTTAATTTTAGTGTTAATAACAGTTCAAATATTACATTTTGTAGTTAAGTAGTTTTGTTTTTTATAACAAACGTGTTTGGTTTTTTAAAGACTTAATGTGTTGAATTTACTCTTACAAGCGCTTAGCGACTAAATTTTTCCTTAATTTAATTCTTAGAAGTTTGCACCTTGTAATGCATAGACCTCCCTGTCTATTTCATATTGATCTTATGGTAAAAATACTATTAATGCACATAGTGTGCTAGCTGTAGAGGCGTTGCATAGAGTTTTGTGAAGAACTTTTTTTTTTTAATTATTTAACTTTGGTTTATTTTTGCTGCCAAAGCTAATCACCAACGCCAAAAGGAATGATGCCGCAAATTCAACGAGTTCAACGTCAAGGCAGTACACGGGACTTACTAATTTTTTTTTTCTTATTTGAAAGAAAGCGTACTCTTTACAACACATTTTTTCTTGTGGAGAATTTGTACCATGTATATGTCAGAATACTAAACGTTGGACAGTTTGTTTGTTTTTAGTTTTTACACTAGAAAATGTAAAAAAAAAAAATATTTTTTTAAAAATTAGTTTTGCTTATTTGTGCCAAGCAAAAAAAAAGCTGATTCTGAAATATTGACGTGTTGTGCCTAGTTTTCACTAGCCTGAGATTATGATTTTGTTTTGGAAGCATTGAGTGTGTTCCGGGGAAGAACTAGAATTTTTTATTGAGAAACAGTTGCGTTGGAACAAACCAACAAACTTTTGATAAGGGTTGTCTTGATTTTAGCTTGAGATAAGTTCGGCAATCTTTGTAGCTTACTGTGTGTGGTCTTTTGCTTGCGGTGCAGTTTGCAACATGATTTTTTTTGTTTTGGTGCAGGTGGAGTTGGGATAAGCTTTTTTACCGATGGTGCCGTATGGGCGTTTTATAGCAGCATTTTTTGTGGATGATGTGTGTTTGCAAAATTGGTAAAGAACTTAAAGATTTATTAGGCAATTTTAAAGTGCTGGTCCGGAGTTGAGAAGCAGGCCGGGTAAGAACCTTTTAGCCTTGATAGTGCTAAAGGTACGTAGCGTGGTGTGCCAATAACTAAAGTAACTTAAATGGATTTACCCATTTTTTTTTTTGTTTTTTGGATTTTTTTTTATTGTCTACTAGAGTAAATTTTTCTTTAAGCGGCAGAGTTTTGTATTGGGTGGCAAGGTTGTTTTTTACCTACTTTATGCTCTTGAAGGTGACAAACTTGGCTGGGTTTTTGGCAGATTTTTTTTAACAAGATTTGAACCGGGGTGTGCGGAAAAAAAAACTTTAAAATACATAAAAATTTTGCATTTTTTAGTATTGGACTATTCTGGAAAAGTACAAGTTTTGATAGCTTATAAATTTTGACTCAGCTGCTATTAAAACATCTTCTAAAAAGATTATTTGTAGCTACGTGGGCAGGTCTTTTGTAATAATTTTTTTATAGCGGACATTTGATTTGGACTTTTTAATTGAATGTTTAGAAATAAAGAAACAGACGTTTAAGTTTTTTGTCATTTTGTTGTAAAGGTGTTTTTTATAGAAATTTATAAGATAATTTGATCTGACTTTAAAATATTATGAAAAACTTTAAACACTTAATTTATTAATAATTACTTAAAACAAAACAACATTGATCGTTTGCTTTGGTCATTAAAATCTCTTAACTAAAACCTTTTAAAACATGTTTAGAAAATGATGGCAAAAACACTTAAAAAATGACCAAAAAAAATTAAAATGTTTACTAAACAAAAATGTTTAAACATTTAATAATTAGTTTGAAATATTTGCAATCCAATTGAGAGACAAATGGAGTTGTCTTAGTTAATTATACAGAAAAGCAGAAACAGATAAGCAAAAAAAAAATGTTTATTAAAACAAATTTTAAGTAAATCACCTAAGCTGACGATATAATGCAGTTAAAATAAAAAAAAGCTTTATATTCTATACTTATAAGTACTTAGCATAGCTAAGTTGATGTAGACAAAGTAGATTTGGAAATTTTTATAGGCGGAACTAAGACTAAGTAACATTCAAAACATTTTGTATGTACCAGAGCTCACTTTTATCAAGTTTTTTTTTGACACAAATGTTGGATAAAGGATATGTGCAGTCTGCTAATGCACAGGTGTCCATTTTTTAGACTTTTAATAAAAAAGTACTTCCATAGCTATGTTGACTTCATTAAAAAAAGTTTGTTGTCGACTTTGATTAACATTTGGCTGTTCATCAAAATGTTAAGTATGTCACAAATATTTTTGACAAAAATGGTATTGAGTTTACAAATAATCAAGAAGACTATGTATGTGAAAGATGTGCATATGGCAAGCAACATCAAAACTTTTTTTT
Organism: Tachinus rufipes; assembly: GCA_963932245.1. Taxonomy (NCBI): domain Eukaryota; kingdom Metazoa; phylum Arthropoda; class Insecta; order Coleoptera; family Staphylinidae; genus Tachinus; species Tachinus rufipes. The sequence continues at coordinate 15,420,631 of OZ010744.1, forward strand.
AACAATTAAAAAAAAAAACTGTTAATAAAATTTTAGATTTGTCAATCTTTGCGAAATAAATGTCACGTCTCTAGAAGAAGCCAAGTATTTTTTATTTTTTAAAGATGATTGTTTACACTTTAGTATTGTCTATTTTTGCTGACCAAAGCCAAAGACGTAGTAAATTGACCATCTCTTGAGAGAAAATTGTATGTCAGACAACGACATCAAAATCAAAAATGTCAAAACATAATATCTACTGAAAAAACTGTGAGTTTTTTACAATAAGTTTAATGCATATGGATATAATTTTAAACAAAATGATAGGATTAAAAAAAAATGCAAAAGAATTTGAAGTCATCAATGTATATACATGCGCAAAATTAAAAAAAAAAACTGTACGGGCTGAAGTATATTAATTAGTGTTTACATTAAATCAAACAATCAATTGAAATTAAACATAATCCGAGTTTTTGGGTCTGATTGTTATGTGTCCTGCAAGATGAACAAGAAATTAGAAAATAAATATTTTAATTGTTTATATCGTTGATTTGCCGTCATATTTATCAAACGTTTGTATTTATTAAATGACAAATTACTATTTGTTAAAAAGATCAAACCCAATAAGAGTAACACGCAGAACAACTAAAATCTATACGTCAATTGAGAGAAGAATGTAGATGAACCTAAAGTCTGCGATACACTTGTAAAAACTTTTTATAAAAAGGAAAAGTACAGGTGGTAACAAATAATGCTATTTGGAAAAAAAATAAATAAAACGTTTATTTAACAAACTGAAACAATAAATTAAATAAATAAACACTAATAATTGACAATACTGTCGAACGATAGGGTTGGAAAGTAGGTGTAAGATCTAATGTTAGGAGAATACTAGTATAAGCTGTTTAGGCATTTAACATTAGATTAATCAGTAACAATCCAGAAAACACGTTTGTGCTATCTAAACAAGCATTGCTTGCTTAATGATAGGTAGTTCGTAGATGTTTAATGTTAAAAAAAATCTCAAATGGGCCATCTAAACATTTAACATTGAACAGTTTTATCAAACATTACTAGGAAACACGTATGTGTTATCTAAGCAAGAATTGATTAGTAGGGTATTGGTGTGGTATGTTTTGGTTTGCGCTGCTCGGTTTACCGGTTTTATGCTTTAATACCACATAGGTATTGAGACTGGTCTGACTTTAAAAAGAAATAAACGCTGTTTTTTTTTTGGCTTAGTAGAAGAAAGTTTAAAGTGTCGGATTCATTCTCCAAGTAAATCCATCGGAATCCGTGTTGGTGGGAAAGAAGGAGATGGTTTGATTCAACATGTTTTTAAATTATGTCTGAAGTAACTTTTTCTATAACGTTAGCCAAGCTGATTGGCTGATACTTTTAAGAAAACCGCTAGTGTTTACTAGTTTTTAGATATTTATTACAAGTGAACTTTTCCAATCGTGGAAAAGTGCTTGGTTTGAAAAATCGCATTGGCAATGTTGGTAAGAGCCTTTATTGCTTTATGCAAAATCTATTTAAAAGCTTCATTAAGAATACCGTCAGAGCCAAGAGCAGACCGAGTTTTACGTTTGTTGATTATATCTTAAATTTGAGACGATCTAACGCTTTGCAGAAATGCGGTGTTTTCAGCGGTTTTTAGAAATTTTTCAATTATCTGTTCAACCGTTTCAACGTGCTTTGTTTTTAGAGGTTTTTTAAAAAACTGTTAAATTTAGTAACCCTTTTTCGAAGAGCATCAGTAAGAGCGAGAGGTGGTCGGAGCATATTTCGTTAACTACTCGGACACTCTTGCCATATCAAAAACGTCTTTTTGGTGTCATGCACTATAGTAGTGGGTGGGTTTTTCTGATCCCACTACTTGTAACCTTTTTTGCTCTACATAATCGAGCATCGCCCGACCTTTAGCGTTTGTCTGTAAACTATTCTACGCCGCACAGTGGGGCAGAAAGCAGATTTTGTTGGCAAAAAATATGAAATTTTTAAAATTGCTTGAAATTAAGATTGTTATTACAGAAAAAATAATTTAAAGTTTTTAATAATAAATTGTGGTGGGTATTAAGGTTTGGAAATTGAATTGGCCGAGTATAATTTTAAAACTATGGATTTGCATAAATCTTAAACAAAAAAAATATGATAAGATAAAATAAGGTTGTTTTTAAAGTAGTAATTAATTAAAAAAAAATGTAAACAAAATTAAAGTTTCTAGTTTTTAATCTTCTTACATTTATTTATCTTAAACTTCATTTGGATTTAAAACGCATATTTTGCTATTTATGTCGTTTACATATTCTTCAGAACATCTTTAGTTTGATTATTAAATAAATTAACTTCTCAAAACATTTTTTTTTCTGTTATAAACACACTGTCAGAAAGTTTTGATATAAAGTAAAAATAATAATTAGTAAAACTTACCTTATTAAAAAAACCGCCACATCCATATACAGTGAAACTTCCTTAACTCGAATCTCCAAGGGGCACCAAATAAAGTTCGAGTTAGGGAAAATTTGAATTATAGAAAAATATGCCTAATTTATGTTTTAAAGTTTATTACATAATACATGCTTCAAATTAAAAAAAAAAAAACAGTTAATTTTACAGTATTTTTTAAAGTCTAGAAACAGCCAAATAAATTTAAAAAAATTTCTATGCTTTACAAATTTTTGAAAAGCCTTAATTTATAATATTTTTAAATCAAATAAAAAATTGTTCAAAATGTTGTTTTTCGGAAAGATTATCAACATGCTAAACGTACTTAACGTCGTTTGATTACTTTACACGTGCCTAGAAATCCAATTCTAGCAGCACCCGACAAGTTGTTTGCTATCGTTGCCGCAAATTGGTAAACCTCGAAAGAGTTTTCCAAAATATTTAAGCTAAGTTTAGCTACGCATAAATATTACTCCGAGTTAAAGAAAAAAACAATAAATAGAAATTCGACTTAAGGAGATAAAAATCTGTATAAAAATTGTTTAAACCTTATTGCTTCCAAAAAATATTCGAGTTATGGAATAATTTGATTTAAAGAAGTTCGAGTTAGAGAAGTTTTATGTACTATAACCAAAATCACAAAAAAGCAAAATTTAAATATAATTCTACAATGACTCTACTTTGTAACCATGCACACAGCTCAAAACACAACTAAAAGTTTACTTATTTCTACAAACTCTATTTTGCTAAAAAATACTATAATGACTTTTAAACGTTTTTATTTGAGTGTTAACACTTTTCACAATATAAAAATTGCTGAAAATACAATACATACCTAAGGTTGACAGCTTCATGACAAAAAAGAAAAATCTAATACAATTTAAAAATAAAACACAGTCTTTAAAGTTGACTTAATAAATTGTCTTAATTATAACGGTAAAAGCGGTTTTCAAAACGCAATGTTTTTAATTTTGGCAAGAGACAAGAAAAACGTTATTGGTGGTTTTATAGGTTCATGTGTTGGCTACACTATGCCATAAAAACAAATGTATTCACTGCACTTTAATTTTTAAATTAATACCAGCTTATAGGGTAATTGGTTTCAGTGTGCGCTGGGAACTTACAGTTGAAATCCTCCTCAATAAATGTAAAGAAAGGGTTAGCAAAAACGGATTTGGTTATTTGGGCTGAGGAAGCCAAATGCGATTTTAAATGTACCCAAACTAGACACATTGACCATTATTTCATTTGATTCTAGTAAGACTAGTTTTGGTGTATTGACTTCAGACTGGTCTAATGATCTTTTTGCAAAAATCAGAGTTTTGTGCCTTACCACCGACGATCCCAAATACGTGACAGTATTTGGTAATCTCATTACCTGGTTGGGTGAGTGGTTTTCTCAGACACCAACATAATGTCGACGTTATCCTAGATAAAGAAATGTTCTACTTCCCTTAACTTTTTTAAAATACTTTTGGCATTCTAGAAGCAGATCTTAAGTAATGGTTCTGATTAGTTATAACTAATTCTCAAAAAGGACCGCCATGATTTTTATATAAAAATTATTAAAATTGTTCTACAAAGCAACAATTTTTTTGTTGCTCATAGCCGAGAAAAAACTGGCAGAGTCACCGCATTAGCAATCAATGTGTTTGCTTCAACTAATGCAAGGCCAAGATTTATTATGGCAAGTTTGAAATTTTGCTGCTTAAAAAAATCCGGTACATACTAGATTACAACAAAATAAATTAATTATTAAATTGGCTTCTGATTAGGAATCTTTTCTTTGCAATAAAAATATACTTACACTAAATATACTTGCAACATTCAGGTCTGCTGCAGTACTTGTTGCGCTTTGTGCAGGTTTTATTTTCATTTTTATGTATTACCTTTAAGGCTAGAAATAATGGCAAATGTGCAAACTAAAAAAAAAATTCTTTTACAAATTAGAATGACAAGATTTCAAGTTTCTTAAAAAAACAATGACTTTTGTTTACTCAATTGATGATCCATAGTTTTATTATGATGAAGACAGAAACATTGATCATTGCTTTTTTGTAGATGACAGATTTTTTGTTAGTAAAATATTGTAGTAATTAGAATTACTAAAAAAATACTATTTAACTACGTTTAATATTTGATTTTTTTTATAACTCACACAAATTATAATTAAATTAATTAAAACGTACAAAATTCTTCTATAAAACTACGTAAATTTGATGAAAAAAAACAGATAAATTTAACTTAATTAATATAATCTTACTGAAATTAAAAAAATACAGATAAAAAATCTTTAAATCTTATTTAAATTTACAAAACTTTAACAAAGTTTTAATTATTTGTTCTTATACTAATAAAATCCGGCTGAAAACATAAATTTTACTTCAGTAACTAAAAAAAAAATTATTTATGTATTAATAAACAGATAAAAATGTTACTAAATAATGCAAAATTTTGCCTGAATATTCACTAGACTAGAACTGATACAATTCTACCAAATGTTTATTACTTAGGTTCAAACTGATAAACAATTGCTTTATTCTTAAGAGATATGTTTAGTTAGAAAATACACAAATCTTACCATTAATTACTAAAATATAACTAAAGTTAACCAATTTCGGTAAAAACTAAAAAAAAAACCTAGTAAAAAGTTTATAAAATTTGTAAAACGGTTATTAATTTGTACAATTTTTAGTTTTTATCAAAAGTGCAAGAAATTATTAATTTATTTTACTAAAGCTTATTTTTTTTTTTAATTTAAACAAAACAAATTAGTTCTAACAATTTTGAAATACTATTATTAACTTACTATTAAATTATTATGGCAATTTTATACAAAATTTTAATTAAAAATTTTAAGCACACACAGTATTTTTTTCTTTGGGTGCTATTTCCGTTATTGAAAGTTAGCAACAATTATTGCAAATTCTTTTCAATCTTTTGTTACTTTGAGTAAAGTGTGTGTCTTGTTCAGTCTCTTATGTTTTTAAACCAAGAATGTTTTTTTTAGTATGAACCTCGTTGGCTTTTTATATTGCTAAATTTGAGCAGATTATATTTACTGCTACTAAGGATGTGCCCAAGGTATGATGTTTTTTTTGCTTTTTAATCATTCTTAGTAGTTTTTTGTTTTTTTTTTTAAGCGTGTAGTTAGGCGTTTGTAATGTGCTCTACCCAGAATCATTTATGCATCCGCCAAAACGTCTACATTTTGAAAGCTTTAAGTCTGTTCATGGTATTGATTTTCAGTGTCCACGCCTCAACACTATAAAGCAGTACATATTAAATATAGCATTTTACAAAACATAATATAGGTTGAGATATTGGCTTCGTTTGCATAGTATTATTCTTATTTTGAGGAAAGTTTTTCTGGCCATTTCTATTTGCAATTTTTTTTTTATATCTAGATCTAGGTCTATTTAGGTTATGTATACCCTGAAATGAGCTTGAACATTTGGTTTTCTGCTAATCACTTTAATTTTAGTTTTAGCTGTGTTTAGTTTGATTTGGTTAATCAAGCGTTGTAAACCTTTGGGGTTATCTGAAAATGTTGCCAAACTATCTGCCTACCTGAGGTTGTTTAGTAGTTTGCAAGTTTTTTAGTACTTTTAAAAATGTTTTTTTTAATTTATAGCAAAATCAGAACGCATCCCTTACGCACTCCTCGTCTAATAAGAATATTGCTGGTCAAAGACCCTTATTGCTGCTGATTGATGTTTGTATAAGTTCTTTATGGAAGCAATGTTTTTAAGGTCAAAATTTTTGGTCATTAGTATCTTTATTAGTATGTCATGCTTTAAACAGTCTAATGCTTTAACGTAGTTAATGATACATATATGTACGTCAATTCTTTGATTTCTACATTTTTGAAGATCATCAGATAACCCAAACAAAGCTTTTCTCATACCAAACTTATCACGAAAACCAAATTGTTCTTCACTAAGGTTCTTTTACATTTTCTGCTGTGTAGTATTTTAAGGAATATTTTTAATACCTGACTCATCAGACTAATTAATCAAAATTGATTACATTTATTATCGTTGATTTTTTTGGGTGCTATAAATATTGCTTTCAGCTAAGGTTATAATTAAAACTAGTAGTGATTTTTTTTTCTTGGCCACATTATCTCAGTAACGCTATGAGCGTTTACGCGTGGTCTTGTTATTTCTTTGAATCTATTGTAAATTTTTCCGGGCATAAGCATTTGTTATCTCCGCATTTTATCTTAAAATACCATAAATTTGCAAAACATTTTTTGAGAGAATGCATTATTTTATTAATTTTATGAACAACAATCTTCATAATATAAAAGTGCTTTTTAATATCAACAATCGCCACACTAATTAAATGATGGAATCTAATCATATTAATAAAAATAACACTTATAAAAACTTTATAACTCATTATCTAAATTATCAATAACAATTTACATAACAAACAATTTCAGTATATTTCATACATTCAAAATGACTACTGAATTTACCGATACTATTTCGATATTATTAAATGTAGCCTCATATTTGGGCATGATACCATTCTACAATAAAAAAACTAAAACATTTATACCTCATCCTAGATACATTTACGTATTGGTTATTTTAACTTTATTTTTAACTGGATACGTCTTTTATTTTCAATATTTTTATGAAAGTTTATCTAAAATTAATTTGTTTTTAATGGCTACATTGTGGACAGTATATTTAATTTTTATTACAAATTTTATGCTTTCATCATCAATCTGGAGTATAGATACATTTCAAGAATTATTTAAATATATTAAGAAAATTGATGTTTCTTTAAGAAATATGGGTTTAAGAATTAAAATGAGATCAAATTGTGTTATTAATTTGCAATTATTAATTTCTTATTTAGTTATTTTGTTAATTGGTATTTGGAATATAACTTTATGGACTAAAGAAACCATAATTCCAGTTTTAGGTGCTCTGATTGTATCTTTTACAATATTTTTGTTAGGTGTGTTTATACTTCAATATATTAGAGAAAGAATAATTTTATTAAATTTGTTAATATCAAATTTTGTAATTAGTAATGAGTATCATGCTTGGATTTATAATATAATTTACATACATAATATGGTTGGTGATTTAATTCAAAAATTTAATAAAGTGTTTGGAGTATTTTCATTTGCTAGCTTTATTTTTACTTTACTGCAGATGTTGGGTTATATTAACATATTATTAACAGATCAATATTTAGAACAAAGTTTGAGTAGCAGGTTGTCGATGGTTATGTGGTGCGCTGTATATTTGGTAAGTTTTTAGTTATTTTTTTGTTACTATGTAGTAGTAGAGTGTAAAGTGATTTAATCGTATTAAATAATGCGATTATTATTTTAGTATTAATATTATTTAATATGTTTAGATTTTTATGATTCCTAAAAACTAGGAGTATTTTTAATAAATTATTGTTGGTAATGAGAGTGATAATAAGTATCAAATAAATTTTATTTTATGTTTAGTTATGCGGATTACTGTAATACCTCTTGTCTACACTAGTCTCTTAAAAGTGTTTATGTTAACATTGTTGTTGTTTTGTAATATACTTTTTCAATAACATCACAATAAAACTTATTTTTTTATTAAAAAAATGCAATTACAATAGTTCCAGGTATTTTATTGATTATTTGCTTAGTTATACATGGATAATATTATGTTTTTTGTATGTCAATCATTTTTAATTAAATTATCGAATCCAATTACATCAATTACCTAACATCATTACCGTAACTGATTGAATATTCTAATCCATAATATAAAACCTTTAGTTGATTCTATACCTACAAAATGAATACACAATATACAGACAGCATATCATTGTTGCTGAAAATTGCTTCTTGTTTAAGCATGATACCATTCTACAATAGCAAAACAAAAACATTTACAGCATATCCTATATTTACCTATTTTGTGTCTATTACAGGTGCATTACTTATAGGATATGTTTTTTATTTTCAATATTTTGATGAAAGTTTATCTACACGCAATATGGTTTTTGTGAATTTACTCTGGTCAGGATACATGAGTGTTAATATCTCTTTTATGCTTTCAACATCAATTTGGAATCTGGAAACATTTAAAAAGTTGTTTGAAAATATTGAGAGAATTGATGTTATTATCAGAAATATGGGCGTCAAAGTTCAAATAAGATCAAAATGTAGTGTTAATTTACAAATTTTAATTTCATACACAATATTGTATTTGATTGCTATTTGGAATATGAATTTATGGAGTGAAAAAACTGTAATTCCAGTATTAACTGCTTTGACTATAATATTTACAATGTTTATGTTGATTGTGTTCATTGTATATAGTATTAAAGAGAGAATAGTTTTATTAAATTTGTTAATAACAAATTTTGGTGTATTTGGATATGAATATCATTCCAGAATTTATAATATAATTTACATACAGAATATGATTGGTGATTTAGTGAAGATATTTAATAAACTGTTTGGAGTGTTAGTGTTTGCACACACAATATTTGCTCTTAGTCAGATGTTGAGTTATATTAATATATTATTAACTGATGAATATGTAGAAAAAAGTCTGGATGGCAGGTTGGCGATGGTAATGTGGTGTGTTTTATTTGTGGTAAGTTTTTAATTTTTTTATATTATTATATATAAGTTAATAATTGGAACTATGAATTATTTTAGTGTTACGTTTACGACAGTATGTATTAACTCATAAGATGTAAATTAATAACAAAAAATGTATTCCGTACGATTGTTATTAGTTTATATGATATTGATATGTAGCCAAAGCTTAGATTTTTTTTTAATATGTTAACTGGTAGTTTTTAAACCTAATATACAGTTTAAAACAATTTTAATATAATAAATTTAATAAAATGTAAGCGTTAAGACAAAACTTTACGTTACATTTTTTAGTTATACTCTGGCTGGTAGCCATTAGTTCTTACTTCGTTTTTATTTTTAAAAAACCATAGCAATAAAAAATTAGTAGCTACAAAAAATGTTTTGTCTATTTAATGCAAAATAGTGAAATCTTTACTTGGTTGGTTCCAGTTTTCTAAGCAATGTTTTACGTAAGTTTGCACGTCTCAAATTTAGGTAGAAAATTTTGGTAATGTTTTGATAGTGATTTTTATAAAAAAAACATTTTTATCTACTTGTTATTTTTATCGTTTAATTGTTGTTGCTTTTTTAAAGATGACAAAGATAACAAAGAATTTTTACCTTGTTTTATAAAATAAAATCTTGGTAGAATACTGTACTAGAGTAACCTTTATGGGCATAAGATAAGTGAGTCTAATATGATGCATATTATGCGTTGTTCTAGTAGATGTAAATGTGCTTACAAAAGTGCAAACTAAGCTTGGATTACTTGGTGGTTTGTAAAATATTTTGGTTAAATTGAAACTAGCTTTGTTTCTAGTGTAGAAGTGGTCTAACAATTTCTTCTAATAAGCCTGTGATGTCTAAGGTGATGTTCAAATAATTTAAAAAAAACTTATTAGATTAATTTGTGTACTACGATTTACAGTTTTGCTTCTTGAAGTATGAGTTTTACAAATTCTAAAAGTTTCTGTTATTTTTTTATTGATGCAGTGTAGAAACATAATTACAGTAATAACGTTAATTGTTCTAACATACTAGTGTTACAAAACTGAGTCCGTCATGAACGTGACTTCAGAATGCACAAAACTCCGCTGCGCAAATCTTTACTAACCAGTTCTACCGCATTACCCGACACAACATCTCTGAGACAGGTATGTTGGTTTTTTGCGGTCGGTGGATATAGTTTGGTAGTTGTTTCCTGGTTTGCCAGGTATTTTTGTTCAGAAGCAAAAAATATGTATTTTTCTAAAAGCTTGTGTCGGATGTATTTTTAAGAGAAATGTGCTTACCTACTAAATTTTCCCTTCCCCAATGTTGAATATCTAAAAGTTTGAGAACGTTTATAGACTTTCTATTTAAAGATAAAATTTAGAAACTAAATAGTAGGTACGCCCTATAAGCTTTACAGTAAAATGTGGTGTTTGCCACTTTAGTAGTAGTTGGTTGACCGGTTGTTTATATACGTAAATCTTACGATTAAAGTGAGCCGCAAGATTATTGAAGTATTTTTGAGCCAAAATTTTAGTATGTTGGCGTAACGGTGAAGTTCCAAGATTGGTCCAAACTTTTCTGTTTTGTACAAACCTTGAAGTTTTAAATAACATACGCAAAGTTGTACATTAAAAGATTTTAAGACAATAAAAGTGCTAATTTGCTGCAGTGCCTTACATTGGAAACGCATAAATAGTTGTGTAGAGCCGAATTTTGTTTCAAATTAATAAGCCATTATTTTGTTCACCAACAGAAAAAAAAATTTAAGCCATTCTAGTTTTATCAAGAATGGATTGTACGTTTAGTTTGTACTAAAATTCTTTGGTGATTTGTTAAAAGTTATCGTTAGATTTTTAGCAGCATTAGACTACAGTATGGGAACGTTGTTTTAGTAAACGTTTTCATAAAGGAAAGTTTGTCATTGTGTGAAGAGAACAGCTTTGTTTTTTTTTTCTGAATTTACTATAACTTGCTAGTTGTCTAACTAGTTTTTCAGATTGTTGGTTGTTTTTTGGTAATTCTGTAGCATAGAATAGTGCTGTGTTGTTAGCATATTGAGTTATTTTAAGCTTGTGCGTCTTTCTCGAGGGCATTTCGCTATCAGTTTAATAAGAGGCAGAAGAAAGTTTTGTTTCTGTAGTTTTAAAAAAAGGTTTTAGTGTCAGACGTTATTAAAGGCTCTTTTGATATAAAAAAAACAGTTAATGGACAACTAAATAACCTTATCTGAACTTATGCTGGTGGAGGGACGAAAAAGATTATTTGCTTTCATGTTGTCTTAAATTATGTCTAAGATTACCCTATATCTATAACCTTACTTAAAATGCATACAAGTTAATTGGCCGGTAGTTTTAAGGAATTTTTTAATCTTTACTATGTTTTAGTATATTTATTACAGGTGAGCTTTTTTACTCAGTAGAAAATTGCCCAGTTTGTTAACAATGCAAAGAGAATCATTTTAAAGCTTTGTTTAATATTTTATTAAAGCCAGAAGCATAACAAATTTTAAGTTTTTTAAATCAAAATTAAACGTTTTCGGCGTTGTTGTTGTTGTCTTTTAGGAAGTTTTTAGAAAGCTCTTTAGCTTTAGATCAGTGTTTTTTGTTATAAATGAAGAGCATTAGAGTTGGAAGCAGTCGACAATTGTTTTAGCTTTTTTTTCAATTGTATATTAAACTTTACGAAGTTTGGCTATTAAATAACAAGACTGCTTATGAAAAAAAGTTTTATTTTAAAAATTATTTTATAATTAAATGCTTTCCATTAATGTATTGCTCTTCCCTAGCTATACACCGTTTCGTTCGTTTTATCCATTGGTCAAAGCAATGTTAGAAATCTTCTTTTGTAAGAGCATTTAGGAGCTCTGCCAATTTTTGCTTCATCTCTTCTATCAACTCCTTTTAAGGCAAACTTGATGTTTTTTCAAAACTTTGAAAGTATTTTACAAACTTGTTTTTACAGTGTTGAAAAAACTTTCAAATCATGAGTTTGGTTTACAGTTTGACCCTCTAAAGCCCAATCACTTATCACAATTGATTTGGGACAAGGAGAGGTTGACCTGGACGTTGGTCCCCTTGGCTTTTGGAAAACCGTTTATACCATTGGAAAATACGCGCACTAGATAGAGAATTCTTACCTACAACTTATAACACTCAGTCAAAACATTTTTTAATTTTATTTGTTTTCCCTCTGTTTTCTCTAGCATGCCTTCCGCAATTGCGGTCTCGTTATTTAATAGTTAAACCTAGTATTCTTGCCATAAATTGTAATAATGGCGTTTTGTCTCTGGCTTTAGAGATCAAATTCCAAAGCATTTTTGTGCATCTTTACAGCTCTAAGAACTTTGTTGTGAAGCAAGTTTTAGATTTTGCAGTTTTAGGAGTTGCAATGCCTAAATGTTTTAGTAGCCCGGAATTACCTTAGAAGATAATTTTTTTGCAAAAAATAGTGTCCAAAGTTTGTGGTTTACTACCGACTTTTTTAAGTACAAGACTACATTTGTGAATCTTAGCGTTTGGTTGGGGTTGTGGTTTAAGTAAAACACTAACATGATATTAAGGTTTTGTTAGAAAATTTATTTTTTAACTTTCTTATTTTTACAGTCATTAAATCATTTAATTTTGCAAGAAAAGCGACTATTCTTGCATTTTCAATTACAAATACAATTTTTGAAGTTGAAGGAGCGACAGCATATGCAAATGATTTGATTGCCGTTGCGACTGTAAGTTTGCAAAAGCTTGCTCTTTGAGAAAATGTAAAAAATGACAAATTTGGGTTTTGCATTTTTGAAACAAACCACTATAAAGTGAGACCCCAAACAGATAGAAGATGCTATGTGGCATGTTTTGGCAGCTTGCTCGTGTTGCAGTCATTTCTGGCATTAAAAAATGCCACCGCTCAATTTTGTAGGCTTTTCAAAAACTTTTAAGCCTAAAAGCTTAATCATATCGATAATTTTTGCATTGTTTGCTCTTTTTGGAAGTTATACGGAAATTATATATAAACGGACAAATCTGTAGCTTATTCCTTGAACATTAGTTGGGAAGAATACAAATGATTTTATTTTTTTTATTAGGTATATATTCTTTAGTGGTCAACCAAGTGTAGAAATTTGTTTTTTTTTTGTTATTTGAGATAAGCCGTTGCTTTTTTGTGCTTGTAGCCAAAAAGATGCGGATACCTTTGTAGATATTTTGCCCAAAAATCCCAAGAATAAATATCTAAGCTCAAATGCCAAAGATTGGAATTTAGATAAAGCAATGTTTAGCAGGAAAGGCGTTTTTTTTAAGGCGGATGGTTTTTGTGTTTATTGGCTTAAACGGCTGGAAAAATTAGCTGCTGATGGCTGTTGAGTTGCAGTTGCCTGAGATAAATGGGGGTTAAATGATGGCTGGTTAGAGTTAAGTAATTTAAAGAAAAGGAGTTTGCTCACTTGTTGTCTTTGGGTTTTTTTAGTGGCATTAGCAGATGAAGAGGGTAAACGAAAAATAAATTTAAAACTACTGTTTTGCAATCAATGAATTGAGTGCCCCATTTACCCAGCCAAGTGTTGATGATCAACTAACTGATCAACTAACAATTTTGTGGTTAGGCAAAATTAATATCTTGCAATCAATGAATTGAGTGCCTCACCCAAGTGTTGGTGATCAAAAAGTTGGATAACTAACACTTAGGTAAGTCAAAACTACTGCGGAACATCAATTAATTGAGTGTCCCACCCACCCGCCCAAGTGTTGATGATGAAATAACTGAATAACTAACAATTGGATGGGTGGGCGGAAACTACAGTCAAAACCGCAATTAATAAATTAAGTGCTCCATCCAAGTGTTAGTGATCAAAGAGTTGGATAACTAACACTTGGGTGGGTGGGCGGGTTACTAAAATTAAAACTACTGTCCCGCAATCAATAAATTAAGTGCTTCACTCAAGTAGTTGTAATCAAGAAGTTAGATAACTAACACTTGGGTGAGAGGGCAAAAATTAAAGTCAAAACTACTGTTTTGCAACCAATAAACTAAATGCTTTACCCACTCACTCAAGTGTTATAAATCAAGTAGCTGAATAACTCACAATTTGGTAGGTGGACGGAAACTACAGTAAAAACTACTATCTTTCAATCAATGAAGTAAGTGGTCTACCCAAGTGTTGGTAAACAAAGAGTTAGATAACTAACACTTGGGTAGGTGAGCAAAATCTAAAATCAAAACTACTGTCTTGCAATCAATGAATTGAGTGCCCTACATAAGTGTTAGTGATCAAGAAGTTTTCTTTTTTTTTTATGAGGAAAAATCTGGGACTACTATTTAAAATGTTTACCCACTAAAAAACGTTTTATTCTCGGTTCACTGATTTCTATATGTCGACAGGAGCAAAACAAGTTTTTTTTAATTTCCCTAGTTCTGTTCATTCCTTAGCTCTTGTAAACGTTGATGTTCTTTGGATTTTTTTTCTTTCATAATGGTGATACTTAGATGGTGCGCGACTTTCCAAATTTTCTTCAAATCCATCATTTTCTGTACCAGATTCTCTGGTGTTATGTCGCTACTCAGTTGTTCTCTCGCACTTTTCCTTGTTTCCACCCATTTTTGACTGGCAAAGATAACTTGCTCAAGGCTATCCACTTCACCACAGTAGGCGCAGGTATCCGCAGCAGTGATGCGCATTCGTTTATAATACGTCCCAAATGATCTGTGACCAGTCAACACTTGAGTAAGCCAGTAGTCCAGATTTCTATTCTTGCATTTCATCCAATCTTTCAAGTTTGGTATGAGCCTCTTAGTCTATTGTCCCTTTTCCGTATTTGCAGACCAGCTTTCCTGCCACTCGTTTAACAAACCCTCTCTCATCCTTGTCTTTCTTTCTTTTTAGTCAGATTTCAAGCACTGATAAATTTTTGACTTTTACTGCTTTTACTGCTACTAATAGTTTTATGGGAGGTATTCCTGTGATCACATTTAGAGCCATCGTCAATGCTGTCTTGTACGCGGAGGCCACACGCAACAGCACTTTCCTTTGTACAGCGCATAGCATGTTTTTGTACTTTTTCTTTTCTATCACACTACTCCAAATTGGTGCTCCGTACAGTATAGTATTATGCACTACTGTGTTTATAACTTCCCGCTTTGAGCTAGTTGGTCTTCCTGTATTTGGCAACAGTCTTATCAGGATTGCAATTTGCTGTTCTGCCTTCTTTGTAATTTCCTTGATGTGAATTTCAAACATACTCCTAAATATGTTTTATTCTGTGCAGACATTTATTTGTGCAGGTTTCTAGGTCATCTTTGTTTTCTGCGGTTACCAGCAGCGCTAAATCGTCTGCAAAAGCGATTGTTGTACCCCATCATTTGTACTTGCAGAATTGTCCGAGGACCAATCTTTGAAGAACACCGGCACATATGTTCATCTCTTCGGTTTTATTATACACTAATCTTCTGTCTTTTAGGTACGCTGACAGGATATTTATCAGATAAGGTGATATATGTCTGCGTCTTAGTTCGTTTATTATAAGGCTATGTCCAGCTGTATTAAAAGCATTTTTAACGTCCAGAAGCACTAACACGCACCAATCCGCCTATTTGCGACTTTGTAGATCTTATCGATGGCTTGGATAGTCTATCTGCCTCTCCAAAAACCAAACTGATTATCAAGAAATCTTTCTAATTTTTCAATTTCTTGAAGAAGTTTTTCCCTTAACAGGATCTCATACAGCTTGCTTGCGGAATTTACCAGGCTTATCGGTCTGAAGGATAACTTCTCAATGCTGTTTACACCTTTTGGCAATAGAATTAATTTAACGCATTTCCACTCCGTTGGGAACTTCTGCTGTGATAGTAATGTATTTAGATCTTCTATAACACCATCCGGCCACCGTTTTACTACCTCTTTTATTACCTCTATAGGTATTCTATCTAGGTCATGATCAAGAAGTTGGATAACTAACACTTAGGTGAGTAAACGGGAACTAAAGTTAAAACTACTGTTTCAAAATCAATGAATTGAGTGTTTTACCCACCCAAATATTGGTAATCAAATAAATGAATAACTAACAATTGGGTAAGTGGGCGCTACTGTCCCACAATTAATGAATTGAGTGCCTTACTCAAGTGTTGGTGATCACTGATCAAGGAGTTGGATAATTAGCACTGGGGTTGATAGGCAAAAACTAAAATCTACTGCCTCGTTATTAATGAATTAAATGACTTCCACCAACCTAAACGTTGTAGCAAAAACTACTGTTGAAACTACTGTTCTGCAACTAATAAACTGCGTGTTCACCCACCTAGTTATATTAAGTTTATGTATAATCTGTTGTATTGAATTAAACACAATTTCTACAGTTTATAGTAATGGTATAGAAGTACACTATCAACAAATTGCTTCTAACTCCAATGGATGGATTAAAAGTTATGGATTTATTTTAATAATTCAGCACACAAAAAGTAAATTAAGTAAAATCAATTAAAATAAAGCTATGTCAAATCTAATGAATCAAATTAAATACAATTTTTACAATTTTACAATTTACAATAAATTGCATCTAAATCCAATGAATAGATTGCGAGTAATGAATTTATTTTGATTACTTGGCACTAATAGAGGGTTTTACATAAAATTGAGGTTATGTCAAACTTGTCGTATCTACAATTGGTAGTATTGATATTAAAATAAATTGCCAACAAATTGCATCCAAATCAAATGTATGGATTGCAAGTTATGGTCTTATTTCAATGATTCAACACTAACAGAGTAAATTGAATAAAATCAATTAAATTTAGGTTTTGTCAAAACTGTTGAATCAAATTAATTACAATTTTTACAATTGGCAGTAACAATATAGAAGTAATTTGTTCATACACTGCATTCAAATCCAATGTATAAATTAAAAGTTATAAATTTATGTCTATGACACTAACAGAGTGAACTAAATGAAATTATATAAAATGAGGTTACGTCAAATCTGTTATGTGTAGTAATGATATAGAAGTAAGTTTTGGTAATAGATTGCATACAAATTCAATGTATGGATCTTTAAAGACATTTAGATCGATGATGTCGGGAGCAACGTTGTTATTTTAAAAGACAATTTAGATGTAAATGGTTGCAAATAGTACCCCCGGTTAACATAGGTGAAGTTCCCCTCATCACGAATATCCAAATCACTTAAAAAATTACTTTCCTATCATTAAAAAACATGTTTGATAAAATTTAAAAATGTTGATACTTCCTTCTTCCCTCCTTAGGGGGCAAAAAATATCTTTTTTTTGTTTTTATGTATTTCTTTTAAATTTTGTATGCAACCCTTAAAACATTCCAGAAAAGGTAACATTTATTTTATGTTATCTAAACTTTTGATTGCATTGAATTTTATTTTTTAATTTCAGAAATAATTAAAAAATCTACATATAAGCCACTAATCGATTTTTTTACTTTTTTGCCATCTATACTGTTTTTTTCTGCTTTTTCTGCAAAGTATTTATAGCTTTTAAAACACTGAAATTCGGATTTTACGGAAAATTTTACATTGAGTAAGTATTTTGGGTATAATATTTTTATAAATTTGACTGCTCAAAACACGATTTATTGTATTTTTTACCAGACAAAAAACAAATGAAGTAATTTTTTATCAGATTCGTATCAAAATTAGTCAGTAAACTAATTTTCATCAAAATCGGTAATAGTCAAAAAAACCACTTCTAACAAACTTTTTTTTAAATATTAAGACTTTTTGCACTAAAAAATTAAAATTTAGAACGGTTTGTTATAGATACTGAAAGAAATCTATCAAATTAATTGGTTTATAACTTTTTTTTAATTTTAGTTCTTCTTTTTAGACAAAAACATGAAATTCACATTATTGGCTGTCATTTTTAAATGGTTCAATTTTTTTAATTTTAATTTTTTATTGGATAGAGTAGTGTAGAAATTTGTTTTTTTTTTTAGTTTGAAGTAAACCGTTGATACTTGCGTAAATATTTTGCGCAAAAAAATTGCAATTTTTATGTTGCTAAAATAATTGGAATATCCCAGTCTCTAAGCACAAATGCCAGTGATTGGAATTTATATAAGATACCTGCTGGAGAGTTAGATATGGAATTTATTTATTTAGCAAAGAAAATTTTTTTTGGGAGTACAGTCAAAGTTGCTTTTCACTTCCAAATAAATTCAAAAGTTTTGAAATTTTTTACAACTGATTTATAGGTACCTAGTAAAGAATATACTAAAAGTCCTGACAAATATGACACAAACTCTAGTAGCAATGACCAAAATCTAAACACTTTAATTGGATTTTTGTTAACATTTTGAGAACTGTAGATTGAAGGTAAAAATTGATTATATACACAATAAAAGCTGGTAAAACTATAAGGCACTAAAAATGGATTATGCTTAAGCAAAAAAAAAATATTTTTTTACTATCATTTGTTAGATACTCGTAAATCAATATTTGTCAATGTTTTACCTATACTTTTAGAAACGTTGGATTGATGCAAAGACAAACTTTACAATTTGTTAAAAGAAAATGAAATCAACCTTATTAAATAATAAATATAAATTATTAAGAATTTATAAAATATTGAAATTCTGAAAAGTATAGTAAAAGTATTTTTTCATTTTTATCTGCTTTTCTGTTATCGTATAATGCATTCTTTTATTTATTTTCCACAATTATAATTCGGTTTTTATATTTGTCTAAAATTTTATATTTAATTGTATTATTTGACGGAATTTCTTCAGATACTGCGGAACGTAATTATTCATAGGAAAGTTAGCATTTGCTACTATTTTCAATAATGTTGTATATTTCTTTTATAGCCTCTAAAATTTAATCTGACTGAGGCCGTCCAAGTTTTCTGTCTTTGTCTAAATGTAAGTGGGTAAACAATCGTTGGTAGCAGTCTAGGTGGTACACTCATTTAACAGCAACAAGATCACTAGCGGCAGACAAACAAAACTTAAATTTTTCTGCTTTATCATCATTATTTCTGTTTGCAGCTGCCAATAGAGTATTAATAATTTCTTTACTTGACAATAGTAAGCATCCCTGCAGGCTTTAATAGGTTTCTTAAATTGTTTTTTTTTTTATATTTATCATCAATAACATTTGACAAAACAAACAATTTGTTTGGAGCACAAAGCTACTTTTGCATTCTGTTGATAAAAAGGCTGTTGTCTTTGTTTTGCTAATTTAAGAAAGCTTGTGTAGACTCCTTTTGTGTATAATGTTTTTGGCACAAAGTGTGTACTGTAATTGATGTAATATTACAATGTAATACCACAAAACATAGAGTTACCATCTTCTTTTTGCTTGATAGCTAACACTAAAGATTTTATAACGTGAACTTGTGAACGCTGTATGGAAAAACAGTAAAGTAAAGGAAAGAGGGTAAAAAATATGTACAAAAAAAAAACGTTGCACCAAACAAAAGAAACCGATTTTTTGGCTTCTAACAAATTATATTTTTGGCGCCCTTAACTATGTAACCGCTAGGAATACAAGAAAAATGTATATGATCATTTTTATTGCAAATTTATCAGAATTTATTATGTATAGTTATGTATAGTCAACTTTTACCTCCGACTTACAGTACTTGAGGTTTTAATAAAAAACGTCATATTTGTCAGGACTTTTAGTATATTTTTTTAATGGTACCTATAAATTAGTAAAAAAACTTTCAAAACTTTAGGATTTTTCTAATTGTGAGGTCAATTTTTGAGCACATTTATTATGCATTTCTGTTAAGTAGCAGTTGTTAAAGACTACTGGAGGTAGGATGATGGCTGGTTGACGTTGGGTAATTTAAAAAAAGTGGATTCACTCTTGACTTTGCGGTTTTCTTTGGTGGGTGAAAAGGTTTTCTTTTTAAGAACGTTAAGGTCTACGATGTTAGGGGCAACGTTGTTCTCTTTGAAAACAATTTTATAGTGGGTGGCGGCAAACACAAGAAAGAAGAAAAATAAGGGCAAGTTTTTTGAGTTAAAGTTGTCCTTGGCAGAAGCAGCAATTTCAACATCTTTTTTTTTTAGAGGGTGTAGGCCGTTTTCATTTTTTTTACCTAAGAATTTTACTAAGTTTTTTTTTCAATATGTTTGGTGAGCTCTATGATGATAAACTGGGTGACAGTTTAAAACTTTTTTGATTGATTTGTGTAATAAATTTAAAAAAAATAATAATAAATTTATTACTGAGCAGTTTAGTTATTAGTTATATTTTAGTAATCTAACCTCAGACCGATAACGTGATAAGTCAGCGTTTTGTTACTGAGCTATCTATTGTGATCTAGTTTTGTAGTTTGCTTATTTTATGCAATTTTGTACGTATTTTTGTACTATTTTAACCTATTGGTCTGTTTGAAGGCGCACTAAATAAATTTTCAAACTGGAAACCTGGCGTCTTAATTATCTTAATATTTATGTTAAACTTGTAAGACGGCATTAATTGAAAAACTACTATACCAAATTCAAATCTAATCTAGGCTAGAAGTAAACAAATACACGCGTTGTTCACGAGCCCAGTTAAATAAATAAAATCTCACTTAATGGGGTCTGGATTGAGCAGCCAAGCCCTATGCTGACGACCAATTGCATGCAGGTTTGCGTGTGTTCACGTGCTTATTACGCGGTTTTGTTTATATACTTTTAGTCTAGCGTGGATTTGAATTTGGTCAAGTTAGCTGTAATATTTTTAGTACTTTCTAATTTTCTTAATAACAAAGTTGACTTTGCAATAGCAAACATGTGTGTTTACAATAAAATTTATTTTTCACATGCATTACTCTTGTTGAGTTTGATAGTACCGTAAACATTTAAGATAAAAAAAAAATTGTTAGCATTGTATATCTATAGAGATCTTAATTTGTATAAGTGTGAGGTAAATTAACTTAGGTTAGAAGCTACTAAAAAGTTAGAGGACAAAAATCCTCCAGGCTCTGATTCTATTCAAGCGGAGGTAATAAATTTTTTTATTGAAAAACACTTTGCCAGATAAATAAAAGCTATCTTCTAGCAGTCCGGTAAACAATTCTTATTAAAAAGATAAAGAAAAGAATCAAAAGACTTTCTAATACAAACTTTTGTTCTTGCTAATAACTTTTATGTAGTTTACTCTGATTGTTTGTGTTTTTTTTAAGACAAAGTTATTGGCAAGTTTGTTTTTTTGCCATTACTGTGTGATTGATGTTGCCCTATAACATTAGATAATTATTTTTATTGTTTAATTATTCTGTGTTAACTTTTTTAATCAGTTATCTTTACAGTAGTCATAAATGGTTTAAGAAAGTTAGATTAAGTATCGTTGTAGATTTTTGTTTTGTTTTTCTTTTACATGAGGTAATTTTTTCAGACATGTCATCAACTTTCAAAAGATCAATTTGTAGTTGATTGTTGTTTTTTTTTTTAGAACGTTTGAGAAAACTTGCTGCGTAACTATAGATCTTGCTATAAGTATTGCAGTTGTTCCGTTTGCCGGTAATTTTTGAAACTTATTTGAGGTGGATATTTGGATGAGTGTAAATTTGATCAATATGCAAAAAATGGCTGAAGTTTTTTCTTGATTGGAATTTTATCTACGTTAATTTTATTTTCCTTTGATAATTAAATCTAAACGTTTAATTGTTTTTTGCATAAAACTCTTAATATTAGATTGATGCGGCGGATACATGATGAATCTCCAAATCATATTAATATTTAAAACGCAGATGCTTTTGAGTTTTATAAATTTATTTGAAAAACTGCTACATGTTTTACTATACATATCTATGATTTTACCGCTGATGATTAGGCAGATGATTAAATAAAAATATATATACAAATAAAATAAAAATTGTTGTACATTTATGGTGAAGGAGCCGGGCACAGTGCAGAAAGCTATTCAAGTTCGTTCCAAATTAATGATTTTAAAATCGAATAATTAATGCAGAAATGACTTAATTTTTAGTCAACACGTTTGCAGCAAAATAAATGACTACACGTTCAATAAATAGATTAAAATCGGATACTGTACGACTAGATGAGCGAAATGAGCATTTCGTTCAAATTATAAAATTTAATATGCAAAAAAATTGCAAGAAGCTACTTGAAAAAGGCGACGTTAGAGATACTTTTTTACTAGACAAATTTACTTCACATTTGTTAGCATATGCACGTTT
This sequence comes from Tachinus rufipes, assembly GCA_963932245.1. NCBI lineage: Eukaryota > Metazoa > Arthropoda > Insecta > Coleoptera > Staphylinidae > Tachinus > Tachinus rufipes. The sequence continues at coordinate 15,442,793 of OZ010744.1, forward strand.
TCTATTTTTTTTTGTCTTTCATGGTTATGATAAACAAGTCATCGTATTTTGTAAGATTAATTGTTTTGAAGAAGCTTTATTTTAGAATTGTAGTTTTGTTTTGGCTTTGAAACTTTCTTTCTAGACTTGCTCTTCAGCATTTTGCTTAGATCCAAATATGATTTTGACTAGGTCATAACTTTTCTATCTGTTGCAGTCAAAAAATGCATATTCCTTTAGTCAATTTAAAAGAGTTGTTTTTTATTGTAAAGACCGTATAAGCATCTTTTGGCTACCGTTCTTTATAGATAAGGGGTAGGGATTTATGCTTAGTTTGATAAAGCTGGCGGTTTAGAATTTTATTATACCACTAAGTTTAATGATTGCAAAACAGTAGTTTTGACTTTAGTTTCTTCCTACCCGCTCAAATGTTTGTGGTCAAGAAATTGAATCATAGAATTTGGTTGGGTGGATGGAGCACTAAGTTTAATGATTGCGGAACAGTAATTATAACTTACATTCCCGCCCACCCATCCAAGTGTTTGTGATCCATTTTTTTATAACAAACATTTGGGTGGCTTGGCGGGTACTAAGTTTAATGATTGCAAAACAGTAATTTCGACATTAATTTCCGACCACCCACCCAAATGTTTGAAATCTAATTTATTGATTGTAAGACAATAGTTCTAACTGGAGTTTCCGACCACTCACCCAACTGCTTTTAATAACAATCACAAACACTTAGGTGGGTAAACTACATTTTAGGTTAAACTTTTTTTAAACAAATATTTTTTGGTAACTATAACAGTAATATTTAAGCCACTGCAGCATAAAAGGAAATGATTTAATCCGCTAAATCATTTCCTCTTACGCAGCCAACAACGTGGAACAACCAATTACAAAAACAACAATAGCCTACAATGACATAAAAACATATGTAAAACAAATTATAAAAGATGAATGGACACACGAATATAGACAAAATACAGAGAATGGACGAACTTACAAACAAATACAACAATCGCCGCAAACAATACCTTGGTTTAACAACACAATTCTATCAAGAAAACAAATTACAAAAATTATACGATATAGAACAGGACATGGACTGACTGCTGACCAAAAATTTAATTTTAAGCAAATTGACTCTCCCCTTTGCATAACTTGTGACGTAATAGAATCAACTCACCATATCTTAGAAGAATGTACACAAAATGACATAGAAAGAACTATCCTACTCACACACACAAGACAAACAACAGTAGCCCAGACAATGACAAATATTGAGACCCACTTAAAACACTTAAGTACATACATAGCTTCACTACCAGACATTTAATAGACAGACAGATTTTTAGGCTTCATGTTGTTATTAGAACTTCTGCCAACTATATATGTTATATTGTATATAAAATGTAAATATGTAGTAAATAAAAATTTAAAAAAAAAAAAAAAAAAATTTAATACTATTACTAACTGAAATATTTTCTGTTACAATCTACATTGATATTTCTGCTAGTTTGCTTGAAAGTAGTATTTTGCTGTTGTTTGATGGAAACATTTGTAAGACTTCTAAATGCAACAACTTTGAGTCACAATTGCAAAGTTTTAGTAGTAGCCAAGTCCGCTTTAAGAAGTTGCAAGGTTTGAATCTTAGTGAGGTGTATGATTATTTTTATTGGTTGTTATTGCTTTCATTAGCTTTACTTTTGGTTATATCAGAGTTTTGTATTTTATAAACTTTTTACAAATTTTTGTCCAAATGCATTTTGAAGGCTTTCAATTATTATGTTATTTATATTAAATTTGTGCTATGACCAGTTATTTAATTTTAGTTTTTTACAACCAACGCAACAAACGTTTAGCCACTCATCCTCCACACTGTGCGTTTACTCTACACAATTCTGTAAAATAAGCAAACATAGAATATTTCTCTAGCATAAGACCAAATTGGTTGTGAGGCTAGAATTTCATAATAACATTCTATTTCGTATAAGATCTTAATGCAGTGTTAGCACACACAACACTAAGGCCTCAACTGTCATGTGTGAATAACAAGTACTTCAATGACTTTACCTTGTATTACACACCGCGGTCTTTGTGTAAATAACCTTTGTCAGCTAAATTACACAACAAGGACTATTTTTGCTGGATTTGATATAACCAGCGGTCAATAATTTAAAAATCATTTTTTTTGCTTGCATTGTATATAGAGAGTATTATCTGTATGAGTGAGCGTAAAGTAGGTTAGGTTAAGAGTTGCGCCAAGAAGGTAAAAAACAAGATAACGCCGGACTATCACGGTGTTCTAATAAAATACTGAAATGTTTTGTTGGACATTATATGTAGCATAAAACTTATTGTTTTAGAAAAACTTATTTCCAAAGTAGTTAAATTAGGTTGTTGTTCTGATATACACGAAATTGTATAATAGTTTATTATAATTTATGCAAAAATTTATTCTATTTTTAATTTTTAAATTTAATTCCTGCTCATGTCATTACCATCAGGTAAATATCCCAAAATAGTTAGTATATTTGTTCAATTTTAGTATGTTATTAACCAAAGCCATGAAATAAAGTCATTAAGTCAGTTAGTATAAATAGTCAATACATCTTTTAAAATATTCACGTTGACGAAGTAAGTTACAAATCAATTATTAGGTTTAAATAAATAAAGCTATACTGATGAGAGGTTAAACCTCAAAACTCGTATATGGATGTTTTTAGTTTAGGATAATTATTTCATAAATTTTATTTTTTAATAAAATTAGGTTTTATTGAAAAGACAAAAAATGGTTTAGAAAAATACTGGCAATAAATCTCTGTGTTCTCTTAAGCAAAATAGGAAGTATAACATAATTGTAAGAAAACTATCTAGGTTTTCACTTAAACTGATTGATCATTAACTTGATGCTTATTGGAGTTATTAAAAATAATTTAATTAAATGAATCATTTTAATCAAATTAACATCAATAATAATTCTCTATATAAATAACATCATAATTTTACGTGACATGAGTTTCATTAACTTAATTGATTATTTTACTTTATACTAATCAGTTCATACTACACAATACAACGCAACTACACCGATTTGGAACAAACTGAACAATGATATATTACTTAATAAAAGTTTATAAAGATAGTTTAAAATTAGTTCAAACATCTTTAATACATACAAAATGAACAGTCAATTTGCCGATATCATAGCAGTATTATTAAATATATCCTTTATTTTAGGCATGATACCATTATACAGTAACAAAACTAAAACATTTACAGCATATCCTATATACATATACTTTGTGGTTAGTATAAGTGCATTTTTTTTTAGTATACGTAATATATTTCCAATATAATGATAAAGCTTTGTCTATTAAAAACCTATTTAATCTAAGTGTAATGTGGATTGGTTACATAATAGCTAATATTTATTTTATGCTTTTATCATCTATTTGGAAACTAGACTCATTTCAAAAATTATTTGAGTGCATTAAGATAATTGATTTGACTTTGCAAAACATGGGAGCTAATATTAAAATAAGATCAAAATATATCATTAATTTGCAAATATCAATTTCATATGCAATAATGTATATAATTGGACTTTGGAATATTACTTTTTGGGCTGCAGAAAGTGCAATTCCACTTCTTATTGGATTGACTGTGTTTTCTACAATGTTTTTGCTGACTGTGTTTATTCTTTATTACATTAAAAAAAGATTTAATTTATTAAATAAGCTGATAATAAATTTTAAAATTGTGAATAGTAATGAGTATCATGCAAGGATTTATAACATAATTTTTGTACATAACGTAATTTGTGATTTAATACTTAAATTTAATGAATTGTTTGGTGTGTTATTGTTTGCTAATGTAATTTTTACTCTAATGACGATGTTGAATTATATCAATATTATTTTGACTGATGAATATTTAGTTAAAAGCCTGTTTGTTAGATTGTCGATGGTTATGTGGTGCGTTCTATTTTTGGTAAGTGTTTTTTTTTAATATTAAGTAATGTTTAACAGCTTGCTCAATATTGAAAGCATATTGTAATCACAAAAAAGGATTTTTTTTATTTACTCACAATTTTTGTCCACTTTACCAAAGCCAAAATGAATATATTGTTTCTATATTTGGTTATTAAAATAAAAAAAATAGTGAAAGTACTGTGCATTATATTAAATGTTGTAGTTATTACTTTTTGCATTATTGCAGACGGCATTTAGAAAAATTGCTTTTTATGATTAATTGTTGAAACCTTAATTTATTATAATTTTATGTAATATTAATCATGTTTTCATCATAATTGGGATTTAATTTTTTTTATTTAATTATTTGTTTTTGTATTTATAATTTTATTATGAAATAATTAATTCAAACTAAACTCTTTATAATATTTTAATTAACAATTAACAACTTAATACACAAACAATAAAAAAATCAACACCTTATTACACGACAGTCTATAGGGACCTAATAAATAAGTCAATTACTAAAGTAATGAATTAATATTATTTTTCATGAAAAACATGTTTTTCTAATTATAATATCATAATTTGTCTATCAAATAACACATTCTATTACCAACCACACGCAGAACCAGTTGTACACAAAATGAATTTTGCTGATAACATAACAATACTGTTAACAATTTGTTCATATTTAGGCTTACTGCCTTTTTACAATGCTAAAACTAAAACATTTACAGCATACCCAAAATACATCTATATATTAACTTGTTTATTTTTTATTGTTCTTGTATATATTATTTATTTTGAATATATTGGAGATATTTTGGAACGTGAAATATTAATAGTTACTGGTATAATTTGGTCTATGTATCTGTTATTTTTGATTTATTTTGATATTGCTGCATCAACTTGGAATTTTAAAGTAATTGAAAATTTGTTTCAAATTGCTAATCAAATTGATTCTACTTTTGAAATTTTAAACGGTATTGATAAATTGAATCGTAAATCACAAGCCAGTATTGCGACCATATTAACGTATTTGTTAATGTTTTTGGTTTCAGCCTGGTGTGTTGTTGTGTTATGGCACCCTGCAAACACAATACCTATATTATTAGCGCTATCAGTCGCATGTAGTTTATTTTTATTGGAAACTTTTTTGTTGTTGTATATTAAAAATCGTATTAAATTATTTAATAAAAGCGTTAAAAATTTATTTGTCTATAATGGTGCTTTGTGTGGGAAGGTAATTTCTTCAAAGATTAGTCATTTAATTTGTATTCAAGATTGGATCAGTGATTTCGTGCAGATTTTTAATGATTTGTTTGGAGGACATTTATTTATGACTGCATTATTTACACAAGTGCAGATTTTAGTGTTTTTGTATATTTTATTAAACAATTCTACTATTGGAAATAGTGATTATAGAAAAATTACGCTTGTTCTATGGTGCTTGATTTTTGGGGTAAGTTGTATTTTATTATTATAATATGTCGTTAATATTTAGCAATATTTATTAACACTTTTTTTAAAAGTGATACAAAAAGTGTATAATAGAGACAATTTAGACGGTTAGAAAACCAATTATTGTGCATATGTATAAACAATTTTATTTGGTTTGTAAACTATTCAAATTGTGTGTTGTAACAAACTTAATAAAGTTTATTATTTTAAATTAAATTAAATGATGGCATTAGGACTAATTTTATCAATTTATTAGCAGTTGTCACAAAACCAACATAAAGCTGAGTGTTATGCACAACTTTGACAATATAGATTGAGAGCAATAACGAAAAAACTGTTTTCTTAATTTTTTTTTTTTTATAAGCAATTATCTATCCACTCCAAGACTTTGGCCTCTCTGATCCTTTTTAACATCTTTCTATCTTATGCTTTCTGATAACACCGTCTACCAGCGGCCGTTTTAATGTCTAGCCACTTTTTTTGGGGTAGGTTTCTACTTCTGGTTGATGTATTTGGATGTTATTGAGTAGTTTTATGCGTTTATTTGTTACTGCTTTGCTTTGCGACGAGCCACACTCAGCTTTATTTAAACTTGGCTATTTGCCCTACTATGTCAGTTACTTTTAAACTCTTTCTCACTGTTTTGTTTCCAATTTTGTTCTTTAGTTATATTCCCAGCATTGCCCAATTCATTTCCTTTTGTGTTGTTTTTAGTTGGTTAAAATTATTTTTTGTGAGGCTCAATGTTTTGAACCTACCTATATGTAGCTACAGGTAGATACTTTGCTCTTGAGATTTATTAGTATGATTTGGTTTTCTAGGATGTGCCGAAGTTTGCTAAACGCTGCCCATTGTAAGACCAATGCGTCGAGTAGCTTCTGCTTGGTATATTGTTCATTGCACTTAATGATATGATTGTCTATAGTAATGTAGAGGTTGCTAGAGCTTAGAATCTTAGTCTTGTCTAGGTTTATTTTTAGCCCAATATTTCTTGACGCTTGATTGAGTTGTGTCGGAGCATTTTTGTTAGATCAGTGGGATCGTTTTAGATGACAACAACATTGTCAGCAAAACTATAGTATATCCCATCAATCTGAACGCCTTTCTGTTTTTATTTTAGTTGTTTAAAAGCGTTTTCTAGGCATAAAGTAAACAGCTTGGATTTTGTTAGTGGTGAGTCCTTTATCAATCTTAACGTCTAGTGTAGGTAGCTTTCTTATAGATGTTCTCAATTATGACGATGTATCTTGAATCCACTTTTGCATTTCTCATATCTTTTAAAATTCACTTAGTCTTAATCAAATCTAATGCTATATATTTTGTGGTTTTCTCAATTAGATTGCTTAGTGTTTGTGGGTGGTCGGTTGTGCTAAACCTGCTGCAAAATCTTGCTTGCTCTTTACTGGCTGATAAAAATTATTTTTTTTTGTAATTTGAAAATTTTTGTAAACAACTTGCAGACTAATTAGATGGTAATTTTGTACATTCTTCTTTGAACAAAATTATTATTTGGTTGGGATTTTGCCTTTTTATAGGCATTTGTCCAGCAGTATTTGCACTGCCTTTTCTATATTGATTCTTCCCAGCATTTTGGCGGTGATCTGGTTTTTTCCCGGACATTTGCCATTTTTCATCTTCCTAAGAACAATTCTTATTTTTTGGATGGATATTTCTAGTATGTCTTTTGACCCTACATTTTATACTTTACATGTCGGTTTGTTGTCAGATGTTATTGACAAGTGGATTGTCTTTATTTTTCTTTGTTGCTGTATGTTTTTTTTTTTTTGGTGCATGCAATTAATTTTGGGTTTTCTACTTGGGTGTCAATTTTTATCGTCTTTGCAAGTTGATCTATGTGCATGTTTGTCATTTCTGTGAGTCGCAAGTGTTTTATCAATTTTTGCTGGTACTTTTCTTTGTTGGTTTCTAATTTTTTGGGTGTAAGAAACCTTGTTCTAATTACTAGTTTGCTTTAAGGTATATTCTTATCTTTTCTCAAACCATTCTGTGGTTGTTTTCTGTATCAAACCTGTTTATGATTTTGACGTATTTGCACATTAATTTGCTATTTGTAAGAATAAAGCCGATGTTGTTTCTCACCAAAATGTTTAGGTTTCTCCATGTTCATCTGCGTTAAGGTGGTTTCTCAAAAATGAATTTAAGCAAAAAAAATCTGTTCTTCAACAAAGTTTGCTAGCTTTTCTTATCTACTGTTCTTTTTGCCAAAACCATGTTTTTTGATATACTGGAAGTCGTTAATGTTGTTGGTGTTGTTGGTCTTCTTACCACTTACTATCTTTATCACTAATGTGAAGTGTGATTTTTATTTGATTTACTTCTTTGTTGTCTGAGCTGCTTGTCGGAGCGTAGATATTTATAACTTTTATTGAACAACTGTTGCTTAGTTTTATGATTTTGCAGAACGTTAGGCGAGTTTTAAATAAAATTACAATATTGTTGATTATTTTGGCATTAACTTGCTTATGGCGCTTCCTGCCTTGCCTGTTTTTTCCATAATGGTCTTGATGTGGGGACCAAAATTTATATTACGGCTAAAAACAACTCTAAGGTATTTATTGGCAAGTTTGCTTGCTACCTTTACGTTTTTTTCTTTGGCTTTTACGCTTTTTAGTGTATTTCTTTCGACACTTTAATTTATGGTGTGCAAGCTATAGACTTTCTTTGGCTATCTATGTTTTTATTTTGAATGCCAAGTATTTAATATTATCTTTTATAACTTTTTTTTTCTACAGACAACAATTAACAGATTTTTTGCGTATTCTACAAGATAAATGAATACTCGTCTTAGGAGTTTTATTTTTAGTACTTGTATGTTCCAAAGTATCAGCCTAATAACGGAATTTTGTGGTACACCGCAGATTATTTGCGTTTTTTGTTTTTAGCCAATCAAGATTTTTGTGTCTTGTATGTAACATTCCATGATTCTCCGCATGTATGGAAAAATATTTTGATTAGTGAGCTCATTCAATAAGTTTCTCTGCCCTGCAGAGTTAAAATTGTTTACATCTATAGTTACAATCGCAACGTACTCTTGCTTTTTCTTGGATTTAGCCACTAGCATTTGTATGGTCCGCATGGCGTCCACCGTTTATTGTTTTTCTCAAACTGCATGTCAGCCAATCCTCTAACCTTTTTAATCTTTTTTAGGAGTTGCTTATTTAATTATTGTTCTAAATGTTTGCTCATTACGTTTAGTGTATGTTTACTGACTTTTCACTAGGGCGAAAATATTTCTAACTTTGAGATGTAGTTTGCAACTCTGCAGATCACATCCTTGCGATATTTTACGACGTCATGTGGGATGCCGTCAGCTTACTGCCCGCGGCCGTTAATTTATCTGAAGCACAAATGGGTAATTTTTTGGGTTTGTGGTTGGGGAATAGTTTTAGAACTTCTTATTTTTTGTTGTTTTTTGTTGGTTAGATTTATCAATATCCTCAATTTTATTTTCCCGGTTACAATTTTGTACTTTCTTCTCCAGATACCTACTTTCTCTTTTTGAATTCCTGGTGTGCAAGCGTTTTTTTATCGTCACTAGTTGATGGTTTGCCGTTTATCTTTTATTTTTTTTTAGGTACTTTTTCCGCAGTTCTACTAATAGATGGGTTGCCATTTTTTGTTTGTTAGCCACTTTTTGTTGTTTCTTACATGTTTTTGTTTGGTTCCAAGATAAGAGCCATGTCATCTTTTTCTGAAGTGCAAATATGTATAGTAGTCTAAATGTCTTGATGTTTTTGTTTAGATTGGCTTACAACATTTTTTTTATCAATTATTGAGATTGGACTCACACTTTTCCTTTAGTTATTTTACATTTTTTTGTATTTTGGGTAGCCACTTTTATTACAAAGATAGCGTGCGCAATCATTGATAATTTTTTTAATCATATGCTCGTTTGCTGCAGTTGTGGCAGATCTCTGTTTATATTTAACGTTATGGTTAATTTTGCCTCTTCCAATTCTTTATTTTACTAGTAGTTAGCAAGCGGTTATATGGTTTATTCTTACAACGACTTGTTTTGTTCCAGTTTTGTTCACTCTTTGGTTGAACCTTATAGTGTCCCTTTTGTACATATCCGCCTACTTATTTAGCTCCTTGTGCAAAACTGTTTTGAAAGCTTATTTCGTCATATTTTGTCTATGTCTATTATGATGAATGTTTGGGTGTTTTGCTATGTTTTCATTCTTGCTATAGCCACGAGTTTTCTTGTGAGGGTTTTTTAAAAGTTTTTTTGCGTCTTTTTTTTTTTTAATTTTAACCTGAACGTATCCATCTTGCCGTATGCTTACGCTTTCTACAGTCATTTAAGTAGTGTCGACTTGCTGTTGTTATTGTGTTGGTGTTTGGCCTACGCTTTTTGACCTTAATTACCGTTTTTTGTTTATCCTCTTTTTTAGTATTTTTTTTTTCTAAAGGCATATTTGCTATGTTTTTTGTGACATTTTGTTTATTACCTTTGTGGTAGCACAGGTTATTTTTTTTCTTTCTTTTATTATTACATTAATTTTTTTTATTGTTAGGCATAGTCCCACCTTGTCATCTTTGAACACGTTTTCTTTTTTGAAGGCTACCACGTGCACTTACTTCTATGCTTTGTTTTAATTTTTTTTGTGATAAGGCCAAATATACTGACATAACTAATTGGTTTGTTTGCCGTCATGGTCCTTTGCTTTATTTTGGTAGCTTTTTTATGGGCGATCTATCTTGATTTTGGTTTCTGTTGAGGATGAAGATGAAGATAAAGATAATTCGTCCTTATAAGTGGGTTTCTTAAAAGATCTCTTTGCGCCATTTGGACAATTTGGTAATCTATACAGCGGGAGGTACTTTACTTGCTATAACATAATCAATTCAAGATCACCATAAAATAAATAGAGGAAAAAACGCAAAAGAAAATTTTTTTTTACAAAAACGTTAAGTTTGTTTGCAGAGCACCAGGATTAGTCTTGCTTAAAAAGACTTTTTTCTTTTGGGCACGTATTGATGAATTGGTCAGAAAGTGCAAAAAACCTTAAACGTGCTTGGCCAAAATCAACTAAGGTGCGTATCTACAACACAGGTATTAAATACGTTTCAAAAGCAGTTCAGCCAAGTGCTGCACCGATTCCTTGCTGCGAGTTGGGTGTACTTCTGGGAACCGCTTGTTGCATTCGTTTTGTACGTACGTACGCCGCATTTTTACTATTAGCAATACAAATACAGACTCAGACCTATTGTCAGTAAGCTAGTGTGCGTCCAAACGCAGGAGTTGAGAGAAAGTCTTAATGTCAACTATCCGATTGTATTCGAAGTTGGTTCTAGCAAGTTTTTACTTTAGCTGGTGCCGGCCAAGTTTTATGAAATTGTTGCTAAATAATTAAATTGTTTGCGATTGTATACAGACAATTTAAAAACAAATTTATAATTATTTTGCAAAAAAGTTTTATACACCGCAGATATATATGCATTGCATAAAGCCCTGTTAAATTGTAACTGTCATTACACAGCTTGTTCCTTCTTTGTTAAGACTTTTTGACTGCTATCTTGAGTGTATGTATTTGGTTGATCTGCTAGCTCAGCTTGTACGACCTTTGATACTCCTCCTGGCCGGGTTTGGACAAAACATTATATTTATTATATTTAGTTTAGATACTTTTTAGAGAGCTTCATCAAAACATTTTACAGTTTTTGTGTTATTTGTGATATTTGGTTAAGTTATTCATATTTTTTCATTATTGACGGCATTTAGTCAAATTGCTTTACTAATTATTTAATGTGACAACTACTTCATCACAACTTTACAAAAAAAACAATTAATTATGTTTTTATTACAATTATGATAGATAAACATTTACATTTCATATTTATTACAAATTATCTGATTCAAACTAATGAATTACTATTATTTTTAATAGTAAACTGTTTTTTTTTTTATTTATATTATATCAATTGTCTGTAAAAACACATTTATTCAATTCCTAACCACACGCAGCACTAGTTATTGACAAAATGAATTTAGCTGATAACTTATCAATACTGTTAACAATTTGTTCATACTTAGGCTTAATACCATTTTACAATGCAAAAACTAAAACATTGAAAGCTTATCCAAAATTTATCTACATAGTATCTTGTTCATATTTTTCTGCTCTTGGATATATTTTTTATTTTGAATATATTGGAGATATTTTGGACCGCGAAATATTAATAGTTACTTGCATAATTTGGTTCATTTACGTGTCATTTTTAATTTATTTTGATATTGCTGCATCGACTTGGAAATTTAAATTAATTGAGAATATATTCCAAATTAGCAACAAAATTGATAATATTATTAACAACAATAAATCACGAGCAAATATTGGAATTATTCTAACATATTTGTTAGTGATTTCGGTTTCAATATGGACCATTTTTGTGTTATGGCATCCTGCAAATAGAATACCTATAACGTTATCAATGACAATCGCATGTAGTTTATATTTATTGGAAATTTGTTTATTGATTTATATTAGAGACAAACTTAAATCAGTTAATGAACGAATTGATAATGTGTGTAATGGAAGTTTGAGTGTAAATGTGATTAATGCAGAAGTTAATAATATAATTTCTATTCAAGATTGGATTAGTGATTTGGTGCACATTTTTAATGATTTGTTTGGAGGACATATACTAATGTCTTCATTTGTTGTACTAGTGCAGATTTTGGTGTTTTTGTATATTTTATTAAATAATACTAATATTGGAAATAGTGATTATAGAAAAATGATGCTTGTTTTATGGTGCTTAAATTTTCTGGTAAGTTGTATTTTATAAGTTATTAACAATTTATTTATTTTCTTTAATTTTATGAATTTTAAATAATTAGTTTTTGGTTACACTTTAAAATTATTGGAATTGATTAAGATTTAACACATTTAAAAAAATTAAAAATATCAAAGTGTTTCACCGTATTTTGTAGCCCATGTGCTGATCATTTGTTTGGGATATTTTTTTGGATTCAAATAATAACATTTTGAAATAAATCTGACATTTTATTTAATGTGTGTCTGACCGTCTTTACCGTTTCCTCTACTAATATACATTCATAGAAGTAACATTATATAGAGCGTCAGAGACTATAGAGTTTACATCATATAAGAAACTCTTAATAATGTATACAATATACAATAACTCAATTTATATTACATTATTTTTTTTAATTATCAATAACTTAAAGTATTTAATAAATTAATAGGTTGCACTAATTTTCTAAGTAATTCATTAAATATTCAATCCATAACATAAAGTCCACTACTATATTACAAACACAACCTATATAGATAATCCAATTACTACTATAACAAATTAACATCATTGTACATAAAATACAACTTGTTCTAATCAATTACTAACCACACGCAGCACCAGTTATACACAAAATGAGTTTTGCTGATAAAATATCTATACTCCTTACAGTTTGTTCATATTTAGGCTTAATGCCATTTTATAATAATAAAACCAAACAATTTATTGCTTATCGTAAATATATCTACATACTATCTTGTTTATATGTTATTATTCTTGCATATACTATTTATTTTGAAAGCCTTAATTATGCAACAGATTACTACACCTCAGTAGTCACTCGTATAATTTGGGCCACTTACATGTCATTTTTAATTTATTTCAAAATAAGTTCATCAACTCGAAATTTCAAAGATATTCAAAACATGTTTCAAATTACTAACCAAATCGATAATATTATAAAAAGCATAGATGCATCAAATTGTAAATTAAAAACTAATATTACAATCATTTTCATATATTTTTTAATGCATTCTGTTTCATATTCTTGTGTTTTTGTTTTATGGAATCCTGTTAATAGAATAACTATACAATTGGAGCTAATAGTTGCATGTAACTTATTTTTATTAAAGACTTGTATGTTGATGTATATTAGAAGCAGTATTAAATTAATGAATGATAGAATTGATAATTTGTTTGTGTATAATGGTAGTTTGTGTGTAGAGGTGGTTTCTAAACAAGTTAGTAACATTCTTTCCGTTCAGGATTTAATTAGTGATTTGGTGGACGTTTTTAATCGTGTATTTGGAGTGTCGTTATTTTTTACTGTAATTTTGGACGAGACACAAATATTATCATTTTTGTATGTGGTATTAAATAATACTTATTCAAAAAGAAGTCGTTTGAAGACAATGTTTTTAGTTTTGTGGCTTTTATATGTTGTGGTAAGTTATATTTATTATTTTTATGTTAAATTGTATCACTATTTTTATGATTAAAATTTAATTTAATATTAATTACTCACAAATTTAGTATTAATCTAAAGATAATTTTAAGGCGGAAAACATTATAATGAAAATATCAAAATAATTCCATTTAGTAATTTTAATTATTTGTAATATTTTGCGGACTTCCCTATCATAAGAAATGCAGGTGTGCCTGTCGATCTCACTCGTCACAAAGCTCGTAGTCAATCAGTGTCTTTCGTGCGAGTAAGATGTGCGCGCTCGGGTTGGAATTAATTGCGACGCAGATGTATTACGTTGTAGAATGTAATGCAACAATACAGCCTATATGACTTGCAATTATTGTATTGTTGTGCATGGAAGTAATGTGTACTTTATGAGTGCTATATTAATCACAAGCTGAAGGGTATAGGAAAAAAATCAGTTCTGTAATTGGTGAAGACTTTGGAATACTAATTGTAAGTGTTTTTGATTGCTTTGGGTTTTATTGTATTTAATCAAAATTTTGTTTACATTATTGGTTATTAGATGAATAAAATATTTATATTCAAGTTAATCATTTTTTAACTTGATAAGTATGACTAGGTCTAAGTTGTAGAATCAATTTTATTCTCAATTAAGACCAAATATTATACCTTAACCAACATTTCATTGTAAAAACAGAAATATTGATTGTAATATTTTATGATTGCTACTTAATAGGAACTGAATCATTCTTAAAACAAAATTTTATGCTTTTTTGTGATTTAATTTTGTGGTTGAGGTGCGCTGTTTGTGATAGTGAACAATTAACAGCTGTGTGAGAGGGCGGAACACTCGGTTCATTAATTTTGAGACAATAATTTCAGCTGGGTTTCTTGCTCAACTCAAGTGTTGGTGATTCAGAAATTTGATTTTCTTTAGATTTGAAAATATAACAACAAACAATTAGTTGGGTGGCGAGTAGTTCTAACTTGGTTTTCATATAAACATATAATTTATGAATTTTCAATAGTTTCTTGTTTGATTTTTAAGTAGTAACGATAATTTGGGTTTCTGTGCAATTTTTGTTGTGTCTTAAAAGATAAATAAGTTTTTTCTGTTATTTTTTTTAATAGGATTAGTTTTTAGAGCAAATTTTACTTGAAAAACGAATTTTTATTTTTTTTTTACAGTTTTGTTAAATTTTAATCATATTTTTTTTAAGATAATTTTAATCAATGGGTTTATTGATTATTTTATGATTTTTATGGTTGTTTGTGCAATTTTTGATAAATTTAATGCAATTTTTTGTGCAATATATGGGTTTTCTGTACAGTTTTTAATATATCTTTTGGCAAGTTTTACATTTTTTGATCAATTTCATGCAACGAGGTTATGCTAGAGGTGTTTTTCATCAATTTTATGCTATAAATCTAAATGCTGCGCAATGTATAAAGAATTTCTTGCAATATTTACTTTTTATGAGCGATTTTTTTTTGTAGAAATGAGTTTTTAAACTGAATTGGTTTTCTAAATATTTTTTATACATTTTATGTTATGCTATGATTATTTATTATGGATTTTGTGCTATATACAGAAATGTGCAATGTATTAAAAATTTAAAAACTGATCCTAGTTTGAACTTTGACCTTAGTTTAAACTAAGTTTGTACGTATTGACAAAGACCATTAACTCTATTTTATTACAACAGAAAATAACATAAGTTGATTGACCTTCTAATTTATACGGTTTAATTTTGACGGCGCAAGTATGAATCCGCTCAGATTGGTTTATGACGGCAACGTTTTGATGTTGTTTATATAAATATACAAGGTGTAGATTAATTAGCTGACAAACGCCACGTAACTTTGTAGACCGTGTCAAAAGAAAACGAAAATCTTAATTCCAAAATGCTGAGAAACTTTTCGTTTGTATGCCAATTGTCTATAATAGATTTGTTTTTAGTTTGATTAGTAAACATTATTATTATAAACTGAAGAGTTTGTTCTATCAATAATATAATATGATTATAACAAAACAAAAGTAAAGTTAAAATTATTTTTTTATAATTTAATAAAGAAAAAATCGGTAAAGGAGACGCAGTTTTAAATATACAATGACTTGGCATTATTTTTGAAAACGGATAAAGGGCAAGTATTATTGGCTTATAATTCAAATAAAGTTAAATGGCGGAACAAAGTTTAAACCAATTTAATCAATCAAGTATTAACTTAGTTATGATTTAAAAAATTATAGAACATAAAAAAAAATATTTTTTTTACTACAGATTGCATTCATCTAGTAGATTTTGTGTTTATGCCTACATTTACAACAACAAACTTATTCTAGACTGACGACGTACAACATTCAGCGCATCGGTTATAATGTTACTACATCTGTCAAACAGTAACTAAAAACTTAATAAAAATTATTTGTCAAACAAATTACAATAATAATTTATGTTATCACAAATATAGCAGACTTGTCAAATAGTGTTCTAAACTGCTAAAACTATTCTCAAAAATTAATCACATTTGTAAAAAACTTACTTAACAGTTGACTATATCTTTCAAAAATTATTAAAACTGTGAAATAATTTTTAGCAATGTAATAAGTTAGAAACAACTTGCTAAATCTGACAATTTGTATTTCAAATTGTTACTAAAACTGTCAAAACGTTTCTAAAACAGTTTACAGCAATATAATATTTTTAAAAAACATTATTATATTTGTCAAAAAGTTACTGAAATTGTTTAAATCCGGCTCAAGAGCGGTATTAAAAAAAACGTACAATTTTGTGATTCTTTGTACTTTACTAATTATATTTTTTTTTGTTTTGAACGTACTAGGTTACTGCCAAATATTGTGTAAACACATAACCCTAAAACATTAAATGTCAAATGCTTTTCTCTTTAATAATGTGTGAAATCATTTTGTCAATCTGATTCTACAAGTATTGGTTTTGCACTGTTTCTGTCTTTGCTCTGCTTTTTTTTAGGTGCTTTCCTTGCTAAAGATGATGCAATTATCACCTTTTGAGCATTAATTTTTTACTTCTGTGAACAGCTTTTTGTCAAATACGACTACTATTTCCGCTTTTTTGTTATATAGCTTAGTTATATTCTTGATGGTTTGGTTTATTTAGTATTGATATTGTTTTTTTGTTTTTTGTGTGCTACTATTGCAGTGTTGTTCCTAAATCCTAGGATCTTTACTCTTTTTCTAGTTTTAATTTTTAGTACCTGGTTGCATATTATGTTTTAGAGAACCAGGCTTAAAACTGAACCTTGTGGTATACCGCAGCTGACCTATATTTTTTTATTATCAATTAATATTAATATTTCTTTAAGATACTTGTTTAGCAAGTTAAAAAGGTAATTGCTTACTTTTAATGTTTGAAGTATTTTGGTTTTTTTCTGGCAGCGTACATGCTACAAAATTTTCAATGACCCCAATGTTAATGTATTTTGTTTTATCTTCAGATAATTTTTTATATTTTTTAAATTATTTTTTAATATTTCTTAAATTTTCTTATTTTTTTTTTTTTTTTGAATTCATTTTAGCTGATATTTTTTTTATGTTCTTAAAATAAATGTTTCAATTTTTTTTTGTTTTTTTTTACAAAAAAATATTTTAAACATTTTTTCATTTTTTTTTTTAGTTTTCTTAATTTTTTTTTTTTTTTTAAATTTTTAGTCATTAATCACATCGAATACAAATAGCTGTTAATTACAAAAGAGCTTATTTATAATTGCATATTTGACAGTTGGATTTAAAGTTTTGCTTTGGCAGTCAAATAAAGTTTGACAATCAACAATTTTTGACATTTATTTGCATTGTAACTATTTTTTGGAATCATTTCTTTTATTACCTGCCACTTTTCCGGGCTGTCCAGTATGGTTTTAATGATATTTTTGCTCTGTTAGTTTGTTGGTAGTCTTAATCTGGCAGACTCTTTTATTGTTGACCACATATTGCAGAAAAAAATACATTGTTTTTTTGCTTTTTTAAACTTATTTAGGTATAAGGCAAAACATCCATGACTTGTGAGGAACTTGGTTAAAAAGTGACTCACGTCTCCGTGCTTTCGTGTGACTTACGGGTTTTACTCTCTTCATTAACCCTCTAATGCCCCAATTTTTAATCTTTATCGACATTGAATCATTTGTTTACACCTGCCAGGTATGGGTGCATTTTTTTGCAAAGGAGAGTTTTGTGTGCATTCCAGTATTGTTTACAGTTTTTCCAAAAAATTGTGTATTAAGAATAAAACATATTTGAACTTTACGTCTTGAGACGGCGCTGGGCATTAGAGGGTTAAATGATTAACTTTAGCTTGCTGTGTTTCCTGGGAGGAACCTAACCTAACAAATCTGTTTCTAGCGACTAATATTTTTTGAATATTTTTTTTTACTATCTTATTTTATTTCATTTTATTTAATTAAATAAATTTTCACCTTTTGGTGTAAGGCGTACATTATTAATTTGTGTAATTATATTTGCGCCATTTCTTCTTATCTTTGGCTATACTTTTACTAAATGTATTTTATAATTAACTAACTGTTATCGGTAGCGGTTTTGTCATATTTGACAATTGAAATACATTTTTTTATGTTGACAGTTAAATATGTATGGTTGACAATTTTTGATGTTTTCTTAGAAAACTAAACTGTTACCGGTAATTGCTATCCAAACTGTTTTGTTACCTAAGTTGTTATTGGTAACTGTTACCTAATCTATTTTAATTATTATTATTTGAACTTTTATAAAAATTGTTTATCAAATTTGACAGTTCAATTAACATTTTTTTTTAAGTTGACAGTTATTAGCGCTTTTGACGGTTAATATTTGTTTGGTTAACTAAACAGTTAATTAAGTTTTTAATAATTTATCTAAACTGTTCCATAAGCTTTCACTTAATTTATTTCTATAATAAAATGATCACTTAAACTGTAATTAAAACTGTTGTGACAAATTTGAAATATTTGAAAATGCTAACTATTTAAAGTTACTATTAACGGATTATTTTAATAACTGTTACCGGTAATTGATACTAAAATTTTTTTGAGTATATAGTCGGTGAAAATGTAAAACCTTGCATTTTTGTTTAAAATAGTTTTATCTCATTCAAACCGGGGATATTCTACATAAACGTGTACAAAACCTCGAATCTTTTAGTTTATTCTAATTATTATATTAGGATTCATAATAATTCAGAAAGATAGAACATGAAACTCTTTTACCTATACTTGAAATACGAAGTTTTTGTCGTCTTCTGTAACATTTTTGAAAATGTACACGAGGTTTTGCAATTTCTCCGACGATATAACAACTAATAATTGTTGACATTTAAAGTTTTGGTATTTTTGGCAGTTTTAGGCAATTAACTTGTCATTAGTACATTTTAATAATTATTACTTAATCTGGTACTAAAATTGTCGTTTATGACAGTTATGTTAAAGGTTTTGTTTTGACAAATATGTAATTAACAATTTTTTACAGTTAATATTTTTTGGGTAATTATACTGTTACTGGTAACTGTTACTTTGATATGATATTGCTGACAGTTGAGTTAACAATTTTTGCTTTTGACAGTTGTCTATGTATGGCAGTTAGCAATGTTTGACAGTTTTTGATAGTTTTGACAGTTAAAATTATACTAAACTGTTACTAGTAACGGTAGCTAAATTTATTCCAATTACTATTAATTTAACAATTACTTAATCTGTTATTGGTAATTTTAATTAAACTTGTGCCTAAACTGTAAAAGGTATTTATTACTTAAGCTGTTTCTGTTACCTAATCTATTACTTAATCTAATCTAATATTTATTATGACAATCAAAGTTTTTCATTTTATTTTTAAATTTGCATTGTTCTGATGTTATGTGGCTATAATTAATTTGTAACAGCAACTTTTTGTCGCTTTAATTCGTAGCACATTATGCCTTCTTCAAAATCTTTAAGGAAGCCTGACTTTGTTTCTAGTTATTGATCAATTTCTGTTACTATTTTTGGGGTCCGGTTGAACCTAGGGTTTTTAACGAGGTTAGGTTGGGTTAGGTTTATTTAACAGATAATTTTATGGCATTAATGTTTGAATATGATTTTGGGCATGTGACTGCCGCGGCCGGAGCGTACATGGAGTAATCTGAAGTTTTAAATTGTACACAATGCAGTATTTCAGGCTGTATTTTGGGAATAATGCGTAAAATGTTGGCTTTCAAGTGCTTAATTGTGGCCAGTTAACAGGTCTATTTTGTAAAATTAATTGTTTGTGAAATGTTTCTTTTAGTAAATTAGTATCGCGCGCTGTGTGGCATATGGCGCCGTCCTGCTGAGACCACATGTTTGCAACATTCATGCTGTCACGAAAAAGTTGGCAATTATGTTTCTATACCGTTTACCGTTGACTGTAACGTTTCGACTATCAATATTTTTGAAGACATGGACCAACGATTCTACTGGTTCATAAAGTGCATCAAACAATTTTTTTTTTTGACACTAGTTTGAGGATTATTACAACTTTGACACGCATTGTACGACGTCGTAATAGATGCTTATTATCGTTTAAATTAAACGTATTGCAAAAACTATGCACAGTTTTTTGAATTAATTGTTTTGATGGACGATTATAAGCACCATACATTGCACGTAGTACCCGACAAGTTTCTCAAACTAAATCATGTTTTTCAAAATAAATTTGAACAATTTGCAAACGTTACTCCTGCGCCGAGGCTTGAGTTTATTTATAATAAATTGTCAAACCAAACTAACCTCAAAACAACCGAGAACTGTCAAATCAGCTATCACACATAGGAGGGTTGCCAATTTAAAATTTGCTGCCTCTAAAAAAAACCCTTTTCAAATTGCGATATAGTTAAAAATTAAAGTAAACAATTTAATTATTTTAACATTAATTTTTAACTCTATCGCAATTTGTATAAAGCACTTGTTTCTAAGTAATTATCTGAATTATTATCAACTATTTTCACTACAAACAACAACATTTAATGTTGATTCAACACAAACTATCAACATAATTAATTATTTTATTTCTATCCTATTACAAAATTAAATTAGTCTGATATAAAAGCTCAACATGACTGCACAATTTACAGACAGCATATCATTAGTACTATTTGTAGCCTCATTTTTGGGCATGTTACCATTTTACAAAAACAAAACCAAAACTTTTATAACATATCCAATTATCAATTACATATTTGCAGTTTTGCCCATACTAATGCTTATATATGTATTTTATTTTCAACTTGCTCAAAAAAGTATGTCACAGAATAATGTATTAATGATTGGAATGCTATGGGTATTATTTGTGTTTGTTAATTCATATTTTGTAATTGCATGTACTTGGAATTCAAAAATAATTCAAGAATTTTTTCAAATCATTCAAAAAATAGATTGTTTAATTGTAAAATTTGGGGGTGTTATTAGGATTAGAGTAAAATATATTAATAATATAATTATATTAACATTGTACATGGTAATGTGTGCTATTTTATTATGGCATTTAAGTGGATGGCATAAAGCAGTTATTATTCCAATGTTATTGGCTTTAGTAACATATTTTACTATGTTTTTCATTATATGCTTTATTCTGCAATTTATTAAAGAACGAACCAATGTTTTAAACCTGTTATTAAGAAATATTGCAGATACATATCGATGTAAAAATGAGGTTTATAATAAGATTGGTAGTATTATAAACATCCACAGTTTAATTCAAGATTTAGTTGACATTTTTAATGAAGTTTTTAGTATGCTTGTGTTTATGGCTATTATTTTTACACTTGGGCATATTTTAAGCTATATACATATATTACTAACAGATGTTTATTTAGAAAAAAGTTTAAGTAACCAACTATCAATGGTTGTATGGTGTGCCTTATTTTTGGTAAGTATGTTTGTAATGATATCAATATTGCTTTAGTATTTAGAATTTTATTGCATAACTTGATATTCAAGAAATACAAACTTAAACTTTAAAATGCATTGCAGCAGTTAACAAGATTTGTTGTTTAAAAACATTTAGAAGAACAAAAATTAGATGATTTAGTGATAAAACATTTTAGCAGATTGGGGTTTGTTTTTTAAAATAAGACAAAATAACAGTACTTTTTTTGAAAATGTAATCGTATTTTGTGCAACTGCAAAATTGTATTTGTGATGGTGTACTAGTTGTCATTGTGCAATTAGTTTTTTTTGTATAAGAACACTTTAATTTTTAGTTTCAACTTAAGGTATTTGGAATTGTTTAGTTTGCAGATTACCACCTTAAGTTTAAAATGGCTCAGCAAAAGTAACAAAAATAAAACTATATTCTTAGTTGCGAGGAAAACTTAAGAGCTAATTTTAGACGTTAGTAGTGATGCAGAATAAGCAGAATTCTTAAAGTTTCTTGTGGTATCTGCAGCCAACCTTTTAAAACCAAGATCGGGCTAGTGCTGCATATAAGAAAAAAAAAACTTAAATTCTTTCCAATATTGCTTCCTTTGAAATTTTGTTAGTTTGCTGGATTGGCTTATGTCTGTGCAGTTTTTCTTCTTTTTTCTATTCTCCTCCAAACAAACTTAAAAAATGTTCTTTTTAGGCCTCCATTGCTTTAATATCTCCCTGTTTTCTTCTTATTTCTTTGTTTATGTATTTCTATGTTTTTGCTTTTATCTATTTTGGTTTTAAATAAACTTTTAGTTTTTTTACGTTGATTTCTGTATGATTTCTGTTTTTTTAGTTATTTTTTTTGTGCTTTTGTTGTTTCTCCAATGCCTTAACATCTTTTGGGCTTCTTGCTATTTATACTTTTTTACTACCACTTTCTTGACTGTTTTCTCTAATTTTTTTTACATTTCTATTTTTTTTCTTTTTTCTTTTCTTAATTTTTTTTTATACGGTAACACATTTTCTTCTGTCTAATCTACCTTTTCTTCACTTTTTATTTACTTTTATTTTTTTATAAATGGTGCATGCGCCGGGCTTTGTAGAATTTTGCAATATTTGACGCTTGAGATATAGCCAAACACAAACAAAACGGGCGGAAGCGCCGGGTACAAATCTTTACTTTTCTGCTTATACTGATGAAAGATCTTATACTTGCTCGGCCCCTAATAGCCTTTTTTTGTGGCCTATGTTGCGATGACAATTCGGGGGCCTTGTCTATAATTATTTGGAGCTTCGGTTACAACAATTGCTTCACTTAAACACGTCTTTTACGATATTATTTTGGTCCTAATTTCACTCTCAACTTAACCTCAATACAACAAAACTCGATACTTTATTTAGAAAAAAAAAATTTTTTTAGATCTGTCATTTTATTTACCAATTTCTAGACAACGTACTACTTTGCACACAAACAAAGGTTGGGCTTTAACAACAGTCTTTGCCTCTTCCGTAAGTTGTTTCGGACTCAATTTTAACGTTACCAACGTTATATTATAGTCGCTGACGGAAAAATGAATTACCTTTTTACAATTTGCTATTAAGGGTAACATGTTACCTACAATTATAATCAGAACATTCTGGAAGTACTTAGGTATTGAGTTTGAAGGTCCTATGGTAAGGACTTTCACGAGCAATCATGTGTCATTATAGGTGTTTTTCTGAAACCCCAGCAAAGACAGTTCTTCCTCTAAATTCAAATTATTTCAATGCATCTATATTTTAGAATCTTTGGTTGCCTGACCCTGAAGCGTAAGAACATATTTATTAATTTTTTTTGAAAACAATGGTTGCATTTGCCAATAGATGTTCTTAGCGAGTATTTCTACAGTCCAGTAGATGACGGTGGATCGGGCACACTACGTAATCCACCTAAAGCACCAGAAATTTTAAGTTATGCTGAGATTTTTTTCTAACAAAATGGTCTGGTGTGTTTAAAGGCTAACGGGTATTTCCGAGATTAGCAAACGTTAACCGATTGTTGGTAAAATTGCTATTTGCGACAAACGACGGTAAACCGCTTACCAAAGCCAATAAAGCGAAAACAAGTACTTGTTGGGTAAGTTTAGGCAAGAATACGTGCGTTTTTATTAAATTTAAATAAACGCAAGCTAACCAGAATAAAAACGTCCCAGCGACGCGCCGTGAACTTTTTCTGTGCCGAGCTGACTGTCGTACGGCAAAGACAGCGGAGCGCGTAATTCAAAGTGTTTCAAAACACTTGGGGCGCATGTTATAGCATGATCTAGTTTAATTTTTGGCGGATGGGTTATGGAATGAGGGTTGGAAAGTGTTTGTAAAGCTGCATTGGGATGCAAAAGCCTGATGCGGCAGCAATTAAAGACAACGGAATTACAATCATTGATGCTCAGGTCATGGACGCTCGTTAACGTTAGACGAGGCTCATTGACTGAAAGTGCTAGTATTACTCTCTGAACAAAATTGGAACACAGGCGGTGGCGGTGCGTACAATGCGTAGTAGATTATGAGTCATTAACGATCACTTAGAGAAGAGTGTGGTCAGAATTTATTTACTAAAATCGGGTAAACCTAAGATTGTTTATGCGGTACTGCAATGAATTAGACAATGTTTAACTAGATGACGTAATAATGAGTTTAATGCATCAATTGTTTACGTTGTTCAAGGTTTTAACTGTCAATGCAAAATATGCTTTTGGCTATAATGTATAAGCCTTTACTGCCAGATACAATGTATAACAATCTTTTACAGTACTTCAAACATGCTACAGCTGTCAGTACTTTATTGACCTCACTACCATGTACTTTGTATTATTCATGTCTAAATCCCCCTCGGTTTATGTGTAAATAACTTCTGACAGAATTACACCTTAAATTGCTCTCTTAGTCAGTTTGTGATTAAATCAATTTTTTTTGGTTAAGTAAAGATTTACCAATACTTTCTATCAACAAATGTTATTACAATCTTTAACTAGTTTGTTACTTATTTACCCTTAACACAAACTAAGATGTTTCACCTGCACGCAAATAAAATGCATATAATTTATTAACAAATACAAACAATGCTAACTAATAACTTTGTTATTAGATGTTTGCGGAATAAAACATTCTGTTAGGATTTACAGCAAAATCATTTTTACAAAGTAAAAGATTTAAATGTGAGTGAATGAACGTTAGAAAAAGGCTCGAAGTTGCTGTGTTGTTTTGTTGGATGGTTTACTGGTTTACTTTTGCAACGCTGGCATTAGTTTTTGTTGGAAATCACTTGGCATGGCATGATGGCGACTAGGGCAAGGAACGGAAGTTGCGTTTTTGATTCAATAAGTTAAAGATTTAGACAAGTATAAAAGAAACAAAAAAACAATGCTTTAATTTGTATTGACAAACAACTTTTATTTGACGGTAGATCGGTTTGAGCGGAAACTTTTTTACAAGCACTAAATGAGTTCGTTTTTATACAGAACGTCTTTAGCTGCTAACAAGTGCATTGCGGAAGTTTTAGAAAATTTTGATTGTTATTCTTAATTACTATAAACATAGCATTTTAATGAAAGATTATGATAAATTTTATGCATCAACATGAGTTCTTATAGAATATTTGGGTAAAGTAGGAGTTAGATAGTTTGATTGGCTAAGTTCTAAGATGACGTTGATTTGCAATTTATGTTTATTGTTTCTGAAACAAATACTAGAGAAAATTTATTTTCATTTGATTACAACAGTTAATTTCTTTGTTCTTTTATCTGTTTTTGACGTACCATGAAGCTCTGTGGAACGTACTTAGAGTGTTACTTTGAAAAACCTATAGCCCATTAAGATGACAATTAGCTGCAGTTTCTTTTGATGATAGATGTGTAGAGTCGGGTTTTGTTCCGGACCAACAAGCCACTATTCCGACGCAACATTGCAACAATTTTTTTTTTTAAATTTTGGTTTTTATTGAAAATTGATTGCACGTGGAGTTTGTACGTGAATCCCTTGTCAAAGGTAATCCTTAAGTACTTAGCAGTGTTAGACCACGGTATGGGAACGTTTAGAAGGATGTTTGCATCAGTTGTAATTTGCCGCTGTGTGAAGAGAAAAGCTTTTTTTCTATCTGGGTTAATTTTGATTTGCTACTTGTCTAACCATTTTTCAAGGTTGTTGGTGGCTTTTTCTTCTTCTTTATTTTGCGTTTTACAGCTATTTTACATCGCCCCAGAAGTCTTACGACTTGTTTGAAAAGGGTTGATGGGACCAACGGCTTATTAGGTGACTTCCAAATCACCCCGGTGGATAAAGAGCAAAGTTATTAACTTTTAGTCATATTCGGGGATCGAACCCGGAACTGTTAGCATGCTACACTAACGCTCTATAACTGAGCTATCTCAGTTTTTTAAAGTCACAAAGTGACCAACTACTTTAAAAAGTATAGAAATGTGTTGACTCCGTGCTTACATCCCGAAGACATGTCAGCAACGTATAGGTTTATTAGCAGCGGAGAGAGAATGGAGCTTTGAGGAATTTCTACCGTTATCTGCCAAAAGTAAATATGTGCTTTTTGAGCAGTGTCAATGTTTTGTTGTTTAAATATGAGGCAATCAGCCTCACAAGACGCAGAGGAAACTTTTTTCTATACATTTGAAGAGAAGATCTTTGTGTTAAACCTTGTCAAAGTATTTTTGACGTCGAAAAAGACCACCGTACGGTGAATTTTTTTAATTTAAAAACTTCCACTATTAGGTTTGTCACGCGCTTTAGTTTATGAACTGACAAATGTTGTCTCTATCTGAACCTATGCTGGTGAAGGGGGGGGGGATGCTGATAAATTTTGTGTCGACTTAGAGTCTGTCTAAGACCAACCTCTTAATGACCTTGCTTAAGGTGCTAAGAAGACTGCTAGTTTTGAGAAAACTGTTTGTCTTTTCCTGGTATTGGTATGTTTATTACTAGCTTTTTGAACCTGTAGAAAAATGCTCAGTTTTAAGAATTGCATTAGCAATGTTTGTGAGCCCCATTATTGTTTTATGCAAAAACCCTTTAAGAGGGTTAGATATGTTATAGGGGCCTAGAGCAGTGCAAACTTTAAATTGTTTGATTATTTTTCTGATGCGAGAAGGTCGTACGCTTTCCAGCAGCGCGTTGCCGTCGGTAGCTTCCAAAAAATCCTCTTCCTTGTTTGACTATTTTGACGTGCTTTGTTTCCGGGATACCAAGGAGTGCATTGTTGTTCTGGGCTGTTGGCAAATGCTTTGGCCTTTCTTACGATATAATATTACAGTCTATTTTTGCCATGAATGACTGAAAACCATCTGTTACATAAGATTTTCCACATTATATTATTATTGTCTGTTATCAATTCCAAACTGTCTTGCCAACACAAATTTTTGTGCAACCTTATGGCCGTCTTCAGTTTGCAATTTATAGGGTTGTGATGCTTCTGCCATAGACGCTTAGTGGCATTTTTTTGCAGATTAATGTCTTGATATTGCGTGATAGTCCAAGTTGATTATTGACACAGACCGGATGAATCTTAAAAGCCGTTTCTGTAGATTTGTATATTTAGCGCGTGAAAAGTTAGATGGTTTTTTTGATGTCATCAACTGTTTGTACTGGTGCAAGCCTACTAATGCTCTATTCTAGAGAGAAATTTTGAGAAAAGATTCCAAATCGTACGTGTAAATTTTTTTTTTTTCTTTTCCCTAGAGCTCCAGTATTACCGGGCTGTGATCGGAGCTATGCCCATCAACGACGTTTATAGTATACTGATAGTTGACGTTTTTTTAATATTGCTACATCTTGAACGTCATCTATGTGACTCTTGTTGCTGTGGAAGGTCGATTCGTTTGAGCCCAGTACTAGCAGTTCTTTCTGTTTGGCGTAGTCAAACAACGCTTGACCTTTGGCATTTGTTCTCAGCTATTCCACGAGGATGCTTGGAGTTAAGACTTCCCACGATTGTGGGGAGTGGATTATCGAGAAACTCATCAAAGTCCGTTGTTTTAATGCAGTTTGTCGGTCTGATGCATGCTTATTTTACTATCGCATTTGATTTAAGCGAGATCGTGTCGGGGGTATCCACTTCAGAATGGTTTACAGATCTTTTTACAAAGAACAGTGTTCCACGCTTTGCGGGTACCGCCGACGTTTCCAAATACGTGAAAGTATTTGGGATTTTAATTGAGGTTAATAATATTTTAAATGTAATTGTAACCGTACATGCTATTTATTAAACAATATTCTTACTTTATGAATTCAATTCAGTATCAAGGTAATGATGTCCAAAAATGTTCGCATGTAACTTTGCCAAGGTTGCTTTTACCGGTATTATAACGTTAGTAGGGTGCGTTACAGTCACACGCGCAATTCCACGATCTTGCGATTAATGTGGAAGGATACTGAGGGTGAGTCAGCCGGGGCGAAGGGAGCGCCTGCGTTTACTGGGCCAGAATGGTGTATTCCGCCCCCGCTCCGCTAATCAGCCCCGCTGAAAGGTGTTCTCCTTGGCCCAGCACCTTACAACCGCCGCAAAATCCTCGACAACAATTAACAAAAGCTCCACTAACCGAGTTCCTGTTCGATAAAGAACGCCTCTACTTTACCTAATTTTTTTCATTTTGTCATTAGAGACCGCTTGTTGCTTTTCAGGAGCAACAACGTTAGCAAACGATGTGTTTGCTAACGGTGCTGCAGGTCTGCGGCAACCTGAAAACTGAGTAAAAGCCTGATGGGTTGTCGGAGCTTGAACCGGCGCGAGATATGTTAATAATAATATGTTAATAAAACAAACACTTTCCTTTAGGTAAAAGAGGAGCACAATTACAAAAAATAAAGGCTTTTCCGAAAATAATTACGTCTTTAAAGCGTGTGTTCAGAGCAAAGGCATTTACTTTCATCTAACTTTAAACTAACTTATTTTGAAATTGTTATTGCTCACTAATATTTGTTGTACTAATTGTTGCCAAATTGTCTAAAATATTTTATTGGTATTTAAACCTACTTCAATTAAATTTTGATAAGATACCACAAGGAAATTTCAGTAACTGGCAATCCTTTACTATTTAAGTTATAGTCTGTTCTAAAGATTCTAGCAAGACAAAGGCAATAAAACATAAATTGAAGATTTTCAAAGAATTCAAACTTAACCAGCAAAGCCAAAGTTTAGATGGTCCAGGCAACCAAGCTAACTAAACTAAAATGTCAGTAATATAGCAAGGACGTAACAACGACACCCCACACTATATGCAACAAACACTTTTGGTATATAAACCTGTCCAGCAGCTGTACGCCAAAGCTGTAAAAATAATTGACAAAAAGAGCAAATAAAGTAAAAAGCTATAAATGGGTCTTTAGCGACACTCTAAATAACGTTTTATTAACAATAATCATAAAAAAGTACTTTAATTGTTGAGAGAGCATTTAAAGTTAATGCGGAAGCCACTATTTTGAATAAGATTGATGAACAAACTAAATAAAAACCAGGCGTTACTTTGTTTTCCAGAATACACCTTTAAAGAAGTGAAAATCACGTGACAGACAAGCCAACCAAGAAGTGGTTTTTTTGAATAATGGCAAAAAAGCTGCTGGAGACTAAAAAAACTGTAGATCATTGAACTGATTCAAGAAGAGTCATGGCAAGATTACCGGAACTACGTTTACAACCGGCACCGGTGGTGCAAAACACTGAGCACCAAAATTTGACAAATTGTAAATTAGAAACTTAATTTTAAAGATCTAACACTTATGATCAAGACGGTAAAAACAGTGGTACACTCAAAAAGCAAACTGCACTTGAGTTTTTTTACAATAACTCTCCGGGTTTTGTGCTTTCTTAAAAAGGAATAGGATAAGCCAGAACCAACAAGGACCATCAATGAGGATCACAATCCATTGCGGTTGCCAAAGAACTGTACGAAAACTTGTCTTCAGTGCAGTATTCAATACAAATTATAAGTTTTTTTGTAAAAAAATTGAATTTAATGTAAATGTAAATCTAATTTATACAAAAATATGGCACATTTTGTTAATTAAATTGATTTTTTTTAATAACCAGGAAGTTTTTTTTTGTATTTATTAAAAAAATTTAAAAACAATTGTTCCAAACATTCTAGTTTTTATAAAAAATTTATATAATACAAAAGTATTGCAGATTTTGTTCATTAAATTGAATTTTCACTACTTACTTCAATCTATAAAGAAAATGATAAAAACGCTTTTGGAAAATTCTATTTTTTATAGAAAATCAAATGTATACAAAAATATTGCACATTTTGTTAATTAAACAACTGAATTTCTGCAATAACTAACAAGATTTTTGAATTGCGGTTTAAAATTTTGAACTCAGTATATATAAATTTATTAAAAAAAATTAACAACTATTTTGATTTTTTTAATTTTTTATGGAAAACTTAACAGAATATAAAAAGCTACTGGCACACATATTAAATTTTATTCTCGCCCAACCACGTAAGCGTTAGTTATAAAAAGATTTTATGTTAAACATTTTTTTGATATCTAAGTTTAACCACACAAGATGTAGAAAGAACAATAGATCTTTTGATAAGTAACACTTGAGCGGGTTGTTGGGTCACAGTTGAAGAAGCTACTAGCCTACAAACTAAAGTTATTTTTTGCCCACTTACCTAAGCGTTAGTTAACAAGAGATAAATTGTTAAACAATTTTCTGATATCTAAGTATAAGCACATAAGAAGTGGAAGGAACAATAAATCATTTGTTAACTAACATTTGGACGCGTGGGTGGGCCACAGTAGAAGAAGCTACTAACACACATAATAAACTTTGCTAGAAAATTGCCGGGTTTAGTCGCCGCTTCTTGATGAGGTGTTACTAGTAGTATTGTTATGGAAAATATTAAACAAGAGTATTGGTGAACTATTTTTTTTTTTTTAAATTGACACGTACAGCGCCGTTTTTAAATTAAAATTGGTTTTTACGGAATAAAATGCCAACCGACTCAGTATCCAAACAATACAATTTCTGTCATCGCTTTTTTTTATATTTTGAACTACATACAATATCCTTTGTCTTCATTTTTGGGTTGAAGGTTTGGAGTTAAAGTTAACGAGTAAAAAAATTAATAAAAAACTGAATAAATACTACACTTTTTAAAATTTAATTGCCGAGAAACGACTAATTACATCCATTTTTTTTTTTAGTTTGAGGACAAAGATTGTACTTTCTTTTGCAATGTGTAAATTTTTTATTAAATTATATTTAAGCTTTTTTTGCGTTTGATTCTGTAAACCTTTATAATAGCACAACTATTTTTTTCCTTAAACACGGACATTTTAGTCCTACGCATTGAGTTGCGACCAAAAATGAAATATTTTGATTGAGTATTGAAGAGTGTGAACCACAACAAATTCACACCACCCGCAACACACAACAACACCTGTGAAAAGAAAAAACTGATGATGGCCTAACCGCCGAAACCGGTCTTAATATATAAAAAAGTAAAATCAGCACAATAAAGTATAATTTTTTTTATTAAAATACCCTAACCACAATAATTTAAATTAGCCCAAACTACTAGTTTTTTTAGCCAGGACATTTTATTATGTTCTTCTGATCTCTTTTTATTTATTTTTTCCTATTTTATCAGCTTCAATACTTAATATTTTTGACCGTGGTACTTCATTTTTTTTTTTCGATTGAGATTGATGCTTCCGTTTCTTTCTGTACTTGATTTAGTACTTCTCTATTTGTTATTTTGTTGGTTTACGGGGCCTTTAACAGTTTTTGGTATATTTATCAATTTGTTTTATGTACTAGTATGGTACATAGTCTTTATTTTAAGTCTAGCTTTTTGTTTAAAAGTAGATGTGTCATTTTTATAAACGTTTTTCTTGCGTTTTTGCCTAGGTACTATTATGTGTGTGTTGATAGTTATTATGTTTTTTTGTAGTTATTCTGTTTGGTTATTATCATATACTTAGGTTTTCTCAAATTTATTGTATAAGTTTGTTCCGCAATTCCTATGGTGGCTTTCTAATTCCAGTGTAGTGTTTGTATAATTCTTACAATTTATTATCTATTCTTTTATGTTTTAGTATAAAAATGAGTTTTTGGTGGCTTATTCTTTCAATCGCTTTTTTGTAATTTAGAAACATATATGCATTAGCTGTAAAAAGCGCCTCACAAGTTTAGGTGTCATTTCTAACCTTAAATTGGGTTTGCCAAAGTGTTTTTTTAGTTTTTTTTTTTAATTTTATGATTAATCAGTTTGAGGAATATTTTTAGGGTGTGGTTCATTAGTGTTTGGTGCTCTGCGCATTATTTAGTATGTTTTTTTTTATAACAATGATTGTTGATCAGAGCCATTCTATGGTTTTTGTGTCATAAATGGTGTTATATAGGTTGGTCAGTGTCTATATGTCTTATATTTAACCAATTTTAGCAGTTTTATTGGTACTTGTTGCTTTATTGTTTTTAGTTTTTAGAGCATTTTTGACTACTTTTGAGTAATTTTTTTTGGTGATGATGATGATGACAATTCTTTATTTCACGTTTTTTTCCTTTCATTGTAAAACAATGTTTTGATATTTTTTTTATTGCTTTAGTATGTTGATATTTTATAGCTTTTTTATCTTTCCCATTTTGCTTTCTTTTCTCATCCTTAAGATGTTTCTTGTCAAAAAACAATTGAATGGTGGTGGCTGTTAGTATGTGATAGTTTATTAAAAAATAAATAAAATACATTTACTGTGTACTATATCACAAATATATAAAAAAAAAACAACTAGTTTCAACCTTTACAAGGCCATCATCGGACGGTGATACAAACAAGCATGTTTCTTGTTATCATTTATTTAATTGTATTTTGAGTTTTATTTTTTTTAGCCCAGGAATTAATTATATTAAACGTGTTTTATACAGTGCAATATGTTTATCTAAAGAACTTTATTCATTTAATTATCTTGGAAGTATATATTTCAAAAGTAAAAATAAAACACTTTAATTATTATATTAACTCTTATAATCATAAAAGCAAACACTGAACACCCATAATATATTCATAAATGCTATTAATAAAATTATTGATCACATAATTTCATTAGTTTGATCTAGTTTTCTTTACAACATGGCTGTACAATTTGCAGATAGCATATCAACCTTATTAACAATAGCTTCTTATATGGGCATGTTACCATCCTACAAAAAGAAAACAAAAATATTTGTAGCATATCCTATTTTCAATTATACATTAGCAACTGTTCTTTTAATATTGCTTGCTTATGTTTTTTATTTTCAACATACAGAAACAACATTTTCAAAATTTAATATGGTTACGGTTGGTATGCTTTGGGTAGTATACATTATTGTTAATGCCTATTTTATGGTTGCAAGTTCATCATGGAATTTTATTAAAATTCAAGTATTTTTTGATAATATTAAGAAAATTGATAGTATGCTAAGAATTAAAATTAAAGCAAAATTTGTTAACGATTTAAAAATATTAATTTCTTTTGTTAGTATGTTTCTTATTTCAATATGGAATTTAAGTTTGTGGCATCCAGCAACTATTATTCCAACTTTATTAGCAACAACTATGATTTTTACAATGTTTCTAATAATGGTTTTTATTTTGAATTGTATTAAGGCAAGAACCAATTTACTAAACAAATCAATATTAGATATTGGAGGAATTAATAAATGTAGATTTGGAAATGAGTTTCATGCTGAAATTGATAAGATGATTTTTGTTCAAAATTTGATTGGAGATTTAGTAGAAACTTTTAATGAATTATTTGGAATGTTGGTATTTATGGGAATTATGTTTACTGTAGTGCATTTGTTGAGCTATATTAATATTCTAATAAGAGATGATTATTTAGATCAAGATTTGTGTAGTCGTTTGTCGAGGATTATGTGGTGTGTTTTATTTTTGGTAAGTTTATATTTATAAAATTATTTATTTATTTTTTTAAATTAATTTTTAAATCTATCTAAAATAGTATATCAAAAAACAAGTTTTATAACACACTTTTTTAAATTTAACTATTTTACATTTTATTTAAAATAAAAATAATTGATTTTCTTAACGATATCCGTTAAATGGTTTTGTATTGTATTGACTCCATAACTTGCGCATTGTGCGATAAATATTATAATTCCACTTTCTAATCAGCTTTTTATTACTCAATTATGACCGCAAAATATAAAAAACTATTTGGTTTTGTTAGATTTTAGAACATTTATTACTAACTAATTTGCATTAAAATGTACATAATATGGAACAAAAAATATGAAAAAAAATCTATCACTAAAAACGAGTATGATTACCTCTTGCTTAAAGTCGACGAGGAACACTTAATTAAATTAACAATAACATTTTTGTCGATATTATTTCATTTCTGCAAAAGCAACTGTCTTAGTTTGTAAGAAGTTTTTGGAGGTGGTGTATGCTTTTGGATACGTCGTCCCAACTCATACCAGACAAATTCTATGGAATTCATGTCCGGGCTGAGAGCTGGCCAATTGAACCGCAAAATTTCCTCTTTATCTAGATAATCTCTGACAACTCTGGCTACGTGAGGTATAGCATTATCTTGCATAATAATGCCGCGCTTGCCCATAGTTGTCATAAAGAGCACAACATGATCTTCGAAAACCTTCATAATGTTTTTGTGAGCTGTCAAGGAGCCATTCAATATAAAGACTAACTCTGTGCGTGCTTTGGTAGAAATTCCTACCCAAACCGTAACCGACCTACCGCCAAATAAAAATTGCTTATCAATACAAACTGAAGCTTATTTTTTCTACATTTTCCGACGTCTGTTGGATCTATTAAGGCAAAAGCACAACTTTTCTGAAAACAATATATTGCTCCAGTCTTCATTAATCCATGCCCGGTGATTTCTGGGCATAAGCCAATCTTGCAACACGATGTCTGCGTTGTAAAGGTGGATTTGCAGTCATCTTTCTAAAAACAATTCAGCAGCCCAAAACCTGTTCCTAACGGTTTATTTACTAACATTTACATCTCAAACTTTATTGAGTTGATTTCGAAGATATACTGCAGAAGCTGTTTTATTCCGCAAAGTTGTGGACACCAAAAAACGGTCATCTCTGTTTGTAGTGAAATTTTTTGCCCTTGATCTGATCTTCTGGTTATAAGCCAGTATCCAAGTAACGCTGATACACTTTTTGTGCAGCACAATGGCTTTTACCAACAATCCTTACAGTGTCACGTTTTTCTTGTCCATCTTTAATCGGCGGTATAATTTTTGCCACAACAATAGGGCATAAAGACATTATAATCTGTTAAGTACAGTACACCGTGTGAATGACAAGGTTTGCAGAGAAAAATCAACATTAAGTAAAAAACCACAACAAAATGTAGGTTTTCAATTAGAGCAAAGTGGATGCTGTTTTATAAAAATCTGTAGCAAGGTGATAATAACTGACTTTGGTTTACCATTTTCAAAAATTCAAGTTATAACAAAAAATTCCAAAAATTAGTCATACGTTTAAAGTGACCTCTATTTTTGCTTGCCCGTTTATTTGACTTGTTTACATATCAATTTAATTTTGCACATCTAATATGCTGAGTGCCAATCTTTTTAATGCTATACACAACCTGTATGTGCAAAACAACTTTTTGATCATATTTAAAGTACAATTATCTAGAGTTAGACATAAACATTTTGACCCCAAACAAGTAAATAAATATTAATATTAAAAAAAAAACGTTTATTACTATGCACAAAACACTTCAAATAATGGGTTAATTCAATTAAGTTTCCTCAATTATTATCATAAACAAAAACAGTGTTTTCTTTATTTATTTGATTAACTTATTAACATAATAAAAGATTGACATAATTTTATTAGTACGATTTAGATTTAAACGAAAACAAAAACATTTGTAGCATATCCGATATTTAATTATATCTTATCAGTTATTCTTTTATTATTGATTGCTTATATTTCATATTTTCAATATACAAAACATAATTCTTATCGAATATTGATGGTTGGAGTGCTTTGGGCTGGATACATTATTGTTAATGCTTATTTTATGGTTGGAAGTGTTTCTTGGAAATTTATAAAGATACAAGATTTTTTTTGAAAATATTAAGAAAATAGATAGTATACTTAAAATTATTCGGATTAATTCAAATAAATTTATAAATGATTTAAAAATATTATTATTCTATATTGGAATGTATATTATAACAATATGGAATTCTAGTTTATGGCATCGCGCAACTATTATTCCAGTTTTATTGATGTTAACAATGATTTTTACAATATTTTTATTGTTTGGTTTTATTTTGCAATATATTAATAATAAAATTATTTTATTAAATCATTCTATAAAAAATATTGAAGAATATAATAAATTTATATTTGGAAATGGGTGTCATGCGCAAATTGATAAAATAATTTTTGTTCAGAATTTGATTGGAGATTTGGTAAATACTTTTAATGATATATTTGGGTCATTAATGTTTATGAGAATGATATTTATAGTAGTATATTTATTGAGTTATATAAGTATTTTATTGAGTGGTGATCATTTGAAGAATAATCTGAGTATTCGTTTGGCGATGGTTATTTGGTGATTACACTTTTTGGTAAGTTTTTACGTGTCTTTTTAAGGTTATTATTTTTTCTTTTATTAGTTTAAATTTTATGAAACCTGTCTAAAGACCTAGCGCACTTATGAAAAAGGTTGGTTTTGGAATAATTGACATATATATGGGTAATTCCATTACTTTTTGACTAATTTGAAAAAGTTGACTTCTTGGATTTTGCTCAAATTTTAATGAATCAAATTATGGCTAAATAAATGAGATTTCCAAAATTTTGTACCTTAGAATATTGCCTGTTTAAAAGGACACTCATATGAAGGTCAGAAATTGCACTATAGTGCGTCTTTTTTAGCTTATATTATATCTCAATTTTTGAATCTCTGGAAAAAGATAAGAAAGTCTATGATGACTCAAATTATTCCTTATTACATGTTCTTTAAAATCCATATTAGTATATTCAATGTTGAAGCAGTCATTTTAATATATCATGCTTCAAACATTGTTCCAATAAAACCCGTAAATTTAGCAAAATTGAAAATTTATGCTTTCTTTAATCCGTTCTAATTTTGTCAAATCTTAACAAAATTTTATCTGCAAGGTCTAGATTGTTTTGTTTTCAATCTTTCTTTAAAGTGACCACACGAGACTTATAGAACAAATACGTATACACCACTATTTTGATATCTTTAAAACTTGTAATTTTCATGTCTCAAAAAAGCGCTGTCACCTTATCTCGATTTTAATCAAAATATTAGTAAATAGTCTTTGAGACTACAAGAAAATAGGTTATAGGTTATTTATTTATTGTTGAATGTAAACCTCCTTTATATTGTTCATTTTTGTTAGCTTTGTGTTACTCTTATCAAGGCAAATCTAGCAACCTTCTTAACATTATCACCCCACATAATTTGTGATTGTCTCTGTAATCTTTTGGCAAGCCAAGATCTCTTTTGTATTGCACATTATTTTTTGCAAAATTTTATTTTAGTTTCCATAATGCACCTTTAAAGAAGTGAAAATCACGTGACTGACAAGCTAACCAAAAAGTGTTTTTTTAGAATAATAGCAAATAAACTGCTGGAGACTAAAAAAACTCTAGGTCATTGAACTGATAAACTTGCCTGATTCAAGAAGAGTCATGGCAATATTACCGGAACCACGTTTAGATCCGGCACCGGTGGTGCAAAACACTAAGCACCAAAATTTGGCAAATTGTAAATTAAAAACTTAATTTCAAAGATCTAACACTTATAAATAAGACGGTAAAGACAGTGGTAACCTCAAAAAGCAAACTGCAATTGAGTTTTTTTGCAATAACTCTCCGGGTTCCGTGCCTTCTTAAAAAGGAATAGGATAAACCCGAAACAACAAAGACCATCAATGAGGATCACAATCAATTGCGGTAGCAAAAGAACTGTACGAGAGTTTGTTCAGTCTTTAGTGCAGTAGCATATTCAATACAAATTATAAGTTTTTTTATAAAAAAATTTTTTTTTTAAATTTTTAATGTAAATGTAAACCTAATTTATACAAAAATATGGCACATTTTGTTAATTAAATTGATTTTTTTAATAACCAGCAAGATTTTTGCGGTTAAAATTTTTGGATTTAAATATTTGAATTTATTGAAAAAATTTAAAAACAATTGCTCCAAACATTCTAGTTTTTATGAAAAATCTATATAATACAAAAGTATTGCAGATTTTGTTCATTAAATTGAATTTTTACTACTTACTTCAATCTATAATGAAAATTATAAAAACAATTTTGAAAAATTCTATTTTTTATAGAAAATCAAATTTATACAAAAATATTGCACATTTTGAACTGAATTTCTGCAATATCTAGCAAGATTTTTGAATTGCGGTTTAAAATTTTGAATTTAGTATATTTAAATTTGTTAAAAATAATTAAAAACTATTTTGATTTTTTTAAATTTTTATAGAAAACTTAGCAGAATATAAAAAGCTACTGGCACACATATTAATATTTATTCCCGCCCAACCACGTAAGCGTTAGTTATAAAAAGATTTATTGTTAAACTTTTCTTTGATATCTAAGTATAACCACACAAGATGTATAAAGAACAATAGATCTTTTGATAAGTAACACTTGAGCGGGTTGCTGGGTCACAGTTGAAGAAGCTACTAACTTACAAATTAAAGTTAGTTTTTGCCCACCTACCCTAGCGTTAGTTAACAAGAGATAAATTGTTAAACAATTTTCTGATATCTAAGTATAAGCACATAAGAAGTGAAAGGAACAATAAATCATTTGTTAACTAACACTTGGACGCGTGGGTGGGCCACAGTAGAAGAAGCTACTAGCACACAAAATAAACTTTTCTAGAGAATTGCCGGGTTTAGTCGCCGCTTCCTAATATATGATGATTATTGGATATGATCACTGATTATACTCCGCTTGCCAATCATAATCGCCGCTTCTTGATGGGGTGTTACTAGTAGTATTTTTATAGAAAAATATTAAACGAGAATATTGGTGAACCATTTTTTCTAAATGGTTCGCGGTTTTTAAATTAAAGTTGGTTTTTACGGGATAAAACGCCATCCGACTCATTATCCAAACGATAAGATTTCAGTCATCGCTCGGTTTATATTTTGAACTACATACAATATCCTATGTCTTCATTTTTTGGGTTAATTGTTTGGAGTTATGGTTAATGAGTAAAAAAAATAATGAAGAACTTAATAAATACTACACTTTTTAAAAATTACTTGCCGAGAAACGATTAATCACATCCAGTTTTTTTAGTTTGTGGACAAAGATTGTACTTTCTTTTGCAATGTGTATTTTTTTTTTAAATTATATATAAGCGATTTTTTGTTGAGTTTGATTTTGTAAACCTTTATAATAGCGCAACAATTTTTTTCTTTTAAGCACGGACACTTTACTCCTATGCATTGAGTTGCGACAAAAATTGAAATATTTTTATTAAGAATTGACGACTAAAATTCTTTTTTTGTTCTAAGTAGATAAATAATTTATCCATTGATTTGGATTCTATTTGAATCTGATAGTCCATCCGCACAGGTAGTGGGGTGTATTCAGCTGAAATGTAACTACTCACTTACCCGCGCGATTTGCGACAACTGAGTTAACAAATTTTGCTCTGCATGCCCGTTTCGAAGAATTATTCGTAAGATCTTTTGTCAAGCAGGTGAGTGTTTGTTGTTTTAGATTATGTAACATAATTTTTGCATTTTGTTTATTAGTCTGCCATTACAAACCAATACGTTTACTTGGTTTACTATTGAATTTGTAAAATCTAAAGTAGTTACGCGTGCTACTAAAACTGATTTGTCATCAGCAGCATATATCCACTTTTTGTGTTTTAGATTTATAAAATTAAATTAAGGTTTATAGACCTCAGAAAATACCCAAACACCTTTAATAATATTTTTTGCATCTTATTGTCTAATTTATTATAATTTGCAGACCTATTAAGTTTTTTTGTTCTATTTTTACCATTAATTTGTTAGTATTCAAATTAATTTAAGTGCAAGTGTCACTCAGAGTAAGATGATACGTACCAGTTCTTGTCCGTCTGTTTGTTAATATATTTTACGTTAATTTTATATCTACTAAATTGCTTTAAACATAAAAAAAATTTATTTTACTTTAAAAAATTTTGGTTTTTTGCTTACTACTGCAAACAATTTTTCACTATTAATATAAAATTATTATAACTAATAAAATCTCTCGTAAACCGTCTCCAGCTCTTCAAATTATTTTAGTATTATTTGTTATACAGAATTTAAGAATGGTTAATATTATAAAAAGAACTTTGTAAGACAAAGTTAAAGATTTCTTTTGTAACTTAAAGAAACTATTGTGGCTAGTTGTATGAGACTTCAATATTATGTCCTTGACACTACTTTCAAGCATACTGATGTTAAATTTAAAAAATTAAACATTTATAATTATAAATTATGCTACATGCACTTAAAACAATTGAATTATTATCAACACTTTAATTATGAGCCCATTTAAGTTAATTTCCATCATTATAATCATAAACAAAAACACTGTACTATCATTTAATTAATAATCCAATTAACATTATTATTTTTTCTATTTCTATCATAAAATTCTATCAGTTTGTTCTAACTTTGCAACATGGTTGTACAATTTGCCGACAATATACTAACAATAATAATATTAGT
Organism: Tachinus rufipes; assembly: GCA_963932245.1. NCBI lineage: Eukaryota > Metazoa > Arthropoda > Insecta > Coleoptera > Staphylinidae > Tachinus > Tachinus rufipes. Next base: position 15,483,079 of record OZ010744.1, read on the forward strand.
TTCATATATGGGCATGTTACCATTCTATAACAAGAAAACCAAAACATTTAAAGCATATCCTATTTTTAATTATATTGTATCAGCTATAGTTTTACTATTGCTTACATTTGTTAATTATATGCAAAATATAAACGATAATTCCGAACACAAATCGCTGATTGTTGGTATACTTTGGGCAGTATACATGATTGTTAATGCCTATTTTATTATTGCAATTTCTTCATGGAATTTTAAGAAAATTTCGGAATTTTTTGAAAACATAAAGAAAATAGATAATATTTTACCTATAGTTAAGATTAATGTGAAATATTCTAATTTAAAAATATTTCTATCATTTATTGGAATGTATGCTATTGCAACATGGAATTCAAATTTGTGGAATCAAGCATCACTTTTTCCAATTTTAATGGGAAATACAATGTTATTTACAATATTTTTATTAATTGTTTTTATATTACAATATATTAAAGAAAGAATTATTTTATTAAACTTGTCTATTAACAATATTGGAGACATACATGAATATAAATATCAAAATGAGTTTTATAAGCAGATCGATAACATGCTTTTTGTTCAGAATTTAATTGGAGATTTGGTGGAAACTTTTAATGATATATTTGGAATATTGTTATTTATGAATGTTATGTTTACTATGGTGCATTTGTTGAGTTATATAAATATTATACTGACACATGATTATTTGGAATATGATTTGAGTAAACGTTTATCGATGATTTTTTGGTGCATTTTATTTTTGGTAAGTTTTAAATTATGTTTATTAATTAAAAACAATACACAACAGAATAAAAAGTATGTTTATGTTGTACTTATGTTTAATGTGTTTTTTTGTATATGCTCTAAGTATTTTTTGGTGAGTAAATTGCTTTCTGCCTGTTTTTGATCGCCGTTAAATGCATTTAGTTTTTTAATAGCGGTTGGACACTTTTTAAACTGCCGAACATATCATATTTAGTCATTAAACTAGAGTTTGCTGACTAAGCCCGCTTTTAATTAGAACAACTTGGGCAGCAATTACAAGAGTATTATTTAAAATTTAAAATTTTACTTTACAATAGTTGATTATTAACTCTGCTACTTAATTTCTCTTTTATACATTTTCTAATTACTGGAAATTTGGTATTATCAAAACTATGAAATTTTACTATATGAACAGCTCCAATTTTGTTTGAATAAACTTTTTACAAAATTATTTAATTACTTAGCAGAAACGGATAAGATAAGATAAACTTTATTTGCATAAACATAGTAAAATAATGTGGTACAAAAACGTCAGGTACAAGTTGTGAGTTAATATTAAAAGAAAACATTTTTACTTGCACACTTATGAACATTAACAAAACAATTTAAAAACTTAAATTAAAATAATCATTAACATAATATAATTCATTATTTAATAATATTTTTTTTAGAAATAACTTAAATTTCTTAGCTGGTAATTTTTGGATTGTATAAGGTAAAATATTATACATTTTCACTGATATAATGAAACGAATTTAATGTTTTTGTTAGTCTGCAGTATGGCAAGCAGATGTTTTTACATGATTTGGTACAATAATAATTATGCAATTCATTTTGAAACTTGTAATTTTTAGCATCTATACCTTCTCTCACATGCACCAAACATGCCAAATGCCAATGCCAAAATCCGTGTTCTCAGCTATTTTTTTAATTAAATAAAGATGGTAGAGCACTTGCATATTATGCGAGCAGTCCGGGGTTCGATCCCCGAAATATGACTAAAATGATAACTTGCTCTTTATCCACCAGCGTGGTTCGGAAGTCACGTATTAAGCTGTTGGTCCCATTAAACCACTTTAAACAAGTCGTAGACTTACTGTGGCGATGTAAAATAGCCGTAAAAAGCATAAAAAAAATAAAAAATTACTGCTTAATTTTGTGGACAACGATTTTACATACTGTTGCCAACATAATTTATTGTCTAAGTGAATACCCAAAAATTTTATGATTTGTTTTTGTTTCAATTAACTTTAAATTATTTGCATACAACCATTGTTTTGCTTTTTCTAAAGGACTCAACCCATCCACTACAGAAGCTGTAACACTTTGAATGAGAGTTGTGTCATTGGCATAAAGATATGTTCTTGCCAGTGTTTCATTACATTCAAGATTATTTATGTACAACAGAAACAGCAGGGGACCTAAAATAGACTCCTGCGGCACACCGTGGTACATTTTTTTTTCTATCCTAAAAAGTACCACTAGCAAAGACTCTCTCTGCCAGTTAAGTTGCTGTCAACAATATTTAATGCTACAACTCTTATGCCATAGAAATCGAGTTTGTGCAACAACTTCTCTGGGTTGACTGAGTCGAATGCCTTGCTTAGATCTAAAAAAAAGTAGCCATTGCACTTTTGCATTCAAAGGCCTGTTTGATGTCAAGAACAAGTTGTTTTACAGCTTTTATTGTAGATCTAGAAGGAATATATACAAACTGTGCCCGACAAATAAATTTTTCTAAAAAAAAAGAACAAACGCTTTTTTAATAACATTTCAATTATTTTTGAAAAAAATTGGTGTTATTGATATAGGCCGATAATTTTCACTTTGGTTTATATTCCCTTTTTTTAAATATTAATATTACTTTTGATAATTTTAGTTCAAAAGTAAAAATTCCCTCTTTAAAACAAGCATTTATTACATTTTCTAAAGGTTCTACAATAACATTTGACACACATTTAAGTACTTTAGAACTTAGTTTATACAGATCTATACAATTAGAATATTTTAACAATTCTATCACAGATTTGATTTCCATTGTCGAAACTGGTTCAAGAAAACAGGAAGCGTTTGTATCACTTGTGAAATTGTTTATAAAAAATTGATAGCTGTTATCATTATGATTAAAATTAGACAAAACATGTTCAACTGAATTATCAAAAAAAGTTTGATGTTCGTTAGCTGATATAGTTGATGAGATTTTATTTCCTTGTTTTCTATTGGTGCTTTTATTAATTATTTCCCAAACTTGTTTTGGTTTGTCTAATGATTCCATTATCAATTTACTGTTAAAATAAATTTTTGTTTTTTTGACTTTGTTTTTATATTTTTTTTATTATTACACTCAGTTCAGTTGAATTTGTTTATTTCCTAATAGCATATAGTAAATTAAGGTAATTTTTTTTATTCCTTAGTTCTAATGTAAACCAAACTTGTTTCTTATTATTGTTTATATTTATAATTTCATCTGGAATACAATGATAAAAAATATTTAAAAAAGTATTAAAAAAAATTGTCCTGTGAATTTGAACATTTATAAACAAAATACCTTGATCTAGATGTTTTAAAGACAATAACTTTCCTTTATACTGCGGATACGTTTTTGTATTGTTAACATCTATTGCTGTATTAATTATTAAACTAAAATAATCTGAAAGATTGGGTTCAATAACTGTTGTTTCATATGGTACGTCCATATTAATTAAGAAATTGTCTATACATGTTGCTGAGATAGGTGTTTTTCTAGTTATTTCAAAATTAGTGATTTCAAAATAGCAAATTTGTACCAAATCAATAAACATTTTTTGGTGTTTATTGGTTTTGATAAGATCTACATTAAAGTCACCATCAATTATAATATTTTCATATTTCTTGTCTAGATAACACAGAATATTATCAAGTTTAGCATAAAATTCATTAATATCAGATAGAGGTGTACGATAGACAGATACAATAACTATAGTTAAAAATGGCAAATAAACTGCGCTCACTTCACATATACCTTTAACGGATAAATTAACGACACATTCTATTGATTCGCACTTAAAATCATTTCTGACTAGGATAAGAGAGCCTCCATGTATAGTAGATTTTCTGTAATAACAACTACCCACTTTGAAATTGTTGATTGTTATTACATCAATTTCTGCACTATTTAACCAATGTTTGCTAATTGTTACAGCACATATTTGCTTATTTTGTTCCAAAAATCATAATGATTATTTCTTAAGGATTGTAAATTAATATGGAACAACTGTAAGGTATTATTCGATTTATTTAAAACTGTGTTGTTTTGTTCTAAGTTTTTAGAGATTTTACGTTTGTAAGCCATTGTGAAAAACGCTCTACGCATGTATCGACAGGCCATATATTAGGATTACTTAATGACTCTATTTCTTCCAACGGAACTGTTACTTTAAACGACGAGTATAGTTCAGGATGTTTTGACATCATTTTCTTGCATATAACATTATCAAAACTTTTTTTATTTAAGTATGTTGTTAAGTTATTTTCTGTTAACTTAGGGTTTATTCTGTAAACATGTAAATGCCCGTGTGGGGTAACTCCTTTTACCAATGAATCTTCTGTAACTGTTCCACGAATTGTATTTAGTTTTACTGGATTTTTCTTTTAACGGCGATTTATTGTTTTCGATTTATCATTTTGTACAATATTTAAATTATCTTTATTGTTTAAATTTACATCTTTATTTTCATTTGATTTAGTATTTCCATCAGTTTTTACATTTCTTTTATTTATCATTTTTTTTTTTTGCCAAATTCTGTTTATGAGCACCATCTAACGCATCTTTGAGTTGTTCAGTTGTAATTTCCTTTCTCACAGGTACTGTTTTCTTTACTAATACTTTATTTTTACCAATAAGAGTAGAGCTGTAGGAACTCTTATCAATAGATGTCGCTGATTTTAATAAATTTGGCGCGTTTAAATTTATACCAGTAATATTATCATTGTTTTTATATATTGTTTTTATGCTACTAACCTCATTTTTAAGATCTTCAACTGTTTTTGCCAATGCTCTTATAATTGTTATAAGTTCACTATTTTTGATTTCTTGCTTTATAGCTTTTAATAAAACACTGTTATTGTCGTAAGTAACGACGCAAGTATTGCAAAACCATTTAATGTTTACATTTTCACATATAACATTTAGAACACTTTTCTTCATCTCAACACAGTCAGGATGATTGTATTTTGAACAAACACCTTTACATTTATTACATAAATAGTGAGAATTTTTGGAAATGGTCGGAGACAGATTTTGACTTCCATCTTCACTAACCGCTATTTTTTTACAAAAAAACACATACAAACCTTAATAACAGTAACAAGATTTATAATATCTTTGAATGTATATTTAGCAATCAATAAAGTACTCATTAATGCATGATACTTTAAGCAACAATTAAATTTCATAATGGCAAAATGTATTTTGGAAATTGCGGCTTTAAATAAATTGCAAAAAAAGAGAGTAATTTAAATGTAGCCCAAACTACTTTTATAGTTTTTTTAGCCAAGACATTTGCATATATTCTACTGACCTCTTATATTTGATTTTTTTTTTTTTTATGGATTGAGAATGTTTGTTTTGTTTTTTTTTTACTATTTTTCCATTTGTTGCCTTGTTGGCCCACAGCGTCTTTAACATTTTTTGGTGTTCCTAAAGTTCAAATATTTTGATTCTTTCTATGTTCTGTTTTGCAGCTCCGTAAATTAGTAATAAGAATATATAGCAAAGTATGATGCATAGTCTTTTTTTTTAAGTATAACTTTTTGATTGATTGTATTTGTGTCATTTTTATAAACGCTTTTTTGGAATTTCTGCCTAGGTATTAGTATGTGCTACTTGCCTAATGATTTGGTTGTTGATAGTTGTTATATTTTGTTTGTTGTTAGACTGTTTGGTTATACTATATATTTAGTTTTTTTTTAAATTGTTGTATAGGTTCGTAATTCATATTGTTGTTTTCTGATTTCAGTAAAGTGTTTGTATTATTATTATTATGGTTTTATTATCTATTTTTTTTATGTTTTAGTATTGAAATGAGTTGATGGCTTATTCTTTTAATCACCTTTTTGTAATTATTGAAACATATATGCATTTGCGGTTAAAAACACCTCACAAGTTCCGGTGCTATTTCTAACCTCAAATTGGGTTTGCCAAAGTGTTATTTTGTGTCAGAAATAATGTTATATAGGTTCGTCAATGTCTTTATGTCTTATTTTTAACCAATTTTAGCAGTTTTACCGGTATTTGGTCTGGACTTGGTTGGTTGCTTTATTGTCTTTGGAGTTTTTAGATCGTATTTGACTACTTTTGAGTAATTTTTTTTGTTGATGCTGATGATGACCACGTTTTTTTCTTCTTATTGTAAAACAATTTTTTGATATTTTTTTATTGCTTTAGTATGTTGATGTTTTTATATCTTTCTCTTTTTGTTTTCTTTTCTTATCCTTAAGATGTTTCCTGTCAAAAACAATTAAATGGTGGTGGCCGTTAGTATGTGATAGTTTATAATAAAATAAATAAATTTCATTTACTGTGTACTATATTACAAATATATTTAAAAAACCCAACTTCTACAAGGCCATTAGCGGACGGTGATACAAACAAGCACGTTTCTTGTTATCATTTTTTTAATTGTATTTTGAGTTTTAATTTTTTTAGCCCAGGAATCAATTATATTAAACGTGTTTTATATAGTGCAATATGTTTATCTAAGGAATTTTTTTCATTTAATTATCATCAAGGAAATTTAACCTTGGAAGTATAAATTAAAAAAGTAAAAATAAAACACTTTAATTATAATATTAACTCAAATTAGTTTTCTTAATTATAAAGGCAAACACTAAACACCATTAAATTAGTAAATGCTATTAACAAAGTTATTGATCATATAATTCAATTAGTTTGATCTGGTTTTCCTTACAACATGGCTGTACAATTTGCAGATAGTATATCAACTTTATTAACAATTGCTTCTTATATGGGCATGTTACCATTCTATAAAAAGAAAACAAAAATATTTGTAGCATATCCTGTTTTTAATTATACTTTAGCAACTGTTCTTTTAATATTGCTTGCTTATGTTTTCTACTTTCAACATACAGAAACAACATTTTCAAAATTTAATATGATTTTGGTTGGTATGCTTTGGGTGGTATACATTATTGTTAATGCCTATTTTATGGTTGCGAGTTCATCATGGAATTTTATTAAGATTCAAATATTTTTTGATAATATTAAGAAAATTGATAGTATGTTAAGAATTAAGATTAAAGCAAAATATATTAATGATTTAAAAATATTAATTTCTTTTGTTGTTATGTTTCTTATTTCATTATGGAATTTAAGTTTGTGGCATCCAGCAACTATTATTCCAACTTTATTAGCAACAACTATGATTTTTGCAATGTTTTTAATAATAGTTTTTATTTTGAATTGTATTAAGAAAAGAATCAATTTATTAAACAAATCAATAGTAGATATTGGGGGAATTAATAAATGTAGATTTGGAAATGAGTTTCATGCTGAAATTGATAAGATGATTTTTGTTCAAAATTTCATTGGAGATTTAGTAGAAACTTTTAATAAAATATTTGGAATGTTGGTATTTGTGGCAGTTATATTTACTGTAGTGCATTTGTTGAGCTATATTAATATTCTAATAAGTGATGATTATTTGGAACAAGATTTGTTTAGTCGTTTGCCGAGGATTATGTGGTGTGTTTTATTTTTGGTAAGTTTATATTTATAAAATTATTTATTTTTTAAATTAATTTTTAAATCTAGCCAAAATAGTATATCAAAAAACAAGTTTTATAACACACTTTTTTAAATTTAACTATTTTACATTTATTTAAAATTAAAATAATTGATTTTCTTAACGATATCCGTTATATGGTTTTGTATCGTATCGACTCCATTACTTGCGTATTGTGCGCTATAATTCCACTTTCTATCAGCTTTATTACTCAATTATGACCGCAAAATATAAAAAACTATTTGGTTTAGTTAGACTTTAGAGCATTTATTACTAACTAATTTGCATTAAAATGTACATAATATGGAACAAAAAATATGAAAAAAAAACTATCACTAAAAACGAGTATAATTACCTCTTGCTTAAAGTCGACAAGGAACACTTTGAAATAAATTAACAATCACATTTTTGTCAATATTTTCCATTTCTGCAATGGCTACTATCTTAGCTTGTGAGAAGTTTTTTGTAGGAGGTGTATGCTTTTGGATACGTTATCCCAACTCATCCCTGACAAGTTCTATAGAATTCATGTCCGGGCTGAGAGCTGGCCAATTGAACCGCAAAATTTCCTCCTAGATAATCTCTGACAACTCTGGCTACGTGAGGTCTAGCATTATCTTGTATAAAATTGCCGCGCTTGCCCATAGTTGTCATAAATAGCATAACATGATCTTCGAGAACCTTCATAATGTATCTTTGAGCTGTCAAGGAGCCATTCTATATAAAGACTAACTCTGTGCGTGTTTTGGTAGAAATTTCTGCCCAAACCGTAACCGACCCACCGCCAAATAAAAATTGCTTATCAATACAAACTGAAGCTTATTTTTTCTACATTTTCCGACGTCTGTTGGATCGATTGAGGCAATAACACGACTTATCTAAAAACAATAAATTGTTCCAGTCTTCATTATTCCATGCCCGGTGATTTTTGGGCATAAGCCACTCTTGCAACACGATGTCTGCATTGTAAAGGTGGACTTGTAGCCATCTTTCTAAAAACAATTCAGCATCCCAAAACCTTTTCCTAACGGTTTATTTACTAACATTTACATCTCAAACTTTATTGAGTTGATTTCAAAGATATACTGCAGAACCTGTTTTATTCCGCAAAGTTGTGGACAACAAAAATTGGTCATCTCTGTTTGTAGTGACATTTTTTGTCCTGATTCTGATCTTCTGGTTATCAGGCCAGTATCTAAGTAACGCTGATACACTTTTTGTACAGAACAATGGCTTTTACCAACAATCCTTATAGTTTCACGTTTTTCTTGTTCATCTTTAATCGGCGCTATAATTTTTGCCACAACAATAGGGCATAAAGACATTATAATCTGTTAAGTACAGTACACCGTGTGAATGACAAGGTTTGCAGAGAAAAATCAACATTAAGTAAAAAACCACAACAAAATGTAGGTTTTAGAGCAAAGTGGATGCTTTTTTATAAAAATCTGTAACAAGGTGATATTAACTGACTTTGGTTTACCATTTGCAAAAAATCAAGTTAAAACAAAAAATTCCAAAAATAAGTCATACGTTTAAAGTGACCTCTATTTTTGCTTGCCCGTTTATTTGACTTGTTTACATATCAATTTAATTTTGCACATCTATTATGCTGAGTGCCAATCTTTTTAATACTATACACAACCTGTATGTGCAAAACAACTTTTTGATCATATTTAAAGTACAATTATCTAGAGTTAGACATAAACATTTTGACCCCAAACAAGTAATTAAATATTAATATTTAAATAAAACGTTCATTACTATGCACAAAACACTTCAAATAATGGGTTAATTCAATTAAGTTTCCTCAATTATTATCATAAATAAAAACAGTGTTTTCTTTATTTATTTGATTAACTTATTAACATAATGAAAGATTGACATAATTTTATTAGTACGATTTAGATTTACAGCATGGTTGTACAGTTTGCAGACAGCATATCAACATTATTAACAATAGCTTCTTATATAGGCATGTTACCATTCTACAAAAAGAAAACAAAAACATTTGTAGCATATCCAATGTTTAACTATATCTTATCAGTTATTCTTTTATTAATGATTGCTTATATTTCATATTTTCAATATACAAAACATAATTCTTATAGAATATTGATGGTTGGAGTGCTTTGGGCTGCATACATTATTGTTAATGCTTATTTTTAATGGGTTAAGCTTATGTTACATAATTTTTGTATTTTGTTTATAGATCTGCCATTACAAACCAATACGTTTACTTAGTTTACTATTTAATTTGCAAAATCTATAGTAGTTACGCGTGCTACTAAAACTGATTTGTCATCAGCAGCATATATCCACTTTTTGTGTTGTAAATTTTTAAAATTAAATTAAGGTTTATAGACTTCAGAAAATACCCAAACACCTTTAATTATATTTTTTGCGTCTTATTGACTAATATATTATAATTTGCAGACCTTTTTTTGTTCTATTTTTACCATTAATTTGTTAGTATTTGAAATCATTTAAGTGCAAGTGTCACTCAGAGTAAGATGATATGTACCAGTTCTTGTCCGTCTGTTTGTTAATGTATTTTTCGTTGATTTTATATCTACTAAATTGCTTTAAACATAAAAAAAATAAATTTTACTTAAAAAAATTATGTTTTTTTGCTTACTACTGCAAACAATTTTTTTTGCAATTTGTTTATGGCAAAAGATTTTTGAAAACAGTATTTAATTTATAAGTATTTATTTATTTACCATGCATTGGTTTCATTCAGGTCAGCTAAGTAGCTGCTCTTTTATTATCGTTTTATAATTATTTTTTTCTAAATCGATTCTTTTAGCATATTAACTGAGTATTAGTAGGATTTTATTTAAAGGTTCTGAATCAAACAATATTATTTTATAAATAAGAAGAAGCTAGTTGTATGTGACTTCAATATTATGTCCTTGACACTACTTTTAAGCATACTGATGTTGAATTTAAAAAATTAAACATTTATTATTATAAATTATGCTACAAGCACTTAAAACAATTAAATTATTATCAACACTTTAATTATGAGTCCATTTAAGTTAATTTCCATCATCATAATCATAAACAAAAACAATGTACTATTATTAAATAAATAATCCAATTAACATTATTATTTTATCTATTTGTATCACAAAATTCTATCAGTTTGTTCTAACTTTGCAACATGGCTGCACAATTTGCTGACAATATACTAACAATAATAATATTAGCTTCATATATGGGCATGTTACCATTCTATAACAAGAAAACCAAAACATTTAAAGCATATCCTATTTTCAATTATATTGTATCAGCTATAGTTTTACTATCGCTTACATTTGTTAATTATATGCAAAATATAAACGATAATTCCAAATACAAATCAATGATTGTTGGTATAATTTGGGCAGTATACATGATTGTTAATGCCTATTTTATTATTGCAATTTCTTCATGGAATTTTAAGAAAATTTCGGAATTTTTTGAAAATATAAAGAAAATAGATAATATTTTACCTATAGTTAAGATTAATGTAAAATATACTAATTTAAAAATATTATTATCATTTATTGGAATGTATGCTATTGCAACATGGAATTCAAGTTTGTGGAATCAAGCAGCACTTTTTCCAATTTTAATGGTAAATACAATGTTATTTACAATATTTTTATTAATTGTTTTTATATTACAATATATTAAAGAAAGAATTATTTTATTAAACTTTTCTATTAACAATATTGGAGACATACATGAATATAAATATCAAAATGAGTTTTATAAGCAGACCGATAACATGCTTTTTGTTCAGAATTTAATTGGAGATTTGGTGGAAACTTTTAATGATATATTTGGAATACTGATATTTATGAATGTTATGTTTACTATGGTGCATTTGTTAAGTTATTTAAATATTATACTGACACATGATTATTTGGAATATGATTTGAGTAAACGTTTATCGATGATTTTTTGGTGCATTTTATTTTTGGTAAGTTTTAAATTATGTTTATTAATTAAAAACAATACACAACAGAATAAAAAGTATGTTTATGTTGTACTTATGTTTAATGTGTTTTTTTGTATATGCTCTAAGTATTTTTTGGTGAGTAAATTGCTTTCTGCCTGTTTTTGATCGCCGTTAAATGCATTTAGTTTTTTAATAGCGGTTGGACACTTTTTAAACTGCCGAACGTATCATATTTAGTCATTAAACTAGAGTTTGCTGACTAAGCCCGCTTTTAATTAGAACAACTTGGGCAGCAATTACAAGAGTATTATTTAAAATTTAAAATTTTACTTTACAATAGTTGATTATTAACTCTGCTACTTAATTTCTCTTTTATACATTTTCTAATTACTGGAAATTTGGTATTATCAAAACTATGAAATTTTACTATATGAACAGCTCCAATTTTGTTTGAATAAACTTTTTACAAAATTATTTAATTACTTAGCAGAAACGGATAAGATAAGATAAACTTTATTTGCATAAACATAGTAAAATAATGTGGTACAAAAACGTCAGGTACAAGTTGTGAGTTAATATTAAAAGAAAACATTTTTACTTGCACACTTATGAACATTAACAAAACAATTTAAAAACTTAAATTAAAATAATCATTAACATAATATAATTCATTATTTAATAATATTTTTTTTAGAAATAACTTAAATTTCTTAGCTGGTAATTTTTGGATTGTATAAGGTAAAATATTATACATTTTCACTGATATAATGAAACGAATTTAATGTTTTTGTTAGTCTGCAGTATGGCAAGCAGATGTTTTTACATGATTTGGTACAATAATAATTATGCAATTCATTTTGAAACTTGTAATTTTTAGCATCTATACCTTCTCTCACATGCACCAAACATGCCAAATGCCAATGCCAAAATCCGTGTTCTCAGCTATTTTTTTAATTAAATAAAGATGGTAGAGCACTTGCATATCATGCGAGCAGTCCGGGGTTCGATCCCCGAAATATGACTAAAATGATAACTTGCTCTTTATCCACCAGCGTGGTTCGGAAGTCACGTATTAAGCTGTTGGTCCCATTAAACCACTTTAAACAAGTCGTAGACTTACTGTGGCGATGTAAAATAGCCGTAAAAAGCATAAAAAAAAATAAAAAATTACTGCTTAATTTTGTGGACAACGATTTTACATACTGTTGCCAACATAATTTATTGTCTAAGTGAATACCCAAAAATTTTATGATTTGTTTTTGTTTCAATTAACTTTAAATTATTTGCATACAACCATTGTTTTGCTTTTTCTAAAGGACTCAACCCATCCACTACAGAAGCTGTAACACTTTGAATGAGAGTTGTGTCATTGGCATAAAGATATGTTCTTGCCAGTGTTTCATTACATTCAAGATTATTTATGTACAACAGAAACAGCAGGGGACCTAAAATAGACTCCTGCGGCACACCGTGGTACATTTTTTTTTCTATCCTAAAAAGTACCACTAGCAAAGACTCTCTCTGCCAGTTAAGTTGCTGTCAACAATATTTAATGCTACAACTCTTATGCCATAGAAATCGAGTTTGTGCAACAACTTCTCTGGGTTGACTGAGTCGAATGCCTTGCTTAGATCTAAAAAAAAGTAGCCATTGCACTTTTGCATTCAAAGGCCTGTTTGATGTCAAGAACAAGTTGTTTTACAGCTTTTATTGTAGATCTAGAAGGAATATATACAAACTGTGCCCGACAAATAAATTTTTCTAAAAAAAAAGAACAAACGCTTTTTTAATAACATTTCAATTATTTTTGAAAAAAATTGGTGTTATTGATATAGGCCGATAATTTTCACTTTGGTTTATATTCCCTTTTTTTAAATATTAATATTACTTTTGATAATTTTAGTTCAAAAGTAAAAATTCCCTCTTTAAAACAAGCATTTATTACATTTTCTAAAGGTTCTACAATAACATTTGACACACATTTAAGTACTTTAGAACTTAGTTTATACAGATCTATACAATTAGAATATTTTAACAATTCTATCACAGATTTGATTTCCATTGTCGAAACTGGTTCAAGAAAACAGGAAGCGTTTGTATCACTTGTGAAATTGTTTAAAAAAAATTTATAGCTGTTATCATTATGATTAAAATTAGACAAAACATGTTCAACTGAATTATCAAAAAAAGTTTGATGTTCGTTAGCTGATATAGTTGATGAGATTTTATTTCCTTGTTTTCTATTGGTGCTTTTATTAATTATTTCCCAAACTTGTTTTGGTTTGTCTAATGATTCCATTATCAATTTACTGTTAAAATAAATTTTTGTTTTTTTGACTTTGTTTTTATATTTTTTTTATTATTACACTCAGTTCAGTTGAATTTGTTTATTTCCTAATAGCATATAGTAAATTAAGGTAATTTTTTTTATTCCTTAGTTCTAATGTAAACCAAACTTGTTTCTTATTATTGTTTATATTTATAATTTCATCTGGAATACAATGATAAAAAATATTTAAAAAAGTATTAAAAAAAATTGTCCTGTGAATTTGAACATTTATAAACAAAATACCTTGATCTAGATGTTTTAAAGACAATAACTTTCCTTTATACTGCGGATACGTTTTTGTATTGTTAACATCTATTGCTGTATTAATTATTAAACTAAAATAATCTGAAAGATTGGGTTCAATAACTGTTGTTTCATATGGTACGTCCATATTAATTAAGAAATTGTCTATACATGTTGCTGAGATAGGTGTTTTTCTAGTTATTTCAAAATTAGTGATTTCAAAATAGCAAATTTGTACCAAATCAATAAACATTTTTTGGTGTTTATTGGTTTTGATAAGATCTACATTAAAGTCACCATCAATTATAATATTTTCATATTTCTTGTCTAGATAACACAGAATATTATCAAGTTTAGCATAAAATTCATTAATATCAGATAGAGGTGTACGATAGACAGATACAATAACTATAGTTAAAAATGGCAAATAAACTGCGCTCACTTCACATATACCTTTAACGGATAAATTAACGACACATTCTATTGATTCGCACTTAAAATCATTTCTGACTAGGATAAGAGAGCCTCCATGTATAGTAGATTTTCTGTAATAACAACTACCCACTTTGAAATTGTTGATTGTTATTACATCAATTTCTGCACTATTTAACCAATGTTTGCTAATTGTTACAGCACATATTTGCTTATTTTGTTCCAAAAATCATAATGATTATTTCTTAAGGATTGTAAATTAATATGGAACAACTGTAAGGTATTATTCGATTTATTTAAAACTGTGTTGTTTTGTTCTAAGTTTTTAGAGATTTTACGTTTGTAAGCCATTGTGAAAAACGCTCAACGCATGTATCGACAGGCCATATATTAGGATTACTTAATGACTCTATTTCTTCCAACGGAACTGTTACTTTAAACGACGAGTATAGTTCAGGATGTTTTGACATCATTTTCTTGCATATAACATTATCAAAACTTTTTTTATTTAAGTATGTTGTTAAGTTATTTTCTGTTAACTTAGGGTTTATTCTGTAAACATGTAAATGCCCGTGTGGGGTAACTCCTTTTACCAATGAATCTTCTGTAACTGTTCCACGAATTGTATTTAGTTTTACTGGATTTTTCTTTTAACGGCGATTTATTGTTTTCGATTTATCATTTTGTACAATATTTAAATTATCTTTATTGTTTAAATTTACATCTTTATTTTCATTTGATTTAGTATTTCCATCAGTTTTTACATTTCTTTTATTTATCATTTTTTTTTTTTGCCAAATTCTGTTTATGAGCACCATCTAACGCATCTTTGAGTTGTTCAGTTGTAATTTCCTTTCTCACAGGTACTGTTTTCTTTACTAATACTTTATTTTTACCAATAAGAGTAGAGCTGTAGGAACTCTTATCAATAGATGTCGCTGATTTTAATAAATTTGGCGCGTTTAAATTTATACCAGTAATATTATCATTGTTTTTATATATTGTTTTTATGCTACTAACCTCATTTTTAAGATCTTCAACTGTTTTTGCCAATGCTCTTATAATTGTTATAAGTTCACTATTTTTGATTTCTTGCTTTATAGCTTTTAATAAAACACTGTTATTGTCGTAAGTAACGACGCAAGTATTGCAAAACCATTTAATGTTTACATTTTCACATATAACATTTAGAACACTTTTCTTCATCTCAACACAGTCAGGATGATTGTATTTTGAACAAACACCTTTACATTTATTACATAAATAGTGAGAATTTTTGGAAATGGTCGGAGACAGATTTTGACTTCCATCTTCACTAACCGCTATTTTTTTACAAAAAAACACATACAAACCTTAATAACAGTAACAAGATTTATAATATCTTTGAATGTATATTTAGCAATCAATAAAGTACTCATTAATGCATGATACTTTAAGCAACAATTAAATTTCATAATGGCAAAATGTATTTTGGAAATTGCGGCTTTAAATAAATTGCAAAAAAAGAGAGTAATTTAAATGTAGCCCAAACTACTTTTATAGTTTTTTTAGCCAAGACATTTGCATATATTCTACTGACCTCTTATATTTGATTTATTTTTTTTTTTATGGATTGAGAATGTTTGTTTTGTTTTTTTTTTACTATTTTTCCATTTGTTGCCTTGTTGGCCCACAGCGTCTTTAACATTTTTTGGTGTTCCTAAAGTTCAAATATTTTGATTCTTTCTATGTTCTGTTTTGCAGCTCCGTAAATTAGTAATAAGAATATATAGCAAAGTATGATGCATAGTCTTTTTTTTTAAGTATAACTTTTTGATTGATTGTATTTGTGTCATTTTTATAAACGCTTTTTTGGAATTTCTGCCTAGGTATTAGTATGTGCTACTTGCCTAATGATTTGGTTGTTGATAGTTGTTATATTTTGTTTGTTGTTAGACTGTTTGGTTATACTATATATTTAGTTTTTTTTTAAATTGTTGTATAGGTTCGTAATTCATATTGTTGTTTTCTGATTTCAGTAAAGTGTTTGTATTATTATTATTATGGTTTTATTATCTATTTTTTTTATGTTTTAGTATTGAAATGAGTTGATGGCTTATTCTTTTAATCACCTTTTTGTAATTATTGAAACATATATGCATTTGCGGTTAAAAACACCTCACAAGTTCCGGTGCTATTTCTAACCTCAAATTGGGTTTGCCAAAGTGTTATTTTGTGTCAGAAATAATGTTATATAGGTTCGTCAATGTCTTTATGTCTTATTTTTAACCAATTTTAGCAGTTTTACCGGTATTTGGTCTGGACTTGGTTGGTTGCTTTATTGTCTTTGGAGTTTTTAGATCGTATTTGACTACTTTTGAGTAATTTTTTTTGTTGATGCTGATGATGACCACGTTTTTTTCTTCTTATTGTAAAACAATTTTTTGATATTTTTTTATTGCTTTAGTATGTTGATGTTTTTATATCTTTCTCTTTTTGTTTTCTTTTCTTATCCTTAAGATGTTTCCTGTCAAAAACAATTAAATGGTGGTGGCCGTTAGTATGTGATAGTTTATAATAAAATAAATAAATTTCATTTACTGTGTACTATATTACAAATATATTTAAAAAACCCAACTTCTACAAGGCCATTAGCGGACGGTGATACAAACAAGCACGTTTCTTGTTATCATTTTTTTAATTGTATTTTGAGTTTTAATTTTTTTAGCCCAGGAATCAATTATATTAAACGTGTTTTATATAGTGCAATATGTTTATCTAAGGAACTTTTTTCATTTAATTATCATCAAGGAAATTTAACCTTGGAAGTATAAATTAAAAAAGTAAAAATAAAACACTTTAATTATAATATTAACTCAAATTAGTTTTCTTAATTATAAAGGCAAACACTGAACACCATTAAATTAGTAAATGCTATTAACAATGTTATTGATCATATAATTCAATTAGTTTGATCTGGTTTTCCTTACAACATGGCTGTACAATTTGCAGATAGTATATCAACTTTATTAACAATTGCTTCTTATATGGGCATGTTACCATTCTATAAAAAGAAAACAAAAATATTTGTAGCATATCCTGTTTTTAATTATACTTTAGCAACTGTTCTTTTAATATTGCTTGCTTATGTTTTCTACTTTCAACATACAGAAACAACATTTTCAAAATTTAATATGATTTTGGTTGGTATGCTTTGGGTGGTATACATTATTGTTAATGCCTATTTTATGGTTGCGAGTTCATCATGGAATTTTATTAAGATTCAAATATTTTTTGATAATATTAAGAAAATTGATAGTATGTTAAGAATTAAGATTAAAGCAAAATATATTAATGATTTAAAAATATTAATTTCTTTTGTTGTTATGTTTCTTATTTCATTATGGAATTTAAGTTTGTGGCATCCAGCAACTATTATTCCAACTTTATTAGCAACAACTATGATTTTTGCAATGTTTTTAATAATAGTTTTTATTTTGAATTGTATTAAGAAAAGAATCAATTTATTAAACAAATCAATAGTAGATATTGGGGGAATTAATAAATGTAGATTTGGAAATGAGTTTCATGCTGAAATTGATAAGATGATTTTTGTTCAAAATTTCATTGGAGATTTAGTAGAAACTTTTAATAAAATATTTGGAATGTTGGTATTTGTGGCAGTTATATTTACTGTAGTGCATTTGTTGAGCTATATTAATATTCTAATAAGTGATGATTATTTGGAACAAGATTTGTTTAGTCGTTTGCCGAGGATTATGTGGTGTGTTTTATTTTTGGTAAGTTTATATTTATAAAATTATTTATTTTTTAAATTAATTTTTAAATCTAGCCAAAATAGTATATCAAAAAACAAGTTTTATAACACACTTTTTTAAATTTAACTATTTTACATTTATTTAAAATTAAAATAATTGATTTTCTTAACGATATCCGTTATATGGTTTTGTATCGTATCGACTCCATTACTTGCGTATTGTGCGCTATAATTCCACTTTCTATCAGCTTTATTACTCAATTATGACCGCAAAATATAAAAAACTATTTGGTTTAGTTAGACTTTAGAGCATTTATTACTAACTAATTTGCATTAAAATGTACATAATATGGAACAAAAAATATGAAAAAAAAACTATCACTAAAAACGAGTATAATTACCTCTTGCTTAAAGTCGACAAGGAACACTTTGAAATAAATTAACAATCACATTTTTGTCAATATTTTCCATTTCTGCAATGGCTACTATCTTAGCTTGTGAGAAGTTTTTTGTAGGAGGTGTATGCTTTTGGATACGTTATCCCAACTCATCCCTGACAAGTTCTATAGAATTCATGTCCGGGCTGAGAGCTGGCCAATTGAACCGCAAAATTTCCTCCTAGATAATCTCTGACAACTCTGGCTACGTGAGGTCTAGCATTATCTTGTATAAAATTGCCGCGCTTGCCCATAGTTGTCATAAATAGCATAACATGATCTTCGAGAACCTTCATAATGTATTTTTGAGCTGTCAAGGAGCCATTCTATATAAAGACTAACTCTGTGCGTGTTTTGGTAGAAATTTCTGCCCAAACCGTAACCGACCCACCGCCAAATAAAAATTGCTTATCAATACAAACTGAAGCTTATTTTTTCTACATTTTCCGACGTCTGTTGGATCGATTGAGGCAATAACACGACTTATCTAAAAACAATAAATTGTTCCAGTCTTCATTATTCCATGCCCGGTGATTTTTGGGCATAAGCCACTCTTGCAACACGATGTCTGCATTGTAAAGGTGGACTTGTAGCCATCTTTCTAAAAACAATTCAGCATCCCAAAACCTTTTCCTAACGGTTTATTTACTAACATTTACATCTCAAACTTTATTGAGTTGATTTCAAAGATATACTGCAGAACCTGTTTTATTCCGCAAAGTTGTGGACAACAAAAATTGGTCATCTCTGTTTGTAGTGACATTTTTTGTCCTGATTCTGATCTTCTGGTTATCAGGCCAGTATCTAAGTAACGCTGATACACTTTTTGTACAGAACAATGGCTTTTACCAACAATCCTTATAGTTTCACGTTTTTCTTGTTCATCTTTAATCGGCGCTATAATTTTTGCCACAACAATAGGGCATAAAGACATTATAATCTGTTAAGTACAGTACACCGTGTGAATGACAAGGTTTGCAGAGAAAAATCAACATTAAGTAAAAAACCACAACAAAATGTAGGTTTTAGAGCAAAGTGGATGCTTTTTTATAAAAATCTGTAACAAGGTGATATTAACTGACTTTGGTTTACCATTTGCAAAAAATCAAGTTAAAACAAAAAATTCCAAAAATAAGTCATACGTTTAAAGTGACCTCTATTTTTGCTTGCCCGTTTATTTGACTTGTTTACATATCAATTTAATTTTGCACATCTATTATGCTGAGTGCCAATCTTTTTAATACTATACACAACCTGTATGTGCAAAACAACTTTTTGATCATATTTAAAGTACAATTATCTAGAGTTAGACATAAACATTTTGACCCCAAACAAGTAATTAAATATTAATATTTAAATAAAACGTTCATTACTATGCACAAAACACTTCAAATAATGGGTTAATTCAATTAAGTTTCCTCAATTATTATCATAAATAAAAACAGTGTTTTCTTTATTTATTTGATTAACTTATTAACATAATGAAAGATTGACATAATTTTATTAGTACGATTTAGATTTACAGCATGGTTGTACAGTTTGCAGACAGCATATCAACATTATTAACAATAGCTTCTTATATAGGCATGTTACCATTCTACAAAAAGAAAACAAAAACATTTGTAGCATATCCAATGTTTAACTATATCTTATCAGTTATTCTTTTATTAATGATTGCTTATATTTCATATTTTCAATATACAAAACATAATTCTTATAGAATATTGATGGTTGGAGTGCTTTGGGCTGCATACATTATTGTTAATGCTTATTTTATGGTTGGAAGTGTTTCTTGGAATTTTATTAAAATTCAGTATTTTTTTGAAAATATTAAGAAAATAGATAGTGTTCTTAGAAATACTCGGAATAATTCAAATAAATATATTAATGATTTAAAAATAATATTATTTTATATTGGAATGTATATTATAGCAATATGGAATTCAAATTTATGGCATCGCGCAACTTTTATTCCAGTTTTATTGATGTTAACCATGATTTTTACAATATTTCTATTGTTTGGTTTTATTTTGCAATATATTAATACTAGAATTATTTTATTAAACCAATCTATAGAAAATATTGGAGAATATAATAAATTTATATTTGGAAATGGGTTTCATGTGCAAATTGATAAAATAATTTTTGTTCAGAATTTGATTGGAGATTTAGTAAATACTTTTAATGATATTTTTGGGTCATTAATGTTTATGGGAATGATGTTTAGAGTAGTACATTTATTGAGTTATATAAGTATTTTATTGAATGGTGAGAGTAGAGTCTATTATAAGAATTATCTGAGTATTTCTTTGGCAATGGTGATGTGGTGTTCACAATTTTTGGTAAGTTTTATAGAGTATTTTTGTATTATTATACAAGGTTTTTATTATTGATTTTTATTAATAGTTTAAATTTTACTATACTTACTTATATTTAAAATATATAAAGAAACGCGTCTATGGATGTTTTTAGTTTAGAATATTTTTTATTATTTTAATTAATTTAAACTATCTTATCAACAAAATTTAGGAATCAATTTTTTTAGTTTTCTATTCATTGTTTAGTAAAAAATAGTTAAATTTGTTTAAATGTGTTTGTTTTACTTGTATTATGTTTAAATATTGAATTCTTGTTTAGATATAAAGTTATTATTGAAAAGCATTAAAACCGCTATATATATTGATCTAGTTTTATTATAATTATTATATATCTTTATTCAAAATAAAGAAACATCTAAATATTTACATATACATACATACATGCAGATAATATTATTAATAGATCGACTTTAATCTTTCATTTAAAATGGCCATCGACCGTAGTCTTTCAGCCCATGATAATATTTAATTTGGAGAGTGGGATTACTAAAATTTAGGAAAAGTATAGATGATTAGTCAAGCAACTGCCGACATATGGTTTTAT
Organism: Tachinus rufipes; assembly: GCA_963932245.1. NCBI lineage: Eukaryota > Metazoa > Arthropoda > Insecta > Coleoptera > Staphylinidae > Tachinus > Tachinus rufipes. The sequence continues at coordinate 15,504,689 of OZ010744.1, forward strand.
ATATATATGACTCGCGCACTTTATGTCAATGCCTTGGTTTTTGAATGTTATGGATTGAAAGTGTTTGGCACGGGTTATTATAGTTGATTTAATAGATTGTGAATAATATTTAAAATATAATTTTGTATCAAAACTAATTCCCAAGTATTTGCATATTTGGGAAGCAAGGATAACTTGTTGATTCATGTTGATCTTTAGAACATTGTCTGATGGTTTGTGATACGGGATTAATAATTTTGTTTTTTGTGGATTTGCAAGTAAACGCCATTTGACACACCAAGTTTAGGTAGTATTCAATAATAATTGTAGCTGAGTAATAGATGCTTTTAAAGATTTTGCATGGGAAATTAGAGTGGTATCATCTGCATATTAAAATATGTAAGCCTCTGAGTTAAAATGCTTTGAATTAGAACTATATATATCCGAACAAAATAAATTATATAAAAGCGGTGAGAGAGGAGAGCCTTGTGGAAAGCTTTGTTGAGGAGAGAATGGAAGAGAGTATACTGAGCGTAAACGTACTTGACATGATCTGTTTTTGAGAAATTTGTTCATAATGTTAATAAGGTATGGTGGGACTTTTTGTTTAGAAAGTTTAAGTAGGAGGCCTCGATGCCAGACTGAATCAAACGCTTTGTTTATGTCTATAAACAAAACGCTCGAATGTCTGTCCTCAAGGTGGGATGTTTGGATATTTGAAGTAAGGATAGTTAATGGATGGGTTGTTGACATATTTTTTTGAAAACCAAACTGCGTAATAGGTATTTTATTCTCAGTATAAGTTAGAAGTTTAATTTGAATTAAAGATTGAAATAGCTTTCCTAAGACTGGAAGTAGTGTAATGGGACGGTAACTGCCTGGATAAGTTAAGTTAAGCAATTATTTTTAGGAATGCAAATAATAACTCCCGCTTTCCACTCATTAGGAAAATATTGGTGTTGGATACAATAATTGTAAATACTTATTATTTGAAGATAAATGTTATGGTCCAATTGTCGTAAAATTTGTCTAGTCATTAAGTCTTGTCCAGGTGCAGAGTTTTTGCCGCGGTTTAATGTGTCATAATAAATTTCTTCATCTGTATGTTTGTCATCTGGCGTTAAGTGGATTTGTCTACAAAATGTCTCATACCATGTATTTACGTCTTGTAAGTGATTGTCGTTAAAGTTATTTGATTTGGAAAAAGTATAAGCGTTTTTAAAATGATTACAGTAACCGTTTGCTATGTCAATATCTGAAGAAAGTGTGATATTAGTCACTGGGTTTGTAATGTTGTAAATTTGAGAAGTTCGTTTATATCTTGTTAGTTTTTTTATCTCTTAAAAATATGATTTCCTTTTCTGGTCGTTAATTTTATTGCATGCGTTAATATATGTGTCATTTCTGTATTGTTGTATTAAATTATGTATATGTTTGTTTAAGTCATTGAACTGTCTTTTTAAAATTCTGTCGTTTGTTATTTTAAATTCTCTGTATAATTGTCGTTTATATTTTATGAGTCTAAGAATGAACGGTGGTAGCGGGTAGTTGTAGTACAATTTTAGTTTTTTAGGCGTATTATTTTTAATAGAGTTTGATATTGAATATAAAAATGAAGAGATGCTTGTTGGTGAAGTGTTTTTACTAGTTTGAATAAATGCCATTACCTCCTTGTTGACTTGGTTTATGTTACATCGGTTCAAGTTAAAAAAAAAACTCAGGGTAATATTTATTTCAAAGGACATGGCTAGGTGGTCGGCAAAAAGGTCAGGGATAACATTTATTGAATAAATTATTGGTATTATAGTTGATGTGCACAGTAATACATTAGGAGTTGTGCTTTGATTGTCATTCATAATAAATGTAGGAGAGGTAGGGATTCTGGAAAAGTCGGAATTTGAAAGAAAATTTTGCAAGTGGCGGGATTTTGTAGGGTTTAAGTTAAAATCGCCAATAATTAAGGAATGAGTATATAAGAAAGCTTTTATGAAAATGTTATCTTTTATATTAGAAGTTGGATGTATGTAGACTAAAAAATATGTGAAGTTTCTCTTTCTGGAAAGGGATTGAAAAATGTATACAGTCATTTAAACAATTATTAATACTTGGGGGTTGTCTTTTTTAATCTTGATAGTAGGATTTGCCATAGTAACAGAACCTCTTCTGTGATTACAGTTAACAATGTTAGCTGGACTTTGGATTAGTGACCAATTATGAAATAAAATAGGGTCTGGAGTTTTAGTCTCTACAAACATAGCACATGAAATATTTTTTTTAATAAGAAAATTTTTAATAATTAGAGATTTACGTGGAAAGCTATTGATGTTGGAGTAAAGAAATTTAATAGTCGACATTTTGGGATTGGGTTACAGTTACTTGTATGCCTGTAGTAGGAACAGTAAGCGGGGCATGATCTGGATTGAGAATATCTAGCATTATAATAAACATACGGTTTCCGGAAAATGATACTAGGGTGTCTATGTTATGAGTTTCAATGAAGCGATGTTTAAGTTTGTAAATTAAAGCTTGTCGGTCTGTGTTATTTGGAGAGTTAATTTGAGATCGTACTTGTCAATAATATAGTCATAAATTGTAATGGGTGAGTGAATTCTGGATCGTTTTGTGATTTTAGAGTCTATATGTGCTGACCTTTTGTTTGCTGATTTAATTGGAGATTCCTTCATTTGGTTTAGTTGGACGATTTTTGCATTTTAAAGACTATGCTTTATGTCCTTCTTTGTGGCTTGATGTACATTTAGTTGGTAGGGCTGTGGTGCATGTACTGGTTTTGTGATTTTTGCCGTGTTTGCCGCAGGTGATGGTTTCAGTGCAGTTATCTGTGGTGTGTTCAAACATTTGCCACATGGATTAGGTATTGGGGCAAGTGCGATGTTTTCATATACGGGAAAGTGTTTGTTTTTGTAAAATACACCATGTTGCATAAGCTTCTGATAAGTGTCCACGTCGGCTGTTATGATTCTTATTTTGTATGTTGCTTGAACGGTTATTCTTGATATAATTCGTTTGCAATATCGATGAGTTATTGTGTTGAATTTGAGTGCATTACTTAATTCTTTGTCAGTAATCTCCTGAAGCGATAACCGCTAAATAAGAAGCTGTTGGTATTTTGTTTGAGTGTTGTTTGTTCAAAGAAGTTTCTTTAAAGCTCTTCACTATTTTTGCATTTAATAATGCTTGTAGCATGTTCGTTGTTAATTCTTTGTTGTTATTTGATTTAATAATAAAACCCGATTTTGTTGATAAAATTGTGTCTTTTTTGTTATTATTTTCTCGACACCAAAGATTGGACATTTCAGTACGAGAACATCGAGCCAGTGTTTCTATGTAAAAAGCGTGGGTGTAGTTATTTATTATAAGCTTATTTGTTGTTGATTGTGTTGGTGTATGTTGAGTTTTTTGTTGTTGGTTCTTATCAGTTGTGGTCGATTTATTTTCTGAAGTTGATGGTGTAATTGTTGTTTTATCTTTTCCACTTAAGTTAAAATAATTTTTGGCTTTACCTTTCTTGCGAGAAAGATCTTTTTATTTTTTCGGTCTGCCCCTTTTTTTAGGGAGTTTAAATTCATTGTTTTGCAAATTTTAATGTGGATTATCCGCGAGAGAACCGGTTTGGCTGCCTGCGTCCACGTCGTCCGTCTTGTATTGCGAACTGTTGTATTCCAGGCATTCCATAATAATTATTAGTTTAGACCCTTGGTGGGGAAAATCTGTTTGTTGTAATAATTATCACTTACGCAAAACACTTAGATATCGTGCACATATTAAATTTATAATAAATTGTTATTTACTTAAAGCAAATTAACTTGTTTTATACGGAGAGAATTCTATGCATGTATATTGTGTTACAATCGCAGCGAGAATGATCTAGTTTTATTAAATTTGATTTTGATACTCATTGCTTACGTTCTAATGATTTAAATATTGCAACAGAAAATTTCTAAGAGTTATTCTTTAGATTTGTTATCTAGCAGGTTAGTGTTGTCTTAGCTTTTCTTACACAATTTTCGCATTTTGTTTATAGATCTGCCATCATAAACTAATATGGTACTTGGTTGCTACCAAAAATCATCCGTCGTCAGCAGCATATATCCACTTACGTATTATATTTTTTTAAATTAAATTAAGATTTATAGACTTTACAAATTACTCAAACACCCTTAATAATATTTTTTGCTTCTCATGTTGGTTAATTTATTATAATTTGCAGACCTATTAAGCTCTTTTATTATTAACAAACATACAGGTTTTAAAAGTGCAATGCTTCTATTAGGAGAAACGTTAAACTGTATGTGTGTGAAGGAGAGCTGTAATACAGTTAAATCATACACGGACAGGCAACAACATTTTTGGCGCGTTTTATTTGAATCAGATGACCGAAACAAATTTATTGCTATGATTTGGCCTACTTAAGTTGCCTTATTTTTTTTTTCTTATGGTTTTTTTGAAAATAAGTTTTATTTCTACTTAGAAAAAAAAATTTGCCGTACAAAATGATTCTTTGATTAATTTAAAAAAAAAAGTTTTTTACAGTTTTTTTTTATGCAATCCTAAACGATCAAAAATTTAAAAAAATGCAAAAAATCAATTTTTAAATTTTGATTGCTTATTATTCAAAAATAGCTTATTGAAATAATCTAAAAAAAATACAAAATTAGGACTCATGTAGAGAAACGCGTTTTTAGTGATTTGAGCAAAATTAAGTTTATGTTTTGTATACACTCTGAGATAACTCATTCTCTTTTTTTTTGCTTGGGTTTTCTCTCAATTTTTAACTCTAGTTTTTTTTCTGTTTCTACTTGAGTATTTATCTAACTTAACCTAACATCTGTAAGTTGGAAGATGATTTTTTGTCATTTTTATTTTACTGTTTTAAGGTACAAGTTGACGCCGGCACACGTATGGATTTTAAAAAGTAATTGTTTTTTTTTTTTGTAACAGTTCTTGAATGTTGACAGTGGTGCTATTTATAAGAGGAGGATGGGAAGTTTATGTTCCACGCAGTTTTAGTTGCTATAAAGAAAGGGTTCGCCCAAAAACGTGTTTATTGTGCGCAGACCTACTTGTCAAACGCCCATTCAATCGTCCGAGTGCAGCGTTTGTTTTGTTTAAGATTGAGATAGGTTAATACATTTTAGAATTACAAACATGTAACCACAATTAGAAGGGGGCCTTAGTACTGCTATTACTCTAGAAAACATTGAAAGGGTTTGAGCTGCAAACCAACAATCTTCCGGGCGTTCAATTTGAAAACAAGCAGGTGTCCTTGACATTTTCTGGCTCTCCATTTAACAAATTGTAAATTGTAAGTTGATGTTGTTCAAGAATTGAAGCCACGTGATTTTGAAGCCAACTTGCTAGTGAATACATGCTTGCTGCGTTGCTTCGAGACAATATCTTTTTTTTTTTTCTGATGAGGCACATTTTTTCCTTACAAAATATGAAGTGATACGAATCTTAGAAAGCTTTAGCAGAGGCCGTAAACTGACAAAACTCTTGTAGCAATGTTTTAAAAATAGCACGAAAACTTCAGAAAAAGGCTTGCTAAGTGTTTGAAGTGTAAGGGGCGTAATTTGTTGTAGAGTTTGTTTGGAAACGTGTAAACTTAAATTTTCTATGTTATTGAATTTAAAAAAAATTATGCGTCTGCCGCGCGCCGTCCTGTACTTCTTGTATGTGGCTGCTCTTAAATTACTCAATTTCTTATTTCTCTCTCAGCAATTTGATTTGTGTTTTTTTAATTTTTGTCATCTAATTTGTTATATGCAGCTTTTCGATTTTTTGGTCTTATTTTTGTTCTTTTGTTTCAGTTTATTGTTTTTGGGTCTTGGTTTTTTCACGCAAGTTTACTGTATTTTTGTTACAATACGTGCTTTTATAGTTTTTTTTTTAGTTCTTCTCTTGTATTTTGATCATTTTATTTTTGCAGGATTTTGAAATATTTTGTGGTTCTGGTCTATAAACTGGTTTTGTAGGCTTGTTTTTGTAACTTTCTTTTCTTGATAGGTTGCTTAGACGTTCTTTGCATTGACTTTTTTTTTAAATTTTCTTGCTTGGTTTTTTACTTGTTTTGATTGTCAGGTGTTCCCTAATTGCTTTTATGGGTCGTATTACAGCAGCAGCTACATTTAGGACGTTATCTGCCAGACTTTTTGTATGTTTTTTGTTAATTACTTTACGCTGTTCTTATGATTACTTATTTGTTATTTAACGTAAAATTTGAATAAACAACATTTACAGTCTACTACGCTAAACTAGATTTTTTACTTTTACTAATTATTGATTGTGCAACGCGTTCTATCATTCTCGGACGGTAAAAGAAATTTAAACTCAACACTAACCACTGTAGTTGTAAATAATTTTAATATGTATATGTTATTATAAATTATATTACAAGCACTTAACGGTTTTATAAACACATTAATTATATGTTCATTCAAGTCAATTTTTATCATTATAATCATAAACATAAACAATGTACTTTTATTTAATTAATAATCTAATTAACATAATTTGTCTTTTCAATTTGTATCACCAAATTCTATCAGTTTGTTCTAACTTTGCAACATGGCTGTACAATTTGCTGACAGTATACTTACACTAATAATATTAGCTTCATATATGGGCATGTTACCATTCTATAACAAGAAAACCAAAACATTTAAAGCATATCCAATTTACAATTATATTGTATCAGCTATATTTTTACTATTGCTTGCATTTGTTTATTATATGCAAAATATAAACAATAATTCTGAACACAAATCGATGATTGTTGGTACACTTTGGACAGTAAACATGATTGTTAATGCTTATTTTATTATTTCAATTTCTTCATGGAATTTTAAGAAAATTTCGGAATTTTTTGAAAATATAAAAAAAATAGATAATATTTTAAACATAGTTAAGATTAATGTGAAACATACTAATTTAAAAATTTTATTATCATATATTGGGATGTATGCTATTGCTACATGGAATTTAAGTTTGTGGAATCAAGCATCAATTATTCCAATTTTAATGGGAAATACAATGTTATTTACACTATTTTTGTTAATCGTTTTTATATTACAATATATAAAAGAAAGAATTAATTTATTAAACTTGTCTATTAACAATATTGGAAACATACAAGAATATAAACATCAAAATGAGTTTTATAAGCAGATCGATAACATGCTTTTTGTTCAGAATTTAATTGGAGATTTGGTGGAAACTTTTAATGAAATATTTGGAATACTGTTATTTATGAAAGTTATGTTTACTATGGTGCTTTTGTTAAGTTATATAAATATTATACTAACTCATGATTATTTGGAATATGATTTGAGTACACGTTTATCGATGATTTTTTGGTGCATTTTATTTTTGGTAAGTTTTAAATTATTTTTATTAATTAAAAACAATACACAGAACAGAATAAAAAGTATGTTTTTGTGTAATTATGTTTAATATGTTTTTTTGTATACGTTCCATGTATTTTATGGTGAGTAAATTAGTTAATTAATTATATTACATTAATTTCAAATCAATAAAAGTTTATTAGTTCAATAGTAGCAACCAATACATCATGACTTACTACGCAGATAATATAAAATTATTGTTAACTATTACTGCTTATTTTGGTTTAATACCGTTTTACAATTCAAAAATCAATTCATTTCAAGTGAGACGTTATTACAGCTATGGGGTTATTATAACTGCACTTTTACTTTTAGCATACAGTTATGTAGGTCATATAGAAATGCTATTGGCAGACAATGGTAGTTTAATAATTACAAATTTAATATGGATAACATATATTTTTGCTGTACTATATTTGGTATTTTCTTTGACTACATACAATGCCCCATTAATTGAAAGATTTTTTAAAAACGTCAATAAAATAGATTTAGTAACAAAACATATTTTTGAAATACCTCATCTTAAAGTAAAGTATTTTAATTTCAAAATTATTATCATATGCAGTTTTATGGTTTTATTATTAGCATGGATTTTACACACATTTGGTAGTTTATGTTCAAATTTTCCTATTATTATTTATACTATGATACCATATATGAATGTTGTAATGTTAACTACGTTAATTAAATGCATTCAAGATCGAAGTAGTTTAGTAAATGTTGCTTTAATTAAATTTAGTGAAATCAAAATAATTGAAATTGGTAATGATATACATAGTCAGATGGATCAACTTATTAAGTCGCAATATCTCGTTGGTGAATTGGTAAATTTGTTTCAAACTATATACGGTTCTCAATTGTTTGTAATTGTGATGTTTGTTGTTACACAAATTATGAGTTATATAAGGTTTATATTGGCTAATGATACTTTTAAAAATCTATATAATCATGTGCAATTGATCTGCTGGTGTAGCTGCTATGTGGTGAGTTAATTTTATTTGAATTATTGATAAAAATCAGTTTGCAATTAAAAGAACACTTTAATTAGTCTACATATGTTAATTACAATTGTGCAACTGCTTACTAACATTAACATAATAATATTGGATTTTAATCTATTTTTGTTTAATATAAAAGTGTTAATTTGTATAGTATTTAATTAAACTAATTAATTTCATTACATTAGTTCTCTAACAAATAAATAATGTTTTATTAGTACAATAATTTCAACTAATACATAATGACTTATTACGCTGATAATATAAAATTATTGTTATATTTTTCTGCATTTTTGGGTTAATGCTGTTTTTCAATTCAAAAACTAATTTGTTTTAAGTAAAACGTTACTACAGCTATGCACTTATTATTTATTTATTTTTAAAATTACTATTTATTTATGTCAAATTAAAAAAAAAATTGGAAGATGGGCATAGTGTTAATTGCGTCGTTATTATGGCTAGGTTATTTATTATCTGAATTGTATTTTATATTTTCTTTAACTTTATATAACGCGCCATTAATTGATTTTTTTTTTAAATGTTAACAAAAAAGATTTAATTGCAAACCATTATTTTAAATATTTTTTTCTATTGATAAATTTTTTTAATTGTAAATTAATTGCAGTATAAAGTTTTTTGTATTCTATAATAACATGGGGCTTATTTTTAAATGGTATGTCGGCAAAAAAATTTCCCGTAATTGTTATTATGTGCTTGACTTTAACTAATGTTTTGATGTTATGTACTTTTATTAAATGCATTTATGATCGTATTAAAATAGTGCATCTTGCTATTAATAAACTTATTAATATTCAAATAATTGAAGTTAAAAATGAAATATGTACATACCCAGTTAGATCAAATTTTAATGTTTCAAATTCTTATTGGTGATTTGGTAGACTTGTTTCAAGCTATATATGGTCCACTACTATAAGTAGTTTTAATTTGTATTGTTACTTAAGTATTGGGTTGTTTAAACATGGTTTTATCTAATAACATTTTTGCAAGTTTGCAAGTGTAGTTACATTTGTTTCTTATGTGCGTTTGCTTTGTGTTAAGTTATTATATGAAATATTTATTGATCACTGCAGTTGGGTATTATTATTTTTGAAAAAAGTTGGGTGTTAGTTATATTATGTAACAGTTAATTTACTCCTATTCTACAAAAAAGATTAGCAAATGTGATTTTTATGTTTGTTCCAAAGTATATAAAAATAACAGTTTTTTGTAATCTTAGCAGAAATTGAAAATTTATAACAAACTTTTTTCTGTTTTTTTTTTGCCAGAAACTATTGGAGAACTTATTTACTCTTTTACCTTAGGTTCAGTACTCCTACCGGCTTTTTTTTGTCTTGATAATAAACACTCTCGATGCAGCTAGCGGATCTGAAGCTAGAATTTATTTGTTTTGAGAGTTGTGCTTCCACGCGAGCGTTCTTCTGCTCTATACTTGTTCAGTTGCTTTGGTTTAAGTTGCTTCCTACTGTTATGTTTGCCGGAGACTAGGTCTGTTGGATGTGATTTATTGCCAATGGCAACACATCTTACGTTTCACTCTGATAGTATTCTCAAGTAGTTGTCTAGTTAATTCACTTACTGTTTGCAACTTTTCTTTCTTTTTGCTATCTCTTGCAATTGGAGTTTACAAAAGTTCTTACACACAGTTAGCTTTGGATGTATTTTTATAGCCGCCTGGCTAGTAATATTTACTCCAGGTATTGTTTTCCAGCAAGGTTTTTAGTGATTGTTTTTTTATTAAGTTCTAGTTGTGTGGCATGATGCTTACGGCCAGTAAGTTAAACTATTGATTAATTAAATAGAAAACACATTTCTGAAGATGATGGAATTTGTTTGGTTTTTGTAATAATAACCGTTTTTAAGTCAAAAAATTCTGAAAAAAGTTTGATATTGGAGTTTTTAATTTTTACTGATTGTAATAAAAAGTATTTTGCCAAATTATTTGGATACAAATTTTTGAAAATTTAAAAGCTGTACAATTTAAACTTGGTTCCCGCCTACCCACCCAAGCGTTTGTTATCAAGAAATTTATTGTAAACTATTTGCCTGCTACATTGCTAAAAATTGACAAGTATTCTCTTGTTAAGTCTAGCAGCAAAAATACAAGAAACGGTTTAACTTAATTTTTATATTACCAACACTTTGGCGGGTGGGTGGGTAATTGTAAAAAAAGCTCAAAACTTAAACTTGGTTTCCGCCCACCCATCTAAGCGTTTGTTATCAAAAAATTAATTGTAAACATTGATAACAATTGACAAGTATTTTCTTGTAAAGTATAGCAGCAAAAACTTAGAAATTTTTATATTACCAACACTTAGGCGGGTGGGTAGGTCATAGTAAATAAAGCTGCTTGGCCACAACTTAAACTTTGTTCCCGCTTACCACCCAAGCAGCACCCACAAAAAATTGTAAATTAATTACCTGTTACATAGCTAACAACGGACTAATATTCTTTTAATAAGTATAACAGCAAAATCACAAAAAATGCCTTAACTTGGGTAGGTCACAGTAGAAAATATTGCTTACCCTACCTAACTACAGTTTATTTTGTTTTTCAAAGGTATAATGACATTTAAAAGTTGACAGAAATTTAGTTTTATGTTTGACATTTATGAAATGGGACGCTTTACACTTAAACAAAGTTAGAAAATAATGAAAATTTACTTCCAAAGTGGTGAGTCTTCTACTCAAACGGTAAGAAATTTACGAATCAAATTTGATAGAAAAGAAGTCTTTTCAACGCAGTTTGTAGACCAATTTGTGAAGCAAGTTTGCAAAATTGGATTGATAGTAGATAGAACAAATCGTCCACGTTCTCATCCAGTGCGCTCAACCGAAAAAAATAATGCTGTTGCTTAGTGTGTGCGTGAACATGCATTAACATCAACTTGTCATCGTTCTCAGGAACTGAATATTTTTTGCACTTCTCTGAAGAAAGTTTTAAATAAAAACTTTGGTTTAAAGGCTTCCAAAGTTCTAGAATTGTAGCTTCATGACTATCCAATGCGTTTTCAGTTTGTCCAATAAGCTATAGATTGTTTGGCGGATGAAGCTTATTTTTATCTTGGAGGCTATGACAATAAGCAAAATTGTTGCATTTGGGGATCAGAAAATCCACATACAACTATTGAACAGCCTATACATCCACAACGAGTAACCGTTTGGTGTGATTTTAATGAGCAAGGCGCCACCGTTACCGTCAATAGCGAAAGTAACTTTGGAAATTGAATAATCAGCCGAAATACTGATGTCAATTTGCCGCTTAGGAGCTGTGATTTGACCTTGTTGGATATTTTTTTGTGGGGAGACCTTAAGGACCTTAAGGTTTTACGCTAATTATCCAAAAACAATTGATGCCTTAAAACACAAAACCAAAGTTGTCATTCATGCGATTGTATCCCAAAAAATTGAAAATGTACTAAATAGGGTTAACTTTACTATCGAACCAGCCGTGTCAATTATTTAAATGATGTGTTTCATTTTAAAATGAAAATGTTCAATCTAATAAAGTAATAATTTTGGAAAAATAATTATTAATACTTTATTTATAGCCGATTTAAATTTTAAAAGTTAGATAGCCTACTCTTTACAATTAATAATAATTACTCATTAATACTAAATATTTCAGACACAATTAATTAGTTATTTAGTTTTATTGACTGAATAATAAAAAAACTATTAAAATTAACAAGTTTGATACAGATACATGCATATACCATGATTTAGAAAAGATGCTTAATTCTAGACCTGTAAAACATAGTTATATAAGTATTTTTTTTATAGTTAACGCAACGCACGCTAATCCTTCCAACCACCACTCTGTGCTTATACAACGTATATTAATTAGCTTAACACTATTTAGCAATATTATCTATAATAATGAAGAAGTGGCTATTATTTGACCTCATGGCTTCACTGCGCAAAAGTTACTAAAACTTTTTTGTACGTCCCAAGCCCGACCCAGAATTATTTTGTATTAATCTACAGGTTTAATACTTTGTTGCTATATTTTAAAACAAAATTTCTAGTTTATAACTTTACATGCTTTGAATTGAAAACTAAATGGCTAATGTTACGTATGGCATAAAGCAATTACGTTATAATTATTTGCAGATTTTTAGAGCAAATGAGATCTGAACAAAAATAATATTTTATAGCAATAGATGCACCTCGGAAAATAGAAATGCAATTCTAGCAAATGCACTTATTAATTTATTGTTTACTTTTAATATAAACAATAAGTAACATTCTTTTGAAAAATGTTTATACAAAAATTGCTACATTACTAGCTGATTATGTATGGATTTGCTTAAAAGCTTATCATGTGACATACTTTAGTCATATTTTTTATAAAATCAATTTTTTAAAGTTTTAAAGTAATAATAAATAATAATTATTTGATGGTGGCCGTTACTATGTGATAGTTTATTATAAAATAAATAAAACATATTTACTAAGTTTTATATCACAAATATATATTTAAAAACCGTTATATGTTTTAACCTTTACAAGACCATGATCGGAAGGTGATACAAACAAGTACAAATATTTAAGAAAATTTACAAAGCATATATACGATGAAAAATTACATAAAAATGATGATGAATTACATACAATAATACAAAAAAAAAATGTTTATCTGCTTTTTCTTTTACGAACGAATATCTTAGTACTACGGAGGCGCGACCAAAAATGAAGTCTGTTGGTTGTGACTTTACATACACTTAGCGGTAGTTTAACCAGTAAACATGCAAATATAAATGAGGATTTGCTTCTTATGTTAACCTTTTTTACGTTTGACCAAAATCAAAAAGTTGTTTTGATTTGGCAAACTTTTTTGTAAAATTTGCTTCTGCTATTAACTGGTCGACATCAGTTTTTAATTCATAATTGAGTTCACAAGCTTTTTTTGCTTTGTTTGTTAGAGATTTAGAATTTTTTTATTGTTAGGTAAAACTTTTAAATTTGTTGTTTATTAGTATTTTGTAGTTGGATGCAATTTTTCCTGAAGATGCAAATTAGTTGTAATTTTTATTTGGTGTTGATTTAAGAAGTTAAATCAAGTTTTTAAACTATATAAGCTTATATTTTAATGTTAATTTATACAACATAAACAATTTAAAATTATTGCGGTTTTTTTTTTTATTTTTTAAATTTTAAAAACAAAAACATTTTTTTTAATAAAAGAAACAACTAACTTGGTAATGAAAACAATAAAATAATGTTAGTGGAAAAAAAAAAATAGAAAAACTAAACAAAAATAAAACAATTTAAAATTTAAAAAAAAAAAAAAAAACTTTTTTTATTGTTTTCCGGTTTTTTGTCAAGCAAATTAAAGTCTAAAGCTTAAGTTGCAATAATATAGCAGACTAACGTTGTCTAAAATGTTTGTTTTTTTTTTACATTGGTGTTCAGAACGGAGCGTGTGAAGCTTACAACTAATATTATTTTAATAAACTCTCCTACTCTCCAATTTGCGTTGTCAGCTTAGGTTTTTACGACTAAGATTTTTCTTTGTTTTAGAGTAGTTAAATAATCTCTTCAGTGGTTTGGAATCTATTTGAAATTGATGGTCTATTTGCACATACAGTAGGGTGTTTACAACTGAAATGTAACTACTCAGTTACCTGCGCGGATTGAGACAACAGAGCTAACAAATTTTGCTCTGCTTGTCCATTTCCAAGAATTATTCTTTAGATGATAGATGTTACAGTTTTTGCATTTTGTTAATAGATAGATCTGCTAATACAAACCAAAACGGTTACTTGGCTTACTATCTGCTTTGCTAAATCTAAAGTAGTTACTAAAACTCATACGTCGTCAGCAGTTTATATCCACCTTTTATGTTTTAGATTTTTTAAATTAAATTAAGGTCTATAGACCTCGGAAATTACTCAAATAAATAATATTTTTTGCGTCTTATGTTAGTCAATTTATTATAATTTCCAAATTAATTAAGCTCTTTCATTATTATTAAACATAAAGTTCTTTTGCAATTTCTAAGATCTGGCATTATTTTTTTTACTTAATGATTTTTTAAAAATGTGTTTTGTTTCTATCATTAATTTGTTAGTATCATATTAATTTAAGAGTAAGCTGATACGTATCATTTTTTGTCCGTCTGTTTGTTAATGTTTTTTACGCTTTTATTATAACTAAAATTATTTAAAAATAAAAAAACAAATTTTACTTGAATATTTTTTTTGCTTACTATGGCAAACTAATTTTTCTCATTTTGATTATGGCAAAAAAATTTTGAAAACAAACTCTTTTTCTAAAAAAAAAAAATTAAAAAAATTAAAAAAAAAATTTAAAAAAAAATTTAATAAGTTTTTATTTATTCATCAAGTATTAATTTTATTTCAGGTCAGCTTAATAGCTATTTTTCACTAACTTTATACATAATTTTGCAAACAATTCATATTACATTGCCGTATCTGCTTCTTTTTATGTTTTTATCAATCCAGTTTATCTTTTCATTACTATTTTTTAAATCAATCCTTTCACCAAGAAGAGTATTAGTTCTGGTAGGATTTTACAGAAACATTTCGGGTGAGACATTTTTATTTGATGAATAAGAAGCTATAATTAGTTTATACTAAATAATTCTTAGCGCAATTGTTAAATATAATATAAAACTATTAAATCATTCGTAAACCGTCGTCTTAAGAACTTTTTTAAATATTATAAAGTAAACTTTCTAAAACAAAATGAAGGTTTTCTTCAGTAACTTAAAAAAAAAAATTGTGGTTAATTGTATGTGACTTCAATATTATTTTTTTGACACTATTCTTGGGCATACTGAATTTGAATTTAAAAAATTTAAATTTTTTTTTATAAATTATGTTAAAAGCACTTAAAGCAAATAAGTTATTATTAACACTTTAATTATAAGTTCATTCAAATTAATTTCATGAATTATAATCATAAACAAATGTACTTTCATTTAATTAATAACCCAATTAACATATTTGTCTATTCTATTCGTATCACAAAATTCTATCAGTTTGTTCTAACTTTGCAACATGGCAGTACAATTTGCCGACAATATACTAACAATAATAATATTAGCTTCATATATGGGCATGTTACCATTCTATAACAAGAAAACTAAAACATTTAAAGCATATCCTATTTTCAATTATATTGTATCAGCTATAGTTTTACTATTGCTTGCATTTGTTTATTATATGCAAAATATAAACGAAAATTCCAAATACAAATCGATGATTGTTGGTATACTTTGGGCAGTATACATGATTATTAATGCTTATTTTATTATTGCAATTTCTACATGGAATTTTAAAAAAATTTCGGAATTTTTTGAAAATATAAAGAAAATAGATAGTATTTTAAACATAGTTAAGATTAATGTGAAATATACAAATCTAAAAATATTACTATCATTTAGTGGAATGTATGCTATTGCTACATGGAATTTAAGTATGTGGAATCAAGCATCAATTATTCCAATTTTAATGGGAAATACAATGTTATTTACTGTATTTTTATTAATCGTTTTTATATTACAATATATTAAAGAAAGAATTAAATTATTAAACTTGTCTATTAACAATATTGGAGACATACATGAATATAAATATCAAAATGAGTTTTATAAGCAGATCGATAACATGCTTTTTGTTCAGAATTTAATTGGAGATTTGGTGGAAACTTTTAATGAAATATTTGGAATACTGATATTTATAAATATTATGTGTACTTTGTTGCATTTGTTAAGTTATATAAAAATTATTCACATGATTATTTAGAATATGATTTGAGTAAACGTTAATCGATGATTTTTTTGGTGCATTTTATTTTTGGAAAGTAAATTATTTTTATTAATGAAAAACATTACAAAACAGATTAAAAAGTTTGTTTTTAATGTAATTATGTTTAATGTATTTTTTTTAATTTAATCACCATAGAAAACATTGAGCGTATGTTTTTTATGGTGAGTAAATTAGTTAATTAAATTTATTACATTAATTTAAAATCAATAAAAGTTCATTAGTTCAATAGTAGCAACCAATATATCATGACTTACTACGCAGATAATATAAAATTATTGTTAATTATTACTGCTTATTTTGGTTTAATACCGTTTTACAATTCAAAAATTAATTCATTTCAAGTGAGACGTTATTACAGCTATGGAGTTATTATAACTACACTTTTACTTTTAGCTTACAGTTATGTAGGTCAGATAGAAACACTATTGGCAGACAATGGTAGTTTAATAATTACTAGTTTGATATGGATATCATATATTCTTTCTGTACTATATATGGTATTTTCTTTGACTACATACAATGCCCCATTAATTGAAAGATTTTTTAGAAACGTCAATAAAATAGATTTAGTAACAAAAAATATTTTTGAAGTACCTCATCTTAAACTAAAGTATTTTAATTTTAAAATCATTATTATATACAGTATTATGGTTTTATTATTAGCATGGAATTTACATACATTTGATAGTTTATATTCAAATTTTCCTATTATTATTACATTGATACCTTATATTAATGTTGTAATGTTAACTACGTTAATTAAATGCATTCAAGATCGAAGTAGTATAGTAAATGTTGCTATATATAAGTTTAGTGAAACTAAAATAATTGAAATTGGTAATGATATACATAGTCAGATGGATCTACTTATAACATCGCAATATCTTGTTGGTGAATTGGTGGATTTGTTACAAGCTATTTACGGTTCTCAATTGTTTGTATTTGTGATGTTTGTTGTTACACAAATTATGAGTTATATAAGAATTATATTGGCTAATGAAACTTATAATAGTTTATATATTCATGTGCAAATTTTCTGCTGGTGTGGCTGCTATGTGGTGAGTTATTTTTATTTACATTATTGATAGAAATCCGTTTGCAATTAGTAGTTATAAAAGAATACTCTAATTAGTCTACAAATATTAATTACAATTGTGCAATTGCTTATTAATATTAACATTTTAATAATGCATTTTAATCTATTTATATTTTATATAAAAATGTTATTTTGTTTAGTATTTAATTAAACTAATTAATTACATTAGTTTTCTAACAAATAAACAAGTTTTTATTAGTACAATACATCATGATTCATTACGCTGATAATATAAAATTATTGTTAAATATTTGTGCTTTTTTTGGTTTAATACTGTTTTACAATTTAAATACTAATTTGTTCCAGGTAAAACGTTACTAGAGCTATGCAGTTATTATATTTTTTTTTGATTTTCAGAATTATCATTTATTTAAGTAAAATTCAAAAAGTTTTGAAAGATAGTGTTATAATTACGTCGTCAATGGTTATTTATTATCTGTATTGTATCTAATATTTTTATTAACTTCATACAACGCGTTATTAATTGAAATTTTTTTTTAGAAATGTTAACAAAATAAATTATATTTTTAAATTCTTTTTTTAATAATAAAATATTTTAATTGTAAATTAATTGCAGTATACAGTTTTTTGTTTTCTATAATAACATTTGGCTTACTTTTAAATGGTATGTCGGCAGAAAATTTTCTTGTAATTGTTATTATGTGCTTGACTTACACTAACGTTTTGATGTTATGTACTTTAATTAAATGCATCTATGATTGTATTAAAGTGGTGCATCTAGCTATTAATATTCAAATAATTGAAATTAAAAATGATATATATATATATATATATATATATATACTCAGATCAAATTGTAATGTTTCAAAATCTTATTGGTGATTTGGTGGATTTGTTTCAAGCTAGATATGGTCCCACAACTAATAGTAGATTTGATTTTTATTGTTACGCAAATATTGGGTTGTTTAAACATGATTTTATTTAATAACATTTTTGCAAGTTTGCAAGTGCAGCTATATCTATTTCTTTTATGCGTCTGCTTTGTGTTAAGTTATTATATGAATTATTTATTGATCACTGCACTTGGGTATTATTATTTAAAAAAAAAAGTTGAGAGTGTATTATGTAAAAGTTAGTTTACTTGTATTCTACAAAAAAGATTAACAAACGTGATTTTTATGTTTGCTCCAAAGTATATAAAAATAATAGTTTTATGTAATCTTAGCAGAAATTGAAAATTTATAACAAACTTGAGATTGAAATAAAAAAAATTTCTGTTTTTTTTTTGCCAGAGACACTCGGTACTCCCACCGGCTGTTTTTTTGTCTTGATAATATAAACTGTCAATGCTGCTAGAGGATCTGAAGTTGATGCTAGATTTGTTTTGTTTTGAGAGATGTGCTGCCACACATTCGTTCTTCTTATCAGTACTTGTTCAGTTGCTACGGTTTAAATTGCTTCCTACAATTTTCCGTAAAAAAAAATGTATACACATTTAATAGTTATTATACCAAAGATGGTCTAACCACCAAAACTAATCTACTTAAATTAAAAGACAATTAAAGCATATAAAAGTATATTTTTTATAAATATAATTTTAAAATTTATATAATAATAACTTATTGTTGATACTAAATATTTTAGACATAACTAATTCGTTATTTAGTTTTAGAGACCTATTTATGAAATCAGCAAAGAAACTGTACTGAATCATAATAAAACCAATAAAATCAACAAGTTTGATACCGATATATGCTTATACCATGATCAGATGCATAATTCTAGATATAAATAACTTAGTTATAAATTTTTTTTTATACAATTAACGCACGCTAATCTTTTCAACCACCACTCCGTGCTTAAACGACGTATATTAATTAACTTACTACTATTCAGCAATAATATCTATAATAATGAAGAAGCGGCCATTGTCAAATTATTTGACCGCAAAAGTTACTAAAGCATCTTTGTACCTTCCTCGCCCGACCTTCCAAGCTGCTATGCTCCACTCCACTTCATTTGTGCCGGCTTAGTTCATCTCATTCTTAGCACATTGTTGTATCGACCCAAAATCGTTCCCGCGCTGCATATTATTGATATGTTCCGCAGACTCAACAAACATATAATTTCTCTGTAGCATATATAAGACTGTAGTTGTATCGCAATATCTACAATTACATTAATCACTTAATTATTACATTTCTAATGTATCTCTAATGCCAGTGTGCTTATAACTGCTTCTTACTAATGTAATGTGCCTTGCAACCTCATCACCCAACTGGCCTGTGTAAGCTTGACAAGCTTTTGCAGTTATTGTGCAGCCCCAAGGCCTCAACTGACAGTGCACAAGCATGCTCCCAGAGGCTGTTACGTATAAGACCCTAATGCCAAATGCGGTGTTAACATACAACCCCAAGGCCTTGTGACAGTGTATGAATCAGTGGTGTGGAGTCGGAGTTGGAATCGAGGTCTGGAGTCGTGGTGTGCCAATACTTGAGGAGTCGGAGTCAGAGTCGACTGTAACAAATCTGACACCGACTCCTTATAATACAAAAAATAAAAAATTGTATACAAAAAAATTATACATACTAATAATGCTTTTAATAAGATAATTTTTACAAAAAATAAAATAAATAAAATATTTAAAAACTGTTTGTTTGCAAAAATAAAATTGCTTTTAAAATATCTTCTTTTAAGGTTGCTTTTAAATCCGATTTTATTATTTTAAAGCTGAAAATAATTGCTCTACACTTACTTGTGTTGGTGGCAACGCAATAACAGCTCACGCATAATTTTGCATAATTTTAGGATAATAAGTTGGAGTTGGTGTTGGTGTCGGAGTTGGAGTCGGAATCGAAACAAAAAAGTTAAGAAGTCGGAGTCGCTACAATTTTGTAACGACTCTACACCCCTGGTATGAATAACCATTTTTACAGCCTAGTACAACCCCAACTCTGGCAGGGTACCTGGTATGATACAACTGTCAAGTACCTCAATGACCTCAATATGTGTAAATAATCTTAGACAGTTAATATACTTTTAACATCATATGCAGTACATTATTGATTATCAGCAATGCTAACAAAAATTACCTCTAACATAAATTTACAAAGCATATATACTTACGACAGTAAATCATAAAATGTACAGAAGTGGAAAATTACATTAAAATAAATAAGATTAATCTTAGTATTATGGATTGAGGCGCGACCAAAAATTAAATCTGTTGGTTGTGAATTTACATACACACAGCTATAGCTTTACCAGTAACATGCAAATATTGATGAGGATTTGCTTTTTATGTCAACTTTTTTTACGTTTGACCATAACCAATTAGTTGTTTGGATTTGGCAAACTTTTGTTTAAAATTTGCAAAAAAATACAACGTTTGTTTCTGCTATTAACACAGCAGTTATTAATTATCTATTGAATTCTAAATTCACATTGGTTTTTTCTGCTTTGTCTGTTAGAGATATTAAGGTTTTTTATTGTTAGCTAAAAACTTTCATATATTTTTTTTTATATTATTTTGTTGTTGGATGCAATTTTTTTTAGAGATGCAAATTAGTTGTAATTTTTATTTGGTGTTGTTGTTAGACACAAAAACATTTTTTTTTAATAAAAGAAACAACTAATTTGATAATAAAAACAATAAAATAAAAACCTGTTAGTGAAAAAATATAATAGAAAAATTAAACAAATCCTTAAGTAACAAAATAAAACAATTTTAAATTAAAAAAAAAAAATTTTTTTGGCGTTTTCCGTTTTTTTGTCAAGCAAATGAAAGTCTAAAGCTTCAGTTGCAATAATATAGCCGACTATCGTTGCCTAAAATGTTTTTTTTTTTACATTTCAAACAAAGACTGTTCAGGACGGAGCGTGTGAATCTTACAACTAAAATTATTTCAATACGCTCTCCTACTTTCCAATTCGCGTTGTCAGCTTGGGATTTTACGACTAAGATTTTTCTCTGTTTTGGAGTAGTTAAATAATTTCTTCAGTGGTTTGGAATCTATTTGAAAATGATGGTCCATTTGCACAGACAGTAGGCTGTTTACAACTGAAATGTAACTACTCAGTAACCTGCGCGGTTTGCGACAACAGAGCTAACAAATTTTGCTTTGCTTGCCCGTTTCCAAGAATTATTCTTTAGATGATAGATGTTACAGTTTTTGCATTTTGTTTATAGATAGATCTGCTACTACAAACCAAATCGGTTACTTGGTTTACTATCTGTTTTGCAAAATCTAAAGTAGTTACTAAAACTCATACGTCGTTAGCAGTATATATCCACCTTCTGTGTTTTAGATTTTTTAAATTAAACTAAGGTCTATAGACTTCGGAAATTACTCAAATAAATAATATTTTTTGCGTCTTATGTTAGTTAATTTTTTATAATTTGCAAACCGATTAAGCTCTTTCATTATTATTAAACATATAGTTTTTTTGCAATTTCTAAGATCTGGCATTATTTTTTTTACTTTATGATTTTTTAAAAATGTGTTTTGTTTCTATCATTAATTTGTTGGTATCAAATTAATTTAAGAGTAAGCCGATACGTATCAGTTTTTGTCCGTCTGTTTGTTAATGTATTTTACGCTAATGTTATACTACTAAAATTATTTAAAAAATAAAAAAACAAATATTACTTGAATGTTTTTTTGCTTACTATGGCAACACTAGTTTTTCTTATTTTGATTATAACGGTTTTTGAGAACAAACAAACTCTTCTTCTAAAAATAAAAAAAATAAAAAAATAATAAAAAAAAATAAAATAGTAAAATAAAAAAAAAAAAAAAAAATTAAAATTAAAACATAAAAAAAATTAATTTAATAAATGTTTATTTATTCATCAAGTATTAATTTCATTTCAGGTCCGCTTAGTAGATCTTCTCCACTTACTTTATTCATAATTTTACAAACAATTAATATTACATTGCCGCTGCATCTTTTGTTATGTGTTTTGTGTTTTTATCAATCCAGTTTATCTTTTTATTGTTATTTTTTAAACCAATTTTTCCACCACATATAGTATTAGTTCTGGTAGAATTTTACAGAAAAATTTCGGGTGAGACATTTTTATTTGATGACTAAGAAGCTATAAATAGTGTATACTAAATAATTCTTAAGCGCAATTGTTAAATTTAATATAAAACTATTAAATCTCTTGTAAGCCGTCGCTTCAAGAACACTTTTAAATATTATAAAGTAAACTTTGTAAAACAAAATAAGGGTTTTCTTCGGTAACTTTTAAAAAGAAATTTTATTGTGGTTAATTGTATATGACTTCAATATTATTTTGTTGACACTTTTCTTGGGCGTACTGAATTTGAATTTAAAAAGTAAACTTTTTTTTATTATAAATTATGTTAAAAGCACTTAATTAAGTTCTTATTAACACTTTAATTATAAGTTTACTCAAGTTAATTTCCTGAATTATAATCATAAACAAATGTACTTTCATTTAATTAATAATCCAATTAACATAATTATCTTTTCTATTCCTATCACAAAATTCTATCAGTTTGTTCTAACTTTGCAACATGGCTGTACAATTTGCTGACAGTATACTAACACTAATAATATTAGCTTCATATATGGGCATGTTACCATTCTATAACAAGAAAACTAAAACATTTAAAGCATATCCTATTTTCAATTATATTGTATCAGCTATAGTTTTACTATTGCTTGCAATTGTTTATTATATGCAAAATATAAACGATAATTCCAAATACAAATCGATGATTGTTGGTATACTTTGGGCTGTATACATGATTGTTAATGCCTATTTTATTATTGCATTTTCTACATGGAATTTTAGGAAAATTTCGGAGTTTTTTGAAAATATAAAGAAAATAGATAGTATTTTAAACATAGTTAAGATTAATGTGAAATATACCAATTTAATAATATTACTATCATTTATTGGAATGTATGCTATTGCTACATGGAATTTAAGTATGTGGAATCAAGCATCAATTATTCCAATTTTAATTGGAAATACAATGTTATTTACAGTATTTTTATTAATCGTTTTTATATTACAATATATTAAAAAAAGAATTAATTTATTAAACTTGTCTATTAACAATATTGGAGACATACATGAATATAAATATCAAAATGAGTTTTATAAGAAGATCGATAACATGCTTTTTGTTCAAAATTTAATTGGAGATTTGGTGAAAACTTTTAATGATATATTTGGAATACTGTTATTTATGAATGTGATGTTTACTATGGTGCATTTGTTAAGTTATATAAATATTATACTAACACATGATTATTTGGAGTATGATTTGAGTAAACGTTTATCGATGATTTTTTGGTGCATTTTATTTTTGGTAAGTTTTTTGGATATTTTTAAACTATTTTTATTAATGATAAACTAAACCATTTTTTAATTTAATTACTCTTAGTTTTTAAACGATGTAATTATGATTAATATATAATTTTGTATATGCTCTATGCTGAGTAATTTAGTTAATTAATTTTATTACATTAATTTCAAATCAATAAAAGTCCACTAGTTCAATAGTAGCAACCAATACATCATGACTTACTACGCAGATAATATAAAATTATTGTTAACTATTACTGCTTATTTTGGTTTAATACCGTTTTACAATTCAAAAATCAATTCATTTCAAGTGAGACATTATTACAGTTATGGAGTTATTATAACTACACTTTTACTTATAGTTTACAGTTATGTAGGTCAAAGAGAAACACTATTGGCAGACAATGGTGGTTTAATAAGTTCATATTTGATTTGGATATTATATATTCTTGCTCTACAATATTTTGTATTTTCTTTGACTACTTACAATGCCCCATTAATTGAAAATTTTTTTAGAAACGTCAACAAAATAGATTTAGTAATAAAAAATATTTTCGAAACACCTCATGTTAAAGTAAAGTATTTTAATTTTAAAATCATTATTATATACAGTTTTATGATTTTATTATTAACATGGAATTTGCATACATTTGGTAGATTTTCTGCTATTATTTCTATGATACCCTATATTCAAGTTGTAATGTTATCTACGTTAATTAAATGCATTCAAGATCGAAGTAGTGTAGTAAATGTTGCTATAATTAAGTTAAGTGAAGCCAAAATAATTGAAATTGGTAATGATATACATCGTCAGATGGATCTTCTTATCACATCGCAATATCTCGTTGGTGAATTGGTGGATTTGTTACAAACTATATACGGTTCTCAATTGTTTCTACTTGTGATGTTTGTTGTCACTCAAATTATGAGTTATATAAGGATGTTATTGGCTAATGAAACCTTTAGAAATTTATATAATCATGTGCACTTGATCTGCTGGTGTGGCTCTTATGTGGTGAGTTATTTTTATTTAAATTATTGATAGAAATCAATTTGCAATTACTAGCTATAAAAGAATACTCTAATTAGTCTACAAATATTAATTACAACTGTGAAATTGCTTACTAACATTAACATATTAATAATGAATTATAATCTATTTATGTTTAATATAAAAGTGTTATTTTGTATAGTATTTAATTAAACTAATTATTTCATTACATTAGTTTTCTAACAAATTAACAAATATTTATTAGTACAATAATTTCAACCAATACATCATGACTTATTACGCTGATAATATAAAATTATTGTTAAATATTTGTGCTTTTTTTGGTTTAATGCTGTTTTACAATTCAAAAACTAATTCGTTCCAAGTAAAACGTTACTACAGCTATGCAGTTATTATAACTTTTTTGATTTTAATAATTACCATTTTATTAAGTCAAATTGAATTAGTTTTGGAAGAAGGGCATAGTGTTATAATTACGTCGTTTATATGGCTAAGTTATTTATTGTCTGTATTGTATTTAATATTTTCTTTAACTTCATATAACGCGCCATTAATTGAAATTTTTTTTAGAAACGTTAACAAAATAGATTTAATTGGAAATCATATTTTTAAAATTCCTTTTTCTATGATAAAATATTTTAATTGTAAATTAATTGCAGTATACAGTTTTTTGTTTTCTATAATAACATTTGGCTTACATTTAAATGGTATGTCGTTAGAAAATGTTCCTGTAATTATTATTATGTTCTTGACTTACACTAACGTTTTGATGTTATGTACTTTACTTAAATGCATTTTTGATCGTATAAAAGTAGTGCATCTTGCTATTAATAAATTTATTAATATTCAAATAATTGAAATTGGAAATGATATTCATACTCAGTTAAATCAAATTTTACTGTTTCAAAATCTAATTGGTGATTTGGTAGACTTGTTTCAAGCTATATATGGTCCACAACTATTAGTAGTTTTGATTTTTGTTGTTACGCAAGTATTGGGTTGTTTAAACATGGTTTTATCTAATAACATGTTTGCAACTTTGCAAGTGCAGCTACATCTGTTTCTTATGTGCGTCTGCTTTGTGGTAAGTTATTATATAATTTATTTATTAATCACTGCACTTGGGTATAATTATTTAAAAAAAAGTTGATAGTAAAAATTAACAATAGTAATTTTAATGTTTGCTCTAAAGTATATAAAAATAATCGCTTTTTGTAATTTTTGCAACAATAAAAAATTAACAACAAACTTGAGATTAAAATAAATGAAATTTTATTTTTCTGTTTTGCATTTGCCAGAAATTGTTAGAGAAATTTATTACAATTTTATTCCAGGCTTGGTACCTCATCCGGTTAATTTGTTTGTCTTGATAATAAAAACTGTCGCTGATGCTAACTGATCTGAAGTTGTTGCTAGAATTCTTTTTTTTAAGGTTGTGTTGCCACACTTGCGTTCTTCTTGTCAATACTGTCTAAGTTGCCTTTTACCGTTGTGGTTGCCAGGGAATTGGTCTGTTGGTTAGTATTTATTGCCAATGGCAACATTTTTGTTACGCTTCACTCTGGTAATATTTTTAAGTGGTCGTCTAGCTAATTCACTTACTGTTTGCGATTTTTCTTTCTTTTTGCTATCTCTTACAATCGGAGTTTCTCAAAATTCTTT
This sequence comes from Tachinus rufipes, assembly GCA_963932245.1. Lineage (NCBI taxonomy): Eukaryota > Metazoa > Arthropoda > Insecta > Coleoptera > Staphylinidae > Tachinus > Tachinus rufipes. Next base: position 15,530,975 of record OZ010744.1, read on the forward strand.
TACACAGTCCGTTTTGGGTATTTTTTATAGCTAGTATTATTCACTTTAGGTGTTGTCTTTGAACAAGGTTTTTAGTGATTGCTTTTTTGTTATGGTTTGGTTGTGAGACAAGATGCATACAACATTTTTGATAAATTAAATAGAAAACAATTTTCTGAAGATGATGGAATTTTTCCGGTCTCAGTAATACATTTTATTTCAAAAACTCCCAAAATCGTGATAAAAGCTTGAAATTGGCATATTAGACCTTTACTGATTGTTATAAAACTTAATTTATTGATTAATTTGGATACAAATTTTTGAACAAACTTAAATATTGAAAAACTGCCCGCCCACAACCTAAACTTGAAGCCCGCCTACCTACCCACCCACCCAAGTGTTTGTTATTAAGAAATTAATTGTAAACTAATCGTCCGTTACATTGCTAACAATTGACAAATAGTAGTCTTTTGTTAAGTATAGCAGCAAAAACACAAGAAGCGGTATAACTTATAAATTTTTAGTAGTAGTAATAAAAAAGTTGTTTGCCCACAACTTAAGTTAGTGAAAAATACAAAACGTACATTCTACTAAAACAAAATCTCATAGTCTTCTAACAAAGTCAAAACGACGTGGTCAATTATCAATTCTCTCTCCAATAATTCTAAAGAATTTAAAACTATATCTTTAACTACAAACTTTTCAGTTACTAATAATCTAGAAACAACTTTTTTAAAGAATAACTTCTAAAAATAGTAAATGCTATACCAAAATTAGACATGCATTTGAGTTGTATTTTCTACAATAGCAATAATATATTTATAAATCCTTTTGTTGAAAAGGAACTAGAAAACATAATTTTAAATAAATTAAAAAATAATTTATCTGCCAAACCAGATAATATACCAGATATGTTACTTAAAAAAGTTGTTCTTTTTATTACAATTTTTTTTTTTTTTAAATAAATCTTTTTAATTTGGAGAATTTCTTGAAAAATTAAAGTTTTGCTCTATTACACCAATTTATAAAAGCAAAACCGTTTTAGATAAAAATAACTATAAACCTGTGGCAATTATATTAGTATTTTTTAAGATATCCAAGTATTGCATGCTCAATTGATTACAAACTTTTTTAAACTGCTTTGCGCTTATTACTGAAAGACAGCATGGTTTTCAATCTGATAAATCTACAATGACTGCTTTTAATGAATTTTATTACCAAGTAATTGCATATTTAGAAAAAAGGAAAATATCTAGTAGGGTTTTTTTTTTAATCTTAGACGAGCCTTTGATTGTGTGGATATAAACATACTACCTGATAAGCTGTATAGATACGGAATACGAGATGTAGCTTTCAATTGTTTACAAACTTATTTAAAGATTACGGCAACAATTTGTATCAGTTACAACAACATCAACACAATTTCAACTTACAAGTCTGACTTTGTCACAATAAATCAAAGGTCAATTTTAAGTCTTGTACTTTTTATAATTATTAAAAAAGACATGGATTTGTTTGTAGATAAAAACTTAATTATGTATGCTGACAATACTTCCGTTGTGATAAGTGACCATAATAATATTAATATTGCTAACAAATCAAATAATAAATTAGGTAATTTTACCACCTGGTTTAATCAAAACTAAAACTAATTATTTAACGTCAATATCGTTCTAATCTTGATCTAGCTTTGATGATTGACAATAATTTAATATCAAAAACATGCACGGTAACATTTCTTATTCTACATATTGACAAATCTTTAAATTGGCAAACCCATTGCAATAAATTAATAATCGGGGCTATTCTCTATGCATATTGCCAGAATGTAAGCAAGATATATTGCTAACTAACAATATGAAATGTCATTTTAACAAATCTTGCTAGCTAACAATACAAACTGTCATGTTAACAAATCTTGTTTACTAACAATATAAACGGTCATCAGATCAGGAAGCGTGGCAAATCTCTAGATAAAATAATAATAATGTAATTAAAAATTAAATTTGTTGAAGTGACAGTTCATATTATTAGGAATCATAATTTGTTAAAATGACAGGTCATTTTGTTAGCAAGCAAGATTTGTTAAAATGACAGTTCATATTGTTAGTTAGCAATATATTTTGCTTACATTCTAGCAATGTACATAGAGAATAGCCCCGAATGTCTCTCAATTCTGTATGCAAACAAATTCGATACATGAAAAAAATATTTGACATTTCTCATTTGGTGTTCTTGTATTATGCACTAGCTTACTCCTGATTGTTATATGGAATTTGTTTTTGGAGCCCAACAACATCACTTAATTCAGTTTTTATAACTCAAAAAAGATTTGTATGATGTATTGCAGGACCTTATAGAACATCCTGCAAAGATATTTTTAAGCAACAACAAATTTTACTTGTCCCTTGCATGGTTATTCACGAGTTATGTTTATTTGTATATAAAAAGAAAAATAATTTTATAACTAACGATACAATTTTATTCGTTCTTAACCAACCCGCATTAGTTCAGAAATTCACATTCCGCGGTCTATGCTAAATATATCTACATGTTTATCTAATATTTTGGGTACAAATATGTACAATAAGTTTCACAGATTTTGAATTCGTGTAAAAATTATAACTTATTTAAAATCAATCTAAAATTATTTTTGTTGAATCACCAACACTTGGGCGGGTGTGTAGGTCATAGTAAAAAAAACTGCTTGCCTACAACTTAAATTTGGTTCCCGCCCACTCACTTAAGTGGTCGTTATCAAAAAAAATATTGTAAACTAGTTGTCTGTTACATTGCTAATAACTTGCTAAAAGCTGCTTACCCACAATTCAAACTTGCTTGTTCTTGGCTTCTACTGTTACCGACTGAGTTCCATTTACACTGAACGCTGAGTCCTTTTGTCCTTTCACGCACTCACTCAGCGTATCATTATGTTCTTTGTGCAAGATGTTGTGTTTATCTTTGCTAATCCAATTAGCTTATGCTAGATTGTTTTGTATGCCAAAGTTGTCCTCTTTGTTGCGATGGTCAATATTGTGGGATTGATTTGGGAGGTTGGGATTGCAGTTGTACGGAGTGCCGGTATGTGTTCTTGCCAAGGTTTTCGAGTAGCCTAAAAGTACAATGTTTTTTTTTTTAATAAGTTACGGTTTGGAGGGTAGTGCCAAAGAATAACACTTCTTTATGGTACTTTTTTTTAAGCATATTGGCCTCATTATCTAGCGTTGTTTTATAAGTTTTAACACAAATTATTGAATTTCTTTTTTGGTTCTTCTACGATGCTGTTAAGGTTAGCATATTGTAACTGGTGTTGCATTCTCAGCTAGTTCAGTCTGTCCCATATGACTTTCACAGTCTATCCCAAATCAACTATGATTTTCATTCTCATATGCCCGTTGCTGACGAACTCAGGTGTCCTGAGCATCTGCAGTATACTAGTGTGCTTTATAATCTATATGATTGTATTGGCACCTTTGTGTAGTGCTAGTTATGACTGGAAGCTGTGCATACAAAACAAGAGATGCCCAGTCAAATTGGATGGATTGTGGTGGTGGTGTGTGACAGTGACTGTGTCGTTTTTGTAGACTACTGTGCCTCTGTATCTTTTGTATGTAATTGATAGGTCGAGTGTCACGTATTGGTTTGCTTATTTATAGTTACGGAACTAGAAATTTTGCATGGTCTGGTCAGGTCTACTTTGAGTTGCCATAGACCGCGTTTGGGGTTTCTCTAAAAAATGTGCCGTGGCAGTATTCATGACTATGTTGGGGTCGCTAACTGGGTATGGATTGAAAGGGTTTTTAACCTGCTTGAGGACCTTAGCGTTAGAGTCACCCAGATGACTGGTTGTGTTGTCAACTTTAGAGATATAATAAGACCGCTTCTGCAATAAAGTTGTGTATAGTGTTTCAAAAGTTTAGACGTCTATATTCTGCTGTATTCTGTAGTAAAGTAAACTTTATAGTTTTTATTAGTGATAGCTTTTATTTTGTTATGAAAATTATGTTTATTTGAATTGGCTTACTGAAATGATTTGTTTAATTAAAACCGTTTCAAATAATTTGTTTGTTACGTCAAATTAGATTTAAAATTTATTACATTTGTTAGATAAACATTTGTAGTAATAATTGCTTAGGTATGATTAGTACAAGAATAGTTTATGATATTTAAAATAGATCTTCAGTGTTATTTTATATTTATAAAAACAATACTGGCAACAAAATATAGATTTTGCATTCTAATCTGTTTGGGATCGAAACAAGAACAAAAAACAAAACCAGTGCAAGCCAAAATATCCGTTTGCCAATTTTGAGCTGATTTAGATCAATCGGTTTACTAAAATTATTCAAACAAATTGGTCGCAAATAATACTTTACTAGTTCCAAATATCTTATTTTCTGTTGCGGTAGGATACATATTGCTGGAAAATTTTTGTTTTGTTTGCAGAGAATACTTTTACCGGTTTGGACGGGTCATGTTTTTTTTATGTTTAATGGTTTTTGTATTTTTTTATCAATTGACGTTTATTAAATTTACTTGTCAAACTAGTTTGTAAAACCTGTTTCTATTTAGGTTGCGGCACGTTTATATTTTGAAATTAGGCTTCAAGTGAAGTGATATTGATTTTTGTGCAGGAGTCTGTTAAACTGGTATTTTTGATGTATTGTACGACCTAGAGGTGATGTTATTTTCGGATTTTAAAACAATTTGTACTCTTGATGAAGATATTTTTTCAGCTTTTAAAAGATAATTTGCTTCAAATACTGTTTATATCTGTTGATAGACAGGCGTATTTTAGCATTTGTGGTTTGGAATTGAATACTTATAAATAAAATTGTCTCCTAGAAGCAATAAATTGTTTTGTCTATTTGGGCTTTTTTTGTAAGTTTTGTGAACATGTTTTACAGTTGTAGGTATTCACTTTTATTTGGTAAAAAAAAATTTAGAGATATTTTTCAAGTGGTCGAGAAATATGTTTTTTTGCATTGCCTTGGCTTCCGGTTGGTTTTCGCAAAAAATCTTTTGAAGATGTTTTTTAGTTAAAATTCTATCTACAGTTTTTTGGATCATTAAGGTGTTTTTAGTGGACCTTTCAGCACACTTGCTGCAATTCGCTAGTTTTCTAATTAATTGATAATGGTAGTTGATAGGATGACTACTTACCACGTTGGTTACAATTATTACTGCAAAGTAACGTTGTTTTTTTTTATTAACAAATGATGTATTTTATGTAAATTTCCTTTTTATTTAGTAAGAGACACATACATTAGTGTTTCAGGGTATGCACCCATCATCAGTGTGCATGGTACCTCACTGGTCAAAGAGACAATTTACATAAAATTGCAGTAACCATTAAACATTTTATGTTTATTAATGTGTCGAAGATGTTAACGCAATGCTTTTTATTAGGAGAAACTTTGAACTGTATGTGTGTGAAAGAGACTGCAATACAGTTAAATCCTACACGGATAGACAACGGCATTTTTGGCGCGTTTTATTTGAATCAAATGACCGAAACAAAATTATCATTTAAAATTACGTTGTTTTGTTTAACAATGCTACAGTTAAACACGAATAATTTGGCCGGTATAATAGGCAACTTAAAATACACAAAAATTATGTTGGGTGTGGTTAAACTTATGCATTTGCCTGTTTTAACAGTTTTTAATCCCAGAACAACGTTGCCAATAGAATTTGTAAACTGTAAGCGCAAATAAAAAATGCTAAAACTGTCAAAGGCAAGAGTGGAACCACAGTCAACATAATTTTTGAGTATATTAAGTTGTATATTATACCGGCCAAACTATTCGTGTCTAGCTGTTCTGAGTAGCAATAAAATTTATATTGATTCTTGTATTTGTTAGACGTTATTACTTGTCTGCTCCAGTTTAAAAGTAACAAGTTTACTTAATCTGATTTAAGTTTCTCAAGGTTTTACTCTTTTGCCAACTTAATTTTTAATTTTTCAAATAACTAAAAGTTCTATTCATAGTTTTGTAGATGATAGCACTCTTCATACTTTATCTTTTCTAAAAACCATATCGACAAATGGCAGAGCGTCTTGAAATGTCTAAGTTAGAATCTGTAGCATCAATAAACAAAAACTTTGAAGCAATATCTGAATGAGGCACTCCCAACATGGTCAATTGTAACTCAAAAAACCTCATCTTTTTATTGTTTTAAAATCTAAATCAGAGGTATTATCAGTACCAAATATTAAACTAAACAACAAATCCATATCTAAATCTTCTTCAATTTGTCTTCTAAGTGTTAGAATCTTATATATTCTTCTTTGGATGTTGACAACGCTAAGAAAGTATCTAGAAAACTAAGATTTCTTAACAGATGTAAAAAGTTTTTTTACTTTTGTTCAATTTTTTCATAAAAACTATTTATTTTTTTTATTGAATATTGTTCCCAAGTATGGAGAGGAACATCGGAAAGTACATTATTTTACTAAACTCTATTCAGAAACGAGCTATCCAAAATTGACTAATAACTTAGATACTTTACAACACAGGCGTAATGTTGCAGGTCTTTGCATTTCCTATAGATATTTTAATTGACATTATTCAAACCAAATACAAGTCAATTTGCCATCTAAACAAATATTTACTTGTAGTACAAGGACTGCTAGGAATTCTAACAAGTATTTATTGACAGTTCAGAGATGTAGTACCGAAACTTTTAAAAAAGATTTTTGTAACCTTATTATTGACACATAAGCCACAAATATTCAAAGTCAATTTTTACAGACTGCCTAAATCTAGTCTTCAATGTGATAGTGGTTTTATTTGTTGTAATTTAAAGTATATTATGTAATTCCTAAATATTATATTTTGAAAAAAAAGACATAAATGCTAATGATATTCATATGGGGCATGTATTTAATTGCATTAGACAATAACCATTTGTTTCATTATTTATTTATTGTTAATTTGAGTAGTTTCTTATACATAGTAATTTATCTAAAATACTTACAATGTAACGATATAATTTTATCCTCTAATCAAATTAACTTTATACATTTATGTTTTATTAACAATGATTAATTTAATTCACTATTCATTTACTAACCGCAAGCTAAACAAGTTGTAAACAAATGTATTTCTCAGATAACATAGCAATTTTCCTAAAAATATCTTCATTATTGGGCATTTTACCATTTTACGACGCTTCTACAAAAAAATTTCATGCATACCCTAAATACATCTACATGATAGCATGTACTGTTTTTATTTTATTCATTTATATTTGTTATAAAACTTTTGTTACCAGCGTCTTAAACAACGCTAACATAGTGATAATGGGAGGAATTTGGATGATTTACATAATTTCTATTATTCATTTTAAAATAGCGGCTTCAACTTGGAAACTTAAATTAATTGAAAATATATGTAAAACTACAAATGATATTGACGATATTATAAAAATACTGACCGGATTTGATACAAAAAATTATACATTATCAACAAATATCAAACTGCTATTATCTTATTTGGTGATTTATTCTGTATCAATTTGGAGTGCATTTGTTATATGGCATCCTCTTACGAGAATACCTATAGTAGTTACAATTTCTGTAATTTCAACAATTTATTTATTAGAAGTATGTATCTTGCAATATACTAAAAGAAGAATTGTATTAATAAATTATTGCCTTGATAAGTTAGAAGTTGCTAAGATGTGTGGTAATGAGGTATTTGTTTTGGTTGATAACATTATATATGTGCAAAATTTGATTGGTGATTTGGTAGACATGTTTAATGACGTATTTGGAGGACAATTGTTTCTAGTATATTGTTTACTATGGTTCAGTTATTGAGTTTTTTTAATATTTTATTAAATGATAGCCATTTAACTAGTGGATATAAAAAGTTTATGTTTGTTGTGTGGTGCCTTTTCTTTTTGGTAAGATTTGTTATTTAAATATTTGTTATTATTGTTGTTATAATTAATAATCTTAAAAAATATTTTAATACATTTTTTCAATTCATTATAATAATATTGCATTGTTTTATTAACTTAATTAATATATTTAGGTGCAATTATGTTTATTACTAAAGTGTTTTTTTATGGTAAACAATTTAGATAATTAGTTTCATTACATTAATTTTCTATCAAATCAACAATTTGTTATTAGTTAAACAGTATCAGCCATCATGACATATTATGCTGATAATATAAAATTATTGGTAACTATTTCTTTTTGGTTTGGTTTAGTGCCATTTTACAATTCAAAAACCAAGTCAATTAAAGTGAAACGTTACTACAGTTATGCTGTTATTATAACTTTAATTATTTTACTTGTGTATACTTTTGAAACACAAAAAAAACAAATTTTTACAAGTCAAGGCATATTAATCACGTGTTTAATATATCTATGTTTTATGATGTTTATATTGTATTTTGTATTTTCTTTAACCACATATAACGCGCCGTTAATCAAAGGTTTTTTTACTAATGTCAATAAAATAGATTTTATTGCAAACAATGTTTTTAAAATACCGTATCCAATTATAAAATATTTTAATTTTAAATTAATTGCTTCATACAGCTTTTTGATTTTGTCAATAATATTGAGTTTACTTTCATATGCTTCATTAAAAACACATTTTCAGGTATTTTTATTTATGAGCATGACGTACACTAATGTTTTAATGTTATGTGTATTAATTAAATGCATTCAAGATCGAATTAAATTAGCAAATCTTGCTATAAGTAAATTTATGAATATTACAGTTATTGAAATTAGTAACGACATACATCATAGTCAATTGAATCAAATTTTAATAATTCAAAATCTTATTGGTGATTTGGTAGACTTGTTTCAAACTATTTACGGTCCACAACTGTTTACAGTTTTAATTTTTATTATTACGCAAATATTGAGTTATTTAAAGAATGTGTTATCTAATACATTTTTTGGAACATTGCAAATGAAGCTGTTTTTATTCTTCTTGTGTGGTTCGTATCTGGTAAGTTATTATATTTACATTTGAGTTTGATTGATGTACAGGTATATATTTTTTTAATAGACAGTAATAAATAATTTGAAACGGTTTTTTAGAGCTATATACATTTATAAGATAATAAGGTGAGGTGTTAGTATATTATGGTAAAAATGATTTAACTAAGCTTTTTGAATGCAGTTGTCTTAGTAAACTAACGTGTTTGAGATGGCAAGCAGTTGCTATTGTAAATTGGGTAAATTGTTTTATTCACTTTGTTTAGTTTTTAAATTGTCTGAAATATTACTAAGCGTTGTATTTTTCATTTTACCTGCCCCAGGGTCTTCTAATGTAGCATTTTAGAAACTTCTACTAATTTTATGGAAATTGAATTGGAAATTTTGTATTATTTAATTTGGAAAACTAAACGTTCCAAAAATATGGAAAACTTAAAAAAAAATAATAATTTTGCAGAAAAACTTATAAACAATTTAGAAACGATGTACAATAGCAAAAAGAATTAAAAGATATTGCCAGTAATTTGATTACACAACGTAATTGGTTACAGCCCTGATTTCGTCGATGGTGACTTACTGTTTGAGTCTTTTTTGGTTTAGGGATCCCTCTAGCTGCAAATTAGCATTGCTTTGTAAATTAGCGTAGTTACCGGCTGGTATCTATGTTTGTTAACGGAGGCAGTTGGTTCTGGAGTAGTTTTCCAAAATGTTGAAGACGTTGTTGTTTTATAGGTTGGAACCGAGGTTTTGTTGTATTGACGTTAAAGTGCCGTAGCAGCTATCAGAAGCAGTCCTGATTAGCTTGTGCTAGATTGTCCTGTATGCCAAAGTTGCTTTTCTTGTTGCAATAGATAGGAGCGGCGGTGTAGGTGAGATGTGCTTAGGTTGCGTTAGGTGTTTTGCCGCGCTAAACTGCAAGTTGATTTGGTGTGACAATGTTGGTTTTTCTTTAGAGCTTGGCTTTGGAGTTAGACAAAGTATCTGTATTTCTGCTGACAACACAGGCGTAATGTTGCAGATCTTTACATTTCCTATAGATATTTTAATTAACATTATTCAAACAAAATACAAGACATTTTGCCAACTAAACAATTATTTACTTGTAGTACAAGGATTGCTAGGAATTCTAACAAATATTTATTGACAGTTCAGAAATGTTGAACCGAAAGAAAGATTTTTGTAACCGTACTATTGACACATAAGCCACAAATATTCAAAATCAATATTCACAGACTGCTTAAATCAAGTCTTTAATGTGATAGTGGTTTTATTTGTTGTAATTCAAAGTATATAATGTAAATCCTAAATATCATATTTTGAAAAAAAAATTACATCAATGCTAATGATATTCATATGGGGCATGTATTTAATTGCATTAGCTTGACAATAAGCTATGTTTCATTATTTATTTATTGTTAATTAGAGTAGTTTCTTATACATAAAGTAAATTATCTAAAAAAAATACAATGTAACGATTTAGTTTTATCTTCTAATCAAATTAACTCTATACATTATTGTTTTATTAACAATGTTTGATTTAATCCACTATTCATTTACTAACTGCAAGCTAAACAAATTGTAAACAAATGTATTTCTCAGATAACATAACAATTCTCCTAAAAATATCTTCATTATTGGGCATTTTACCATTTTGCGACGCATCTACAAAAAAATTCCATGCATACCCTAAATACATCTACATGATAGCATGTACTGTTTTTATTTTATTCATTTATATTTGTTATAATACTTTTGTTACCAGCGTCTTAAACAACGCTAACATAGTGATAATGGGAGGAATTTGGATGATTTACATAATTTCTATTATTCATTTTAAAATAGCAGCTTCAACTTGGAAACTTAAATTATCTGAAAATATATGTAAAACTACAAATGATATCGACGATATTATAAAAATACTAACCGGATTTAATACAAAAAATTATACATTATCAACAAATATCAAACTGCTATTATCTTATTTGGTGATTTATTCTGTATCAATTTGGTGTGCATTTGTTATATGGCATCCTCTTACGAGAATACCTATAGTAGTTACAATTTCTGTAATTTCAACAATTTATTTATTAGAAGTATGTATCTTGCAATATACTAAAAGAAGAATTGTATTGATAAATTATTGCCTTGATAAATTAGAAGTTGCTAAGATGTGTGGTAATGAGGTATTTGTTTTGGTTGATAATATTATATATGACATGTTTAATGACGTATTTGGAGGACAATTGTTTTTTAATATATTGTTTACTATAGTTCAGTTGTTGAGTTTTTTTAATATTTTATTAAATGATAGCCATTTAACTAGTGGATATAAAAAGTTTATGTTTGTTGTGTGGTGCCTTTTTTTTTGTAAGATTTTTTATTTAAATATTTGTTATTATTGTTGTTATAATTAATAATCTTAAAAAATATTTTAATACATTTTTTCAATTCATTATAATGATATTGCTTGGTTTTATTAACATAATTAATAAATTTAGGTGCAATTATGTTTATTACTAAAGTGTTTTTTTATGGAAATCAATTTAGATAATTAGTTTCATTACATTAATTTTCTATCAAATCAACAAATTGTTATTAGTTAAACAGTATCAGCCATCATGACATATTACGCTGATAATATAAAATTATTGTTAACTATTTCTTTTTGGTTTGGTTTAGTGCCATTTTACAATTCGAAAACCAAGTCATTTAAAGTGAACCGTTACTACAGTTATGTTGTTATTATAACTTTAAGTATTCTAATTGTGTACACTTTTGTAACACAAAAAAAGCAAATTTTGACAAGTCAAGGCATATTAATCACGTGGTTAATATATCTATGTTTTATGATGTCTATATTAGATTTTGTATTTTCTTTAACCACATACAACGCACCGTTAATCAAAGATTTTTTTACTAATGTCAATAAAATAGATTTTATTGCAAAAAATGTTTTTAAAATACCGTATCCAATTATAAAATATTTTAATTTTAAATTAATTGCTGCATACAGCTTTTTGATTTTGTCAATAATATGGAGTTTACTTTCATATGCTTCATTAAAAATACATTTTCAGGTACTTTTATTTATGAGCATGATTTACACTCATGTGTTAATGTTATGTGTATTAATTAAATGCATTCAAGATCGAATTAAATTAGCAAATCTTGCTATAAGTAAATTTATGAATATTACAGTTATTGAAATTAATAACGACATACATAGTCAATTGAATCAAATTTTAATCATTCAAAATCTAATTGGTGATTTGGTAGACTTGTTTCAAACTATTTACGGTCCACAACTGTTTACAGTTTTAATTTTTATTACTACTCAAATATTGAGTTATTTAAAGAATGTGTTATCTAATGTATTTTTTGGAACATTGCAAATGAAGCTGTTTTTATTCATCTTGTGTGGTTCGTACCTGGTAAGTTATTATTTTTATATTTAAGTTTGATTGATGTACAGGTATAAATTTTTTTAATAGACAGTAATAGATAATTTGAAACGGTTATTCAGCTATATACATTTATAAGATAATAAGGTGAGGTGTTAGTATATTATGGTAAAAATGATTTAACTAAGCTTTTTGAATGCAGTTGTTTTAGTAAACTAACGTGTTTGAGATGGCAAGCAGTTGCTATTGTAAATTGGGTATATTGTTTTATTCACTTTGTTTAGTTTTTAAATTTTCTGAAATATTACTAAGCGTTGTATTTTTTATTTTACCTACCCCAGGATCTTCTAATGTAGCATTTTAGAAACTTCTACTAATTTTATGGAAATTGAATTGGAAATTTTGTATTATTTAATTTGGAAAACTTAACGTTCCAAAAATAAGGATAACGCAAAAAAAAAAAAATTGCAGAAAAACTTAAAAACAATTTAGAAACTATGGATAATAGCAAAAAGAATTAAAAGATATTACCAGTAATTTGATTACACAACTTAATTGGTTACAGCCCTCGTTTGGTCGATGGTCACTTACTGTTTGAGTCTTTTTTGGTTCTGGGACTTCCAGCTGCAACTTTGGATTGCTTTATAAATTAGCGAAGTTACCGTCTGGTTTCCGTGATTGCCAACGGAGGCAGCTGGTTCTAGAGTAGTTTTAGAAAGCGTTGGAGACGTTGTTGTCTCATAGGTTTGAACCGAGATTTTGTTGTATTGACGTTAAAGTGCCGTAGCAGCTATCAGAAGCAGTCCTGATTAGCTTGTGCCAGATTGTCCTGTATGCCAAAGTTGCTTTTCTTGTTGCAATAGATAGGAGTGGCGGTGTCGGTGAGGTGTGCTTAGGTTGCGTTAGGTGTTTTGCCGCGCTTAACTGCAAGTTGATTTGGTGTGACAATGTTGGTTTTTCTTTAGAGCTTGACTTTGGAGTTAGACAAAGTGCCAATCTGTGTTTCTGCTGGGGCCGTAAGGCAGTATTTTTTTGCAGGTGTTTGTAATTATATGGAGGGTAGAGCCAAAGTTTAATACTTCTTTGTAGTATTCTTTCTTGAGGCATGTTAGCTCTACTTCTAAAACCGTTGTCTGGTGTTGTTTTATAAGTTTTGGCACATATTCTTAAACTTTTTTTTTGGTTTCTTTAACGATGCTGTTAACATTAGCACATTACAACTGGTTTTGCACTTGCAACTCGTTTAGTTTGTCACTAATGTTGATCACGGTGCCAAATCGGTTATGATTTGTGGCATTCAATTACTCTCTTGTGATTTAGGGGTTGTGGCGGTAGAGTTGATGCGTAGGAAAGTTTGCGCTATCTAGCTCACTGGAGATGGGCTGGTAGAATAGTACTCTATGAGCTTGTAATAACTGTCGCTTCCGCAGGGAAAACCTTGAATCCTAAAGTTGGTTGTAACTCCTGAAGTAATCAAAAGATCACACTGACAAGGTTAATAAAAAAAAAAAAGTTTGTCGGACAACAAGTTGGCAGCTGGTGTGGTACATAAGTTAACAAAAATAGCAAAAGGATGGTTTTACCGCAATCCTTGCTTGCAATTAACAAATCTGCGTGGTTTGTTTGCCAAACAAAAAAAAAAACTTTTCTAAAACTTTTTGTAGCGTATTTTATGGGAATTTACTGTTGCAATTAACTTAGTTAAGCAATTTGTCGCAGGCGGGTTGTCACAATCTTTACTTACAAACAAATTACATATATATTTATATAAATTATTGGTATGTGGCTGTAGCCACATCATCGGCTAGCAATAATACACAAGACGTAGCCGTAACCATCCTTGAACAAATAGTTATTTAAAAATTAAATTACTAAGTATAACAAAATTATAGATCCTTTTAAAAGGCCAGGTATAATTAAATTGAACCTTTACATGCTTGAATTAGTGCTAAAAAATTTCCCGAGCGTTGAGGAATGATACACTTAAATAACATTCCTAATAAAGTAAAGTAAAAAAAGATAATTTAAAAATATAAAATTCAAGCCTGTTAACTAAGTGACATCTAGCTTCTTGTAATATCCAAGCCAATTCCAGCTTCCAGATTGGATGCTACGTAGAGTAATACTTCTGATTAAATCCACTTTTCAAACATAATTCTAAATCAAAAACCAGGTGGAGATTGATTACTTGCGTAAATCCAATTCTAAAAATAGAACTCCAGATTGGAAACCAGGTAGAAATTTGCTACTCGTGTAAATCAAATTCTCCGAATATAATTCTAGATTAGAAGCCAGGTAGAGATCAGTTTCTGGATTAATTGCAATTTTTCGAATAGATCCTTAGATCGGTTTCTGGATGATAATTCCAGATTTCTAAATCAGCCCTAACCAAGCTAAACTTTTAAGCTTTAATTGCCTCCAATCTATGCAGCTTTACAAGTCGGCAGTTTTCACGGCAGAATTGTGATGCTACAGACTAACATTCTTATATGTCCGTTGCAGACGTACTTGGGTATCCCGAGTATTATGCTGATGGCATGATTTTTAATCTCTGTGATCATATTGACGTTGGTGGTATCTTTGTATATTACCAGTGGTGTGTGACGGTGACTGTGCCGTTCTTGTAGGCTACTGTGTCTCCGTATCTTTTGTCGGTAATGGATTAAGTGCAACAAATTGGTTTGCGTTTTTGCAGTTGCTAAACCGGAAACTTTGCATTTGTTTTGGTCGGGTTGGGTCTACTTTGAGTTGTTATGGACCGCGTAGGACGCGCCCGTATAAGTCTGGACAGTTTTTATGATTACGTCGGGGTTACTAACTGGGCTAACAGCGTTTTGGTCGACATAGTTTTTGACCTAATTGAAGACCTTGGCGTTAGGATCACCTAAATGACTGGTTGTGCTGTTATCTTTAAAGATATATCTTAGTTGTGTTTTTCCTAAGCATCTCTGTTGTTAGGTTTTTCTTTTCTTTTTTTTTATCTCAGTTAGTATTTTGCAGGATTGTGAAGCCACCATGCTTTTCTTTGCTCTACAAAGGGCGCCATCAGTTAGCTGCTAGGCTTTGTGATTGCCAACGAAGGCAGTTGGTTTAAGTTAAGGACTTTTTTTGGAGTAGTTTTCCGGAACGTCGGAGACGTTGTTGTTGCAGATTGTTTGTAACTTTGTTTCTATAGGGTTGAACCAAAGGTTCATACACACGCGTTCACATAGAAGGTCACACACACACAGCGTGTTTTTCCAGACACACACACAGCGTCTACTAGGACTATGGTTTTGTTGTGAGAGTGTCTTACCAGCTATCAGTGAACGTCTTAAAATGCTGGCGGGGTGTGCAAGCTCAGGGTATTGGCGTGTAGTTCCCTGGTTCCTAAAAAACGGGTTTTTAAATACTTTTTGGAAGTTGTAAAAAGTAACAACTAATTTCTTGATGACTACATTAATATTAAACATGCGCCGTTAATTCATAAACTAAGTTGCAACTTGCGGCATTTCACTTCTTGGTCTTTAAAGTAGGATGAAGCGCCTAACTTAAATCTCTGCGCATAATTTGTCGCAAGTTCAAGCCCCAATTCTGGCAAAAAAATATATAGCATTTATTAATTCAGAACGTAAATCTAATATATGATTAGTGTCCATTTAACAATAATTACATTTAATATGAGAGTGTGGGTAGACTAGATACTAGGCTTTCTCAGTATCTACAGCGCCTTCATTAACTCAATTAACGGGTGCAATAGTATATATTTTTGTGTTTAATTATAAGTATATATTCAAAGACAGTTTGTGTAGTAGTAGCATTCGCGTAAGTACTAAAAAATTAGCCCTTGCAAATGAATAAAAAAAGATGAGATGTATCTCCAACACCGGAAATATACATCACTTTTTTAATGCTGACCTCTTGACAATTTGCAACTCTTAGGGAAATTCTGGCGACAACCTAGGACGTGCAAACACTTGGTTTTGCATTTTTTAGCTTTACTAACTAAATGTCATCTCTTATTTATTATCTTATATGCTGCTTAACCTAACCTAACATGACTGAAAAACGTTGTTACCAGCTTGTTTTTAAAGAATGCTGCTAAGATGGTCGGTCCAAGTCTTAACGCTTGTGCGGCTCTTGGTGAAGGCGTCCGGTGTGTCGGAGTTGAGCATTTTACAAATAAAAGTTTTTACACAAGCATTTACTCAGAATGCTCACATAACATATGCACGCACTCAGTGTACTTTTACTTGCACTCACAAAGAGTGAAACAAGATTATTGATGATGGTTGCTTCTACAACTAAAATCAATCTTTTTGTTTTTTAGTAACACTTTGTACTAACGATGTTTGTATTCTGGATGGTTAAGTTTTGGTTGTGCAAGATTTTTTTTTGACTTATTTAAAGACTACATGATAGGTTTTAAATACGGTTGGTTGAAATTGTAAGACTTTTTTTGATCTGTAGTAGCTACGACAGTCACTTGGTTGCATAGTACAGGTAAATGTTTATACTGCAAGGTACTCGCCAATTAACATAATATACGGTAAAGTTGAAGGTCTCTAATTGCTTCAAAGTTGCGTCAAGCAGCAAGAACTTTGGACTTTATTTGACAGTCCGGCTAAAGCTAACTCCAGGTTACTGTTGGTGATATAGTCTGTCATATCTTTGAGTCGCCGGGGATTTGAGCTGGAGACACTACTCAGTTGGCTTTTTGGTTGGTAGTTGGCTGTGAAGACGCCGGATGGCTTGCTTGGCGGTATGTCGGAGTCTTCAAATCTTCTAGCTATTGTTTTTTTTTTGTTTCTTACGATTTTCTTGTGGCGTCTTCGTTGCCAAGTTTCTCTTTTCTGAATTTTTGCAGGATTAAGTTTATGGAGTCGTGAAGGTCTCATGTTTGGGCGCTGTTTGTTACCGGTTGGTTTTTAAAGAAGTTTGCAAATTCCTAGAGCGGTTATGCGGCTTTTGACGAAGGAGAATTGGAATCTTTAGAGAGTTTGAACTTTATAGAGAAGGATTGCACTGTTGGTGTTTGTCGAAAAGTTACAGCGTAGAATTGTGTCAGCACTAGCATTGGCCGCAAATGTAAGTCAAAGGCTAAAAGAGTGATTTAAAGAGAGTTGCAAAGAGACAAAAAAAATTACATATACAACAAAACCATAAAGTTGATAGAATCCTAAGTAGTTCACATAGAGCTATAATTAGTACCCAAACTGATGGAACAAGAAACTAAGAAGAAAATTGTAGACAACGTAAAAATTTTCCAAACAGGTTAACTAGCAAAACAAAAATGGCAGAGCAGTTCATGTAACTACAAAAGTTTTGGAAGGAATTGTGTATAAAAATTGTAAAAGAAAAAATTGCAAAACAAGGTCATAGTAGTTAAGAAAACAAGATTATGCAAATGTCTTGTAAAAAAAAAATAGGAAAAACAAACTATAAGGTAAAAATATACTAAAAAAGCTACAAAAGATCAGTTACAAGCAGGGAGAATGCACTTAAAAGATAAATGAGCTTATTACAAAAAAAGTAGAAGACTTAATATTATTATAGAAAGCAGTACGAAGAAAAAACTCATTAAATCGTGGGGATAGACGGCGTTACGTCAAGAAAACAAAAGATTTATGCGACTGGCGTATAGTAAAAATTAAAATTTCAAAATAAAAAAAAAGAAACGATACAAATTCTTCTTAAAACTGGAAAAATTAAAATTAAATGGATTAGTTAGTAGTCGATTAATAGAATGTATTACAACAGTCAAGAACAAGTGTCAACTATACAAGCACAAGACGCGTAAATACCAAGATCAAAAGAGAGAGAAAATGTAGACGATTGTATAAATGAAGAATATTGTCCAACCTGCAAAGAATAGATAACATAAAATGCGCAACTTATAAAAAACTATTAGAACAGGAAAGACTTAAAACGAACTTTAAAGCAAAGAAAAATTAAAACTGATACATGTACTGTTAAAAACATTGGAGGAAAAAGTAATAGTTGTTATGATTATAACTGAATGAAAATATTTTTATTAAACAAAATTGCTATGTGGACCAAAAAATAGATGCAAACAAGAAGTGTGAAGTTCACAAAACAGATTTTTAAACGGATACTTATAGATAGAATTTGCGGAGGTGGTTATTTACAGTTGCTACATATCTTCTTACAATATAGCTATAGATATTTTTAAGAATTTTTACACCAGCTTAAAAGCAGCATCAGAGCACAGAGAAAAAAATAAATTAACGCAAAAAATTATGTAAAAAGGGATAAACCTTAGCAAACGAGATAATAAGCTGAAGGGTACCAGATGAGCAATTTTTTTAGACTTTATTAACATATTTTTTCTGATTCACAAGCAGGAAAAGACATTGGCAATAAGTAGTTTAAAATTTGTTGTTATTGTAATCAAACAAAAAAGAAATGAAGATTTTTGTAAAGTAGTTACAGCAAAAGTTTTAGGAAAATTGATTGAGCTTACAAAATTTATTAGTGAGACATTTTAGAAAATTGTCAAAAAAAGGAGCAGGATACATGGTTATAAGAATCCAATCTATTAGTGGACACCAGAAATTACATTAATAAAAAAAAAAATGTCTGGCAAAAACAAACGCACAATTCACAAGAAGAACATCAAATTGCTAACAAGCGATATAAGGACTAAGAAACAAAGCCCAAACATATTATTAATATAGACAAACAAAATGCCTAGGACAAGGTCATAGATAAAGAAAAGGTTACCAAATTGCAACTTACTAGGGTATAAGACCACGTAGCCACATTCTAAAAAAAAAAGTTAAGAAAAGAAAAGCAAAAAAACATCAAGACCAAAAAATCAACGGTTTTAAGGATTAGTAATACTCTTAACCAGCAAGTTTTTTTTATTTACAAAAAAACGGACAATTGAAGCGTAACAAAAATTAAATTAAATAAATACTTGGTCTAGACCACCTAATAATATGATAAATAGGCTGCTTCAGACCAATATTTTTTTAAAAATTTAGAAAGTACCAAAGCTCGTTCTAATAGAAATCGTTTGCAAGCAAGACTAGTCAACATACAGGTCTTTCATTTAGACTGTATGGAAAGATTACTCAATCAAATGCTTTTACACAGTACGGTTTTGTAAAAGACAAATCAACAATTAATGCGATTAAAAAAATTAACAAAACACTAAGTAGAAGGTAAAGACATAGAAAGCTTTGTGTGTTGCTTACTTTGTGCATTGGAAAAAGGTGGTAGATGCTTTACAAGCAAAGAAAACATTGCTGAAGCCTGTTGCAAATGGTGACAAGTTTTTGCTTTGAGAGAATATTGCAGGTGGGGGACCAAACAGTAATAAATGTTACGTGGGGTGTATCTCAAGGATCAATTTTAAGACCTTTAATAGAATTTGTATTTGATTATATTGCCAAATGTCACACCAGTTGTGTATGAGGATGATTTTGTTGTGGTAGTCACGGCTACGACAAAAGAGACACTAATAGAAACTGCCGACAATGTCATCACAGATTTGGTCTCATTTTTCATTTCTCAATTAGAGGTAGCCGCGGAGAAAATTGAAGTTGTGTTTCTGAGCGACACAAGGAAGCTAAAGAAATTAATTATTGAGGTCTTAGGTAAAAATATTAGTACTAAAAGCAAATTAAAATACATTAAAGTGACATTTAACTTTGTTGCAAAAATGACTTACCACCATGAATTGCAGTTGCAAAAGCATTGTCATGTTATTAACTTGCATGATGCCAAATATAGAGGGCAAATAACAAGGAAATACAATGTGCAATGACTCAATCAATATTTATGTATGCTGCACTTATCTGGTGTAGAAGCTTTAAGTGGCAAAAAGTGGCAAAGACATATTACAAAAAGTGCAGAGGAAGATTAGCCGCAAACATACCGCCAATACCTTTTTTTACTTAAAAATTGAGATACAAGAAAGACAAAACAACAAGGCACGCAGAAGTTATTTTTTTTTAAACTGGCAGATTAAATGAGACAAAATAGAAAATGTGAGTCAATGGACTAAGAGATTAATTCCAAATACAAATTACTTTTTTAACTCAAATGCTGACGGGACAAGGGTGTTTTGAAGAAAACCTACAAAGATTCAAACTGAGAGTGACGTTAACGTGGCGTATTATCAAGACTTGAACGATGTAAAAAATACCATCTTTAAATGCCTTCGCTGGAAACACAAACAAAGCACAACAGCACCTAAAAAATTAAGGTACCTATTACTAAAATATAATAGAAAACATGTTATGCTCCTCAAACGGCTAGAAAGTTATAGTCTAGATCAGTGTTTCCCAACCTTTTTTGTGCCATGCCCCACCTAAGCCTTTCAAAAATTCTTATGCCCCCCTAAGTAACATATACATAATTTTTAATATTAAAAAATTTAATTGTTCACTTAAGAAATTCAAATGATAGGTTTTAGGAAAAAATCACTAAAAAATTGTTAACACTGCGTTGTTTAGCAAGATTTTAAAGCGTTCGGAGGTCCCCGCGAAGCTTGCAGTCTGCCGCAGGGAGGTTAACTTGACGACGCCAAAAACCAAGTTAATATTATGGTCTCGTCAAACGAATTTATAATATTAATTGGTCGCAATTATTTAAGAATTTGCTATTTTCTTTCAATTTTAGCACCAAAATCTAGCATTGCATTTAAATGGCTCAAAGCAAAAGGGTTAAACTCGTGTCAAGTCCATTTTTAAATTGCCCTCCTTAACACTCAAATTGCTCCCCTGTGGGGCGTGGGCCCCACGTTGGGAAACACCGGTCTAGATAAACAACATTATTTAAGCCAAAGAAAAATAAGGTGGTTTTGTTATAACTGATTGAAGAGGGGTGTTGGGTTAGTATATAAAAATTTTATACTTATTGATAAAACTTTTGACAAAGGTGCTTATAAAAATTCTACTATCTTTAAAATAAAAAAAAAAAATTAATCGTGTTGTGATTAATTTTAGAGTTACACTGTGATACGCTTAGAGCATATGTGGCTTTGCGGTAGGTGGGAAGATTGAGTAATAAAGTTGACAAAGTTTATTATGGTAGATTTTGGAAGAGTAAATAAAAGTTTGTAATCTCCTTTCTTTATTTACAAAACCATTTTCAACATTATAAATGGCACAATAAAGTTAGTAAATGGTACCTTATATAGATGCTCTCAGTTTTTTTTTTTGTTGGCCAGGTTGTTGAAACTACAGTTCAACAACCTGCATGATTTTAATAGTACTTCCGTACTATTTTTAATTTTAATATAATCGATATTTATTATAAATATAATCTTTAGTTCAATTTTATTTATATATTAATAATGGATTACAATGTAATTATGTTCAATATTGTTAATTGATTAATAATTGTTTTGTACATGGTAAGTAATTTAGATAATTAAATTCATTACATTAATTTCTTAACAACCAACAAATTATCATCAGTACAATTTCAACTAATACAACATGACTTACTACGCTGACAACATAAAACTATTGTTAATAATTTCTGGTTGTTTTGGTTTAATACCTTTTTACAATTCAAAAACAAATTTATTTCAAGTGAAACGTTTTTACAATTATGCAATTATTGTTATTATACTATTTTTTATTATTAACAATTTTTTCAATGAACCCGATATATATGAGGGTAATGCAGGTTTCATTATTACAGCGGTACTATGGTCTTCTTATATTCTGTCTGTACTATATTTGGTATTTTCTTTAACTTCACACAACGCACCGTTAATTGAAAGATTTTTTAGAAATGTCAACAAAATAGATTTAGTTACAAAACATGTTTTTAAAGTATCTAACTCTAAAATAAAATACTTTAATTATAAATTAATCACAATATATAGCTTTGTGATTGCTTTTTTATTAAGTCAACTATACATATTTGATAATTTTTCAGCAGGAAATTTACTTTTAGTTTTTATAACGGTATTAACTTTTAGTAATATTTTAATGTTTTGTACTTTAGTTAAATGCATTGGAGACCAAATCAAATTAGTAAATTGTTCTATTAACAATTTTAGTGATATTAAAATAATTGAAATTGGTAAAAATATTCATGATCAATTGGATCAAATTTTAATGTTACAAAATCTAATTGGTGAATTGGTCGACTTGTTTCAAGTTATATACGGTCCCCAAATTTTGGCAGTTGTGATGTTTATTGTTACGCAGATATTAGGGTTTTTGTGGGTTTCATTGTCTGACAAATCTTATGGAAATGTAGTGCACCAACTTGTAGTATATTGTTGGTGTAGCTTTTACTTGGTAAGTTATTTATATGTTTAAAGAATAAATGTTTTTTAATATTATTTTATTATTTTTAAACAATGTTTAAAGTTAATTATTATTGCATTTAGTTGACAGTTAACTTGTCAAAATAAATTTAGTTTAGTTACTAATAAATGCAAACTAAATGCTTTTAAATTTAAAAGTTTTTGTGTTGTTTTTTTAGTAATAAACGCTTGACAAGAATGTCTTCACATTATTTTTTTTATTTGAAATTAGCAATTAGCTTACTATAAATTACGTTTTTTTTTTAGTAGCAGCGGCCAACATTTTTGAGCATGTGTTACTACCGCACAAGCTGCCTTTGCATATGTACCTGAAAACACAAATATATGCTATCGCACCCGTTAATTGAAAGAATGAAGACACTGTGGATACTGACAAAGCCTAGTATCTGTTCTACCCACATTCTCATATTAATTGTAATTATAGTTAAATGGACAATAGTCATATATTAGACTAATGTCTTGGCGCTTTACCCAACTGAGCTACTCTCCATGTTCTTTGACATATTACAAACAATATTATCACTTGTGAATAAAGTCATAAATTACATGTTTAAATTTAAGCACTTAAAAAACCGACAAAATTTGATTTAAATGTGATCTTTATCACAACTATCTTCTTCTTATAGTGCCATACTTGCTAGGAGCGTTCGGCGCCCCTCTCGTATGTTTGTGGTGCGCGATAATAGTTCCACACAAACATACAGGACCTACAGTTTACCGGCAAATACTTTGCTGGTTTGTCATTGCCTTGCAAAGGAGACGACCGCATCGAAATATATTTGACAAATTAGATACTGCCGCTGCCGGGAATCGAACCCGGGCTGCCTGCACAACAGTCCTCGCACTAGACCATTGTGCTACGATCGCCTCTATGATAACTATACATTATTTAAATACACATAAAAATAAGTTATATTAGTAGGTAGAAAGTGATATTTAATAACCTTTAGTTAACATATATTGCACCAAACGTATAATTTTACTAATGCTTATCATTTTATGTCATTCTTTCTTAGATATAGTTTTTACCACTTTTTGGTATAGGCTTCTTTTAAAAATTTCTATCTCTTTCTGTTATGGTCGGTCTGGCGCCACTGCTTTCCGGCAATGTCATTTACATTATACTTTTATTTTCTCATTGGTTGTCCTACGCTTCCTTGGTTTTCTAGGACACTATTCTACCACACGTCTTGTCCATCTTGTTGAAACATGCTAGTCTACCCAATTCTATTTAAGTCTGATCACATTTGTCACGTCTGTTCATCAGCGGATCTCAGTGTTTCTTTTATGATCCCTTAAATTAATGTTGAGATACATTCATTGTTGGGTGATTCTTAACTTTTTGTAGCTATGTGCCGTAAAGGTTATCGTTTTGAAGGCATAGGTTGTGACTGGCATAACTCAAAAGTTACTTTTGTATTTTTTAGACGCATAGTATCTCCGGATTTTTTAAAATAAACTTGAGATTGCTATATGCAGTCCAGATCGGATGAAATCTGAATAAGGCAATGTTATCTGCAAACTATGGGTTACTTAAGAATTAACCGTTGTTTCTTGTTCAAGTTTTATAAAGGTATTTTAGTGGTAGCGTAAACAATTTAGGTGATATAGTGTAAACACCTCTGTGGATTGGTATTTTGTTGGTGATCATGTTTTTATCTATCTTTACTTGTAGTGTGGCATTTTTGTTTATATACTTCATAAGGTTGGAATATTTTGAGTTAACTTATGCATTTTCTATTGAAAAATAGATCTAGTTTTATGGAACTAAATGCTTTCTAGTAGTCAATGAAAGCCATGTGTAACGGAATGTTGTATTTTACACTTTTTTTCTATCAGACTTTAGATTGTTTGCAAATTGTTTGCTTTTCCGTAGATATTAAGCTATTTTTAAAGTCATCTTGTTTATTTGTAATCTAGTTGTTGATGATTATGATGAAAAGCTTACACAAGTGTGTTGGCAGACTAATGGGATGATAGTTTTGTATATAGCTCTATTTTCTTGTGTATAATATTTACTTGCGCATTTTGACATGTTTTAGGAATTTTGATTTTTAGCAGAAATTTGTTTAGGAGAAGTTTTACGGATTCCAGTTAATCTCGATTTCCGCATTTTAGCATTTTACAGGTTTCCTGGTGCACTTCCGTTCATTATGTGATTTCAGGAATAACTATGTCTAGCATGACCATCTTTGGAACAATGCTAACAAGCTTTGCCTTAAAACATATAATACACTTTTATTATTGCTTGTAATAATTTTTTTTTGCCCAATATCTAAAATTTACATCATGTTGCTGCTAATGTAGCTTGTACTTTTGTGTGTAAGTTTGTTTTATAAACATCTGGGATAATTTTGCTATTGGGTGATGACTTGGGATTAGAATTGGGTGCTTCTGATCCGGTAAATTTGTGAATTTTGCAGGCGTTTTCTCACTCAGTTGAATTTATTTTTATTAAAAATGAGTTTAATGATAATACCTGCCTTTTATTTTCTTTTTTTTGTAAATTTTTTTATCTCTTATTAATTATTTTTTCTAATCTAATTTTTTGTTTTTCTACGCTTAATGGACCATGTTCTCTTAATTTTGATTTTTTGCAGTTGTTTATGAATCGAATGCAGTATGCCATTGTGTTTTTTAAGCGGTTTGTGTTTGAAAATCTTTCTATTGTGGGGTACATTTGTTGGACCTTAAAGGCAACTAATTTCTTGTTTTTACTAATTATATATCTCTATGGTTGCAGCAGAAGTTATAGGATATTTTTGGATTTTTAATGCCAATGACACCTTTCAATAAGTTTCCCTTTTGTCGACTTTT
This sequence comes from Tachinus rufipes, assembly GCA_963932245.1. Lineage (NCBI taxonomy): Eukaryota > Metazoa > Arthropoda > Insecta > Coleoptera > Staphylinidae > Tachinus > Tachinus rufipes. The sequence goes on from OZ010744.1 coordinate 15,556,434, forward strand.
TTGGCATTATATCTGCTGGATTTTTCAACCCAGTAATATAATTACAATTAAATGCAGTGCCTATTTTTAAAATTTGAAAAACACGATTTGATTCAAAAGTTTTGAATTGTTTTGTTTCTATTTTAATTGACGTCAGTATTATCATTGAGTTTGTTTAATAATATACATTTTTAAGTTTGTGAATCATTTTTCGTTTTATTTTCTTTATTAATTCTGCTAACAACAATATTTGACGACAATTTATAGAATTCAAATTCTCCCAATTTGAATAAAGCAGTAAGTTCTTGTTTTAGTTTTATTACTTTTGTAGTGTTCGTGTTAATGTCTCCATGGTGTGGAAGATAATAATATCCTTTTTTATTTCTTAAATTTTATTGTCAACTACTTTTATGTGATATATTTTTGAATAAATGTTTTATCTGCCATTTTATATTCTGGATCCTTTAATTTTTTTTTAAATTATAAAATAGTTTTCTGTTTGGTATCTTCAATCTCTTACATTTTCTATCGTTGTGTTATATGGTAATTTTACTATAAATCTATCGTAGTAGTTCTTGTCGTGTTTTTTTTTTAAGTCTTTTTTGCATATTTTATGTATCATGCAAACTTTTTGTTCTTTTAGAATTTCTTCCAACTCATAAAACTGTTTCATAGTTTTTTCTATAGTTGCATTATAAACTAATGTTTGTGAGACTTAGTATTGCTTTTATAAACAGGTTTCAGATATTAGCTTAACCTAGATGGGTTTTTGTAAACATGGATGATCTTTTGTGGGTTTAATTTGCTCAATGCACATTAAGCCATAGATTACTTAGGCCCCAATTAGTATGTCATGGTGCACTGAATAAAATTTGGAAATTAAGTATATTGCTATCCAAAAAAATATTTACTTGTAGTAAAAGGTGGGCCATCTAACATTTGGAATTTGATTCGGTTAAAAATAAAAAAAATATGATTTTTTTTTTGAAATTATTAGTTTATTAGAAAAATTGGACATTTTTATTTAAAAATGACACATCATTCAAATGATTAACTTATTTTTTTAGTACATTTTTGATTGTTTGGCTTCAGGCGCATGAGTTTGAACTTCTATTTTGTGTTTTAAGGCATCAATTGTTTCTGAATGGTTAGGTTAGGTTAAGTTAGCCAAAAAAAATTTTTGTTTCTTAAAATGTCAGGAAAAGAGGATTCCGATATAGATTCGGATGGAAATGCTGGTTTCCATAAAAAAAAATGGAATACGACTCCCCTGGCGGAAAGATACCAATGGAGCAGCAGCAGCAGCAGCAGCAGCTGCTGGGTGGTACTGACCCCAATTCCGGTGTGTCACCGAATCAGGTGCAGAAGCGTAAGAGGGAAGAGAAAAGAAAGACCCAGCCCCAACCGTCTAGGATGAACCTAAAAAGATTCTTTGAGGCGGCATTGCCGGATAAAACTGACGCAAATAAGAAAAAGTAACTACTCAAACTGATGCAAGACATGGAGAGTACTGCAGCAGAGATAAGTGGGCTTATCATTAATAGCACAAAGAAAGTGATAAAAACTGCTGCCTCTGACCTTAATAGAAAAGCGGCGTTGTTAAACAACCCGGACATGAAAGCTCTGGTGGCGGAGTTATCAAAAGACAGTAAGGTGGAAACTATCGAGCACTCTGAGATAGTAAGTATTTTTACTGCCAAGGTGGAGGAGATAGATGCCCTTAAAAAAAACTTCGTTAGAGAGATTGAATCCTTAAAGGCGGAATTAAGAGACAACTTTGTACCAGCGGATCAAGTAGAGACACTCAGGGACGAAATCAGCTCCCTGGAAAAGCAGAAGGACGAAGCTAAAAAAAAGTGGATGCTGATGCAAGGGAAAATGCGGCTCTTATAAATAAGCCGGGGCTAACTGATGTGTTGAGTGTGCCCTACACACTACTACGCAAAAGGTCAAACAGTATTTCATCTACTGAGATGGCTGAGATGACCGAAACAAAGAATGCTTCAGTCCAGCAAAACATAAAAACAGTTTGCCATTGATGCAAGCGGCTAATAAATATGGAGGAGCTGAAAGAAGCCCGGCTGCGGGGTAAAATCAACGAAGCGGACTCTCTAAAAATGACCGACAAAGATCTGAACGAAATTCTGGGTGAGCGTTGGCCGGAGGACATCACTGTGGTCGCCAGTACAAAAGGAAACCCGTTTAAAGGGACGGAGGACGTCCTAATTTTCTTTGATGAGGCTTAACAAGTTTCAAGTACTGGTCTTGCAAGAATAACTGGAGATAGGTACCCGGATCTAATTGAGCTGCTAACGGATGGGGCACTAAAAGGTCGTATTGAAACAGGCTCGAGTGTTACGACTACAAGTAAAGGCAAGAGGGAACAGAAAGTTTATGCCACTCAAGTGGAGGGCAAAAAAATGCGACTCAGGCCAAGCAGGCCGTAGCAGCAACTAAAAGGCACGACTGGCTTGCTCTAAGAAAACTCTTAAGTATGGTTTTTAAAGAAACGAACATCATACCCAAGGTTTTTGTTCCTGTTGGCCTACAGAAAGTAAACTCAGACACTGCAAAGAAGCCAACCCTAAGTAAGCCCCAAGTAAAAAAAGCGGGTAACATAAACACCAACGCAATTATTGTTAAGGCCAGTGGCAGTGGTAGTACCTACGCCGATCTACTTAAAGATTTTAAGGCAAAGGCGGACCCACAACAGGAAGCAGCCGGTGTCAAGGCGATCCAAAAAACCAAAGACGGCAACTTACTAATCGTTACAGAGAAGGGCAAATCAGAGGACCTTAGAAAAATATTAAAACAAAAAATGGGAAACGCGCATTTTGTTGCGGGAGGCAGTGGGGCGGCAAAAACCGTCCACATGGCAAACATCGATGGAGACGCAAACCAACAAACCATCGAAAACGACAAATTAAGCAAACTCGGCTTCAATGATATCAAAGTCAAACTCAAAAATCTAAGACCAACTAGAGGGGGCAATCAAATCGTCACTTTCTCGATCGACAAGAAAGCCGCTGACGCACTTATGAGTGCTGACAATATTAAAATTGGTTGGCTGAAATGCTCGATGAGGGTAAGAATACATATTCCAAGGTGCACCAACTGCCTCAAAGTGCAAGAAATGTTCAGTTCTTAAGAACGCTGACGATGCATGTTTACGCACACTCTGAGCAATAGCAATAATTTATTTGGTTGAGCGCACTAGACGAGAACGTAAACGTGTTCATTTATTCACTAACGATCCAATTTTGCCAAAACTGCGTTGAAGGAACATTTTTTCTGTCAAATTTGTTTCGTAAATTTCTTACTCTTTGAGTAGAAGACTCATCACTTTAGAAGTAAGTTTTTATTATTTCCCAACTTTGTTTAAGTGTAATGCGTCTTATTTCGTAAATATCAAACATAAAACTAAATTACTGTCAACTCATAAATGTCATTATGCCTTTAAAATATAAAATAAACAGAAGCTCTAATTCCAAACGTTACTTTTTATAAAGCTTGCTAGAAACTTTAAACAAATACTTACTCACAGTTCAGAGATGTAAAACTAAAACTTTTAAAAGAGATTTTTTTAACCGTACTAACAGCGCATGGAATAAACTTATAGGTAAGCCACAAATATTTAAGGTTAAAATCACAACAATCAGAATTGGTTTCTTGAGTATAATAAAGTATGCGAAATTGGGATAAACCAACTATTTGGGAAGAACTGAATATAGCACTCGCGTTTTTGATTTTGGCTTTAAGTAGATTAGCGCAGCTTTGAGCATTCTCTTCTATGTTGTGAATTCAAACTACTTTTTATAAATTAGTTCTACACGCAAGAAACTAATTTTAATTTTTGAAGACTAGCAATCTTGCGTGTTTGAAGATCATCTTTGTCATTTAAAAAATTATTATTTAACAAGTTTATAACAATAAATACTATTTATGTTTGAATTGATAGTTAGAATCAATAAATTGTTAAAGTTCTTACTGTTTGCAACTATTTTGAGATTTAATATCTATTTTGATATTAACATTAATTTTGGCAAGAGCTTTTTGTTATATGGTTTACCGTTATAAACTTTTTTTGCTGTTGTTTTATCTGTTTTGAATTATTTAAAATTATTAATTTCTCTTAATGATTTTCTTGCATAAATAGCAAATAAACGATTAATGCACAAAAATACAATAATTTAACAATTTTTTTCAAACTTACTAATTACAAACTATGTAATGAAAGATATTTTGTTACTGTTTTGGCCTTCATCGGAATATTTTTATTATAATGATGTTGTTTGGTTTTATAAACATATTAATAATGTAGTTACGCTCATTACAATAATGTATTTTAATGATTTTTGTTAAAAATAGTTCACATAATTACTTTCATTACTTTTCTAACAATTCAACAAATTTTTATTAGTTTAACAGAATCAACCATCATGACTTACTATGCTAATAACATAAAATTATTGATAACAATTTCTGCTTGTTTTGCTTTAATGCCTTTTTACAATTCAAATACTAATTTATTCGAATTGAAACGTTACTACAATTATGCAGTAATTATAATTACATTGCTTCTTATGATTAACCATTTTTTTAATCAACCGGAACTGTATTTGGGTGATGGAAGTATGTTTATTGCATCCATAATAATGTCATGTTATATTCTGTCTGTATTATATTTAGTATTGTTTTTATCTTTATACAATGCATCGTTAATTAAAAGTTTTTTTAGAAACGTCAACAAAATAGATTTAGTTACAAAACATGTTTTTGAAGTACTTCATCCTAAAATAAAGTACATTAATTGTAAATTAATAGCAATATATAGCTTTAAGTTTGTTCTTTTAATATGGCAATTGTATACATTCGGGTTTACAGCAGGAAATTTACTTGTAGTTTTTGGTGCGGTAATAACTTTTACTAATATTTTAATGTTTTGTACTTTAATTAAATGCATTGAAGACCGAATCAAATCAGTAAATCTTTGTATTAACAATTTTAGTGATATTAAAATAATTGGTTTCAATATTCATAATCAATTGGATCAAATTTTAATGTTTTAAAATCTGATTGGTGAATTAGTTGACTTGTTTCAAGCTATATATGGTTCTCAATTGTTGGCAGTTGTGATATTTATTGTTATGCAGTTATTAAGTTTTATGCGGCTTAATTTGTCTGACCAATCTTTTGACAATGTAGTGCACCAACTTTTATTATTTACCTGGTGTGGCTTTTACTTGGTAAGTTATAAAAAAACTAGATACATATTCCCGCAACAACGTCGTAAACAATTCTTTAAATTTTAACAGTTGTTTGCGGTTAGTTAGGCGTGGATGTTTACGGATTAGTTCCCGATTATAATTTAAAGGTTTATTTCAGTTTGCGATAACTCGGTTTGATGGTTGGGCGGGTGCTCTTACTGCTGCTACATCACAATCTTACAGTAGACCGCGTTGAGAAGTCGGAGTAGGTTTCTATTTTTCATTAAGTTATTAGAACTATGAGGGCACAATATTTGCTTCAACTTCTTTTTATGATGCCGGCAGTTAACTTTTTTTTACTTGCTGGTAGGCAATCATTATCATTTGTTGCGTTTATTGCATATAGTCTTACTCAAATTGTCACTCTACTAGTTAGGTAAATTTGGATGTTTTTGTAGCAGTCGGCACATGGTTTCTACAAACCCGCCGAAAAACTGTGTGGATAACTCTACAAATAGGGTTTGGGTAGGAACTGCTATTGGGCACGTTGATTTTGACTACTGGCTTACTTGTGCGCCCAGTAAATTGTAATCCTAAAATGCACACAATTTCAAGTGTAGTTCAGGGTTGCTTAGTTGTTGATTTGTTGGTGGATTAGTGGCAAAGGCGGTAGTTGTTTTGGAGTAGAAAATTTGAGTTAGTATTTCATATATTGCGGTTGCATTCAAACGTTTCAGCGTGCAAGAGTTGTTAAGTTTGGTAATGAAGTATTTTTTTAATTGTTTTGATCTTTAAGTGATGAGAGATAAATTTGTTGTTTTTTTATTTATTATGGACACTTCTTCTAGCTAGGACTGTTGATGTTTTTGCTATAGAGTTGTTGCTACAACTTTTCTAAGTCTATTTGACGTTTGATAGTATTTATGACGGTTTTAGATCTTATTTGAATTTTGGTTATGCCGGTCAAGTTAGTTTGCAAGTGCTGTTTCTACTTAAGTGGTGGCATGAGTTTGATTTAGAACTATGTTTTTAGTAATATGGTACACCGGATCTTTGTGCGGGAATTTGTAATATTTTTGGAGATTGTATTTGACAACAAAACTTTTTGGAAAAGTTTTTCAGGTTTAACAAATGGTTTGTTTTGCTTTTAAAAGAATTGTTTGTTAATTTGTCAAAAAACTCCTTGAGGAGGTTTCCTAGTTAGTTTAGATTTTTGGCGTATCGGCCTAAAAAAACTATTATTGCCGAGTAAGAGGTCCCCTAGGTTCAACAGAATGTTTGGTTTTAGAAAGGTTTACTGTAAATTTAGTAAAAACTTTTTAGAGAAATTTTGGGAGAATTATTACTGTGCTTACGCTTGGGTGTCCGTGTCTTACGGTTGGTCAATTGTCTTTGTGTCAACACTTGACAATATTTTATTATCTAACGGTGATTTTTGATGTTTTTTTTTTTAGGCAATTTGCAGGTCTCTCTGGTAATACTGACAAGTCTGTTCGGTCTTAATCAAGCTAAGCATGCTTGCCGTTGTTTTCTTTTTGGCCGTTTATTACTGCACAAAAGCATCTGTTGAAAAGTGTATTTGGCGTAAATGGCAAAGATTATTACCTGGGAGACCAGCAAAATTACCGATTGTTAGACTTGGACACTTAAGCGTAAGCGCGGTAATAAGTATTACAAAATGAATTTTGAGCAAAACATTTAAGCAATTTTCTTAAAGGGTTTTAAAAAGACTTACAATGTGCGTATATTCTTGCAGTATTTTGCAATCCAATTGTTAAAAAAATGTTACTCATTTTTATGAATTAAAATTTTATGAAATAAAATATATATATATATATATATATATATATATATATATATATATTATTTTTTAAATTTTCGCGGATATAATTATTTTTATTTAAATTTATTTTCGGATTATCCCGCGTTTTTTCTTTGAGATGGACTCGACGTTTCGGCTGAATCTCATCTGCCATCATCATGAGTGATTTATTATATCTATTTTTGATATAATATAATATACATCAATATGACATTGATATATAAAACTAATTTTGTTGTCAAAACTAACTTACAAGAAACTTTATTGTGTGTAAAATTTCTTTGTTTGACTTCTGGTAGTTGGTCGATTAATTGATCTTTCTACAGTTAAAACTTGTAAAGGAACTGGTTGTGATTTGGGTGCTGTAATTAAATTAGTTGTTGTTGGTAAAGAAGCTGTTAGTGGTTTTTTTGAATTTAATTTAGTTGTTGCCAATGCTGTTTTCCAAGTAGATGGTAAACGCAAAGCATCATCTCTCTTATTGAGATTGTCTGGTCTTTTTTCAATTTCGATGGCTTCTCTTGTTATTCTAGTATGAAAATGATTAATTTTTGCTAAAATTTTAGTTCCTTCAAAGGAAAAAAATGGTTTCAATAAAGCATCATTAAAACTGTTATTAAACAATAAAATTACAAACAACGAAAAAAAAAAGATGAAACACAAAAATACGCTTTTTTATCATTTGTCAAAGGTACTACAAACAAAATTTCTAAAGTTTTAAAAAGATACGACATAAAAACAGTTTTCAATACAAATTTAAAAATAAGTCAAGTTTTAAAAAGCCCAAAAGATATTATCCCTTTAGAAAGTCAAGGCGTGTACGAAATTCCATGTGCAGATTGTACGAGATCTTATATTGGACAAACTAACCGCAAAATTAGCACAAGAAAAGAAGAACATATTCGAGCAGTTCAAAAAAATGAATCTACTTCATCTTTAACGGAACATGTAAATTCAAGTCATCACTAAATTAACTTTAAAGGAACTAAAATTTTAGCAAAAATTAATCATTTTCATACTAGAATAACAAGAGAAGCCATCGAAATTGAAAAAAGACCAGACAATCTCAATAAGAGAGATGATGCTTTGCGTTTACCATTTACTTGGAAAACAGCATTGGCAACAACTAAATTAAATTCAAAAAAAACCACTAACAGCTTCTTTACCAACAACAACTAATTTAATTACAGCACCCAAATCACAACCAGTTCCTTTACAAGTTTTAACTGTAGAAAGATCAATTAATCGACCAACTACCAGAAGTCAAACAAAGAAATTTTACACACAATAAAGTTTCTTGTAAGTTAGCTTTGACAACAAAATTAGTTTTATATATCAATGTCATATTGATGTATATTATATTATATCAAAAATAGATATAATAAATCACTCATGATGATGGCAGATGAGATTCAGCCGAAACGTCGAGTCCATCTCAAAGAAAAAACGCGGGATAATCCGAAAATAAATTTAAATGAAAATATATATATATGTATATAAATATATATATATGGCAGTAACAAAATTAGTCCAATCCAAACTGACTTGTTATTAGACTATCTAATCTGTGAATGTCAGAAGTCTCTTTGTTACTAGAGAAAGTTGTAATTTAGTCTCTTGATAACTAACATTTGAGTGAATGGGAACGTCCCACTTACCAATCCCAGTTTTCTCATCAAGAAATTTAATTTTTGACTTTTCTACAAACGTTAAAAGTCACTATGTCACTAGAGAAGGTTGTGATCTATTCTCTTGAAGGCATACAAACACTTTAGTGGGTATGTGGACCACTCCAATTTTAATTATTGATTTTTTATTATGCTATGGGGTATTTTGCTTTCCTGATCAAATGTTTGTTATCAAGAGATTAAATGTTTAACCTCTCTGCGGATTTCGGAAATTACTTTGTCACTAGAGAAGGTCGTAATCTTATCTCTTAAAGACAAACACTTGGGTGGGTAGGTGGGCCACTCAAATCTAAGCTACTGATTTGTTATTATGTTATGGAGTGTCTTACCTATACACCTGCCCAAGTGGCTTTTATTAAGAAACTGATAGTTTGATTTCTCTGCAGATTTTGTTGAGATTGTAATCTAATATTTTGTGAAAACGAACATTTGGGTGGACCATTTCAATCTAAGCTTCTGACTTGTTATTATGCTATGAAGTATCCAACCTACTTACAAGTGTTTGTCATTAAGAGATTAAATGTTTAAACTTTCTGTTGACGTCAGAAATCACTTTGTCTCTAGAGAAGGTTGTGATCTAATCTTTTGAAGACGAACAGTTAGGCGGTTAGGTGGGCTACTCAATTCAAACAAGTCAGTATTATGCTTTGGAGTGATCTACCCACCTACCCATTTGTATGTCATTAAGACATGAATGTTTGATCTTTCTATAAGCGATAGAAGTTACACTTGGGTGGATGGATGGACATATTGACTTGTTATAATATAATCATCTTTTCTTTGCAAATTTATAATTGTTTATTCTATATAATTTGTAATATTTTAAACTACAAATGGGTTTTACGCGTCAATTTTAATGATTTTTATGTGATAAACATGGTTCCTAAACAAATTTGATGCTAAAAATGAGTTTTTTGGGCAATTTTATTGTTATAGTGTTCTTTTTTTGCAGTTGTACAAAAAATTTACTTTTAGCATAAATAAAAGTAAATTTTTTGTACAATTTTTATGTATCAAATGTTTGTTCTGCCCATTTTTGATAATTTTTTTGTAATTTTTGAGCAAATATTATACTAGAATTAAGTTTTTTGCGTGATATTACTGAACTTTTTGTGAAATTTTGATATTACAAATGTTTATTTTGTGCGATTTTTTAAATTTTATGCTAAAAAATGTTTTTTCCGTGCTTTTTTGCGTTAATTTTAATAAAGTTTTTATAGAACCGTGATTTTTGAACAAATTTGTTGCTAGAATTATGTTTTCTGCGCGATATTAGTGTTATAAAAGTTTATTCTATGACAATTTAAGTTTTTTCAACAAATTTGATTCTAAAAATGAGTTTTCTGTACGAATTTTGATAAAGAGTTTGTAGTAAACTTAATTTTTAAACAAATTTTATATTAGAAATAAACTTTTGGTTGGATTTTTATGTTATTTTATGGACTTTAAAAAGGTCCAAAATATCATCCATATATGCCGTATTTTTTTAAGGATTTATTTTATTTTTTTTAACAATAAATGATTACTAAATTTTACGGTTTATAGTAACCAAAAAAATTATTATAAGCAAAAATTTAAGAAAATGTGCAATTTTTTAATTTTAATAAAAATGGTTGCAAATATTCTTATCAATATAACACGTAAAACTCGTGGTAACCAGCGAGTAGTTTAAATTGAAGTGCCCAGCCACCCGCCCGAGTGTTGAACTAGAGTACCCACCTACCCGCCCGAGTGTTGAACTGGAGTGCCCACCCATCCGCTTGATTGTTTGTTATAAAAAAGTTGAAAATGTTTCCTCTCAAATATTAGCTAATATTAGAAGTTTCTTAATCAAAAGAGGAGAAGGTAATACCTAATCTTTTGATGACCAACACTTGGGTGGGCGGGTGAGTTACTCTAAATCATGATAACCAGCGCGTAGTTTAAACTAGAGTGCTCACCCTCACCCGCCCGATCGTTTGTTATAAAAAAGTTGAAAATGTTTCCTCTCAAATATTAGCTAATATTAGAAGTTTTTTAATCAAAAGAAGAGAAGGTAATATCTAATTTCATGATGACCAACTTGGGTGGGTTACTCTAAATCATGATTACCAGCGCGTAGTTTAAACTAGAGTGCTCACTCACACCCGAGCAATTGTTTGTTATAAGAAAATTGAAAATGTTTCCTCTCTGCAATTATTAAAAGGTTTTTAGTCAATAGAGATGGAGGTAATATTTAATTTTTTAATGACAACACTCGGGTAGGTGGGTGTGTTACTTCAGGTCAAGACAACCAACAATTAGATTGAATTGGAGTGCCCAGTTACTCGCTCGACTGTTTATCAAAAAATTAAAAACGTATCTTTTCCGCCGGTGTTAGAAATCTCTTAGTTAGAAAAGGAATAGCTGATATCTAATCTCTTGATGACCAATACTTGGGCGGGTGAGAGGGTCACTTCAGATCATGAGTAACAAGTAGTTTAAACTTGAGTGCCCAACCACCTGCCCAAGTGTTTGTTAACAAAGAATTTAAAATGTTTCTTCTCTGCAAGTATTAAAAGTCCTTTAGTCAGAAGAGGAAGAAGTGATAATCAATTTCTTGATAAGCAACAATTTAGCAAGTGGGTGAGTTACTGCAGACTATAATTATCAGCAATTAATTTAAACTAGAGATTGTTATAAAAGAATTGAAATGTCTTTTCTCTGCAAATATTAGATGTTCTTTAGTCAAAAGACGAAAAAGTAATATCTAATCTTTTGATGACCAACAGTTGAGTGGGTGGGTGGGTCACTCCAAGTTGTGATTACCGGCAAGTAGTTTGAACGGGAGTGCCCACTCATCCGCTTGAGGGTTTGTTATAAAAAAACTTGAAATGTTTTTTCTTTTAGAAGTTTCTTAGTCTTAGTCTTTCAAAGCCGAAAGGCTAGAAATAAACGTATTATTATTAGTCAAAAGAAGAAGAGGTAATATCTAATATCTTGATGACCAACACTTGGATGGGTAGGTGTGTTACTTTAGGTCATGACTACCAACAAATAGTTTAAATTAGAGTGATCACCTACCCGTCCGAGTGTTTGTTATTAAAGAATTAAAAATGTATTTATTTGCCGGTGTTAGAAGTCTTTTAGTCAGAAGAGGAAAAGGTGATATCTAATCTCTTGATGACTAACACTACGGCTGGCGGGTGGGGCACTCCAGATCATGATTACTTACCATTAATTTAAACTAAAGTGCACACCCTTTAGCCAAAGTGTTTCTTTGCAAGTATTAGAAGTTTCTTAGTAAAAAGAGAAGAAGGTATTATCTAATTTCTTGATGACTAAAACTTGGGTGAATGAGTGTCCCGATTATGATTACCAACAAGTAGTTTAAACTGGAGTGAACAGTGCCAAGTAAAGCTAAACAATTTAAAACAATTTAGGCTGCAAAAGTTTATTGTTAATTTATAATATTCTATATTCATTTTGCTATAAATACAGTGCCAAATAATGCTAAATAATTTAGATTGTAAAATAAATTAACAATAATATGAAATTCCATTTACAATATTATAAAAATATGTACAAATAGTTGTATTCAGTTTGATATGAATACAGTGCCAAAAGATGCTGAAGATTTTTCACTCTGCGTAGGGCCTGTAGTTCAAATTTAATTTTAATGCAACAAGCACTGAATGTTTGTTCAATTTGGAATAAACTTTGACATCAGAAGTATTAAACACTAATTTGTATAATTTAAAATGATAAAACAATTCGGAATGTGACAAAGAACATTAGTTTTAGGTAAATTGATGCCATGAATATATCGCAAAATAATGCCAAAAGTTTAAAAAGTACTAATTGTGTTGTTTTTGTTGTGTATACAAATAACAATTTAAAAAAATATAAAGTAAAGTATAAAAAGTATCATTTTAATGCAGCAATGTTAATTAAACTCCCAATACAGTTTGCTGCAGTTAAATTGTATGAGTAAGGATTTGTACAACAAAACAGAATAAAGAATGAGATAATAGGAATTGACAAATTTATTTTTAGTTAATTTTAGTTTAAAAATATTTAACATTTCTGTTAAAAACTCACCAATTGTAAAGCAATCAATATATTAGATAAAACTGTGCTTACCTAAAAAAAAAAAGAAGAAAACGTTAAGACATATTTTTTATCTTTTTGTGTGGAGGAGTAATAGAGTGTGAGAGATTAATAAAGACGTTATTGTTTCAATGCACCTTTTATTAGTGTGTCTAGCATCTCGCTGGTCAAAAAGATATACATAAAATTACAATAACTTAATAAATAATCAAACGAAAGACTGGTTTGGCCGCTGTGATTCAATTGACTGATTTTTAAATAAATTATTAATTCATTTTACAATATTTTAAGTTTATGCATAAAAATATATGAACTTTATTTTAATACTTGAGAGTCACTGACATTATAATTTTCTTATAAAGAAGTCAAATCCAATTGTTATATTAAGTATACTGCCCGTATGTCATCTCCTATGATGTGTTAAACGCGTAATATCTTATAGCAAAGCAAATGAATTATGTTTAGTCAAAGAAAACCATAATCCCAAGCTCTTAAACAAATATAATATTTTTTTCTTTTTCCAACAATAAATATCTTAATCCGGTTGTTAGTTTTTAAATTTGTCGGTTACATTTCAAAACTCAGCAAATAAAACTGTTAAACCTTAAGTTATTAATCAAAATTAGACGATTATTATTAAAATCCGGCTATTAAATATCTAAATCCGGCCATCAAATATGAAATCCGGCTTAAAGATGTCTAAAACACGTTATACAGGGTGTCCGGAAAATACGTGTACAACGTTTGACGACAGACTCCTGACGTCAAAATAGGTCGATCTAAGCCGACTTAGTTATATCCAAAATTGTCTCGTTTAGCCGGTAGAGGGCGTCAAAAAAAACAAAAGTATAACAAAGTTGAAAGTTTCTATTGTAAGAAATTAAGTAAAACAAAAACATTACTTAAGCAAATGTGTAAAATGACCGCCATCTTGCTGAATACACTTATTAACACTCTTTAAAAAATGATATTGGACCCTATCTAATGTCTCGGGATTATTAAAATGGTTGCCTGCATTTAAAATCCGCTGCAATAAATCATCGCGTGTGTTTACCGGAGTCTTGTAAACTTCTGTTTTAATAGCGCCCCACAAAAAGAAGTCACACATATTTAACTCAGGAGAACGTGGTGGCCATTTTACTGGTGCATCATTGCCACTTCCAATCCATCGGTTGGGATATTGATGATGTAAGTATTGCCGAACGGCAACGGAAAAATGGGGCGGGGCACCATCATGCATATACCACATTTCCCTCCGAAGTAAAAAGGGCAAATTCTCCAGAAGAATTGGTAATGTGTCTTGCAAAAAATTTAAATAAATATTTCCATCTAACCTGTCTGGAATAACAATGGGACCAATAAGGTAGTGATCAATAATACCTGCCCAAATATTAATTTTAAATTGATGCTGATGATGTGCAACTTTAATGGCATGTGGATTTTCATCGGAATAAATATGTTCGTTGTGCAGATTGGTTACCCCAGATCTTGTAAAGCATGCCTCGTAAGTAAACATAATTTTTCTACAAAAATTTGGAACAAGCATTCTTTTGTTTCTAATAAATTAACAAAATGTAAGCCGCATGGGGGGATCAGTCGGTAAAAGTTCCAGGACTTTTTGTATGTGGTAAGGATGTAACAACTGTTCTCTTAATATATCATTGACAATCGTTTTAGGAACATTTAACTCACGTTCTAAGAGACGGGTACTGGTACTTGGTTCTTCTTCAACTTTTTCCAGAATCATCTCTTCTGTTTCCACAGTTCGAGTTGTTCGCATACGACCCCTGCCTTCAAACTTTTTCTCAAAACTGCCCGTTTCCCGAAGATGACGCTCAATATTGGCAAATGTTTGGTGGTTTGGTATTCGACGGTTAGGAAACCTCTCCATGTAAACCCTAACACTCTGACGCCCATTTCCTTGACAAAACCCGTATACCAGGAGCATGTCAACTTTCTGAGAGTTTGTATAATTTTCCATTTTTTATGGTAAAATGAACTTGTAATTCAAGAATGTTGATCGTATACTTGAGTAAATTTCATAGACTGGTGACAATTTGTCAATAATTGTCAAATTATTAAACGCCATAGCAACAAGGTCACTTAAAAAATTATTGTTACAGGTAATTTCTTTTTAATATTTACAAATTTTTGACGCCCTCTACCGGCTAAACGAGACAATTTTGGATATAACTAAGTCGGCTTAGATCGACCTATTTTGACGTCAGGAGTCTGTCATCAAACGTTGTACACGTATTTTCCGGACACCCTGTATAACTACAAAAATGTTGTTTAAATTTAAAAATCCGTTTTTTAAGTATCAAACCCTGCATAATTCCACCCAAGTCCACCCAATACAGAAAATCCAAACTTTAATATCTAATCCGACCATAAAATCTCTAAATCTGGCTTTTAAACTCTAAATATATTATTTAATTGTAGAAAAACAAAAAGTATTTAATAAAATTGAATTAGGTGCTAAAGTGATGTAAGATTGTTGGAACGATTGAATAAGAATGTTTTTTTAACTATATCAGGTTTTTATTCCACATTCATAATCATAAAGTTTTAAAATTTTTCACTTAGTTTTAAATAATCAGTATTTAGTTTAGCTAAGTTTTTACAAAATACACAATTTTTAGGCAATAGATGGTAAGTTATCATTCAGAATTAATTTCGTTCAATTAGAAAGTTTTGTGAAGAACTGTGAGAATGATTTAATATTGATGCTAATTATTGAGTTATGATATGTTTTGATGGTTTATTTTTTGTTTAAGGTCACATGCATTATTTCCAGCCACTTTTTGCAATAAATTAGTTGGGTTAATGCTACTATCATATGCAACTGCATCGTTTTACTGCAAAATGAAAACTGTTTAGCTATGCTACTTTTTAACTTTTGGTCAATATGGTTTGGTCCAAAAAATGCATCACGCGTCAACAAAATTTAGGGGAAACTGAATATAGCACTCAAGATTGTAATTTTGGCTTTAAATAGACAAACACAGTTTTGAGCATTGATTATATTACGTACCCAAACTCCTATAATTTAAGTTTAAAATACTTTTTTTTAAGTTTGTTCCACACGCAAGAAGCTTAAGCTAATTTTTGAAGTCCTGTGATTTTGCGAATTTAAACATCATCTTACTTTGTCATTTAAAAAAAATAATTATTTAACCATATTATAAAAATAAATACTAATATTGTTTAAAATGATAAATAGTTAGAATCAATATATTGTAAAAGTTCTTACTATTAACTTAATATTTGCAACTATTTCGACAGTTCATATCTATTTTGAGAGTAGCATATGTTATTGCAGATGTTTTATCGATTTACCAATTTACCCCTAAACACGTTTTTGCTATGTTTTAACTGTTTTTAATATACTCTTAGCAAATTTCTATTTTTTATTAATCATTTCCTTACATAAATAGCAAACAAACGATTACTGCACAAAAATACAATACCTAAACAATTTTTATTAAACTTACTAATTACAAACCATGCAATGATAGATATTTTGTTACTGTTTTGGCCTTCATCAGAATATTTTTTTATTATAATTATGTTGTTTGGTTTTATAAACAAATTAATAATGTAGTTATGCTCATTACAATAATGTAATTTAATGTTTTTTGTTAAAAATAGTTTACATAATTACTTTCACTACATTACTTCTCTAACAATTTAACAAATTTTTATTAGTTTAACAGAATCAACCATCATGACTTACTACGCTGATAACATAAAACTATTGTTAACAATTTCTGCTTGTTTTGCTTTAATGCCTTTTTACAATTCAAATTCTAATTCATTCGAGTTAAAACGATACTATAATTATGCAGTTATTATAATTACATTGCTTTTTATAATTAACCATTTTTTTAATCAACCGGAACTGTATTTGGGTGATGGAAGTATGTTTATTGCATCCATAATAACGTCATGTTATATTCTGTCTGTATTATATTTGGTATTGTTTTTACCTTCATACAATGCATCGTTAATTAAAAGTTTTTTTAGAAACGTCAACAAAATAGATTTAGTTACAAAACATGTTTTTGAAGTACTTCATCCTAAAATAAAGTACTTTAATTGTAAATTAATAGCAATATATAGCTTTAAGTTTGTTTTTTTAATATGGCAATTGTATACATTCGGGTTTACAGCAGGAAATTTACTTTTAGTTTTTGGTGCCGTAATAACTTTTACTAATATTTTAATGTTTTGTACTTTAATTAAATGCATTAAAGATCGAATCAAATCAGTAAATATTTCTATTACCAATTTTAGTGATATTAAAATAATAGGTATAAACATTCATAATCAATTGGATCAAATTTTAATGTTTCAAAATCTAATTGGTGAATTAGTTGACTTGTTTCAAGCTATATATGGTTCTCAATTGTTGGCAGTTGTGATATTTATTGTTATGCAGATATTAAGTTTTATGCGGCTTAATTTGTCTGACCAATCTTTTGACAATTTAGTGCACCAACTTTTATTATTTACCTGGTGTGGCTTTTACTTGGTAAGTTAGAATAATTGTTCTTTAATATTTTTTTATTATTTTTGTGGATAGTTGTGACGTTTTACATATTAAGGGATTATTAAAGTTAATTATAATTATTTCTACTTTAAGAAACTGATTGATTTCTTTTTTAGTAATAAACACTTGACAAGAAAGTAAAGTGAATGTATTGATTTAGTAAAACTATAAGTCGTGTTTGTATAGAAATATTACAAAAAAGAGTTGAAAGTTCACGTAATGAGTTTCTTGTTACTCTATAACTTATTCAGTAAGCTACTACTACTACTTTCTGCAAAGTTCTCTACATGCTTTCGCAACAACGTAAACAACTTAATAATTTCCACAGTTGTTTGTGGTTAGTTGAGCGTGAAAGTTTACGGATTATTTTCCGATTATAGTTTAAGGCGGTAACGTGATGCTCCATATATTCGATGGTTGGATGAAGTTGCCCATACTGTTGCTGCTCCGCAATCTGTGCTTTATATAGACTATTGCGTTGACACGTCGAACGTCTAATCAGAAACGAGGGTTTCTATTTCGCATTTAGTTATTAGAACTATGGGGCACATTATTGCTTGAACTTTTTTTTATGAAGCCGGCTGTTAAAATTCTTTTACTTGCTGGTAGACAATCGTTTTTTTTTTTTGTTGCGTTTATTGCATATGGTCTTACTTGGATTGCTAATTTGGTGGATAACATTTTTTGTGGCGGCTGATACATGGTCTTTAGCAATCACGCTGTAAAACTGTGATTAACTCTACAAATAGGGTTTGCATAAGAACTTTGCTGTTGGGCACGTTGATTTTGGCAAATTGTGTGCCCAGTAAATTGTTGCGCGTGAGGTAGTCCCAAAATGCACAAAATGGTTGTTGTGAAGCCATATATATATATATATATATATATATAGATATCTAAGCATGACTTTGTCTTTAATCTGCGCATCTACTAAACATTCCAGTAGTGCGGTGTAATTTCTTATCGTAGTTTCTATTACCACT
The DNA here is from genome assembly GCA_963932245.1 of Tachinus rufipes. Lineage (NCBI taxonomy): Eukaryota > Metazoa > Arthropoda > Insecta > Coleoptera > Staphylinidae > Tachinus > Tachinus rufipes. Next base: position 15,574,730 of record OZ010744.1, read on the forward strand.
TTGATTGTGATAAATAGATTCAAACAAGTTTTGTAAAACTAGTCGAAGCTCTGCTGTCAAGTAGCGTTAGATATTGCTGCCCACGCATTGTGATAGAAATTTGATGTCTTGTGAATTTGTTTTTGTCTGGTGGTTATAATGGCATTAGTTGGCGAATGGTGTTGATTTGCACGTTTGCTAGTGGTGGAGGTGGTGGTTGTTCTGAAGTGGAAGCTGGTAATTCCTCTTCTACTTTGATCGTGGTTGCAATCAAGTTTATGATCTCAAACGTTTGACCGTGCATAAGTTGTTGACTTTCTAATTAGTTTGATCTTAGGGTGATGAGGAATGAATGTGGATGAACAGTCTTTCTTTGTTTGTTATGGACACTTTTTCTGGCTTGGACTGTTGATGTTTTTTTATATAGAGTTGTTGATACAACTCATTTGAGTCTAACGGTTCTGTTTAGTTGCGTAGTATTTGTTGTTTGCTTGTATGTATCTTAAGCTAGTTTGCAAGAGCTGTCTCTACTTGAGTAGTGGCACGCATCCGATTTGGAACCATGTTTTCAGTCCCGTAATATTGTACACCGGATCTTTGTGCGGGAGTCCGTGGAACTTTGGAAGATTGTATTTGACAAAAAAAAAAATTTGAGGAAGTCTTTCAGTTGCTATAAATGGTTTGTTTTGCTTTTGAAAGTATTTCCTGTTAATTTTTCTAAAAACTTTTTGGAGAGGTTTTTTAGGTGCAAAAAAATGTTTTCTCTTGGTAAGGTTTACTATTAATTTGGTGAAAATTTAGAGAACTTTTCCAGGTGTCAGGATTTAATTTGGAAAAATTATTAGTGCACTTACGCTTGAGTGTTCGAATCTCACGGTCGGTTGAGTGTTTTGCGTCAACACTCAACAATATTTTATTTTCTAACGGTGATCCTTAATGTTTTTATTTTCCTTGTGTAACTTGCAGGTTTCCCAAGTAATTCTGACGAGTCTGTCCGGTCTTGATCAACCATTTTTATTTGCCGCCCAACAACAAGATGCAAAGCGTAACGTTCTTTCCAAAATAACTCAAATAGGCCAAATATATACATGTCTTTTCTGGGGCTTGTTGTGCCCAACAGCTTGATTGCTTACCGCGAAAGGGAATGACGTGACTAGTATACTATGTATACGGCATTTACATTTTTATTATTAAATCGATTATTACGAGGCATAAACCATTGGCAACGGATACACGATTTAACTCCACTTGAAACTACTGACAATTATCATGTTATGAAGCATCCTACCCACCCACCCAAGTTTTTGTCATCAAGAAAATTAATTTTTAACTTTTTTACAAACGTTAGAAGTCACTAAGTCACTACAGAAGATCTAATTTTTTGAAGACGAACACTTGGGTGGGAGGTTGGATCACTCCAATCCTAACAATAACTATTAATTTGTATTTATGCTATAGAGTGTTTTGCCTTTCTGCTCAAATGTTTGTCATTAAGAGATTATATGTTTGACCTTTCTGAGGGTGTCAGAAATTACTTTGTCACTAGAGAAAGTCGTGATCCCATCTCTTGAAGATAAACACTTGGGTGGGCGAGAGGGCCGCTCCAATCTAAGTTTTTGACTTACCCATCCAAGTGGTTTTTATTAAAAAAATTATAGTTTGGCCTTTCTATGGACGTCAAAAGTCACTTTTTTAGATAAGAAGGTCGTAATCTAATCTCTTGAAGACAAACAGTTGAGTAGACCATTCTAATCCAAGCTTCTCACTTGTAATTATGCTATGAAGTGTCCCATCCACTTACTCAAGTGTTTGTCATTAAGAGATTAAACGTTTAAACTTTCTGTTGACCTCAAAAGTTATTTTGTCACTAGAGAAGGTTGTGACCTAATTTCTTAAAGACGAACAGTTGGATGGGTGTGCTACTTAAATCCAAATTCTTGACTGGATACCATAGTATAGAGTGTCTCACCCACCATCTTTTGAGATCAAATGCTTAAACTTTTTGTGGACGTCAGAAGTCACTTTGTCACTAGAGAAGATTGTGATCTAACCTTTTGAAAACAAACAGTTAGGGGGTTAGGTGAGCCACTCCAATCCAAACAAGTTAGTATCATAACATGAAGTGACTTACTCACCCACCCATTCTAAACTATTGGCTTGTTTTGATGTAATCGTTTCTTTTGTGCAATTTTATAAATGTTAATTCAATATAATTTTAAGATTTTCTAAGCTATAAATGAGTTTTATGCGTCAATTTTAATCAATTATATACAAATTTGATGCTAAAAATAAGTTTTCTGGTCAATTTTAATGTTATAAATGTTTTTTCGGTAAACTTTTGAAGTTTCTTTAAAGTTTCTGTTCTAATTTATACTAGAAATAAGTTAACTGTGCAATTTTAATATTATAAGTGTTTATTTTGTGCAGTTTTATAATTTTTGAAACAATTGAAACAAGTTTTTTGCTAAAATCTAGTTATACGATTTTTATGTAATAAATGTTTATTTTGTGCATTTTTGAAAAAGTTTTTGTAATTTTTGATCAAATTTTATACTAGAGTTAAGTTTTCTGCGCAATGTTGATGTTATAAAAGTATATTTTGTGTAATTTTGAGTTTTTTTAAATTAGTTTTATACTAGGTTTGTTTTTTAAAATAAATAGTTTAAAACATAAATTTTTAGCAAATTTTGTACTAAAAATAAGTTTGTTGTGCGATGTTTAGGTTTTTTTTGTGCATTTTGGGTTGATTTTAACAAAGTTTTTATGGAAAACGGGATTTTTTAGCAAATTTGTTGCTAGAATTAAGTTTTCTGCGCGATATTGGTGTTATAAAAGTTTATTTTGTGTAGTTTTAAGTTTTTTTTTAACAAATTTAATTCTACAAATAAGTTTTCTGCACAAATTTTGATAAATTTTTGGTTCAAATTTTATGTTTTTCTATGGAATATTAAGACTTTCCAAAAAAAAATGATTTCTATTTTGATCAGTAAAGGTGGTTTTTAGCGGTATATTGGCGATAGCTTTGCAAATGTTCTGCTATAAATAGTCAATTGTGGATTGTCAACACATACATTTTTTTTAATGCGGTGTCAAGTCACATCTGCGAAGTGGCCAGTTTACATCACCGAAGCGGCTAATAACGCAGTTTATAAATTTGGTGCGCAAAAAATTGATCGTGGCATGAGCAGTATAATATGTTGCCCCATTTTGTTGAAACTAGAGCTGCTGAAGATCAAGTTCCTCCAATTTGGACCACAAAAAATCTGTGATCATGCTTCTGTAACGATATTCGGTAACATTAACGTTGGTTCTATGATTATTTTTAAAGAAAAATGGCAAAATAACGCCACCACTTTAAAATCTGCACTAAACGGTAACTCGCAATAGATGAATAGGGTTCTCAACGATGGCGTGTGGATTTTTTGTTCCTCAAATACGGCTGTTTTGTTTGTTCAGATAACCTCTAAGTCTAAGATAGAAATAATAAGCCTTGTCTAATAAGATGATTTTTTGGTTAAAATTAGAATCAACACTTAATCTGTTTAAAGCCTGAGCAAAGCAAAAGCGAGCTTCAAGGTTGGTTATTTTAATTTTATAAATGATTTGCTCTTTGTACGCAAACATACCGAGGTCTTTGTAAAGATTTTGCCTTAAAGTGGTTTGTTGAATACCAAATTGCTGATTTCTACGCCAAGTTGATGTTTCTGGATGCTTGAATACACTTTGAGCCACCGAAACATCAATTTTGGCAAAACGCTTTGGATAAGCATGCTTTATAGCAGCATTCTAGTTTGACACACTTTTTTACACTCTTGTTCCTTTGATCGATTGCGCTTCATTTCTTCCAAACAGCAGACAAATAAGACTAATTTTTAAAATAAATTTTCAGTAGATAGTAAATCATTATTCAGAATTAAATTCTTAGAATTAAAAAGTTCCGTATAACCGTGAGAATGATAAATAAACTTTATAAATAGAGTTTGGTAAAACTTCTCAGCGTGCATGAGTAGTTGAGTTTAGTAGCGTAGTAACTTTTTAATTGTTTTGGTACTTGTGTGATGAAGGATGAATGCGTTGGAACAGTGCCGTTTTATTTGTTATAGTCATTTTCTGGCTTTTATTATTGATATTTTTTTTTTTGTTATAGAGTTGTTGCTACAACTTTCTTAAGTCCTTAAGTCTAACGGTCCTATATATTTAGCGTAGTTTTGACGTTTGCAAGTATTGTATGACAGTCTTAGATCTCATTTGAATCTTGTTATGTATTTCTTGGCTTTGCCGGTTAAGCTAGTTTGCAAGAGCTGTTTTTATTTGAGTGGTGGTACGCTTCTGTTTTAGAACTATGTTTCCAGTCCCGTAATATGGTACACCAACTTTGGGAGATTGTATTTGGAAAAAATCTTTTTGGAAAAACTCTCAAATGTTTTTGTATTGGTGCAAAAAAGTGTTTGGTCTTCAATGTTAATTTTGGCGAATTTTGTATTTGTTAAATCTCCCAAGTGTCAGGGTTTTATTTGGAAAGATTATTACTGCGCTTACGCTTGGGTATCTGTGCCTCACGGTTGGTCGAATGTTTTTGCGTCAACACTCGACAATGTTTTATTTTCTAACGGTATTGTTTGATTTTTTTTTTCTTGTACAACTTGCAGGTTTCTTAGGTAATACTGACAAATTTGCTCGGTCACGATCAAGCTAAGTTTGCCTGCCGTTGCTTTTTCTTTGGCCGCTCTCCGCCACACAATGGCACTTGCCGGGCTGTGTATTTGGCGTAAGTGACAAAAGATCATTACCTTATCATGCTATGGAGTGTCCCACCCATTTGGCCAAGTGTACGTCATTAAGAATTTGTATGTTTGACCTTTCTGTGAATACCAGAAGTCACTTTGTTACTAAAGAAGGTCGTGATCTAACTTCTCGATAACTAACATTTGGGTGGGTAGGTGGGTGGGCTACTCCAATTCAAACTACTGACATATTATTATGCTATGGAGTATTCTACTTACCCACTCAAATTTTTGTTAAAAATTTAATTTTTGACATTTTTACAAACGTTAAATGTTACTTGAGAAGGTAGTGATCTAATCTCTTGAAGACAAACACTTAGGTGGACCTTTCTAATCTAAACTTTTGACTAGTTATAAAGTGTTCCATCCACTCGCCCAAGTGTTTGTCAACAAGAAACTTAATGTTTAAACTTTCTGTTGACATCAGAAGTTACTAAAAAAGTTAGTGACTTAGTTTCTCAAAGACAAACAGTTGGTTGGGTGAGTAGGCTACTCTAATCTAAATTTTTGACTGGTTACCATGGTATAGAATATTCCACCCACCAGCCCAAGTCATCAAAAGATTAGAAGTTTAAACTTTCTGTGGACGTCAGAAGTCACTTTGTCACTAGAGAAAGTTGTAATCTTATCTTTTGAAAATGAACAGTTGGGTGGTTGAATGAGCCATACAAATCAACATCATGCTGTGGAGTGACCTTCCCAACCACAAAGTTGTTTGTCATTAAGAGATTGAATGTTTGATCTTTCTACAAGTGTTATTAGTAACATTTGGGACACTCCATTCTAAACTATTGACTTGTTATGATATAATCATTTTTTCAGTGCAATTTTATAAATGTTTATGTTTATATAATGTTGAGCTTTTTTAAGCTATAAATGGGTTTTATGCGTCAATTTTAATAAATTTTATTTGATATTGATGGCTTCTGAATGAATTTGATGCTAAAAATAAGCAATTTTATTGTTACAAATGTTTTTTCTGTGTACTTTTGATGTTTTTAAGTAAATTGTATAGTATAAATGAGGTTTTGTTTCATTTTTTTTTTAATTAAACGTGATTTTCATGCATTTTATGTTAGAAATAAGTTAACTGTGTTTATTTTGTTCATTTCTAAAACAAGTTTTATACTAAAAACGTTGTTTGTTGTTTTTAGCTACCAAGTAATATTTTAAAATCTGTATTTATAACCATTAACAATAAATTTAAATGGTATTATACCAGCCAGAGTTGCTTTTATACTCGACAAAGTGAAGCTAATCTCCACAGTATGATCTTTCACCTTCTTGCTTTGCTCAGTTGTAAAAACTACAGTAGCATTTCCAGCAAATGTAACTAAGTCCTTTGTTGATCGGTCAATAGATAATGTTATTACATTTATGTTGGCAATTTTTCTTTTAGATGAAGGCGAATTACCAGCTTCACTATTCGTTTTTTCCTCTGGTGGTGTGTGCAAACACAGCTATACACCACCAGCGTTCTTCACAGTTTTTTTGTTTATGGACGCGGACCTGGAATCCCATGTAGTAAAACTTTTGGAGCTGCACTAGGATGACTTTAGCATTTGCTTTTTCTAGACTTAGGTGCTTTCGTGTCCAAAGAATGTTCTTTTAGTGTTTCAAATTGAAAAACGTTGATAACGATAACTGAAGCAAAACAGCGTAGTTGCAAACAACTTAGCAATCAAAATCTGGATTAAAACGCGCTAAGCGAGCCCGACGCCCGCAAGATTTTAAGGTTAGTAACAAATAACCAGTGTCTAAATTTTACTGAACTAAAACCAAAACCCGGGTGTGACATTACCATTAGTGACTTTCTGAAAAGTCAATAATGTCTGTGAAAGAATTGCGTTTACCTACACGTAATGTCACCTTAGGTTTCCAGGGAGGTGTTGACTTTTAATATTATATATTTTATTATCTGGGAAAAAAGTGCAAAGTCATTAATGCGTACTAGAGGAGTGCACAATTTTTTTGGAAAATGGAAACGGAAGCTGATTTGCAAATGTTGAGTAGATTGTCACAAGATTAAAAACATTAAACGCACTCGGGATAGACTGCAGAGCTGCACCAAACAGGTTGCAAAGAGCCAACACACCTAATTCAGGACAACTCACCTAGACCTAGCAGGATTTTACTACAGAGATGTATTACACCTGGCACAGCGTGCCAAGATAGATCTCTATTTTTGACAACTTTTGCTTTGTGGTAACTTTGGAAAGTAATTACTACCCAATTGTAGCCTAGTTTTTGCTCCTGCATCAATTTTAAAAAGATACAGAAGTCCTAACCGCACAATCGTACATTATTAATATTTATTTTTTAAAACATAATACTGGCCATAAAGAAATTGGCATTGGCCAATGTATCTTGCCGCCTCCAACAGAACTATAGTAGTAACAAAGCTGTTGGTTGTAATATTATTTTATTTAAATTTGTTAGTTTGTTTTTGGAAATTTGACTGGTGCAATAATGTTTTAATGCCAATGAAATTGAGAAAAATTTAATCTTTTTCTTCCTGTGCCTTTTCCTCACAGAAAGTTGGCGATCATATGTCTGAACTTGTTCCCGTTTTGTGCGAGTCGTATTAGTGTAAATGCCTCTCTGATTCTGAACCATTGTTGCAGGTTTAGCAGCCAGGAGAACCTCTTCCTTTCGATTCCCTGTTTATTTTCTATTTTCCCTTCCATGATTAATTGCAGAAATTGGTATTTTTTATTTTGGAATATGTGTCCATAATATCTTGCTTTTCTACGTTTCACCATTGTGAGTAGTTCTGTGTTTTTGTCCATTTGCTTGAGTACTTTGTTGTTTGATACTATGTCTGTCCATGGAATTTTTAGCATCTTTCAATACAGCCACATTTCTAAGGTTTTGATTTTATTCATAGATAATACCTTCAGTATCCACCCTTCGACTCCATACAATAATACCAAGAAGAGATAACATTTGACGGTTTTTCAACTGATTTTAAGTAAAAGATATCTGTTGCATACTATTGGTCGGAGTTTTTGAAAAGTGGATCTGGCTATTTCAATTTGTGTTTTTATGTCAGAAATCGGGTCCCACTGTTCTTTAAGCCAGTCTTAAGTCTTTGCACCCGTTCAATTGTTTCACCGTTATTGGTTAGTGCATCGTTATTTGCGGAGTTGTCTTTGCTAATAATTATTAATTTGGTTTTTGCGATATTTATTTTTAGTCCATACTCGAAGCTAGCTTGTTGAACTTGGTTTATAAAGCGTTGCAGATCTTTTATAGTGCTGGCTAGTATCACAGTTTACTTTTATGCTTTTTGTGCATTTGTCTTGTGCCGTCTAGAATATGTTCTCGGCGTATAAGTTAAACAAGAAGATAGATTTGTGATGATGCGGATGTCTTTATTGTCGATGTTGGTTCTTTCAAGCATTTTAACTAGTTTTCTATGTTTAACATTGTCAAATGTTTTTTTTTTGTAGTTTATAAAGCAAGCATAAACTGTGCGGCGTTGATCTATACATTTTTGGGTTAAAACTTGCATGGAGAACAATGTCTGTTTCTGAAACCAAACAGAGTGTCTCCAATTTCTTGGTCGATCTTTTTTTATATACGGGTTGTGTATAATACATAAAAATATCTTCACCGCATAGCTTATGAGACTAATGTAACGTTACTCGCTACATCTCTTAGCGTTTTTTTTTTAAGAGTTATGAAGGTAGATTTTAGCCAGTTTTTAGGTATGCAGCCTGTATTGTATATCTTATTGTAATAGTCGTAGTAGATGTGTGGAAGTTTCATCATTTATTGTCTAGAAGAATTCGGAATTTAGCTCGTCTGGATATTTTTCAGTTTTGTTTTAAAGTCTCCTGTAAAATTTGCGAGTTACAATAGTAATGGTGTTGGGTGCTGGAGTACTGTGCTAATGACTTAGGTAGGTTCTTTTATAAATCTTGCCGTTTGGTTTGTTTTGATATCTACGAGGTGCCCGGTACAAGTTGCGACGGTGTGCTTTTAATTGTTTTTTATCTCGTACAATTTATATGCGAATTGGTTGATGTTTGTTTATTGTCACGTCTGATAGGTTTATGTCAAATAAATTTTGCTTGGGTTTGTTTACAATGTTTAAGGATAGTGCAGAACCAAGCCAATAATTGATGTTTCTTTTTCACACTTAGTGTTAACGGTCTCAACTAAACCCTAAGTGGTTTGAATGATTGAGGCCGTTTTTACTTTTTGAAAGTTAAATGGCAGATCTTAATTAAACCCCCAAGGTTTATAAGGTTTTTGTGGTCATTTCATTATTTCAAATTTGGACCGATAGTAGTTTAGTAGAGTTTGCTAGATAGTTGCTTGCATTATAACCTAACATTATACCTAAACATAAACTTAACTTAATATCACAGATGACACCAAAACTATAAAATGTTTTCATGCCAGATTCTAAAACTAACTAAACTTAACATTATAGATTACACCAAAATTGCAAAAGATTATGATGGATTATACGACTCACAACTTAAACTGATCAGTAAAAACAAATAAAGTTATTAACATAAAGGTAATTAAAAGACAACGCAAAATTTTGGTTATACCTGATTAAGAAGTCCTGCGTCTTGAATTAAACGCATCTTCTCATAAACTCCTTTATGTATGATAAAATAGGAGCTACGTTGTTAGGGAACTTGAGCCGATTACGGTGGGGAAAGTAGGTTTTTCTAAAATGTGCTTTACCGATAGATGGTTGTGACATATTTTGCGTGCAACCTGTGCGTTTTCAGTCAAGAGATACAAAGAAGTTGGTATGTTTAATGCTTAAGCGACATACGGCAATTTTTTTTCTCTTGCTGAAATCTATTGGCAACTTCTATGCCGTCACGGAGTGCTTGATTTTCTTTTATTTGTTTTTGAAGCCGTTTCATATTTGTTGTTAATCTTCAAAGACCGTTGAAATTACGTATTTATGAGATCATTGGGTGTTGTCTTTAATACTCACATAACCTAGTTTAGAAAAAAATATTTTTTTGTTTAAACCCGATCAGGACAAAATATCAAAGTATGTTCAAATTGAGCCAGTGGATCGATCAAGTACATAAACTTTATACTCAGGTTAGTACTCAGCGAATTGGAACAATTATGAAAATATATATAGCATGGCTTTATGCAATACATATATTTTTGTGGTTATTACCGAAGCCTTTTTTAGAAAAGACCATAAATAAGCAATACCGTCTAAAACAAAAGGATTTTCCAGTCTCCAATTTGTTTTTGAACCGTCTGCCTACATACAACCGCGGATAGTCTGAGTATTTGGCAACAATTTCAAAAAACTTGTTTTTTAATACGTCCAAGCAAGTTTCTCGTTTGCTATGGGAGATCAGACTAAGACATGTTTTTATTTTTGCCATTAGCCAGGGTATAAACTAGACAAAGCCAATTTTGAATACTGTTATACCCTGAGAGTTTTCTCCAACGGGAGGCCTTGTTGTTTGATGTTGCTAGTTGTTGTTGGCTTAGCACTTGATTAATTATGACCAATTTATCAATACGTGCTAGTAAAAAAATGGTTCTATTGGGCACGAACCTTAGGAAACGGACTGTTTTGTTGCAGGTGATTCAAGTGCCTTGCAACACAAGCGCGAGGTTCCGGTAAGGTCTTCTAAGGCGGCAAACATGCGCGCACAAGAATTTGTTGTAGAAAGGCAAAAACCTCTTGCTTCTGCTTTTTTGTTCATTTTGTCTATAATGATCTGGATTTGAAGTGTCATGACAGAGATTGTATCTTCCGCCATGTAGGTCATCAAATCGTTGACGTACATGCATTTATCTTTAGGTGTAATCACTGAAGCCGCAATATTGTTTATATTACGTTATGTTTTTTAGACATAATGTCTTTGATTTAGTGGTTTTCACTTTTACTTTAAATTTGCGATTGCGCATGAAAGATTTAATAAAAAGAGGTGTACGACTTCTAAATTCTTATTGGTGCAGCATTTCCAAAAATTATAATGCTATGTTATGTCATACGTCTTCTCTTCTTTGAAAAACACCGTTACGAGGAATGGGATTTTTAAGTATATAAAATGATCTACTGTATTGTAGTTTTGTCTGAAACCCGTCTGGTATTTAGCTAAGAGAACGCTGATAATTTTTTGTAGAATTTTACTAAAACTGTTTTTTTTTTGTTCGGCTCTCCAATTTTTTGGATAAAAGCTGCTTTCCCATAGTAGGTTGCTTTTGGCAAAAACGAAGTGGTATGGCAAAAACTGCAAAGAAAAGAAATCTAGCGGATTTGTAATTGTTTTTGACGCTGGAATTCTTTTATATAATTTTGAGAGCTACTAGCAGACGCAAATTGAGTTGTCAATGCGTCTATAATTTTAGCCGCTTTGGTGACTTTACGGCCCTGGAAGCCACAAAAAGATTTTTTTTTTTTTTCGATTAGGTTTGCACTTTTTTTTACACGTTGACACGTAGTTAAAAATTTTGTCAAACCGGTAATAAGGTGTTACTTTCCAAACTTTGCAATTACCGGATTTTCAAAAAAATTGTTTTCAGAGTTTAATAACAATTATAATGGTTGTTAAAAAAGCATGTAGGTTTATATGAGTTATGTATTGTGTTTTATCAGTAAACTCGTTATTTTAATTTAGACAATTCTTCAACGCTTACAACATTCAAATAAGGAAAAACAATCTAACCCTTGAGTAGACGTTACAGATATTGAGCAAATAGCATCATTTTTGGGTTGGCTTAAAATATAAGATTGTTTGCACTATTTGAAAGCGTTTGTATTTTCGTTATACGCTGCGTTGTGCCTGAGGTTTATGGAGTTTGTTTGTTGGTGGTTAGTTATTAATATTTTATTGGTATGTCTCTGGATACTGTATTAAATACTTTAAATTTTTTTTCTGTTTTTTTTGTATATTTCAAACCAGTTTTAAATGATTTTTGCTAACGTTTTTTAACAATGTGTTTATACTGAAGTAAGAATTATTATTAAACTCTACTATTTATACGCATTTTGTTAGACAAAACTAATCAAGAACTTGAAAGTTATATGTTAGATTTTGAGTAGTTTCAGTTTAAATTTAAAATGAATTAAACTAAACAATATTAAAAAAACTATACAATTTAATCAAAATTAAAGTACTCAATTAATTAGATTATTATTTTATTGAAATACTTAGTCAAATTAGATATTCATTTACAATATTAACAACATGTTTTCTTCAATTCTATTACTTAATTAATTTATTGTATGAATTCTCATTAGTATCAAACATGAATTTCACCGAAAACATCACAACCTTGTTAACAATATCATCGTATATTGGCGTGCTACCTGAATACGATAAAAAATCATTTTTTACTCAAAACAAAAAATACATTTATGTTTTAGTGATTTTAATATTTTCATCAATAATATATTTTGAAAGACAAATTATTTCATCATCCATTGGAAATGATAATTTAGCAATTATATGTGTACAAATTTGTTATGCCATCAGCATATGCTTTACGATTATTGCTCGTACAACATGGAATTTTGATAAAACCTTAAATTTATTTACTAATTTAAACAAAGTTGATGTAATCGCAACTTCTAATCAATTTCAAATACCGACAATACGCTATTTTAATTTAAAACTATTTTTAGCTTACTGCATACTATTTTTTATAATATTTGGTAATTTTTTTTTTTACAACATTGATCTATATTTCTGTTATTCCGGGTTTTTATTATTACTTATTAATACAAATATATTTTTAATGTTTTTTACTCTTGAAGCTATTCTAAATAGAATTAAATTGTTGAATTTGGTGATTGAAGATTTTTGTCTAAGATCTCAATTTGATGATTTTGTTAAATTTCATAATTTAATTAGTGATTCAGTTGCATATTTTAATGATATATTTGGTGTACAACTGTTTGGTTATATATTGTTTACCATGATGCAGATATTGAATTTATTAAATGCTACTTTGTTAAGTGTTGCTAGAGATTTTAATTATACTGTGTTTGGAACGTTTTGGTGCATACTTTATGTGGTAAGTTCCTTACCTTTCCACCTTGTCTTTACACTTCCCCCTTGCTAGGATGGACGCGCCTGAACCTCTATCTTTTATCCATTAACCGCTTAATTTTTTTTTATTTGGTTAGCTTACTATCACTATGTGTATTTTTTCTCTTATTGCAGTTGCTACCAGTAGGTCATGTGCCTCTCTTCCCCTCCCTATATTTGTTTGGATGATGTACATTTTCGGTTATAGGTTCCCTTCCGTGTTGATTCCAACTTTTTGGGATGTTGTCCTCTATATTCTTTTTTGGTCTTCTAGTTTCTCTTCTAATTGTAGCGGGGCATCTGTTCCCTCCAGTTTGATGGCCTAACACCTTACACTCTATGCAATATTCTCTGTATTTGCAGTTCGCTATTTTGTGTCCTTCTTTTCCGCATTTTATGCACAACGACAATCTGTCTTCCCCTCTGCATTCCGCCGCTATGTGTCCCTTCATCCAACAATTATAACATTGGCTCTCATTCGCTTTTGCTCTTTCCGTTCTGCATCTTATGAGTCCTATGTTTATACTTCCTATTTTTATTATATTTTCCGCTGAATCTTTGTCCATCTTAATTATGGTCGTTTGTATTTCCCTGTACTCTTTCTTTAGAGATATAATCACGATTTCTTTATTGTCCACTTTTCCTTTAATTTCTTTAATCAGCTCCTTTCTGCTGATCTCTGGACTTTTACCTTTAATCATAACCAGTTTTCTTGTTAGCTCTTTGCTCGCTTTTCTTATAGTAAATCCTTCCATTTCTTCTGTTATCTTTTCTATTTCTTTTTTGGTCTCATTTCCGTTTGTTACTAATAGCAACTCTTCTTTCTTTGTATCTTTTATTTCTTTAAATGTCGTACCTTTCATATGAATTTTGCCTGTTTTAATAGATCTGCATATGTAACACCTTTTTTGCTTACCACTATAGCTCCTGTTTCAGGTCTCTTTTCCCCAGTTATTTGCGCAGTTTGTAGTTGTGGCGGTATGCACATTCTCATATTTGTCTTGGTTCTTCTTCCCGCTATTTCCATAATTTTTCTTGCTTCTTTTTGTGAAATTCCATTTGGTATGGGAATATTAATTTCCTCGATGTTCAGCTTAATTGCTTTGTTCAGCACTCTTTCAATATCGTCTAGCATATTTATAGCCGCTTTTTCTCCCGTTTTTTACTTCTGTTTGATTATATGCACCTTTCCACTTTTTTTCCGTCACGGATAGTATAATAAAGTTAATATTGCACGACCTGGCGCCTTTATTATATAATAAACCTTACCCGCCTTTCCGTAAGACCCAGGCTCCGCCGACAGCTAGCCGGAGACGCCACCTCAGGTGGTGCATCTTTGCAGCCGGTAGGGTGTTAACATAAGATTACTTCGTATTTGTTCTGAATCAAAAAAACTAGCATTCTGTTAAATTGATAATATAGACAATAGTAATAAGTAGATTGATATGTAAGATAGTCTTCTGAAAACATTTTGTTTAAAGAAAAATAAGTTTATTACTTTATATAATTAAAAACGCAATTCATAACAATAAAACAATACATTACATACACGACAGCCTATAGAGACTTGGTAATTACTACTAAAATAAATTGTCATAAATTAATTAACAACACTTGGTAACAATCAACAAAATGAACACATTCAACTACCGACCACACGCAAAACTAGTTATACACAAAATGAATTTTGTTGATAACATATCAATACTTATTACAGTCTGTTCATATTTAGGCTTATTGCCTTTTTATAATAAAAAAACCAGACAATTTAAAGCATATCCTAAATATACGTACATACTATCTTGTTTGTATCTAATTATTCTTGCATATACTATCTATTTTGAATATTTTACTAATACGGAATCCTACAATTCAAAATTCACTGGAATAATTTGGACCATTTACATATTATTTTTCATTTATTTTCAAATATCAGCATCAACATGGAAATTTAAAAGTATTCAAAAGATGTTTCATATAACCCATCAAATTGATAATATTTTAAAATTTAATTATACACAAAATAGTAAATTAAAAACAAATGTTAGAATTATGTTATTGTATCTATTGATGCATGCTGTTACAATTACTTGTGTTTGCAGTTTATGGAATCCTGCTGACAAAATAACTATACAAATAGAACTAACAGTAACATGTAGTTTATTCTTATTAGAAACTAGTATATTATTGTATATTAGAAGCTGTTTTAAATTGATCAATGAAAAAATTGATAGTTTATTTGCGTATAATGGTACTTTGTCTGTGAAGGTGATTTCTGAGCAAGTTAGTAACATGATGGATGCCCAAAGTTTGATTAGTGATTTGGTGGAAGTTTTTAATGATGTGTTTGGATTGTCTTCATTTATTTGCATCATTTTTGATGAAACGCAGATATTAGCATTTTTGAATATAGTATTAAATAATACTTATACTCGTAGTAGATATAAAACATTTATATTAGTTTTGTGGATCGTATATATTGTGGTAAGTTGTTTGTACATATATTTAATATCAAATTACACATAAACATTCTCTTTCCGTTACCAAAAATTTTCTTTTTTTTTTTTAAACTTGTTTTCTGGTTATTGTGATTTTGCGGGAGTACAAGACCAAATTTTTAATGACTTTCATCACATTGAACTACAAAAAGTTTTTCAAAGTTAGGACATACTAAAATTGGTGGTCTAACTAACAAACCCTTTAAGCTTCTCAAAGCAGTTTTACACTTAGACGTCCATACAAACTTGGTTTTTTTTTGAGGTTAGGGTATTTTAATAAAAAAAATTTTACTTTATTGTGCTGATTGGTTTTTTTTGTCGATGGAACTGCAATTTTTGAAAAAAATATGTATGAAGTATGAATTTGCAATACCATGACATCATTTCTATTATTTTGTAAACATCACGCACTTATGTTTGCACGTATTATCTTGACTGAGATTTAAACCAGCAAACAAATATGGTTTAAATTTCGGGCTAAATATACAATCTATTTATGCTTAAACAGTACTTGGTGCGATGTTGCTGTATGGTTTAAAAACGGTATACAACATATCTGTAATGATCCATGTCCGGGAATTGTAAAATTTGTCGGTTTTGTCCATAGGAATTTACTAGTAAGCGGCGCATTTAATATCTTAACTGCTACAATATTTGGAGTTCTCTAACTCAAAATTGAGTTTATATACGGTAATGAATAAACATAGTTGTTTTAGAATCTTGCTGATTTCTTTATCTATAAGCTTTTTCATGTAAGAGTTACTTTGCTTGTGCATCTTAGTTTGACATTCTTTATAGCATCAAAATACTTTTCAATAAATATATTTAATTCTATTTGTTTAATACTACCCAAATCATTACAGTTTTTTAATGAATTTACTGTTAATTGACTATTTCTTTTTAAAATTTTGTTACTATTCGCAAAAACACATTTTCCTGAATGTAATCTTAGTATAATTCTCATCTTTTCTTAAAAGTTTACTCTTAAATTAAATATGTGTTGTATTTTTGAAATAACAAAAACGTCTAAACTATTACCTTACTTTGTAACTCAATAAGAACTTGAGCCATACTTATACACTTTATTCTATCACTATTTGCAACCATGCACTCCGATTTACATGGTTTTATTTGAAAATCTATGATTTTAAGATTTTTCTAACCAATCCAAATAACTTTACAGCCAGATATGGGTATTTGTTAAAGTAAAACAAATTTGTTTAATGTAAATGTTCTAATGGTAATTGAAAAATATACTGTAGTATTGTCATGTTGGAACCACATTTGTTCTTTTTAGTCAATAGTAATGTGAGCAGGTGTAATCTTCAAAAGACACCTTATCAAGGTAATGTAAAAATTTTACTTACTAAATCACTTTTTCTACTGCAAAATCAGGTATGACAAAATGACCACCAGGTGTATTGCTTCATTTATTCTTACATCTTTTGTTGTTGTGTTATTTATTTATTATTTTTTTTTTTGGCTCTTATTATATTTTTTACTAATGTGGATTCAATGTTTTTTCCGCAGTCAGTGGTGCTCAGCTTGTGCGTCAGAATGTTTTCCGGCGTTAAAACCTTTCCTACTTGAGTTTTAACCGTTCTTTGCTTGTCAAGAGGGGTGCCGACGCTCTTAGAGAGTATAGCACTATAATTTTTTTTTTATTTCATTGCGGGAATTTGAAGAACTTGTGTTCCTCATCATCTATATCATGGCAGTAGGCACGTATTGGGGTTGTTCTTATCTTAAATCTGTGAAAATGCGCCTCAAAACAAGAATAAGTTTGTTACCTTATGATTTTTTTTTTACTCATTGTTTTATGTTTGGAATAACGTTTTTTGTTCATTGGTCTACATTTTCTGTTTTTTTCTATCAATTTTTTTTGTTCTTTAAATTATAGATTTTAAGGTTAGCATTTTTGTTGGATTTTTTCTATACCCGTTTCTAATCTTTTCTTCTCTTCCACCAGAAGGTATATGGGTGGCATGTCCGCAACTACAAGGATTGCGTAAAGAGGACATAAATTATATTTTGTTAATTCAGTATTTTTATAATAATGTGGACTTATTGTGCTGCTATTTTGGAGTCACACAAAAATATTTCTTACAGTCCAGACTTGGTCCTTAGATAATTTTTGTTTGACGATTTTTTGACGGTGAAACTGCTTTTTTGGAGCATTTTGGCAACAAATCTTGAGAATATGTTTATAAAGGGATAGAATTACTAATTAAGCAATGTAATAAGTGTGTTGAGGTTAAGGGGAATTAAATTAAAAAATATTAAAATATCTTTCTCATAAGTGCATGATTGTTTGTTTACTCTGAACTCACATGACGGTTACTTTGTATATATATGGCCATGTTTAAGTGAAGTGGTACAAAAAATATTTTATTATGTCGCAAGTTTTGGGGATCGGTTTTTTAACACAAACTCTGGTCCTTTGATTTTTTTTAGATTTTTTGTGCTACTTTCAAAAATGTAAATTTTTGACTTTTTTTGCAATTTTCAAACGCCTGTAATTTTTTAAGGATTTTTTTTTTTTAAATTATTGAAGATAACTTTTATTGCTTAAAATTGATCAAAAATAAAAAAAAAACGTGTTAGAGCCATTTCCGTTAATTTTTAAAATGTTTTTATTCAATTAAAAACAGATAAAAAAAAAAGATGTCGGGTATTTTTAATTGTTGTTTTATGGTTTTACTCTTTTTGCGAAAACGTATATTGTTTGCTCTTATTAGCAAACGCTAAGCTAACTGTATGCAAAGGTTTGTAATGCAAAAAGGTCGACAAACATAGAGCGGCTTTTGACGTTTATTTCAAAATTTAGGGCTTTTAGGATTTACAAAATAATAGTTAAAAAAATGACAAATTTGTATTTTTGTTTCAAAATTTTTATTAAGTTGGCTTTTTTAATGTTTTGCGAAGATGCCTAACAATACTTACTCCACCACTGCCTATTAGGCAGTTTAAACTTCTATGTACTTAAACCAACAGCTAGAAACCTATCAACATTTACTTGTTATAGATTGCACAGTAATTTAGAGCTAAACGCACCGATAAACAAACGAATGTTGTAAACTTTTTAGCCTACAATTAACTATTTTGTATATTTTTGTTTAGTTTTGTTTATGACTACGGAGTTGCAAAAACACTACACCTCAAAAGTTGGACCTAGAATTCTAGTTACAAAAAGAAAGGTCTACCGTCTTACCTGCAACGTCTTGCATTGACCAACCTCCAGCATTAAATTAACTTTACTATTTTTAGCGTAAGTCAAGTTTTCAATATTTTGAAGATTGTGAAGCAAATAATAAAAAAAACTAAATGCGATTTAAAAATATAGATTCAAAAAACTTGGTTCTTAACAAAACTAGTTAAAATTGTAATTATTTTAATCTATTGTTACCATAATTAAGACTTAAATTTGTTATTCAGATATATCAGATTTGGAAAGCAGTTGTTATGTAAGCTTAACTGTGTCTTGACTTAATTTATTTTGTAAATCCGGACAAGAAATACAACTAATCTACCATAACTGTTTTGCGCATTAACTCATTGCCTTTGTTAATGTTAACAAACTGCCGATAATAACGATTTTATGTTTTGTTGTATAAACCGTTTTTGGTTATTGCAACTTAATAGATTAGCTTATTTACGTTTTATAAATATTGATTTTTTATTAATTGTTTACAAACCTTGATAGTGTGCAACTCGTTTTATGTTAACTTTAAATTCATTCAATTTAATAATTTTTATTTTTTTATTATAATTTACTATATGTAATTAAAAACACAATGAAACAATACATTACATACACGAGACTTAATAATTAATAATTTATCATTATTCTTAATTAAAAACATTGTGTAATAATCATTAATTGTCAACAAAATGAACACAATCGACTACCGACCACACCCAGAACAAGTTATAGACAAAATGAATTTTGCCAATAGCATGATACTACAGAATCTTACAGTTCAATGACAACTGCAATAATTTGGAGCGTTTACATATTATTTTTTATTTATTTCCAAATAGCTGCATCAACATGGAAATTTAAAGTTATTGAAAAGATGTTCCAAATTACTAATCAAATTGATAATATAATAAAATGTAAAGATGCATCCAATAGTAATTTAAAAACAAATGTTGGAATCATTTTATCGTATTTGTTAATGCAAATTGTTACATTAACTTGCGTTTTCAATTTATGGGTGCCTGCTAACAGAATAACTATACAAATACAAATAACTGTTGCGTATAGTTTATTTTTATTAGAAACTTGTACATTAATGTATATTAAAAGCTGCTTTAAAATGTTTAATGACAAAATTAATGATTTATATGTGTTAAGTACTGTGTCTGTAAAGATGATTTCTGAACAAATTAGTAACTTGCTTTATGCTCAAAATTTAATTAGTGAATTGGTAGACATTTTTAATGATGTATTTGGAGTGTCTAGTATTAAATGATACCCATACTCGTACCGAAAGTAGTGGATATGAAACATTGTTGTTAGTTTTGTGGATTATATATATTGTGGTAAGTTATTTGAGTATTTATTTTATTTTTGCAATTTTTGCTTATTGTTAATGTTGTAAAACTTCTGTAGTTTCGGCCAATAGAAATATGCAAACTAATTTTTAAGACCATACTATTGATAGTTCTAAATTGGTTATTTCAGACGTTTACTTTTTTTATTTATCTTTAAGAGATAATTGCAAATTATGTGTTTTTTATCGGTAAAAATAGGCTGTGGGACCGCAAATCACAAATCTAAAACGAGCAGAAAAAGTAGAATAGACTGATTCTTAAATAAAATATGTAGAAACAAAAAATACATTTTATTAACAGGTTGTATCTTACTAAAAGGACCAGTTGCTGCAGGAAGTTGCAGTATACTTTAGAAACTGGATTTTCAACTTCTTGATGTATACCAATTGTTTTACTGTCGCAATTTTCTTTGGATCTTTTAACGTCCAAGGTTGAATACCGTAATAACGGTCAAAGTTTCAACTTTACCGGTTGAATATTGAACTGAATTTGCAAAAATTCAAGCTAGGGACTTAAATGCCACTTGGATTTTAACAATAGCTCAAAAAGTAGCAACGGTTAGGGTTATGCTTTTCTGGTAGATAAGCTACAGTTTACACTGTCTTGGTAAGTGTAAGCAGCGTTTCTACTGCAGAACTGTATGCTATCTATCAGGCTTTTTTTTACATTCAACTGAGCGTTGGTGCAAATAATAGTATTTGTACAGACGCCAAAAATGACCAATATCTTTATTATTATTTGCTGAAGCGAGTCTTTTTTACTTCTTTTTTATTTTTGTATAGTGTGGAATAAAATTTTACTAGCGCTTCTTCTGTGTTGACAAATTTGCAAATATCTACTGTATGTGTTTTTATTGCTTCCTTTTGGATCAGGTGAGGATTGTCAGAGTCTTGTTTTATTACTTTAACAAGATTTTTTGCTCTTACTGTTTGCAGTTTTTACCGGAGATTTTTGCAGGTTATTTTGGTGCTTTGTTATCGGTTTCTTTGTGTCTTTCGAATACTTTTGATTAGTGATGTCGCCGGAATTGGATCTAGACTTGGTATCCGGTGGATTAGGCCAATATTTGAAAGATTTGGTTCTGGCCGGATTTATAATTTTTTAAATAAATGAAATTAATAAAAGTAGAATAAAAATGTAAAATATAACAAGTAAAATTTATTAATAAAATGTAAAAATATAAAAATAATAATAATAAATATAATATAATAATATTAATAAAAAATAATTAAAATATTATATTAATCAATATTATCAATAATCGTCAACCAATTTCTATTTATTTTATAGACATTGCCAGCTTGAAAAAATTTTGCTGATGACGCTGGATGCTGCCGCTGATAAATATTAATTTTTTTTTAAATATTTTTGTGGTTTTGGCCGGATCTGGTTTCTAACTTCAATTTAATTTTGGTTCATAATAATTTTCTAAGGTTAGAGTTCAACTGTTTTTGTTTTGGCTAAGTTTTACTTTTTTATTTTAGTTGCACTTGCTAACATAATCACCACACTTTGCTATTGTTATTCAATAACTTAACTGGTTTTTAATTATATAATTGCAGTTTTTCTAAGTGCGTGCGTCTTTAATAATAAAAATAATAATAATAATACTTTACTTACGGTATAATCTTACCATTAACATCTACATCAAATATACTTCTTTGTTACGTCTTTGTTACAAAATAAAATTCAATTAGCTACAAAATTTTGCCTAATAAATTTATATAATATCAAAACTCTAAGACTTTTTTTTAAATTGTATACAAAAAAACAATTTATACTAATATGAAAACGCATAAAACTAAATTGCAGAAAAAAATTGTAAAATTTGCAGAGAAAAACTATTTTTTTTAATCATAACAATATTAAGAAAATTTATTTTTATAAGAAGTCTTAGTATTTTATCATAAAATATGCATAAAAACATTTTTGCATAAAAGTTTTTTTCAAAAGTTAATAAAGTTTGTCAAAATAAACAATTTTTCTATAAAACTATAAAAAATTGAGTTTATATTAAATAATTTAAAAAAAAAAATAAATATTGGTAGCAGTAGTAGTAGCATCTTTTGTGGGTGCTGTTGAGGCAGGGCTGTTTTTGAGGAACGTAAGAAGCTATAGTGGACAAACCTGAAGTGGTTGCTTGCGCCTTTACGATATAAACTATTTAGTTTTAGTACTTGATGGTGGTGCTAAAGCCACTTGACGTGGAGCAGCTGTTGGCTTATTAGATAAGGTAGCTAAAGGAGATTTATCTGTTTTTTTTTTTTTTTTTTTTTTTTTTTAACTTTATATTGTGATGTGGTGGTAGTACTTGAAGTTTTTTATTGTCAACAAAGCAGAATACATGATGATACATTGCAATAATATTATTATACAAATAACAATAATATGGCGCGTGATCAGCTAAACAAATATAACAATATCTATTCTCTGGTTTTCCTCATGGACCTTTAATTGTGTTTAAAATAAGATTAATTTAAAATATAATAAATACTAAAAGAAAAAAAAAAGAAAAATACAAGTCATATGAGATATAATAAAGGTAAAATAATAATAAGAATAAGATAACATAAGATAAAGAAAAGTATATATAATTTTAAACAACACACAAAAATTATAAATATGATTTATTGTAATAAAATAGTACTATTTTGGTTATGTAGTAACTGTTTTTTTTTTTTTAGTTTTTTTTTTAAATTGAAGGTCATTGCATGATTTTGTTACGTGTCAATTTTCCTTTAAGGTATAATTGGCAGGTATGATGTTGGTTGCCGGCTAGTTACCAGTGGAGACGGCGGGGTAAAATATGATCTTAAAACTGGTTGAATTTAAATATATATTAGGTATAATAAGTAAAATGAAATTTTAATACAAAATTTAAAATAAATGAAATTATTAGATTTACTGGATTTGAAGTAAATATTGTGGGCTTCACAATACCTCTAAGGGTATGGAGTAAAAACAACAGACCCCGCAATCATATTAAACAATACTTATTTAGATTAAATAATAAACAGTGGGTATTAACAATTAAGATATAACCCTGATGGCTGGCCAGCGATTTCCTAATATAATAAATCAACACAATGTACATATAGATAAAGTTATTAAAAAAATGTAATGCAAACTAAAACGTTTTGTCGGCTGAGTGCCGGCTTAATTACTAGCAAAAACGTTGTAATAGATATATGGTAAAGTAATTAAAGTGATAAGTAAGAATTAAACAAAATAGTACGATACGATTTTTGTGAGTGTGGAACACGTGTCTGGGAGTAGAGATGGTCCCCCTCGTGCCGGCCGGTGCGAATTTTGGTCAACCTGGATCCGGTAGCAATTCCAATTAAGTGGCTTCGCTCCAGTTCTATTATCACTGGTTCGGTTCGTCCTCCGCAATGACCGGTTTATCTCCAGAATTTGGACGCACACGTGATGCTATCAGTACGTATGTACCATAAAATAAAGGCCTACAATAGTTTAATTAAAATGTGCGTAAAATATAACGCGAGAGGTTTTAACAACTTATTTATGAATCACTTGAATATTGAATAAATTATTTACTATAAAAAAAAAACTCACCTCGATGATATTGGCCTTTTGTTTTAGAATTTTATTCTCTTTCTTTCATCTCCGGAATTATTAATCTCCTATTAGGTATTATTTAGTTCAATTAATAAATTTTTGCACTGCCTTGTTCTAATCCATTAATATGTGGACTAAAGAATTACGTCGGCACACCGACAATATCCAAATATATTATTAACGTCCTCTTCGAGAATTTCGCGAGCGTTAGGATCAACAAAAAATTATTCACGTGGATTATTTCTTTGCGAATCGCACGGAAATATATTTATTTAATTTATTTTAAGTTTCTCAATGTCAAAAATATTGTATATTATCTTACGGATTAATATTAATATTAAGAAAAGGTCAAAGCTACATTATAAATTATTAATCACCATTTTAATCATTTATTTACTCCAATCCAATAAATCCCAATTTAATTAACCAACAATACCAAAGATGAAAACATAATTCCTAATTAGTTTTAATGGCACAAAAAAATGTATCAAATACCCCCTTACTTTTTGAGGAAAATATCCCTTAGATATTTTTCCGAAATGTGAACAAAAATTTAATTCAAACAAATTAAGAAAATAAAAAAAAACGCAAATAATTAACTGTCTCTGTAACATCATACGGCTTGACCTGGGAGTCATTGATTGTCAGTATTTGGATGGGCTTTAAGGTCTTTTGCATTCCAAGTACCTTTTGGAGCTCCATCCATATCAACAATTTCATATGCTCTCCCAAAAGCTTTAGCATGTATTTTAAAAAGGCCAATAAATTTGGGAGCAAGCTTGGATGAAAAATATTTAGTAGCATCACTAAGTACAAAATTTCTCCTCCAAACCAACTGTCCTACGTTATATTTGACCGGCCTCTGCCTTAAATTATAAACGTGTCGACTCTTCGAATAAGCGTTATGCAACCTTTTATTTGTCCGAACCCACTGGACCGGTTATCTAGACCTTCTTTACTTCCTAGTTCTATGTCGGTTGACGGCTTGGCATTCAAATCATTCAATGCCGATAACGTAATCTTGCGACCAAAATTAATTTAGTAAGGAATTAGACCAGTAGACTCATATCTCGCGGTTCTTATTGCACAAGCAATACTTTGCAGGTTTTTCTCCCATGATCTATAGTTGTCAGGAACATATGATCTAAGCATAGTTTTTAGAACTCTGTTTATACGTTCTGTAGGATTACTCTGTGGGTGATATTGTGGCGTATAATTTGGACAAATACCATATTTGGTAAGTAATGCATGGAACTTTTTGCACTTGAACTGGACGCCATTGTCAATTATGACAAACTATAGGCTTCCAAACATCAAAATGACGCTTTTTTCAAGATGTTTACCAACAATATATCCTGTTGCTTGTCGTAATGCAAACATCATCACAAACTTATTAAATAAATCAACTACTACAAAGATTTAAGCGTATCCTTTTGGACTCATTGGTAGGGGCCCATTATATCACAGCAAATGGCTTCCCACGGTTGATTAATCTTTATCAGCGTTCTGGTGGATGTACCTGCTAGACCTTGTTGTTCTGGCTTTGTTTTAATGCACGTTTTACAGTGCCTAATATAGTTGGCCACATCATATCGCATTTTAGGCCAAAAGTAGCCTCTACATAATCTGTCGTAAGTTTTGTAAACTCCTGCGTGACCGCATGTGGGCAAGTCATGATGAACCATTATTAACTGTTGTCTATCTGGTTTTGGGACAACCAATTTCCACTCATTTTCCCTGTCAAGGGTGTTGTATTTTGGTTTGACGTATTTAAAAATTTTCTCTCTTTCTATTCTTCATTGCGCGTATTTGGTAGGGTATTTTGTAATCCGCAACCTCAATTTTGTGTACCACCTACATTCTCGAAATGTATTGTTCGTAATGTTGATGCACTGAACGACTTAGCGCATCTGGCAATGCCATGTCTTTTCTTTTGCGATGAGTATTTGAAAATTGAAATTGTTGAAGTCGAACGCTCCAGCGGGCAATTCTTCCAATAGAATCTTTCAAGTTGTGTACCCACAGCAACGAATAGTGGTCCGTCACTACGGTGTACACACTTTGCTCCTTCTAAGTACAGTCTAAATTTTTCATTCACATTCACGATCAGTAGTTGTATAATTTCTCTCGTTTTTATTTAATGACCTGCTGATGTATGCGATAGCTTGTTCTCTATTCGTGCAGAAATTAAAGTTTGTTTGATCGCTTTTAGTGTTTTGTCGCAAGAAGAATCCCATACAATTTTTTTGTTTTTCTTAAGTAAACCACTCAGAGGCGCGACCATGGTGGCAAAGTTGGGTACAAATTGCCTGTACCATGAGGCCATTCTCATCATTCTTTGTACTTCAGTCACCGTTGTAGGCGTTGGTATATTTATGATCGTCGATACCTTTTCTGGATCAACATGAAGACCGTTCCAATGTACTATATATATCAAATGCCGTAATACGGGTCGACAGAATTGGCATTTGTTTTCAGCTAAGGTCAGACCTGCATCTTTCAATTTCTGGAATACAAGTTGTACAATTTTTAGGTGTTTTTCAAAAGTTTGCGTGACGATAACAATATCTTCCAGATAAACAAAGACGTAGGGTTCCATTTCCGGACCCAATACGTGGTCCAGCAGTCTCTGCCATGTCGCGAGACTTGAATGTAGCCCGAAAGGCATTCTCTTAAACTGAAACAATCCTCGAGCAGTTTCAAAAGCTGTATACGGTTTAGAGTCATCGTCTATCGGAATTTGGAAAAAGGCAGATTTGACGTCACAAGAGGATAGGTACCGCGCGTCTCGCAGTTTATCCAGTAAACCTGCAATGAATGGCATAGGATATGCATCGGCCTTGCCAACGTGATTGAGTTTACGGAAATCTACGCAAAATCTGTAACCTCCGTCTTTCTTTTTTATCAAGAGGATTGGTGAAGACCAGGCGCTTGATGATGGCTCTATTATGTCGTTTTTAATCATTTGGTTCATTTTGAGGTCTATCTATTTTTAAACAATGGGTGAAACGGGGTAGTTTCTATGCTTAATAGGCGGTGATGATGTCACAGTTTTGTGCTTTACCAGATGTGTACACACTATTCCTGGTGGCATAGTGGAAAATAAAGATTTAATTAAATTCGAGAGTTCCGATTTTTATCTGTTATCTGTTAGTTAGTTTCTGTAGCTACCACATTAATGTTAATATTCAACAACAATTCCCATAAGTTTTTAAAAATCGGCGCCTAGAATGAGTGTATGAGGCAAGGTGAGTATTACTAAAATCTCAATAAACTTCTGTCGTCCTCGCAACTTGATGGGTGAGGTTACAACTTCAAGAATTTTACAAGAGTCACCGTTAGCTACAGTACATTCTTTGATATGGCAGTTATTGTATTTAATCTTCAAATTCTCGAAAAATTTCCAACCATTATACCCTAAAATTGTTCTACATGTTCCGGAATCGAGTAGACCTAAAACTCTTTGTCAAATATTTTTATCTTTAAGTAAGGCCGTTCGTTGCCTTTTGAATGAGCCAAGATAAAATCTAAAAGGTAGGATGTTTTATTGCTTACAGTCGATATGCGGAATGAGTCGGCTAGTCAACTACCTAACGACTCATTTGTTTGTTTCCCGAACAAGATGAACATGTCCTGACAGTAACGCCGGCTTTACCACACTTGTAGCAAAACTTCTTTTGAGGTTGTGAGCAATTGCTAAAGCGATGTCCAACTTGTTTGCAGTTATAGCAGAAAATATTTCCCAAAATTTTTTTAATTGGTCAATTTTAACTCCGCTAACTTATGCGATGAGCTTTTTAGAATCCTCTCTTTGTCAGCTTTCCAATGATACCACACAACTTTGTTCAAACTTAAATCGTAATGCTAGCAATAACGATTTATAGTGTAATTAGTTTTTTGTAGAAGACAACTTGACGATTTTTTTAATTAATCAATTTTAACTCCGCCAACTTATGCGATGAGTTTTTTAGAGTTCTCTCATTGTCAGCTTTCCGATAATACCACACAAGTTTGTTCAAACTTGAATCGTAAAGCTAGCAATAACGATTTATGGTATACGTAGTTTTTTGTATAAGACAACTTTACGATTTTTTTAATTGGTCAATTTTAACTACGCCAACTTAAACGATGAGCTTTTTAGAGTCCTCTCATTGTCAGCTTTCCAATAATACCACACAAGTTTATTCAAACTTAAATTGTAAAGCTAGCAATAACGATTTATGGTAAAATTAGTTTTTTGTAGAAGACAACTTTACGATTTTTCTTAATTGGTCATTTTTAACTCCGCCAACTTATGCGATGAGCTTTTTAGAATCCTCTCATTGTCAGCTTTCCAATGATACCAGACATCTTTGTTCAAACTTAAATCGTAATGCTAGCAATAACAATTTATAGTGTAATTAGTTTTTTGTAAAAGACAACTTGACAATCCTTTTAATTGATTAGTTTTAACTCCGCCAACTTATGCGATGAGCTTTTTAGAATCCTCTCATTGTCAATGATACCACACATCTTTGTTCAAACTTAAATCGTAATGCTAGCAATAACAATTTATAGTGTAATTAGTTTTTTGTAAAAGACAACTTGACGATCCTTTTAATTGGTTAGTTTTAACTCCGCCAACTTATGCGATGAACTTTTTAGAATCCTCTCGTTGTCAGCTTTCCAATGTTACCACACAAGTTTGTTCAAACTTAAATCGTAAAGCTAGCAATAACAATTTATAGTGTAACTAGTTTTTTGTAAAAGACAACTTGACGATCCATTTAATTGATTAGTTTTAACTCCGCCAACTTATGCGATGAGTTTTCTAATGATACCACATATTATTAGAATTATTGTGTAATTAGGAATATTTTTTTTTATTTTTAATTAATTTATTTCAACTCCGCTAAAATTTTTAATTGCAGATTTCTGATGTACTCATAAAGTTTTATCAGAAAAAAAAATGTTTTTAACATGTTGTGAATTAGTTGATTATTTGCTATTTTAATTAATTGCTAATTAGCTCAACAAATTATTAATTAGGTTTTTTGTTGGCATATTTTGAATCACTTTTTCTGAGCTATTCATATCTGTTATTGCTTTTTTTCTAGCTTGCTCTATAACAAAGTTACAATGACTAATTAATTATTTTTTTTTATATTTAGATATTTTTAATTATTTTATGTTAACTCCGCAAAAACTTTTGATTGCGGATTCGTGATGTACTCATAAAGATCTATCAGAAAAATATATTATTTTTTTTTTAATTGTAGTTGTTAATTAATTGATTATTTGTCATTTTAATTAGCTGTTAATTAGTTCTACAAATTATTAATTAGGCATTTTTGGAATCAGCGTTTCTTCAGCTATTCAAATCTGTTTTTATTTTTCTTCTAGCTTGCTTTATATCAAATTTATGAGTATTTTTATACCAAACAACACTTTATTGCTAGGAATTGCTAACTAAACAGCGGTTAATTACGTGCATGTATTGTCAATAAAAGAAAGTTATTAGTTATTGTTTTTTCTGTTTTAATGTTTTTTGTTATTACTTTCAGTTAAGTGATAAATATTTTTGTAGTTTTAAATAAACATTTAACAATATTATTTTTCAAGCATCATTAGTTTATTGACAAATTAAGTTAATGGAGTAATTGTTATTAATTACATCAATAAAAAAATATTATTGAAAACACCTAATATAATTTAGTCATCTTTAAATCGTCAACATGAATAATTTTGCTAAGAATATAAAACTGTTACTAACAATAGCTTCTTGTTTTGGGCTTATACCATTCTACAACTTAAAATCAGATACATTTGCAACTAAACGCTGTTACACAATTGTAGTTTTACTATTTATTTTAAGTTTTTCAATTCATATGTCTTTTTGCGATAACAGTAGGCCTATAAAACCGGACACAATATTAATTATGGCAACAATATGGGCCAGTTACATTCTTTCGTTGGTTTATTTAATGATAAGCATGACATTATGGAATCTACCAAACATTAGAAAATTTTTTAAAAACGTTAACTTAATAGATATTGTTACAGAAAAAGTATTTAATATTAATCGACCTACAATTAAATATTTTAATTATAAAATAATTATTTTGTATCTATTTGTGCTTGTAATAATTTTATGGAATTTAATTCTACTTGGTGATATAATTTGTAACTATCCAATGTTAATTATATCATTGTTGATTCACACAAGCATTTTAATACAATTTATTTTAATTCAATGCATTAAAGATAGAATCAAAATTGTGAATGAAGTTATTACAAAATTTGTTGACATTACCGTAATTGAAATTGGATGCGATATGAATAAAAAAATGGATAATATTTTAATGATGCAAGATCTTGTTGGGGATTTGGTAGATTTGTTTAATTCAATTTATAGTGTACAGTTATTAATTCATGCAATTTTTGTGGTTATCCAGATGTTGGCTAGCATTAAGCTATTAATTACAGATCGAAGTTTTGAGGACTCTTTTTACAGTAAATTAGTGATGTTCCTATGGACTGCGTTTTCTATGGTAAGTAATTTACATAATAAGAAACAAATAATGCTTATTAATTGCTAACATTATAAATTGGCCAATGTT
The DNA here is from genome assembly GCA_963932245.1 of Tachinus rufipes. Classification (NCBI taxonomy): domain Eukaryota; kingdom Metazoa; phylum Arthropoda; class Insecta; order Coleoptera; family Staphylinidae; genus Tachinus; species Tachinus rufipes. The sequence continues at coordinate 15,604,762 of OZ010744.1, forward strand.
TGTTGGATTGAGATTTCAAAGCAAGGTTTACGGTTTTAGCATTGTTTTACAATTTTGGTAGTTGACTGATCTGTGCTAATTCTAAAGCCATTGTAAAATTCAAATGACGGCACGTGACATTATAAGAAAAGGTGCGTTTTATCCACCGCCAGATTGGACAAAAGAGAAAAAGTGTTGAACAAGTCTTAAAACCACATTACAAAGTTACTGCAAGTTTTTAAAATTTGCTGTTAAACAGAAATTAGAAGGCGTAACGACTAAGTTAATTACTTGCATCTAATGTCTAGAATAAATAAGTTTTTATTATTTTGTGAAAGTAATTTATTTCGATTAAATGATATTTTTTTAGCTATAAATAAACATCTCACCATATTATTTTTTACTATTAGTTTATTAACAAATTAAGCTAATTGAGTAACTATACATCATTAAAATAATTAACAATATTATTGAAAACACTTAGTCATCCACAAACCGCCAACATGACTAATTTTGCTGAAAATATAAAATTGTTATTAACAATTGCTTCTTGTTCTGGGCTTCTACCATTTTACGACTCAAAATCAAATACATTTTCGAATAAACGCTGCTACACTTTTAGCGTTTTCATATTTATTTTAACTAATATGATTCATATGTGTGTTTGCAATAGAACAAGAGATATTAATGTTGATACCGAAATAATTATAGCAGTATTATGGGTTATGTATGTTTTTGCGTTGATTTATTTAATATTAAGCATGGCATCGTGGAATCTACCATCAATTAAAAGATTTTTTATAAGCGTAAACCAAATAGATATTGTTACAAAAAATGTATTTAATATTAATCTACCTACAATTAAATATTTTAATTGTAAAATTATTATTTTCTACATATTTATGTTTGTATTGGTACTATGGAATTTAATTACAGTTGGTGATATAATTTGCAATTACCCAATGGTAATTATATCATTCTTAATCTACACCAACATTTTAATGCAGTTTGTATTAATTCAATGCATTCAAGACAGAACTAAAAGTGTAAATGAAGTAATCACAAAGTTTGTTGATATTACTGTAATTGAAATTGGCAACGATATGAATAAAAATATGGATAATATTTTGATGATGCAGAATCTTGTTGGTGATTTGTTGGATTTGTTTCATACAATTTATAGTGCGCAGTTATTAATCCATGCAGTTTTTGTGATTATCCAGATATTAGCTTGCATTAAGCTATTAATCACAGGTGGAAGTATGGACGACTCTTTTTCTAGTGAATTATTGTTGTTGCTATTGACTGGATTTGCTATGGTAAGTATACATATAAGAAGAACAGTTTAATCTATGTAGATTCACACTTTTAGAATGTTAGGTTGGCGTTTTTATTTTATTAGAAAACATAAACATTTTTTATACTAAGTGCAGAAATAATATTCAGTACTAATTTTAGTTTAATGGCGAGTAAAATTATACAATATTGCGACAAATCGACTTTTTTTGAGAACCTCGTGACTGATTGCAAACGCAGAGTGATCATGCGTGGACTCCTTGCGGTGTACAAAAATGCGGTGTCATCCGCGTACTGAACTATTCTCCATTGATCGTAATAGGAATTTTGGCTACGTTGATGTTGAAGAGTATCGGTGACAGAACGAATCCTTATGGGACCCCAGAACAGATTGGAAAAAAGAAACAATTAATTTGACCAATTTAACTGGGTAGTTTGCGTTCAGGACCTTGTAGACAATGCCTTGGTGCCAAATCTTATCATAAGCTTTTTCAACATCAAAGACATCGCACCAATCAACTTTTTTGTGTTGAATCCGGTTATGATCTGATTTGCCACTTTTAGCAGTTGGTGAATTATTGAATGTTTGGATCGGAACCTGAGTTAATGCTCTGGCAATACTTGATTTTTCTAAAATTATTTTTTTTGTTATTTTTGCCATAGTATTTAACAGACTGGTAATTTTGAGAGAATTTAAGTTTTTTTCCTGGGTTGGTTGAGAATGTTAATTACGTGGAATGTTTTCTACGTAACAGAGTAGTAATTAAGTCGGAAAACTGCGTTTGTAATGTTGGTCGTGCCGGCTTTTCAGATGTGAAGACGTTTTATTATCTCTTTGATGTGAGAGGGAGGCACGCTATTTGCGTTTGGTGTGTCGGGGGCTGCTCAAAGCACTGTCTTGTGCACGCTATCCACGTGATCGAGGTCAATGTTACAATATATTTGGGGTTCGTTGTAATTCTAAACTGTCGGCTTGTAACTTGGGTTTTTTTAAGCTGCAGTTTTCACCATGTATAGCGGGAAAGGGTGTTTTTTTAATTTTTCACAATTTTTTGCAATTTTGAATTTGTTTGCAAACTTGCGATTGGATGCGTTTAAGCGCATGCCTATCTGCCGGGATTCGGGTAAATTGCCAACAATTGTTTGCAATCTTTTTGCCTTTGTTAAGATTTCTAATAACTCAAGAGGGACGTAATTGTATATATAGCTTGTGCAATGACTTCTGAAATTTTCAACGTCAGTTGCTCTAGATCATCTGCGGTTTAAATGATAGGGATTGTTCCTAAAATCTATGTCAGAGTAGCAAAGTTTGTTTTGTAGATTGCACTCGTAAAGATTTTTTTTAGAACTAGTAAATGATCAGAGCTAAGGTTGTTTACTACGAATACCGGACTTTTATGTCCTTTAGAACCGCTACATCTATGACCGCTAGAATGGTATAGTGTTGGAAGCTCAAAGTTTAGAACGGTTAGGTTCTGACAAAGCGCATACTTGTGCAATTTTTTTTTTTTTTTTGTTAGAGATTCTTTGTGTTTGGCATTGAGATTACCTGTTCTTATAGCGGAAACCGGGTCGGCAAGTAAGGCATCCAAGTCATTGAGATTAAACTTGTTTTTAGGAAGATGGTAGGTTGAAACAATTTTAATTTTGCTTATGATAGGTAGGTTGGTCATGATGGAATTTGCTGCCATCTGTACGAGAGAGAAAAATTGCTTTGCCGCCTCTTGCTCTATTCAACCTATCAGCTCTGTAGCAGTAGTATTTGCCAATATTGCATGGCTTTAAAAACGTTTCAGAAATTGACATTATGTCTATTTTATGGTCTTGCAAAAAGAGTTCTAGTTTTTTTTTTTTTGTTGGTAATGCCAGAAAGTAATCATGGTAAAACGCGCTTGGTTTTGATTAAGATAACTGACCTAGTTTTTGTGTCTGCGGTAAACAAATCTTTAACTATTTGAAGCTACCGCAGGTGTTTTAGAAGTGTCTGAAAGTGACTTAGTTTTATCATGAACTTAAGGCGTTGTCTGCTTTAAGTAGACGGGAAATAGCATTTTTCCGGTGATTTTTTATTCTTTATTGGACAATCATCAGTACTATGTTTTTTGCGCATTATACGCATTTGCATGGCGCCGTGCTCAAACCCTAGGCAGCAATGACAATGTGAAAGATTCTACGTAAACTTATATAGCCGAGTAGTTCAATCCAAAAATCAACAAACAGGGTCGAGACAAACAGTCTTAAATGTAGGATCCAAAATAGCTTTGTAGAATACATATAAAAAAAAATTCAGAAACCTTTAAATTTGTTTAGAAGTTTGAGAAGCGCATTTTCCGCATTGAAACAAATATTGTTATTTGTATCTTGCAAGATTATATTGATTATAAGATTGATAAAGCAGAACTAAAAGCAGCATCACACTATCTGAAGAACAACAAAACACTAGGTGAATATCAAATAAATATCAAAATGCTAAAGACTAGAGGAGAGGCTCTGGAAAAAGCAATTCTGATACTTTTGAACAAATGCCTTGAAAAGGGCAAAATTCCTGACTTATAGCAAAACCCAGAAGTAAGTTTTCTTTTTAAAAAAAGGAAATAATACAAATTGGAAAACTACAGACTAATCAGTCTACTGTCCGCCTTTTATAAGTTACTAATCAAATTAATAACAAATTGACTAACTCAAAATTTTTATCAATCGGCTGAACAAGCAGGTTTCAAGCAATGCTACAACACGATTGACCACATTCAAACATTGCGTATACTGATCGAAAAACGTACAAAGTACAATATCGACCTCGACATGGCAATTGTTGACTATCATAAGGCTTTCGACTCCATCAAAACATGGTCAATAATCCAGTCTATGGACAATTCCCGAATTGACCTTAAGTACACCAACTTGCTTAAATACATCTACAAACACGTAAAATTACACTTCAAATTTGAAGAAGATTGGACGACATGGAAAGTACATATCAAAAAAGGTGTCCGGCAGGGGACACCATCTTGTTAAAATTATTCACTTTAGCGCTGGAAAACGTGTTTAAAAAACTATCATGGGAGTAAGCATTGATGGTAACCGCCTAAATCACTTTTGCTTTGCCAATAATATTGCCTCTATTAGCAATGACGCAGAAAAACTGGAACAAATGGGCCTGCAAATGAACATGCACAAAACAAAAATCATGATTCCAAGTAACAAAATGGTCACTATCAAGAAATACACTCTAGAAAAAGTCAAGGAGTGTATATACTTGGGGCATAACATAAAACTAAGAAAGGCCAACCAAACAACAGAGATCACCAGGCGCATTGGATTGATACATGTATCTTACGCTACGAATTGACGTGGGCAGCTTTTGTCAAATTAAGATACATCCTACAAAAACCTAAAATTCCATTAAACCTTTAAAGAAAAGTTTATAATACATGTATCTTACCTGTTACTACATACGGGCTAAAAACTATGGCCATCACAAGGAATACGTGGCAAGAGAAAATGGCAAATAATCTAAAGCAATACAGTGGAATTCTCGATTATTAAGGAGAAGCGTTGGCCGCCCCTAAATGAGTTGGAAGGACAATATACAGAAGCACTCTGGATCTGGATACAAACTGCTCAACAAAGATTGACATGGAAGAAGTCTATGTTCAGGAATGGACAAAATCAGTCTAAAGAAGAAGAAGAAAATCCAAATTTATTGGTTTTTAAGATTTTGACTCATAAGTTTTTTACTTCTGCAGTGATTCCACTGGGGTTTTGTCCGGAATGTGTTTAATGACTACATTAAGCAATAGGTTGTCTTTGCCTTGATAGGTATCCTTATTATTCATAAATGCAATTACCGTCTCTTATATTTGTAGCGGATGCAATCTTAATGTCATTTGCTTTATAGAGGGCGGATAACTCTAAATATTTGCTCTTATTATGTAGCTCAATAGGGAACGGGAGCTTTTACGTTTGGAGGATTTTTAATATTTTTTGATTTTTGTTGCAAGGTTGGTGCAACTGGTTTAAGACAGGTATAATTTAAAATATTACTTCTAGAGGAAATAGAAGTGTAATTTAAGTTTGTGCTAACGTAATTTATATTACTATTATTAATATCAATAATACTGTTCATATTATTAACATTATTAGTGTTTTAAAGAGCGGGTTGACTACTGGCAATAATAAATTGTTCTGCTTAGTGAACATTAATTGACTCATTTTTTGTATTATTGTTGCTAGCGCGGCGGGCTCAATTGCGTTGTCTATTTTTAGCCGGCTCACATGCTTGTCATTTATCTTTTGCTAGGAGCTTTATAAATATTAAAATCTGACTACGGTTGTCAATTTAGCAACTAAATTTTAGAAAGTTTAAAGAAAATTTTGCTGAAACTAAAAATGAGCGTACAGTGGAACGATCAAATCAAATCATTAAAAATATGCAACAGGCTATTACTCTAGCATTAAATCGGGTCTCTACAAAACGATGTTTAGTTGTTTTGCAAAAGTAAGGTTTGTTTTATTTTTTTTAAATTTTAAAATATTTTTTACACACTTACAAATGAAGAAAATTAAAAAAAAACTTTTTACTAATTACCTAACAGAAGATGATATCATTTTATTTAGTTTTTGGAAGTTACCACCAAACCAATTCATATTTGCGGTTTCTTGTATACTATTATGTTTAGTTGTTGATGTTATGGAGTCTCAACAGTATTAGCTACAACAACTGTCTTGCCTGGAGGCTGTAATCTGTATGTTGGGATCAATAAACTACCTCAGAAGATGTTGTTTTGTTGGTTGTTTGGGGACTCTGGGCAATGCGTTTAAGGTTATAGTTATTTGTGTTTTTTAATTCAAGCTTTGAGTACTCAACGTTAATTAAATATTAACGATTGACTGATTGCAAAAACAGATTATTCTCTCGAGTGATGGTTTGTTTTGTCTTGGCTGGTCGTCGTAAAAAATGTTGCTCTTTTGATTCAACGGAGAAGACTGCTGGAGATTTTTTTTTGTGGTTTGGAGGTTTTAGTTTAGGCCACGTTTCTTAGAGTACCAGAGTACCCCTCCACTTTCCTCTCATTCCTCCACTTTCTTCTCAACGTTGTTTACGTCCGACAGGGAATGTCATATGATTTTGATCAGCTTGTATTTCTATGAACTTTATTGGTCGAACTAATGATCAAGTTTGTCTAACTTAGAGGGAAGTTATGTAGTTCCGACACTTGCGGACTAAAGTTTAGCACAATGGTCGTGCAGTTTGCTGGTTACATTCAAGTTTGTAGTTACACTATGGTTCTATTCAATTTTACTATTGGGGTTTACCCGGTAACGCAAGTCGTAGACGCGCACAGCAGCAGTCAAAATTATTGTCGGGTGGTGCCTCTGGAGGCTTTGTGGGGGATTTGCACGGTTTTTGTTTGTTTGAATTGGTAGAGCTTGCCACATGTCGTCCACGTGGAGTTTTACGGGTGGGCGTTGCGGGTAGTATTTAACCCAGTGGCTGTGTCTATTTGGCTGCTAAGCTGCTAGGAGTTTTGTTGCGTGAGGTATTGTTGTTGGCGGTACGTGGTTTGTTGCTGTCGGGCTTTTTGTACCCTTCGTTCTTTTGGTTTTGCTTAGTTTTAAAGCTTTCCCCGTGGTGTGTTCCAAGCTTCAAATTTGGAAATGGTTACGCTTCATTTGGGGTGAGATCGGTGGTCGTGTTGGTTTGGAGGCAGAATTAAAAGATGGCCGTAGGCAGTAGTACGCCCAAAGGTGTTGGTATCAGATTTAAATGTAATTTTGTTATAAAGGTATACCATCTTTTTAGAGATAATTAAGATTTATAGAAACATGATTTGTGCAGAGTTTGTCGCTTTTTTATATTAGGCTATTTGGAGTCTTTAAATTTATATGATATTTTTTCTCTTTTTCTTATACCAAATATAAACTTAAGGCAAGAGTTTAAAGAGATCTTAAAGCAAGGTTTACGGCTTTCTGGAAAACAATTGATGCATTAGCAAAATCAAACGGATTTCTTACCGGAGCATTGTTCTACAATGTTGGTCGTTGATGACCTGTGTTAATTTTAATTTTTTTGTCATATTCAACTGACAACAGGGTCAACAGTATTTATGTGACATTATAAAAAAAGGTGCAAGGACAAGACAGGAAAAGTGTTAAACAAGTCCTAAAATTGCATTACAAAGTTACTGCAAATATTTAAAACATGTAACTGAAATTGGGAGGCATAACAACTAAGTTAATTAATTGCATCATGTCTATAAAAAATGGGTTTGTATTATTTTGTGAAAGCAATTTATTTTGTTTATGAAATAAATATTTTTATAGCTATACATAAACATCTTATTTAATTATTTTTCACCATTAGTTTATTAACTTATTAAGGTAATTGAGTAACTGTACATCATTAAATTAATTAACAATATTATTGAAATCACTTAGTCATCCACAAACCGCCAACATGACTAATTTTGCTAAAAATATAAAATTGTTATTAACAATTGCTTCTTGTTCTGGGCTTCTACCATTTTACGACTCAAAATCAAATACATTTTCAAATAAACGCTGCTACACTTTTAGCGTTTTTATATTTATTTTAACTAATATGATTCATATGTGTGTTTGCAATAGAACTAGAGATATTAATGTTGATACCGAAATAATTATAACAGTATTATGGGTTATGTATGTTTTTGCGTTGATTTATTTAATATTAAGCATGGCATCGTGGAATCTACCATCAATTAATAGATTTTTTATAAACGTAAACCAAATAGATATTGTTACAAAAAATGTATTTAATATTAATCTACCTACAATTAAATATTTTAATTGTAAAATTATTATTTTCTACATATTTATGTTTGTATTGGTACTATGGAATTTATATACAGCTGGTGATATAATTTGCAATTACCCAATGCTAATTATATCATTCTTAATCTACACCAACATTTTAATGCAGTTTGTATTAATTCATTGCATTCAAGACAGAACTAAAAGTGTAAATGAAGTAATCACAAAGTTTGTTGATATTACTGTAATTGAAATTGGCAACGATATGAATAAAAATATTGATAATATTTTGATGATGCAAAATCTTGTTGGTGATTTGTTGGATTTGTTTCATTCAATATATAGTGTGCAGTTATTAATCCATGCAATTTTTGTGATTATTCAGATATTGGCTTGCATTAAGCTATTAATCACAGGTGGAAGTATTGACGACTCTTTTTTTAGTGAATTATTGTTGTTGATATTGACTGGATTTGCTATGGTAAGTATACATATAAGAAGAACAGTTTAATCTATGTAGATTCACACTTTTAGAATGTTAGGTTGGCGTTTTTATTTTATTAGAAAACATAAAAATTTTTTATACTAAGTGCAGAAATAATATTCAGTACTAATTTTAGTTTAATGGCGAGTAAAATTATACAATATTGCGACAAATCGCAAATAAATGTTATACTGATATTTAACGGAAATTTTGTAGATTTAATTTTTTGTCATAATTTTACTTACAATAGGCAAGTTGCCTATTTATTTTTCAATTATAATTTTGCTGTATAGAATATAATTTCTTTTTGTCTCTTTTGAGTAAAAACAGAAACTCATTTTATAAAACATAATTTTTTTAATATTTAAAAACTACACATAAGCGGACATTGTAGCAAGATGGTTTAAATTTAAAAAAAAAAATGCTAAAATTAATATATTAATAAATTAACCCTAAGTAGTTATTATAATATTCTAGTTTTAGTATTATGGAACACTTAGATAATTATTTTATGTTATTTGATTACTTATAGTAATAAAATGTTTTTTAATTCTAAAAATACATTACCAAATTATACAATTTAATAAATTAAACCAATCAATTAATAGTTATTATTAATTATTTTAACAAAACAAACAAAATTACTGTGCAAATTTGTCTTGCCTATAGTCTATAGTCTAACATGGCGTACTACGCTAACAATATAAAATTATTATTAACAATTAGTGCTTATGATGGAATAATATCATTTTACAACTTTAAATTAAATACGTTTGTAACAATACGTTTGTAACAAAACGTTACTATAGTATATAGTAATTTCTGTAATTTATATTTTTCAATGTCTGCAAACATATCTAATATAGTAGGCATTATATTTTCAATATCGGAATATTGGAATTTGCCAAAAATTGAACAATTTTTCTGACATGTAAATCAAATTGGTAATGTTAAAAAAGCATTTAATATTATAAAAACATATATTTTAATTATAAAATTGTTGGATTTTATATGTATATGGTAATAATGGAGGATTATAATTTATATATAGCTGGTACAAACGCAGAGTGATCTTGCGTGGACTCCTTGAGACGATTAATTTGACCAATCTAACGGGGTAGTTTGCGTTCAGGAACTTGTAGACGAGGCCTTGGTGCCAAATCTTATCAAAAGCTATTAACATCAAAGAAGAATGCAGCTATCAACTTTCTTGTTTTGAATTTGTTATGATCTGATCTGCCACTTTCAGCAGTTGGTGAATTGTCGAATGTTTGTAAGATACGCCACAATGTTCTGTGGTATTTATGAGTATATACACACCGAGCCACAGAGAAAACATGTGTATGTTTGGATGCCTATATGAGGTAACAGACCTCTATTGGGAAGAACGCTACGCTTGCCATCCCTTTGGGGTTTTTAAATAATAAACAGTTTAATGAATCGGAGTACATAACATTGGTAATTAAATGAAATAAGCGGCATTGTAAAATATTAATGTAAACGTTCAAAAAGGGATAGGGACAGAAGACTTTGCTAGCGCTGATGGCGCGATAAATGGCTTCTGGCGGTCTGGCGTGGATATTCCGGGATTTTTGTTAATTTATTTAGTATGATTATACAATGGTTACTCGATTTGCCATTCCCATTTTTATTATGTTCTGGATTGGACTGGAGACCGACCGGGCTTGGAAAATCACTTTCTCGCGCTTTTTCAGGCTACTTGCACTATCTCTGCCACCTCAATTTGTTGTTTGTATTTAAATCAGGGGAAGAAGGCTATTACAAAACACCAAAGATGGCTGCTAGTGAAGATGGTAGTCAAAATCAGTCTCCGACCATTTCCGAAAATTCTCACTATTTATGTAATAAATGTGAAGAAGTGATTGAAGAAAGTTAATCGTTTGTGTTATGTGCAGGTATTTGTTCAAAATACTATCATCTTGACTGTGTTGAGATGAAGAAAAGTGTTCTAAATGTTATATGTGCAAATGTAAACACTAAATTGTTTTGCAATACTTTCGTCGTTACTTACGACAATAACAGTGTTATATTAAAAGCTATAAAGCAAGAAATCAAAAATAGTGAACTTATAAGAATTATAGGAGCATTAGCAAAAACAGTTGAAGATCTTGAAAATGAGGTTAGTAGCTTGAAAACAATATATATAAACAATGATAATATTACTGGTATAAATATAAACGCGCCAAATTTATTAAAATCAGTGACATCTATTGATAAAAGTTCCTACGGCTCTACACTTATTGGTAAAAATAATGTATTAGTAAAGGAAACTGTACCTGTGAGAAAGGAAATTACAACTGAACAACTCAAAGATGCGTTAGATTGTGCTCATAAACAGAATTTAGAAACAAATGAAATGATAAATAAAAGAAATGTAAAAACTAATGGAAGTGCTAAATCAAATGGAAATAAAAATGTAAATTTAAACAATAAGAATAACTTAAATATTGTACAAAATGATAAATGGGAAACAATAAATTGTCGTAAAAAGAAAAATCCAGTAAAACTAAACACATTTCGTGGAACAGCTACAGAAGATTCATTGGTAAAAGGAGTTGCCCCACACGGGCATTTACATGTTTACAGAATGGACCCTAAGCTAACAGACATCAACTTAACAACATACTTAAATAAAAAAAGTTTTGATAATGTTATATGCAAGAAAATGATGTCAAAACATCCTGAACTATACTCGTCGTTTAAAGTAACAGTTCCTTTGGAAAAAATAGAGTCTTTAAGTAATCCTAATATATGGCCTGTCGGTACATGCGTTAAGCGTTTTTTACAATGGCTTACAAACGTAGAAACTCAAAAAACTTAGAACAAAACAACACTGTCTTAAATAAAACGAATAATACCTTACAGTTGTTCCATATTAATTTACAATCCTTAAGAAATAATCATTATGATTTAGAAATATTCTTGGAACAAAATAAGCAAATATGTGCTGTAACAATTAGCGAACATTGGTTAAAAAGTGCAGAAATTGATCTTATAACAATCAACAATTTTAAAGTGGGTAGTTGTTGTTGCAGAAAATCTACTATACATGGAGGTTCTCTCATTTTAGTCAGAAATGATTTTAAGTGCAAATCAATAGAATGTACCGTTAATTTATCCGTTGAAGGTATATGTGAAGTGAGCGCAGTTTATTTGCCATTTTTAAATATTGTTATTGTATCTGTCTATCGTACACCTCTATCTGTGTTATCTAGACAAGAAATATGAAAATATTATAATTGGTGGTGACTTTAATGTAGATCTTAAAATAACCAATGAACATCAAAAAAAGTTTATTGATTTGGTACAAAGTTGCAATTTTGAAATCACTAATTTTAAAATAACTAGGAAAACACCTATCTCAGCAACATGTATAGACAATTTCTTAATTAATATGGACGTACCATATAAAACAACAGTTATTGAACTCAATCTTTCAAATCATTTTGGCTTAATAATTAATACAGCAATAGATGTTAACAATACAAAAACGTATACGCAGTATAAAGAAAAGTTATTGTCTTTAAAACATCTAGATCTATTTTATGTTGCGCTATCTGAAGTTGATTGGTCTTTTGTTTATAAATGTTCAAATTTACAGGACAAATTTACAAGTTTTTTTAATACATTTTTAAATATTTTTAATCATTGTATTCCAGATGAAATTATAAATATCAACAATAATAAGAAACAAATTTGGTATACATCAGAACAAAAAAATTATCTTAATTTGCTATATGCTATTAGGAAACAAACAAGTTCAACTGAACTGAGTGTATTAATAAAAAAAGAAAAAAACAAATGAAAAAACGTAGTCAAAAAAACAAAAATTGATTTTAACAGTAAATTGATAATGGAATCATTAGACAAACAAAAACAAGTTTGGAAAATAATAAATAAAAGCATCATTAGAAAACAAGCAAATAAAATCTCATCAACTGTATCTGCTAACGAACATCAAACTTTTTTTGTTAATTCAGTTGACATGTTTTGTCCAGTTTTAATCATAAGGATATCAATTTTTATTAAACAATTACACATGTAATACAAGCGCTTCTTGTTTTCTTGAACCAGTTTCTACAATGGAAATCAAATCTATGATAGGATTGTTAAAAAAATTTAATTGTATAGATCTGTATAATCTAAATTCTAAAGTACTTAAATATGTGTCAAATGTTATTGTAGAACCTTTGGAAAATGTTATAAATGCTTGTTTTGAAGAGGGATTTTTTTCCTTCTGAACTAAAATTATTAAAAGTCACACCAATATTTGAAAAAGGGAATATAAACAAATGTGAAAAATATCGGCCTATATCAATAACACCAATTTTTTTCAAAAGTTTTTGAAATGTTATTAAAAAAGCGCTTGTCCTCTTTTTTGGAAAAAATTATTTGTCGGGCACAGTTTGGATATATTCCTTCTAGATCTACAATTAAAGCTGTAAAACAACTTGTTCTTGACATCGAACAGGTCTTTGAATGCACAAGTGTCATGTTTGCTTTTTTCTTAGATCTAAGCAAGGCATTTGACTCAGTCAACCCAGAGAAGTTGTTGCACAAACTCAAATTCTAAGGCATAAGAGATGTAGCATTAAATATTGTTAACAGCTACTTAACTGGCAGAGAACAGATTGTCTTTGCTAGTAGTACTTTTTCGGATAGAAAAAAAATGTACTACGGTGTGCCGCAGGGGTCTATTTTAGGGCCCCTGCTGTTTCTGTTGTACATAAATGATCTTAAATGTAATGTAACACTAGCAAGAACATATCTTTATGCCAATGACACAACTCTCATAACAGCTTCTGTGGTGGATAGGTTGAGTCCTTTAGAAGAAGCAAAACAATGGTTTTATGCAAATAATTTAAAGTTAAATGAAGCAAAAACAGAACATATGTTATTTTCATTACTTAATGCAAATGAAGGTGTCAATAAATCAATAAAATTTTTGGGTATTTACTTAGACAATAAATTATTTTGGCAACAACACGTGGAATCGTTGTCCACAAAATTAAGCAGTAATATTTATTTAATAAAAAAATAGCTGAGAACACGGATTTAACGGTTACACGAATGGCTTATTTTGCATTTATTCAATCTTTAATTGAGTATGGAGTGCTGCTGTGGGGTAGTTCTTATCTTATAGAAGAAAGCTGTTCGTGCAGTTGCGGGTCTTTGATTTAGAGATACGTGTAGGTCTCACACAAAAAACTGGGTTTTTTGCAAGTTTATATGTATTGGCATGTTTGGTGCATGTGATAGAAGGTATAGATGCTGGAAATTACAAGTTTCAAAATGAATTGCATAATTATTGTACCAAATTAAGTAAAAACTTCTGCTTGCCATACTGCAGACTAACAAAAACATTAAATTCGTTTCATTATATGTCAGTCAAAATGTATAATATTTTACCCTATACAATCCAAAAATTACCAGCTAAGGAATTTAAGTAATCTTTAAAAAAATATTATTAAATAATGAATTATATCATGTTAATGATTATTTTAATTCAAGTTTTTAAATTGTTTTGTTAATGTTCATAAGTGTGCATGTAAAAATGTTTTCTTTTAATATTAACCCACAACTTGTACCTGACGTTTTTCTACCACATTACTTTACTATGTTTAAGCAAATAAAGTTTATCTTATATTATCGAATCTTATCTTTTAAATGTAAACATTTGACAAATTACAAATCTGATCAATTTTTATTAAAATAATTAATAACTAATAATAGTAACTCAGTCGGAAAACCGCGTTGATAATGTTATACATATTTGGAATACCGTCTGGCCCGGAGGCTTTTCTGATGTGAAGACGTTTTACTACTTCTTTGATGTGAGAGGGGGGCACGCTATCTAATTGTGTGTCAGGGGCTGCCCGACAATTAACTTTTATAACTTATTTATTAATTAAAAACTTATTTTATTGAATAATATTTATATAATTACATTATCATGTATTTCTTAAAATCTCTTGCTTTTTACGCCAGTACTTATATTTGTTAAACTGTTGAATTGGCATATTACATTCTTATCAATTCATACCGAAAATACCGGTTTTCTGATATTTACGATATGTTTTTTAGTTTTATCATTGTTTTTAATGAACTTCCAATATATGGTAATACCGCCTATAATGATGATTAGGCATAGTATCATATTGATGCAGGTGTTAGTATAATAGTAAGAAATTGAGTCTTTCGAAATTTGATGAACTTGAAAGCTTGATTTCCTTTATTGCATGAAGTGGAATTTTATTGTATGTGATTCCAATTAAAATTTGCGTAAATTAAAGTCATAATTGTCGTGTAACGTTGATTCTTTCCTGTAGTTAATATTGTTGATCTTAAGTTGACATCCTTCGTCTAGAGTAATCAGGCTGGGTTGTTGGATCGCATAGATTCCGCTAGTTTGACATAAACTTTTTACACTGACTGAAATGATAAGGATTTGATCGGAGCTGATCTGTTGTATTCCATTTGATAGTTCACATGAGTTTTGTTACATTCGTCTAATCCAGTATTGATTATTTTTGCAATACATTGTTGTTTTTTGTATAGTAAACTCTCTTGACAGTAGTAGTATTTTTTTTCCACTTTTGGGCAGATAACGTCCATGTTCCAATAGTCTTCTTTAGAATAGAACTAGATGTTCAAGAATTATCATTTGATTTTGGATTGGTACAATTAGAAGTATTAATAAGGTTTGGTTACAATTGGTACGTGTATTTAAAAGATTACGATGTCGTTTTTAATAATGATTTGAGTAGCAAACAGCAAATAATCGTTGACAATATTTTCCAGTTTAGGAATTTGTTCTTAAGTCTAGTATGTAATGTATTCAAATGAGCAAACAAAATTGCTAACTGTAAATCAGATAATTTAACGTCAACGATATATGGGGAAATCAACACGTTGCTAGAGCACTATTTAACTCAGGTTCCCAAGTAAACCTCATGTTTAGCAAAACGATTAGGCCTAAGGTACCAGCAGACTTCAGTTTCAATAACAGGATTAGGAAAATCCAAAGTTAAAATAACAGCTCGCGTGTCGACCATGGTGTCGTCTAAAGCCAGCGAATACAAATCGGAACTAAACTTTTTCCTATTGGATATCATCATTTCGCGAGTGCCGTATCAATCATTTGACAAGAATATCCATGATATTCCTAAAAATATAAAACTTTCTGGCATAAATTTTAACAAATCTTGGAAATTTGAATTGTTGATTGGAGCGAAATTTTTTTGCAAACTTCCATGCGTGGGACAACACATGTGAAGGCAACATTTGCTTGCAAAAAACGCAATTAGGCTGGATAGTGACAGGATGCGTACCACATACGCCCCAAGCAAAGACTTGTAACTTAAGCACAATTGCAAACTTAGAAAAAACCATGTCATTATTTTGGGAAAATGAGAAAATGCCTGGTGTTACGTGGTCCATAGAAGAAAAATTATGCAAAGCCCATTTTATTACCACGCACACTAGAAACCCATCTGGCCGTTTTATAATGTCACTGCCTGGAAGGAGAACCCAATCAACCTAGGAGAATCAAACGAAATAGCAGTTAAACGTTTTCTGTTCTTAGAAAAACGTTTAAATAAAGACCCACAAATAAAAATCCAATATCATGACTTTATAAAAGAGTATTTAGATGTAGGCTATATGAAAGAAATGTCCGATTTGGAAGAGCAATACGAGCATAAGCACACGATTAAGAGTAGTGTTCGATGCATCTATGAAAACTACAAATGGAAAATCATTAAACGATGTGCTACGAACTGGCCCAACGATTCAAGAAAATTTGTGTTCAATTTTGTGCCGTTTTAGGACACACAAGTACATTTTAACAGACGATGTGAAAAAAATGTATCGTCAGATACTTGTAACTGAGAATGATGCTAAGTATCAATGAATCCAATGGACCAACCAATTGTCACATACAAGCTGAAGACAATAACATACGGCACTAGTCCGGCGTCGTTTTTGGCGACAAGATGCTTGACAGAAATAGCAAATCTAAATCAAGAGAAATACCCCGTCGCTTCAAACATAATGAAACGAGACTCGTAGATGAGTGCTGCATATATATTAGTAC
The DNA here is from genome assembly GCA_963932245.1 of Tachinus rufipes. Taxonomy (NCBI): domain Eukaryota; kingdom Metazoa; phylum Arthropoda; class Insecta; order Coleoptera; family Staphylinidae; genus Tachinus; species Tachinus rufipes. Next base: position 15,621,429 of record OZ010744.1, read on the forward strand.
CACGGACAAACATATCAAAGAAACTACTAGCACCCTGCTTTGCGAAAATTCGAGAGTGGCATCTCTCAAAGTCTCCACTATCTTTAGAAAGGAATTGTGTGCTGCAATGCTACTCGCCCAGCTTGCAAAAAACGCAAAGGAAACAATGGAGTTGAAATTCAGAAAATGCTGCTATTATACTGATTCAACAATAGCATTTTTTTGGATGCGTTATTCATCGTTCCAAAAGTTAATACGGGTTACCGCATTGTGTTTAAAATTTATTAAAAAAATCCAATGCATTGTAAGAACAGCACAAGGATTGCATAATCTAGTAATCGATAACCACAAATGTCAAAATGAAGCAAGAGTACGATTAATTCGACTAGTGCAGGAAGCTGAATTTGGTAAAGAACTCCAAGACCTGCAGACAGCAAGACCACTGAGCAATGTAAGCAGACTGTTGTGTCTAAATCCGTTTCTGGATGTAAATGGGTAAATTCGTGCAGGTGGAAGATTTTGAAATTCCTTGCTGCAATATGTGAAAAAGCATCCAATTCTTCTATCAAAATCTCATGCTCTCAGTAAGCTAATCATTTGTGAAAAGCACGTAAGAAACTTTCACGTAGGTGCTCAAGCAACGTTAGTAGCTATAAGAAATCAATATTGGATCATATCAGCACAAAGTGCAATAAGGACAATTCTTCGTAAGTGCGTTGTCTGCTTGAAGAATAAACCAAACCCTGCACAACCTATTATGGGAGAGTTGCCTTATTGCCGTACTGAGCCAGCACGCCCATTCATAAAGAGCGAAGTAGATTACTGGGGTCCATTCAACATTAAAAAAGATTCCTAAAAAGGCAAAAAGACCATAAAGGCTCACGCGGCTATATTTGTATGCATAGTAACAAAAGCAGTGCATATAGAGTTAGTCACTGACTTTACCACCGACTGCTTCCTCAGTGCACTCCGTAGATTTATGGCACGAAGAGTCTCAGTAAAGGAGATGTATTCGGACAACGCCACAAACTTTAAAGGTTCTGATAACGAGCTGAAAAATTTGGGTCATCTATTTTCCGTAAAAAATCAAGAACTGATGACGAACATCTCGGATGTAAAAATGCAGTGGCACAATTAGATTGTTGCAAATTTAGTTTGATTATATTCCTTGGATTTCCGAGACTGTTAATTGAAGATTTTTATTTTCATAATATTCGTTTAATTCTGACAAGGTTGAATCAATTTTGTCGTAAAATTTTATTTGATTAACGTGATCTTGGTCTGTTTCTGGCTCGATATTTCTTTCTGTTTCTTTTTCTTTGACATGATACAATTCTTTTGATACTGAATTTCTTGGTCAAGTGTTTTGAAAATATTTTTTTTGCATATTCTGAGAAGTTTATTCATATTTATTTAATACAATTTTAGTTAAATCACGTTTCTGGATTCATTTGATGGTTGTTGTATATATATATATATATATATATATATATATATATATATATAGGTTGATTTTAAAAATTATGTTTTTGTTGGTTATATATATTAGAGAATGTACGAGAATTAGTTTGATTAAACTGTGCGTTTCTTTGTACATTCTGGCCAGATTGATATTGTGGTCGATATTGCTGCTGATATTGAAGTTGATAATGAGATTGATATTGAAGTTGATATTGGGATTGAAATTAAAAGCGATAATGTTGTAGTGGTTGCAAATTTTTAGAATGATTTTGAAAATATTGACGTTGATTTTGAAAATTATTATTTTAAGATTGTTTTTTGAGAAATATTTTGTTTAAAACGTTCAAGTCTTTGCTTTGTTTGTTCATTTATCAATTACAATTTGTGTAGCTCCTCCTAAATTAGCAGGTCTAATAAGTTTTTAATATTACTGTTTACATTACTCATTAAAACATCTAATGAAGTTAAATTATTTTGTTCCATTTGTAACAAACGCAAGTTAAGATTCATAGTTGGATCTGTATGAATTTTTAAATCTAATCGCACTTTAATTTTTTTAGTTCTTTGAATAAATTCAATAATATTTTTTAAAGGATTATTTCGTAAATAATCGGTCACCAAACTGTTCACGCAATGCCTTTTTTATGTCAGTCCAAGTTGCTAAATCGGTTGTGTTACCGAAATAATTAAAAAGGTTATTAAAACTTTCTAAATACTCACTTCTATCATCAAATATTGGTATAGTATTAGCATTTTTTTCTGCTGAGAACATTGTCAATGCGGTGTTATTTTTAGTCATGTTTATTATTTATTATTTCTACCCTATTAATTAAGTTAAAGTTTTAAAATGTTTATTTAATATAATTTTTATTAAATTGTAATTTCATATACAATGTACTTTTTGTATAGATAGGTTAAATGTAGTCATAGAATACGAATGCTCACTTACGTTTCAATTATTTATTATAGGTCTGTTCCAACCTACAGTTTAGACAGTTTGCAAACCGTCCAAACTGTGCACACAAACAAATATTTGTCATCCTTATGCAATCTTTTATACTCAGTAATTTGTTTGTGTGCATAGTTTGAACGGTTTGCAAACTGTTCAAACCGTAGGTTGGAACAGACCTATTGTTTCTGACGTTTGTGGCTGCAGTTCTGGGCGAGGAGACAATGTGGATCACTGTTGTCGCTGCGTTTCTTTAGGCTCGAGAGTGAGTGTTTGCTGTATCGATTTATTAACACTTTTACGATACGCTTGGTTCGTTTTTAATATTGATGATGCTATTGCTAGGATAACCAGATTTTTACTAGTAAAATAGAGTATAAAAAGTTTTTATCCTTTCTACTTTTAAATCTTTCTATTCTAAATCAGAAAAACCTGCACTCCAACAACTGGCTAACTATATTGGAGTGTATTGTTTAAAAAGTTGTAAATTTTGATTCCAAACTAGCATCTTTATTTCATTATTTATATAAAAATATTAAAATCCAATGTTTAAACTAAAAAATTGCTAGATCTCAAATCTGACACAATAGGTTTTTGTAAAATTTTTAACAGAAGGTAGAGATATTAATTTTAAAATTAACTGCATTTGAAAATTTGAGATCGTCGATTTTGTTTTTATCTTTCCCAAATAAAAATTTTGCTTTTTTTAAACGTCAATAACCGTAGTATCTTTTGCTATTTTTAATGTTTTATAAATAGAATTTTGTAAGTTTTGACAGTTTATGGCCGGATTTTGGTGCTTTCTGATATCTTATTAATAGAATTTTGCACTTTTCAATACTATGGCCAAATTTTATTGTTTTCTAATAATATTTTGATAATTTATAGCTGAATTTTGCTATTTTCCTATTTTAATGAATAGAATTTTGTATTTTTAAATAGTTTATGGCTTTGCAAATTTATTTTAAACTTTAACACTTTTTAACCGTTTATAATTGGATTTTGGTGCTTCTTGACAATATTTTGATACTTTTTGGCCAGATTTTGCAATTTTTAAGTTTTTATAAATATAATCATGCACTTTTTAACAGTTTATGGCTGGATTTTAGTACTTTCCAACAATTTTTTGATATTTTCTAGCTGAATTTTGTAATTTTTGACATTTTATTTGCAGAATTTTTAACTTTTCAACCTTTGATGGTTGAATTTTAGTGTTTTTTGATAGTATTTTGATAATTAATAATTTTTACCTTGTATGAAAAGAATATTTTATTTTTCAACAACTTATAGCCGGATTTTGTTTTTTTACATTTTAAGAATAAAATCTTGCACTTTTGAACGATTTAACCAATTATCTATTTGAGTCTTTTGTGACAGTATTTTAATATTTTATGGCAAGATTTTAAAAATTATGTTTGTATTTTACCAGTTTGAATCTGATTACTATTGTTTTGACCGGAGTTAATTACTTTATATCCGTATTTGTAGATTTTGTATTTTATGACTAGATTTTTGAAAATAAAAAGGTTTTGTTAATAAAATGCAAATTTTTATGTTTTTTATTTGTCGGATTTCAATACCTTATAACTGGATTTTAATTTTTTTAGGTATTTTATGGCCAGACTATTAAAATTATGTCCATATTTTTCCAATATAAAGCAGATTATTATAGTTTTTGATCGGATTCAATTATTTAATGTCTAAAATTTATTTTTTTTAAACCGGATTTTGTCTTTTACGGCCGGATTTTTGAGATTATTTTAAAATTTTATCAATAAGTTAGTTACATATATTTCTTTTTTTTTTCAAAATTTGTATTTTTAGCCAAATTTTTGAAATTATGTTTTTCATAAGCGGATTTCAATTGTTTTAGGTTGGATTATGTTTTTAATATTGATATTGAATACAAAGTTTATCAATTTTAAGTGGATTATTAATGTTTTTGGCCGGATTTTATTTTTATCTTGTCAAATTGCGTATTTATAGCCGTATTTTTGAAATTATGTGTAAGTATTTTAATACTTAGGTTAGGTTTTAATTTTCTTAAAATAAATTTTGTTTTTAATGACCAGATTTTTAAAATTATGTTAAAATTTTACTAATTATAAAGATATTATTAAAGTTTCTTGCCGGATTTAATTTTTTTCCAGCCAAATTTTAATTTTTATAAACTGTTATTTTGAGAATATATACAAATCTGACCAATTTTATTAAAGTGTTTTTCTAAATTATTTTGTAGCCAGATTTTAATCTTTTTTAGCCTCATTTGAAAATAAATTAAAAAAAAAAACTACAACTTACCACCTCTAAATTTATCTCTAGACAACCAAGATATAGTTATAATATTTTACATAAGCCTAGTACAAATCATTTGTTTCTGTCTTAGTATGAACGCTTAGATTTAATGTAGATTTACAATATTTTATATATACCCAGAAAAATCTTTGACTGTCCGCAATCGCAAAATCAACAAAAATTTATTTTACATTGAGTCTTCATTGAATCACTTACGACTATTTTTGGGCATTTCTTTTGCTAGGATAACACCAAAAACAAACTCAAGACTGCAGCTGGAAAAATTTTTAAAGGTACTCTGTTATGCATTCTCAAACCCACTTTTTTCAAATTTTTAATTTATTTTTTTCACACACACCCTCTTATGGTACACAACCCCTAAACGTGTGTACATCGCACACACTATCAACGGACTTTTCATAAAATTTCACACTTTTTAACAATTTGGGCCGGATTTTTGTACTGCAGTTTTTGGACAAATTTTCTGAAACAATTTTGATATTTTATGGCCGGATTTTGATATCTTTAAACTTTATAAATAGTGTTTTACTAAGGCCGTTTTTTGGAGAATATTTTAATACTTTATGACCGGATTATGTTATTTTTGTCGTTTCATAAATAAAATTAAACATTTAAAAAAAAAATTGACAATATTTTTATATTTTATAGTCAAATTGTGCTAATTTTGACGAATAAAAGCCGGATATTTCTATTTTTATTACTTCATTTATAGAATTTTGCACTATTTGACTTTTTATGGCTTTTTTAAATTTTTATACTTTACAGCCGTTTTACAATTTATGAGTAGAATCTTATGACAGTTTAAGACCGGGTTTTGCCTATTCTGACAATTTATAAACAGAATTTTGCATCTTTTGATAGTTTTTGACCAAATTTTGGTTCTTTCTGGCAATATTTTGATAGTTTGGCCAAAACTTCCAATTTTTAACATCTCGTAAACAGAATTTTGCACTTTTTAACAGTTTATAGCCCGGTTTGCTATTTTTGACATTTTATAAATAGAATTTTGCACCTTTCAACTGTTATTTGCTATCTTTAATAATTTATTTAAAAAAATGCACTTTTTGATAGTTTATAGCCGGATTTTGCTGGTTTTGACACTTTATGAATAGAACCTTGTACTTTTAGACAGTTTATGATCAAATTTTGCAATTTTTGACATTTTATTAGTAGAATTTTTCATTTTTGGTGCTTTCTGATCATACTTTGTTATTTCATTTCCAAATTATAACATTTTATTAATATTATTATGACTAAATGTTGGTAGTTTTGACCTTTAATGAATAGAAATTTGCACTTCTTTATGACTGTATTTTGATATTTTTGATATTTTATAAAAAAAATATTTTTTAAATTTTTTTTAACAGTATATAGCCTAATTTTGTAACTTTCTAACAGTATTTTTATGTTCAAGGACTGATTTTTGCTATTTTTGAATTTTAATGAATAAAATTTTACACTTTTCAATTCAACCGTTTAGGTCCCGATTCTTTTTGAATACTTTTCAATATTTTTTGACTTTTAAGTCCGGCTTTACACTATTTTAACACAGAATTATACTTTTTATGGCTTCCGTTACATTTTTAAAAACCAGATTAACAGTTTAAAGGCAAGATTTATAATTCAAAGATTAAATTAACAGTTTGACATTTAAGTTTAAACCAAATTTACAGTATTTATGATTTGAATTCGTTGGCAGTAAAATTTAACAAATTGATGGCCGGATTTTTATTTTTAAATGCTGCATTTACACTTTTTAACGCCAGGTTAACAGTTTGGCTAATTTGACCAAACAAGAGTTTTTAATTGACAGTAAAAAGTTGGTGCCCAAATATTTTTTCTTAAAACAATTAGTTATTCAATTGAAAAAAAAGAGTATATTTTTTGTTATTTTAAATTAAAAAGAATAAAGATTATTCTAACTTTTAAAAGAGTATATGTTACTAAAAAAAAGTATGTCTGGTCAGCCTGATATTTTGATTTATAGAATTTTAATTAAACAACTTATTTTATTGAATATTATTTATATAATTACATTAACATGTATTTCTTAAAATATACATTGAACTGACGCTCTTGCATTTTACGCCAGTACTTATATTTGTTAAACTTAGTATTGTTATTCGTGCAGGTGCCTAGATGCTGACGCGCTGGATTCCTCAACATAACTCTTTGGCAATAACTCGTTGTCTATCTTGGTTCTGGCGCGATAGTCCATAGTATGGTTCCGTAAGGTTAACAGTTGAGTCATAGCGGAGGCCGGAAGTACTAGCCGATCTAGATTGGCTTTGCTGCCGGTGCTTTTGTAGCGGGGTGTTTGAGATTTTGCATCCGGCAGATGGTTTTTGGTTCCAAGTGTATACTTGGATGTTAAAAGTGTGCTTGGCAAAAAGGAAAAATTACCGTGTAAATTTGGACTTTGGTCCTGAGTACCAGATAGCCATCACAACGGTTGATTGTCGCTGTAATAAGAGGTCTTTTGTCACTCAATATTATATTTTTATTAAGGTTTCGTTTCGGAATTTAAGCTCTCAAAAACGACATTTTACATTTGAGCTCTGTTGAGTTTATATAATATTTTTTCTTTTTTTCTTATACCAAATATAAACACGGTCAACAGGTTTTATGTGACATCATAAAAAAAGGTGCGTTTTATATACCGTCAGGTTGGGCAAAAGAAGAAAAGTGTTAAACAACTCCTAAAATTGCATTACAAAGATACTGCAAATATTTAAAACATGTAACGGAAATTGGGAGGCATAATGATTTAGTTAATTACTTGCATCATGTCTATAAAAAATGGTCTTTTATTATTTCGTGAAAGTAATTTTTGTTTATGAGATAAATATTTATATAGCTATAAATAAACATCTTACCATATTATTTTTTACCATTAGTGTATTGATAAACTAAGGTAATTGAGTAATTGTACATTATTAAAATGATTAACAATGTTATTGAAAACACTTAGTCATTCACAGACCGCCAGTATGACTAATTTTGCTGAAAATATAAAATTGTTATTAACAATTGCTTCTTGTTTAGGGCTTCTACCATTTTATGACTTAAAATCAAATACATTTGCAAGTAAACGTTGTTACACTTATATCGTTTTGATTTTTATTTTAATTAATATGATTTATAAGTCTGTTTGCAATAAAAATAGCTATATTAATATTGATACCGACATAATAATAGCAATATTATGGTTTATATATGTTTTTACGTTGATTTATTTAATAATAAGCATGGCATCGTGGAATCTACCAACAATACAAAGATTTTTTACAAACGTAAACCAAATAGATATTGTTACAAAAAATGTATTTAATATTAATCTACCTACAATTAAATATTTTAATTGTAAAATAATTAGTTTCTACATATTTATGTTTGTATTGGTACTATGGAATTTAATTAAAGTTGGTGATATAATTTGTAACTACCCAATGTTAATTATGACATTATTAATTTATACCAACATTTTAATAAAGTTTGTATTAATTCATTGCATTGAAGAAAGAATTAAAAGTGTGAATAAAGTAATCAAAAAAATTATTGACATTACTCTATTTGAAATTGGCAACGATATGAATAAAAATATAGATAATATTTTGATGATGCAGAATCTTGTTGGTAATATGATAGACTTGTTTCATACAATTTATAGTGTGCAGTTATTTATGCATACATTTTTTATGTTTATCCAAATACTAGCTTGCATTAAGCTATTAATCACAGATGGAAGTTTTGACGACTTTTATTCTAGTAAAGTATTGTTGATGCTATTGACTGGATTTGCTATGGTAAGTATACATATAAGAAAAACAGTTTAATTTATATAGATTCACAGTTTTAGAATGATAGGTTGGTGTTTTGAAAATATAACTTTCTTTGCAAATTGTGTTTGTGCTCACGTGCTCTATTAGAAAACATAAACATTTTTTTATGCTAAGTTTAGAAATAATATTCAGTACTAATTTTAATTTAATGGCGGGTAAAACTATACAATATTACGACAAATTGCAAATAAATCCTGTATTGATATTTATTGGAAGTTTTGTAGATTTAATTTTTTGTCATAATTCTACTCACAATAGGCGAGTTATCCATTTTTTTTCAATTATTATTTTTCTGTATAGAATATTGTTTGTTTTTTTTTGTCTCTTGCTTTATGCTTTTATGCTTTTTACGGCTATTTTACATCGCCACAGTAAGTCTACGACTTGTTTAAAGTGGTTTGATGGGACCAACAGCTTAATACGTGACTTCCGAACCACGCTGGTGGATAAAGAGCAAGTTATCATTTCAGTCATACTTCGGGGATCGAACCCCGGACTGCTCGCATGATATGCAAGTGCTCTACCATTGAGTAAAAACTGAAATGTGTTTTATAAATCATAATTTTTTTAATATTTAAATAAATACATATAAGCGTACATTATAGCAAGATGATTTAAATTAAAAAAAAAAGCTAAAATTTATATAATAATAAAATAACCCTGAATAGTTTTAGTATTATGGAATACTTACATAATTATTTTATGTTATTCAATTACTTTCAGTAATGTAATGTTTTTTTATTCTAAAAATACATTACCATATTATGATAAACAATGCAACTTAATAAATTAAACCAATCAATTTATACTTATTATTAATTACTTTAACAAAACAAACAAAATTACTGTGCAAATAAGTCTTGTCTATAGTCTATAGTCTAACATGGCGTACTACGCTAACAATATAAAATTATTATTAACGATTAGTGCTTATGCTGGAATAATACCATTTTACAACTTTAAATTAAATACGTTTGCATCAAGACGCTACTATACTTTCTGCTTAGTAATATATATAGTAATTTCTGTTATATATGTTTTTCAATGTATGGATAACATGTTTAATATAGAAGGCATTATATTTTCAATATCTTGGAGTATTTATTTTCTTGCATAATATTTATTTAATAATAAGTATGACATCTTGGAATTTACCAAAAATTGAACAATTTTTCTCACATGTAAATCAGATAGATTTTATTGCAAAAAACGCATTTAATATTAAACCTTATACATACAAATATTTTAATTGCAAAATGGTTGGATGTTATATGTATATGGTAATAATGGAGGCTTATAATTCATATATAGTTGGTAATCTAGTTTGTAGTTTACCTTCTATAATGTTATCATTTTTTTTGTATAGTAGTATTGTTATGCAATTTATATTACTCGAATGCATTAAAGATAGACTTAAAACTGTACATAAAGTTATTAAAAAAATTGGTAATAATACAATAACTGAAAGTAGTAAGGATATAAATACCAAGATAAATAATATTTTAGTAATGCAAAATTATGTTTGTAATTTAGTAGATTTATTTCAATCAGTTTATGGTGTTCAATTGATTATTCATGTATTATTTGAAGTTGTGCAGATATTGACGTGTATTAGGTTGTTTATTTCGGATGAACATTTTAATTTAAATTTGTTTTCTAAATTATTTATAATATTATGGACGTTATTTTTTGTGGTAAGTATTTTTATTATATTTTAATTCATTAAATTACCACAACATCATTTATTAAATTATAATTTATCAATTTTTTTAATTATATTTTCTTATCCGACATTGCTGATTATTTTCTAAATATTCAATCTGTAAACATTTAAACATAGTTTTGACTTTTTTGTTTGAGTTAATTTGAAGTGATGCATGACTAGCGGGAAATTTATATAAAAAGTGAATGCTTATATTAGCATTTGGGTCGCGAGCGGTTAAGGTTGTTTTTTTCTTAGAGGCGGTGAACTTTAAATTGAAATAAGATACAAAAAAATGTTCATAAAATTAGCTTTATTAGACAGATATTTTTAAGGCATTAATGTTTGGATATGATTTTGGGCATGTGGCTGCCGAAGCTGGCACGTATATGGCGTAATCTGGAGATCCAATTTTCACACACTATTTGCAGTAAATCAGGCAGCATTTTGGCTATAATGAGTCAAATGTTGGCCACTTAAAAGGTCAATTGTTTTTGGTTTATCGCTGTAGACTTTACATATCCCAGAAAAAATAATAGTCCAGGAAAAATAGACATTAACCCCGAAATAATTTGTTACAGGCTAAATTTTTGCACGTACTTTAGTATTGCGGCTCTCAATATGTTGTGGGAGTTCCCTATCGATGTGGCTGCCGCGACTTGAGTTTTCGCGAGGTCAAAGGTCGCAAAAAACAATTTTTTGCTAATATCTGGAGAACGATGAGATTTATCGGAAAAAATACAGAAAGCTAATTTGTAGCTGAGGCAATTTCCTATAAAAAATTATTTAGAAGTTTTTTTGTACAGGCAACCGAAGACGAGATAGGGCGTCCCAACGAACAAAGAACGTAGAATAATTACTTCACACCGGCGAATATGGACAAATCTTAGGATATGATAATGGATAATTAATTTTTATTTAATAGGTACTTTGATGGGTTTTTTTTATTACAGAAGCATATGTTTTTACAGTAAGGTTTTTTTAAATTTCAATTTTCTTCGGTTTTGGATTCTGACTGCTCTGTCTCTAATGTTTCTATAAGGAAAGACGATGGATCTATGTCTTTATGGATATCCTCTTTATCGATGTCAACTTGTATTGCGTTCAAACAAGTTTGGCCATGACATTGGCTGCAAGCAACCAAACAGTTCAAACCTGCTTTTCGGCATCCAGAAGTTGAACCACAGCCTTTTTTGCAGTTACAGAATACCGCATTGAGTAAAACATCAGGAGCGGGTTGAAGCAGCGTTGTAATTGGCTCCAAGACATTACTTTGTAAGATCCATCCCCAGTTCTTAGGATTTCCTTATTTCCGAGCCATAGCTGAACTTGGTAATATGTTCGATAAAAATGCAGCAGAGGTTGGAGGAAACGCCGACAATTGCACAGCAGCATTCAGTTTTGTATATTGTGCAAATTTCAATTATCGTAATTCATCGATGGATTTCTGTTTTTTTGTTGCTTTGTAAACTTGCAGTATAAAACGTAGGCAATTCTCAAAAATAATATTGGGAGAACTGTCAGCTCTTGTAAGAGCTTAAGCACAGCTTATCATATCTTTATTCTTTTTAAACTGTTTAAATATATTCTATTTGTCTTTGCGAAATAGAGCAGAAGTCGTATCACAGCCAGTAATTGCGTGGAGAAATAAATTGTGGTTCTGACATTTAGGATACAAGGTTAAGCTTTGCAAAGAATAGATTTTTGATGGGGTTTTAGATTTACCAGGCTTTTGAAGATATAATTTTTTGCCGGGAGGAGCTCGTGCAATCAAAATAGGCATTAAGTTTACATACTCGCTAACAACTACACTAGTACTTTTTTCCGACTGTTCTATCGCGATTTTGATGATTAGAACATCAGCATCATTTTTTGCCTGCTTCACAATGATGTTAACAGCTTGAAATCTTTCAGACAACTTCGAAATGAATCGACTTTTTTTTTTATTGGCAAGAAATTGTTGTTGGCTCGTTGATACTGTCATTGATGCTTCGAAGAGAATATCTGCGGATAATGCAACTGTGGCACAACAACGACGCTGCTCTGAAGCTTTGATATTATTCCCATCATCATTATAACCGTCGAATACAATTAAAACGTCTTGGCCAAAATACTTTTGTATATAAGCTATAAAGCTAATAAAAATAGTGTCGAATGTGCTGCCTCGTCTCTATACAACACGATGCAGTAGATATCCTCCATCGACGATATGTTTTACATTTGTGTAATCAATGCCATCGTCTGGCTTTGGTGAGTCATACCTAGAAGATTTTTTTATTTTTGCGCATCCCATTCTTATCAAAAAGTGCTAGCGGGTATGGAGCTAACTCGTACTCAAAGTATTGTTGGAGATTTTCTTCAAACTGTTTGTTTTTATACTGATTTGCTGAAACAGCAATAATGGATCAATGGCTATCTTTTTCTCATGTACTTTAACTGAGCTGTTCACTGTCAAAAGTGAGGCTACTTTGTTGGCTCATTTCAACTTAATATTGTCAAATGTAAAGTTGGTCATGCTTGCCACAGAAAGTAGACCTATTTTACAAGCCTGGTGGCAATTGATTTTCTTATCACCGATGGTTCCACTTGATATTGACATAATGTAGGGAAGCTGAGGGAAAGGATCGCAACATCAAAACCATTCTAGGACTTTCGCAACATCAGTAGAATCTTGAGCTACTCGTAAATTCCTAGCATCGACATGTTGATCGGTCGTATCCAATTTAATGTTACAAAGGTCTTCTAATTCCTTGCACACTGTATTCATGGCATGCATGCCATACACCCATTTACTTAGCACACTTTTTAGAGTACTCCTTCCTCTAGCCACACCCCATCTGTTTTCATGGACTTCATAAGTGATTGCTCGATAGTCATATCAGTTCAGGTTCTACAAGTATATTTATTAGATCGTTTGACGGTAAAAATCCTTTTTTAAAGCTCTCCAGAACATTTTTTGTTCTAGAATCCCCAATTAGCATTATATCTTGGAGATGTAAATAGGCTGATTTTGCATAATTATGATGTCCTGCAGCATGAAAGTATGGTAACATCTCCTTAATACAACTCAAATGACCATACCAGTTTCCCATTTGCTGAGCTCTGATGAAGTCCTTAGCAATAGATATCATTTGGAAATACTGTACCCACAGCTTTGCAGTTGGACCACGATCTTCATATTTTTGAAGCTTTTCAGTCAACTTGCGGAGTACAAACTCGGCTTTTTCATCACCATTATCAATATCATCATATGATAGGGTACCATTAATTATGTTTTCAATCGTGATTTGAAGAATATCATCAGTCTCCTCATCGACGTTGATTTCTTATACCATGATTTTGGTCAAAGCAAGATGTAGAAGAGTATGACCTCTGACTGCTATGGCGTAGGCATGACCGTTCAGCATTTTATCTACAGAATTGGGTGCGTAAATGACTGACAAAACTTCTTTGAGTCCACTGCCTTGCATTATGAAGCCAACAGCTCTAAGGTAAGACATTAATAAATGAAATTCTCCAAGTATGAAAATAACTTTTGATAATTCTGAGTTTGGAGGTGCTGCAGCAACAATTTCTTTGGCTTTAGTGAACAAAGGTTGATATAAAGTTATAATGCATATATTGTGTCCTGATTTTTGTTTTTTTTCTATGACACACAACAAAGTCGTATAAACTGTACTGTTGTTACTAACTGGATAATTAACAAATGGCAAAAAGAGGACTCGAGACATTTTGAACTGGAATTTTTTTTTATTCAAGTGTTCTATATATCCGTTTTATCTTGGGAGTTTCGGTTTATCACAGAATTTACAATGCATCCATAATGCATCTATTGTTTTAAGGTATGACACATTAGTCGTCTCATCATATTAAAGCTCTTTTGCACAAAATGTGCTCATTCCTACTACACCGGTATTTTCATTGATTTGTAATGGTACTGCAGCTTTACATGCAAAATCCTGTGCAGAATGCCTGGTCTTGACACAAGAATTGGGCTGCTTTGCGACAACGGATTTTTCTGGAGTGACCATTTTGATAATGCCCATGATGTGCAAAGTGTTATGGCCATCTATCGTTTGCACATTTAAATTAGCATTATCGGCTACTAATTGAATGAAAGTCCCCGTTTTGGGTAGTAAAATATGGGGCTGCGAGTGGTGGACTGCTGCACCTTCATATAACGTTACTTGCTAGTAAGATGCACACAAACCAAAAGATGATAAAATACCGATGAGACGTCTGGAGCCAAATTTTCTATGAAAAAATATAGCGAGCCCAACTTGCAGCCGTGAAATAAATGACCTAGGGCAAACAGCCGACATAATAGCATGACTTACGGCTGTACATGCTAGCGTCAAACGTTAGAGGTTGCATTGCTTATTTTTTAAAATTAATTTCTCAAAAAATAAGTCAAAGAACGTGGAATTTGCTCGTTTATATTATGAAAAATTTGATTTGGAAGAGGATAACATTGATTATTAAGTACCACAGATGTTATATTTTTATGAATAATTGCAGCTGCTGCTTTGACTATTCTTAAGCGTTCTTTAGCCTCATTTTGTTTTTGATTATTGTACCAGGACCTGTTCATAATTTCGTGTTGTTTATCAATAAAACAAATAATAGACATATATCCCGCCTTCTCTGAAATAATTATGCGAGGTCCATATCTTTCTCTTAGCTTACTTTTAATCGTTCGATCCGTTGGAGGCTCTACCTGGCAAGCATCTTTCAACTCATTAAAGGTGAATTAACAATCGTCATTATTTTCAATATAGGAGAATATATTTTTCATGGCAACCATAATATTCTCGTCTTCTAAACGACCTCTCTTTCCTTCAGTAGGGGGCCTCATAAAATAAACCCAACACTTCGTGTGATATCTGGCTCTCACGGCAACCAAATCCTCAAGGAACTCCAGGCGGTTAGTAACAGCTTTTGCTAGATTATTACCACTTTTGTTACATGACGTATCTGATGACGAAACTCAATCTTTTTCTTTTTTTCATTTTCTTCTGTAGTTGTTTCTCCGCAAAATATGCACAAATTTTTGAATGAAAAATAGGTATCACTAGATCTTGTTCGAGCACGAGGTGGACTCATAGATGTGCTCGCTTCTTCAGTATCTTTTTGTTGCTTATATGAAAATATACTGCTTTTGCGAGTATATTCTTTTTGGCACTCACGATGAACAGTCACAGATTGTTTGTCTTTTAAATAACCAAATTTTTCATCGTCTCTAGCAACACTTGACTCAATCAACGTTTTTATTCCACGTTCAACACTGCATATATCACCGCCCGACAACTACTCATCACAAATAAAACAAATTCCTTCCATTATTTTTCTACCGCATTTAATATTTGAATTTCTTCAAAAAACGTCCGTGCACTGCGGATCATCGCTTGGAACTAACTACCTAGCAGCGGTCGGGGCCCTATGCCCACATTCCCATGCTTTAACTAATACCTGCGATAGCCAAGGTAGTAAAACTGGGGGACATAATAAAAGAGTCGACGGCAGATGTTTTACAAGGTCTTTATACGAACTGGGGGCACAGCATTCCTCAACTAAATTTCTTTTGCGACTGTACTTAGTATCATCCTACATATTTTTTTTAATCAATAAATTTTCTATCTCGTCTATAGTTGCCCGTACAAAAAAACTTTTAGATAACTTTTTATAGGTAATTGCTTTAGCTACAAATTTTTTTTTCTGATAAATCTTATCGTTCTCCAGATATTTGCAAAAAACTGTTTTTGCGACTTTTGACCTCGTGAATACTCAGGTCGCGGCAGACACATCGACAGGGAACTTTTACATATTATTGAGAGCCACCATATGTTTGTATAGTGTCCATGCAAAAATGTAGCCTGTAACAAATTATTTCGGGGTTAGCCCCTTTTTTTGTCTATTTTTGCTGGACTACAATCCAATGGCGTAAAATTGCACAAACTAAGTAGCCAGTTAAATGATCCATTTAGTTTGTTTGTGAAATGTTTTTTTCAGTAAATTAATTGTATAGCGCGTTGTGTGGCATGTGGCGCCGTCCTGCTAAAACCTCATGTCTGCAACATTTATGCCGTCTAAATGAGGCACATAAAAATTTGCAATCATGTCTCTGTATCATCACAATTTTGAAAGACATAATAATTCCACCAGCCTATATAGCGCACCAAATGGTAATTTTTTTTTTATGTAATGGTGTTTAGACAATGGTTTGTAGATTATTATTGCTCCATCTGCAACAATTATGTTTGTTGACAAAGTTAATTAACCAAAAGTGTGCTTTATTACTGAACAAAATTTTCAAATAAATTTTTGGATTAATTGCAATGTTTCCTTTGCCATATTCACCAAATGTACGGCGCAAACGATGATTGTGTAGCTTCAATTTCTGTACAAGTTAAATTTTGTAAGCTCGTAAACCAAGATCTTTTTGCCAAATTTTTCATAAAGTGGATGAACTTAAGTTCAAAATTGTTGAGCAAAATGATGAATTGACACATTTGGAACATTATTAACACTACGCTGCACACTATCAATTGCTTCTTGTGTGCAGTGCGTACGTCGTTGTACTGGACGCTTATTATCGTTTAAATTAAACGTATTGCAAAAACAATGCGCACTTTCTTAAATTAATTGCTTTAATGGACAATTATGAGCACTATACAATGACCTTAATACCCAATAAGTTTTTCGAACGTTGTTTTGGCGTAAGTTTATTTATAATCATATCATTACCAGATTTTACTAGTTTTGAGATTTGTTTTACATTTTTTATCCTTTATGGCCAGATTTTGGTTTTTTGTTCTTATTTTGATGATTTAAGACTGGATTTTGTTGTTTTTGATGTTTTATACAAAGAACTTTGCATTTTTTTACAGTTTATAGCTAGATTTTGTTTTTTTTAACAATTTAAAAAAAGATATAACTAGATATTATTATTTTTGACTTTCTATAAATAAAACTTTGCACTATTCAACAGGTTACTTTGCAATTTCAAGCAGTATTTTGATTTTATAGCCCTATTTTTTCAGTTTTGAGATTTTATGGAAAAAAAAATACTTTTTTTTCTTCTTCTTCATGTGCCGTCACCATTCCGGAAGTTGGCTATCATTATTACTACTTTGATTTTGGAAACTGCTACCTTAAACAGATCAGCTAACGTGACCTTAAACTATTTTCTTACATTACTAAGCCAAGACATTCTTCTTGCTCTGATAGATCTTTTTAGTTATTACCATAGATTTCTCTTGACAGAATTGTAGGAGACGATATCTTCGTTTATTTCGTTTGCCCAATCCGTACGGCCTAATCCACTTGACATATGAACCTTGTCCATTTTTTGCAATTAGGTTCCCCAGGAGTACAGTGACATTTTTGTTCTTAGTCAATTTTATGATCTCATCAATGTCTTTGTAGATGGATTTCACTTCTTTGTCTTTTTTATCTGTTTTCGGAGCGTACACTTGAATTAGGTTGAGTGTTCCACAGTATGTTATGTTTTGTCAAGTATAACCGCAACTCCATGACAATGCTTTATAACCATATTTTATTATATATTTTGCATTTTTTAGCAGGTTTTGATTATTATATAAATAGAATTTTGCACTTTTTAACTTTTTTTTTTCTTGCAATTTAGGACTCAGTTCTGTCATCTGTTTTTTAGACTTTCTCTAATGCTGACGTTTAATTTTCTATCCATCTTTTAGAGGGTGATATGGACGTCACCTAATAAGCCATTGATCTTTTTAACTCTTGTTGAACAAAATTTTTGGGGCATTATATAATAGCTGTAAAAACACGCAATTAAAAAAAGATGGTATACTTGATAATCTTCTACTGTAGTCTCTGGACAGTAACCTATTTGGCAATTTTATTGTGGTCCATTCTATTCACAGAGTTTTTCTATTGTCATTTTTGTGATCCGACTCATCTAGCTTTTTTTATATTTTCAATAGTTTTTGTGGGATGTTCCTTGGTTTACTAAGAAATTTATCACAAGGAAAATATGTGGGTTGCTAAATAAGTTGCGTAAGATTATGAGAAGCAACAAAAATTATAGATTGTTGTCCGGATAGTGTTGTAAAAAATGACTTAACCATTCAGTATTATGTACATTAAAATTGCTTCACTACATTATTTCAGTTTTTTTACGATTACCTTCAAGAATTCTATACTACATTTTTTAGATGACCGAAGATTTTTTAAGTTTTAGTGGCATTTGCTCTTAAGTCTCTCATCAAGTTCATGAAGCTTTATATCTGCAATCTATTTGATTTGATTCTGATTTGGTTTTTTTTGGATGATATAATCATGTTTTCTTGCAAATTATTCTTGGTTTTTGCAATTAATGCATCGTTGTTGGCTTGAAATAAGATTTTTGTAAGTTTGTCGTTTATTGCGTAGCATATTGTAAGTTCTATAATTTTTTTTAATTATGTTGTTCATCAGGTTATTAACTTTTCAGTGGTGTCGCCTTTTGTTTAGGCATGTTTGGTTTCGGCGGTGTCTAAGATCACATTGCGTCGGTAAAGTCAGAATCCCTATCGAACTGCAAGGGAAAGTAAAAATATTCAATCTCTACGTAGTCTCTAAATTAAACCATAGCCTAGTCTTGGGCATCGATTTTTGGGTGGGAATGGGAATTATCCCAAATTTTAGGTAGTAATGATGTCAAGAACAAGAACCGGGAGAAAGTAGTGGTAGATTCCATAAAATGCTCTGCGGATTTATCCGTAAAAGAAACGTCTAAGCTACAGCAGATAATTGGCGAGTTTTTTGTCAAGACGGGTGAAGTAAGGTTAGGATGAACGGCGGAAGTGGAACATCGGATCATCACCGATAGTCCGCCGATTAAAACAAGGTACTATCTGATTAGTCCCCACATGCAGCGTTTAATTGACCAGGAGGTAACGGAAATGTTAGATCTCGAGGTGATCGAGAGGAGCTCAAGTGGGTGGAGCTCTCCGATCTTGTTGGTCCCCAAAAGTTACCGCTTTTGTGTGGACTACCAAAAACTTAACGCTGTATCAGAACCATGCTCGTATCCTATTCCGAACATAAACTCGATTTTGACAAAACTTGGAAACTCACGGTATCTGAGTAGGATATCAAGTCGGCCTATTGGCAAATTCCGATGGCAGAGGAGAGCAAAAGCCTTACAGCCTTTGCAATTCCTGAAAGAGGACTTTTCCAATTTAAGAGAATGCCATTTGGGTTGTGTGGAGCTCTTGGAACTTTTCAGGCGTTAGTAGACCGACTTTTGGGCCAGAATTGTTTAAGTTACTTAGATGACATCATTATTACTACCCCTGATTTTAATACCTACTTGAAAATTCTAAACGAAGTGTTTGCTAGGCTTTTAAGGGCAGGGTTGTCTCTTAATGAAAAAAAGTGTGTGTTCTGTCGTGACAAACTAGTTTATTTGGTGGTGAATCGTAGGGGGTTAAATGTGGACCCAAACAAGGTGTCGGCAATTGTGAATATGCCAACTCCCCAAACGGTCAGAAAACTGGCGGTTGATGGGAATGACATCATGGTACCGCAAGTTCATTCCGAAGTATTCAGAAATATCGGAGCCTTTATCTGATCTGACCCGGAACGGGAAAAAGTTTTTGTGGTCAGAAGAGTGCGAGGAGGCGGCAAACTTATTAAAAGAGGCGTTGGTGAGTCCCCGTATCTTAGCCTGTCCTGATTTTACGCAACCGTTTACGTTGCAATGCGATGCTAGTAATGTAGGATTGGGAGCAGTGCTATTACAACATATTAATGGAGAGGAAAAGATTATCTGTTATCTGTCACGATCTCTCACCAACGCAGAGAAGAAATTCTCCCCGACTGAGAAAGAGTGCCTGTGTGTTATCTGGAGTATAGAATAAATGCGTTGCTACCTTGAGGGTGGGAGATTTTCAGTCATTACTGACCATCATAGCTTAATATGGCTGGACAATCTCAAGGATCCTCAGGGCAGGTTAGGCCGCTGGACCGTAAGGTTGCAGCAGTTTCGGTACCAGATAATACACAGGATGGGTAAAGATCATGTGGTTGTAGTGGACCAGAGCGATGATGCAATGTTATATTATAATAACATTGCATGGCCGCGACATTGCACTTCGCCTTGTCGATCAGCACATTCCTAAGCAGATGTGTATAAACACAGCTGACATTGAAAAGTGCTGACCGGACATTCGTTCACATATATAAGTGACGAATTAATTAATCAGAGATAGTTTTTCGATAGTTAATAATAAATAGTATCCATCTAACCTCGATGTCTAATTAATCCTTCTCCGAGACGACGACAATAAATGAAAGAAGCATTCATTTATTACATGGCGATCCTGCCTAAAAGAGGCCTAAAGAAATAATACATGGAAGAATAGAGAATGATCAGCAATGGGATCATCTCAAACAAAAAAAGTGGACAACACTGGCGAGGTAGTGAACGATATTAACATCACCCAAGTATCGATAGAAAATAAGGAATTGGTTTGGATACTGGGAATAATAGCAGTCCTAGCAATCGTTAATTTATTTCTTAAATTATACGATAGACATACGAGGACATTGAGAAGGAGATACACATCGACAGCGCAACTAGCCGACAGAGCGGAACTAGGATGGATTAGGGCACCAGTGGCAGCCAAAAGGGAAGCGGAGTTATAAAGAAAAAGCACCATGGAAAGCCCCAAAGGAAACACCAAAGGAAACACCAAAGGAAGCACCATACAGAAGAAGCAGTAATTTAAATAAACATTAAGGTTAGTTAAATAAAAAAGGACAGTGATTTTTAATGGACAATGTGAAAAAATTTAAAAATGCAAAAAAAAAAATATTTAATTTTGATTTGTAAACTAGGCGTTATATTTATTGACAGTGAAAATTATTTAATTATTTTTTTTTTCTAATCAATGTGCGTACTCAATAATATTATACGACATTTATTTATTACATATTACAGTGAAAATTAGTCAATTATTTTATCTACTTTGAATCAAATGTGCGTACTCAATAGTGAGTAAGGGCAGATAATAAACTTACCCTAACACTAAATGTCTACAACATTAAAACAAACACTCACCCACTCACTCACACACGCGCACACTTGACATATAAACAACACTCGCGAAAACAAATCTCGTAAAACACTTTTACGCGAACCGACACGGTCGACTTTTAACACAAAATTAAAATCGCAAAATCAAATAATTACTAACACTGACATTACTGAACTCGAAAAATGCAAAATCGCGTAAAGGTTCACCTACATTATAAAAGTGCTGATATAAGAAATACCAGCAAAAACAGTGAACTTGACATATTATATATCACAACAAAATGGTTGTGCGATTATATAGTAATTGTTAATACTTTTAATCCTAAGCAATAAAATTATTTTAATATTAATTTTCATATCAGCGATATCAAAAATAGTAAAACATTATAAATTAGTTTACTATTAAAATAAATTGATTACTATTAAATGATATTGCAAACAATTAGTTTACTATTACAATAATTTGTTTACTATCGCAGTAAATAAATTGGTTTACTATTAGAATGAATTGTTTATTATTAGCTCTACATTAAACCAACAAATTATGCCCACATGGGGAGTAATTGAGGATAGCATCAAGGAGATAAGAGAACAGTTCAGGAACCAATCAAAAAGAGTTTTAAAAACCGAGGTACCTAAAGGCAAAACTGTTAGAGAAGAAATAAAAGTAAATTTAATAAACTTATACAATAAACATGCGGAAGTTTGTCAAGCTTACGGTGATAAAGTAAATGAGGAGCAAGCTGGAAAATTAAAAGAAAGCTTTGCAACTATACGTGATAAACTATTATCATCATTTGCAAAATTAAATTTATCGTGCGAAGTGCCAAGAGACGGCTCAATAAAAATTGATATATCTAGTATAACAGAGGAAGAAATAAACATGTCACTATCAAATACAGAATTATTTTCACTTGCCGACAAAATTTTGCCGAAGAGTTTTGATGGTAACTCATCCGAATTAACCACGTTTTTAGACGCCATAACGTTATTAAAACAAACGTGCGGGAGTCAAGAAGATTTATCAATAGCGTTTATTAAAACAAGGTTAACGAAAACAGCGAGACAAGCTGTCACTGAGTCCATCAAGACCATTGATGACCTGAAAAAGGCCTTACTTAGCAAATGCGTAAGCGAGAAGGCACAGACATTAGAAACTAAATTAAGCAACCTACGTCCAAATGGAAGGAATGTGGAAGCAACGACTAAAATAATAGAAGAATCATACAGCAAATTGATTCTGGCGTATGAGGCTGAAGGCGTGAGAGCCGACACAGCACAGCAATATGCAATTACCAGGGCGATAACAGCATTAACAAATAATGCAAAGTCCGAGAAAACAAAAATTATAATGGAAGCAGGTACATTCACAAGCATTCAAGAGGCTATCATTAAGTTTATAACCTCCGAAAATGATACTGGTCCATCGAGTAACGTATTATTCGCACGAACCCAGAGCCACAGAGGGTCATTTAGGGGTCGTTATAATAATAGTTACAATCGCAGCCACTATAATAATAATGGACGCGGATTTCAATCAAACAACAATAATAACTGGCAGCAATATAAGCCACAAAATAATAACATGTCAAATCAATACGAATCAAATCATAGAGGACGTGGAAATTTCAGTCATTTCCGCGGGAATAACACTCCGAATAGAGGTAATTATAACAACAGCAACTACACACAAAAAAGTTATTATAATAATAACCACTCTCATGTAAGAACCATGGAGACGGAAAACTCGACCGTCCCCCAAACATGGCGGATGGGGGACAAAGCACAAACACAGGAACAATTCTAAATCTGTCATATTCTAATTTTATCACTATTAATACTAACATGGCTCATACTAAATTAAAATTTTTAATAGATACAGGAGCGGATATCTCTTTAATAAAAAATAACGTTCTGCACCAAGACTTACCAAAATACGCAAATCAATGTGTTATACACGGCATAACCGAATCCGAGATTTTTTCATCTCATGCCACAATTGCATATATATATCCCAGTGAAAAACATGCATTGGAACAAAAGTTCCATATAGTCGGTCCTAATTTCCCTATACCGGTAGACGGAATATTGGGGCTTGATTTCCTTAAAAAATACAACTGCACACTGGATTATGGCAATTGGAAACTTGCGATTAAAACGCCGGCGCATAACATACATATTAACTTTACTAGCGGACCTAAATCCGAAAACTTAATATTCCCAGCTTGGTCAGAAGTAACAAGGGAGGTTGAACTTAAACACCCCTTTGCGGAATCATTCATCGACAGTCATGAGATAGCCCCTGGCATTTATTCAAAAAAATCAGTTGTAAAAGGCAGCAAAGTGTTGGTAACATTTATTAATACAACTAATAGTAATAAAATAATAGAAAAAATTAAACTTGAAAACGAAGATTTAAATAATTATGTAATACACCGCGTGGAAATCGAAGAAGAAGATCGCAAAACAAGCCTGCTAAAGCAGCTAAATACCGATTGTCCAGCGCACCTTAAAAATAAATTAACCACATTATGCAAAGAATACGCGGATGTATTTGCAATTAATAACGATCTGATGCTAAGTTGCAATAATTTCTATGAGCAACGAGTGAACACGACCGACAAAAGCCCCGTTTACATTAAAAATTACCGAATTCCACACACACAGCGCGATGAAATTAACAAACAAGTACAAAATATGTGTGATAAAGGAATTATAGAGCCATCGACGAGCTCATATAACTCACCGATTATCCTAGTGCCGAAAAAATCTACAGATAACAATAAGAAGTGGAGATTAGTCATTGACTACCGTCAAGTGAATAAAAAACTAATAGCCGATAGATTCCCACTCCCACGAATCGATGATATATTCGACCAACTAGGAAGAGCGAAATGGTTCTCGGTACTTGATTTAATGTCTGGTTTTCACCAAATTTCACTGCATCCCGACAGCAGAGATTTAACAAGCTTTAGCACGGACGCAGGCACGTTTAGGTTTAAAAGATTGCCGTTTGGTTTGTCAATAAGTCCGAACAGCTTTCAACGAATGATGAATATCGCATTCGCTGCATTGACCCCAGAAAAGGCGTTCATGTACATGGATGACTTGGTTGTCATAGGTTGTTCAGAAAAACACCATTTTGAGAACCTAGAAAAAGTCTTTCTGGCATGCAGAAAGTTCTGTTTGAAACTGAATCCAGAAAAATGTAGATTTTTCAGGAAAGAAGTGACATTTTTAGGTCACAATATAACAGACAAAGGCATCTTACCTGATAAATCAAAATTCGATGCTATTAGAAATTATCCTAGACCAACAGAAGCGGAAGCTGTTAAACGATTTGTAGCATTTTGTAATTACTACAGGAGGTTTATAAAAAACTTCGCTGAAATTACAACTTGTCTAAATAAATTAACAAAAAAGGGAGCAACATTCGAGTGGAATACAGAGTGTGAAAACTCATTTCAAACCCTTAAAAATATTTTAATAAAACCTCCAATTTTACAGTATCCACAGATGGATAAGACATTTATCTTAACCACCGATGCATCTAAACATGCATGTGGAGCAATACTGAGTCAGCAGGTAAACGATATTGATTTACCAATATCCTATGCTTCAAAATCATTTACAAATGGAGAGTTGAACAAATCCACAATAGAGAAAGAACTAGCAGCCATTCACTGGGCTATAAAGCATTACAGACCGTATTTATATGGACAAAAATTTTTAGTTAAAACGGACCATCGGCCATTATTATACTTATTTTCAATGAAAGATCCCTCATCGAAGTTAACACGAATGAGGTTGGATCTTGAGGATTTTGACTTCACCATAGAATTTATAAAAGGTGCAGACAACGTCGGAGCCGACGCGTTGTCTAGAATAAACATCGACGAATTGAAAGAAATCCAGCGAAGCGTAGCGCAAGTATTAGCAGTACAAACGCGCGCAATGAAAGATAAAATTACTGAAGAAAAGGGAAAGATTAATAAAGATATACAAAAAGAAGAGACAAAATTAAAGGCTTACGAAGTATTGCGCAACTTCGAAGCGATAAAAGCTACAAAATTAATGGTAAATATGAATACCAAGTGTCCACGACTATGGGTCGATGGAAAGAAAAGAATTATATTAGACGGTAAGATTTCTAATAACAAATCGGACTTAGGTCAGATCATGTTAAGGCTTGAAAGTATAGCCAGAGATCACGGGATAAATAAAATAAAAATAGAGCTCAATAATAAAATGTTTAATGTAATACCCCCGTCGTTATTTAAAAGTATAGCAAATGAAAAGCTAAGTAAACTCACAATAATATTAACACAACCAGTAGAACGTATTTCAGATCTTGCAGTACAACAAGATCTGATAAAGCAATTTCACTCTGATCCTATCCTAGGAGGACATTGTGGTAGAACTAGATTATTTTCAAAATTAAGGTCACACTATTTTTGGAAATACATGAGGAGGGACATAGCTAAATTCCTCAAATCATGTCACCTTTGTCAAATCAACAAAGCAAAAATAAAAAATATGGCACCCCTATGTATCACCCCAACCCCCCAAAAAGCATTTGATATCGTCATAATTGATACAATAGGCCCATTTTCCAAATCATCGCAAGGTAACTTATACGCAGTTACCATAGAATGTGAACTCACTAAATACGCTGTCACAATTGCGATTCCCAACAAAGAGGCGAGAACGGTAGCGCGGGCGATCGTCGACCACTTCATCCTAATTTACGGTCCAATGAAAGAGATCAGAACGGATATGGGTACGGAATACGTGAACGAAACGCTTACCGAACTCACTAAGCTTCTACAAATACAACACTTATCATCAACCCCGTATAGACCACAATCGGTCGGTACAGTGGAAAGAATCCACAGGGTAATAAACGAATACGTCCGAATGTACATTAACTCGTTTAAGGATGACTGGGATGAGTGGATTAAATATTTTTCTTACTGTTATAATACAACACCATCCACAGTCCACGATTATTGTCCTTTCGAATTGATATTTGCAAAAAACCCAACCCTTCCCCTTGATTTTGAGACAAACAAAATCGAACCCATATATAATGTGGAAAACTACAGTAAAGAGGTTAAATTCCGGTTACAAACTGCGCTGAAAAGAGCAAACAGCATCATTTCAGAGATAAAGCAGAAACGGAAAGCGAAATTTGATCTCAACAGTAGACCATCAAACATTAAAATCAATGATAAGGTACTTATAACCAATGAGGCTCGAACTAAGTTCGATTCATTGTTTAAAGGTCCCTATACAGTGATAAAAAAGACAGGTGTAAACTACACCCTTACGGACATTAACGACAAAACATTGACAATTCATGAAAATAGACTGTGTAAATATAACGCATAGTAAATAAAATAATCTTAACATATATTGTAATTTAGATACTAAGATATAGTAATATAATGTTTGTATAAGTATTTAACCATAAATTAAAATATAAATAATATAATAATTTTTTTTTCTAGAACTGAAGTTAGTTTAAGTTATTATAATGTAACACGTGTTTAGAATAAGAATTTATATATATATGAAAGTGTGAATTTCCGGTTTCGTTATCGCAAATTCACACTACCCCAAAAGGAGGAGGTGTAGTGGACCAGAGCGATGATGCAATGTTATATTATAATAACATTGCATGGCCGCGACATTGCACTTCGCCTTGTCGATCAGCACATTCCTAAGCAGATGTGTATAAACACAGCTGACATTGAAAAGTGCTGACCGGACATTCGTTCACATATATAAGTGACGAATTAATTAATCAGAGATAGTTTTTCGATAGTTAATAATAAATAGTATCCATCTAACCTCGATGTCTAATTAATCCTTCTCCGAGACGACGACAATAAATGAAAGAAGCATTCATTTATTACATGGTGCTAGATTGCCTTTCTCGTGCAATTCCAGAACTAAATTCGTTGCAAACCACAGAGATCCCAAATAAATTACCAGGCGACAAATGGTACTTGTCGATGGTACAGAAAGTCACTAAGCAACCCTTAAAATTTATAAGTTGGCGTGTATAGAACAAAAAGTTGTATAGGGAAGTCGGAAACAACTTGGAGGGAATTGAGGGAAAGTATAGATGGAAGGAAATGATTCCTAAGGGCGAAAGGCGTGAGTTGCTGGGCCGGTGCCATGACGATCCTCTTGCAGGGCATCTGGGTATGTATAAGACATACAATAGGTTGGCAAAATTTTATTACTGGCCCAAAATGAAGGTTGACATTACCAGGTATGTGAAGGGATGCACAGTGTGTGCTAAACATAAACCTGAGCAGAAGAAGCCAGCTGGACTGATGGGTTCTAGGCCAACTATATCCAGGTGCTGGCAAATGATCTCTATGGATCTTATGTAGTGACTGACCATCTGAGCAAGTTCTCGTTGGCATTTCTTCGTCAGGCAACAACTCAGAGTGTGTGTAGGCTACTGGAAGAAAACATCTTTCTCATTTTTGGTGTACCTGAATTTATTCTCACTTACAATGGTGTACAGTTTTGCAGTAAGGAGTTCTCTAAGTTAATACAGTCATACAACGTTAATGTCATATATATCGCCGTTTATCATCCGCAAAGCAATCCCTGTGAACGAGTTAATCGGGTCCTCAAGACCATGATTGCTTGTTATATCGATCAATATCAGCGAACGTGGGATGCTTGCTTGCCCCAACTTGGGTGTGACATGAAGTGACTGGAGACACTCCCTATTGCTTAAACTTTGGGTGAGAGATAGTGGTTAATGGAGATAATTATACCGAGAGGAGAGTTAAGAGGAAACTGGACAGAGACAGTGGTCAGTCATTACCAGTGGAAGATGACAAGAGGACAGGATTATCAAAGTTTTGAAAGGTAGTTGAGGAAAAGATACAAGTTGCTCACAAAAAGATTGAGGCTAGGTACAATTTACGGCGTAGATTAGTACAATTTAAAGTAGAGGGACACGTGTGGAAGCGAGAATTCAAGTTATCAGACGCTTCAAAACATTTTAGTTACAAACTTGGGGAAAAGTTTTCAGGTCCCTATATCATAAAACGTATATTAGAAAAAAATGTTTACGAATTATAAACAGACAGCGGGTTAATAAAAGGGTGTTACCATGTTCAAGACCTGAAGCTAGTGTATACTAATGTTGACGATTAAACAATTTTATTTTATTATTTTTACAGTCTAATTTAGTTAAATTTCATTCTTTAATTTCAATGTTCATTGGCGGCTCCTTGACATCATCAGTAGGGTTGTATTATTGCGGTACATACATAGTATGGTCATTTAGAATTCATATCATATTTTAATTTTATATTACAAAAAATTCATTTCATTCATTTTTTTTTTGTAGTAGAGGTAGTAGTTACTGTTAATGGTTTTATTTCTGATACAATAGCAGTTACCTCAGGTGTTCCATAAGGTAGTTATCTGGGTCTGCTTTTATTTCTACTTTTTATCAATGATTTTTCTCAGTCAATAAAATTGTGTGAATTCCTTCTCTGTGCTTCTTGCTTCTCTTTAGAGCAGTAACAAATGCTAAAGATGCATTTTTAATTGATAATGACATTAAAAATGTTGAAAAATGGTGTACTATTAATGGTATGGACTTAAATGTAAAAAATATCTTATTGACATTGACATGTTAAACATTTTAATTATGTTACCTACAAAGATTTAAGAATATTAGGATTTATCAAACGCCATACAAAGCATTTTACGTCGCTAACAGCTCTTCGATCGCTATTATGTGGCCTGGTTTGCCCTTTCTTGGAATACGGTTCTGTGGTATGGTTTCCATCCTATGGAATTCATATTGATCAAATTGAAAGAGTCCAACAAAAATTTCTTAAATATTTGTCATTTAAAAGAGAAGATATTTCATATAACTTTTCTTGTACTGAAATGAGAGAACTAATCCAACTTGAAACACTCTGTAATAGAAGAAAGAAATTTGATGTTAAATGTATTGTAAAAAATAGCAAATAGGAGATTGTCCTAGTCTTTTGTGCTTAGTAAATTTTAATGTACCTAGAAGACATACTAGAAATGTAAAAACATTTTCTTCCAAGTTTTGTAGATCAAATTATTTTAAGGACTCTCCATGCGTATGTGTTGATTTATAAATGAATCTGATCTTGATATCTTTAATGTGTAATCTTTATTAATATTGAATTTTTTTATATTTATCTGTTATTGTATTAATATTATTTAAATGTTTTGATTGAGTTGCTGCAACTCAAATGATATGTTGTAATCATCATGTTATTTGTATTTTAATTAAAAATTGGGTAACCCCGTTAGAATAATAAAATAACCTTGAATAGTTATTATATTCTAGCTTTAGTATTATGAAATACTTACATAATTATTTTATGCTATTCAATTACTTTTAGTAATGAAATGTTTTTTTATTCTAAAAATACATTACCATATTATGACAAATATTACAACTTAATAAATTAAACCAATCAATTAATACTTATTATTAATTACTTTAACAAAACAAACAAAATTACTATTCAAATTAGTCTTATCTATAGTCTATAGTCTAACATGGCGTACTACGCTAACAATATAAAATTATTATTAACAATTAGTGCTTATGTTGGAATAATACCATTTTACAACTTTAAATTAAATACGTTTGCAACAAGACGCTACTATACTTACGCCGTAGTAATATATACAGTAATTTCTGTTATTTATGTTTTTCAATGTCTGCATAACATGTCTACTACAGAAGGCATTATTTTTTCAATATCATGGAGTATATATTATCTTGCATATATTTATTTAATAATAAGTATGACTTCTTGTAATTTGCCAAAAATTCAACAATTTTTCTCACATGTAAATCAAATAGATATTGTTGCTAAAAACTCATTTAATATTAAGCCTTATACAAACAAATATTTCAATTATAAAATTGTTGGATGTTACATGTATATGTTTATAATGGAGGCTTATAATTTATGTCTAATTCATAATCTAGTTTGTAGTTTACCTTCTATAATAATATCATTTTTTTTGCATACTAGTATTATTATGCAGGTTGTATTACTCGAATGCATTATAGATAGAATTAAAACTGTACACAAAGTTATTAAAAAAATTGGAGATATTACAGTATTTGTAAGTAGTAAAAATATAAATACCATGATGAATAATATTTTAATAATGCAAAATTATGTTTCTAATTTAGTTGATTTGTTTCAATCAGTTTATGGTGTTCAATTGCTTATTCATGTATTATTTGAAGTTGTGCAGATATTGACGTGCATTAGGTTGTTTATTTCGGATGACCAATTTAATATAAATCTGGTTTTTAAATTATTTATAATATTATGGACGTTATTTTTTGTGGTAAGTATTTTGATTATATTTAAATTTATTAAACTACTACGACATCATTTATTAAACTATAATTTAACAATTTTTTTTATCATATATTTTTATCTGATTGTTTTTTAAATATATTTTTTAAAGTTATATATTGCTGATTATAAGTTGAATGTTGGCTTCCAAGTGCTCAATTGATTTTGTTTATTTATCCCTAGAGAAAATAATCTTATAACGTTAAAACGCACGAACAAGGTGCCCAGTTAACAGGTCAAATTCGTTCTTTTGTAGAACGATTTTTTTAGTAAATTAATTGTATCGCATTCTGTGTGGCATGTGGTTAATGCCGTCGAATTGAGACACAAAACTTGACATTTATGTCTCTGTACCGCTTGCCATTGGCTGTAACGTTACGACTAACACCAGTTTTGAAGACATATAGACTAATGATTTCACTAGCCGACTAAGCGCACGGAACGGTAATTTTTTCTGGATGTAATTTTGATTTGACAATAGCTTGTAGATTATTATTGCTTTAGATGCAACAATTTTGTTAGTTGACTTAGCTATTTAACCAAAAGTGTACTTCATCACTGAACAAAATTTTTAAATAAAATTGTGGATCAATAGCAATGTTTTTTTCGATGATCGTCTGGTTTCGATTCCTGTACATGTTTAATTTTGTAAGTTTGTAAACCAAGATTTTTTTGCAAAATTTTCCACTACGCTGCAAAAACGATTTATAATTTCTTGAATTAATTGCTCTGATGGACAATTATGAACACTAATCTTGAATTGAACTATGTTTTTTAAAATAAATTTAAACAATTTGCAAACGTTGCTCTGGTGTGAGTCTATTTATGATAAATTGCCAAACTAAAGTAACTTTAAAATAACCAAAAACTGTCACAAGCAACAATGTTGCTAATTTAAAGTTTTCCGACTCTAAAAAAAACACTCTTTATTTAGTGTCGCTAAAAACTCTAAAAGATCTTAAAAAAATAGTTTCATTTTTTATTATATTTGATTATATTATTTTAATCTATAATATCTTTTTTACACTTTATGGCCTGATTTTGGTTTTTTTAAACAATATTTTGTATATTTTATAGCAATATTTTGCTAATTTTGAAATTTTATAAAGATTTTTGAACTTTTTAAAAATGTATGATACTTTCTGACAATTGTTTAAAACTTCATAGTAGAATTTAGCACTTTTCAACAGTTTATATCAGATATTGTTTTTAACAACATTTTTGATATTTCACAGCTGGAGATTGTTATTTGTAAAATTTAACATTTTTCAAAAGTTTATAAACGGATTTTTGATGCTTTTTAAAAATTGTTTAAAAAGTTAATGCCAAATTTTGCTGTTTATCATTTAATAATCAAAGTTTTGCAGTTTTTAATTGTTTTTGGTTTGGTTTTTGGTTTTTTAATAAATATTTTAAAACTTTATGATCTGGCCATATTACTTTTATTTTTGATTTTTTGCAATCTGGCCAGGAATCTTAAAAAAAAAAAAAATTTGTATTTTTAACATTATTTGATATTCTAAACGTACGCGCATAAACTCGAGGAATTATAGTTTACAATCAATATTATTGATAAATGTTAAAAAAATGTAGTAAAAGTTTTATAATGAATGAGATAATGTATTATAAAGTTTTTGGAAGTTTAAAATTTATTACTTGAAAAAAATCGGTGTGCCATGCCAAAATTAAAATAATAAAAATGTAGTAAAGCTTTTAATCAACTATTTATCATAATAATAAACAAATAATAAATATGCAAAATTATTAGAACACTATCATAATAAATGCTCAAAATAATTTCTTCTATTTTCCAAACACATCTGCGCCCGCCGAAGCCATGTTGCGCTACATGCACGTTGAAGTCTCGGCGGTTGCAGAATTGTGTCAGCGGCAGCTAGTATGCAATGTCGCACCTCTTCAACACTGTGAATTTTGGTAGCGTATACTAGATGTTTCATATGCCCTCAAACATAAAACTCTAAGGGATTTATGTTAGGTGATCTAGGAGGCCAGGCAGTTGGACCTCCTCGACCAATCCACTTTCTCTGGAACACATTGTTCAAATGTTGTCGCACATCTATTGCAAAGTGTGGTTCAGCTCTGTCAAGAAGATACCACATGCGCTGTCTAACTTTAATTAGAACTTCTTCTAGTAGTGCTGGTAGGGTCTCTTGTAAAAAATTTAAATTAACAGCCCCTGTTACACGATTTGGCAACAAAAACGGTCCTAAAAGAAGGCCGTTTACAATTCCAGCCTATACATTCACCAAAAATCTGTGTTGAAAGTTTGTACGCCGGGTAATGTGAGGATTTTCAACTGTCCAATAATGCGTATTGTGAAAATTGTGCATACCGCTACGAGTAAAAATTGTCTCATTTGTTAGTCTAGAACGTCCTCCATATTGTTTAGGTCTGGGCTGCAAGTGCCCAGTTTCTCTTGCACGCTGTACCAAACGTACAAACAATCCACGAGCCGGATGATACCTTTGAGGGAATATCTCGAAATAAAGGTGAGCTGCAGCCACTGATATTTGATGAACTTCTCCATACACCAATATCATATCCACAAATTCTGCATTGGTCATGTTATGTTGAGCCATAATTTAATTTTATTACACACTGACAGGCGCTACCTAGAATTTTTTGGCAACAATCTCGGGACTTTTCTGGACTTTTCCAGAAACTTTATAATTTATTATCGTGCTTATTATAAAACTTTTACTACATTTTTTTAACATTTATCAATAATATTGATTGTAAACTATAATTCTTTGAGTTTCCGAGCATAGGTTAAGAATCACCATGTATTATGACCAGATTTTACTAGTGTTTTCTGCTTTTAAAACCCGTTTGACACTGTCTATAATTATATCTTGAATTATATATATATATATATATAATTTTTATTAGAATTAATGCAATTATTTCATATGTTAAATTTATATCCTGTATGACACTGTATATAATTCTTTATATAATTATAAAACCACGCCTGCGCCTTATCTATGCTCTGTCATATCATGTTTTAATGTTTACTACACTTTGCAGGTTATGTCATTTGTTTTGATTTTATTATTGCTACAGTTAGTTATACAATTAATGAAAGTAATGAAAAATGGAAGCAGAACAAATTAAAAAAGTGGTAGCCATTGCTATATGTGGAGCTGCAGTGGTAAAATTGAAAAAAAAATAAGTATAAACCAAATATAATGCGCAATAGACGTTCGCGTCGATTATAGATGGGAAAATAGAACATGTTCTAATTTTTCAAGATATAATTGTGACCTTGATAATTTGTGTGCTTTACACACGTAAATGGTCTGATCTGTAATTATATATATAATTCAAGACATAATTATGGACAGTGTCATACGGGTTTAATTTGATGATTTAAGTTTGGATTTTTTTATTTTTGAATTTTTTTACAGTTTATTCTGGGTTTTGTTTTTTTTCTAACAATATTAAAAAAAAATATTTAATTAGATGTTGTTATTTTTGACTTTCTATAAATAAAACTTTGCACTATTCAACTGGTTACTTTGCAATTTCTAACAGTATTTTGATTTTATGGCCGAATTTTGCTAGTTTTGGAATTTTATGAAAAAAAAAATATTTTTTGGTACTTCTCTGATGTTGACGTTTAACTTTCCATCTATTTTTTAGAGGATGATTTAGAAATCATCTAATAAGCCGTTGATCTTATCAACTCTAATAAAAAAGTTGAAATTTTTTTAAGCCAATGTAATGTTGCTGTAAAAATACACAATACAAAAAAGCTTGAGAGTTTTTTATTTTGTGGTTTTTAGACAAATAATAATCATTTAATAATCATTTATTTCACATGGGTAATGCTACATACAACATGACAATAATGTAAAAAAGTAAAAAAAAAAACAATTACATTAATTAAACATTTAGGTACAATTACATTACATTACATTTACATTAGTTTATCAACATAAGTTTAAAAAATACAGATGTTTTACAGATTAAAATAAACAATAAACATACAGATTAAAATAATTGTATAGAAAATAGTAAAATACAATTGATCACAATTTTTTCAAGTATTCCATACATTCGTTTACATCATTTGGTTCTATATTAATTAAAAGTTGTTTTATTTCTCTCTTAAAACAGAGCAAATTATTAATTTTACAATATTTTGATGAAAAAAACTGATGCAGGTATACACTGCCAATTTTTTTGTTAAGCTTAAGTTATGCTTGGGGTATTTGTAAGTAATTTCTTTAAATCGAGTAATGCAGGTATGATTCATCACTGCATTGCATAAATACTGTTTATTTTTGAATATAAACATGAGACACTCGTTTATAAATACTCCAGGTAGTGTCAATATACTATTATGTCTAATGATATTTCTTCAAGAATCTCTAAACTTCATATATTTTATATTTTCTATTTTTATTTTATAAAATCCTTTTATATTATTCATATTAATGACGTAATGATTTTATTTTATTTATTTATTTTATTTTATTTTTACAGACATGTTTCGATGAGTTATATCATCATTATCAATGTATATATATATATTATATTTCAAACTGATTGAATATTTAAAAAATTGTTTTTTCCCGCTACCCTGATATCCGTATTATTTATTTAAATTTCTATATTCCCGCTGACTTGAATTTTGAAATTGTCATTTATTAAACTTCATATTAAAAATTAAACGAATTATATTTTTCTGACTTTTAAAAATAATGTCAGTTTTAACTGAGTTGCCCCAGAAAATAATTCCATATTTTAATAATGAATAGAAGTTACTATAATAAAGTATTGTGTGTATTGTGTTTTGATTGACATAAGTTTTTATAGATCGCATCATGTATATTGTCTTGTTTAATTTTTTATTTAATTCTTAAAGATGAAGCTTCCAGGTTAGATGTTGATCAAGTTGTAGGCCTAACATCTTGCAGTTAGAGTTCACATTATAAGTATTATTACCAACTGTTAGCTGTTTGGGTAAGGTTGTATTGCTTCTAAAAGTTCTAAAAATCAATAATTTTGTTTTATTTTCATTAAAAAATTATTTATTTTGGATAAGCCAATCTTTTAAATGTGAGTACAAAATATTGGTTTTAGTTATTAAATCAGGTAATTCTTTGCTGCATAAGAATATTTGAATTATCCGCGTAAGTAATTATTTTATGTTCTTTAAAAATGTTATTAATATTATTAAAATACACCAAAAACAGAAGTGGTCCCATAATGCTTCCTTGCGGCACCCCAATATTCATTTCAGAGTATTTTGATTTAAAAGTGATTTCAGTTTTACTTTAAATAACTACTTTTTGTTTTTGTCCAGTTATATATGATTTTATAAGATTGTATCCCACACCTTGTATTCCATATTTAAATATTTTGGCAAGTAGTATATCATGTGATATGATATCAAATGCCATAGACAAGTCAAGAAAAATGCCCAATGGCATTTCTTGATTGGGTTGTAAATTGAAATACTGCTGTATCTGTTGATCTAGATTTAACAAAATTATGCTGATTCAAATCTATAATTTTATTAGAGTTAAGAAAAGTTACAATTCTATTAGATAATGCTTTCTCTATAATTTTTGAAAAATTTGTTAAAATACTTATTGGACGATATTTTTCATACATGTTTTTGTTTCCTTTTTTAAATATTGGTTTAACTATGGAATATTTAAATTCATTGGGAAAGTGTCCTTGTTCAAAACAGTTGTTCATTCACATGGTCTCTTTATTATTGTTTGAGATTTATTGTTCTAAAATTTTCATTTCTATGCTCTTCATTATTCCTTTGGCTTTAGACATTTCTGTATAAGTTAGAATCAGCTGTACATTAGTTATATAGATTCTAACTTGGTGTAGACATTAGACTGGTTCTTAAATTTTTTTGTGTATGTTTTTGTCTGCAATTTTATAAAGTAATCTTTGTGCAAAATAAGTAAACGATGCATAATTTTAGCTCTTACAGTTCTTATTACTTCTATAAAAATTTTGTAACTTGATATCTATAGTTTGCATCAGATGGAATTTTTGAAAATACTGTTGATTTGAATGATTTTTTCTGTCTTGAATCTATACAATGCAAATCATTTTTGTTTTTGTTGCAGTCGGCACATGTTTCCGTAAACGTTTTCCTATCTTATTCCAAACATGTTCAATTAGATTAAAATCTTCACTGCAAGCAGGCCAAACAAGTTGCGTGATTTGACACTTGTCAAGATACTCAGTAACTATCTTAGAAGTGTGGGGCCGTGCGTTATCATGCATAAAATTTGCGTTGTCACCAAGAATAATCATGATTGGTAAATATAGTTTTCTAGAAGTTCTGTCAGATATTTATGCGCAGTCAACGTCCTATTCTCAATAAAAACTAACTCCGTGCAAGTGTCAAAAAATATGCCTCCCCATGCCATAACTGATCCTTAACCAAATGGAAGTCGCTCGACAATACTTGCTTGAGCATATCTTTTGCCTTGTCGTTGCCCCATTTTTACACGACTATCTGAGCTCGTAAGACAGATTTGCAATTTATTGGAAAGCAATACGCGACTCCAATCCGCTATTATCCAAGCCAAGTGTTTTTGTGCAAAATTCTACCTCTCAATCTAGTGGTCCAGTAACTCTAGTTCAAGAAGATAATTCAGCACCATAATCTTGCCTCTTAATAGTCTATTCACTTATGTTTTCATTTCTCACTTCTTGCAGATGATTTTGAAGGGAAACTGAAATTGCCGTGAGCGTTTGGTTTCTTAAACAAGAAAGCAGTATTCTCTAGTTGTTGTAGTGTTGCTTTGCCCTGAACCAGATCTTTGAGTAAGCAGACCAGTTTTTTGGTACTGCCGCCATACTTGTTGCACACTCGAGAGACTTACATTAACGTTTTTTGCAGTTCTGCGCTGACCGTGGCCGTCTTCTAAAGCCGCCACAATTCGTGCCAAAACAACAGGATTTATGCTCATTGCAAAACATTATCAATGACAACAATACACAAACAATTTGCAACAGACAGATATCATCACAGAAACAAAAACTATGCATATTTGTTTCAACAAAAGCATATGAAAGTAAACTTGATCATTTTCATTACTTAGCACATCAAATTGAAATTGTTTGTTTTTATTACTTTCAATAAACTTTAAACAACATTTTTTTTAATTTAGGCAATCAGTTAGTAAACTGTTACAACTAAAAAAACACATTAAAAACTAAAATTTAAAACAAATCAAATCTTGATTTTTTAACAATATTGAAATCTAATAATTGTCTAAATATATTTGCAAAATCAAATCAAAATTTACATATAATTTTTAAAACAACAAAAACAATTCAAATAAACTAAAAGAAACAAAGTGGAGCAAGCAAGTATACTGCCTGTATAATTTAAAGTTGTTAAAAAATTTGGTTCAATAATAACGTGCTACTGCTTGACATTTTTTAGGCATGTTTTGTACGAGTCGACGGATGTCTTTTTCTGGTATATTTTTCCATTCATTGATTAATGCATTTGTTTGCTGGTGAAATGTCTGAGGTGAATCTGGGCGCATCCCAACACATCTATCTAATCTAACAAATTCCAAAGATGTTTAATGGGGTTTCTGAGAGTCCAATTTATTGTTTGAATCTTGTAGTACTAAAAGTAGCAAATTTTTCGACAAAAAAAAATTACAAATTAATTTCAAAATTTATTAGACAATTGAAAGTTTTGGATCTTTATATATTTCATTAGATTAGAAATTTCATTTTCTACACGTTGCAAAAAACCGATTTTAAAAAGAAGTTTAGTTGCGTGAGTTCTGCTCGTAGTTTTATGACACTCATCAAACTGCCCTTTAACATGATCTTTTATGACGAGATTGATATTTTGCTTAACGTTTACTTTTTTTTTAGAACTGGCACAAGCTCTGTTCTTTCATCAAGACTAATTTTGTCTCAAACCATCACAACTCAACCACCATACTTTTTGATTTTTTGTATGGTTTGTGCTTAACCATTACAACAAAGTTAAACAAAATTGTGAATTATTTGTTAAGGGTACCTGTATCTACTGTCAAAGTTGCCATGCAATATGTTAACAAGCAAAATGTAAACGATACCTTATGTGATACGAAATAAAAACAAATTTTTGCACAGGTTTCTTGGTTTCAGTTTGGCTTTTATCAGTCTATATATATATATATATATATATATATATATATATATATATATACTATAGAAGAAGATACTTGTCTACAAATCAAACTTTGTTTCTACCCGCTCATCTAACGGTTAGTTATCATGATGTTTTTATTATTAAACAATCTTTTCATATCTAAGTCCAAGTACACAAGAAGTGGGACAAACAATAGATCCTTTGATGACTAAAACTTGGGCTGTGAGTGGGTCTCAGTAGAAGAACAAACTTGTCTACAAATTAAACTTTGGTTCCACCCACCTGCCCAAGCGTTAGTAATTAATGTCCACTAGCGCTTGAGCGGATTGGCCGTTTATCAAGTTAGAAATTCGGGGTAGGTCACCTAACCCTATCACCCCTACGGTAGCCTAAACCTCTGAGGATTTTTTTTTGCCGTCTTCTTTTTCTCATCCGTCTCTTTCTTCTTCGTTTTCTTCTTATTCTCCGTCTCCTTTTATTTCTCCGTCTTCTTCTTTTATTCTGGATGCTGTGAACCACCGGGGTTTAGTTTCTCAGTTCCTTGCCGGTTCTCAACTCGTTTTCCGTTTTCAGGGACGATTTTGCGGTGTTTTTTGTTTTAGGTTTTGCGGAGAACGCTTGTCTGCGAGCAATGTTTGCTTTGATCTAGCTGGCCATGGCCAGTAATTCTTCAAAAGTGTCGACGTTGTGCGTGTCCAGGGCTTGCTGTATGCGTGGTTCCACCAGCGTAACCAAGGTACTGGCCAGCTGTTTAGCCAAGTGATGCGGCCATAGTCGGCGATTCACTGCCGCTTGCCTTCTCAAGAAGCTTTCCACTGCTTCCTTGGGATTGTGGTGCTTGTTGAGCATTTTGTTCATTAATTGAGTGGACATCTCGGGGTCAGTGTACTTTTGTATCAGTCGGGCCTTTGTGATCTCGTACGACGGTTCCGGTTCTTGATTATGTTGCTCTTTGAAAGTGCCAGTGTCTTCCTTTAAACTTTTTACCAGCAGACGGTAGTGTGCAAGCCGCGGCACGCTGTATTGTGCAAAATGGTCTTCTTTTCTTGCTAAGAATCTGTGCGGGTCTTTGCATGCTGATCCCCCAAACTTAGGTGGTTCAGGTGGATACAGTTGATCAAGCCTTCGACGTTTTATGTCTGCCCAAGCGTTAGTAATCAAGAGATTTATTGTTAAACAATTCTCTCATATCTAACTCAAAACACACAAGAGGCGGGACAAACAGCAGATCTTTTGATGACTAACACTTGAGCGGGTGAGTAGATCACTGTAGAAGAAATAACTTGCCCACAAATTAAACATTGTTCCCACCCCGCCACCCATAGGTTAGTTATTATGACATTTATTATTAAACAAATCTTTCATATCTAAATCCAAGCACACAAGAGTCTGGTCACGTTATGCGTTGTTTTGAGCTTATTTTGAAGATCTTTGACTATAGATGTGCTAGAACGCAATGAAGATACAGTTATATAACTTAGGCTCTAGTAATGTATTTGTAGGAATAAATTTGTGATAAGAATCATAGTAAATTGTGTTATTATTTCATAAACATAGATTATCATGTAAAATACCATTATAGTATCTATATTATTTGATTATTTTCACGCAATTAATATATGTTTCTTTTTGTTTCAGGTAAGTGTTTCTGATGTTAATATCTACTATTTGTAAGTAAATCGTGTTTATTACTGCACACTATCTTTTGGTATGATAAAAGAGCATTAACGTATTTTTAAAAAAAGTAAAATGTTTATATTTTGTATAATTAGAAAATTAAATGAGAGTAAATTGAAATCTATAAAAATTGTAAAACAGTATTAGTGCTGGTAACTAAAATATTTTTACGGCACAATTCTGATTTTGAATTATTTACAAATTTAGTTATTACAAATACTGATTTTGCTGCAATACATTTGATATTATTGTAATAATACTAAAACTATTTTATAAATTTAGTTTATAATAATAGTTTTATATACACTGGCGAGCAAAAAATAGAGCACACTTTGAAATTATGACTTAGTTTTGAATTTTTTTGGTTTTAACCTTATGTTAGCAAATTGTAAATAATTGTACTGTACTTTGCACACTAAATTAAAAATTCAATGTTGAATCGAAAATCAAATTTATTGTTTTTATTGCGTATTTTAGAAATATTACAAATTTACAGTTTAGACAAAGTTAGAATTTTTGTTTCTAGAACTAATGTAGAACAAAAATTATGAAAAAAAAAATTAATAATGAGTATTACCCCTTTTTGCATTATTGACTGCTTGAAATTGACAAGGAACATTTTGAATTAAATTAAAGTTTGATATTATTACATTTCTGCAATAGCAACTGTTTTAGCTCCTGATCAGTTTGTGGAGCTGGTGTATGCTTTTGTATGCGTCGTCCCAACTCATCTTAGACATGTTATAGGGGTTTTATGTTTAGGCTGAGAGCTAACCAATTGAACCGTAGAATTCCCACTTCATCCAGATAATCTCTAACAACTTTGGCTTTGCGAGGTCTAGCAATCTTGTATGAAAATGCCGCGCTAGCTCATAGTTGTCATGAAAAGCATAACATGGTTTTTGAGATGTAATGTACCTGTGAGCTGTCAGAGAGCTATTTTTTATAAAGAACAACTCTGTGCGTGCTTTGGTAAAAAGTCTTGTCCAAACTATAACCGACCCACCGCCAAATGGAAGTCGCTCATCAATACAAACTGAAACGTATCTTTCTTTGCGATTTTTCCATACTATCCGACGTCCGTCTGATCTACTAGAGC
Organism: Tachinus rufipes; assembly: GCA_963932245.1. Lineage (NCBI taxonomy): Eukaryota > Metazoa > Arthropoda > Insecta > Coleoptera > Staphylinidae > Tachinus > Tachinus rufipes. Next base: position 15,663,081 of record OZ010744.1, read on the forward strand.
AAAAGCGCGACTCATCTGAAAACAGTACCCTGCTTCATTCTTCCTAATTCCATGCCTGGTGATTTTGGGCAAAAGCCAATCTTGCAACACGATGTCGGCGTTGTAAAGGTGGACCTGTAGCCACCTTTTTACAAAATAATCCAACAGCCCGAAGTCTACTCCTAACTGTTTATTCACTATCATTTACTTCTTTAACTTTATAGAGTTGATTTTGTAGATAAACTGTAAAAACTGTTTTTTTGCTCAAATTTGTGGACACCAAAAAAACGTTATCTTTGTTTGTGGTGTTTTTTTGCCTAGATCTTGATCTTCTGGTTATCAGGCCAGTCAGTATCCAAGTAACGCTGATACATCTTTTGTACACAAAGGCTTTTACCAACAATCCTTGCAGTTTCACGTTTTCCTCGCTCATCTTTAATCGACGCTATAATTCTTGCCAGAACAGTAGGGCTTAAAAGCATTATGACTTGTTAAGTACAGTAAACCGTGTGAATGACAAGTTTTGCTTAGAAACACAAGTAAAAAAACCACAACAAATTGTAGATTTTTAATTAGAGCAAAATGGTTGCTGTTTCATAAAAGTCTGTAACACGTTGACAATAATTGATAAATAGATAACGTTTATCAGGAAATAAATAATTAAACGCTTACTTTAGTTTACAATTTGCAAATATAAAGTTAAAACAAAAAAATTCAAAAAATAAGTTATAATTTCAAAGTGACTTCTAGTTTTTGCTCGCCAGTGTATATTCTATTTCTAATATTGTAAGCAAATGACATTAATAAACGTTATCTAATTATTTTTAGTAATTAATTTAATTGGATAAATTAACATACTAAAAAAACACATTAATATAATTTCAATATCAATATAGATTAACTCATTTAATTAAGCTTATTAACACCTATCAATAAAAATAAACTCAATACAAACTAGTCCTTCTAAATCATCAACATGGCATACTTTGCTGACAATATAAAATTACTATTAACAATTACTGCAATTACTGGACTTATACCATTCTACAACACAAAATCAAAAGCGTTTGTAACAAGACGCTACTACACTTGCTGCGTTTTACTTTCTATTGTGTTTATGACTGTACATATTATTTTGTGCCAGAACGATAAAGGCCCGCTTAAATTTAAAAGTTTTATAATTGTTTCTGCATTATGGTTAAGCTATCATTTAGGGTTGATGTATTTAATGATAAGCATGATATTTTGGAATAAACAAAAAATTGCAAGATTTTTTATAACTGTAAACCAAATAGATTTGGTTGCTAAAAATGTATTCAATATTAATCGTCCTATCAGCAAATATTTTAATTATAAAATAATTGGATGTTACATGTATTTATTTTTATTGATTGCATACAATTTACATGTTGTCGGTGATGTTATTTGTAATTTTCCAATGGGCTTAGCATCGTTTGCGGTTTATACCAGTATTTTAATGCAATTTGTATTACTTGAATGTATTAAAAATAGAATTAAAACTGTCAATAAAGTGATTACCAAATTTGTTGATAATACGGTTCTTGAAGTTGGGAAAGATATATATAGAAAAATGGATGATATTTTAATGATGCAAAATTTTGTTGGTGATTTGGTGGATTTGTTTCATTCAATATATAGTTTTCAATTGTTTATCCATGTATTGTTTGTGGTTTTGCAAGTATTGGCGTTAATTAGAATGCTAATATCAGATGAGAATTTCATTTATAATTTATCTGCTAAATTATTTTTAATATCATGGACTGGATTTTTTGTGGTAAGTATTATTAATTACTTAATTATTTTAGTTGTTTTGTGTAATAATTTTAATTTTTTTGTAACAAATAAATTAATTATAAAAACTTGGTTATGAAAATATAAGTTTTGTGCAAGATGTTTAGTAGCAATAATATTAACAAATTAATTTTTTTTTCAAAAAATTATATTTTTTATTTTTTATGTCTAGTGGTTTTATCTTTAATATTTTAAGAAGTTGGTTGTTTCTAACTTTATCAAAAGCTATATTGTAGTCAATAAAATAGACAAATAGTTTACATTTATCTACTTTAGGGTTAAGATATAAAAGCAAACACAATTTTATCTTTTTCAACGTTTTTATAAATTTTATTATAAAAAAAATTTAATGAGGATCTTTAGTGTCTGTTTTATTAGACTAATTATATGGTTTCACATTTAGTCTTGGTGACTTTTTGTACTTTGATGTTTTGATAGCTTAAATCACTTTTGTTCTGTTATTTTTAGACCTGTTTTTAGTTGCAAGTTTTTGAAAAAGAGCTACTTTGTGTCACCTTTACAAAGTTTTTATTTTTTCTACGTTTTCAGTTTGTCTTTTATATTGTTTTTGACCATTTTCTTTAGAAAATGAATTAATAATTTATTCAAAATCAGTCAATCGAATCACAGCGGCCAAGGGTCAAGCATAGACAATTGTTTCGGTTCTACAAACCTAATAATATCAATTTCTTTAGGTTTTTTACTTTTTGTGCATGTTCAATGAATCATACTTGGTTGCTCTAAGATTGAAAAATTCAACTGAAAAAAAAAAAAAAAATTAAATTACAGTTGGTTTTTTGTAATTTTTTGTCATTGAAATATTGATGATTATGTACAAAAAATTACAACAAAGTTTATAGATCAGTTTTTTTTAAATTTTAGAATTAGTAGTTAATGTTCAAAATTTGCTATTAAACAATTTTAAAAATACTAAAAAAATATTTAAAAACAGAAATATATTTGTATATTTTTTGTTGTAATTACAATTTTTCTGAAAAAAGTTCTGCTGGTTAAAAATTTGTTTAAAAATTTTACAAATAGTATTTAGTGTTTAAAAATTGCAATTTAACATTTTTTTGGCATTTAAAAAAATTAATTTTGTCTAAAAAAAATGTTTTTTTTGTGTCACTTGGTGTTAACGGTCTTTGAACTGTTAGTGCAGCTTTGTGATTGACTTTGCTATAAGTCACTTGGTAAACTTCAAAAAACTCTGGTTGAAATTTTAGAACTTTGTTGGGTTTAGTTTAGTTTTGCATTTGCACCGTTTTCATGTAAATTTTTATTTAATTCCTGGAGAAAAGTATATCCTTGCTCTTTTTAAAATTGATTTTTATTATTAGCACCAAATGACTTTTGGATGCCTTGATGTGTACAACAATGCTGTATCATCAGCTTACTAAGTGATTTTGACACCTGGAGTGATTAATAGTATGTTCGATACATATAAGTTAAAGAGCATTAGAAATAATATTAACTTATCGGGTGGTAATTTTGTGAAAAATGTCCATCCTTCTCAATTTTCAGAATAGGAATGATATTAGTCCCTTTCCAAAAAAACGGAAAATGAAACATCTTTATTATTGCATTCTAAATGTATGTAAGGATCATTACAGTCTTGCTTTTAAAGTTAGTTTATAATGCAATTCGGACCAGATGCCGATTTTGGTTTGAAATGAGTAATAATAGCTTTTACCCTAGGCGGCTTAACCGATTCTAGAATTAAAGCAGTGTTGACATTTGTCAGTTTGTCTAAATCAATTTTTTTTTGTAGACTATTGTGCATTTAAGTTTATGGCTGTCAGCAAATGTTTTGGACTTGCTTTTCAAAGTGTATTCAATGCTTCTTTTATCATGAATGAAAGTAAGTGCAGTACGCCAATTTCAAAAAGTTTTAGTTATATTCTATACCTAGTTAGTATCTTTGTTGGAGGACTTAAAAGCTGATTTTTAGCACTGATTTGTGTGTTCCTTAATTGCTTTTTTTACTTTACTATTAAGCCGGTTTAGTTAATTTAGTCAATCGGGTTGTGAGATTTTTATCATTTAATTCTGACACAATTTTGAGCACGGATGAGCTGTCTAGTCTTTCTTCCAAAACCCATTTAATTAATATATTTTTTGGCAAAACTAATAAATAACTCTTTCAGCCATTCGAATGTCAAGTAGTGATCTAATGCACTCTTCTAGGCTATAAGAAAACTGGGACCAGTTAGTCTGGCAGATTGTCTTGACCCTATTCTCACATTTCCCATATAGATCTAAGACTACTGCGCTGTGGTTTGAGCTAAGGCCGATAATAAACAAAATGTTAGTTTGAGTTAAGATGTTCTTGAATAAAGCAATGTGAAAAACCTTTTTTTACCAAAAGATGGTGATTGGGTGCTGGAACCCGCTGTTAGTGCAAAGTTTATTTTTTTCTTGGTCTTTTTCGGGGCTGGTTTGTTATTTTTGTTGCTGTTAGCAATGCAAGCCGATGCTTATTTTGTGCACAGAAAACCTTTTAAAGTTTGCAATGCGAGCTTTCTGTCATCAGGTATTTTAAAGAGGAGTGGTTTTACCTTTCTTTCTTTTCCTAGAACATGTCGGATGAGACCCTGCGTGTTTCACGCAAACATTGCACTTATTTTGCCAAGTGCTCTAATTTTTGGCAACAATGCATTCGCTGATGACAAGCGGTTTACGTTTTACCTTTATTTTAATTTTGAGGTTGCACAGAAACTTTAACGTAAACATTTTGTGGCTCTTGGCCGAATTGGTGTGTTGGACGTAGAGCCTTAAAAAGAACCTTGTATTTTCTGTCTATTCTGATTACTGAAAGAATTTTTATTAAATTTTTTTAAACTTTTATCGGTTAGTTGGTCCTAAACATTTTTAGCTAAATAAACAGTTGGGAATGCCCTTAAAAACAACTTTGACGATTTTTTAGTTTTTGTTTGATATGAAAAGTGATCAATCCATTTTTAACTGGCTTCTAGATCTTGGTGATGCATCCTTGATTAATCAAGCTTCTTCTGCCCTGGGAGTCTTTGTAGAAGACAAAACGAACAACCGAATTGTTGGTATCTATTTTTTTGTTGTCATCGAGTTTGCTTAAATTCTCATCTGATTTGATCGTTTTTGAGACGGGTTTCTTTGTTGGAATATATTTTGCTCTATTGCTTCTTGCGAAAAAAAAACACGGAATTATGGGACGGATTAATTGTGACGCTAGTTGATGCGTCAGTCGACGCGGAGGTTTTAACGTGATCTAATTGATTTATTTTTTCACCTATAAATACTCAACTTTGACGAAGTAATGTCAGTTACTCATAGACAGAAACCTAACCGTGTTTCCCAACTTTAAGATGCAAACTCCAAGTGACAACTCACAAAGTGATTGCAACTTTGCAATGACCTTTGACTACTTGTATAAATCTTTTACCAAGTATATCTCTACTGACTGCCCCGGAAATAAACCCCATGCACCACTCACCGGCTTACACATAATTTACGGTTTTGACGGTTAAGTTGCTTTTGGATACCAAAACATACTAACAAATGCTCTAGAAGTGACTTACTCACTTCTAGGCGCTACCCATGGCATTGTATTCTACTGGAACCGTGGGAAAACTTTATTGGCAACCTGGGGCGTACAAACACCTGGCTGTAAGCACGTTTTTAACCAGATTGCAATAATCTCTGCGGTGAATGAACACACGGATCACGCTTGCAGCGCGTCTTTGACTCTTGAATGACCGCATTACGCTATCCACTTTTAATAGGTGCATTAGAGGCCACATCTCACTTACGACTCTCTAGCAAATAAGGTAGCAACATGCCTACCTTTATCGGGACATGGTGTACTACTAAACTAAATAAAAATTTGAAACTACAAATCTTAATACTTACACTACTACACCAAAAAGGGCACTTTATCACTAGATGAGCGGGGAACCAGTATCAGTTTTAAAGATTTTGTTAAAACGTGTGAAATCGGTAGTCTATGCTAAGTAACTGCGCGTGCAGTTTTTATGTTATTATAAAACCAATTAAAAATTATGTTTATAACATAGGTTTTGCTAGTATTGCTGCTAAGTCGCATGATGTTTCTTGTTTTTTTTTTTATTGCATATTAAAAACAAGCTTTAGGAAAGACATTTCAACATAAAACAAGCTTTTTTATGTAACATCAACATACACAAAAAACATCAACGTAAAATAATTTCTGATGATAAGGTAAACATAATACTACTAAAAGCATATAAGAATTAACGAATAAATTTATTTATTTTAATCTTATAATATCCATGCGTTAGTTGAGTAGAAAATAAGCAATTTTGTTGTTGTTTGCTCCTATTTTGCGTTTGTTTTTTATGACTAGGTATACGTTGCCACATATGCAATACTGTAGCAACTTTTTCAAGGCTGTGGAAGGAAGTGATGTATTCTAGGCTCAGTTTTAAGTTCTGTAGCCAAATTATTCTAAACATCTCTAACGTTACTGGTAGAGAGCTAAGGCTTGAGATAAGCTGTTATATGCTTTGGCGTGTAAATTCACATCTTTAGATTACCATTTGTAGGGTTTCCAAAAATATTTTTTTTGAGATTCCCAAGTTCACAAATCTTAGATTTTACTATTTATGGCTATACTACACCAGAGTATTTTCACGGCTGTTTGGCAGGAGTTTGAACAAATCCTTCTGTTTCCTGGCTTTGTTTGGGTATGATTCCGTTTTGGTCTTTGACTTTTTTTTTACTTTTATGCTTTTTTCTTGTTGCATATTTGTTGTGGCTACATTAAAGGGATATTTAAGGAACATGTAGCTTACTTCGTTGCTTTTTTTACTTAACTTTTTGTCGTCTTCTTTCCCTGTGACACTTTAGTTTTTTTTTTATGTGTAACTTTTGGTTTTGCTTCTTCTGGCAATTTAATACCGCCTCAATTGGAAATCTTAAAAGGTTTTTGTCTATTTGGAAATGATGCGGCTGAACGGCTAAGTTTTGTCTCCGGTTTAAGTAGTTCTATGCTGGAATTTTTTTTATGTGGTCATCCTAACAATGTTTTATCATCAGAGGTAACCTTAAAAACTATTCCTATATGTGACACTACCCTGTAAAGGTAGGAAATGTTTTTTTTGGGTTAGGACAACTTTGATTTGTTTGTCCTTGGTGGTTTAGCTTAAGAGATGGGACAGGTTGGTGACAGTTACTTGAAGGTGTTTTAAGTTAACAGTTAACAGCTTCTTTGTAGCTTACTTTTACTTTTATGTAAAAAAAAAAATAGTTTTTAGGTTTGGCCCAAACTCCTTTAATTTCTTTTTAGGTTGTCTAGTTATGAGCTTGGAAGTGGATGAGCAAAACCATTTCTTTTTTGTTCAAAAGCGGTTTTTTTAACCGGTGGCTTTTTTTTAAGTTTTATTAAAGCTTTTTCTGTGTAGAATTAACAGGAGTTTTTTACTTTCCGAGCCGGCATCAAAAACGTTTTTAAACACTTATATCGGGAATTGGTTCGTTACATAGTGTTCAAGATATTTAAAAATAAATATATTGTTTGCAAAAACAATTAAACAAAATTTTAATAGTTGTTAGTAATAACGACATTCAAGAGTAGTCCCATTAAGAAGGCAGCGTGATTCCATTGTACACGCTTAGCGAAAATTGATGTCAATAACAAATTTTTATAAATGCGTGTGGTTCTTTTAGCTTATAGATGATTGTTATTAAAATTAGTAATGGTTGCTTTAGAAAAAAATAGTATTATTAGTATCAAACACTTGTGCAAAAAGTTAAGATAATCTACTCATTGACACAAAACTCTTTCTGCAAAAATTCTCTTGGTAATAGTGTTTTTTTTTAATTTTTTAAACTATTTAGTGACTTGCGTTTAGTGTAAGAATAATCTGTTTTGTATTTGTATTCGGACGTTTATTATTTTTATTTTTTTTTAATTTAATTTTTACATAAACGTTGATGGAGAATTGCAAATGTAGTCTGATGAGGTATTACTCATTAATAGTATACTCATTTGTAAGTTATCAAATATTTATAGGCAATTATATTTTATAAATGGTACGTTAACTAACAATCATATCATAACATGTTTTCAATTTGTAATTGTTTTTTTAACTTTGATTGACAATAACGTTTTACCTGTTGAGCAACAAATTATTATTATTTTTGTGGGATATTTAGTAAAAAAAACGAATTACTAGTAATCGTTTAATAAAACGAAGCTAATTAGTACATTCAGACACGTTACATATTCAATTTCAATTATAGTCACTTCAAACTGTCACCAGCCGCACACTTGTTTGTTCCCTCTTGCAAGCCCGTCTTTCTTCTAGATGTTTGTTCTTGGCTCTCTCTAATACGACTGACCTATTTGCCCGTCGGACTCGGTCTCGTTCCATCTGTCTCTCGTAACGGACTCGTCCGTGGGAATTTTTGCTCCCACATCTCGGCCTTCCTGGACAGGGTCGTCCGCCTCGGATGACTCATCATTAAAAGTTTGGACCCATGGCTTCATGTACTCAGCACATGTTGAAGTCAAATTTGGACCCTCATGAAACCCTACCTTGTTGACATCATAAGTTGTATATAATATATGTATATAAGTTACATATTCAATTTCAATTATAGTCACTTCAAACTGTCACCAGCCGCACACTTGTTTGTTCCCTCTTGCAAGCCCGTCTTTCTTCTAGATGTTTGTTCTTGGCTCTCTCTAATACGACTGACCTATTTGCCCGTCGGACTCGGTCTCGTTCCATCTGTCTCTCGTAACGGACTCGTCCGTGGGAATTTTTGCTCCCACATCTCGGCCTTCCTGGACAGGGTCGTCCGCCTCGGATGACTCATCATTAAAAGTTTGGACCCATGGCTTCATGTACTCAGCACATGTTGAAGTCAAATTTGGACCCTCATGAAACCCTACCTTGTTGACATCATAAGTTGCTTGACTTTTGTGACGAGATAATGACCTAAAAACTTCGATTTTAACTTCAAACCACCTCTGAATTGTGTTCTCTTTCTTGCGACTAAGTCTCCTCTCTTGTATTTATTTGGTGTACGTCTTCTCAAATAATAATAATTTCTATTTTCTTCTTGAACTTAAATATTTGTTTCTTTGCTAATTTTTGTAGTTTCTCACGTGATTCGTTAAACTGAATCATCACATCTTCTTCTATTAGGAATATGATATCTTTATCGTAATTTTTTCTCATTTTTGTTTCTATGAGCAGATCGAATGGAGTCATACCAATACTTCGTTCATACGTCTAGTTCAATATCTGTTGTACTTTTAGAACAAATTGATACTATTTGGTCGGGTCATCTCTTGACAGATTTTAGTCGAATTCACTCTGTCTATTTGTCCATTAGCCCTTGGTAAACATATTGTGATTTTAAAATGCTTAATGTTTTCTTTCACACAAAAATCTTCAAACTCATGGGTTGTGAACGCACTTCTTTGATCGGATATTATGTTGACAGGGTTGCCAAATATATCTTTCAGGTTTTCTAACTTGTTTATTGATTCATTTGCAGTTGTAGTCTTCACTGGGTTGAGCCAAACGTACTTAGTGAATGCATCAGTAATGGCAAAAATGTGGTTATACTTTTTACTAGTCGATTCCAGTGGTTCTAAATGGTCAATGTGATAGGTGTATAATGGAATTTGTTCCTTATTCAACGGGTGTATAAGCCTTCTTGTTTGCTTCTTTTTTACTATGTAAGATGCATGGGATGCAACTTAACAAACAATTCCAAATCTTTGTTGACGCCTGTGGGATATAATAGACTTGTTTTAATATTTCTTTGATTTTTTTTGCATTTAGATGTCCATTTCCGTAGGTTTTTTTGTATAATCTCTATTTGCAAAAATTTTGGTAACACTAACTGTTCTTGGCCTTGGTACAGCTTGTATAAAATATAATTTTTTATTGAATAAAATTTTTCTGATCGCTTTAGTCTTTACATCTTCTCTCTGTGCTTTTTGGATTTTGACTAAAATACTATCTTGTGCTTCGAGCATTAAAATAGGATTACTGCTTAATAAATCCACATGCTGCATCCTCGTTCCTGATCTGTGTTTGAATACGTAATCATACTCTTCTAGTAGCAGAGCCCATCTTGCTACCCTTGTTGCTAAATCTCGTTTGTTTATAGTTATAGTAATTGCTGAACAGTCTGTTATAATCTTAAATTTATAACCCAGTAAGTATACTCGGAATTTCTTTAAAGCTTCTACTATTGCTAACACTTCTAGTTCGTATGAGATGTATTTCACTTTAGCGTCGGTAGTTTTCTTACTCATGTAGTAAACTGGATGCAACTGGTCATCTTCACTGGCCTTTTGTAATAAAATTGCTCCGTATCCTTCCTGACTGGCATCAGTATGCACTTCAATATCACCTTCTTGATTGTATACTTTTAGGACCGTTTTATTTGCTAGTAGACTTTTTAGTCGTTTGAACGCTATTTGCTCGGCGTCTACAAATTTGAATTTAACATTTTTCTTCAATAAATTACTTAATGGCCTTGCTATTAATGTGTAATCTGGAATGAATTTGCGAAAATATCCAGTCAATCCTAAGTAACTTTGAACTTGTTTGATAGTCTTTGGTTCTGAGAAGCGGAGTATTGCTTTAGTCTTTCCAGGTGTTGGAGATAGTTTTTCCTCCTCTATCACATGTTCTAAAAATTTGATACGCTTTTTCAGAAATTGGCACTAAACTTATTTCCAACCCATTTTGTTCGGCTATCTTTAATACTTGTTTTAATTTTATTAACCCGTCTTGCTCATTCTGTGACGGGATTATCAGATCATCTAGTTACGGTAAAACTGTACATTTATTGATCAATTCTCAAAAGACATGATTAATATATCTTTGGAACATAGACGGTGCATTACACAAGCCAAACGGCATTCTTTTAAATTGATAATGGCCCATGTGTGTCAAAAATGCAGTAAATCTTTTGTTTGCTTTATTAACAGTAATATGAAAGAACCCATTCTTTAAGTCAATGGTACTAAACATATGAACATTTTGTAATTTATTGAGCTGATCTTCAATCAACAGCAAAGGATATCTATCTTTAACAATTACCTTGTTTATTCTCCTGTAATCGATGCATATTCTGGGCGTACCATCTTTCTTCCCAACTCGCACAACTTGACTAGCAAACTCTGATTTTGTTGGTTTTATCTACTGCTCCACTTGCTGATCAACTATTTTCTGCTCTATGAAAGGTAAACGCCTTGGATGGCAAAATATCGGTTCTTCATCCTTGAAAGTAATCTTTATTTCTAATGTTGTATTTTCCATCTTTTTTGGTGTATAGCTGTGTATCAATTCTTTATCTCTTGATCAACTTTAAGACCTATGTCCAGTTCGATTTCTTCTAAGACTGCAATGTTTATTAAAACTGCTTCAATCCTTCTCTTCGTAACCTGTACACCTTCTCTATTGATCAGCACATCTGCTTCTTCTAATAATTTGTTTCCAATTTTTGCTTTCATTGTCATGGTGTTGTTTGGAACCACATAAATCTTTGTTTGGTAATCATCTTCATCGATGGTAACTGCTCCTTAAAAATGTCCAATGGTTTTTGTACTTGGTCTTCCAAAACCATTTAATACCAGATTTGAATCAGAAAGTGTCGGAGAGCCTATCATTTCATGGGTTTGTTTAGTCACTACATTAACTTGGCTGCCAGTATCAATTAATGCATCAATTTTGACATTGTTTAAATCAATCTTCTTACACATCTTGTTTAGACCTAACAAAATGTTGTTGACATCAGCTGGTTTGTCGTCCTTACACTCGAAACTTCGATTACCAAACTTGTTGCACTTGAAACATTTTGATCTCTTTTGTTTTGAAGGACAATCCTGAGATTTATGACCTTTATCTCCACATCTAAATCATCAAATAATTTTTACCGGTTTCATTGTTGATTGAACTTGACTATCTTTTTGCCTATTATTTGTTGGTTGCGTCTTCTTTTTGTGTGGTAACTTCTTCTTCCATGTTGCTTCGGCTGGCAATTTTTTGCATGATCAAGACATATTTTCGAATTGTTTCTTCTTTCTTCTTGCCATCATCAGTCTATAAACCTCAGCACTGTTTATTTTAACCGCAAATTCCCTTTTGAGCAAATTCTTTAATTTTGACCAGGTAGTAATACCTCATTCTGATTGCACAAGCAGTTTTGCTAAACCATCAAGCAATTTTCTGGCAAATATTAATTTTTGCAACTTCCCCGTCCTTCCCATTAAATTGTTTTAATGAATCTTCTACATCTCTGTACAAAAAAACGAAATTGAAATTGAATCTTTTTCTTTCATTTGCTTACCAGTTGTTATTTTTTTTGCACTTCGAGCATCGTTTTCATTTTCATCTTCTTCATTATCGTCTTCTTCGTTATTTTCTTTTTCATCATCGTCATCTTCATTATATTTTTCTTCGTGATCATCATCGTCTTCTGCATTTATTTTTTCTTCAACATGGCATAGGTACAAAAGAATTATCAGTGTATAGCACTTTGCTATTACATGAACATTGCGACATGCTAACGAAATTGAATTCTTTTAATAACAATCTTTTTACGCAAATTATTAATACTTATAGGTCAACTATTAGTATTATTATTTTTATTAAATATTTAACAATACCACTACTTTTTTAAAGTTAATTCTGTTTTTATTTGTATTTAATTAACTACACAAAAATTTAAAACTTAAAATTAATTGTTGTTTGCCATACTAAAACAGTAACAGTTTAAAAAATAATAATTAAGTCAATTCAACTTGTAATTATTGTAATCAGAATTAGTCATATATTCTATTTTTAATATTGTGAACTAATGACGTTAATACACATTATTCAATTACTTCCGGTAAAAAAATTGATGTAATAACATACTAAACAAACACATTATTATAATTTCTAAAACAATTTAAACTGACGCGTTTAATTAAGCTTATCAACACACATCAATAAAAGAAACTCAATACAAACCAGTCCTTCTGAATCATCAACATGGCATACTTTGCTGACAATATAAAATTACTATTAACAATTACTGCATTTACTGGACTTATACCATTCTACAACTCAAAATCAAAAGTGTTTGTAACAAGACGCTACTACACTTGCTGCGTTTTACTTTGTTTAGTCTTTTCTGCTGTACATATTTTTATGTGCCAGAACGATCAAGGCCCGCTTAAGTTTAAAAATTTTTTAATTATTGCTGCATTATGGACATGTTATTATTTAGGGTTGATGTATTTAATGATAAGCATGATATTTTGGAATGAAAAAAAAATTGAAAGATTTTTTATAATTGTAAACGAAATAGATAAGGTTGCTAAAAACGAATTCAATATTAATCGTCCTATCAGCAAATATTTTAATTATAAAGTAATTGGATGTTACATGTATTTATTTTTAATGATTGCATTAAATTTACATGTAGTCGGTGATGTTATTTGTAATTTTCCAATGGGATTAGCAACGTTTGCGGTTTATACCAGTATTTTAATGCAAATTGTATTACTTGAATGTATTAAAAATAGAATTAAAACAGTCAATAAAGTGAGCACAAAATTTGTTAACATTACGGTTTTTGAAGCTGGGAAAGATATAAATAGAAAAATGGATGATATTTTAATGATGCAAAATTTTGTTGGTGATTTGGTGGATTTGTTTCATTCAATATATAGTTTTCAATTGTTTATCCATGTATTGTTTGTGGTTTTGCATATATTGGCGATAATTAGGATGGCAATATCAGATGAACATTTTAATTATAATTTAACCGCTAAATTATTTTCAATAACATGGACTGGATTTTTTGTGGTAAGTTTTGTTATTTACTTAATTATCTAGTTGTTTTGTGTAATAATTTTATATTTTTTTTAAACTTAGTTCATTAATGAATTTTACAATAGTAGTCAGTAAAAAAGATTAACAATAACAATTCAAACATCTAACTAGTTGCATTTATAAGTATAGATTTATGTAGTAACAACAAAAAATGCGTTTTCTGCTTAAAAATGCAGCACGGACTTTTAATTCTTATTCTTATTTTTTCAGTTAAGTTGTTGACATTTATTTCTAAGTAGTAGTATTATATGTGCACACTATCAATGGTCTAGTATTTTTGGTAGACTTTTCATTGATCTTAGCGATTTTTTTCTTTTCCAACTTTTTTTATGTACTTTTTAGAATAGGTATTAAACAGTAACGGCAACAGCACACATTTTTGCCTAATTCCTTTTTGTCGCTTTCCATTCGAACTATTTTCTCTCTACTTATAGTAAAAATTCAATATTATTCTTATATTTTTTGTGTCTAGTGGTTTTATTCTTAATATCTTAAGAAGTTGGTTTTATCTAACTTTATCAAAAGCTTTATTGTAGTCAATAAAACAGACAAATACTTCTTAGTTTACATTTATCCATTTTTGGGTTAAGATATTAAAAGCAAACAATGCTTTATCTTCTTCTACTTTAAATAAAAATTCTCTTATGAAAAATTTTAATGAGGATTTTTAGTGTGTGGTTTATCAGACTGATTATATAATACCTCATCTGGTCTTGGGGAGTTTTTGTTCTTTGATGTTTTGATAGCATAAATTACTTCTTTTTCTGTTATTTTTAGACCTGTCCTTAATGTAATTGTAATTTTTTACAATTAAAAAAAAAAACACTTTTGATTAATGTATTATTCTAAAATTAGATTCCAAAATTTTTTTTAACATTTTAGAAAAACTATTACTAAAAATTGATTTTTTGTAGCACTCCGTGTTAACGGTCTTTGAATTGTTAGTGCTATTTTGTGATTAACAATCAAAAAACTCCGCTTGTCTAGAATTTTATTGAGTTTGGTTAGTTTTGCATTTTTTCCGTTCATATGTAAAGTTTGATTTAATTCCTTTAGAAAAGTATAGCCTTGATCTTTTTAGAATCAATTTTTACTTTCCAGTACTAAAACTAAGTTGTAAGTGCTTTACAAGCTGCTTGAAGTTTTAGCGTGATGACTTTGGAATGCTTTGAAGTGTACAACAATGCCGTATCGTCAGCGTACTGAGCGATTTTGACACCTGGAGTGCTTGGTATGTCTGATACATACAAGTTAAGTTGCATAAAAAAAAAATTACTAATTGGGCGGTAATTCTGTAGACAATGTCTATCTTTCCCAATTTTTAGAATAAGAATGTTATTGCTCTTTTTCTAAGAAGACGAAAAATAAAATGTATTAATTGTTACATTTATAATGTTTGTAAGGACCAATACATTGGGGTTTGAGATGAGTAATGATAAGTTTCACTCTAGACGGTCTAAGCGATACCAGAATTTTAACACTGCCTTACTTGTTGGTAGACTCTTGTATTCAAATGCTTTGAACTTTTTTTTTAAATGTATTTGAGGTTCTTTTGCAATGAATGAAAGTAAGCGGAGTACGTTTATTTCAAAAGGTTTTAGCTATCTTTGTTGTAGTACTTAAAAGCGGGTTTTTAGCACTAATTTTTGTGCTCTTTGCTTGTTTTTTTTACCTCACCATTGAACCAGTTTAGTTAATCTGGTACGATTTCAAGCACAGATAAACTGTCTGGTCTTTGTTTTGTAACTCAATTGATCAATAGATTTTTTGAAAAATAAACTAGTAAATTCAACGTTCATGTTGTCAATTTTTTCAGTCGTTTGAATGTCAGGTAGTGATCTACTAGGATATAAAAAGACTAAGACCAGTTTTGCAGACCAATTTGATTCTATTTTTACATCTCCTATAGAGATCTAAAACTACTGGGCTGTGGTCTGAGCTAAGGTCGTTAATAACCAAAATGTTAGTTTAAGCTAAAATGTTTTTCTACTTATAGATAGTGGTTAGCAGTCAGAATCCGTTGTTTAAGCAAAGATTTTTGTTTTTGTGATGCGTGGGTCACTTTTGGATTTACATGTGGTTAGTTTAATAATAGTACAAACCGATGTTTTTTTGTGCACAGAACACTCTCTAAAGCTGACAGTGTGAGTTCCTTGACATAGGGCACACTTAGAAGTAGTCGGATGAAATTTTGCGCGTGTCACCCATACATAAGAAGCGTTGGCTGATGACACTTGAATTACGTTTCTATGGTTTTAAATCCTTTATCAGCAAGTTTGTCATTAGGGTTACTAGAATTCTTATCAGACTCAAAAGATTTTGAGGCGGGTTTCTTTGCTGTAATGGATTTTGTTTTTTATGATTTTTGCGGAAAATACACGGAATTAAGAAGCGGCTGTGGTTTATGCAAGAATCAACGCGGAGGTTTCACCGTGATCTAATTGATTTATGCTATTACCTATAAATACTGAACGAGCAAAGTTAATTACTACTAAACTGCAAACGTACACAGAACTCATAGACAAAAACCTAACCCTTTTTTACGATTTCAACGTGCAAACTTTAAGTGACAACCCACAAAGAGATTGTTATTGTATGCTTCTCTGTCTGCACTTGATTCACAGCATTGCATCTACCTTCTTCTTCTTCTTCTTCTTGATGTGCCGTATCCTCAGTGGACGTTGGCGATCAATCTGGCCCATCTAATTCTATCTACCTCGGTTCTAAATAATTCAATTGAAGTATTTCCGGTCCATTGACGCAAGTTCTTCAACCAGGAGGTTCGTCGTCTTCCTGGTGATCTTTTCCTTCAATTTTGCTTTGTATAATTAACTGCAGGATTTTGTACCTTTCACTGTTGCGCATAATATGGCCGAAATATGACAGTTTTCTCTGCTTTATTGTTTATAGAATTTCTCTGTCCTTTTGCATGCGCATAAGTATAGTTTCATTAGTTACTCGGTATGTCCATGAGACCCTAAGCATGCGGCGATAGCACCACATCTCAAAACTTTCTAATCGCTTGCTGACCGCGTCAGACAGTGTCCATCCTTCTACTCCATATAAGAGGGTTGAGAAGACGCAACATTTTAGAACGCGTGTACGAAGTTGGAGGCAGAGGTTCATGTTGCATAATATACTCCTCATTAGGTTGAAAGCTGATCGTGCTTTTTCAATCCATATTTTTGCCTTTTGACTATGGTCCCATTTGTCGTTCAGGTTTGTTCCTAAGTACATTATTGATGATACTGTCTGTAGGGGCATTCCGTTCACGTAGAAATTGTGCGTTCTCGTTGTTTTTGCTTATAATCATAGTTTTTGTTTTGAATATATTCAGTCTCATAATAAGTTCTTGGCAGGCGTCGACTACTCTATCTATTATCTTTTGTAGTCCGTTAGCGCTGTCGGCGATTAATACAGAGTCATCTGCATATTGCAGATATTTGATGACCTGCCCATTTATAATTATTCCTTCCTGTTCTTCTTCCAGTGCATCTTTGAAAAGTTTTTCCGCCGTTAGTTATTTCTTGATTCTTGGAGATTTAACCTGTATTTTCAACACCGGGAACTCACTCTACTGTTTTTCGACAATGACAATTCTCAAACCCGGGGGAAATTCTGACAATAAACTGAGGCAAAAATAACAGCCATAAAAACCATATTACAGAAGTTTCAAAAAAAGCGGAGGTTGCCATGCGGCAATTATGGAGTTTTGGAAAGCAAAAACTAAGAGCACACTTTCAAGCTACAATGACTCTTTTTGATGCAATAGTAAGAAGCGTATTAACTTTTGGTGCAGAAGTATTGGCATGGAAGAAACGGGAATCTATTGAAAAAGTTCAACACAAATACATTAAATCGACATTAGAACTGCATAGAAACACGCCAGAATCTATAATAATACAAGAGGCACAAAAAGAACTTATACAAGTGACTGCTATAAAAAAAGCAGTGAGATTTGAAAAAAAAATTCCTCTATCAGAAATTTTAGTCTTACAAAAAAATAGAACAGCAGAGAATAATTACACAAAAAATTGCAGGAAAAGGAATAGATGGACGGAAAACAGAAAAAGGTTTGTAGAACAATTAGGATTATCTGAAATATGGTGTATAAGAAGAAGAAAAAAAGGATTAAGCACTGAAACAGAAATAATTGAGACTTTAAGAGGACAAAATAGTAAAACGTATTATATTTAAATTAATCCCTCAACGTACAGTAAACGTTACACAGAACTAATAATATTTAAACTACCCCAATATCTCACTAATCCGCTATTGTCACAAGATGAAAAGAAGAACAAAGCCAGATTTAGGTGCGAAAATGAAAAATGGGCACAGAAACTATGGTTAAGTAAAGAAAAAAGAATATGTAGGTTATGTCAAGAAATACTCATTTTTAAAATGTTGTCCTTCTATCTTGCTTTAGGTCGGTCTGGGTTTTGTTATTTAATTTTTGGTTGCCATTCTGTGATGTTTTTGCTTATTGTTTATCTTCTTTTCTTATCACATGCCCAGTTCAAAATTATTTTAGTTTTGCTATTTACTGACTATATATAGTAACGTTTATGTTACTATCACAGAAACTGCTTTTAAATTTATACCTGAAATTAAATACACAAATATATACTATTGCTCCCGTTAATTGAGAGAATGAAGGCGCTGAAGATACTGACGAAGCTTAGTATTTGCTTTACCTTCACTCTCATATTAAATGTAATTATGGTTAAATGGACACTAATCATATTAGGCTAACAACTTGAATTAATAAATTTTTATAACATTTTTTGCCGGAGCTGTGGCTTGAACCTACGACAAATTATGCGTTGAGATTCGAGTTAGGCGCTTTACCCAACTGAGCCATTCTCCCGGTTAATTAGAATATATTTTTTAGGTTACCTGCTTATCTTAGTTGTATTTTGAGGTTTATTTTCTTATTTTGGGCATCTTGTGCAGAAGAAATAAGTTGACCTAGATATACATACTTTTTTACCATCTTTGACTTGTCGTTTCATATTTCAAAATTGGGTATTTTGTTCTTATTGTTTATTAGGATTTTTATGTTTATTTTTATTTTTAGTTTTATTATTGTATTATGTAAGAGTTTTAGTACGCTATGGTATGATATTGTCCGTAAAGCGTAAATTTTATAGGTTTTCTTTGTTAAATTTTTTATTTTATTGTCTTAAAAATATCTTTTAGCGTAAATACGTCTAAACTATTTACAAATGTAAATAGAATATAGTTTCTTTTTGTCTTATTTTTTGTTAATTATTTTTATCTATGCTTTATTATATCAGATTTAGCTTGGTTTGTCTTTTTTGTTAACACTTTTTCACTACTTTTCACTTGTTCTCTGTGATATATTTGTACTATAAACGTTGTATTTGTCAGTGGTTACATATATATTTACTTTTACTTTATGAGCTTTTTTGTGTTTTATTAGAATGTGATGGTTCCTGCTATTTTTTTTTATTTATTCAGCACTGTTCTCTCTCTTCAGCCCGTGTTTGTCCACTGCTGGACGTAGGCCTCCTTTAAGTCGTATCAAGCGCTTATTTTTTTTGCGATTTGATGCTATTCTTTTTTCGCCGTCTTCTTGATGTCGAGCTATCTTCTTTGCGATCATTCAGTGCTTTGTTTTGTGGCACTTGGTCTCCAATGAGTAATCCTATGGGTCCATACCCAGCTCCACTTACGCTCTGCGCTTCGTACAATCACATCTTTAACTTTGATTTGCAGTCTGATCTCTTGGTTTGTTATTCTGTTTCTTTTGCTTATACCGAGTAGAGTTCTTTACTGTCTATGCTATAGTTACATTCTTAATAATGTGTTTGTTTTTACAATAATGAATTTTGTTTTTATTACTTTAAGTTTATTATGGTTTAATCTCTGTGATTGCGCATTTATGTGTTGTATTTTCCAATGCAATTATCCTTTTGCTGATGTTTTACGTTGTAGTTTGTTTTATGCTTTTTCTACGTTATCATAGAATTGTTTTAGTTTTTTATTGATATAAGCTGATATTGGTTTGTATATTTGTATAGCTTTTAAACAGTATTGTTGTTGATAGTAATAATGGCGCAAGTTCATGAGATCTGCTCTGGGTTGCATAAATTTAAGTTTTTCTTCTAATGCAATCTTTTAACAAAAGTGTTTGTATATTTAAAGTGCTTATGTTCATCTTTGTTTTGTTGAAACCTGGTTCAGCACAGGTATTATTTGCACTCTTTGCTTTGCCATTAAAGAACCCGCTATTTTAGGCTTTGTTAACAGAACTGCCACAAAAGATTTTAAACTTTTTCTATCATGGGTTTTTTTGGCCTAAAACACGTTTGCTAGGCGTCTTTAAAGTTACATTAAAAAAAATAAAAAAAAGAAACAGTTACAAAGTTATATTCTACCGACTGCGCCAGTTTAATAATAAACCATACAACTACTTTCTTAAAATTAAAACTATTAATAATATTTATATTTAATTAATTACAAAATAATTTAAAATTTATTGTTTACCATACTAGAACAGAAACAATTTTCAAAAAAATGTTATGTTTAATTCAACTTTAATTTTATTATAATCAGAGTTAGTCATTATAATATGTTCTTAATTTTTATATTGTGAACTAATGACGTAAAAAAATGTTATTCAATTACTCTCAGTAATGAAATTCATGTTTTTCATACACCAAGGATCACAATATTATATTTCCGATAACAATCTAGATAGGACACTTTTAATTAAGCTAAACACCGCCATTATTAAAAATAAACTCAATATATACAATACAAACTAGTCCTTCTAAATTATCAACATGGCATACTTTGCTGACAATATAAAATTACTATTAACAATCACTGCATTTACTGGACTTATACCATTCTACAACTCAAAATCAAAAGTGTTTGTAACAAGACGCTACTACACTTGCTGCGTTTTACTTTGTTTTGTCTATTCTGCTGTACATATTTTTTTGTGCCAGAACGATCAAGGCCCGCTTAAGTTTAGAAATTTTTTAATTATTGCTGCATTATGGACATGTTATTATTTAGGGTTGATGTATTTAATGATAAGCATGATATTTTGGAATGAACAAAAAATTGAAAGATTTTTTATAATTGTAAACCAAATAGATAAGTATGCTAAAAACGTATTCAATATTAATCGTCCTATCAGCAAATATTTTAATTATAAAATAGTTGGATGTTACATGTATTTATTTTTAATGATTGCATTAAATTTACATGTAGTCGGTGATGTTATTTGTAATTTTCCAATGGGGTTAGCAACGTTTGCGGTTTATACCAGTATTTTAATGCAAATTGTATTACTTGAATGTATTAAAAATAGAATTAATACAGTCAATAAAGTGAGCAAAAAATTTGTTAACATTACGGTTCTTGAAGTTGGGAAAGATATAAATAGAAAAATGAATGATATTTTATTGATGCAAAATTTTGTTGGTGATTTGGTGGATTTGTTTCATTCAATATATAGTTTTCAATTGTTTATCCATGTATTGTTTGTGGTTTTGCATATATTGGCGATAATTAGGATGGCAATATCAGATGAACGTTTTAATAATAATTTAACCGCTAAGTTATTTTCAATAACATGGACTGGATTTTTTGTGGTAAGTTTTGTTATTTACTTAATTATCATAGTTGTATTGTGTAATAATTTTATAATTTTTTTTAAACTTAGTTCATTAATGAGTTTTACAATAGTAGTCAGTAAAAAAGATTAACAATAAAAATTCAAACATCTAACTAGTTGCATTTAAAAGTGTAGATTTATGTTGTTACAACAAAAAATGCGTTTTTTGCTTAAAAATGCAGCACGGGTTTTTAATTCTTATTCTTAGTAGTAAGTAGTAATATAATATGTGCACACTATCAATGGGACGTCTAGTATTTTTGGTAGACTTTTCATTGATCTTAGCGATTTTTTTCTTTTCTAACTTTTTTTATGTACTTTTTATAATAGGTATTAAACAGTAACGGCAACAGCACACATTTTTGCCTAATTCCTTTTTGTCGCTTTCCATACGAACTATTTTCTCAATACTTATAGTAAAGATTCAATATTATTCTTATATTTTTTGTGTCTAGTGGTTTTATTCTTAATATCTTAAGAAGTTGGTTTTATCTAACTTTATCAAAAGCTTTATTGTAGTCAATAAAACAGACATATACTTCTTAGTTTACATTTATCCTCTTTTGGGTTAAGATATTAAAAGCAAACAATGCTTTATTTTCTTCTACTTTTAAAAAAATTCTCTTATGAAAAATTTTAATGAGGATCTTTAGTGTGTGGTTTATTAGACTGATTATATAATACCTCATCTGGTCTTGGGGAGTTTTTGTTCTTTGATGTTTTGATAGCATAAATCATTTCTTTTTCTGTTATTTTTAGACCTGTCTTTAATTGTAATTTTTAACGTATTTTTTTTCAAAAATGAAATTTATTAATTTACTTATGTATTATTCTAAAATTAGTATTTAGAGTTCAAAAATTGCAAATTAACAATTTTTTAACATTTTAGAAAAACTAATACTAAAAATTGATTTTTTGTGGTCTTTTTTTTTTGGTAGTCAATCTTCTAAAGACTGACTTGGATTCACTCTCACGAGGAAAATGCCTACCAATTAAAAACCGCCCCATTTTGAGTACCGGGATGTTCGAGACCTAAGCTCATAAACATTCCATTGAGAGAAAATTAAGGAGATGAATAGAGATAGGAAGCCGTATAGGCTGTGGGGTGAGGTTGTAGGATGTGGGGTGAGATAAGGTTGACCGGTCTTCGATAGAAGTGACCCTGTTTGTCCGGCTCTGCCAATCTGGCTAGATTGGTGTTTGAGTGAATCGCTAAATTTGCGAAGTGTTTTTCGGCGAACGCCTCGAAATGTTGTCGTAGCGGTGTGATGCCTTGGTCGTTGTGAATGTCTGAATTCCTAACGTACCATGGAGCTCCTACAATCCAACGAAGAATTAGATTTTGAAATGCGTCGAGACGCCTTATATGACTGTTTGCCGCCGTTCCCCAGATTGGGTAACCAAACGTCAATTGCGGTCTAATGATAGACGTATACATTCGGAGTTTGTTCCGGAGCAATAGCCCGCTATCCCTGCGGAGCATTGGGACTAGCAGCTTTTTTGCCTATTTGGCTTTGTCAAGAACGGCCTGAACGTGCAATTTGTACGTTAGACCTTTATCGAATGTGATTTCCAAATACTTTGAAGCATTTGACCATGTAATCGGTACTTCATTGATAAAGACGTTATTGTGCGGTTTATTTCGTTGCCGCGAAAAGAGAACAGCTACCTTTTTTTCAAGATTGACCTTGAGCTGCCAATCATTGCACCATTCTTGAAGATCGTCGGTGGTTTTTTGAAGCCTTGTGGTGATCACCATAGACAACCTTGAACTGTAGAGAAGCGCCGTAACGTCGGCGTATTGTGCCTTTTTTACCCCGTACTTCCAGCCCGATGGCATGTCGGCAACGAAAAGGTCGAATAGCAAAAGCGAGAGAAGAGAGCTTTCTGCTATTTAGATATGAAGCTATCAGCTTTATGAAAACAGTTGAAATTTAAGTCTATGTAGCTTTAGAATTAAACCGTTGTGCCATATTTTATCAAAAGCCCTTTTGACGTCGAAATATACCACCCTTGTGGTTTTTTCTAAGTCTAAAGCCTTCGGTAATGTGATCTGTCACGCGGTTTAATTGGTGTACTACAGAGTGTTCACGCCTAAACCCATGCTGATGAGAGGGTAGAAGAGAATTTACTTCTGCTTGTTCTTGGAGGTTATTTAAAATTACTCTTTCTATGATTTTACTCAAAGTGCATAGAAAACTGATTGGCCGATAGTTTTGAGGAAACAGTCGGTCCTTTCTAGGTTTTGGGATATTAATTACGTGTGACCTTTTCCAAGCTGAAGGAAAGAGCCCTGTACGTAAGATTGCGTTTGCACTATTGGTCAGAACCATTACTGTTTTGTGCAAAATGGCTTTGAGAGCTTTGTTCGGAATTCCGTCAGGACCTGGCGCAGATTGAGCCTTAAGTTTAGATAGGATTTCTCTGATCCGTGACGGTCGAACGTGGTTCAACGGGGTGTCGTTGTCAGGGCCATCTAAAAGGCGTTTCACCGGTCTTTCAACCCTTTTGACGTGCTCTGTATCATCTTCCTCTTTTAAAAAGGAGCATTAGAGTTCCTTGCTGTCAGCCTTTCCTTCTATATAATATAGGAGCCCAATCTCACTATGTATAGTATCGGGACTTATCTGTTTCGGCTTTGGCAATCTTCCACATCATATTAGAATTCTCTGTGGTTGATTCTATCTTTTCCAGCCAGCACTGATTTTTGTGCAGCTTTATAGACAATTTAAATTCTTCATGAAGGTCGTTTAGAATTTCACAATCTACAAATCAATGCCTTTATTTTGCGGGATAATCCAAGGGGATTATTTGCCTGAACCTGATGGGATTTAAATGCCAGTTCTTTGTTCTTATAAATGAGTTCTGTGAGCTTTTTGACGGCTCCTTCGATGTCAGCAATCGTTCTTATTGGAACAATTCTTTTTATGCTATCTTCCAGGTATCTCGAAAAAAGAGGCCAATTTGTATGGGTAACAAATCGTCTTCATTCCTTGCCAGATCCTTGTCCATAAAGTTCCAGAACTACCGGAATGTGGTCGGAGCTTAAGGCATTGATTGTTCTAACTTTAATTTGCAAGTTAACGTTCTTCAGGATTGCAATATCCAGAACGTCCCCTTGGTAACCTGCAAAGCTAAAGTGTGTGGGATCATCTGTACTTAGTACTCGATACCCTTCAGACTCAACATAAACTTGCAATACTCGGCCTTTTGCGTTGGTTATTTGACTGTTCTAAACCGGGTGTTTCGATTAAAGTTCCCTGCTAAGATAGTAGGGAACGGAGAAGATAAAACCGCGTCAAAATCCGCTATTTTGATTTGGTTGGTTGGGTTAACGTACCCAGATGCAATTTTGAGAGTGTTCAACTCCTGCACCTTCACCACTATTGCATTAGATTTTAACGATACAGTGTCTGGCGTGTTTACTTCAGAATGGTCCATTAAATTAAATTAAATCTTTTCACCTATAAATACTAAACTTTGACATAGCAAAGTCAATTACTACTAAGTTACAAACGTACACTGAATTCATAGACAGGAACTTAACCGTCTTTTACAATTACAAAGAGGTTGCAACTCTGCAATGATTCTTGACCTCTACACCGACTACGGATAAATAAACACATTATAAACTTTGAGACTTATAGACCCATCATAACAAATGGGCTGCATAAAAAAAACTTTAATTATGAGCATTAATTAAAAAAAAGTGATAATACTACATCAAAACAAATAAATAATCAATAGATACCTGAGAACAATCAAAGAAATTATCTGGTACACAAATGGGACTTGACCAAATAGGCACTGAAAATCTACAAAAACGAATATCAATAAAAACAAACTTAAGCAAATATTTTTTGACTTTTTAGGCAGAGATGGCTAATATTAAGTGATGTGCTAGGAACATGATTGAGAAGGAACTAATAACTATTATGTCAAATAGTCAAGCGGCATTGCAAGCCCTGCAATTACTAGTAATAAAAGTCAAATTGGTTATGACTTATATATACAGTCTGAAAGCAGTGGCTACAATCTGCAGAATAAGAATGTTTTTTATCACAAATTTTTTCTTACAAATACATTACTAGTTTTGGCTCAATGCTTTTAATAAAATTAATTTAAGACTTCTCTGTGAGTTATGTATAATTTTTACGTCCTCTAGTTTTGGAAAAGTATGTTGATGCTTCTGAAGTGATTGGCAAACGTTGAATCTGTTTTATTATTTTGAAATGTTTTTTGTACTTTTTGTACCGGGTAATAAAATTCCTGCCTGTTTGTCTTATATATATATATTTACGTTTGTGTAATCATTACATGTTAATTTATATACTTCTAATTTTCTAAATTTCTTTTTTTTTATTGCGTTAAATAAAATGTTTAATAATTTTGACGTTGACTTAAAAGCAAGTTTCATGTTAAGTTTTGAAAGCAAGTGAATCTTGAATCAATTATTTAAGGATATACGTTTTTAAAGTTTTTTTTTAAATTTTCTTAGTTATTAACTGCTCTATGGTATTGATGGGATAGCCATTATTGAGTGCAATTTGTTTAATTATTTTTAATTCTATATCTTGGTTTTTTTGTGATATTGGAATTGTGATTGCTTTATGAATCATTGAGTTGTACGCCGCTATCTTTTGATTATAGGGGTTGATTGACTTGCTTGGAATTGTGCTATCTGTAAATTTAAATTTATTTCTTTTAGATAACTGTAAGATTTAAAATGCAAATTGCTTTATTGACTTCTGATTCTACTGTAAATTGAATCTTGGGATGGATGCTGTTTACAAATTGTAAAAATTTAGAGCTTTTGAAGCAAGCTAAAATATCATCTACATATTTATACCAAAAATGAATGTGTGATTTAGCCAGCCGATTTTTATCAAAGAGAGAGTTGCAAACAAAGTAAATCATTAGAAGTGTAGTACATATCCAATAGAACCGCAGTTAAGCAAACTACCTTAAGATAAGGAAGTAGAAAGTTGAAGTTTTAATTGAGTAATTTCAATGGTGAAAAATGTTAACCAATTACAAATCTGCCATGCATGTTAGGCGCAAATCTAAAAAAAGGATAAAAAAAACATGTATATCTTACCAAAAAGCACCACTTGCAACAAAAAAGATGATAGGTTAGATGATATAAAAAAGATTGCAGGATATACATGGTACCAAATTGCAAAAATCAAATTTAATAAAAAAGTTTAAAGTATGCTAAAGAAGTAAATAATGGTTTAAAAATATTTTTGCTGATATTGAGTAACTATTGGCAATTTTTTGAGAATGCATCAAAAGTTGTTGATTTTTAATTTTTTTAAGTTTATGAGTTATCTGTTTACTTTGTGACAGCAAATGACTTTTCTAATTTTTTAATTAAAAAAAATGTTTACTGTTAATTTTTTTAAATTTTAAAAAACCGTTACAAGGTTATATTTTACCGACTGCGCCAGTTTTATTAATTACTGTCTTAAAGTTAAAACTATTTTTATCATTTGTATTTAATTAATTACAAAAAAACTTAAAACTTTAAATTATTATAATATTTACCAGACTAGAATAGTAACAATTTTAAAAAAATATGTTTAATTCAACTTTTGAAATCAGAATGAGTCATTATAATATGTTTTATTATTTAGATTGTGAACTAATGACGCAATATAAACGTTATTCAATTACTTTCAGTAATGAAATTCATGTTTTTCATACACCAACAAACACATTATTATATTTCCAATAACAATCTAGATAGAACACTTTAATTAAGCTAAACACAGCCATTATTGAAAATAAACTCAATATATACAATACAAACTAGTCCATCTAAATTATCAACATGGCATACTTTGCTGACCAAATAAAATTACTATTAACAATTACTGCATGTACTGGACTTATACCATTCTACAACTCAAAATCAAAAACGTTTATAACAAGACGCTACTACACGTATTTTGTTACACTTTTTCTTACACTTGGTGCTATTCACTTCAATACGTGCCAGAACTATCAAGGCCCAATTGAATATGGAAGTTTTATAACTATTTCTGCGTTATGGGCAATTTACTATATTGGGTTGGTTTATTTAATGATAAGCATGGTATTTTGGAATGCACCAAAACTCAAAAGATTTTTCATAATTATAAATGAAACAGATATGGTTGCTGAAAACGTATTCAATATTAATCGTCCTATCAACAAGTATTTTAATTATAGATTATTTGGATGTTACCTGTGTGTGTTTTTAATGATTGCATGGGATTTAAATGTAGTTGGTAATGTAATTTGTAATTTTCCGTTTGGATTATTAGCGTTTTCGGCTTTTACAAGTATTTTGATGCAATTTGTATTACTAGAAGGTATTAAAGATAGAATTAAAACAGTTAATAAAGTGATTACTAAATTTGTTGATTTTACGGTTGGTAAAGATATAAATCAAAAAATGAATATTATTTTAATGATGCAAAATCTTGTTGGTAATTTGGTGGATTTGTTTCATTCAATATATAGTTTTCAATTGTTTATCCATGTATTGTTTGTGGTTTTGCATATATTGGCGTTAATTTGGATGGTGATATCAGATGAAAGCTTTAATTATAACTTATCTGCTAAGTTATTTTTAATATCATGGACCGGATTTTATGTGGTAAGTGTTTACGTTATTATTAAGATCCGTTATTTATTTATAGTTATAAGGTTTTTTTGACAAAATTTCAAAATTAAGAAAACTAATAAAATAAAAATACAAACTTATAGTTGCAAAAACAAATCTTTTGGTTCTTCCCAGTGGAATGTGGAAAAATTATTGTAGGAGCACTAATAATTTATTTAAATATTTAATTATTTTAGAAACTGTTGATTTTGTAATAAAATTTAAAGAAACCATATTGTACTTTGCTAAAAGTACCTTCAAAACGCAAAGGTAGAATGTGCATTTGACGCAAGAATTAGAATTAGTTTTAACCAGTCATAGTTATTTGTTTGTACGCCGAATAAATAAATGCTATGCTTTGCAGCAAATTTGTTAAAACAGTCAAGATTAAGGTTCATAGAAACTTGACGGATAGATAAAAGAGTTTTTAGAGAACTTTTACTTTTTGTTTACTTTATAAAGTTTTTCTCAATTTTGTATATTTTTTTTCTATTTTTTGTTTGCTGTGTCTACATTAGGTCTGTTCTTACATAAGATTTGGACTGTTTGCAAATTGTCCAAACTGTGCAAACAAACAAAAATTTGTCATCTTTGGGCAATTTTTTATACACAGTAATTTGTTTGTGTGCATAGTTTAAACGGTTTGCAAACTGTCCAAATTGTATGTTGGAACAGATCAATTGTGTTTACTTTCTTCATTTTCTATTTGTCATATATGGGCAACTCTTGCTTTTTTCTTTAACTTATTAGTAGTCTATATATTGGCTAATGAGATTAAAAAACTTAAAAAAAATTCTACAATTTTTTGTAGTTTTTTTTAATTTTGGCTTTGAAAAATCGCATTTTTCGCATATGTTACTAGTGAAATCAATCAGAAATTTTCCGTAGAATACAAATCTGGCATCATTTTGAATCCACACACTTTGTATACGTTGCAAGATCTAAAAAATCAATATTTTGGTTTTGGTGGTCTGGGCAAAAAGAAACATTTTTGTATTTATTTTAATCGACGCAGTTGACGTATTTTTATGTAAATTAGTTAGAATATATAAATTTATTTTGTATATATGGGTTTTAAAGGTCTAAAACACAAAGAAAAATACAAATAAGCCTATTTTTCAACATAAACTTTTACAAATTTTACTATTTTTCATGTAGAATTGTCCGCAGAGTTAAATTTTTTAATAATGTTTGGTGTATAGCTCTTTTAAACGCTGCTAAATGTGTATTTGTAAGAGTAGTTGATAAATAGGACTATTTTTACAGTTTTTTTGAGTTTTAGATCCCTAAAACAAATATACACAAAAACAAATTTATTTTTTTGAACTAATTTACATCAAAGTACTTCAATTTATATGGTTAAAAAAAATCTAAGAAATGCTTCATTTTGCCAAGCCTACTTAAAATGAAACCAGAATTGGGTTTTTAAATTAAAATTGCAATTTTTAAATAAAAAATTCAATTTTTCAAAGTCAAAGTTGAAAAACGACAAAAAAACTAAAAAAATTCAACAATTTTTTTCATACTTTTACAAAAAAATTAAAAGACTAATAAGTTATAGAAGCGGAAAGAAAACTTATGCAAATTTTTTGATGCGTTCTTCCTTTCCTTGCTCTGGTCCGTTTGTAATGAAATTGCCCATATACTTTTTGCTCACTTTTTAATTATCTCATTAACTGAGTTGACATATTGTAAATGCAGTAAACTCATTAACGCAATGTTAAATTTAGTGGCGTGTGGTTTTGATTTGCGTTGCCTACCCACCCGCCCAAGTGCTTGTGATGAAAAAAATTGATCAGAAACACTTGGGGGGGTAGGCGGGAACTATATTCAAATTAGACCGGCGTGTGGCTTGGATTTGTGATCTTTTTAATCACAAACACTTGGACGGGTGGGCGGGAATTAAGTTTAAATTAAACAAACGTATGGTTTGGATTTGTGTTGCCTACCCACCCGCCCAAATGTTTGTGATTCAATCTTTTGATCACAAACACTTGGGCGGGAGGGCAGGAATTATGTTTAAATTAAGCAAAAGTATGGTTTGGATTTGTGTTGCCCACCCACCCGCCCAAGTGTTTGCGATCCAATTTTTTTATCACAAGCCCAAGTGGCGGGTGGGCGAGAACTAAGTTTAATTTAAGCAAAAGTATGATTTGGATTTGTGTTGCCCAACTACCCAAATTTAGGGGCGTGTGGTTTGAATTTGTATTATTCACAAGTGTTTATAATTTAATTTATGATCAAAACACTTGATTGAAAACTAAGTTTAAGTTTTGTGGTATTATGGATTGATGTTCATTGCCCATCCGTGTTTGTTATCTAATTAATTGATTACAAACACTTGGGTGGGTGATAATCTCAACACACATAACGGGACACTTTATCTACCTGGCAAATGCAGAAACTTACAAAGATACCACAAGTTACGTCGTAATAAATGAGTTCCTTAGACAAATATTGGACCTAGTGACGATGATAACAAATTCTCAATACATTTGAAATTTGCAAACGGTACAACAAGCGTTTACATGTATTTGGTGGACGAAGCAAATTCCATGAAAGACTAATGAAAATGGTTGATCAAATATAACATGCTAACTTTAATGTTATTACCGAGGAGACCAAAAAAAAAAAAATAAAACCGGAACCGATCAAAACCAAACAAGTAAATGTCATTGTGGTCAAACATAAAATGCTGTCAGAACTCACGAGGGAGAATGCTATAAAGAAGTGTTACACTTCAACTCTGCCCTATTAGTTACCAACATTAATAACATTACCGGGCATAGCAAAGCGGATATTACGGCTGACTAAGATCATTGCACTGTTCTGCACCTCAGAAGTATCTAAAAAACACTTTATTTTTGACCACCCAGGAAAACCCAAATTAGAACCAATTTCTTAACGCAATATGCATAGTACATATGTATCACAACGACATCGTCATTGCCGTCTACCACAACAAAACGGTCAACCTTTGCGCACCGAATACTTTAAAAACGACACACGCAATTAAAATTAAAATTTTAAATAATTTGCGTACCTTGAATAATAAATATAATAGGTATGCAACCAATAATTGTTCTTACAAACGCAATAAAACTTGTAATTTTTCTTTCAAACGTGTTATTGGCATATTTTCTAATAATATAACCAGGGAATTCAGCCATCGATTGCCAAAAGAAATTCATGATAGGATTTCCACCCAAATTAGTCGTATTTAATATCAAAATAATGTATACAATAACTGTGATTGACCTACAAAAACATTAATTAGTTATTTTTATATAATATTTTTACTTTTTCTTCTTTAGCCTGTTTTTATACACTTTTTCTAACGTTTTCTATGTTTCTTTAGATTGGGCTTTTTGGATCCAATTCTTTCCTGCTATTTGTTGTATATCATCTTGCCATCTTGTTGCCGGCCGGCCCACGCTTCTTTTGGTCTATTTGGTTCCATTTTGTCTTGCCAGGTGGCCCGCCCATCTTTACTTCAATTTTGCTATTTTCTTGGTGACGTCTTTGACTTTTGTTCTGCTTCTGATTTCTTTGTTTTAGCATCGCTCTTTCCATGGATCTTTGAGTTACGATAAGTTGGTTTGCGCTTCCTAGCGTCAGGGTTGCGGTTTCCATTCCGTAGGTTGACAGGTAGTATGCAGCTGTTGTATACTTTTTTTTAACGTTGATTGGAATGGTTCTAGACTTTAGAATGTAATCTACTTTGCTGAATGCAGCCCAGCTTATCTTTATCTTTCTAGTTATTTCCGCTGTTTGATTTGGTTTGCCCAGTTTGATATTGTGGCTTAGATATGTGTATTCTTCTACCACCTTTACTGGTTTCCCATTAATGGTTATTCTAGCGTCCTCATTTGTTATTGTTTTTGTTTTTGTTAGGTTCATTTTTAGTCCGATTTGTTCTGATTTTGCTTTAAGTTTTTCTAGCATAAATTTTAATTTGTCATTATCATTACTGATCAGCACGATGTCGTCTGCAAAACGGAAGTTGTTTAGTTGAGTTCCGTTTATATTTATTCTTTTGGTTTCCCAAAATAGGTTTTTAAATATGTCTTCTAGGGCCGCTGTGAAAAGTTTTGGTGATATGACATCGCTCTGTCTTATTCTTTTCCGGATCTTTATCTTATCTGTTACCATATTTTTGTCTATGGTTATGTGCTTTTTTTGTCGTATATGTGTTCCATGATCTTTGTGTATCGTGAATTGATTCTTGCATCATTCATTGCTTTTATTATTGCCCATGTCTCCACCGAGTCAAAAGCCTTTTTATAGTCTACAAAAGCTTATAGAGACATTGTAATCTGTGCACTTTTCTAACAGACTACGTATTGTCTGGAGGTGGTCGTTTGTGCCAATTTTTTTCTGAAACCTTGCCTGCTTGCATGGTTGGTAATGGTTGAGTTTAGTCGTCAGGCGGTTTGTTACTATCTTGGATAGCTGTTTGTACATGTGATTTAAAAGGCTAATTAGTCGGTAGTTGCCGATGTTGTTGGTGTTGCTTTTCTTGAAGATCAGAATTACTTCCGCGTTCAGCCAGGCTTTAGGAACTTTTCCCTCGCTTAAACATTTGTTTAGTAGGGTGTAGATGGCTTATTCTAATGTTGCCCCTCCCATTTTTAGCATTTCTGTTTTAGCGTGGCCCGTAATTTTGTTCTTGTAATTTCTGGTATTTCTTCCAAGCCTACGTTACGGATTGTATATCTACCCTTGTTTGGTTTTGCTATGTGTGAGGTGTAAAGGTCTTGGTAAAAATTTTGAATGACGTTTTTAGTTTCTTGTTTATTTGCGGTGACTTCTCCGTGTTGGTTTTTGATTTTGTACAATTTCTTCTGTTTCTTTTTAGTATTTTCATGTTTGCGTTGTCTTCAATAACCTTCTGTATAAGTTGGGTGTTTTCTTGTTTATTATTTTACTTAGGACTCTGTATTGGCAACTTTCTCTGTCTGTGTTTTTTTTTGTTCTAGTAATTTCAGGGTGTTGGAGCTGAGCTTTCCTGTTTTGGGATCTTTTCTGTAATTGATTTTTTTTACTGCGGTTCTTATGCTGTTTTTTATGTTTTTCTGATAGATGGTCTATGTCCATTTGTTCCAGGTCTTATACTTTTGGTAGGGTTTTCTTCACGCTGTCTTAAATTTTGATCTCAACTTCCTTTAGGGTTTCTGTTGTTTGGTATTTTTTGTTTTAGATCATCTTATTTCTTTCCAACTTGGTGTTGATGGTAATAGTTGCCCGAACTAGTCTGTGATTGCTGCCTGTGCTGAATTGGTTTAGTACTGTTACATCGCTGCATATTTCTCGCCTATTTGAGATTATGTAGCCGATCTCATTTTTAGTTTGGCCATCTGGGTTCTTTCAAGTCTATTTTCTTTGGCGGGCTTTTTTAAATAAGGTGTTATGGCAGTAGATACCTTGTTTTTGCAGGTAATCTACAAGCATTTCTCCTCTTGCGTTTCTGTTTCCCAGTCCGAAAGTTCTTATATTTTGTGGATTGTCTCTCAGTTTTTCCCCAACTTTGGCGTTGAAGTCTCCTATTACTATTTGGAATTTGGCTTTTCCTAGTTTTTGTTATGTTTTTGTACAAGTTTTCAATGGCCAGATCTTTTGAGGCGCTCGTTGGCGGAGTATCTCTTGTTTAGTTGTATGACAATGTATATTACTCTGTTCAAAATAGCTTTTATTTTTGTTTTTTGATGTTTTAGTTTGTTGTGGTGGTTTGTATCAGCATTTTTCTGGTATAGGAGGTGGTCTGGTTTGAGGGTGGTTGCCTGTTCTTTAGCAAGTCTTGTCTCGCATAGGCCAAGAATATTCCATTTTATGTTGCTTAGCTCGTTCTCCAGGATTTCAAGCTGGCCATCTGGCTTCATGGTTCTTATGCTACTCTGATTTTTGTATGTTTTGTGCCAGTTTTCACTCTCTTGTTGGTTAAGTTTTTGCTCCCATCAGAATCCGTGGAGCTGACCGATCTGGCGGTGCGAGATTGGGGTATTTTCTTTTTAAATCTTAACATTTCTTGCATTTGAAGGTTTTGGCATTTTTTAAAGGTCACACTTGCCTAACGTGTTGGCCAGTTTGGGTAGAAATTACATTTACTTAATTTCCGATGGAACGGTTATTCCGCCGTATCTCCGTCGACAGAGCTTTGTTCGTTCTCTAGCAGGGTGCACCACGTGCAGGTAAGGATGATTTTTGAGTTGATAAGCTGTTGGTTCAACCCGTTACACCCCATATTTTTACTAACCATCCGCAATGGAGCAATAAACAATTTTTAATCAATTTCCAACTAAAAAATAAACCTAAAATACCAAAAGCTTAATCGAGTTTTTTGGTCACTGGTACTTTGATTTAGTTAGTTTTTGCGATTTTTTCTAATTTGCTTTGATTTTACCTCTGTTTGCTAACTATTTTGGAGATTTTATTAAATACCTAAACTTATTTTGTTTGTATTTGCTGAAGTCATAACAAATTTTAATTTTAGTTTTAGATCTTTGTTGAAAATTTTTTACACTATTTTCTAGTCATAGACCACATAAAATTTTTTAGAAATTACTGGGCAACTCTACTTTTAGAGAATTAACCGTTAACCTGGTTTTTGATTTTAAGGCCTTTTTTATTAAGTTGCATAGTATGCCCTTAAATTTACCACTTATCAAGAATGTTTTATTATTTGCATAACAAGTTGTATAGAAACCACAATTATTGAGTAGTTCTATGAGGTTTTCAAGTAATATTCTATAGTAGTAAAAATAATACACACTTTTGGGGACAACCTTTAGTAACGACTTTTTTGCCATCAAATCTTTTTTGGCAACTGTTGCTGCTAATTTTATGTGTTTTATCCATCTAATAATTTTGGTGTTGCAAAAGCAGTTTTTATTTTTTTTAAGGTGGATTTATTAAAAGCGTCTTTAATATCTATAAATACTCCTAAAGGGAACATTTTGTTTTTAGTGATCTTTTGAAAAAGTTTGGAGATAAGGGCTATTTTCTGAATTGTTCTTTTGGACAATCGGTCTACTGTTTTTTATGAAAAAAAAACGTGAGGCTGGTTGGTCAATAAGATTTTGCAATGGTATAATTGTTACTTCCTGGTTTTGGTATAAATACAATTTTATACTTTTGTTATGCTATAAGTATGTATTGAATTGCTATGCTTGCGCTATACATTTTTGCCAGGTGAGAGCAGAAAAAAAAAACATTTATATAGAGCAAAGATTTTATATGCTGTAGACACATACCATACTAGAACAGAAACAATTTAAAAAAAAATTATGTTTAATTCAACTTCAATTCTATTGTAATCAGAGTTAGTCATTATAATATGTTCTATTTCTGTTTTGTGTACTAACTAATAACGTTAAAAAAACTTTTTCAATTACTTTTAGTAATGAAATTTATGTTTTTCATACACCATCAAACACATTATTATAATTCCGATAACAATCTAGAATAACGTTTTTAATAAAGCCAAACAGCAATTTAAAATATACTCAATATATACAATACAAACTAGTCCTTCTGAATCATCAACATGGCATACTTTGCTGACAATATAAAATTACTATTAACAATTACTGCATTTACTGGACTTATACCATTCTACAACTCAATATCAAAAACGTTTATAACAAAACGTTACTACACTTTTTGCGTTATATTTTTTCTTATACTTTGTGCTATTCACATAACTACGTGCCAGAACTTTCAAGGTCCAATTAAATTTGGAAGTTTTATAATAACTTGTACAGTATGGGCGATTTATTATTTTGGGTTGATTTATTTAATGATAAGCATGACTTTTTGGAATGAACCAAAAATTAAAAGTTTTTTCATAATTGTAAATCAAATAGATATGATTGCTAAAAACGTATTTAATATTAATCTTTCTATCAATAAATATTTT
Organism: Tachinus rufipes; assembly: GCA_963932245.1. NCBI lineage: Eukaryota > Metazoa > Arthropoda > Insecta > Coleoptera > Staphylinidae > Tachinus > Tachinus rufipes. Next base: position 15,698,954 of record OZ010744.1, read on the forward strand.
AATTATAAATTATTTGGATTTTACCTGTTTCTGTTTTTAATGATTGCATGGGATTTTAATGTAGTTGGAAATGTAAGTTGTAATTTTCCGTATGGATTGGCCGTGTTTGCGGAGTTTACAAGTGTTTTGATGCAATTTGTATTACTTGAAGGTATTAAAGATAGAATTGAAACTGTTCATAAAGTGATTACTAAATTTGTTGATATTACGGTTTTTAAAGTTGGTAAAGATATAAATCGAAAAATGAATGATATTTTAATTATGCAAAATCTTGTTGGTGATTTGGTGGATTTGTTTCATTCAATATATAGTCTTCAATTGTTTATCCATGTATTATTTGTGGTTTTGCATATATTGGTGTTAATTTGGATGATGATATCAGATGATAGTTTTATTTATGACTTATCTGCTAAATTATTTCTAATATCATGGACCGGATTTTATGTGGTAAGTATTTACGTTAAATTTGTAATTATAATTATAAGATTTCTTAGATCAAATTTTAATATTTACTTAATCAAGTAAACAAATAAAATAAAAATGCAATTTTATAGCTGCAAAAACAAATCTTTTTGTCGATGATACTAACAACTTTTTTGCAAATTTAATATAAACTACCGTTTATTTTGTTTTATGACATTTATGAGTTGACAGAAATTTAGTTTTATGTTTGACATTTACAAAATGAGACGCTTTACACTTGAACAAAGTAAAAAAATAATAGAAACTTACTTCAAAAGTGGTAAGTTTTTTACTTAATCGGTAAGAAATTTACGAAACAAATTTGATAGAAAAGAAATGCCTTTAACGCAGTTTGTGCACCAATTTGTGAAGCGAGTTTGCGAAATTGAATCGTTAGTGAATAAAATAACATGTTTACGTTATTGTCTAGTGCGCACAGCCGAAAAAATTAATGCTGTTGCTCAGAGTGTGCGTAAACATGCATCAACATCAACTCGTCTTCGTTCTCAGGAACTGAACATTTTTTGCACTTCTCTGAGGACAATTTTGCATAAGTTTTTTGCTTTGAAGGCCTACAAAGTTTAATTAGTTTAAGAAATAAAGCCTCATAACTATCCGATGAGTTTTCAGTTTGCCCATTGGGCTAGAGATCGTTTGGCCGAAGATAAGCATTTTAATAAAAAATCGTGTTTTTTATCAAACTCATTTTTATCGCGGAGGCTTTGACAATAAGCAAAATTGTTGCATTTGACATTTGGGGATTAGAGAATCCATACATGACTATTGAACAGCTTATGCATCCACAAAGAGTTTTTATATGGTTTTTGGTTCGGCGCCATTATTGGGCAATTTTTTTTTTAAATGAGCAAAGAACCGCCGTTACTGTCAATAGCCAACCTTACTGTGCTATGCTTAACACATTTTTGTTTCCAAGAATTAAAGAGTATGAAATGAACATTTGGTTTCAACATAACAGGGCCATACAGTCAACGTAACCATTGATCTTTAAAGCACTGTTTTTGGAAATCAAATAATTGCTGAAATGCTGATGTCAATTGACCGCCTACGAGCTGTGATTTGACCCCGTTGGATTTTTTGTGTGAGGAGACCTTAATGATAAGTGTTACGCTAACCATCCAGAAACGATTAATGCTTTTAAACATGAAATCAAAATTGCCACCTATGCGATTGGAACCCAAACAATTAAAACAGTACTAAAAAATTGGGTTTATTGGCCATTTAAATGATGTTGTGTTTCATTCTTAAAAGAAACTGTAATAAACTCATTATTTTGAAAAAAAATATTTTTTTATGACGTGTCTTCAAAAGAATTATTGATTTTTAGGACGTGTTGGATTCACCCTTCCGGGAGTGCCTACCAACTGAATCTTCATCCAAACTGGAAATTTGGCACATTTCTGCGCATAAACCTTCCGATAGAAGAGTTTTTGACAAGACCGGATTATCTACGCGTGTTATGCTCCGAGCATATTGATTGGGGTTTGTGTCTTGAAAAGACGTAGTCTTTATCTGGTTCAACAAGTCTGGCAAGATTGCAGTTTGATAATTTATCAAAGTACTTTTAGGCGTTTCCTTTGATAAACTTGCATAATTTTGGGATCTCAAGATCTTTGCGGACGCGCCACGGTGCTTTGAGAAACCAACGCAAAGTTTGACTTTGGAAGGCTTCCGATCTAGCAAGGTATGAGGTGGTGGTAGTACTCCATACCGGAGACTCGAATGTTAATTGTGGACGGATTATAGTCTTAAAGAGACAAATTTTATTGCTGAGTGACATTATACTGTTTTGACGTAGAACCGGGACTAAACAATTTTTTGCCATCTTAACTTTAACTAGAATTGATTGCACGTGCAATCTGAATGTCAGTCCTTTGTTCAGGGTGATTTCAAGATAATTTGCGGAATCCGTCCACGGTAATAGAATGTCATCAAGAAAGATATTGCCATGCGGATTTTTGTGTCAGCGCGTGAAAAAAAAACCTTTGCTCTTTTCCGAATTGACTTTTACTCTCCAAACCAGTTTTTTAATGCCTCGGTGGTTATTTGAATTTATTGTGTAACTACGCAGGGTGCCGTTGAACTAAAGATTAGCGCCATTAGCATACAGTGCCGTTTTGACTTTGTTTATTTTAGAAGGCATGTTGGAGACATACAGATTAAATAAAATTGGGGAAAGAATGGATCCTTGTTGTTATGTTGCGCAACGTAGAGATATGACCTTTTAGTATGACGGCCAAAGTTTGATTTTTTAAAAACGATGCAATTAATTTTACCAGATGAGTTGAAAATTTAAAGCGAAAGAGCTTAACAAGCAGTCCTTTGAGTTACACTTTGTCAAATGCTTTTTTTTTTAATTGATAAATACAATTTTAGTTTACAGTTTTTCTGCCATTCCTACGTTCCATATCACTAGTTCCCAAGTACGTGAAAGTATTTGGAAACTTAAGACCGTGCACGCTTTATGTTTTGTTTCAGAGACTAGTAAAATGTCTAGTTGATGGTCAAAGAAAAATTCTTTTGTTTTTTTCATTTTATTTATCATTTTGAATGCATTCCAGAAACTTATTCTAAGTACTACATTAGTGTCGTCAGTATCCATTAATCAAGTTGTGATAAAGCGGAGAAGAATTGAACCTAAAAATTTACATTTTTTTTCCGGAGCTTGGCTGTTTGTGTGTCTTTATTGTCTCTTGGGGGATTAGTGACTTGCGCAAAAGAGTTTTGCGCGGTAACTCTCCAATAAGATTCGAAACGTCTCGAGAGTTCTTGCATTGGAACCTTGGTTAGGGCCGGTTGCGCGTGCTGCTGGCTTGCCTAAAGTCTTTGATATGCTTTGCAGCCTAAGTAAATTGTAGGGTGAAGTTCTGAAAAGTGCACACTTGGATTGTGTCCCGTTTTCTACAGATTGGGTTGGCGGTATAGCAGCTTGTTGAGGTATGCCCGTGTCTTTGACAGCGTGTGCATTGCGCTTTACCGCTACTTTTTTTTGGCTTTTACTTTAATAGTGAATTGGAGCAGCTCTACAAGACTAAAAATTTTGTTGTTCTTTTTGGTTTTGGGGAGCTGCACCGTCACTAGTAAAAACTTTTTCTTAAAATTCCCCAGTTTATGAACAAATTTGGGTCTAAACCCAAATTTTTCTAATTCTTGCTCAATATGTTTCTCCGTTAGGAACTCGGAAACCTTAGTTAGCACGGTATTAAGAAATTTTTTATTTTTGGTTTGCCAGGTGTGGTGGTTTTTGTCTTTTTTGACAAAGTAGGCAATTGCTTTTTATAAGGCGGACATAGTTAATAAGGAAATTTGGCGGTATTAGTGGCGCGCAAATAATTAATTTTTGCGGTTTTAAGTGTTGAAGAATAACCGGGTATTACTTTTTTTTTAATAACAATTGCTGAATGGCGGTGGTTGTCTATGTTAGAAGGTGCGGGTTGAGTAGTTGCGTCGTTTGCGGCGGGGGTGGCGGTGTCTGCGGACGCGTCGGAGTTGGCAGGTGAGATCAAGTTTGCCTGCGCACCTGAGTTATCTTGGTTCAAAGAAGGTTTGAACTTGACTTCAGGAAAATTTCCATTGTTTTGGATGGGTGCGGCACTCTTTGGGTGGGTAGAAGACTCTTTTGCTTTAATGCCGGAGGGGCCAGCAAAAGTAACTTCTGATGTCCGTTAGTTTGCAGCAATTAAAAATAAAATATTTATTAGGTTTTTTATTTATAGCCGATTCAAATTCTAAAGTTAGATGGCCTACTCTTCATAATAGGTGCATTGCTATCTTCTTCCTTGTGGAGTGTGGAGAAAATATTGTAGGACAAGCACTGATAATTAATATTTATATTTAATCATTATAGAAATTATTTTGTAATATTGTTGATGGCATGATCTTGCAATAATTTTTTCTTTTTCTAAATTGTTGTTTTGGACAATCGGTCATATGTTTTAATGAAAAAAAGACGTGAGGTCAATAAGATTTTGCAGAAGGTGTAATTGTTACACTTTGGTTTTGGTATAAATACAATTTTTGACTTTTGTCTTTGCTATATATTTTTGTCAGGTGAGAGCAGAAAAAAAAATTGAATATAGCAAAGATTTTATATGTTAATGTTTTACGCATTGTTTTAAGAAGTTGGCAAGCAGCTTTACAGTTTTTTTTTTCTGACGGTATTGGAATTGCAACATTACTTGTGCCACGGCGGAACTGTCTAAGAAGTGGGTTTTTAAAAGTATTTTTGTTGTTTTTGATATGCAGCAGTTAAGTTGTTATCAACGCGTTTTTCATAAATTTAGTTTAATTTTATAAGTTTATTTTTCTTTGTGCAACTTCCTTAACCCGGCTGAGTTTCTCTCATCATTAAAATATGGTGTTGTTGGATTTGGTAGCCAGCTTAAGTGAGCACAAGTCATTTTTTTGTAGGATAGATTTTAGCTATTTTTTTTGTGTTTTTTGTCTTTTTTTTTTGGTTATCCAGGTTGGGATTTAGACGTGGAGAATCAAATTCTCTTGTTTGGTGCTTCCAATTTTAGAAGAAGCGTTGTTTATTGCCTAAAAGCTTGGGTTTTGCTTTTTTGTAGGGATTTTGGTTTGAATTTGACGCACTCTATTTTGTATTAGAGCATTTGCTGGTACAGCATTTGAGCCATTTTCCTTTTTTTAGCAGTCCCGCTGATACGTTTTTTTTATACTTGTTTGGGGGGGGGGGGGGATTTAAAAACGGAATAGTTTTGGATCTTCATGAGGTGTTTGTAGACAAACTCACCAAATTTGTGGTTTTCCATGTATCCAAAGATTTACTTAATAAATTGGTTTTAAACTCATTTGTGTAAAAAAAAATTTGGGTTGGGTAAATAAATATTATTTCTAATAATGAAATATTTACTAATGTTATCACTTCCGATAATGAAATACACTGATGTTATTACGTTCAATAATATATTGTTCTAGTAGTAGAAATTAACAAATTAAGTTAATCAAATAATTACTTCCATTATGGATAAAAGTAATAACGCTTAATAAGTAGAACTTTTACTTCACAAACTAATCTCCAATCATCAGCATGGCATACTACGCTAACAATATAAAACTGTTATTAACAATTGTTGCTTATTTGGGACTCATATCGTTCTACAACTCAAAATTAAATTCTTTTGTAACCAGACGGGTTTACAGTTACTGTCTTGTACTATTTTTTACTATTTCTATTTTTTACACTTTTCTATGCCAGTACGGGCAAGGACACCTTAAATTGGAGAACTTTGTAATGGTGGCATTAGTGTGGATAGTATATTTGTTTGCATTATTTTATTTAATGATAAGCATGACTTCTTGGAATTTAGCAAACATTACAAAATTCTTTATTACTGTAAACCAAATAGATATGCTTGCTGAAAATGTATTTAAAATTAAACGTCCTACAAACAAAAATTTTAATTATTTAATAATTGGATCATTCACATTCATGTTTGTAATGGTTGGATGGAATTTATATGCAATTGGTGATATAGTTTGTGGTTTTCCAGTTGTACTAACTTCAACTGCAATTTTTACTAGTGTTTTGATGCAAGTTGTATTACTTCAATGTATTAAAGATAGAATTCATTCTGTGAATAAAGTGATTATTAAATTTGTTGATATTACAATCATTGAAACTGGTAAAGATGTAAATGGAAAAATGAATGATATTTTAATAATGCAAAATCTTGTTGATGATTTGGTGGATTTGTTTCAATCAATTTATAGTCTTCAATTATTTATTCATGTAATATTTATAGTTCTACAAATATTGGCTTTAATTAGAATGTTACTTACAGATAAAGTTTTTAATTTCACTTTGACTGTGAAAGTATTTTTCGTAGTTTGGACTGGATATTTTGTGGTAAGTGTTATTATTAATTTAATTTTGTTTTGTAAGTTGACAAACAATTATTGTTTTTTTTATATCAAACATATAAACTGGTAATTAGTTGATTCACTAATAGTGCTTATTGTGTTTTATTTTTATGTAAAATATCTTTACTAATATTAATTCTTCTAATAATAAAGTTATTGTTATTATAGTAAAATAACTTCAAACAATAATTTCTTTATTACGATGGGGCAATCACTCTAATTATTACATTCTAATAAATTAAAGAAAAACACCACTTACTAAAAGCACTCACATTTATTAAACTTTTATTAAACAAATCAGTCTCCAACCATCAACATGACAATCTACGTTAAAAACATAAAATTAGTTTTAACAATTGTTGCTTATTTTGGACTTATACCGTTCTACAACTCAAAATTAAATACTTTTGTAACAAGACGTTTTTACAATTACTGCATTATACTATTTCTTATATTTTCCATCATTTACAGTTTTTATTGTCAGTACGATCCAGGTCAATATACTTTAGAGAGTTTTGTAATTATGGCAACAATATGGTCAATTTATATATTTGGATTGTTTTATTTAATGATAAGTATGATATTTTGGAACGAAGCAAACATTAATTTTTTTTTTAATAATGTCAACCAGATAGATATTGTTGCTGAAGATGTTTTCAATGTTAAACATCCGATAAATAAAAATTCAAACTATATAGCTATTGGATCGTACATGTTCATGTTAGTAATAGTTGGTTGGAATTTGTATAGAATTGGTGATATAGTTTGTGGGTTTCCAACTGGGTTATTAAATGCTGAAATTTTTACAAGTATTATAATGCAGTTTGTATTACTTCAATGTATTAGGGATAAAATTTATACTGTAAATAGAGTGATTACTAAATTTGTTCATACAACAATTATTGAAACTGGTAAAGATATACATAGAAAAATGGATAATATTCTAAAGTTGCAAAATTGTGTTGGTGATTTGGTGGACTTGTTTAATTCAATTTATAGTTTTCAGCTGTTTATTCATGTAGTGTTTGTAGTATTGCAAATATTGGTTGTTATTAAGTTGTTTCTAACAAATAGAAGCTATGTTTACAGTCTATCTGATGAAATGTTTTTTATACTTTGGACCGGATTTTATATGGTAAGTTTTAATAGTATTTAAAAAAAAAAATTACATGCTTTACAAGTTTTATAATTAATATTTTTTATACATATCACAAGAAAGATGAAATCAGCAAATGATAATACGTAATAGTGCGTACACACTTGAAACAAAGTGCCGAAACACAACAACGTCGCGCAAAATCTTTGCGTAACATTATCTCGCAACATGTTTTTTTTTTTTCGGCTAGGCGGTAAAATCTTCTAAAGACTGGCAAAGTGTCGGATTCATTTCTTCTCAGCTTGATATGCCTACCGACTAAACACCGCTCTATAGTGAGTGCTTACGGAAGTTTGAGACCTTACGGCTTCTGTACCTTCCTTTTAAAGATTAATAGTTTGGAGATGGTTAGACTACGCCTTATAGGCTTGTGCGATATTGGTTTTGTTTGTTAGTGTATTAGTAAAGTTAGGGTGCGGCTACTTTTATGGAAAAAGTTTTCCCTGTCTGGCTTGGAGAGTCGGGCCAGATCATGGTTGGAATGATTCGCGAGATTTTCGAAGTACTTTGCTGCCAAAACTTCAATGTGTTGATGTATTGGGGGTAGTCCTAGGTCTGCTTGAGTTGAAGTAAACTAGAATTATATTTTATTGATTAATTTGTTTTCCAAGATATTCGAAAGCACGCAAATGCTTAGTTATTTTCTCAAGAAGTTTTTGAAGTTGAAAATTTCAAGATGTGGTTGTAATTCAAACAAACCACGAACATGGTTTGATATGATGATTTGCTTATTTTCGAATCTGTTCTTCAAAATATTCTAAGCAATTGTATAATTAAGTGCTGTTTTTTCAATTCCAATCAGGATTGTCTTGGATTTTTCTTCTAGTGATAGTATATTTTTTGTATTTTTAAAAACTTGTTGATATTATAGACTATTGAACTAAATGAATCATAAAATGACACCCAATCTTCACATTTGCCAGAAAATATTGGTAAATAATTGTTGGTAATCGGATTGACAATAATAATTGTGCTTCTGGTGCAATAGTAGATGATATTAAATCTGAATTGGCAGAGTTTTGTTTAATTTCTAACTTTTTTAAGAATGTGTTTGCTTTTTTTCAATACATGGAAGTTTTTGTCCTCAAATAATTTAAATTTAATGTTTTTTTAGTCGGATTCTAGTTTTTCGATTTCAAGTTGAAGCATCTCGAAATTATTTCTTACTGGTTCTATGTTGTTGATTCTTAACTTCAGTTTCTTAAAAACGATTGAGTCGAGATCCGTCATCATGAATGTTTCATACTTGGTTAATCTTGATTTTATGCTGGATTGAATCTTTTTTAATTTATCAGCCATTATTATGGTCGAGGAGAATTTTCAGATTAATTAATATAGATGATTCCAGATTTGATCTGGTTTCGAAGGTTATCAAATGTTTTATTAATTGACGTACTATCTTGGAGAGTAACAACAATAACTGAATATTGCTGCTCGGAGCAATATTAAAGCTATTCTGGTTATAGTAGATAGACTGCTGAATAATTGTTTGAAGTTTTATCGTAACTTAATTATTTATACAATATCTAAGGATACTAAAATAACAGGTAAAAACATGTTAACTAGTGTTAACAGTAGTTTTTGTTAACATTATTTATAATGTTTTATAAATATTGTTATTTGCGTACAGATAGAGCGTCTGAGGTTCTGTTAAGGATAAATTAATTGATAAATAAGTGATAATTAATTAAGATGCGACGTTCAAGCACGATGTTGTGGTTTGGAGGTTCAACGTGCGTTGCGTCAGTTATATAAAAAAATGAATTTGTATAACTGAGCGTAACACTAGTATCAATAAAATGTAGTAATATAACAATGTTATTAAATTATTATTCCATTAGGAAGTATAAAATGTAGAGATAGCTACAGTTACAGCTATTACTATTACTATTACCTGCGAGTTAGGATTCTGAGACAAAATATTAGCAGAAATAAGTAACACTGGGGACAGTATATAAAGAAAATTACCCCATCATTTTTTTTTTGTGTTATTTACATATTAGTCAACAAATAAAAGAAATTATCTTATTTTATATAAAATTTTGATATAAAATTTAACCTATCGACTGTAGTCACTTATTAATTTTAAATTTATGACAAATAAATACATACAACCAATTAACAACAATTATAAAAGTTTGTCATTTGAAAAATGAATAGTTTTAATAATTGTGTATTTAAGTATATAAAAAAAATACTTTTATTATTTTATTTTGCAATTATATAATTTTTAATTATTAAAATATACTTTCTCTCATTGAGTAATAGCGTAGTCGCGTTTGCACATGGTGGTTGAATATCTTCCAATATAATATGTCAATCAACGATTTTACTCTCCAAACTGATAACCAGATTTTGGCTATTTGAATCCTCCGGGTGCCGTTGAACAAAAAATCAGTGCCGTATCATTAGCATACTGTGCCGTTTTGACTTCGTTTACCTTAGAAAGCATGTTGAAACATACAGATTAAATAAAAATGGGGAAAGAATCGATCCTTGCGGAACCCCTTAGATATGACTTTTTAGCTTGACGGAAAATTAAAGCGGAAGTGTTTAACAAGTTGTTCTTTGTGCCACACCTTGTCAAATGCTTTTTCAACATTAAAACATACAATTTCAGTAGACTTTCTCTGCCGAAACGTTTTGGCAATAAGGTCAGTTACCTTATTCAGTTGGTAAATAACTAAGTGTTTGCGACGGAACCCGTGCTAATGATTGGGTATCAATTTTTCTGTCTCTGCTTGGTCTAGGATAAGCTCCAAAATGACCTTTTCTACAACCTTGCTCGAGGTTTTGAGGAAACTTTGTATCCTTACCCGGTTTGGGGATGATAATGACGTACGATCTTTTCCATGACTGCGGGATGTGGCTGGTTCGAAAGATTGCGTTAGTTATGTTAGTGACCGCCATAATCGCTTTAGGTAAAAATGCTTTAAGAGCTTTATTGGGTATACCGTCCGGACCGGCGGTTTAAAATTGCAAGATTATTTGCGCTGTTTTGGAGGGACGAGCGTTTTCTAGTAGTACATTTTTATATTCTGCTAATTGGTTGCGTACCTTTCGACGTAGCCTGTCGGTATGTTTCCGGACCTCATTGTTGTCTAGGTTTGGGGTGCATTGTTGTTTTAAATTGTTGGCAAATGCCTTGGTTTTTTCTTCTAATGAATATACTAACCCGCGTTTGCTGTAAATTATAAGGAAAGGTTTTGCTGGATTACGGAAGACATCAGATTTTTATCTTTTGTGGTAGACTCTATGGTTCTTTTCCAGTTCTTGTTTTTATGGGCTTTGGTGGCTTCTTTGATTTGACAGTTTAACATATTCATTGATTTGCGCATGAAGTTTTTGATCAAGCGCGAGAGTCTTAAAGGGTTATCGGCCCGAAAGGGGAAATGATTTAATAGCTTTCTCCATAGCTATTTTAATTTTGTTTGTAAGATCCGCGATAGAAAATTTGAGTTTTGGTATATTAAGTGATTTGGATCATTTGTCCAGGCTCGTTTCCAGCAATCGAGCGAACAAATAAAAATCCGTTTTATGTACAAACCTCCCCTATTCTCCCGAATATTTTCCAAGAATTTTTAGAATTACCGGGAAGCTATCAGAACTTAGTTTGTTTACTTTCCTTATGTTTACCTGAGCTTTGTAATTTTTGAGTATTGCTACGTTAAGAACATCTCCCCGGTGTCCTGCGTTGTGAGGAAATATTGGTTTGTCCGCGCTAGAACTTAAAGACTCTTTTGCAAAATATATTTGTGGAGTGTTTTTCCTTTTGAGTTTGTCAATTGGCTATTCCACGCGGGGTGTTTTACGTTAAAGTTGCCGGCGATTATGGTTGGCAGTTGGTCACTTAAGATTTTGTCAAAATTGGTAAGTTTTATTAAGTTAGAGGAATTTAAATAAGCGGATGCAATTTTGAGTGTTCCGAGATCAGGCACTTTTGCAACGATTGCATTTGATTCTAATGTGACGGTGTCTGGAGTGGCTACTTCAGAATGGTTTAGCGATTTTTTTACAAAGATTGTTGTTCTATTCCTACGTTCCATATCACTAGTTCCCAAGTACGTCAAAGTATTTGGAAACTTAAGACCGTGCACGCTTTATGTTTTGTTTCCGAGACTAGTAAAATGTCTAGTTGATGGTCGAAGAAAAATTTATTTTTGCTTTTTCTACTTTATTTATAATGTTAAATGCATTTCAGAAACCTATTTTAAGTATTACATTAGTGTCGTTAGTATCTATTATTCAAGTTGTGATAAAGCGGAGAAGAATTGAGCCTAAAAATTTACATTTTTTTTCCGGAGCTTGGCTGTTTGTGTGTCTTTATTGTCTCTTGGAGGATTAGTTACTTGCGCAAAAGAGTTTTGCGCGGTAACTCTCTAATGAGATTTGAAACGTCTCGAGAGTTCTTGCATTGGAACCTTGGTTAGGGCCAGTTGCGCGTGCTGCTGGCTTGACCAAAGTCTTTGATATGCTTTGCAGCCTAAGTAAATTGTAGGGTGAAGTTCTGAAAAGTCTCCCGTTTTCTACAGATTGGGTTGGCGGTATAGCAGCTTGTTGAGGTATGCCCGTATCTTTGACAGCGTGTGCATTGCGCTTTACCGCTACTTTTTTTTGGCTTTTACTTTAATAGTGAATTGGAGCACCTCTACAAGACTAAAAATTTTGTTGTTCTTTTTGGTTTTGGGGAGTTGCACCGTCACTAGTAAAAACTTTTTCTTAAAATTCCCAAGTTTATGAACGAATTTGGGTCTAAACCTAAATTTTTCTAATTCTTGCTCAATATGTTTCTCCGTTAGGAACTCGGAAACCTTAGTTAGCACGGTATTAAAAAATCTTTTATTTTTGGTTTGCCAGGTGTGGTGGTCTTTGTCTTTTTTGACAAAGTAGGCAATTGCTTTTTATAAGGCGGACATAGTTAATAAGGAAATTTGGCGGTATTAGTGGCGCTCAAATAATTAATTTTTGCGGTTTTAAGTGTTGAAGAATAACCGGGTATTACTTTTTTTTTAATAACAATTGCTGGATGGCTATGTTAGAAGGTATGGGTTGAGTAGTTGCGTTGTTTGCGGCGGGGGTGGTGGTGTCTGCGGACGCGTCAGAGTTGGCAGGTGAGATCAAGTTTGCCTGCGCACCTGAGTTATCTAGGTTCAAAGAAGGTTTGAAATTTTTTAATGTTTTGGATGGAAGCGGCACCATTTGGGTGGGTAGAAGACTTTTTTGCTTCAATGCCGGAGGGGCCTGCAAGATTAACTTCAGATGGCCGTTGGTTTGCAGCAATTAAAGAAAAAATATTTATTAGGTTTTATATTTATAGCCGATTCAAACTTCAAAAGTTAGATAGCCCACCCTTTATAATAGATGCATTGCTATTTTCTTTTTTGTGGAGAGTGTAGAAAACATTGTAGGACAAGCACTGATAATTAATACTAATATTTAAACATTATAGAAACAATTTTGTAATGTTGTTGATGTCATGATCTTGCAATAAAATTTTTCTTTTTTATATTTTTTTTTTGTACAATTGGTCTTATGTTTTAATGAAAAAGAGGCGTGAGGTCAATTAGATTTTGCAGAAGGTGTAATTGTTACACTTTGGTTTTGGTATAAATACAATTTTTGATTTTTGTCAGTAGGAACAGAAAAAAAAATTTGTATAAAGCAAAGATTTTATATGTTAATATTATACGCATTTTTTCAAGAAGTTGGCAAGCAGCTTTACAGTTTTTTTTCTGACGGTATTGGAATTGCAACATTACTTGTGCCACGGCGGAACTGTCTAGGAAGTGGGCGTTTAAAAGTATTTTTGTTGTTTTTAATTGATATGAGTGTATGAGGTCTTTAAATTTTTTGAAGATTTGCAGCAGTTAAGTTGTTATCAACATCCTTACGTGTTTTGTATAAATTTAGTTTAATTTTTAAGTTTTTTTTTTTGTGCAACTTCCTTTACCCTGCTGAATTTCTTTCATCATTAAGATATAGTGTTTTGTTGGATTTGGTAGCCAGCCTAAGTGAGCACAAGTCTTTTTTATGTAGGAAAGATTTTATCTATTTTTTTCTTGGTTATCCAGGTTGGGATTTAGACGTGGAGAATTAAATCCATTTGTTTGGTGTTTCCGGTTTTAGATAAAGTGTTGTTAATTGCTTAAAAGCTTAAGTTTTGTTTTTGTACTGATTTTGATTTGGATTTGACGCACTCTATTTTGTATTAGCACTTGCTGGTACAGCATTTGAGCCATTTGCCCTTTTTTAGCAGCCACGGTGATACTGTGTTTTTTTTATACTTTTTTTTGGGGGGGGGGGGACTTAAAAACGGAATAGTTTTGAATCTTAATGAGGTGTTCGTAGACAAACTCACCAAATTTTTGTGGTTTTTCAGGTATCCAAAGATTTATTTGATAAAATGGTTTTAAAGTTTTTGACTATTTTTATATGGGTTGGGTAAATAATTATTATTTCCAATAATGAAATATTTACTAATGTTATCACTTCCGATAATGAAATACACTGATGTTATTACGTTCAATAATATATTGTTTTAGTAGTAGAAACTAACAAATTAAGTAAATCAAATAATTACATCCATTATGGATAATAAAAGTAATAACACTTAACAAGCAAAACTTTTACTTCACAAACTAATCCCCAATCATCAACATGACATACTACGCTAACAATATAAAACTGATATTAAAAATTGTTGCTTATTTGGGACTTATACCGTTCTACAACTCAAAATTAAATGCTTTTGTAACTAGACGGGTTTACAGTTACTGTCTTATACTATTGTTTACAATTTCTGTTTTTTACACTTTTTTATGCCAGTACGGGCAAGGCCACCTTAAATTAGAAAATTTTGTAATTGTGGCATCAGTGTGGATAGTATATTTGATTGGATTATTTTATTTAATGATAAGCATGACTTCTTGGAATTTAGCAAACATAACAAAATTCTTTATTACTGTAAACCAAGTAGATATTCTTGCTGAAAATGTATTCAAAATTAAACGTCCTACAAACAAAAATTTTAATTACCAAATAATTGGATCATTCACATACATGTTTGTAATGGTTGGATGGAATTTATATGCAATTGGTGATATAGTTTGTGGTTTTCCAGTTGTAATAATTTCAGTTGCAATTTTTACTAGTGTTTTGATGCAAGTTGTATTACTTCAATGTATTAAAGATAGAATTAATTCTTTGAATAAAGTGATTACTAAATTTGTTGATATTACAATCATTGAAACTGGTAAAGATGTAAATGGAAAAATGAATGATATTTTAATAATGCAAAATCTTGTTAATGATTTGGTGGATTTTTTTCAATCAATTTATAGTCTTCAATTATTAATTCATGTAATATTTATAGTTCTACAAATATTGGCTTTAATTAGAATGTTACTTACAAATCAAATTTTTAATTTTACTTTGACTGTGAAAGTATTTTTCATAGTTTGGACTGGATATTTTGTGGTAAGTGTTATTATTAATTTAATTTTGTTTTGTAAGTTGACAAACAATTATTGTTTTTTTATATCAAACATAAAAATATAATTAGTTGATTCACTAATAGTGCTTATTGTGTTTTATTTTTATGTAAAATAACTTTACTAATATTAATATTTTTAATAATGAAGTTATTGTTATTATAATAGAAAAAGCTTCAATAATTTCTTTATTACGATGGGGCAATCACATTAATTATTCTAATAAATTAAAGAAATACAACACTTACTAAAAGCACTCACATTTATTAAACTTTTATTAAACAAATCAGTCTCCAACCATCAACATGACATTCTACGTTATAAACATAAAACTAGTTTTAACAATTGTTGCTTATTTTGGATTAATACCGCTCTACAACTCAAAGTTAAATACTTTTGTAACAAGACGTTTTTACAATTACTGCATTATACTATTTCTTATATTTTCCATAATTTACAGTTTTTATTGTCAGTACGATCCAGGTCAATATACTTTAGAGAGTTTTGTAATTATGACAACAATATGGTCAATTTATATATTTGGATTGATTTATTTAATGATAAGTATGATATTTTGGAACGAAGCAAACATTAATTTTTTTTTAATAATGTCAACCAGATAGATATTGTTGCTGAAGATGTTTTCAATGTTAAACATCCGACAAATAAAAATTTAAATTATATAGCTATTGGATCGTACATGTACATGTTAGTAATAGTTGGTTGGAATTTGTATAGAATTGGTGATATAGTTTGTGGGTTTCCATCTGGTTTATTAAATGTTGAAATTTTTTCAAATATTATAATGCAATTTGTATTACTTCAATGTATTAGAGATAAAATTTATACTGTAAATAGAGTGATTACTAAATTTGTTCATACAACAATTATTGAAACTGGTAAAGATATACATAGAAAAATGGATGATATTCTAATGTTGCAAAATTGTGTTGGTGATTTGGTGGACTTGTTTAATTCAATTTATAGTTTTCAGTTGTTTATTCATGTAGTGCTTGTAGTATTGCAAGTATTGGTTGTTATTAAGTTGTTTCTTACAAATAGAAGTTATGTTTACAGCCTATCTGATAAAATGTTTTTTATACTTTGGACCGGATTTTATATGGTAAGTTTTATTCGTATTTAAAAATAAATTACATGCTTTACAAGTTTTATAATTAACATTTTTGATACATATCACAAGAAAGAAGCAATCAGCAAATAATTGGTTTCTATCTTTCTTTTTGTTTAATATTTTGACAAAAAATGATAATACGTAATAGTGCGTACACACTTGCAACAAAGTGCCGGAACACAACAACGGCGTAACATTACCTCGCAACTTGTTTTTTTTTTTTTTTTTTTTGGTCTAGGCGGTTAAATCTTCTAAAGACTAGCAAAGTGTCAGATTTATTTTCTCTCAGCTTAAAATGTCTACCGACTAAAAACCCAATAGTGAGTGCCTACGGAAGTTCGAGACCTTACGGCTCCTGCACTTTCTTTTTAAAGATTAATTGTTTGGAGATGGTTAAACTATGCCTTATAGGCTTGTGCAATATTGGTTTTGTTTGTTAGTGTGTTAGTAAAGTTAGGGTGCGGCTACTATTATGGAAAAAGTTCTCCCTGTCTAGCTCGGCGAGTCAGACCAGATCATGGTTGGAATGATTTGCAAAATTTTTGAAGTACTTTGCAGACAAAGCATCAATGTGATGACGTATTGGGGGTAGTCCTAAGTCTGCCCAAATCTCTCTGTTTTGGACAAACCACGGAGCCCTGTGGAACTACCTCAGAGATTTACTTTGAAAAACTTCTAGCTTATTAAGATGACAAATAGCAGCTGTTCCCCAAACTGGAGACGCGTAAGTGAGGATGGGTCTAATGATAGACGTGTAGAGCCGGATTCTATTTCGTGTCGACAGACCGCTATTCCGACGCATCATCGGAGTGAAAACGTGCCATTTGGGTTTGTCGAGAACGGACTGCACGTAGAATTTCTACGTGAATCCCTTGTTAAGATTGACCTCCAGATACTTGGCAGAAGTGGACTACAGTATGGGAACATAGTTAAGAACGACGTTGAAGAGTACAGCTTTGCTTTTCTCTGGGTTAATAGTGACTTGCCATTTGTCCAACCATTCTTTGAGGTCGTTTGTGGCCTTTTAAAGCCTCAAAATGACCATCTTGGGCGATCTAAAAGAATAAAGAAGAACCGTATCATTAGCAAATTGTGCCATTTTGACCCCGTGCCTACATCCCAAGGGTATGTCGGCAATGTATATTTTAAAAAGCAGCGAAGAGAAAATGGAGTCTTGAGGAACTAATGCCGTTACCTCTCTAGGGGTAGATATATGATTTAAAGCTTTACTTTTAAAGTTCTGCTGTCTAGAAATGAGGCTATCAGCCTTACAAGTCAAAGAGGGTAATGGCTCTATAAAATTTAAAGATAAGTTCCTTGTGCCAGACCTTGTCGAAGGCTTTGTCGACCACCTCTGTTATCTTTTTGACTCTAAAGTCTTTGACTATAAGGTCCGTCACACGGTTTAGTTGATGAACTGACGAGTGCCCCTATTTGAACCCGTGCTGGTGACGGGGGAGGATGTTGATCGATTATGTGTGGTCCTGGAGTCTGTCCAAGGTTACCCTTTCAATAACCTTGCTTATTGTGCTGAGAAGACTGATGGGCTGATAGTTTTGAGGAAACGTCTGGTCTTTACCTGGCTTTGGAATATTAAATACTAAAGAGCTTTTCTAATCTGTAGGAAAGTGCTCAGTTCTAAGAATTGCGTTAGCAATGTCGGTGAGCGCCATTATTGTTTTATGCGAGTTTTGTTAGAAATTTTGTCAGGGCCGGGGGCCGTGCAAAAATTAAATCGTTTGATGATGCGAGAAGGTCGCACGCTTTCCAGCGGCTTGTGATTGTCAGATTTATCTAACAAGTCCTCAACTACTTGTTTGACCTTTTCGACGTGCTCCGTGTCCGTCATTTCCAACGGAGAGCATTAGTGTTCCAAGTTGTCGGCAAATGCCTTGACCTTTCCCACAGTATCAAATTGAAGCATATTTTTGCCGTGAATGGCTGGAATGGGAGTTTGTCTGTTACGTAACGCTTTGGAGATCTTTCATATCAGATTATCATTGTCAGTGGTCGATTCCTGGTTTGCCAACACAAATTTTTGTGCAATTTTATAGCCTTCCTAACTTTGCTGTGGAGCGAGTTTAGGATCTCGCAATCTCGGGGGTTGCGATGTCTTTGCCATTGGCGTCTGGCGGCATTTCTTGTACGGATCAATGCATTGATTTTGCTTGATAGTTCAAGTGGATTATATCCAGACCTGATGGGTTTTTGAAGCCCTTTCCGTAGAATTGGCGCGTGAAATTTTTGACGGCTCTGTTGATGTCGTCAATCGTTTGTACTGGGGCAAGTCTGCCAATGTTTTCTTCCATGAATGGCGAGAAGATATTCCAATCCGTATGTTTTACGAATTTTCTTTTTTTCCCGTGTGATCCCCATTTGTAGAGCTCCAGTATTACTGGGCTGTGGTTGGAGCTAAGGCCTTTGACGACGGATATAGTATACTGCTAGTTGACGTTCTTTAGTATTGCTACGTCTAGAACGTCCCCTACGTGACCCGCGGCTCTGTGGAAAGTGGGTTTGTTAAGACCCAATACCTGGAGATCATTTTGTTTGGCGTAATCAAACAACGTTTGACCTTTGGCGTTTCTTTCCAAGCTATTCCAAGCCGGATGTTTAGAATTGAAGTACCCCGTTATGATGGTGGGGTGAGGATTATCAAGAATTGCATCAAAGTCTGCTGTTTCGATGCAATTTGTCCGTCTTATATATGCCGATGCGAGTTTGAATGTGCCCAACCTCGGCACATTTTCCACTATCGCATTTGACAATCTTTTTGCAAAGTTCAGTGTTTTACGCTTCATGGGTACCGGCGACGTTCTCAAATACGTGAAAGAATTTGGGATTTTCAGCGCTTAATTAGGTTTGTGTCGCTACTTGGACATCAGCATGATGTCGAGTTTGATGAAGAACGCTTCCACTTAGCTTCCATTTTTTTCAAAATAGCGGCAATTTTCTCATTAAAGACCATTGGTGGCTTTTTGGGGGCAACTGCGTTAGCAAACGTAGTGTTTGTTAATGGTGCTGCAGGTCTGCGGGGACCTGAAAGTTGAGAGGAAGCTTTGCGGAATGAGATTCGTTGCATAGGGCGGATTTGGCAGGATTGCCACTGGCGCAAGACTCCGACTGGTGGGGCCCCGCACAATTGCGGCAAACATAAGCCGTGGTAAAACAGCGATTTGATGTGTGGCCGTGCCTCTGGCTCTTTTGGCATTAGGGGATGCCGCCACTGCGTTTCTTGCGCTCGACCGAAACCTTGAAACCGCAGAGCACGTTGAGATCCATGACCTCTGAGCTCTTCCGGCCTTATGGAAGTTGGACAGATACCATGTGGAATCGGATGAACTGACTCTCTATGCGGTGGACGTTTGACGGGCAGAACTCTAGAGATTCCAGCGCCCGCTCCACGTCATCCTTGGAGAGGAATTCAGGAACATGCTTAATGACTATTTATAAGCATTTTTGTCGGCTCGTGCTCACGTGTGAAAGTTTGCTTTGCAAGCTTGAAGTACATCTGTTGTCTTTCTGTGGTAGACAATGGTGGACGGCAACATGTGTGTTTCGCGCCGATAAAATGATAATATTTTTCTCTCTGAACGCCTTAGAGAAATCAGGGTAAAGCAGGCCTGCATCTCACTTTGGTGTAGTCTTTTTTGCCGGGGCGGCGCTTTTGGTGGCAGAAGGCCTTAGCGCCGATTGCTTTGATGAGCCGGCGAGGATAGCCGCTGATGGCTGTTTAGTCTTAACTGCTGATGGCAGCTGGGGGTGGCTGTTTGCCTTTTAGATAGTTTCAAAGGTGGTAACTCATCTTTGAATTTTTTTCGTTTCTTTCCTTCTACCAGTTGGAATCCATTCTTGTCGACAATGGGTTTCTTGGAGTTGGAGAGTGCTGCTGGAGCCTTGACAGAGAGGTCTATGGCAGCTGATAGTATGGTGGTAGACTCGGCGGACTGAGTGTAGCAGATGACGTCTTTGTCGTCGCAGCTAACTGCCTCCATTGGTTCCATTTTGCTTTTGTTTTCCGCTGGTAAAGCAGGGGTGGAGATGGGTGCGGCTTTTGCTGCTTGTAAAGAAATTGAATTAAAAGTTTTCTTCTTTTTCTTCTTGAATTTGCCCTTTTTCTTAAGGGGCTTCTTGGAAGCGGCAGGCTGGTCCAGGTCTTTGTTTTCTGATGGCGGCGTCAAAGAGATGGGAGACTAGGCGGCTGACCAAGCCTGTTTTGCGTTAATTGCGGTTAGCAAAGCGATCGCGACCTGCAGCGCTTTGAACTTTCTCTTAAAGTTCTCCGCCACGGTCTTTAGCTGCTGCTGGAACTTCGTCAGTTGGCCTTCCAGAATCCTGACCTTGGCCCTGGACTTGGAGTAGCTCCTCTTGAGCGACCCCTCACTGGAGCGGTGTTTGCTCCTGGTTCTGTTCTGCCGGTCCAGCTCCTGTTGCTGGGATGCGGCGTTGGCGGACAGCTGGCAGTTGCCCATTGCGTCGGTGACGTTGCAGTTTTGAAGTAGAGTAGATTGTTGTGGCTGGCTGTAGCTGGCGTCTCGGATTTCGATGCTTCAATCTCGGCTGCTGGCCTTTGCAACATGGAATTTTGCTTATCGGTTTTATGTTGTTGGATCAAAGAAATGTTACGCAGCGATGTTACAGCTCTCTAAACAAGTTAGTACGACAGGTCACAAAAACACAGCGCAGCATAGCATTGTGTTGACAATGTTGCGGTACGGCAGTTTCTTGCACAATAAAAGTTCATATCACTTAAATTGAAGAATGTAAAATAGCAATAAAAATTATATGGCAACAATTTTTATATCACAATGACAGAAAAAATCAACTATTATTTTGCAAAAAATGTTTAGCATTCTTTCTAAATGTATAATAAATTGTTTTAGATTTAACATTTAAATGTAGAGCATAAAACATATTTTTTGTTGCAAAAAGTAGTGGGAAAGATAAGGAAAGGAAAGGATATTTAATGTTGATCTGTTTATAAATTAATGGCTTCTACATGTCCTTCTTATATAAGTTTTAATTTGATTTGCTTCAAGAATATACAACTCATTTTGTTTTCATTTCCTAAACAATCTAAATGATTGAAATAGATATAAATTTTAATTTTGCTAATTGAAAGCATTACTGTAATCTTATATGTTATGATAACAATGATACCAATCGCTTATTAAATTTAAAGGAAATTAACTTAATGAAATTGTGTACTCAGTTTAATTAATTAAATACTCAGATCCAATTTATCAAAACAACGCAATACAAACCAGTCTTTTCTATCAACTAACATGACACACTTTGCCGATAATATTAAATTATTATTAACAATCAGTGCTTGTTTTGGTCTTACACCATTCTACAAATCGAAATCAAAAGCATTCCAAACAAATCGCTATTACACTTACATTTTAGTAATATGTTTAATAATATCTTGCATTTACGTTTCAATATGTCAAACTTTTGCAGAAGTTGTTAAATTTGACAGCTTTATTATAGTATCCACATTGTGGTGCATTTCTATGTTGTCATTAATTTATTTGATGATTAGCATGACTTCTTGGAATTTACAAATATTTGAAAGATTTTTTATAAATGTGAATCAAATCGATATTGTTGCCAAAAGTAAGTTTAATGTTGAAGCTTCTAAAATCGAATATTTTAATTATAAATTGATTGCATGTTACTTATATACACTTGTAATGATATTATGGAATATATATATACTCGGTGGTTTCCTTTGTAGCTTTCCTACTGCGTTGGCGACATTATTAGTTTGTACAAATAATATAATAGAAATAGTATTGCTTCATTGCATTAAAAATAGAAAACAGATTATTAATGAAACGATTAATAATCTAATTGAATTTAAAATAATTAGTACGGAAATAAATAGTAAGATTGATAAAATTCTTGTGATGCAAAATTTTGTCGGTGATTTGGTGGATATATTTCAAAGAATTTATGGAATGCAAGTGTTGACTCAGATATTGTTTGCGGTGATGCAAGTGTTGGCATATATTAAAATATTAATTACGGATACGAGTTTTAGTTATAGCGTATCTGAGAAGTGCTTTTTTACGTTATGGACTGCTTTTTATGTGGTGAGTACTTTACTTAAAATATAAATATAATTAAATAAGTAAGTGTTTTTGTCTAAATATATGCAATTTAAGTAGCAATAGATTACGGCAATAATTTTTACACTTTGAGGTTGTATTGTCAATGAAACCATACAATATTTAAGCTTTTTAGTTCTATATTTAACTCATTATTATTATTTACTTTTAGCTAACATTAAACGTTGAGCGATTCTACTCCACTAATTAAATTAATAACAAATTTTTGTTTTTATATGACAAGTTAATGTTTCTTTGAAATGCTCAAAGTTTTATTGTCAACGATTTTAATTCCAAGGAAATAATATTTAGTTAACGGATTTCCAGGATGCTTTGCTGTTGTTCTTGGAGGCAGGTGTTAACTTCTTCTTCTTAGAGTAAACAAGTTGGTTGGGAGGAGTTTGTTCTTGGGTTGATGACGTTTTGGAAGATGTTTGTTTTCTTCTAAAGTACCATATAGTAGTCACTAAGGTGGTCGTCAAACTCTAGTTATTTGTGGAATGGGCGTTGGGTAACTTCTTAAATTGGGCGTCAAGTTTGGCTAACTTTCCTTGGGTTTTATTTAATTCTTCTAAATGTAGATTTTTTTAGATGAAAGTTTTCCAATCTTCATTGAGGTTGTTTTGCTGGCAACAAGGTCAAATTTTTCAGTATTAGGTGAATTTGTCGATCCAAATAGTGAAATGATGTGATTTGTAGAATTTTCTAGCTGTTTATATTGTAAATGAAGCTTGTTAACTTGATCCATTAAAGTTTGTAAGTCACATTGTACTACTGTACAGGCTAAACAGACATATTCTTATTTAGTAACATATACTCTTTTGGAAGTAACAATACTCTTTACTTTTTTTAATAAAAAATAACAAAAAAATTTTTTTTTCAGAAACTTGTTAAATTTTACCTTGAAATTAAAAAACTGTATTTAGTCAAATTAGTCAAATTGTTAATCAGGCGCTGAAAAGTTTAAATGCAGCATTTAAAAATATATATCTGGCCATCAATTTGTTAAATTCTACTGCCAACGCTTTCAAATCATAAATACTGCAAACGTGGCTTCCTTCTAAAACTGTAAATACGACCTACACTTTACTGTCAAATTGTTAATTTGGTCTTTGAATTATAAATCCAGCCTTTATACTGTCAATATGCTTTTTAAAAGTGTAAATTCGGTCTTTAAAAATGTAATTTTTTTATAAACGTATTAAATATTATTAGAAATTTAGATAACAATATTTTAGTTTTAATTAAAAAAACTGGCAATATGCTAACTTATTATTTAAGAACAAATATTTGTAGCTTTAAAAGTGTAAAATTTCTATGCCAAACTCTTCATCCGGCTTCTAAATTAACAATTCAGTTTTTAAAACTGTAAATTAGGCTTTTAGAACTAAAAACCCAGTAAATAACGTGTTAAAATTTATTGGCAAATTAATAATCCAATTTTTAAATTATAAATCCGGCCGTTAAAACTGAAAATCCGTCTTTGAAAGTGTAAACTTGGTCTTAAAGTGTTAAATGTAACTGCTAATCAGTGAATTTGGCTTTTAAATTATAAATCCGCTAACTAATATGTTAAACTACTACTACTAATAAACTGTTAATATGACTTTTAAAGTATAAATAAAAACAAAAACTTTGCCTACAAAGCGTCTAATCAGTTAAACAGTAAATCCGGCTTCTTAATTGTATTGTCTAGTTAATTATAGTGTCAATAGTTAAAACGGTTTTAGAGAGTGTTTTTGCCTATTTTTGCGGGCAAATTTGTTCCAATTGACTAATCAGATGCATTTTTAATTCTGATAAAAATTACCGTTATGTATTTATTCATAAAATTACAAAGTCCGGCCTTCTAGTACCAAAATATTGTCAAAAAGCAATAAAATTAAGCCCTAAACTGTTAAAATGTTCAAAAATCTATTCATAAACTCCCAAAATTAAAAAAAATTGGCCATAAACCGTCAAAAAGTGCAAAATTCTTTTTTCAAAACGCAAAATCCGGCTAAGTAGTATTAACATATTGTTAGAAAGAATAAAATTTTGCCATACAAAATTTTGTTCATGGAATGTCAAATATACCAATATTTTGTTAAAATGTGCAAAACTCTATTTATTAAATGTCAATAATAGCAAAATCCGGCCATAAATTGTAAATAAATGCTAAGATCTATTCACAAGATGTTAAAAATAGCAAAACTTGACTATGAAGTATTAAAATATTTTAAGAAATAATTTTAATCTGTTGAGAAGTCAAATGCCTAACAACCGGTCATAATATGTTAAAACGTGCAAAAATATATTTATAAAATGTCAAAATTTGGTCATAAAATGTCAAAATTTGGTCATAAAATATCAAAATAAGATCAGAAAGCACCAAAAGTGTAAAAGTCTCTTTATAATATGTCAAAATACGGTCATAAACTGTCTAATAGTACAAGTTTTTATTTATAAAGTGTCAAAAACAGCAAAATCCGCCAATAAATTATTAAAATGTCAATAAACAGTCAAAAATCCGGCCATATTCTGTTGAAAAGTGCAAAATTTACAAGATGTTAAAAATAGGATATTTTGGCAAAAGTATCAGAATATTGCCAGAATTATCTAGAATTTGGTCATAAACTGTCAAAAGATAAAAAAATTTGTTTTAGAAATTTCAAAATAGGCAAAATCTGGCCTTAAACTGTCAAAAAATGCAATTTTTATACTTCATAAAAAATGAAAAAAAGCTATAAAAAGTTCAAAAGTACAAAATTCTATTTATGAATTGTCAAAAATGGGAAATATCCGGCCATTTACAGTTGAAAAATGCAAAATACTATTCATAGAAAGTCAAAATTAGCACAATTTGGCAATAAAATTTAAAAATATTGTCAGAAACTTTATAAATGCAAAATTTTATTTATTAAACATCAAAAATAACATAATCCGGTCATAAAGAATAAAATATTGTGTAAAAGACGGCTATAAATTGTTGAAAACAGTTAAATATCAAAATATTTTCCAAAAATTAGTTCATAAACTGTTATATTGTTATATTGTCAGAAGTACAATAACCCAGCTCAAATTGTTAAAATGTATAACATTGTACCTATAAAAAGTCCGGATATGGTCCGTTGCTAGTGTGTGGCGTGTACACACATTTTAGGGTTATACCATAAGAGTGTGTGTGAGAGAAAAACTAAAAAACTTGATAAAAGTGAGTTTGAAAACAAATGCATATCAGTGTAACCATAAAACTTTCCTCAACAGCATTCTTTAGTTTGTTTTTGGTGTTATCCTTGTACGAGAAATGCACGGAAATAATAATTTAATGAAGCCTTAAATGTTGTAAATCTCCAATAAATCAAAGTGTTAATTTCAAAGCGGAAAAAAGAAAATTTAATAATATCCCAATAATTGGTAAAATTTTGACAAAATCTTAAAAGTCTGGTCTTAAAAAACATAATCCAGTTTAAGAAAATTAAAACCAAACTTAAGTATTAAAATCCAGACAAAAATTACAATAATTTATTTTATCAAATTTGATAAATATAATTTCAAAAATACGGCTATAAATACAAAATTTTTCAATAAAACAATAAAATTCGGCCTAAAACTTTAATAATCTGTTTAAAATTAGTAAACTTTGTACTCAATATCAATATTAATGACATAATCTGACCTAAGACAATTGAAATCCGCTTATAAAGTCAATCCGGCTAACTTACAAAATTTGACAAAAATAAATGAAAAGTAAATAAAAAATCCGGCTGTTAATTACAAAATCCGGTTTAAAAAAATAAATTTTAGACATTAAGTAATTAAATCCGGTCAAAAACTATAATTGATTTATATTGGTAAAATATAGACATAATTTTAAAAATCTAGCCATAACATGAAAATTTCCGCAAAAATTAAAACCCGTTCGTAAATGATTGAAAATTGCCTAGAAAAATATAAAAATCTGCATAAAATAAGCAAAACCTGGCCATACTATTTTAAAAATTTAGTAATATACAAAATCCGACGCAAAAAAATTAAAATCCGTTCATAAAGTAATTAAGTCTAGTCAAAACAATAGTAATCAGATTAAACCTAGTTAAATACAAACATATTTTTAAAAATTTTGCCATTAAAATATGAAATGTCAAAATTGAAAAATTGGGAAATAAATTGTTAAAAAGTGCAAATTTCTTTTCTTGAAATATTAAATAAGCAAACTCCGGCTATAAGTTGTTCAAAAGTAAAGTTTTCTTTTTACACAAGGTAAAAACTATTAAATCCGGCTATGAATTATTAAAATACTTTCAGAAAACAATAAAATTTTACCATCAAGCGTTGAAAAACACTAAAACCCGGCCATAAACTATTAAACTAGTGCAAGATTTTATATAAAATAACCAAACAACAAAATCCGGTCATAAACTTTTGAAAGCTGCATGATTCTATTTGTAATATCTAAAAAACTGCAAAATCTGGCTACAAAATATCAAAATATTGTTAGAATGCACCAAAATCTGTTCATAAACAATTGAAAAGTGCAAAATTTTAAATATATAAAGAATTATCAATATCCGGCCGTAATCTCTTTAAAAGTAAAAAATTCTATTAAAAAAAATAAATAAAAAGTATCAAAATCCAGCTATAAAATATTGTTAAAAACACTAAAATCTGGCCATAGTGTTGAAAAGTGTAAAATTCTATTCATGAAATGTTAGAAAACACTAAAATCCGTCAAAACGTTCAAAAATCTATTTCTGAAATATCAAAAACAGCAAAATACGACCATAAACTATTGAAAACTACAAGATTTCATTTACAAATTGACAAAACAGCAATGTTGGGCCATAAACGATTAAAAAGTCCAAAATACCATTTATGTCAAAAAGTGTATTTTTAATGAAATGTCAATAAAAGATAAATCTTGTTATGAAACATTATATTGGTTTTAGAAACAATTAAAATCCGGTCATAAATTGTCAGAAAATACAAAATTTTATTTATAAAACTGAAAAATCCGGTCATAAGCTGTTAAAAAGTGTTATTAAAATATTAAAAAAAAAAAACAATATCTTGTTAAAAATGATTGAAAAGTGCAAAATTAAAACATTCACATCTTAAATTAAGTATTATTCACAGTTGATCATCTTTTATTGGTTATACTATACTAGCTGCTATGTAAGATTTGATTATTGTTGACATGTTACATTAAATAATACAACTCGGTGGTAAAAATATTACGGCTATTAAAGTTTTTTAAAAAATTGCAAAAGATTTATTTACACAAGATAAAAACAAATTTGACGACCTAAAATTTTCAAACTTCATAAATTTTAAAATTAAATTCTCTACCTTCTGCTAAAAATTTCACAAAAATCGTTTTTGTCAAATTCGAGATCTGACCTTTTTTTTTAGTTTAAACATAGGTTAAATAATGACATTAAAGATGCTGGTTTGAGACCAAAAAGTAAAACTTTTTGAACCATACACGTCAATATTTAAATCTTTTATTCATTTTTACTTGTAAAAATCTGGTCACTCTGCTACTGTAGTCCAATAAATTTTTGATTTTTTGCAATTCCAAAGTGTAGGGAAAATATCAGGCCATCCAAGGATGTTATTTTTACGTTTGCAAAGACGTGGCAGCAGCATCTGTAACAATGCCTTGTTTCAGTTGTCTGGTATAATATGTTTGAGTACTTCTTTGCGTCTCTACGTCTACAGTATCATTATCGTGTATGCTGATAATTTTGTAAAGTCCAAAAAAATGTTTTATTATTTTAGTAATATTTTTAACATAGACTTGTTTTCCAACTTTCCATGTTGTTGTCTTGACTATATCTTTTTGTTTTACTTTCATTTTCTCTTTGTGTAGAATATTTTTTTGTTAAATATGTTTGTACAAGATTAACATACGATTTTTATGTCTTGATTTTAACTCTTGGTAAGTAGTAGCACCATAAAATAAGCTCATTGGATTTTTAATTTTTGTGTGACCATAAAGTTTTTTATTTGTCATTTTAATAGCGCTATGAATTGAATTGTTGTACGCTATTAATGCCAATCTAACTCTTTTTTTCACATGGTATATTGTTGTCATCTGCTAACATCTAAGATGTTCCAAGAGTGGTGAATGAAAGCGTTTGATATTTGATTGGTTTTCTGGATTTTTAGCTGTAAATTAATTTTGTAAAATAATTCTTTAATTAGTTTGTTGTTAAATTTTGAATCTTGATCCGATCTAATTTCTTGAGGTTCTGAGTCTGTAGGATTTTTACTATAAATTTTTATTGCATGTCCTACTCTAGTGAAAGAGTCAATTGTAAGATTTTTTTTATTGCTGCAAAAAAATTAATCAATAAATACTTTCTTGAGATTCTATTTCATTCTATCAATACTTTTGTTTTAGAAGATGAAATGTTTTCTTGATACTTCCATGATTTGTCAATTCAGTGTGATATGTAAAGCTGGGATTTTATGCATTTGCATATTCTATAATATTTTTATGCCAATTAAATAATTTGGTATCTTCACAAATTAGAAGAAAACAACTGGCAAAAACTAATATTTTTTTTGCATATTTTGCATATTTTTGAGTTTTTAAGCATATTTCCATAAAAGTTGCATATCAGGGCATATTTGGTGCTTATTTGGTGCATATTTGCATATTTAATGCATTTTTGCATATTTAATGCATATTTGCATATTTGGTGCATATTTGTATAATTTTACCAGTACAAGTTGCAATAATTTTAAATTATGAGTAAGCGCCAAGATTGCCTTTTGTAAAAATATATTGATTTTATATGTAAACAACACGTGCAAATGCAATTTTAAACTTACACTTAGTTGAGCGTTTTTTCAACTTTTTCTTATTTGTTCTAAGGTTATTTTTCTTGAACATAAGGCTTTTTAAATAAATTAATAATTTAAAAAAACATTTTATTGTACACAGCACATATTTACATATATTATATTAATCATATGTTTGCATATTTTACCAATTTTAACATATTTAGTGCATATTTTGGCAAAATTGTGTGCATATTTAGTGCATATTTTAGCCAAATTGCGTGCATATATATGCGCATATTTTAAACTTTTAGAGTGCATATAATTCCCAGCTTTAGTGATATGACGTGATAAGTTCCAATTTTGTATTTTCTTCATCAATCACTTCAACTTTCTTTAAACAGATAATTCCAGGTCTTTATTGGTAAAGTTTTCACTTCAAACTTTACATAGTTTTTTGTATAATTTGTCCTTTTTTGGTATATAAATAAAATGTTTTCTAATCACTTATCTATTTTTTAAATAGCTGTAATATGGCATTTTCAGAATTATCCCTTGGCTTTCTTTCAAAGTTGATGATCATATTTTTTTAATTTGAATTTCAAAAAGCTGTTTTCTGCATAAAAGTTTTCTAAAAACTTATTAGAAATTTAATGTATTGCATATAATTTGTTAGAATACACATTTATTTATTATTGATAGGAAAAATTATGAATAGCATACATAATGCCAACAAGTTTAAACAAAGCCAAAAATTATAATTTTTAAAAATATTTATTAAATTTGCGTATTTTTATTTAAAACAAAAACTTAGCCAATTTACCTTATAAAACTTACTAAAATTAATAACTAAGTTTAAAGTGAAAACATAGGAAATATTTTCTCAACACTTGTAGTTTAACAAAATGATTTTTTACTTAAGTGGTTGTCGATTCTTGCTAAGAGTTTAGTTCATCTGCAATGGACTAGATAGATAAATAATAAAAAAATTGTATGATTTATAATTTTTGGTGTTATATATGTTATCATATATACATTTACAATTCATTTTTAAATTAAACATATTATATTTTTTTTTTTTTGGTTAATACTTTTTTAGGAAAAATCCACTTCTCCAACAAGACAATATTATTAATTACGTTAATAACGTTTGCGTTGTTAATATAATTATATGGTTATTAAAGGTAAACACTTAGTTAATAAACTAATTTAATTAATAAAACAAAACAATCATATAACAATACCGATATCATTTAGCTTAGCATTCAATAACTAATAAAAATGTGCTTTACTAACAACATTAAATCATTACTACTAATATCATTTTATTTGGGTCTTTTACCATT
Organism: Tachinus rufipes; assembly: GCA_963932245.1. Taxonomy (NCBI): domain Eukaryota; kingdom Metazoa; phylum Arthropoda; class Insecta; order Coleoptera; family Staphylinidae; genus Tachinus; species Tachinus rufipes. The sequence goes on from OZ010744.1 coordinate 15,729,322, forward strand.
TTATGTTATCCAAACCAAATCATTTAAACCAAGAAAAACATACGCATTAATATTAAGTGCTTTACAAATTATAATCAATTTGTATTTATTTATAAATGAAATAATGTTACAAACATTTACAAAAATGACTACTATAATTATTATGTTTATATGGATAATTTATACTGGCATTGTATGTTACCACATGATAGGTGTTAATTCATTTTATCTATTAACAATTGAATTTTTTTTTCTTAATATAAATAAGATTGATAATTTTACTAGAACAAATTATAGTATTAATTTCAATAAAAACATTATTCTAGCATATGGAGTATTCTCTGTTGTTTTTATTGTAAATATTATATCATCTAACATTTTGTTGGGCGTAGTTAGTGGATTTAGTGTCTTGGCATACTATACAATTTTTTTAAATTTATTTGTATTTTTGCGACTAATTTTCGATCGTATTAAAATAATAAATAGTTTAATTGATAATCGTTTAAGTAATGAATTACTGGATAACATTATACTTGCTAATAACTTGGTTGGTGATTTGGTTGATGCATTTAATAAAGTATATGGATTACAGATGTTAATTAATATCATTTTTAACGTTATGCAGTTGTTAAATCTCTTTAATATGTTAATAAACAAAGAAGATTTAAGATCAAAATTAAATGTGTATTTCTATGTTATTATGTGGTTTTTATTTTTTATGGTAAGATTTTGTGTTTTATTTATGATTCTAAGTTAGTTAAGTTACAACAGTAATAACACACACATACATGGATTAATTTGAATAGATTTATTTAAATGTCTCTATTATGGTTTACTTATTTAATTATTTTGATTTATTTAATAATTATTAATATGTCATTTTAAAAATGTTTAAATGTAATTCAAATTTGTAATTATTGTCCTATAATTTGTGCAATTTAGCTTTAAAGAAACACTTTTTGGTATAAAATACGTTTTGAGTTTAATGCGTTCTATTTTTAGGTATAATAGCTTTACTAAAATTATTATTTCTCATAACAACGTTATTGTTTTTACACTTGAAATAATTAAATTACTAAAATTTCATTATTTTTTTTATTACATTAAGCAATACATTCTAATAAATTAAGCTAATTACAAAATAACACAAATTACCAAAAACACTCACCCTTATTGAACTATTATCAAATAAACCAGTCTCTAACCATCAACATGACATACTACGTTGAAAATATAAAATTATTAATAACAATTGCTGCTTATTTTGGACTTATACCGTTCTACGATTCAAAAATAAATAATTTTGTTAAAAGACGATTCTACAGTTGCTGCATTATACTATTTCTTTTATTTTCTTCAATTTATTCTTCTCTTTGTCAGTACGATCAAGTCCAATTCCACTTGGAAAGCTTTTTTATTACGTCATTAATATGGTCAATTTATATGTTTGGATTGTTTTATTTAATAATAAGTATGACATTTTGGAACGAAGCAATTTTTAGACAATTCTTTTTTAATGTCAATCAAGTGGATATTGTTGCTGAAAATGTTTTCAATGTTAAACATATCACAAATAAGTATATAAATTATATAATTATTGGATCGTTTATGTACATGTTTGTAGTAGTTGGTTGGAATTTATATAGAATTGGTTGTATTTGTGGACTTCCAGCTGGATTTGTAAACGCTGAAATTTTTCTAAGTATTACAATGCAGTTTGTATTACTTCAATGTATTAAGGATAGAATTCAAATTATAAATAGAGTAATTACTAAGTTTGTTCATACTACAATTATTGAAACTGGCCAAAATATAAATAGAAACATGGATGACATTTTAATGATGCACAATCTTGTTGGTGATTTGGTGGACTTGTTTAATTCAATTTATAGTCTGCAGTTGTTTATCCATGTGGTATTTGTAGTTTTGCAGATATTGGTTGTAATTTATATGTTTATTTCAAACAGAAGTTCTGATTACATTCTATTCAATACATTATTTTTTACTGTTTGGACAGGATTTTTTGTGGTAAGTTTTTTTATTTACTATTTAGTGTTTTTAAATTTTTTTATGTTTAAAATTTAACTTAAGCTAACATACGGTTTTTAACTACAAAGGTCGCAAATTAATCGCTAATCCGCTTAAGCGCTTATGATCGTTATTTATGCCCTTTTTTAGTGCACGTCTAAACAGGCAAATTGTTTTCTATATTTATCAGTTTATGTTGCAATTTGTAAGCGTGTGCATGTAAATTTCACGTACTAGTACGGCATATAATTGTAATAGCGTTATCTAAATTGGCACAAAAAACAAATCGCTACTATAATGACTAAGATTTGTATAGAATTTCAAATTGTAGTAGTCAATTTCTGCAAGTGAAATAGAATATTGCGTAGGAACAGACACAGGCAGTCATAATTTTGTATTAAGTTTGAAAAAATGTTACTGAATTTGAAAAGAAAAGTCTAAAATCTGCTGCTTATTCTACTTCAATAAATGCGGGAAGAAGAAGAGTTGACACATGTCAAATTAATGTGACATAAATGCACATAGCAAGTTTTTAAAACTTATATTTTTTGCAAATTTTTGAAAATTGTCTTAAAGTAGCTCTACGTTTTAACCCATGGAAAGCTTAATTGTCGCAATAAATTTATGAATTTTTTAAAAATTAAAATGACACATGTTTTTGATAACAAACCTTTGGGTGGGTGATCGAAAACAAACAACAGTTTAAATTTATCATCAACCGTTTGCGTGATTGCTGTTATTATTAAAAAAAAAAGTAAATTGTTAGTAATACAACAGACAATGAGCTTACAACAAGTTTCTTGATAACAAACACTTGAGTGGGCGGCCGGGATTCAAGTTTAATTTGTGAGCAGGTAGCTTCTTCTACTGTGGCCCACCCACCCACCTAAACGTTAGTGATTAAATTTTTTTTTATTTCATCCACTGTTTATGTGGTTGTTGCTATTATTAAAAAAAAAAGTATTGTTAAGTTGTTAGTAATATAACAGACAATTTGTTTACTATAAGTTTCTTGATGACAAGCGCCTGAGTGGCAGGCGGGAACCAAGTTTAAATTGTGGGCGGGTAGCTTTTTTTACTGTGGCCCACCCACCCACCCAAGTGTAAGTGGTTAAAAGATTTATTATTTTATCCACCGTTTGTGTGGTAGCTGCTATTATTAGAAATAAATTTGTTGTAAGCTATTAGTACTATAACAGACAATGAGTTTACAAAAGTTCTTTGATGACACACGCTTGGGTGGGTGGGCGGAAACAAAGTTTAATTTGTAAGCAATCAGTTTCTTTTACTGTCGCCCACTCACCCACACAAGTGATATTGATCAAAAGAATCATTATTTCATTCACCGTTAGTGTGGTTGCTGCTATTATTAGAAAGAAAAATATTGTAAGTTGTTAATAATACAATACACAATGAGTTTATTACAAGTTTCTTGATGACAAACGCTTGGGTAGGTGGACGGAAACAAAGTTTAAATTGTGAGCAAACTTTTTTTTTAATGTGGCTTACCTACCCACCGAAGTGTAAGTGATTAAAGATTTATTATATTATTAACTGTTTGTGTGGTTACTGCTTTTATTAGAAAGAAAATTGTTGTAAGTTGTCAGTAATACAATTAACGATGAGTTTACAAACAGTTTCTTAATGACAAACGCTTGGGTGGGCGGGAGAAAATTAAGTTTAAATTGTGGGCGGATATTTTTTTCTACTGTGGCCTTATCCAAGTGTTGGTAATTAAAGATTCATTATATGATTCACCGTTTGTGTGGTTGCTGCTATTAATTAAAAAAAATATATTATAAATGGTTAGTAATACAACAGACAATGAGTTTACAAGAAGATTTTTGATGACAAACGTTCGGGTGGGTGGGCGGAAACTTTTTCTGCTGTGGTATACTCACCCACCAAAGTATTTGTGATCAAAAGATTCATTATTTTATTTTCCGTTTGTGTGTGGGGGTGTAAGGAGTGATGACACAACCCAAAGGTCAAACCTGAACAAGGCTCTGTTGACCGAATGATTGCCGGAATATGTAATCTCAATTGCTAGCTATTAGCTTTGGGTGGATGAGCTAGCAAGAGTAAAAGCACCTTCTTGTCCTTGGAGTGAGAAATCACTCCAAAAAGCGGACAAACCACGCATGGTCTACGGCATGAAGATGCAGAAAGCAACAAAATACTACAGAATTAAAGATTTAACAAAAAGATATTCCTAATACTCATCATCATAGCTATTTTCTGAATAAATCAGTCTGGAGTTTTAAGTCCTCTATTAGGATTTTCGGGGAAGACAGTTTTGAACAATAGGACAAGGAAAAAACCAACAAAAGTAAACCAAAGAACCAATATCAATGATACATGGAATGTAAGAACAATGGCCCAAAACGGCAGAATTCTAAATTCCATCTAAGAAATGAACAAACTTGGGGTATGCGATGGCCGGGAATAGTCTACCACTCCGGAAACCCTAATGACAAACAAAAGCACGGAATGGGAATAATAATATCAAAAAAACTTCAAGATAATACCATTCATTTCTCTCCAATATCAGAAAGAATGCTACTCAGCCAAATAGAAAGCACACTGATTAAATTGAACATCATTCAAGTCTATGCCCCAACCGCCAATAAATTAGATAAAAATGTAAAAGAAGTAAACTAATCACTGACAGATATTCTCAAACAACTCATTAAGCACGACATAACCATTATCATGAAGGACCTAACTGCCAAAATTAGAAAAGGAAGAAGTGGAGAATACATAGGGGATTAGGACTTAGGAGTCAGAAATGACAGAGGAGATAGATTACAGTTATTTACAAAAGAAAAACAATTTGTCATACTGATCATCTTTTTCAAACTCTCACTCAGACGATTATATACATGGACATTACCGCAAAACCGACGTGGGAATATAATCAGAAATCAAATTGATTATGTGCTTGTAAATAAAAGATTTTGCAACAGCTGCCTATCAATTATGACTTATCCTGGAGCAGATTTATTATCAGACCATTGCCCTTTAATCGGATGATTCAGAATTAAACTGAAGAAAATTAAGACAAAAAATATTAAAAAAATGAGGAGTTTAAAAGAACAAGAAACGAGCAAAACAGTGAAAAAATTAATAAACATTAATCTTAAAGAGATAGAAGAACAAAAGAATAATACAAATGAAACACTAGATAAAACACTAGAAAACTTATCTAGAATGTTCTAAGAAGTAGAAGACAAACACCTAGTGGATAAGCAGGAGAGAAGAAAAAACTGGAAGACGGACCAAATACTAAAGCTTACGGAGAAAAGAAAGATAGTAAAAACCAACCAAGCAAAATACAAAACTTTGCAGTAAACTAACTTAAAATACAATGTGAAGAAATAGAGGCTCTGGAGAAAAAATACTATTTATTCAATATGCACAAGAAAACCAGGAAAACATCAGTCGTCTTATAAAACTGATGGAAACATAATAATAGACCAAGCAGAAAAACTGAACACGTGGAAAGCGTATCTAACAGAACTTTTTAAGAAAACCAAAGAAAAACAAGGTTCTGTGAGAAATAATTTTATTTTCATAACTATAACAACAGATAAAGTCTCAAAGGCAATATCACAACTTAAGAAAAGCAAATCTCCAGGAACAGGTGACATCTTCAGCAAACTAATAAAAATATTTGACGAAGATGGCATAAAATGGCTAACAGCAATATTTAACAAGATATTCTCAAAAGAAAATATTGACGTTTATAATGCTTTTTAAGGAACCTAGTGCAAAGCAATGTAATGACTACCGTACCATCAGCCAAATAAACTATTTATTAAAAATATTTCTGAAAATTATACATCGGAGAATAAACAAGATATGCAAAGAACATATAAGTCGCACACAATTTAGATTTAGGAACGCATTAGGCACCAGAAAGGTTATATTTGTTGTCCAAGTCCTTGTTCAAAGATGCTGGGATGTAGACTGCGATATAATTGTATGCTTCATAGAATAACAAAAAGCTTTTGGCAATGTACATCATGGTAAGCTCATAGAGATACTAAGAGAAATAAGACTGGAACACCATGACCTAAATATCATAAATAATTTGTACTGGAACCAAACAGCATCCGCACGCATTCAAGGATAGCTCTCAAGGGAGATTTAAATAAAAAAAAAAACGAGTTTGGTAAGGATGCAAACTGTCGCCAAAACTATTTAACGTGTACTCAGAACAAATATTTCAAGAGACACGGGAAGGTACGTAATATGAAATTAAAATTAACGGGAAAATCATTAACAACATAAAATACTTACACAATACGGCGGTATTTGCAGATAATCACAAACATTTCAAGATATTAATGAACAAATTAGAAGAAAACAGCCAATAATATGGCTTTGCACTTTACATAAAGAAAACTAAATACATGATAATTTCTAAACAGAATCATGATCAAAACTAAATAAAAGTGAACAACAATACAATAGACAGAGTAGAAACATACACATACCTAGGCACAACACTTAACGAATCTTGGGATCATGCAAAAGAGATAAAGGCAGAATAGAAAAATTTAGAGTCTCATTTACAAAAATGTCAAAGATATTTAAAACACACGATCTACCTATACCAACAAATACAAAAATACTTAACGCTAGAGATTTGCCGAGTTTAGTCGCCCCGTTCTGTTGTGGTGACACTAGTAGTATAGTTATGGAAAAATATTAAATCCTATTACATCTACAAAAATATCGTTAAAACTTTCTTTTTAGAAAAATTTAGATTCGTACAGCGCCATTTTTAAACTAAAATTGGTTTTTATAAGACAAAACGCCAACTAACTCAATATCTAAACAATAAGATTGTAGTCATCACTCTTTTTATAGGTTGAACTACATACACTATTCTTTGTCTTTATGTTTTTGGTTAAAGATTTAAAGATTTATTTAACAAGTAAAAAATTTATTAAAAACTTTTTAAAAACGCCATTTTTTAAAATTTACAAATTTGAAAACACAGACTTTCTTCTACAAAATGTAAAAATTTTATTCAATTTAATTCAGGCGTTTTCTTGCTGAGTTTGATTCTGTGAACCCTTATAATAGCGCAACTATTCTTCTCTCTTAAGTGCTACATATTTCCAATTTTGCTATACGGAGCCGAATCTTAGACTTTAACAGAAGCAAAATGCAGAAAGCTAGAATCCTATGAATTATGGTTATACCGCCACATTCTGAAAATACCTGGACGGTTCATGGCAGCAATCAACATGTTCTAAACAATCGATGAAGAAAAGAAAATATTAACAACAATAAAAACCAGGATTATCTAAGACATGTAATAAAAAATGAAGAGAGATACGGGTTACTGCAGTTAGTCCTACAGAAAAAAATAGAGGGAACAAGAAGACAAAGAAGAAGAAGATCCTTTTGGTTGAAGAATCTGCGATCATGGTTCAACACCACAACGGTGGGCCTATTCTGCGTTACAGCAGAAAAAGTAAAGATAGCTATGATGATCGCCAACATTCGATACGGATAGGCAGCAGAAGAAGTTTGTGTGGTTGCTGCTAATTTTAGAAAGAAGATTGTTGTAAGCTGTTAATAATACATTAACGTCATTAATCACTTTATTGGGATTTTTTTTTTGTATTGATTCATCAGCTAAGACCTCTGATGTAGACGGAAAAAATTTTGTTGTAAATTTATTTCTGTTATTAACTTGAATTATTAATTACATTTTTAACTTTTTTTTTTCTGACAGTCATTATCCTTTATTGAATATTAGCTATCTAAATATTTAAATAGAATAAAAATTTTGAAAAGCAAAAAATTTTTTATTACCGGTTTATTGATCAAAATGAATAAAATAATTTTTTCAAAAACTAAAAAACACGGTCGTCAATTTTGAGACAGCCTGTATTGATAAGCAACATCAAGAAAAGAAATAACAGAAAAAGTTTCTTAAATGCTGACAACATAATAGAAACCATGTTAACAAACATGATACTTTAAATAAAAAACAAACAATAACAAGAAATCTAAACACACCAAAACAAAATAAAATAAACAAAGAAAATTTGTTTGTATGTAACACCAAATTTTACCGTTGTTTGTGCTGCGTAGGAGATAATAAGTTATAGTCTGTAGACACCCACAGGAGTAAATTTTACTTTTTTAACAAAAAAAAGAGCAAAATTCTAGCTTACAAGCATAGGAAAATCTTGAAGTTTATTTTAAAACCAAGCATAAATTGCTTTGTATAATATGATTTATAATATTTAGTATCATACAGGGTGTATGATGCGACAAAAAGAGGTTATTCCTTGGCTTATTCTAAAAATATTTTGTTCTATAATGCGTTTTGAAAAACTCTTTTGATTTGAAGATACCAGGTGAACAATAATTCGACAACCATATTTTATATTTGTTGAAATCATTAATGTTAATAAAAGTATGGCGTACACCAATGAGTAAATTAAGTACAAAAAATTGTTGACAATAGAGGGCCAGGAAGATCAATAACAGTAAGAACGGTACAACTGGAAGAGAATGTGCTGGACATGATAAAAGAAGATCTTAGTAGTTTTTCGCAAAAAAGTCCAATACTTTTAATGTAAGTCATTGGACTGTTTGCAAAATTTTTAAGGGCAATTTGTTGTACCCATACCACATTCAGCGTGATCAGGCACTACTACCTGCTGATTATTCTTCACGTATTGCGTTATGTCAATGGTTTTTGCAAACATTAGTTCTAATCCCTCAATTTCTGACACATATTCTTTTTATCGATGAAGCCAGTTTCTCAAGAAAATACACATAAGTTATGTGAAGATCTTTTTTAACATCAGTTCTTTTTGAATGTTTGGGTTATAATTGTGGGCGACTGTCTATATAGACCAGTATTTTTCACAGGATAGTTTACCGGCGAGGTGTATTGCAACTTTTTGGAACACATGCTCTTTCAGTTTTTAGATTATGTACTATTGGCAACAAAATTTGCAATGTGGTTTATGCACGTTTGTGCACTACAACATTTTACTTGTACCACACGCATGGCCTGCTCGATCTTCAGACTTAAACCTCCTAAATTATTTCTTATGGAGCTATCTTAAGTCATTAGTTTTTGCTACTCTAGTGAAAAATTTGGACTTGCAAAATTGGATAAATGGGTGTAACTCAATTAGAAGCAACCATTGGTGTGTTTGAAAAAGTTTGACATTTAATGACAAGGAGATTGAATGCTTGTATCCAGGCTGAAGGAAATTATTTTGAACATTTATTTTAGATTCAGCAACTTTACATGTATTTTTTGATAATAAAATGTTGTAACTGTCGCAAATTTTGTTCACCATGTATTTTTAAAACAACGTGGTTTTTCCAATATCATCATAGAACAAAATATTCTTAGAATAAGCCAATGAATAACTTCTTAAATTGTTCCGCATGTTTACCTGAAACCCTGTTTATGTTCACACTTATACTTTCTTAATTCATTTTTAAATTAATCTTATTGCAAATTTTTTTTTTGTTAATAAGTTTTTAGAAAAAGTCCACTTTTCTAACGAGACGATATTATCAATTGCGTTAATAACGTTTGCGTTGTTAATATAATTATATGGTTATTAAAAATAAACATTTAACTAATAAACTAATTTAATTAGTAAAACAAAACATTTCTATAACAACACCAACATCATTTATCGTAGCATTCAATAACTAATAAAAATGTGCTTCACTGATAACAATAAATCATTACTACTAATATCATTTTATATAGGTTTTCTACCATTCTATGATAGCCAAACTAAATCATTCAAACCAAACTAAAAAAAAAACATACGCATTAACATTAAGTGCTTTACAAATTATAATCAATTTGTATTTATTTATAAATGATGTAATGTTTCAAACATTTAATTTATTCTATCTATTAACGGTTGAAAATTTGTTTCTTAATATAAATAAGATTGATCATCTTACTGGAACAAATCATAGCATTAGTTTCAATAAAAAACTTATTGCAGCATATGGATTCTCTGTTGTTTTTATTGCAAATATTATATCATCTAACAATTTGATGGGCGTAGCTAGTGGATTTAGTGTCCTGGCATACTATACAATTTTTTTAAATTTATTTGTTATTTTGCGACTAATTTTTGATTGTATTAAAATAATAAATAGTTTATTTGATAATCGTTTAAGTAATAAATTACTGGATTACATTATACTTGCTAATAACTTGGTTGGTTATTTGGTTGATGCATTTAATAAAGTATATGGATTACAGATGTTAATTAATATAATTTTTAACGTTATGTAGTTGTTATATCTCTTTAATATGTTAATAAACAAGAAAGATTTAAGAACAAAATTAAATGTGTATTGCTATGTTATTATGTGGTTTCTATTTGTTATGGTAAGATTTTGTGAGTTATTTATGTTAGTAGTTATATCAGTAATGTTTTGAACATCATTGCTAATATTTGTTGTACTATGCACACACATACATGGATTATGGGTTAGTTATTTAATTATTTTTATTTATTTAATATTTAATATGTTGTTTTAAAAATGTTTTAATGTTTGAATGTTTATTCTAATTTGTAATCATTGTGAAATTTAACTTTAAAAAAACACTTTTTGGCATAAAATAAGTTTTGAGTTTAATGTGTTCTATTTATTTATTTATTATTACTTCCATTAACGAAGTTATTGTTTTTACAGCAAAAATAATTAAATTACTAAAATTTCCTTAGTTTTCTTTATTACGATGTGACACATTAAACAATACATTCTATTGAATTAAGCTAATTACAAAATAACACCAATTACTAAAAATACTCACACTTATTGAACTTTTATCAAATAAACCAGTCTCTAACTATCAACATGACAAACTACGTTGAAAATGTAAAATTATTAATAACAATTGCTGCTTATTTTGGACTTATACCGTTCTACGATTCAAAAATAAATGATTTTGTAAGAAGACGTTTCTACAGTTGCTGCATTATACTATTTCTTTTATTTTCTTCAATTTATTCTTTTCTTTGTCAGTACGATCAACTACAATTCAACTTGGAAGGCTTTTTTATTACGTCAATAATATGGTCAATTTATATGTTTGGATTGTTTTATTTAATAATAAGTATGATATTTTTTAACGAAGCAAATATTAGAAAATTCTTTTTTAATGTCAATCAAGTGGATATTGTTGCTGAAAATGTTTTTAATGTTAAACATATCACATATAAGTATATAAATTATATAATTATTGGATCGTTTATCTACATGTTTGTAGTAGTTGGTTGGAATTTATATAGAATTGGTGGTATTTGTGGACTTCCAGCTGGATTTGTAAACGCTGAAATTTTTTTAAGTATTACAATACAGTTTGTATTACTTCAATGTATTAAGGATAGAATTCAGATTATAAATAGAGTAATTACTAAGTTTGTTCATACTACAATTATTGAAACTGGCCAAAATATAAATAAAAACATGGATGACATTTTAATGATGCACAATCTTGTTGGTGATTTGGTGGACTTGTTTAATTCAATTTATAGTCTACAGTTGTTTATCCATGTGGTATTTGTAGTTTTGCAAATATTGGTTGTAATTCATATGTTTATTTCAAACAGAAGTTCTGATTACAATCTATTTAATACATTATTTTTTACTGTTTGGACCGGATTTTTTGTGGTAAGTTTTACTATTTACTATTTAATGTTTTTTATTTTTTTTATGTTTAAATTTTAACTTAAACTAACATACGGTTTTTAACTACAAAAGTCGCAAATTAAAAAAAAAAAAAAATTCATCAAATTTATTAGTTTTATATAACATGTCCGATTGAGTACTAATTATTTTATAATTTTCTAAAATTACATACAAATTTACCACATACGCAGACCTGTGAAACTCTAAACAGGCAAATTGATTTCTATATTAATCAGTTTATATTGCAATGTGTTAGCGTGTGCATGTAAATTTTACGTATAATACGGCATATAATTGTAATAGCGTTATCTAAAATGACAAGGAAAGCAAAACGCTACTGTACTGACTAAAATTTGAATAAAATTTCAAATTGTAGTTGTCAATTTTTGGAAGTGAAGTAGAATATTGCGTAGGAACAGACACAGGCAGTGATAATTGTGTTGGTGATCCAGATTTTGTATTAAGTTCAAAAAAATGTTACTGAATTTGAAAAGAAAAGTCTAAAAACTGCTGCTTATTCTACTTTAATAGATGCGATAAGAAGCATTAAAAGATAAAAAAAAGCAAATATCCAGTGAACTGAGCAAAATAAGAAAACTCTACAATTCTTTTTGTTGTAGAACAAGAGACAATTGTTTCTTTTTTTATGACAAACGCTTAAGTAGTTAGACGGGAACCAAGTTTAAATTGTGAGCGATTAGTTTCTTCTACTGTGGCTTACCTACCCAACCAAGTGTTGGAGATCAAAGATTCATTATATCATCTATTGTTTGTGTGGTTGTTGCAATAATTAAAAAAAAAATTATTGTAAGTTTTTAGTTATAGAACAGACAATGAGTTTACAACAAGATTTTTGATGATAAACGCTTGAGTGGGCGTGCGGGAATCACGTTTAAATTGTGAGCGGGTAGCATCTTCTACTGTAGCCTACATACTCACTCAAATGTTGGTGATCAAAAGATTTATAATTTTATCCACTGTTAGTGTTGTTGCTGCTAATATTATAAATAAAATTGTTGTCTGTTGTTAGTAGTACAACCAACAATGTGTTTACAAGAAGTTACTTGATGACAAACGCTTGGGTGGACGGGCGGGAACCAAGTTTAACTTGAGGCCGGGCAGTTTTTTCTACTGTGGCCCACTTACCTATCCAAGTGTTATTGATTGCTGCTATTATTAGAAAGAAAATTATTATAAGTTGTTAGTAATACAACAGACAATGAGTTTACAACAAGTTTCTTGATGACAAACGCTTTGGTGAGTGGGCAAAAACGTTCAAATTGTGGGCAAATAGTTCAGTCTACTGTGGCCCACCTACCCACCCAAGTGTTAGTGATTAAAAATGTATTAAGTCATCCACCGTTTGTGTGTTTGGTGCTATTATTAAAAAGAAAGTTGTTGTAAGTTGATAGTAATACAACCGACGATGAGTTTACAAGAAAATTTTTGATAACAAACGATTGGGTGGGCGGACGAGAACTATATTTAAATTGTGAACAAGTAGCTTCTTCTACTGTTGCCCAGCTACCCACCTAAGTGTTAGTGATCAAAAGATTTATTATTTCATTTATCGTTTGTGTGGTTGCTGCTGTTATTAGAAAGAAAATTGTTGTCAATTGTTACTAATATAACCAACGGTGAGTTTAAAGAAATTTTTTCTACTGTCCACCCACCCACCGAAGTGTGTGTGATCATAAGATTTATTATTTTATTTACTGTTTGTGTGTGGGGGTGATAACACAACTCAAATGTCAGACCAAATGACAATCTCTCTTACTTGCGGTGCACTCTGCTGGATAACTAACGCGGTTCTGTCGACTAAATGATTGTCGAAATAAGTAATCTTTTTTTGCTAGCCAACAGCTTTGGGTGGACAAGCTGACAAGAGTAAGAGCACCCTCTTTTCTTTGGAGTGAGAAATTACTTCAAAAGGCAGACAAACCGCACATGGTCAACGGCATGAAGATGCAAAAGGTACCAGGAAACCACTCCATTAAAGATTCAACAGAAGGATATTCCTAGTACTCATCATCATGGCTATTTTTAAAATAAATCAGTCCGAAGTTTTAAGTCCTCCAATTGGTGTTTCGGGGAAGACAGTTTTGAACAATAGCACAAGGAAAAAACCAACTAAACTAAACTAAAAAACCAACAACATTAGCCAAATACAAAATGCCATCTAAAAAATGAACAAACTTAGGGTAGACATAATGCGCATTAGTGAAATGCGATAGCCGGGAACAGGATGCTGCGTGGTTTATCAATATAAAGTCTACCACTCTGGAAATACTAATGATTAACTAAAGCACGAAGTGGGAATAATAAAATCAAAAAAACTTCAAAAATATACCATTTATTTCTCACCAATATCAGAAAGAATGCTACTGATTCAAATAGAAAACACACCCATTAAATTGAACATCATTTAAGTCTATGTCCCAACCGCCTATAAACCAAATGAAGAACTGAAAGAAGTATACTAATTACTGACAGATATACTCAAACAACCATGGGTGACCTAAATGCCAAAATTAGAAAAGGAAGAAATAAAGAATACATAGGGGATTGGGGTCTAGGAGTCAGAAATGACAGAAGAGATAGATTACAGTTATTTGCAAAAGAAGAAGAATTTGTCATACTAAACACCTTTTTTAGACAAATCTATACATGGACATCACCACAAAACCAACATGGGAAAATAATCAGAAATCAAATCGATTATGTGCTTATAAATAAAAGATTTTGCAACAGCTGCCTATCAATTAAGACTTATCCTGAGGCAAATATATCATCAGACCATTGCTTTTCAATTGGAAGATTCAGAATTAAACTGAAGAAAATAAAGAAAAAAATTATTAGGAAAAAGTTAAATATGAGGAGTTTTAAAGAACAAGAAGCGAGCGAAACAGTAAAAAAATTGATGAAACACTAGATGAAACACTAGAAAACCTATCTAGAATGCTTAAAAAAGTAGAAGACGAACACCTAGTGGATAAGCAGGAGAGAAGAAAAAGCTGGATAATGGACAAAGTACTAAAGCTTACGGAGGAAAGAAAAAAGTAACAACCAAAATTCAAAATTTTGCAGAGACAAATAAGATAAGAAATTAGAACATCGAAAGCAAACTGGTTTAATATACAATGCGCAGAAATAGAGACCCTCTTGAAAAATACCATTTATTCAATATGCACAAGAAAACCAGAGAAACATCAGGTCTTAATAAACCTAATACAACAGGAATACTACATAATGCTGATGGAAACATAATAATAGACCAAGCAGAAAAAATGGACATGTGAAAAGCGTATCTAACAGAACTTTTTAAAGACACCAGGGAAGAATAAGGTTTTGTAAAGAATAATTTTGTTTTCATGACTATAACAACAGATGAAGACTTAAAGGCAATATCACAACTTTAGAAAAGCAAATCTTCAAAACTAGACAACATTTCCAGCTAACTAAGTAAACTATTTGACAAAGATGGCATAAGATAGCTAACAGCAATATTTAACAAAATATACTAAAAAAAAATAAACAAAACCGTGGCTAAAATTGACGTTTATAATGCTTCCTAAAGAACCTAGTGCAAAGCAATGTAATAACTACCGTACTATCTGCTTAATGAGCTATTTTAAAAAATATTTCTGAAAATCATACAACGGAGAATAAACAAGATATGCGAAAAACATTTAAGTCGCACACAATTTAGATTTAAGAACGCGTTAAGCACCAAAGAGGCTATATTTATGGTGCAGCGATGCAGCGATGTGGACTGTAATACACATGTATGCTTTATCGAATATCAAAAAGCTTTTGACAATGTACAACATGGTAAGCTCATAGAGATACTAAGCGAAATAAGGCTGGAACACCATGACCTCAATATCATAATTAATTTGTACTGGAACCAAACAGCCTCCGCACGCATTCAAGGAGAGTTCTCAGGGGAAACAAAAATTAAAAAAGGAGTTTAGCAAAGGATGCAAACTGTCGCCAACTCTATTTAACGTATACTCAGAACAAATATTTTATGAGGCACTGGAGAGAAAATTATAAACAACATAAAATACGTACTTGCAGACAATCACAAACATCTCAAGATATTAATCAACAAAATAGAAGAAAACAGCCAAAGATATGGCATTGCACTTACCATAAAGAAAACTAAATACATGATAATTTCCAAACAGAACCATGATCAAAACCAAAAATGAGTGAACAACAAAACGATAGACAGAGTAGAAACATATACATACCTAGGTACAATATTTAACAAATCCTGGGATCATGCAAAAGATATAAAAGCATAATAGAAAAATTCAGAGTCTCATTTACAAAAAAGTCAAAGATATTTAAAACACACGATCTACTTAAACCAGCGACTATAAAAGTACTTAACGCTTAAGAATTGCCGGGTTTAGTCGCCCCGTCCTGTTGTGGTGCCACTAAAAGTATTGTTATGAAAAAATATTACATCTTATCACATCTACAAAAATATAGTTGAACCTTTCTTTCTAGAAAAATATTGATTTGTACAGCGCCATATTTAAACTAAAATTGGTTCGTATGTTACAAAACGCTAACCAACTCAATATCCAAACAATAAGATTGTAGTCATCACTCTTTTTATAGGTTGAACTACATACATTATTCTATGTCTTTATGTTTTTGGTTAAAGATTTAAAGTTATATTTAACAAGTAAAAAAATAATAAAAAACTTATTAAAAATGCCACTTTTTAAAAATTATTTGCGGAGAAACAATTTATCGCATCAAATTTCTACAAATTTGAGGACACAGGTTGGAATTTTTTCTACAATGTATAAAAATTTTATTCAATTTAATTCAAGCGTTTTTTTGCTGAGTTTGATTCTGTGAACCTTTATAATAGCGCAACTATTCTTCTCTCTTAAGTGCTACATATTTCCAATTTTGCTATACGGAGCCGAATCTTGGACTTTAACAGAAGCGAAATGCAGAAAGCTAGAATTCTATGAGTTATGGTTATACCGCCACATTTGGAAAATATCTTGAATGGATCATGTCAGCACTTAACATGTTCTAAATAGAATCGGTAAAGAAAATTATATATTAGTAAAAATATAAGTGGAAGAACAGCTTTATAGCTGAACTTTGCCTTTTTGTACATAATCTCAAATAAAGAATGCAATAATAATAATAATAATAATAATAATAATAGGAAATAATGCTGACAATAAAAACAATGATGCAGGAATATCTAGGACATGTAATGAAAAATGATGAGAGATACGGGTTACTGCAGTTAGTCCTACAAGAAAAAATAGATGGAAGAAGAAGACAAGGAAGAAGCAGATTCTCCTGGTTGAATAATCTGCGCACATGCTTTAACACCACAACTGTGGGCCTATTCTGCGCTACAGCAGATAAAGTAAAGATAGCTTTGATGATTGCCAACATTCGATACGGATAGGCAGCAGAAGAAGTTTGTGTGGTTGCTGCTAATATTAGAAAGAAGATTGTTGTAAGCTGTTAATAATACAACAAACAATGAGTTAAAAAAAAAATTGTTGACAAACGCTTGGGTGGGCGGGTGGAAACCAAGTTTAAATTGTAGACGAGCAGCTTCTTTTACTGTGGCCCATCCACCCACTTAAGTGTTGGTGATCAACAATTTATTATTTTATCCACCGTTTGTGTGGTTGCTGTTATTATTAAAAAGAAAATGATTGTAAGTTGTTAGTAATATAACAGACGATTAGTTTACAACAAGATTTTTGATGATAAACGCTTGGGTGTGTGGGCGTGAACTAAGTTTAAGTTGTGAGTAGATAGCTTCTTCTACTGTGGTTATTATTTTTGTCATTAATAATTTTATTGGGACATTTTTGTTTGTATTGATCCATCAGCTAAGACCTCTGATGTAGACGGAAGTAATTTTGTTGTAAATTTATTTCTGTTATTAACTTTAATTCTTTATCCTTTATTGGATATTAGCTATCTAAATATATAAATAGAATAAAAATTTAGAAAAGCAAATATTTTTATTACCGGTTTATTGATAAAAATGAATATAATAATTTTATTAAAAACTAAAAAACACGGTCGTCAATTTTGAGACACCATGTATAGATAAGCAACATCAAAAAAAGAAATAACAGAAAAAGTTCCTTAAATACTGACAGCGTAATAGAAACCATGTTAACAAACATGATAATTACTTTAAATAAAAAACAAACAATAACAAGAAATCTAAACACACAAAAACAAAATAAAATAAACAAAGAAAATTTGTTTGTATGTAACAGCAAAATTGTGCTGCGTAGAAGATAATAAATTATAGTTTGTAGACTCCCATAAAAGTAGATTTTATTTTTTTACCAAAAAAAGAGCAAAATTCTAGCTTACAAGCATAGGAAAACCTTAAAGCTTATTTTAAAACCAAGTATAAATTGCTCTGTATAGTATGATTTATCATTTTTAGTGTCATACAGGGTGCATGATGCGGTTATTCCTTGGCTTATTCTAAACATTTTTGTTATATGATGATTTTTAAAAAACTCTTTTGTTTCGAAAATACACGGTGAACAAAAATACTACAACTATATTTTATATTTGTTGAAATCATTAATGTAAATAAAAGTATGGCGTACACCAATGAGTAAATTGAGTACAAAAAATTGTTAACAATGGAGGGCCAAGAAGATCAATGACAGTAAGAACGGTACAACTGAAAGAGAATGTGCTGGACATGATAAAATAAGATCTAAGTAGTTATTTGCAAAAAATTGCCAATACTTTAAATGTAAGTCATTGGACTGTTTGCAAAATCCTTAATTGCAATTTGTTGTACCCATACCACATTCAGCGTGATCAGGCACTACTACCTGCTGATTATTCTTTACGTATTGCGTTATGTCAATGGTTTTTGCAAACATTAGTTCTAATCCCTCAATTTCTGACACATATTCTTTTTATCGATGAAGCCAGTTTCTCAAGAAATGCAATAAAGAATTTTATAACAACCTTGTGTGGGCAGATGAAAATACACATAAGTTATGTGAAGATCTTTTTTAACATCAGTTCTCTTTGTATGTTTGGGTTATAATTGTGGGCGACTGTCTATATAGACCAGTATTTCTCACAGGATAATTTACCGGCGAAGTGTATTGCAACTTTTTGGAACACATACTATTTCAGTTTTTAGATGATGTACTGTGGGCAACAAAATTTGCAATGTGGTTTATGCACGATTGTGCACAACAACATTTCACTTGTACTACACGCATGGCCTGCTCGATCTTCAGACTTAAACCTCCTAAATTATTTCTTATGGAGCTTAAGTCATTAGTTTACGCTACTCTAGTGAAAAATTTGGACAACTTGCAAAATCGGATAAAACTCAATTAGAAACAACCATTGGTGTGTTTGAAAAAGTTTGACACTTAATGACAAGAAGATTAAATGCTTGTATCCAGGCTAAAGAAAATTATTTTGAACATTTATTTTAGATTCAGCAACTTTACATGTATTTTTTGATAATAAAATGTTGTAACTGTCGCAAATTTTGTTTACCATGTATTTTCAAAACAACGTGGTTTTTCAAATATCATCATAGAACAAAATATTCTTAGAATAAGCCAAGGAATAACTTCTTAAATTTTTCCGCATGTTTACCTGAAACCCTGTATATGTTCACACTTATACTTTTTTAATTCATTTTTAAATTAATCTTATTGCAAATTTTTTTTTTGGTAAATAAGTTTTTAGAAAAAGTCCACTTTTCTAACGAGACGATATTATCAATTACGTTAATAACGTTTGCGTTGTTAATATAATTATATGGTTATTAAAAAAAACATTTAACTAATAAACTATTTTAATTAGTAAAACAAAACATTTCTATAACAACACCAACATCATTTATCGTAGCATTCAATAACTAATAAAAATGTGCTTCACTGACAACAATAAATCATTACTACTAATATTATTTTATTTAGGTTTTCTACTATTCTATGATAGCCAAACTAAATCATTAACATTAAGTACTTTACAAATTATAATCAATTTGTATTTATTTATAAATGAAGTAATGTTTCAAACATTTACAAAAATGACTACTATAATTATTATGTTTATATGGATAATTTATACTAGCATTGTCTGTTACCACATGATAGGTGTTAATTCATTTTATCTATTAACAATTAAAATTTGTTTTCTTAATATAAATAAGATTGATAATCTTACCAGAACAAATTATAGCATTAATTTCAATAAAAACATTATTCTAGGATTTGGAGTATTCTCTGTTGTTTTTATTACAAATATTATATCATCTAACATTTTGTTGAGCGTTGCTAGTGGATTTTGTGTCCTGGGATACTATTCAATATTTCTAAACTTATTTGTATTTTTGATTTTCGATCGTATTAAAATTATAAATAGTTTAATTGATAATCGTTTAAGTAATGAATTACTGGATAACATTGCACTTGCTAATAACTTGGTTGGTGATTTGGTTGATGCATTTTATGAAGTATATGGATTACAGATGTTAATTAATATCATTTTTAACGTTATGCAGTTGTTAAATCTTTTTAATATGTTAATAAACAAAGAAGATTTAAGATCAAAATTAAATGTGTATTAGTATGTTATTATGTGGTTTCTATTTTTTATGGTAAGATTTTGTGTTTTATTTATGTATCTAAGTTAGTTAAGTTACAACAGTAATACATACACACATACATGGATTAGTTAATTTGAATAGATTTATTTCAATGTCTCTATTATGGGTTACTTACATAATTATTTTGATTTATTTAATAATTATTAATATGTTATTTTAAAAACGTTTAAATGTAATTTGAATTTGTAAATATTGTCCTATAACTTGTGCAATTTAGCTTTAAAGAAACACTTTTTGGTATAAAATAAGTTTTGAGTTTAATGCGTTCTATTTTTAGGTATAATAGCTTTACTAAAATTATTAATTTCAATAACAAAATTATTGTTTTTAAAGTAGAAAAGTAGAAATAATTAAATTACTAAAATTTAATTAGTTTTTTATTACAATGTGACAATCACATTAAGCAATACATTATAATAAATTATGCTAATTACAAAAATTACTAAAAACACTTACTCTTATTGAACTTTTATCAAATAAACCAGTCTCTAACTATCAACATGACAAACTACGATAAAAATGTAAAATTATTATTAACAATTGCTGCTTATTTTGGACTTATACCGTTCTACGATTCAAAAATAAATGATTTTGTAAGAAGGCGTTTCTACAGTTGCTGCATTCTACTATTTTTTTTATTTTCTTCAATTTATATTTTTCTTTGTCATTACAATCAAATTCATTCCAACTTGGAAGGCTTTTTTATTACGTCAATAATATGGTCAATTTATATGTTTGGATTGTTTTATTTAATAATAAGTATGATATTTTGGAACGAAGCAAATATTAGAAAATTCTTTTTTAATGTCAATCAAGTGGATATTGTTGCTGAAAATGTTTTCAATGTTAAACATATCACAAATAAGTATATAAATTATATAATTATTGGATCGTTTATGTACATGATTGTAGTAGTTGGTTGGAATTTATATAGAATTGGTAGTATTTGTGGACTTTCATCTGGATTCGTAAACGCTGAAATTTTTTTAAGTATTACAATGCAGTGTATACTACTTCAATGTATTAAAGATAAAATTCAAACTGTAAACAGAGTAATTACTAAGTTTGT
This sequence comes from Tachinus rufipes, assembly GCA_963932245.1. Classification (NCBI taxonomy): domain Eukaryota; kingdom Metazoa; phylum Arthropoda; class Insecta; order Coleoptera; family Staphylinidae; genus Tachinus; species Tachinus rufipes. The sequence continues at coordinate 15,750,786 of OZ010744.1, forward strand.
TCATACTACAATTATTAAAACTGGCCAAAATATAAATAGAAACATGGATGACATTTTAATGATGCACAATCTTGTTGGTGATTTGGTGGACTTGTTTAATTCAATTTTTAGTCTACAGTTGTTTATTCATGTGGTATTTGTAGTTTTCCAGATATTGGTTGTAATTCATATGTTTATTGGTTCTGATTTTATTCTATCTAATAAATTATTTTTTACTGTTTGGTCAGGATTTTTTGTGGTAAGTTTTACTTTTTACTATTTAGTGTTTTCTACTTATTTTAATGTTTAAATAACTTAAGTTAAAAAAATATTGAACTTTTGACAAAACTATTAGTTTTATATAACATGTTTGATTGAGTACTAATTTTAACTCATAAAAAGCGTAATAGCTCAATAAATTTATGAAATTTTTTGAAAATTAAAATGAACCATGTTTTTTGATAACAAACGATTGGGTGGGTGAGCGGGAACTAAGTTTAAATTGTGAACAAATAGTTTTTTCTACTGTAACCTATTTACACACCGTAAATTCATTATTTTATCCAACGTTTGTAAAGTTGCTGTTATTAATTAAAAAAAAAATGTAAATTTTTAGTAATATAACAGACAATTAGTTTACTGCAAGTTTCTTGTTGACAAACGCTTGGGGGGGGGGGGGGGGGGAAACCAAGTTTAAATTGTTGGCGGGTAGCTTTTTCTACTGTGGCCTACTCACCCACCCAAGTAAAAGTGATTAAAAGAATTATTATTTTATCGACCGTTTGTATGGTTCCTGCTATTATTAAAAATAAAATGTTGTGAGTTGTTAGTAATGCAACCAACAATGAGTTTACAAGAAGTTTCTTGATGACAAACGCTTGGGTGGGTTGGCGGGAACCAAGTTTAAATTATGAGCGAAAGGTTTTTTTTACTGTGGCCCACCTAACCACCTAAATGTTAGCAATACAACAGACGATTAGTTTTGATTCTTGATGACAAACGCTTAGGTGGGAGGGCAGAAACCAAGATTAAATTGTGGGCAGGTAGCTTTTTCTACTGTAGCCCACTTACCCACTCAAGTGTTAGTGATCTAAAGGTTTTTTTACATCATCCACCGATTGTGTGATTGCTGTTATTATTAAAAAGAAAATTTTTATAAGTTAATAATAATACAACCGACGATGAGTTTACAACAAGTTTTTTGATGACAAAGGTTTAAGTAAGTGGCCGGGAATCAAGTTTAAGTTGTGGACTAATTAGTTTTTCTACTGTGGTCTACCTACCTACCCAAGTGTTAGTGATTAAAAGATTCATTATTTAATTTAACGTTTGTGTGGTTAATGCTATTATTTTTTTTTTCTTGCGGGTTTTACCTGTTTTGGACGTTTGCAACCATTATAGCTATGATTACTTTATTTACTACTGCTCTGAATAATTTGGTTGTTGTGTTGGCAAAAAATGATTTGCTTTTTTATTATTGTTTCTCATAATATGGTTTAGGTATTTGAGTTTTTTTAAATTTTTTTTTTGTGGCTTTTACGTTTTTTTCCTTTATCATTCTTCGAAGAGTTTTAATATTTGCAATCAGGTCTGTTCATGGCACCCTCAGCATTCTTTGATAAAGCCACATCTCAAATGCTTCTAATTTCTTGCTTCAATCAAGTTGTGATTTTAAAACACAGAACTCATATTATTAAAAATAGCCCTGGTTTTTTTGTTGCGGATTTTTACCTCATGCAAATGGTCTTACTGATCATTTATTGTGGTACCAAGATTTACATATTTTTGTACTCTTTCAATGGGTTGGTGGTTGATTAATATTTTGCATCTTGTAATATTGTTCTTGCTAATGATCATTAGTTTTGTTTTGTTAATGTTAATATCCAGTCCTTGTTTTTGACTGTTTTCTGTCACTTTATAAATTTGTAGTTGTCGATTCTTCTGATTGTATGCAAATATCACAGTGTTGTCTGCGTAGCGGATGTTATTCAGCCTTTCTCCGTTTAACGCAATCTAAAGATACATTCCGAGTATATATTGAACAACAGCGGAGACAATCTGCACCCCTGTCTCATTCCACGTAGAATCCTTGCCTCTTTCGTGTTTCCTCCGTTCTGTTTTACGGAAGCAGTTTGGTTTCAGTAGAGATTTATAACTATCTTAGACTCTTAGATTGTTTAGTCTGATGTTTTGTAATATTTGTACCATTCTATGATATTTAACCTTGTCAAAGATTTCTGGTAATCAATGAAACATGCATAGATGTTACAATTTATATCTGTATATCTTTGGAATATCACTTGGATGCTGAAGATAGCTTCTTGTGTGCTCACTGCATTCCTGAAACCAAACTGTGTGGGTGATACTTGTTCCTCACATAATTTATTTATTCTTTGGTGAATGATCTTGAGAAATAATTTAAGTAAGTGGCTCATCAGGTTTATTGTTCTGTAATCACTACACGACCTGACTCCAGGTTTTTTGAGCAAAATGATAAATTCCGATTGTGACCATTTGTTGGCAATTGTACCCAAGTTGTATTATATTGTAAAAACAGTAATGTTAGCTATTTCTCATTTTTTTATCAAGAATCTTAAGCACATTGGCTTGTTTATTCTTGAGACTTGCAGCTTTGCCGTCTTTCATTGCTTTTATTGCAGATTGAATCTCTCTTATCATAATGCTTGATCCAGTTCATCTTCTTGCCTGTGGAGGATTAGGTCTGTTGAAATAGTTGTTCTACATTGGTTTTTTTTATGTTTTCTTAGTTTCTTTTTGGTTGATAATAATTTGTCCTTTGATGTCTACTAATTTGTTAACAGTTCTTCTTCTATTCAGTACAGGAATAACTTTCTTTGATTTTTTTATGAGCATTAAAACTATCGTTATTTTGTTGAAAGGTCTTTATATCATAGCATGTTTCTTTAGCTTGTTTTTCTTTAGCTTTTCTTATTTTTTTTCTAATTTTTTTTTTTGTGATTATTTTTACTAGGATTTTGTTAGTAATCCATGGTTTCTTTTTGTTAATATCTGATTTAGGATATTCTTTCTTGATATTTTTGACTATGTGTTCAGTATATTTAGTTTTGTGCTCGAATCTTCAGGCCCGATTCTCAATTTCTTTGTTTAGATGTTCTTCAACTTAAGTTTTTATTAGGGGATCTTTTATTCTTTGTAAGTCATATTTCTTGTTATTTTTTTGCACTTTTTTTATTCTTGCTCTAAAGACGCATACTACAGGGTTATGGTCAAATTGTATGACAGCTTCTGGGTAAGTTTTTGCTGATATGCAGCTATTCCTTTATCTTTTGTTTATAAGAGTATAATCAATCTGGTTTCTTGTTCTATTTTTGATTGAGTTTTTTTGTGATACCCACGCTTATAGCCTTTTTGGTGGAAGTGTAAAAAATGTAGTTGTGACTATATATTCTTGTTCTTTTGCAAACATGCTTAGCATATCTCCTCTTGCATTCCTTTCTCCAAACCAGAAGACACTTATAAATTTGCACTGTGTTTTTTTTTCACACTTTAACGTTGAAATTTCCTATTATTATTTTTTATTATATTTACCGTGTTTGTGGTTTATGGTATCATTAAAAAGAAAATTATTGTGAGTTGTTAGTCATACAACAAACGATTAGTTTACCACAAGTTTCTTGATGACAAACGCTTGGGTGGGCAGGCGGAAACCAAGTTTAAATTGTGGGTGGGCAGCTTTTTCTACTGTTGCCCCCTTACTCACCTAAGTGTTAATCAAAGATTCAATATATCATCCAAAGTTTGTGTGGTTGCTGCTTTTATTAAAAAGAAAATGAAGCTATTAATACAACCGACGTTGTGTTTAAAGAAGTTTCTTAATGGCAAACGCTTGTGTGGGTAGGCGGGAATTAAGTTTAAATTATGAAAAAATAGTTTTTTTTAATGTGGCCCACCTACCCATCCTAGTCCTAGTTTGTGTGTTTGCTGCTATTATTAGAAAGAAAATTGTTTAAGTTATTAGTAATACAACAAACGATTAGTTTACATTAAGTTTTTTATGTTGTTTATGATTTTCGCGTTAATATTAATTCTATATTTCGTACTTTCCAGTGTTTCTTGAAATATTTGTTTTGAGTATACGTTAAATAGTGTTGGCGACAGTACGCATCCTTGCCAAACTATTTTTTTTAATGTTGATTGCTCCTGAGAGCTTTCCTTGAATGCGTGCGGAGGCTGTTTGATTCCAGTACAAATTAATTATGATATTTAGGTCATGGTGTTCCACCTCTATTTTTGTTAGTATCTCTATGAGCTTACCATGTTGTACATTGTCAAAAGTTTTTGATAATTGATGAAGCATACATGTATATTGCAGTCCACATTCTTGCAACTTTGAAGGAGGACTTGGACAATAAATGTAGTCTTTTTGATTTTTTATTTACAAGCACATTATCGATTTGATTTCTGATGATATTCCCATGTTGGTTTTGTGGTAATATCCATGTATATAATCGCCTGGGTAGAAGTTTGAAAAAGGTGTTCAGTATAACAAATTTTTTTTCTTCTGCAAGTAACTATAATCTATCTTCTCTCTAGGCCCCAATCTCTTATGTATTCTTTAGTTTTTTTTTTCTCAATTTTGGCATTTAGGTCTCCCATGATAATAGTTATGTCATGTTTGTTGAGTTGTTTCTGGATGGTTAGCGTAACACTTATCTTTCAGATTTTCTTTAAAAAAAAAAATCCAACTAGGTCAAATTACAGCTTCTAGGCGGCCAATTGACATCACCATTTTGGTTGATTATTTGATTTTCAAAAACAGTGCGCAAAAGATTGATGGTTACGTTGGATGTATGGCAAGTGGCATCGTTATGTTAAAACTAAATGTTATCCATTTTATACTCTACAATTTTTTGAAACAAAAATTTTGTTAACATGACACTGTAACGTTTGCTATTGACGGTAACGGCGGCTCCATGCTTATTTAAAATAAAAATGGCTTACAAATACTGTTAGAACAGAAACCACATCAAACGGTTACTCGTTCAATAGTTATGTGTGGATTTTCTGACTCCCAACAATTTTGCTTATTGACATAGTCTCCGAGATGAAAATGAGCTTTATCGAAAAACACAGTTTTTTTATAAAAATGCTCATATTTGGAAAACAATCTTTAGTTCATTGGGCAAACTGAAAACGCATAAGATGATTATGAGGTTTTATTTCTTGGAGTAATTGAATTTTGTAGGCTTTCAAACCGAGGTTTTTTAGCAAAACTCTAATCAGAGAAGTGCGAGAAATGTTCAGTTTTTAAAAACAATGATGAGTTGATGTTGATGCATGTTTACGCACACTTTGAGCAACAACATTTTTTTTTTGCTAAGCGCACTGAACAAAAACGTAAAAGTGTTGTTTTATTTATCCACTAACGATCTAGTTTTGCTAACTTGCTTCAAAAATTGGTATACAAACTGCGTTGAAAGCACTTCTTCTATCAAGTTTGTTTTGTAAATTTTCTACCGTTTGAATAGAAGACTAACCACTTTGGAAGTAAGTTTTCATTATTTCTGAACTTTGTTCAACTGTAAAGCGTCTTAATTTGTAAATTCAAACATAAAACTAAAATTCTGTTAACCTATAAATGTCATTATAATTTGAAAAACAAAATAAGCCTTAGTTTAAATTCTAAAGGTTACATGGCCCATCTTTTAAACACAAAAAAGAATAAAAATTCAGGATAGTGGATTTTATATACAGATTGTTTTAAAATTGACGTCTTTGCTTTGGAATTTGACTCAAGAAGCTAAAAGAAATTAAAAATTAAGAGTGCAAAATTTTCTATTTGTTTCTCCATTTAGATTTATTGATAAAAATGTATATAATAACTTTTTTAAATTCCAAAAATCATGAGCGTCAATTTTGAAACACCCTGTATAGATAAGCAACACTAAGAGAAGAAATAACAGAAACAGTTTATAGGCGAGATAGCTGACGTCTATTCGGAAATTTTCTTTGATATTCTTGACAACTTTTTAAAGCTTTGCCGTTGCAAAAGCGACAAACAAACATAACATGTCGGCATATTTTTCATTGCCAAAATGTATTCTCAATTAAATTTGTTTATTTTTCACTAATATATAAGAGCAAGATGTTTTTATGGTAAAATAGTTTTTAGAAAATGTTTACTCTTCCAACGGGACGATGTTATGAATTACGTTAATAACGTTTGCATTGTTAATATAATTATATAATTAAAGATAAACACTTAGATAATAAACTAATCTAAAAAGAAAAACAAAACACTTCTATAACAACACCAATATCATTTAGCGTAGCATTCAATAACTAATAAAAATGTGCTTCACTGACAACATTAAATTATTACTACTAATATCACTTTATTTGGGTCTATTACCATTCTATGATAGCCAAACCAAATCATTTAAACCAAGAAAAACATACGCATTAACATTAAGTGCTTTACAAATCATAACCAATTTGTTATTATTTATAAATGAATTAATGTATCACACATTTATTCAAACGACTTCTATAATTGTTATGTTTACATGGATGATTAATACTAGCATTGTATGTTATTATATGATAGGTGTTAATTCATTTTATTTTGTAACAATTGAAAAAATCTTTTTTAATATAAATAAAATTGATAATATTACTACAACATATAATAACTTTAATTTGAATAAAATAATTATTCCAGCATATGGAATATTCTGTGTTGTATTTATTGCAAACCTCATGTCAACTAGCATTTTTAATGGCATAGCTATTGGACTTAATGTTCTGGCATATTATACAGTTTTTTTAAATTTGTATGTATTCCTGCGACTACTTTTAGATCGTATTAAAATAATAAATACTATAATTGATAATTGTTTAAAAAAGGAGTATTTACTGGATAACATTCTGCTTGCTAATAACTTGGTTGGTGATTTGGTTGATGCATTTAATAAAGTGTATGGATTACAGATGTTAATTAATATCATTTTTAATGCAGTGCAGTTGATAAATCTCATTAATATGTCAATAAACAAAGAAGATATAAAATCAAGATTAATATTTTATTGCTTTGTGATTATGTGGATTTTATTTTTTATGGTAAGATTTTGTGATTTATTTATGTTGCTAAGTTAATTAATTTAGTTATAACAGTTGCTTAATAGTAGCGGTTACCTTCTAGGGTAGGGTTTACCATACCGCCTTAATTTACAATTCCGATACGATATTGCAAGTTTCAAGTTGCGCATGCCACTATAACATTGTTTCTTTTTTATTTGATTAATATTTATTTTAAAGTCATTTAAGCATAGACCCCTGTTGGTATTGAGAAATGTGTGGTTGTTACGCTCACTCTTAATTTAGGCAAATAAATATAGATGCAAATATATTTTAATTCTTCAAACAAATTAAATTATTGTAAAATTAATTCTGTTAATTGAAAGCAATATAGTAATCTAATACGATATGATAATAATAACACCAATTGCTTAATAAATTTTAAGCAAATTAAGCTAATGGTATTTTGTAATCAATTTAATTAATCAAATAAACAATTTATAAAAACAACGCAATACAAAGCAGTCCTTGTCATCAACTAGCATGATGTACTTTGCTGATAATATTAAATTATTGTTAACGATAAGTGCTTGTTTTGGTCTTACACCATTCTACAACTCTAAATCAAATATATTCCAATCAAAATGCTATTACACTTACTCAGTAGTGACTTGTTTGATAATATCTTGCATTTACCTTTCAATATGTCAAAATACTGCAGATGTTGTAAAATTTGACAGTTACTTTATAGTATCCTTGTTGTGGAGTGCTTCTATATTGTCATTGATCTATTTGATGATAAGCATGACTTTTTGGAATTTACCAATATTTAAAAGATTTTTTATAAACGTAAATCAAATCGATATTGTTGTCGAGCGTGAGTTTAAGGTTAGGCAATCTAAAATCAAGTATTTTAATTATAAATTGATTGCGTGTTACTTGTATATACTTGTAATGGTATCATGGAATTTATTTGTATTTGGTAATTTTTATTGTACTTTTTCTATTGTATTGGCAACATTATTTGTTTGTTCAAATAATATAATAAAATCAGTATTGCTTCATTGCATTAAAGTTAGAATACAAGCTGTTAATGAATCAATTACTAATTTTATAGAAATCAAAATAATTAGTACGGATATAAATAGTAAGTTTGATAAAATCCTTATGATGCAAAATATTGTTGGTGAATTGGTAGATATATTTCAAAAAATTTATGGAATGCAGCTGTTGATTCAGATATTGTTTGCGATGATGCAGGTGTTGGCATTCCTTAAAATATTAATTACGGATACGAGTTTTAGTTATAACATATTTGAAAAGTGCTTTTTTACGTTTTGGACTGCTTTTTATGTGGTGAGTACTTTACTTGAAATATAAATTATATTAAATAAGTAAGCATTTTTGTCTAAATATGCCTGCAATCATAAGTAGCAATAGATTATGGCGATGGTTTTTACACTTAAAGTTGTATTGTCAATGAAATTATTCAAATAAGTTTTTTTGTTATATATGTAACTCTACCAAACTCTACTAGAAATTTGGGAAAAGCAACAATTTGGTATTTTGCGTACAACTATTTATTTTTGTAAGAACGTACAAATTGTATTTGTTACATGATTGTTGTCGTTGTCACTGTCTTTTCCAACTAGTTTATTTTGGAAATGTTTGAAAATTACTGTTTTTTTTTTATAGGTTTCTTATTGTTTTAGAATCTAATCTCTTACTACTGCTTGTATTTCTTTAGCACATGGATTTTAGTCTATTTTTTTTTATTTTAAATTTGTTACCAGTTGGTAAGGCAACCTTAGTTTTCATGATCGTATTTTACTGTAAATTTGATTTCAACCTTTCTATTTGGTCTTTAAGCGTATAGTTATTGTAAGCAAGTTTCTATTATTTTACTGTTAGCTAGTATCTGCAGTTTATAGTAAATTTTTTACTTTGCTATATTTTAAGAACCGCTGTTATTATACATTGTGGATTTTAATATACTTTTTTGCAAATAGCGTTTGTATGTTTACCTTATTTGCTGGTTGTCAGGCTATGTAGGGTGGTTATTGACTGCGATGTTGTTGCATATTTTGTATTTGCTGTAGTGATCTTTGGTGTTAAATGTTCAAAAACTTTTTATAGTTTGTCATTAATATTGATCTAATTTTTTATTAAAAAAATAATCAGAATATTATCAATGAATTATAAGTATTTTAGTTTTGATTAGTGAAATAATTTAGAAATAATAAGACTTTTGTTTTAGCAAACTATTTATTTTATTATATTCTAGAAATTTTAATTAATCAATAAATATAAGCATTGAGTAACTTTTACTGTAACTACTTATTTGCAATCCTGATATATGTTAAGTACTTATTTTTGTGTCTAGAATTAATTATTATCATTCTACATAAAAAAAACTATTTAAATCTGATTTATACTTTTACAAGCACTAATACATTTATTACCGAAAACACATTACATAGCTTTATAATAACAATTTAAAATGTTAAATATGTAAATATGCAAACCACTTAGTTTAATAAATCAAGTGACTATTATACATAAAATATTTATTACTTTTTATTTGTATCAACCAGTCTTTATCAGTAACAAGCATGACTCACTTTGTGGAGTACATTAAATTGTTTTTAACAATAGCAGCTTGTTATGGACAAATTCCATTCTACAACTCAAAATCAAATACGTTTCAAACTATACGATACTACACATACTTCTTAATAGTAATTGGTACATTATTGTTTACATATCGTTTAGTATACCAATACAATTATTATGGCGCATATTTACTGAATAATTTTGTTACAATTAATATACTAAGAACAGTTCACCTAATTGCTTTGATTTATTTGATGCTCAGCATGACTTAGTGGAATAAATCAAAACTGAAAGATTTATCATAATTCTAAATCAAACCAATATTGTGAGTAAAACTTTATTCCAAGTTAAACAACCTAAAATAAAATGTTTTAATTTTAAATTAATTGGATATTACATTTTAATGCATATAATACTTGGATGGAATGTATATGTTGTCGGTATAGTTTTAAATTTTCCATTATTATTTATCAATTCTGCTGCATACACTAATATGTTAGTGATTTGTACCTTACTCCAATGAATTAAAAATGCATTTATTGCTGTTAATAGTCATTGCAAAATTTATTGATACTACCGCACTTCAAATTGGGAAGAATAAAAATAATAAATTAAATAATATTTTGATGATTCAGAATAATGTTTGTGAGTTGGTTGATATATTTCAAAATATATATGATCTACAGTTGTTTTTACATTATTTTATTGTTATTATCCAAGTTTTAATTTTTATCAAAATGTTATTGGAGGATGATAATTTTTTGTCTGATCAATCATATATCATTTTGACGGTGTTTTATGCGGTAAGTAGATTAAAATCCTAGTAATGTAAAAATAAAGTTTAATTACTATTTTATAAATAGTATACATTTGTTTGTAATGTATTTGTTATTATTGTATTGTTTTAAATGACACTCAAATACTTAGTAGTTGAGTCTTTTTATTAGATTTTAGTTATGTTAATTTTTTAATTTTTAAATTGTAAATTTACTTCAAATTTTACCAAATAAAATTATGAAATTTATACAACTTTTGTGTAGTGGTTTATAAGTCCCAAGACCCACCCAATTCTTTGTTATCAAGAAGTTAGATTACGACTTTCTATGCTTTTTTCATGTTTTATCTCAACATTTTAAGTTGTTTTGAGTAAAGTTTTTGTTTTGAGAATTATATTGCGTTAGTTAGTTTTTAGTTTGAGAATCGTCGGGTTTTGCTTTAACTCTAGGTTTTTTTCAAAACTTTTTTTTTTATTATAATTTTTTTATGTTTAGCTATGTTTATAATAATGTCTTTTACGTTTTTTGTTTTTGCCTTAAATTGCACAAGTATTTTCAGACTCTTTGCAAGGGGTCTTTTGTTTAAGATATTTCATTCTAGTTTTTAACGTCTTCTTTTAACAATAAAATTATTGATTTATTTTATTTTTTTGATAATAATAACAATAATAATGTAACAATAACTGAAATGCTTTTAAAAAAAGAAAGCACACAAAGTAAACAAAAGTAGTAGGCAAAAAAGAATTGACAAAAAGATCTGAGAAAAATTATATCAGAGTTTTTAGAAAGCAGTTATGTAAATATAAATGTTACTCATAAAGAACCAGTTAGGCAAGTACATTATCCCAAACACCGATCTAAACCTAAAGAAAAAAAAGTAAAACAGAAACAGTGCACAAAAGTTAAGAAGATATACCACAATACAAAAACTATTCCTACATAACAAAAAGTTTGAGTCAGGCAGCAAAAATTTTGGAAAGATTAAAATTTAAAAAAAAAGGAAATGCATTTCTGCAGGAGGTTGAAACATTTTGAAAATAACTATAAGAAGCAAAAACAATACACAATAAAAAAAGCAAAATAGGTTGACCCATTTGAAAAAAAAAATGAACTGGAAACTATTAACACAACAAAATGTAACAGAATGCACAAATCTGAAAAGTTCTAGGACATGATACCAAATGATTTGATTATTAAACTAACATACTTGTATTTATAATAATGTCTCCTTAGCAGAAGATTTTTTAGAATGGTTAACAAAAGATATAACTTAGTTACTGTAGGATGATATTTAGTAAAGAAAAACGACTTGTTAATAGTTGTTTAATAAAAGAAGTTAATTGGTACAGCACTCAATGCAAAATATAATCATTTAAAACTGCCACCAGCCGCACATATTAACGTTTGTTTTTGCGAGCTCGTCTTTCATTTAGATGTTTGTCCACGGTTCTTTTTATTACGACTTATTTTGATTATTTTGGTCTCGTCCCATCCCTCCCCCATAATGTTCTTAGGAATTTTCGCTGCCACATCTTAGCGTTCCTGGACTGGTTTGGCCGTCTTGGATGATTCATCATTAAAAATATGAACATATGGCTTTATGTACTCAGCACATGTTAAAGTCGAGGGTCCATCATGGAACCTCTTTTTGTTGACATCATATGTATTACGTTGTTTGACTTTTGTGATTCAATACAGACCTAAAAACGTTGGTTTTAACCTCTGAATTGTGTTTTTTTGTATTTATTTGGCTTACGTCTTCTCAAATTATAATAATTTCTATTCTCTTTTTGGACCTTGAATATTTGTTTTTTTGTTAATTTTCTTAGTTCTTCACGTGATTTGTTAAACTGAATTTTTATTTCTTATTCTATTAGGGTTTTGATATCTTTATCCTTATTTCTTCTCATTTTTGTTTCTATTAGCAACTTAAATGGAGTCATACCAATACCTCGGTGATACGTCGAGTTTAATATCTGTTGTACTTTTGGAACAAATTGGTACCATTTGGTCGGGTCTTTTTTTAACAGTTTTCTTAACACGGGAATAATTGTCAAATTTATTCTCTCTATTTGTCCATTAGCCCTCACTTGTGGTTTTAAAATGTTTAAAGTTTTTTTTTACACAGAAATCTTTAAACTCATGAGCAGTGAAATATTTATTTTACGTTTTCTAACATGTTTATTGATTTTGTTGCAGTTGTAGTTTTCACTAGTTACAGCCAAACGTACTTAGCGAATGCATCAATAATGGCAAAACTGTGGTTTTACTTTTTATTAGTAGATTCTAGTGGTTTTATATGGTTGATATGATAGGAATTTCTTCCTTGTTTAACGGGACTTTTTTTTGCTTTTTTTCTTACTGTGTAAAATGCATTTGCAATTTAACAAATAATTCTGAATCTTTGTTGACGCCTGTAGGATATAGTAGTTGTTTTAATATTTCTTTGGTCTTTTTTGCACTTAGATGTTCATCTCCGTGGGTTTTTTGTATAATCTCTATTTGCAAAATGTTGGTAACACTAACAGTTTTTGGTCTTGGTGCAACTTGTATAAAATACCATTTTTCATCAAGTAATCATTGTACAATTTATCTTTAAAAGTTTTCTGGTCGCTTTAGCCTTTACATCTTTTCTCTGAGCCTTCTGGATTTTTACTAAAATACAATCTTGTGCTTCAAGCAGCAAAATAGAATTACGGCTTAATGAATCCACATGCCACATCCTTGTTCCTGACTTGTGTTTGATCACGTCATCATATTCTTTTAGTTGCAGAGCCCATCTTGCTACTTTTAAATTTATGATCCAGTAGGTATACTCGGAGTTTCTTTAAAACTTCTACTATTGCTAACATTTCTAATTTGTATGAAATGTATTTTTTTCAGCGTTGGTAGTTTTTTTACTCATGTAGTAAACTGGATGCAACTGGTCATCTTCACTGGCCTTTAGTAATAAAATTGCTCTGTATCTTTCCTGACTGGCATTGGTATGCACTTCAATATCACCTTTCTGACTGTATACTTTTAGGGCTGGATTATTTGCTAGTAGACTTTTTAGTTGTTTGAACGCTATTTGCTCGGCGTCTTCAAATTTGAGTTTAACATTTTTTTTAGTAAATTATTTAATGGCTTTGCAATCAATAAGTAATTTGGAATGAATTTGCGGAAATATCTTGTCAATCCTAAGTAACTTTGAACTTGTTTGATAGTCTTTGGTTCTGGGAAGCGGAGTACTGCTTCAGTCTTTCCAGGTGATGGAGATAATTTTCCCTCCTCAATCACATGTCCTAAGAATTTGATACGCTTCTTCAGAAATTGGCACTTTTTTAAATTTATTTCTAACCCATTTTATTCGGCTATCTTTAGTATTTGTTTTAATTTTATTAATCCGTCTTGCTCATTCTGTGACGGAATTATCAAATCATCTAGATACGGTAAAACTGTACATTTATTGATCAGTTCTCGAAAGACATGATTAATATATCTTTGGAACATAGACGGTGCATTAGACAAGCCGAACGGCATTCTTTTAAATTGATAATGGCCCATATGTGTCAAAAATGCATTAAATCTTCTGCTTGCTTTGTTTACAGTAACATGAAAGAACCCATTCTTTAAGTCAATGGTACTAAACATATGAGCATTTTGTAATTTATCGAGTTGATCTTCAATCAACGGCAAAGGATATCTATCTTTAACAATTACCTTGTTTATTTTCCTGTAATCGATGCATATTCTGGGCGTACCATCTTTTTTTTGAACTAGCACAACTTGACTAGCGAACTCTAATTCTGAAGGTCCTATAATATAATCTTTTATCCACTGCTCCACTTGCTCATCAACTATTTTCCGCTCTATGAAAGGTAAACCTTGGATGGCAAGATATCGGTTCTTCATTCTTAAGAGTAATCTTTATTTTTAATGTTGTATCCTCTATCTTTTTTGGTGTATAGCTGTGTATCAATTCTTGTACTTTTTTTTTATCTCTTCATCAACTTTAAGACCTATGTCCAGTTCGTTTTTTTCTAAGTCTGCAATGTTCATTTAAGCTGCTTCAATCCTTCTCTTCGTAACCTGTACACCTTCTCCATTGATCAGCACATCTGCTTTTTCTAATAATTCATTTCCAATTATTGCTTTCATTGTCATGGTGTCGTTTGGAACCACATAAATCTTTGTTTGGTAATTATCTTCATCGATGGTAACTGCTCCTTGAAAATGTCCAATGGTTTTTGTACTTGATTTTCCAAAACCATTTAATACCAGATTTGAATCAGAAAGTCTCGGAGAGCCTATTATATCATGAGTTTGTTTAGTCACTACAATAACTTGGCTGCCAGTATCAATTAATGCATCAATTTTGACATCGTTTAAATCAATCTTTTTGCACATCTTGTTTAGACCTAACAAAATGTTGTTGACATCAGCTGGCTTGTCGTCCTTACACTCGAAACTTCGATGACCAAACTTGTTGCACTTAAAACATTTTGATCCCTTTTGTTTTGAAGGACAATCCTGAGATTTATGACCTTTATCTCCACATCCAAAACATCGAATAATTTTAACCGGTTTCACTGTTGATTGAACTTGACTATCTTTTTGCCTATCATTTGTTGGTTGCGTCTTCTTCTCGTGTTTATAGGTGCCTGCTTTATCTTTAATCAGATCGTACAATTGGATTTTCTTCTTAAATTTTTTACACGTCCTAGCACCATATAGAACAATTTTGTTGCTACTATCATCCGGTATTCCATCAATTGTATATTGAATGGTAACTTCTTCTTCAATGTTGCTTCGGCTGGCAATTTCTCGCATGATCAAGAAATATTCTCCGATTGTTTCTTCTTTCTTCTTTCTTCTTGTCATCATCAGTCTATGAACCTCAGCATTGTTTGTTTTAACCGCAAATTCCTTTTTGAGCAAATTCTTTAATTTTGACCAGGTGGTAATACCTCTTCCTGATTGCACAAGTAGTTTTGCTAAACCATCAAGCGATTTTCTGGCAAATATTACTTTTTGCAACTCATTCCAACTCATTAGTTCTGCCAATTCTTCAAAATCTACTATCCATCTACTTATGAGATACCCGTCTTTCCCATTAAATTGTCTTAATGAATCTTCTACATCTCTGAACGAAATTGAAATTGAATCTTTTTCTTTTATTTGCTTACTAGTAGTTATTTTTTTAGCACCTCGAGCATCGTTTTCATTTTTATCTTCTTCATTATCGTCTTCTTCGTTATCTTCTTTTTCATCATCGTCATCTTTATTATCTTCTTTTTCATTATCATCATCTTTATTATCTTCTTCTTCGTGATCATCATCGTCTTCTGCATTTATTTTTTCTTCAACATGGCATAGGTACGAAAGAATTCTTTTGCGTACTACTTCTTCTGTCCCATCGTAACTAATATTTAATACATTGCAAACGGATACTAAATCTGCAAGCGCTAGCTTTGTTTTCATTTCTTCTAACTTTTCGTCGTATTCTGTTGAATCTTCTACAAAGTGAAATCCATCAAATCGCATTATTCTGTTTCTGTTTAAGCGTATTTTTTTATCACCATTTGTTATTGTAAATAATGTTTTGAACATCTTAGCTTGACATGTTTGAATGCCTCCTTGCATATTGGGAATATCACCTAACGTCGTCATTGGAAATTAATTCGGTGAAATTCTTATTTTTATTGCGTCTATATTTTTAAACGCCACCACTGGACTGTTATTTTCAAAGCCGCCACTGGATCAATGGAGCTACAAGAAAATGTCTGCTTCTTGCCTTGTCACGGCCAAGGCGCCGTGTTCACCGCCGTTCTGCACGTTTTCCGCGCGTTTGCAAGTCTCACAAATGCACTTTTATTAATTTATTTGACGGTGACCCACGCACTCTTTCAGCTTCTTAATGTTATCATTCACTTAAGGGTAGTTACGATTCACACAAGTTTTTGCACTGAAATTATTATTTTTTTTTAATTTTCATTATCGCGGTTGAGACCCTAAAGTTGTGGGATATTTAGTAAAAAAAAAACAAATTGTTAATAATTGTTTAATAAAAAGTTAATTGGTAGAACATTTATTGCATGAATTTGTCTTTGAGAATTTTTGCATCCACATTACTATCAATGAACAAAAACACTTAAGAATTAAAAAATTATAAACGACCAATAACAAAAATTGTAGTACCATTTTGGAACACAAAATTTAAGATTACATCTTTAGATAGACTATAGAAAAAGTTACGGCAGCATACCACACTCACAAATATTACAAAACGATCAACAAATATTAAACATAAAACTCTTATTGGTTCTACTACAACATCAATTAGAATTTAAAAAAAAATGTTACAAAAAGTTGCTCTTTCTTTTTTTCTATTCTGTGATAGTCTAACACCCGTTTTTACAGAGCTTAACAAAATGAGAGCAGGATATACATTAAAAAACACAAATCAACCATATGTTGTTTATGAACGATTTAAATGGGTTCAATAATATATAATAACATCTATATATTTACACTAACGATGGCTTAACAGCGGAAACCGGTCTGTAAAAACAATAAAGAATAAAAAAACATATAAAAGTATATATTTATAATTAAAAAACATAACCTTGATAGGTAATTGTTTAAGGGATTAGTATACTTTATTGTTGTCATTCTAAATAAACTGCTTAAACCTAATTAATAGTGTTACATGCATTAAAGCATAAATTATCAGTAACGTAGCTTGAAAACGTTTTATGGTCATTTAAAATATTTAATTAAAGCAAATAAATAAACGACTCACTTAATTTAATAAATCAAATGCTTATAATACACACAACATTAACAGTTAAGTTACTCACAGCTTTCTAAATACCAATCAGTTTCTATCGTCAACTAACATGGTTTACTTCGTGGAACATATTAAATTGTTTTTAACAATAGCAGCTTCTTGTGGGCTAATGCCATTCTACAACTCAAAATTAAATACGTTCCAATCCAAAAGATATTACACTTATTTTTTAATAATATTTGGCACAATAATGCTAACATATGGTTTACTATGTCGATACAGTTATGATATAGATAAATTGTATAGTTTCTTTTTTATATCTTTAGTAAAAGTTATTCATATGATTCCTTTGATTTATTTGATGATCAGCATGACTTCTTGGAATCGACCAAAAATTGAAAGATTTTTTGTAATACTAAACCAGATTGATATTGTTACTAAAAATTTATTCCAAATTAATCTACCTAAAATTAAATATTTTAATTTTAAAATAATTGTATATTATATTTTAATGTACTCAATGCTCTTATGGAATTTATTTGAATCCGGTATTATAAATTGCAATTTTCCTGCTGTATTTGCATTTTATGTTGTATTAACTGATATTTTAGCAATTTGTATAATGCTTCAATTGATTAAGAATGCAATCACTGCTTTAAATAGAGTGATCAGAAAATTAATTAATGCTACTACACTTCAAATTGGAAGGGACATAAACGATCAAATGAATAAAGTTTTGTTGATTCAAAATCACGTTTGTGAATTGGTTGATATATTACAATCAGTTTATGGTCTTCAATTTTTGGGACATTATTTTGTTGTTATAATGCATATATTGGGTTTTGTTCAAATCATTATAGCACATACTTTTAATTCAATTCTGTTTGGAAAATCATTTATAGCTCTTACTGTATTTAATGCGGTAAGTATAGAGTGATTCTGTAATTTGTGAAATTTTTAAAATATGTTTGCTAACAAATGTATTAACCTTGTTAAAAATGAAATACTAGATTTTCTTATCAGTTTAGTTTACATTGATCTAAGGATGCGTTAAGTTGTTTCATAACTAAACATTATGCATTAAATTAGAGTAGTAGGAAATTATAATATTTTACCATTTCCTACTTAACTCAAATTGCCAATTATTTTAATAATGTTTGTATTGTTAATGTAATTTTATTATTATTATAAGCAACTACTTAGCTAATAAACTCAATTAATTTATAAAACCTAACTATTTAGTAGCAGTTCTTACATAATTTACTAAACATACAACATTAATAAAAATGTGCTTTACTAACAACATAAAATCATTACTACTGATAACATTCTATTTGAGTCTTTTGCCATTTTACGATAGCAAAACCAAATTATTCAAACCAAGAAAAATGTATACATTTACATTATGTGCCTTACAACTTATAACTAATTTGTATATTTCAATATATGAGTATATGTATCCAACTTTCACAAAAAGTACTGTAATTATTGTTAATTTTCTATGGACAATTTATACTTGCTTTGTATGTTATTATATGATTGCAGTTAATTCTTTTTATGCATCAACAATTGACCAATTTTTTTTTAACATAAATAATATTGATAGTATTATTAAAACAAAACATATAAATAATTTTAATATAAAACTTGTTGCCGCGTATGGAATATTTTGTATTGTAAATATTACAAATATTAATTTATCTAATTTCATGATGAGCATAGCTAGTGGATTTAATATTCTAGCATATTATACAATTTTTTTATTACTGTCCTTTTTTTTGCAATTGATTTTAGATCGTATTAAATTAATAAATAGTTTAATTGATAGTAATTTACATAAACAATTAGTGGACAATATTTTAATTGCTAATAACTTAATTGGTAATTTAATTGATGCAATTAATAAAGTATATGGATCACAAATTTTAATTATTGTTATTTTTAATGCAGTGCAGTTTTTAAGTCTTATTAATATTCTAATTAACGAACAATTTAATAGATCAACTTTAAAAGTTTTAAGCTTTGTGATTATTTGGTTCTTATTTTATATGGTAAGAAATATATTTGTTTCATCCGCTACCGCTTTAAAGTAGTGGTTTTATAATTAAAAAGAAAATTGTTGATTGATTAATTGTTTTAATATGTAATTTTAATAAATTTGTTGTTTATATAATTTTCTTTTTGTTTCAGGTAAGTTATTTTTGTTCTACTAATTGTAAGTATAATAAATTTCTTAATATGTGATCTTAAAATATGGTTATTTTATGTATATTTATTAGTTTTATACAACCTGGGCATTATATGAGCGTTTTTTAATATATAAAAAAAAATCTATTAATTATGTTCTATAAAACTAATTACAATTACAAAAAAACAATAATAATATATTTATAACGCTATAAAAACATGTTTTTATAGTACATTTCTAATAAATTACTTTCTTATTTATCCATAACAATAAAACAATTATATAATTGCAATAATACTCTAAGAACCTTTAGTTCTAAACATGAATTTTACTGAAAACATCACCCCGTTTTTAATACTAGCTTCATATATGGGCATACTGCCATATTACAATAGACAAACAAAAGAATTTGAAGAAAATTGCAAATATATTTACACATTAAGCACACTTTTTATTATAATGTCTTTTTATAATTATATTTATAAAATAATAATAGTTCTGAAAGTATATCAAGTAATAGTTATGGTATCAGTATGGTTTACTTTTACTATATATTTATCTTTGGTAATGATTGGATGCACTAAATGGAATTTAATTAAAATTCAAACATTATTCCGGAAAATAAATAAATTTGATTTGATCGCTCAAAATAATTCATTAGTAATAGTCAAAATAAAGCAAATCAAACTTTTGTTAACTTTTGCTTACACTACTATTTTTGTTGTAATTACTTGGAATTCTATCAGTGTTAGAGAAGTTTTACGTAGCTTACCAGTAGCATGTATAGGTTTTGTAAATTATAC
This sequence comes from Tachinus rufipes, assembly GCA_963932245.1. NCBI lineage: Eukaryota > Metazoa > Arthropoda > Insecta > Coleoptera > Staphylinidae > Tachinus > Tachinus rufipes. Next base: position 15,770,976 of record OZ010744.1, read on the forward strand.
TTTATTTTTATTAATGTTAATTATTCTGCAAGGAATTTTAAATCGAATGAGATTGATAAATTCGATGATTAGTAAAGAAAATATTGACCTTAATAACGTGTTGCTGCTAATTAACTTAGTTTATGATTCAATAGACATTTTTAATGATGTTTTTGGTGTGACGATGTTTTTTAATGTATCGTTTACAATTGTCCAACTTTTGGATTTTATTTATATAATTTTAAATGTTGATTATTTTAAAAAGTTAGGGAGTTTGGATGGATTTTTAATGGTTTGGTGTTTATATTATGTGGTAAGTTATAAATTTAGTTTATATAAAATTGTTTATTTTTAAATGTTATTTACAAAATTTGTTACTAGATTAAGTAAACTATATAGAATATTATCTAAAAACTTTCTTTATAGAAAAAACGAAAAGAAGTGCGTTTGAATATATTAATAACCAAACAATCTGCTTACTAGAGAGAAACCAAATTATAAAATAAAATTAGGTGTGGTTGTTTAGTACTCCAAATAAAAGTCTAGTGCAATTGTTGTTTTTGTTTTTAGATTAGGGAAACAATTTTGTTGGAGCACTTGTATAAATCTTTTGTTTTTAAGATCTTTACTTGTTTCAGTTTAGGTAACGTTAACTTTTTTCCAGGTCATTTTTAAAAACTTATGAGTAATGGATTTTAGTACATTTGCAAATAAAATTTCTTTATATGTGAATAAAATTTGGTCTATCTAGTTAAAATGGATTGCTCAGATAATTGCCTTTTTAAAAATACGCTAATTTATTTTTAAAATTTAAATTATGTTGATAATAGCAACAAATAGAGCTTTAGTAACTTTAAAGATGATTGAATGTTTTTTTTTTTGTTAAAAGGTAATGATTTCTTGTAAAGTTTTTGGGTTGTATAATATACTTTGTTAAACATCATTGGCTAACATAATGATTAGTTATTGTGGTTTCTTGGACATAGATTGTCTTTTTGTAGTTAATTTTTAGTAAGCTATTTAGGTGATAGTTTCATTAGCAAAATACTGCTTTGAGCTTGGTGTTGGTCAACTTTGTTTTTACAAGAGGTCCTGTTATCTTTACGTTAAAAAAGTTTGTCTGGATTGGTCGTAAATGAGTTAATTGTTATTTTTTATTTGATGGTGCTTACAGGCTAGAAAATTTGTTTACTCTACAACTTGTTTAGTTATCATCAATCAGCTCCTTAGCGTCCACTGTTGGACATAGGCCTTTCTTATTATTGCCCACTTTTTCCGATTTTGGGTTGTTTGTATCTAGTTGATGACTTACAACAAATGGTCACCATTCATTGTAAGTCATCTGTCTACGGGGTTCTGCCTCGTTTGTTTGCGCATGGCCCTCACTTGAAAAACCTATTTATCCACCTTCCATATAATTCGTGGTACTTGTCTAGCCTAATTCTACTTCAGTCTGGCTATTCGTTCGATGACATTCATGATGCCAGTTCTTTGGAGTATGTTTTTGTTTTTAATATGATTTCTCAGTGATACCCTAAGCTTCATTTTGCGTTGGGTTATTTTTAGTTTTCTTGCTGATGCATTGGTTAGAGACAAAGTTTCAGCGCTATAGGTCATGACGGGCAAAACACATTGATCGAAAACTTTACGTTTTAGGCATGTTAGTAGTTTGCTTTTAAACACTTTTTTCAGTTTTCCTTATGCTGATCAAGAGAGGATGATTTTTCTGTTTATGTAGCATGTTTGCTTGTCACTCGAGATTCTTACTTTATGATCAAAATATGTATTTTTCCACCAGCTATTATCAATTTTGATGTTTTCACTGAGTACCAAATTTGTTATGAATTTTGTTTTTGCTAGGTTTATTTCAAACCAACTTGGGCACAGACTTGCAGTTCTTCCAGCATAAGTTTTTGCGTCTAATAAATTGTCGGATGCTATGACGATGTCGTTTGCAAAGCGTAGGTTGGTGAAGTTTTTGCCATCTATATGTAAGCTTCTGTTTTCTTAATTTAGCTTTTTGATTGCTTGCTCTAAAACGGCAATAAATAGTTTTGGTGATATTATGTGCAGTTTTACTATTATAATTGCGCTTGTAGATGTTGTAAATAAGCTTTGTGTACCAATTGTTGATCCGTCATTATGTAAATGACGCTAAAACTGCATTTAACTCAACGGTGTTGAAAACTTTATGGAAATCAATAAAAGTGTTGTATTTGATGTATTTCTTTATGAGTGTTAATATTTTGCAAGTGATCATTGGTTCCAAACCCAGCATGAAAATCTGCTTGTTCCAATGGTTGGTAACAATCTAGTTTGTTTTCTAGTCTAGAGGTTACTACTCTTGTAAGCAGTTTATATAGATGGTTTAAGAGACTTATTGGTCAGTAGTTTTTCAAGTCGGCTTTATCTTCTTTTTTGTGGAGCAGGATTACGGTTGCTTTTCAATATTTTCCTGGTATTGTGTAGGCATAGATTAAATAGAGCCTTTATTTTTTTTAGCAAACAGGGACCTCCAAACTTTATTGGGTCTGCAACCACGTTGTCTTTGCTAAGTGTTTAATTGATTTTTTGTTTTTTTTAGAGCTAACTTTATTTCTTCTACTGTAATATCAGGTAGTTCCTTGAATCTTTGATTTATAATGTCCTTGCTTGCTGTAATTGTATCTGGATCAGATGTCGGGTCCAGGTCCTGGCGATGGTTTTTATACATTTGTTGGTAAAAGTCCTTGACAATTTTTAGTATTTTTGCTCTGTTTGATTCTATGTTTCTCTGTTTGTTTTTAACTTTGGTTATTTTGCATTTTCCATTGCCTAGTCTTTTTTGCAATACTTTTATGCTTTTATTGTTTTCTATGGTTTGTTTGATCTTTACATTTTTATATGTTCTGATATTTCGTCTTATGGCTTTCAAAATTTGATTATTTATTTATTTCAGATATTGGCTACTAGTGAGTTTGTTGCTTTTCCTATCTCTTCTTTCTTGCATTAACTGTAATGTTGTCTGGTTGATCTTTTCTTTTTTTTTTTGTTTTGGACAATGTGCATTTTGGTTTTTCATCAAGACAGTCACTATTGCATCACTTGTGTTATCCATATTTTTATCTGAACAAGAAACATCAAATTTTTTCAAGCATTCATTAATGCATTGTTAGAATCTTGTTACATTGACTAGGCTTGTCCAGGGTTGTTTAATCAATTTTTTTCTCTTTACCATTTTGTGTTGCTTTTTTTAATATTAATTTTAATATTAGCTTTTACCATTCTGTGATCACTTCCGGTTGTAAATTTATTTAGTACTGTCACTTCTTTATTTATATGGCTTTTGTTGGTTGTTATGAAGTCTATTTTGTTGTGGGTGTGGCCATGTGGACTTTTTTGTTCATTTTCTGTTTGGTTTTTTGTAGAAGAAGCTATTTATTTGGTACAGATTATTCTCTATCAAGAAACCTAGCTCAACTTGATTATTCCTGCCATCTGAATCAAATTTTCTTAGTAATGTTTTCGTTGGTTTTAAGACCTAATTTGGCATTCAAGTCACCTATCACTACATTGAAAAGTGCATTTTCATTTGAGAGAGCCAAGGATATGTCGTCGTAAAAAACATCAATTTTTTTATCCCTGTGACTTGTTGTAGGAGCATATACTTGTACGTTTTTTAAGGAGTATCTTGTATTTAACTTTAATATCAGATATATTACTCTAGTGAAAACTTTTTTTACTGACACACTATTTGCAGTGTTTTGTTTATGTCTCATAAAGTCGATTCCACCTAGAGACTTGCGGTTTTTGTCAACATAGTAGAAGGTATTTCCGGATTTTAATTTTAGGAGATCTTCATCTTGTCTTCTGATTTCACTGAGACCGATAAAATTTCATTTTATGTGTTTAAGTCTTTTCCGTGAGTAGTGAACGTACATTATACGTTCTAATTTGTTTATAATAGTTACTCTTATTTATTAATCTTTTGCTCCCTCTCAGAATCTATAGGACAGACTGAATTTTTAGTTCAAGATTAAGGATATACTTTCTTACTAACCTGGGGTATTTGAATTTTAGCAATTAACGTTCTTCTTTATATAGCCATAAAACACCACGCTGGCTAGACGGGTTGGTGAGGTTTGTTTGTGTCAGTTACTTTGGATCAGACGCTGTTGGTAGCCGCCCAATCTGGGTCAAACGCTGCCCTGTAGAAATACATTTTCTTTATTCTCATTTTCTTATGGTTATACCGCCATGACTCGGTCGCCAAAGCCTTGTTTGTTATCTAGCAGCGGGCACCGCGTGCAGGACAGGTTGACATTTGGGCCAAATTTATTTTTGTGTATCTTGCCGTCACCCCTTACCCACTTGTTTAGTAGAAAGTAAAAATATTTTTAACAAAATGGAGTTTCCAGTTATATAGCCAGAGTAAGCATGAATAATGTGAATGGTTTGTCAGACTCACAGCTTATATCACTTTGAAACTTAAAATGTATAATTTACTAAAAGCTTCTAACAAACGCAATTAGGAAAATTTGAAATAAAGTAAGTTTTATCCAACTGGAAATGCTGTGTAATGTATAACAAACTTTAAATAATTTGAAAACCATTAGTGCCTTATAACTTTTTGGTGGAAGCGCCGGGCGAAGTAGAAATAATGCAATTTGTTAAAAATGCAGTTTTTTTAGTGAGCACAAAACGATAATTTAACTGTTTTTTTTTATTAGGTTTTTGTATTTTAAGTGTAAAAAATAAATATTTTTTTGTTCAAATATTTAGTTAAATCTTAAAAGTTCAAAAAATTTAAATTATTTATTGTGCGTTTAAGTTATAAAATGTTTCAAAATTAACATTTCTATGAAGTTTTAAAATATTTTTGTACTTTGCCCATCAAACATTTTGGTGGAAGCGCCGGACAATGTACAATCATTTCATAAGCTAAGCACACAATCTAAGTGTTAGCGTCTAGAATGTTCTTTTGTTGTAGTTAGCAATCTACTTTTGTTACTTAAACTAAAAAAGTAAGAACAATTGTTTTTAAAAATATTTGATTCTATACTATTAGGTTGATGCATAATCATCCGCCGTTTTTGGGTTTTGCTCTGCTAAAAAACAAATCATTGAAAATTTTTGTTTAGATGATTTTGTGGTTGTCTGCTTGTAAACTCAAAAGGGACATATTTGGACTATTTGACAATTAATTGTAGACTGATCGTTGTAGATTTTTCAAGCAGTGTCCTGGTGGTGATTTTTTTAACATGTTTCTTGAAGGGCTTGTTGTTAATTTAAATATAAAGGTTTACTCTTTTCTGAGTTGCCGTCTAAGCATCATTGTTAAAGCAAACAAACTATTTTTGGCATTGTTTTTTCACAAAAAAATATTTGAGATTGCAAAGTGATTATTCGGTTTATCAGTTTACGCGCATCCAGCTGGATAGGCAGAGTTAGTAACGTTGCAGATTTATAATCTTTATAAGTTACTAAAGCAAGTGCTCAAGTTTAAATTTTTAAATGGGTATTTATATATTTATAACGAAAGTGAAAGAGTGCTTGTATATTAGTTTCCAAAATTCAAAATACAAAAAAAATTATTGCAACTATGCTGCAATATTAAGTCGGGAGTTTAATAATATTAAACGGGTTCTATGTAAAATTAACAGAACGCAGCTGGACCACGGTTATTTCTCAGTTTGATCAGGCAAAAGAAGAGAGTTTGTTCGTTTGCTAAAACTAAGTAGTTAACATTAATTAAAAATTGTCAAATTTAAAACATTGTACAAAACTATGTTCCTGAACTAGCAAAAATTAAACAATTGATTGGGGTACTTGCTGTGTTGTAGTTTTATAAAGTTAAGTATAAACATTTTTACGATGATTTATTCTTAGTATTAAAAAAGGTATGTCAAGAAAAAATGAGAAAACAATCAGAAACAAAACAAATTGAAACGGAAAAAGTGTTTTAAAACAGTTTTGAGTTTTGCACATTAAGAACTTGTTAATAATATATTGAGCATCATTAGAGTGAGATGTTTAATAAATTTAATGAAGTCGAAACTTTATAATATTGGTCATCCTTTTTTTATTTTTTTTTTATCTACTCCTGGATATAGGCGTTTTATATGTTAATTTACGTTTTTAGGCAATCTATCTCTAATTTTTTGTTGCGGTTTTCGAGAAGTTGTTTCTTTAATTGTTTTGAGTTTTTTTTGTAATTGTTTGCCTTTTGCTAGCCTGTTCCTCTATCTTGAAAGGTTTTGTGTTGCAAAACTTAAACCTTTATTTTAGTTGCGCTAATTTTCTTAGCACGTTAGTTATGTATGTTTTTTTTTTAATCTTAGCATGTAATGTGTTATTGCTATGGATTTAAAGCCGTATGTAAGCATTGGTATGCACGTTTTGTATATTTTTATATTAGAGTTTCTTTGATTTATGCATAAATTCTATTTTACTGAACACTGCCCATTTTGTTCAGTATTTTGGTTGTTTGGTTTTTTTATCTACTATAATCTTGTGGTCTAAGTATGTCTATTTAATCTCATATTTTAGTCAATATTATTAACTTTTTTTGCCTCTTCTCTGCCTGTAATGTTTACTTATAACTTACATTGCAGGTGGACCAACAGTTTTAAGTTAGTTTTGAATCACTGGAAAAATTATTACTCTACTCCGGACCAAAGTAAGATATTAGTTATAAAACCTCACACTGACAAGGCGGGTTGGGGAGTGGGAGAACGTATTCTTTTCTTCTTCTTTGTCAGCCTGTTTCTGTCCACTGCTGGACGTAGGCCTCCTTCAAACAATTCTATTTGTTGCGGTCTTATGCAACTTGATACGACTGCTTTCCAGCAGTCTCCTTGACGTCATCTATCCATCTTTTCTGTGGTCTTCCTCTATCACGGGTGGTCATTCGTTTTCTCCATTTCAGTAGCCTATGTGTCCATTTGTTGTTGTCATCTCCCGCTACATGACCAATCCAGCTCCACTTTAGCTCTGTTATCCGTTGAATTACATCCTTTACTTCGGTATTTCTTCGAATGTCTTTGTTCCTTTTTCTCTCTCTTAGACTTACACCTAGCATACTACGCTCCATCGCCCGCTGGCAGATTCGTAGTCTGTCAGCATTTTTTCTTGTTAGTACCATGGTTTCTAGGCAATACGTTGTGACAGGTAGTATGCACATATCGTATACCCTCCTTTTAAGACTTGTGGGTATATCCGGGTTTTTTAGTATGTGCGCAAGTCTTTTGAATGCTGCCCAGCTCTACCTTATTTGTCGTGTAATTTCTGCGGCTTGATTTGCCTTGCCGAGTTTGATCTGATGTCCCAGATATAAGTACTCATCTACTTGTTCTATTATATGGTCTTCTATTTGGCAATTCCCTACTTCGTTACTCATGATTTTTGTTTTAGACAAGTTCATTTTTAGCCCTACCTTATTAGAGGCTATGTTCAGTTGTTCTAACATACCTTCAAGTTCTTTTAGGTCTGAACTGATTAGAACAATGTCGTCCGCAAATCTTAGGTGGTTTAGATGTATACCGTCTATGTTTATGCTTTTGCCTTCCCATACTATGTTTTAAAATATGTCTTCTAGTGCTAAGGTGAAGAGCTTAGGTGATATTGTATCGCCTTGTCGTACCCCTCTGTTAATTTTGATTTTGTCCGTAACCGAGTTTTCGTCTATCTTAACTTGGAAGGTGGCATTTTGGTAAATATGGTTTATTAGACTTGTGAACCTAGAATCTATTCTAGCATTCGTCGTGGCAGTGAATATCGCCCATAGTTCTATCGAATCGAAGGCCTTTTCAAAATCTACAAAGGCTAGATGTAAAGGGTTATTGTAATCTGTGCATTTTTCGATTAATGTACGGATGGTCTGTATGTGGTCTGTCGTGCTGTACCCTTTTCGAAAGCCTGCCTGTTCTGGTGGCTGGTAAAAATCTAGCTTATTTGTCAAGCGGTTTGTTTTGATTTTCGTTAGTAACTTGTAAAGATGTGATAAAAGGCTTATAGGTCTATAGTTTTTAATGTTAGTGTTGTCTCCTTTTTTGTGGAGAATGATTACTTGTGCGTTTTGCCAAGTGCTGGGAATTTTTCCCTCATCGAGGCATTTATTTAGTAGTATTTTAACAGCCTTTAGTACCGCGTTTCCTCCGAGCTTTAGCATATCACTGGATATTTTGTCTTCTCCGGGAGCTTTTCCGTTTTTTAGTTGTTGTAATGCTTTCTTTATCTCTGGGAACTCTATTTCCGGGATATCTTCCAAATTCACGTTCATTACTGTTACGATGTTGTTTTGTCTCTCAGGTGTCGTTGATTTATATAGATTTTCGTAAAACTCCCTTATAACCTCCAGTATCTTTTGTTTATCGTGAACCATGTTGCCGTTTTGGTTTTTGATCTTATGGATCGTTGATTTTCCATGAGCCCTATCTGCTTTCAGTATCTTCATATTTTTGTTGTTTTCTATTATATTTTTTATGTTTTTGGCGTTGTATTTTCTATGGTCTTTCCTTATTTCTTTGCTGATGTGTTTGCTTAATTGTCGATATTCCGCTGATGACCGGTTTAGCCTAGCCCTTTCTTTCATGAAATTTATTTACTATGTTTTTTATTACAAGTTTATTCTTACAAATACTTTATTAATTTTGCCTTAACTAGACTCTTTTATAGATTTATTATTTCATAACCAATTATCAATTATGCCTGCTCTACTGCATGTTTATATGATTTTTGCAACATCTTTTTGGAAATACAAATCAATTCAAATTTTATTCAATACGATGCTTAATGTAGATAATATTATTTCAAATAAAGTACATATGAAAAAAGTGGGTTTAAATTTATTTCTTTTATTTAAGATTAGTAAATATTATTTTAACATTGTGGGGAATGTATTTGTATGGACGTATTTTTGGCAAAGTACTAAACGGAATACTTTTTATTTTTAATAGTGTTAACTTATATATTCCCATTTGCTTCATAAAATGTATTGAAAAACGATTATGCGTTCTTAATAATATTATTAATAATTTAAATCAGCATATAACTTCAGCATGCGTAGATAGAATTATTTTAGCACATCAGAAAATTTGCTGTTTAGTTGATACATATAATGACCTTTATAGCTGGAATATTTTTATTAGTATTGCCACTATAATACTAAGAATATTGATGTTTATTTATTTAATGCTAAATAATGACATATATTGGAAGTTTAGCAAAGTATTATTAGCAACTTTACAAATGACGTTCGATAATGCAAGTATTTTTTGTTAAATTTATTATTATTATCTATATTTTTTTAGAGTTGGCTACTAAAATTTGCATATACATAATTTCTTTTAATTTGCAATCTTTAAATGATTTTTTCTCTTTGAAGTTATCAGGCTTTACACAAATATTTTTGATAGTATTCACCTAACCGGCGGATTTATTAGCCAGTTTGTTGCCCTTGTAATGAAACAACTATATTTATTAAAATATAGTTTATTTTAATAATTAGAACATAAAATACAAATTAGTGGTGACATCTGTTTCAGGTATTGTCAACTATTATTATAGGTGGCAATACCTGGTTTTCCTCCTGCTCTTTCCCTGGATCCTTTTCCTGCTGGCTTGGTCTTTCTGCTTCATCTCCTGCTACTGGCAACATCTAAAAGCAAGAATTAGTTATATAACTTTATAATTCTGAAGCCTACAGGTACTTTAAAATACTCTTTACTCAAGGGTGGATTTAGACCCGCACAGGTTAGTAATTAACATTTATGTAATTAATGCAATGTAATGTATATGTTTAACATCTATATTAATGAATATGCATTGCTTTGCTTTCTAACCTGTATGCCGCATGGCCTGCATGCTTGCTTGGCTTATTGCTAATTATTTTCTTTACAGATTTATGATTTATATTATTAATTAATGTTACTTACCTGGATTGATTTGATGTATGGAATAAAATATTATTTGCATCAGTGTTTTTATTCTGGAGCTGAAGGACTTGTGTTTCCCCGATCATCCACCCTGCAGATATTGCTTTGCCACAACTTGGAGCCCATCCGAGGGTCCTTATCTAGAATAATTACATTAATGGGAATGAAACGTACTCCTAAACATCATCGTACACAATATTTTACCCGAGCAAAAGGAAACGTAGACCTAACATCAACAGAGATGGCAACTGGGACCGATCATGCTGGACAGTCTACGTTACATGCAGATAAGACTAGTTTAATTAATTATAATTTAAGTTCAATGCCTGATGGTATATTAACATCTGGTTTTACCAGTGGCATCGTGTCAGGTGCACAAGCTTTGGGAAACATTAATAAGTCTCCGACAGATAACATAACACTAACCGATGTTAATTTACCATCAACTAAAACATCATTTATATATAATAATAGTTTAGTATCATCGGTTGATGGTATATTAACATCTTCTGTTACCAGTGGTATCGTGTCAAGCACACGAGCCCCAACATTAATTAATGTAACAACAACCGATAACATAACTGGTACCAATGTTAATTTATCATCAACGAACACTACATTTTTGTCAAATATTAGTAATTTAAATTCAAATTTACCTAATTATAATTATGTAACCCATTTGAATGCTGCTACCAGTTCAGTGCCTGTTTGTAAATCCGGAGCCATGCCAATTAGTTCCACAGGGGCAATTCCTAAAATGGTTAATAAAACTAATAAAGGGCAAAGCGAATTTAAAAATCACTTACCGGTTATCACAGCACAGAAGGCCAAAATCAATGTCATCAATAAGCTAAATAGCATGACAGATCAATTGACACTGACAGATGCTAATACAGCCACAAACGCAGTGAACAGAGCATCAAGTGCAGGTGCAGGTGCACGCCCGGTTTACACAGCTCAAACGGCAAACCCGATTTACAATGCACCAACTAAAGCGGAAAGTTGGAATGAAAATTCAAATATACATTCAATGGGTGTTAGAAATAATTCAAATATTATATATGAAATTCCATGTAGAGGAAAAGTAGTTGATTCCATTTATAAACCATATGGAGAGCAATTTATTCCAGCTAATGTAATTACTTCCGCAAATGCAAACCCTATTAGTAATCCAAATTATAATTTGTCGCAATTTAACGTAGAGTTTGATGATGATGATTCTTATACTGAACCATTACAATATGAGCACTCAACTAACGGATTGCGCGGAATTAATTACAATTTAGCTTCTACGCCAGTAAATAACAATATTAATTTTAATAACATTTGTAAGTCTATATCCACTTTTGATGGAGTTAGTACACATCCCGTTATATTTTTTAAGCAGTTAGAAAGTTGCATATCCCTTTATCAAATCCCATTCCCTCAATTAAAACTCTGGGGGCATAATTTATTTACAGGAATAGCAAATGATTGGTTTATAGCCATTTCTTTTATAAGCCAGAATTTTAATGACTTTAAAGGCCTGTTTTATGAACAGTTTTGGGGGCCGGTAAAACAACATGAAGTCCGCGGGCGGTTGGAATCAGGTCGTTTCCGATCCACAGATGGTTCACCATCAAATTATATGTTGCGGTTAATGACAGAAGCACAGTTTCTTGAGCCACCATATGACCCTGGCCATCTAGTACATTTAATTGCCCGTCATTTTCCTATACATATTTCAACATGCTTGATTGGCACTACCAACTTGAGAGAAGCATTATCGAAGCTTCGCAGCGTTGAATTTGTAACCCGAAATCGATTGTTTGACGACAATTACCGACAAGGGGTCAATTATAATGCGCCAAATAACAATCCGCGTCCTAGATTTTCGGAAAACCGCGTTCAGACAAACAGCAGTTCTAATAAAGTCAACAAGATTGCACACATTACTTTAGAACCGGAAGAGATGTTTCAAGCGTCGGAAAACTTTCAAGCCACACCTCAGTAGACTCGGGGGTGTGTGTGCTTAAGCGAGTCAACCCATTTCACAACCAAAATCCAAAGGACGACTTATTTCTTGATGATTGTGAATTTGATCATGTGAATTCGCCAATTCATTGCCCTATTATTACCATTTCCATCAGCGGGTTTGAGTTCCCCGCTTTACTTGATACAGGAAGCAAAATCACCTGCTTATCATTTGAAGTTTATCAACAAATTTTAATTACTGAAGATAAGTTATTTTCAATTCCAGTTCAGGGAATTAAAGTCAGGGGGGCATTTAAGTCCAAGCTTAATCGTGTCACACACCAATTGATGCTGGCCTTTAAAATGAGCGACTTCTTCTCAACTTTTGAGTTTTTGGTCATCCCTAATCTTTTATACCCAGTCATTTTAGGGGTAGATTTCTTTAGATATTTCAAAGCAAATATTTGTTTTACTAATGAGCCAGTTACCTTAATGGTTTATCAAGATTCGAAACAATATAACATACCGGAAACTAGAGTATGTCATGACTATGTGCCGTTTTCTTCGAGGTTATTTATGGCATCAATTAGAGGCTCACAATTACCTATCAAACCATACGAAGAAGAACAAATACTTATCACTGATATTGCGCCGGAAAGTGCTTTGTCAGAAGCTGAACTGGATAGCTTTAAGGAACTGCTTGGACGTTATCGCGGTCTTTTTTCGAATAAGCCGGGATTGACACAGCGCTATTATCATGACATTAATGTAGTAGACGCTACACCATTCTTTGTCAAACAGTATCCCATACCTGTGGCATACAGGACTGCCGTGCAGGATGAGATTGATAGAATGGAGCAGTGGGGAGTTATTGAGAGATCTACTACATCATTTGCCAGTCCACTACTAGTTACCTCCAAAAAGGATGGGTCAGTGCGCATTTGCCTTGATGCACGTCGATTAAATTCAGTAACCAGATCCGAGACCGAACTCCCTCGTTCGATTGAAGATCTCAAATTGAATTTGGCTAACGTAAAGTACCTATCCAGTCTAGACTTGACTTCATCTTATTGGCAGATCCCCATTAATCCCGAACACCGTCATTACACTGGTTTTAGAGTAGGCACACGTGCATACCAGTTTCGAGTTCTACCATTTGGTTTAAAAACGGCGGTAAGTTCGTTTACACGTTGTGTTGACCAAATCTTAGGACCAGACTTTGAAGGGATTGTGCATCCGTATATAGATGATTTGCTCGTCACTTCCACTACATTCCAAGAGCATATTCACCATCTGGACCTTGTCTTTTCAAGATTACACAGAGCCGGCCTCACATTGCGCATTAAGAAATGCAAATTCTTTTGTAAAGAAGTTTCGTTTTTGGGTTATGTTTTAAATTCAGTAGGGTGTACTCCTGACCCTGAAAGGGTACAAGCCGTTCGGGATTTCCCAACTCCAAAAAATTTACGCCAACTTCAAGCATCCCTTGGCCTTGTTAATTTTGACAGGGGTTTTGTTGAGCATTTTGCTTCCTTGGTGGCGCCTTTAGTTCGACTTCTCCGTAAGTCTACCCACTGGAATTGGGGTCTCGAACAGACAAAAGCGTTCGAGGAGGTAAAATCACAGCTTAGCCAAGAAATTCTTTTGTGTCACCCACAGCACCAATGTCCGTTTATTGTGCAGTGTGATGCCAGTGATGTCGGCCTTGGTGGTGTGTTATTTCAACTAGTGGATGGCCATAAGCAAGTTATCGCGTATTGCAGCCGCCTTTTATTAGACCGGGAGACCCGTTACAGTGTATGCGAGAAAGAGCTATTGAGTGTGGTGCACGCTTTGCGTAAATGGAGGGTGTTATTGTTAGGTAAACGGTTTACTATTCTAACCGACCACAGTGCATTGACCTATCTCAATTCCTGTAGATTGTTGTCTTCTCGACTTGGAAGATGGGTACTATCTCTGCAGGAATATGATTTCCAAGTTCAGCATGTGTCCGGGAAAAATAATTTGATAGCTGATATACTCTCACGCCATCCACCAATTCGACTTCCGGTTCCACAAGACAAGGAATTCCGAATCGCAACCTTAACCAGTGGTTCCCATATTTCTACTCTATTAAAAGGTTTGCCTCAAGCGCAGCGCTCCGACGAAAAATTCGGTAAAATTATAGCTCAAATTCAAGGGGGCGGTATAAATAATAAATTCTTTCTTCACAGAGATTTATTATTCCTCCGACGAGAAGCTGACACCAAAGCGTACTTATGTATCCCGTCTAGTCTCATTGATAATTTTATAACCGCCTATCATAAGTTTTTTGGCCATTTTGGGGTGTATAAAACGTGGTGTGCGGTTCGCCGTGAATTATGGTGCTCAAATCTGTTCCGTTCCGTAAAGCGTATTGTCAAATGTTGCGAATTGTGTCAGCAGAGCAAACATTCTCCTCTCCCTAGACCCCCTTTTGAAGCTATAATCTCGGAAAGCCCTAACAAACTCGTCTCCGTTGATTTTTATGGTCCCCTACCTACTTCTACGGGTGGTGTAACTTACATATTTGTTTTATTAGACGTTTTTTCTAAACTGGTTACTCTTTACCCCGTTAAGCGTGCTACCTCTAAAGCCAATATCAATCGCATGGTTAAAGATTATTTTGTGAAGGTGGGTAAGCCAGAGCGAATGCTGTGTGACCAGGGTACCCAGTTTACTTCTAATGCTTGGAAAAACTTCTTAATTAATGAGTCGATTCAGTGCATCTACTCCTCTGTTAGACATCCTCAGGGCAACCCAGTAGAGCGCGTAATGAGAGAATTGGGTCGTTTGTTTAGGACCTATTGCCACAGCAAACACAGTTTGTGGGCGAAATCAGTGCCTACCTTTGTCCAGTTCTTAAACAATGTTACTCATGAATCTACAGGTTACTCTGCGGTTGAGCTTCATTTCGGTCGTTTGCCTATGTCTCCTATTAAGGATCCAACCTTTTTTCCTAATCCTCCACTTACGGACACTGGTGCTACTTTAATGCTCGCCCGCGAAACGTTAAATCGCCGGGCACAACGTCGTGTGGCTAACGGGCCTTCCGGTAATGTTAGGACGTTCTCCATTGGTGAGCTAGTCTGGTTACGTGCAAATCCGTCTTCGTCTGCTATTTCGAAGGAAACGAAGAAATTTCTACCTCTTTATGAAGGGCCATATGCCATCAAGTCATGTGTGGCTACCAAGACATACGTCCTGGCAAAACCTGGTTCCACCGTCGAGCGTGGGGTTTTCCATGTTTGTCACCTCAAACCATTTGTTCAAGATTCCGCAAGCTCCAGTTAACCCACTGTCGCCCGCGAGAGGGGGGCAGATGTAATGAAACAACTATATTTATTAAAATATAGTTTATTTTAATAATTAGAACATAAAATACAAATTAGTGGTGACATCTGTTTCAGGTATTGTCAACTATTATTATAGGTGGCAATACCTGGTTTTCCTCCTGCTCTTTCCCTGGATCCTTTTCCTGCTGGCTTGGTCTTTCTGCTTCATCTCCTGCTACTGGCAACATCTAAAAGCAAGAATTAGTTATATAACTTTATAATTCTGAAGCCTACAGGTACTTTAAAATACTCTTTACTCAAGGGTGGATTTAGACCCGCACAGGTTAGTAATTAACATTTATGTAATTAATGCAATGTAATGTATATGTTTAACATCTATATTAATGAATATGCATTGCTTTGCTTTCTAACCTGTATGCCGCATGGCCTGCATGCTTGCTTGGCTTATTGCTAATTATTTTCTTTACAGATTTATGATTTATATTATTAATTAATGTTACTTACCTGGATTGATTTGATGTATGGAATAAAATATTATTTGCATCAGTGTTTTTATTCTGGAGCTGAAGGACTTGTGTTTCCCCGATCATCCACCCTGCAGATATTGCTTTGCCACACCCTATATGATCCGGCGTTTAGACAAAAATAATTTGGTTTAAATTTGACTTTGCGAAATATCAAATACAAGCTAGGTAAGGAATTTGATCAAGTACATAGATTCTATACTTTGGATAACATTCAACAAATTGGAACATAAAATAAACAAGCTATGAGATGACGTTTTACAGTTTAACTGGGCTTTATGTAATAAATTTTTGATTTTACGGTGTACACAAAAATATTTTTACAAAAACACCATTAATGGGCCGTACTGTCCAAAACAAAAATACTTTTTACTCCGCGATCAGTTTCTGAACTCTTTGTATACAACTGCGGAGAGTCTGTGCATTTGGCAATAATTTTGAGAAATTTGGGAGATTGAGGAAAGCATTTTGTTTGTTTTTAGAGGTCATATTATAACAAACTAATTTCAATTGCTACTTAACATTGAAACCGTATTTTAGCTTTTGCACATCGGTTTTCATGCGTTGACAGTAAATATTATAAATTTTTTTTTGCATTGTTGCAACGTACGTAAGTACAAAACGACTGTAATAAGCTATCAGGAGTACACGCGACTTGTAGCAAGATTTGGTTTTCATTTTAACTGGGTTTTATTTTGATTGACAATTGATTTTGGATTGACAAACGCAACAGAACCTCTCTTTGCGCTCCTCAGTTGTTCTTGGTTAAGTACTTGATTACATTTAAGGTTTGTTTGCACTTTAAGACCAATTTATCAATGTGTGCCCAACAGAAAAGAGTTTTATTGAGCACGAGCTTTAAAAAAAATTGTTTTGTTGCACTTGATTCTGATACCCTGTATCTACTTCCTAGTCTCTTTTGTCTATGGTTATCTGGAATCAACTTGATATGGAAAGTTTAGTACCTCCTGCAATGTACAAAAACTTTTGCTACACCCCTAGCCCTTAATAAAAAGGACTAACCTAGCCAGACTCAGTGAAGAAGGGGGTGGTTCACTACACACGAAGTTATACACAAAAATAATATGGTAAACGAGAGAGAGACAATAAAAATTTAAATGTAAAAAAAAAATAATCACTCACCAGTAGCCGATGGTTACTACAAAATATAATTGGGCTCCAATTGCTTTGGTCACTTGGTTGATTTCTTTTTCCCGATATAGTCCGTGGATGCAATAAACACGTCGCTAAAAAGAGGATGGAAATTTTTGGGGAACAGAAATAAGGAGAACAATTTCCCAAACTTATATAAATATAATCATAATCTGCATGTAAATGAGCATTAATTATCCCCACAAAAGAAATCAACTTAACTTAAATACTCTCACATTCACACACATACACACGCTTACAACTTGGAACAGTCTAATTGACTGATAAAAAAAAAGAATATAAAATAAATTGAATTTACAATAAGTAATATACTTTAAAAAGAACAAAAAAAAAAAAACACAAAATGAAGTGGTAATTTCTACAAAATTTATAAGGGGCTCTTTTGGTCGTTGATGCTTTTCTTCTGAGTAAGGGGTTCTGTCTTGGTACTACCCTTAGGGTTATATCGATGATCCCATACGATTTTTAAACTCGGCATATATTGCAATTTTATTGGGAATATTATGTACAATCAATAATATCATGGGTACGCATATACAGCGTTGCAAATAAATAATAATTAATTTATAAGTGGGTATAGTGATAATAATGCAGGGCCTATGATAGACCTGAAATAAATTGGAAAGAAAAAAAGGGATAATTTGAATTACATATTAAGGGGAAAAATAATAATTCGCTTACCTGGCAGAGCACAAACCCACAAGGAAAAATTGTCTTTGAATACCGGTGAACTATTGCTGATCCTATAGAATCCGTGATTAACACGTGGTAATTGATCGTGCAATATAAAAAAAATCCGCAATTGCGAAAAGTAACAGCCACTATGCTGGTCACTGGTAAAAGGACCGTTTTCAGGCCCGACAGGACCTCCTGAAGACAATTAATCTTAGTGCGCATGCACAGCTACCAACCAAGAAAATTAAGAGATAAAGGAAATGACTTAAAGATAATAGGAAAGGAACTAAAGAAAGAATTAAAGGAATAACTATTAACAACAGCAATTAATATATCACGTGTAATACTGGATTAACATAAGGTAAGATTTGAATTTAAATGAAAGAGGTAAATAGTGAGAATTAAACTTGGCGCCGTTAGCTCAGACTCAAACCCAAACGTCACTTGAAACTAAGTACGATGTTCAGGTTAGTGTCTAATGAAAACAAATGGAAGTGTCAAGTTGTGAGGAAAATTAATTAATTACAGCCACAATCAGTTTGGTAAGTACTCAAAACATGTTGATAGTGTCACAAAATTAATGTATATATATAATAGATATTGTTGCAGTTGTTAATTAAAATAATCCTAATTAATTACTTTGTTTTACAGGTTAATTGGAATTAAGAAACAAAACAGAAGGAAAGTATTCGTTCAGGGAGACACAGACTGGAGTACTGGAGAAGGAACAAGGATATGAGGATATACGGACATGTAAACAACGACAACCCAGGTATATTAAGAAGAAAGAATCAACCGGAGAAAATGTAAGTAACCAAATTGTATTATTACTAAATTGACATCACATTTAAACATTATTGTCTCTCTGCAATAAAATAATCACTGTTCGTATTGGACAGTTATAACGAATTCACTTTATGTAAACATCATAAATTTACATTACATTTAATAACATAAACAATGTTTTAGGCAACCAGCTGTACAACTAACAAGTTTGACAACTCGACGTACCTACCCCTATAAACAAGGCTGCCTAACGTCACTGCTTAATGTTAAGGTAAGTATCAATTGAACTCATTTACTATTAATTTAACCCATTCTTTTCTTTTCTAGAAAAACTGAAATGCCGTTCCCCCAGAAAGTAAATAAACAAAAATATTTAAATAAAAATGAAATTGTAATTAAAAATAAATAATATTTTCAATAATTTGAATTTTAAATGAAAATGCATGCTAAAATGAGTGACGTTAATCTTAGATCTTTAGAAAACACAGTTTTTTAGACAAAATATTTTCAAGTTTATAGTTTTTACTCTAACTTAAAAGGTTTATTCTTACATGAAAGATTTATTGTATTATAAATATGAATTATTACGTAGTAGAGGTTATAACTACCAATTATGTTAAAAGAATATTAAAGTAAAAATATCTATATTTTATTTATATAATGATTCATAGATTTATTATTGTAAGGATTTATTTTATTAATTTATTAAAAAAAACACACATTATATTCCTAAGTATACCATTAACAAAACTATTTCAATATAAAGTAACCTACATATTTTTTTAGATTTATGTTAGCGATAAAAATACTTATAATAAAATCAATCAATGTCATTCACTAATAATAAATTGAATTTGTTATGAAGAAATAGTTAGTTTACGCGCAATACGCAACTATGGCGGTGTTTAATGATTTAAAAATATTGTTAACCATATCAGCAATTTTATCACTTTTACCATATTACGATTTTAAAACTCGTATGTTTAAACGACAAAAGATTTACGCAATATTAATAGCTAGCATATATATGCTACTACACATACTAAAAACATGTATAATTTGTAATTCAATCTCGATTTATATAATAGAATTAATAGAACTCATGCCTACTCTATTGAATGTTTATATGATTTTAGCAACATCTTTTTGGAAATTTGAATCAATTCAAAATTTATTCAACATAATGCATGATGTAGATAATATTATTTTAAATATGGTTTATTTGAAAAGAGTGGGTTTGAATTTATTATTTTTAATATTAATAAATATTATTTTAATAATGTGGAAAATGTATTTAACTAAACGTTATTTTAGCAAAATGTTGAAGGGAATACTTTTTATTTATAGTAGTGTTAATTTATTTATTCCTATTTGCTTTATAAATTGTATTGAAAAACGATTAAGCGTTTTTAATAATATTCTCCATAATTATAATGAGCATATTACTTCAGTTAGCGTGGATAGAATTATTTTAGCACATCAAAAAATTTGCTGTATGGTTGATACATATAATGACGTTTATAGTTGGAATATATTTATTAGTATTACTTATCTCATACTTAAGATATTGACGTTTATTCAACTAATGCTGAATAAGGACATTTATTGGAATTTTAGCTACTTACCATCAACAGTTTTACAAATGACATTTGATATTGTAAGTATTTTCTTTTTAGTTTTAATTTAAAAAAAATTAAGTAAGTAATTAATTATTGTTTAATTTTAAAATTATTATATTTTTTTTCTTAAGAGTTTTTTACAAATTAAATGTGTTTAGGCCTGCAGTGCTTTGTTGCACTTTAAAGAAGATCATAATAATAATAATAATAATACTTTATTCACGGTATATACAAAACCATTTACATCTACATCATTATATACATAAATAACGATGAATTACAAACAATATTACAATTACACAAAAATATATAAAAGAATATTGAAAAATAAAAGCATGGAAAAAAGTATACATAAATAAAAACAAAATATAAAATTATTCATCAACACATTTTAATTGACACTTAAAACTAATTTTGAAACACAAAATAAATCAACATTATTAGAGAAACTATTTGCGATTCTACACATTCTACCAATTGGATTATTAAATCCATAATTGGTAGAATGTATAGATTCCCTAAATAATGGAGACTGTCTGGTTCGGCGATTATTGTTGGGGATTTAAAATGGAAGAGTTACTAGTAGCTCTTGGCAATCAATCTCAGACCATCATTAGTCCACGTAAAAATGATAAATGGGCTCTTTTGCGCCAAATTTTCAGCGGCGGAAGATTATATTGCAATGCAATGAGGTTAAAATCGTAATTTTTGGATAAAATGCCTAATTTGTACGATAATAAACGAAATTTTTTTTTTTTGAATACGTTCTATATTGCATATATGAACGCTGTAGAATGGACACCAAACTGACGGAGCGTACTCTAAATGAGAACGTACTAAAGCGCAATAAAGTAATTTGAGTGTGCTAGGAGATAGGTCAGTCATTCTGTAAACAAATCCTAACATTTTCATAGCACGGTTGCACATATAGTTTATATAGTTTTGAATCAAAATTTACGCCCAAATCTTTTATTTGTGTAACATGCTCTAAAACATTATTATCGATAGTATAGTCAAACGATACTTTACTTAAAGTTCTGTTGAAGCTTATCGAAAAACATTTATTTGCGTTAAACAACAAGTTATTAATAAGACACCATGAATGAACAGAATCTAAATCATTTTGCAAACTAATGCAATTCTCGATAGATGATATTCTTTTATAAATTTTAAGATCGTCAGCAAATAAAAGATAAGACGAAGAATTAATAGAATAAAAAAGATCATTAATAAAGAGTAAAAACAGAATTGGTCCACAATGAGATCCTTGAGGAACCCCAGAAGGAACAACAATTGGTTGTGATAAAAAGTTATTAATTTTCACACACTGTGTACGATTTTCCAAAAAGCTCGACAACCACGCAACAACAGATTTATGAAAACCCAAAGCCCGAAGCTTAGCAATCAAAATACTATGATTAACGCGATCAAAAGTCTTTGAAAAATCTGTGTAAATAGAATCTACTTGAACTCTTGATTGAAAGGCATTCAAAAGATCATTTTCGTAACAAAGAAGATTTGTAAGAGTAGAGTATCATGTTTGACTTGGTAAAAAGGTTTTTGATTTTGGTTTCCAGTTGTTGGAAATTTGTTTTTCTAACAAAACACAATATACTCATGACTGGCAGACGAGTATTGGTTGAACTTATCTAATAACTTGCAGAATTTTATATCATAAGGTCTAGATTTTTATTAAACAAAATAATAAAGCTTGTAACGTTTCTTTGTACGTTATGAAAAGTTTTGTTTGACTTAATTGGTTTCTAGTCTTGGGTATTTGTATTTCTAAAGTAAACTACGTCAAACTTATGATGTTTTGATAGATAGAATTTTAGTCAAACTTATCTAAAAACTTGTTTAGATTGTGTAGTTTTGTTAGCACTACTTTTTGTCATGATTCGGATTTTTGCAAAAATAAAGTAAATGCGATAAAGTTTGTGACGTTTCCTTGCACGTTAAGGAAAGTTTTATTTGATTTAATAGAGGCTTGATTTGGTTTTGTTGTTTTAAAGTTTAGTGAGGTACGATTCTGTATTCTCATGGTTGACGTGGTCTTAACAGATGAGTTTTGGTTAAGTTAATCTAAAAAATTGTAAAATTATATTATGTTGTAAGCACCGTTTCTTGTCTGTTTGTTTGGTATTTTTTTATGTTTTTAAAGTCGTAGTAGTTTGAAAAAAATCAAAATTTGTTTTAAAATTTTTATTTTATCAAGAATTTTTTTAGGAGAAGTTTTTCAAATTTTATAAAGACTCAATCACTTTTCTCAACTTAAAACTGCTCCCAAAACAATTTTAACTTAGTAAACTATTGTCCTAAGTTTTCTCATAATCAGAATTTTGTTATGCACAAAACTGACTACAAAATCTTTTTAATTTTTTGTAGATGCTTAAAAAATAACAAAAAATTTTGCAAATAAAAATACTTCAAATGTTTCTTAAGTACTCGAAAAAACTTTTATACAATTTTTTCTAAACATAAAACTGCTTACAAAGCTTTTTAAGCTTTTACAAACATTGTTCTAAAGTTTAAAAGTTTTTGGAACGCCCCAGAGCTCCCAACACGACAGAAATATTTAAGAAAACTTTTAATACTAAAAAAATATTTTTTCATAAAGACCACAAAAACTTGCCTTTACTTGAAATTGCTCACAAACCATTTTATATTTTTATAAATATTGTCAGGACTTGAAACTGCTCATAACATTTTTTAATTTTTTACAAATAATGTTTTAAACCTTAAAATATTTTTTTTATGTTTTGCCAGAAACTGTTTACAAAGTTTTTAAGTTTTTTACAAAAAAATGTCATAAAGCTCAACATAATTTAATTTTTTTTTTCCAAAGTTGAATTGTTTTAAGCTAACAAAGCTTTTCAGTTTTTACAAATAGTGGTTTAAAGCTTGAAAGTAATTTACTTGTTTTTAATTTTTTTTTTTAAGTTTCCAACACATACAGATATATTCAGAAATTTTATGGAAATTACAAAACATCTCAATATTTTAAAAATACTATTTTAAACCTTTTGGCTCAAACATAAACGTTCAGAAAGCTTTTTTAAATACTACAAACAGTTTTATAAACTTAAAACTGTTTGTAAAGTTTTAAAACTTGAATATTGACATATTTTTGATTTCTTATCAAATTATTAAGTACTGGAGAGTATAGAGAACACAAAAATGGTAAAAGAATCAACACTGAGATTATTAAAAAGATAGAGAACATGGAGAAGCAGTGGTTCTAGAATGTAGTATTAATTTAATATATTTAAATTTATTGTAAAATTTAAGGGTTAAGAGCAGCTTTATAGCTGAACTTCGCCTTTTTATCTGATTAAAATGATAAATAAAGAATGTAATAAATAAATAATAAATAAATAAATAATTAAATTTCTAAAAAAACTTTCAATATTTTTAAGATTTTTTTAATACTCTAAAAAGCTTTTCTAAAACCACAAGTATTATTGTATTCTTAAAACTGATTGAACAACTTTTTACAAAAAATGTCTTAAAAAACAAAAAGGTTTTCTAAGCTTTTAAAGCTCTCAACAAATACAAAATTGCTTTGAAAGTTTGTTTGATATTTGATATAAATTTTATAAAAACCACAAATACTTGCCTATACCTAAAACTAGTCACAAAACATTCTAATCTTTTAAAAGTATTGTTCTAAATTTCTCAGTACAAATTTTTAAGCTAGAAATGTGGATAACATGTTTTTTGGTACTTAGTTTCATAAAATCTACAGTTTTCTGCAAAAATAAAAGCGTTAGTGAAAGTTGTAAATAATACAAAAGCTAAAGGTTTAGCATAGACAATTGTTTTGGTTCTACAAACCCTATCAGTATGCCTTGTATGACCACGGATGACTTAGCAAAAGACAAGTTTGAATAAATATTTACGTGCTTATAAACACAATTGATGATGTTAATAATAAAACGAATGACTTGTGGTTTCAAGTAGTGCAATTAATTACTAAACTTCCGCATTAATTGGTATCATTTAGCGTTTATGCTATTGGCAGTGATTTCGCGATTTTGTCCATCTAATCTTTTGGTGAATCTAAATAAGAACAATTTAAGTGTTAACGCCTTGAATGTTTTTCTGTTGTAGTTAGCATTCTACTTTTGTTACTCAAACGAATAAAGTGTTTTTTAAAACAAATGTTTTTAGAAAATATTCCATTCCATAGTATTAGGTTCATGTATAATTTCATCCGTCGTTTTTGGGTTTCACTTATTTCTCAGGAAACAAATTTTTGAAAATATTGTGGTTGTTTGAAAACTCATAAAAGACATATTTAGATAATTTGACAAATAATCGTATACTGATCGGTGTTTATGTTCTCAAGCAGTATCTTAGTCTTAGCCGCTCAAAGAGCTTGTTGTTTATTTAAATCTAACGATTCACCCTTTTTTGATTTGCCGTCTAAGCTGGTATTACCTTTTTTGAAGCAAACAAACTATTTTTGGCATGCTCTTTTGCGAATTGTTTTTTTACAAAATGATCTTTGAGATTGCAAAGTGACGCAGCGGTTTTTCAATATACGCGCATCCAGCTGGGTAGACAGAGTCAGTAACGTTGCAGATTTATGAATATTGTAAGGCTACTAAAGCAAAAATTAAACTTGTGCAAAGCAAGTGCACAAGTTTAATTTTTTAGATGGGTACTTTTTATTTGTAGCAAAAGTATGGAGAAGAGAGTGTTGGTAAAATTCAAAATACAGAAAAAACTATTGCAACTATGCTGCAATATTAACTCAGAAACCATTATTAAACGGGAATAGAGATGTAAAATCAGCAAAACTTAGAACGCTTTTAGAATATAGTCATTTTGATCAGGCACAAAAAGAGAGTTTGTTAGTTAGTTAAAGCTAAGTAGTTAACATTGTCTAAAAATTTGTTCTCTAGTTTTTGTCAAATTTGGAACAGTGTACAAATCTACGTTCTTAAACTAGCAAAAATTAAACAATTTGTTGAGGTACTTGCTGTGATGTAGCTTCATAAAGTCAAGTTTGAACATTTTTACAATGATTTATTCTTAGTATTAATAAGATATGTCAAGAAAATAAGAAAAAAAGCACGTACTATCAGAAACAATACAAAATTGAAACAAAAAATGTGTTTTAAAACGATATTGAGTTTTGCACACATTAAAAATTTGTTAATAATATTTTGAGCAGTTGTTTAATAAACCTAATGAGGTTAAAACTTTATAATATTGGTTATTTTATTTTTTTAGTTTTTTTTATCAACTCCTGGATGTAAGCGTCTTTCATGTTAATCTACGTTTTTTTTAGTTATGGGCAATTTGGCTCTAATTTTATGTTGCGGTTTTTTAAAAGTTGTCTTTTTAATTTTTTGTAGGTTTTTTTTTTTTTTTTTGCTTTTTGATAGCCTGTGAATCTATCTTGAAAGGTTCTGTTTTGCATAAAGCTGGTTTACCTTCATTTTAATTGTGCTATTTTTCTTAACACGATTTCTTTAATCTTTTTATTCTAAATTATGTTTTTTCCATTGAAGCATATTATGTGTTATTTCTATGGTTTTAAGGCTGTATGTAGGCACTGGTAGGCATGTTTTGTATACTTTTTTTAGAATTTTTGATTTATGTATAAATTTTATTTTACCAAACACTGACCATTTTGTTCAGTATTTTGGTTGTTTGGTTTCTTTATCTGCTATAATCTTGTGGCCTAAGTATGTCTATTTAATCCCATATTATAGTCAATATTATTAGCTTTTTTTGCCTTTTCTCTGCACGTAATGTTTACTCATAACTCACAGGTAGACTAACAGTTTTAAGTAAGTTTTGAACCACTGGAAAAATTATTAATCTACTCCGGATCAGAGAAATATTTTAGTCATGAAACTCCATGGTAAGAAAGCAGGTTAAGGAGTGAGAGAACGTATAAATGTTTGAAATATTTTTTGTAATGAGATTCAAACTTACAATCTTTGGTGCAGTAATCCGATGCCTAAACTACAGAGCCTTGCTTCTCTTTTTAGTATATATTTATGTGTTTTCCGATGTCATTATTTTTGTCTGGTTTTTATTGATGCATGATGTAGTTTCTAGAGCATGTTTTTTAGTTCTTCTATGTAACTGCTGTTTACAACTAAATTGTTTGGGAATCTCAGGTGACTGAAGTATACTTCGTTAATTTTTTTTTCAAATTTTCAATTTATGTTGCTGAACGCTTCCTCTAGTGCGGCAGTAATCAGTTTGTAGAAAATTAAATCTTACTGATGTACCCTCTTTATTAATATTTCTTCCGTCTTATTTGTTACATTTGTCAAATTTAATTTGCATATATTTATTCTGGTATAAATTTTTTATGAGCTTGAAGTATCTGGTGTGTCTACCCTTGCTTTATTGAGTGCTACTAAGATTGTCCAATATAGGACCGCATTAAATGCTTTTTGATAATCTACAAAGGCAATGTGGAGTGGTATATTATATTTGTTTTTTTTTTAATCAGAATTCTTAGGGTTTGTAGATGGTTGAAAGTACTGAATACTTTTTTAGTCTAGTCTCGTTTTTGTGTTAGCTTATTTTTTATTATTGTTGTAAAGATTTTATATAATTGTGGTAGCAGGCTTATGAATCAATAATTTTAAATGTTGCATTGAACTCTGCGTTATGCTATCTACATTGCCATCGTCTCTCATCTAATGCATTAATTCATTATTTTTTTGTTAATTGTTTTGCCTAATTTTAATATGTCACTTTTGTTTTCACTTGGGCGTTTGTTGTTCATTGTCTAGTTTAACATTAGTATTAGTTTGTGCTGCTTTACTTCTAAAATCTCCTTTGAACCTGTGTTTTGTATTTTTCTTTTAAAATATTTCTGGTTTTAAATTATGAAACTATATAAAATCTTGGATTATTGTTTTGATTTTTTCTTTACTGCTGACCATGATAATTTTTTTGTTCTTTATTTGTGTTATCTATAGTTGACAATTAGGAAGTTTATATCTAAAGTGAGAAAATTTGTTAAGTGGTCTTGTATATTTGTAGCCTGGTGGAAGAAAGTACTATGATGTGATCTAATAGATTGGTTTTTGCTAAGGTTTTAAATTTTTTACTTAAAACTAATTAGTGTAGCTAGCGAATGGAGAACGCATTGACAAATAACATCTGCTAAACTGGATGCTTTTGCTTTGATCATAACCCACTTTAGACTCAATTATAACGTAACAAAGAATAATACTTTATCTGTATTGGCAAATAGAGAGTTAAATAATGTAAAAATAACATTTTAACCTCAATAAATCATTAGAATCTTAGAAGTACATAAAAATTAAGTTTGACTTTTTTTGCTAAAACTGTAATTTTGTTTGTAGATCTTTGGGTGTGTGATCATGGAAGTTATAACACGGATAGATGTACTTATAAGATATGTGATAGAATGTGGTTGTATCTGCCTAAAGATGTTCTTAATGAGTATTTGTATTGTTTAGTAAATGACAATGGAATGAGTATATCAAAACTAATCTACTATATGTCACATCTGATAACTATATTTGGTTATCCTGAATTTAAAAGTGAAGTTGACTTGTCAATACTCGTAAACATTTTGGTGACGTGGTGGGTTTGGTAATTACTATTTGAGTTGAACAATGGTAAAGCGTCTGCCAAAACTAATAAAGTTAAAACAAATACAAATTAAGTAGGTCACATCTGAAGTAAGAATTTAAATCAAAAACTAGAAAACGCTCTATCAACTAGAATTAGATTGTTTTGTGAGCGTTGTTTGAATAATTTCTCTGCAAAGCTGGCAACTTAACGGAAAGCGAATAATTAGAAACAAAATTTTAGTTTGCTTGTTAACAGATAGGTTAGAAAATGAGGGTTAGAAAATGTTTAAACTGCACTATGTATTAGAAGACGATATGCAAAAATCCGATGGAACATTTATTAAAGACAGAAACAATGCCTTTATTGACATCTAATTTGTTTGAAGTTTTATATTTATGAAAATAAAAGCACAGTTTGTTGAGCGGGTCAATTTAATTAAAAGCTTTGAGATCAATTATAGAATTTGTGGTTATTTTAGTCTTACTCGAATTTTGGCAATTAAAAATATGAAAATAATTTTAACTTTTCTTATAATTGCATAGTTGAAGTTTTTTTAAGTTTTAAAGCTTATTGCTATTTTAGCTTAAGCTACAACAGAATGATTAAAATCAAAAATTTGAAAATATTAAAAAAAAAACTGAAGTAGTATCTGAGAGTGTAATCAAACATTTATTTTTTTTACTTATATGGTGACCATATTGTGTAAATGCTTTTTACCTCAAAAAGATGGGGTCTAATAGTTAAAATCTATTACAAAAGCTTTATTTTTGTGTTTAATTTAATACCATAACAATTAATTGTTTACTCTAACACTCAACCAAATTAACACTTTACTTATTAAAAGCGCAATTACTTCTAATTTATTACTTACCTAATGCCAACAATATAATTATCAATATTTATCAAATTTACCCATCAGTTTCCATTATGCCTTTGATCGAAAACATCAAATTATTACTAACAATAGCATATAATTAAGGCTTGCTACCATTTTACAAAGAAAATTCTAAACAATTTGTACCAAATTTAAAATATGTTAACATTTTATCAATCATGCTACTGTCGATAACATTATATGTTCACGTTTATGAAAATATCATAGTTTCTAAACTATATGGCGTAATAGTTATGTCTTTAATGTGGTCCAGTTATGCTTTCAATTTATCTATAATGATGATATTAAATTCTACTAAAATTTTTAATAAAATTCAAACATTTTTTAATAAAATAAATCAAATTGATTTAATACTACAATCCAATCAATTGGAAATAACCAAAATAAATTATATAAATATAAAATTATTTTTAGCTTATTTTATAGTTGTTTTGATAATAATTTGGAATACAATTTGTTTGAATCAATTTTTAAGGAGCATACCAGATGGGTGTATAGCGTTGTTAGAATATACCATTTTTTTAATAATATTTTTCTTAATACAAGCCATTTATTATAGAATCAAATTATTTAATGCTATGTTAAATTCATTATCAAGTTATAAACATAATTTTATTGATGATATGGTGCATTATAATAAATTAATTTTTGATTCTGTTGATTTGTTTAATGATATATTTGGAAAGCAGGTGCTAGCTAATATCATTTTAACGGTTATACAATTGTTGGATTTTCTTTATATTTTTTTAACTGATGGATATTTTGAAATGAATTTACGGTTTCATTTGTTGTTGGTGTTTTGGTGTTTATTATATCTGGTAAGTTTTATTATTTTTAATTAGTGATTTTGTAAAGTTTGTCGAAATCATTTATTATAAAAATAAAATATAGATGATTTAATTTTAATATTATTATTTATTACTTTAGACTAGCTTTGATATAATATAAATGATAGATGTGACTTTTATTACGTGATAATTCATGTTTATGAAATTTGTTTCATTATTTCTTAGTTTTGGTATGATAAAATAATAAAACAATTTATCATGTTTTTTTATTTTATAAACATGAATTATTGCGTAGTAAAGACTATCTTTATATATTATAAAAAACACATTATGTTCGTAAGTATATCATTAAAAACTAATTCAATATGAAGTAATCTAGATTTATATTAATGATATAAATATTTATACAATAGAATCAAATCAATCAATGTCATTTTCTAACAATATATTAGATTTATTCTGAAAACAGCCAGTTTACGTGCAATAGGCAACTATGGCGGTGTTTAATGATTTAAAAATATTGTTAATCATATCATCATTTTTATCACTTCTACCATATTACAATTTTAAAACTCGCATGTTCAAACGACAAAGGTTTTACTCAATATTAATAGCTAGCCTATTTATGCTGCAACACATACTAAGGACATATTGTAAAAATTGTACTGTTATTGCATCTTTGATCAGTAATATATTAGAATTTATGCCTACTCTACTGCTTGTTTATATAATTTTGGCAACATCTTTTTGGAAATACGAATCATTTCAAATTTTATTCAATAAAATGCTTGATATAGATAATATTATTATAAACAAGGTACACTTAAAAAAAGTGGGTTTGAATTTATTACTTATAATATTAGTAAATATCATTTTTACTTTGTTGGGAATGTATTTGTACCAACATATTTTTGGCAAAATACTGAACGGAATTTTTTTTATTTATAGTAGTGTTAATTTTTACATTCTAAGTTGCTTTATAAAATGTATTGAAAAACGATTATCCGTTGTTAATAATATTTTTAATAATTTTAATCAGCATATAACTTCATCCAATGTGGATAGAATTATTTTAGCACATCAGAAAATTTGCTGTTTGGTTGATACATATAATGACCTTTATAGTTGGAATATATTTATTAGTTTTGTTTCTATCATACTAAGGATGTTAACGTTTATTCAACTACTGCTTAATAATGACATTTATTGGAGTTATGGCAAATTATCATTAGCAGTTTTACAAATGACATTTGACATTGTAAGTATGTTTTTTTTTAAATTTTATATTATTTGCAATTGCATTTAATATAATATCTTTTGTGCTAACGTAAACTATATTTTGTTTTTGATATTATGTATTTTTTGAACTACTTTAGCTTATATTATAAAAAATTATTTTTATTTTTTGTTGACAAACTTATTGTTGTTGTTATTATAATCTAAACCATTTAACAAAATGTAGGTCAAATCTAAAGATAATAATAACATAAGATTATAATAAATTAATTTTGTATAACTACATAATTGTTATTTTAATTTATGTGAATAATTCGTTAAGTTATCCGTTAGTTGAAATCATGTATTTGGCCGAGAACATTAAATTTTTACTAAAAACGGCTTCTTATTTGGGTGCTATACCATTCTTCAATGCAGAATCAAATCAATGTTTACTCAAGCGTGTTTACGTATATTGTTTATTTGGATTAGTAACAGCAATAACATTTCTTGCGCACTTTATTGGTTTGTTTTACTACACCCAAGATTTATACGATTTCTTTAATGAATTAGTAACATTTATTTTTGACACAAATATTTGCGCAATGATGATTAAATGTACAACTTGGAAATTTCATAAAATTAATGCAATCTATATTAACATTAATCAAATAGATAAATTTGCAGAAACTAATCAAGTTATTACGCCAAAAATTAAATATTTTAAATTAAAAATTTTATTGGCGTTTACTGTATTATTGTTATTAATTATAACATTAGCAAAATCATTAATAACTCTTTTTGAATTATATATTGGATATTATGTTTTAATGTCTGGCATCTATTTTTTAATAATAGTTTTTACTTTACAAGGAATTTTGGATAGAATTAAATTAATCAATTTGATGATTAATAAATTTGCTAATGATGATGTTAAGTTGATTGCTTTGTTGAATGTTTATGATTTAATAAGTGATGCAGTAGATCATTTTAATGATGTTTTTGGTATTTATATATTTTTTCATATGATTTTAACATTACATAAAACAATTGATTTAATTGGTTCTGCATTTATATTTCTTAACTTTTATTTAAAATATTTAAATTATTTTATATTTGTGATTGGTAACTGCTTAATTTTTGTGGTAAGTTTTATTTAATTTATTCTTTAAATGTTTCATATTCCTAATTTAGATCAAATAGTTTCCTTATTATTAAAACACAATATTTATGTATCATAAACGTTTTTAATATACATTACATTATACCTCTTTACTATATTACCTCTTACATTATTCATATATAATCATATTAGCTTTTCTATTATTTATATAATATTATAATAACATTTTTAATGCAATTGGAAAATCGTTTAATATAAAATTGTCATATTACAACCATGTATTTTACCGAAAACATCAAACTTTTACTAAGCGTAGCATCAGTTTTGGGAGCTTTACCATTATATAATAGAAAATCTAAGAAATTTAAACAAAATTATTTATATATTTGGTTTTTATGTATTATACTTACAACATCAATTATATATATTGTTATCAAAATATCAATAACTGTAATCAAGTATAAACTATACGCAACTTTAATAAATATACTTGTAGTATGTACTTACACTCTAAGCGTACCACTAATGATGCTTAAATGTACATCGTATTATTTTAATAAAGTTGAAACTTTATACAATAACTTAAATCAAATTGATTCAATTGCGGGATCATATCAATTATCAATATTAAAAATAAGTTACTTAAAATGTAAATTGGCTATTCTATATAGTTTGATTTGTGTTATAATATATGAAAATTCTTCTGGCCATTACATTGGTTCGATAATAATGGCTTGGTTTGTATTAACAATTAATACATATTTTTTGATAATTATTTTTACATTGCAAGGAATTCAGCAAAGAATAATTTTTATTAATAAAATGATTGATAGATTTTGTAATAATAAAAAAGAATGTATTGATAATTTGATGGTTATGCAAAATTGCATAAGTGATTCAGTTGATTGTTTTAATGATATATTTGGTGTTTACGTATTATTTCATATATTGGCAACAATGCTACAGATATTGGAAGCTCTTAGTGTTTTATTAAACACAGATCTTCAAAACAATCTGCAACTATATTTGATAGTTTGGTGTATGTTGTTTCTGGTAAGTTTGACTAATATATATTTTTTGTATCGAAGTAGAATTGATTTTGGATATAATTTTTTATTCTAATTTAAAATTTTAAAGGTTTATTTGATTAATTATTAAATAAATATTGTCGCGATTCAGTACCAAACTTAGAATGTCGTCACAACAGTTTTGCGCCAGAATTTCTAATTAAAGTAAAACAATGTTTTTGTCCTAAATGTTTATTAATTATTTTATTGAATTGTTTTTATATAAATGTTTACCTTTGTAATAAACTAATGGATGTTTACATTAATACTAACTACAAAATAATATTTTTACATCAACAATAATATTCAGTTAAATATTCCTCAGTTGCAAACATGTATTTTACTGAAAATATCAAACTATTACTAATAACAGTTTCTTTTTTGGGTATGGTATATTCTACAATTCAAGAAAAATTCAATTTTATCAAAACCGTATTTATGTATTTATAATAAGTGCTATTATATTAATATCTAAACTTAGAGTTTTTATTAACGAAATTAGTGAAATTGTTTTTGTATTTCAATTACCTAATTTGTTATTACAAGCTGTTAACTCTCTAAATATATGCTTAATAATGATTAAGTGCACAACTTGGAAATTTCATAAAATTCAAGCAATGTTTAATAGCATTAATCAAATTGATATAATTGCAAAATTTAATCATTTAGATATACCAAAAATTAATTATTTTAATTTAAAAATTATAATAATTTATACAAAGAGTATATTATTTATTTTATTTTTTAAATCTGAATTTACAGATGGTTTCAGTGCCCTATTGGCTGCTTTTTATGTATTTGTGTGTTATGTATATTTTCTTTTAATATTTTTTATTTTGCAAGGAATTTTGGATAGAATAAAGTTGATTAATTATTTTATTAATAATTTTTCTGAAATTACTGAAAAGGTTTATGATATGTTGATTTTACAAAATTTAATAAGTGATGTTATTGATCATTTTAATGATATATTTGGTTTCTACATATTGTTTCATATATTATTAACTTTAGTGCAAGTATTGGATATTTTTAACATTGTATTACATAATTATATAATGTTTTCGTTACGGCCGTATATTACGTTTTTGGTGGTAGGATGGTGTTTTGTATATTTGGTAAGTAATATCACGCAACAAACCATTGGACAATTAGTCTAATTTTTTTTTTTTAATTTAATTTGGAATTATATTATGTGCATTAATGATAATGCTAGAGAATTGTCGGGCTTAGTCGCCCCGTCCTGTCGTGGTGCCACTAGTAGTGGTATTGTTATGGAAAAATATTAAATCCTATCACATCTACAAGAATATCGGTGAACCTTTCTCTCTATAAAAAATATTGACACGTACAGTGCCGTTTTTAAATTAAAAATGGTTCTTATAAGACAAAACGCTAACCAACTCAATATCAAAACGATAAGATTTTAGTCATCACTCTTTTTATATGTTGAACTACATACAATATTTTATGTTTTCATGTTTTTGGTTAAAGATTTGAAGTTATATTTAACAAGTAAAAAATTAATTAAAAACTAATTTAAAACGTCACTTTCTAAAAATCAATTGCAAAGAAACTACTTTTTGCATCAAATTTCTACAAATTTTAAGACACAGATTGGATTTTCTTCTACAATGTGTGAAAAATTTATTTAATTATATTCAGGCGTTTTCTTGCTGAGTTGGATGCTGTAAACCCTTATAATAGCGCAACTATTCTTTCTTCTTAATATAAAGGATGGTTGAGATCTCTATTGTTTGGTAATTCATAATAACAATAAAATAAAGCGACAAGTAAGTATTAAGTAAAAACTTAGTTACTTTTAATGTTAAGCGTCCGTCAACACAAACGGTTTTTTAGCTCTTTGCAGATCCACGAGAGAGCTTCAGCCAGGTACAGATTTTTATAAAGCGTCGTAGTCGTTTTTTGTTTTATGGCTTTGGGTATTTGCTGCCAGATGATGTGTGTAGTAGTTGATTATTTTTGGCACTAACTTGGTGTTCTAGGTATTTGTGGTTTTTCTTTTCAAACTCGCATTTTAAGTCATATTTTTGCAATATTCTAAGACTTGGCTGAGATGGTCAATGTGCTTTTTATGGTTTTGAACTTTAGACTTTAGACTAGTACAATAGTATCTAGGAGTCCATACAACATTCTCCCATATATTTCTGAAAAGTGGCTGACCCGTTCTTGAGTTTGAATGGCATCATTGTGAACTGAAAAACGGTGTAAGGTTTGAGGTCATTTTTGGCACTTTTGCCTAGGTATTTGACGTTGCCCTTTTTAAATTTGCAGTTTGAAATTTTGCATTTTAAGCCATATTCTTGCAATTATTTTAAGATTTGGAGAATATGGTCGATGTGTTCTTTATGGTTTTGAAAATAAAGAATGATATTGTTTAGGTAGACTAAAACATTAGTTAGGAGTCCGTCTAAGACTTTTGACAAAAACTTCTGAAAAGTGGCTGGCCTTTTTTTGAGTAATTAGAAGATTTGTTCAAAAATCTTCGTTTTCCAGCAAGCATTGTGGGTGTAATGGAAAGCTTGTACCAAAGTTTTGATTTAAAAAAATTTATTTGATAGATGATGGTCTTATTGCCTGTTGAAACAATGATATCATTGTAGAATTTCAGTACGTTAATCCGTCTTGATTTGGGAACGAGTTAGTTAAAATTGTTAACTTGTTAACTTTGATTGTTTTTGTGAACAGTATATAGTGAACCGGCGTTCCTTTTCGAAGTGCCATTCTATTAGATATTTATAATTGGGATGCATAGTCATTGCTCAATAAACTGTTTTGTTGTATTTTATTTTGATTAGGATAGTTAGATGCGTTATTACTCCACCCGTAAGAGTAAGTAAGTATTTAGTCTACCACAGATCTGTTGTTCTTAAATATTTTAGATTATTAGTTGCATTAAAATCGATAATAGCTAAACAGCTGAATTCCCAATTGGGATGTGATAACGTTTTTGTGAAAAAAGCTAATTCTTTTAGTGGTTAGGTCATTACAAATAGTAGAATTACAAATAAACCATGGGACATTGATTATCCGTTGCCGTAGCGTTTTAGATAGGCAGGCTTCTGCTTGATTTAGATGGAGTTGAATGTAATAGCCCAGATGGTGCAGACGTAGAGAATTTGTGGTCTGATTAAAGTTTTATAGAGACGTATCTTGTTTTCAATGCTTAAGCCAGATTTTTTGTAAAACATTAGAGTTAAAATATTAGTGGCTAATTTGACCATGTTGATGACAAAGGTTATGTGTCGTGTCTATCGGAAATTGTTTGCAAGGTGGACGTCTAGGTATTTGACGTTAGTAGTGCATTTAATGGGAAGGTTATTGAAACCCGCTGAGCTTGCAAAAAAATTATAGCATTTTTTTGGGGGTTGACTTTGATTTGTCATTTTAATAGCCATTTGTCTAAGATGTTTAGTGAAAATCGTAAACGAGAGGTGATTACTTTGGTATTTTTAGAGGTATAGAGTAGAGTCGTGTCATCTGCATATTGGGCAATATAAACTTGATTATTTGGTACCGGGATGTCCAAGACAAACAGGTTGAATAACTGTGGAGACAGCTTTGAGCCTAAAGGAACTTTAAACCAGATGGGTCGGTTGATAGAGATGGTTTTGTTTATTTTGATAGAAAACGTGCGGTTTTCTAGATACGAGGCAATTAATTGGGTTATTTGTATCGAGAAATTTAAGTGATAAAGCTTCCAAATTAAGCCTTTATGCTGTACTTTATTAAAGGCTTTTTTAATGTCTAAGAAAGCCCGCGCCGGTTGCTTTGTTGTTGTTAAAACCATTTGAGATCTTGTTGGTAACACAAAATAGTTGGTGGTACGTGAACTGCATGTGTCAAAAACCGTGCTAAAAAGATGGGCTTATTGGGTTGAAGTTTTGCGGAAACATGCACTCTTTATTAAGTTTGGGCAACATGATAACATGGGCTCTTTTCCAGATGGCAGGGAAGTAAGAAAGTTTGATTATGCAGTTGATAATATTGGTAATGATTAGCATTGGAATTTGTGGAAGAAATTTGAAGGTCGCGTTTGAGAGTTTGTCAGTACCTGGAACTGTGCGTTTTTTGAATTCTTGGATAATAATAGTGAGTATTTCTGAAGGTATAAAATGAAGGGACTTGTCGATGGGTATTATGACCCAAATATAATGGACTTCCCGGTGGATGCTGTGGATACGATTTAAGTCAACACTGTAGTAGAAGCATTGAGTTTTTAGGCTATCAGCTATAGCTTTTGCTTTACCTTCAGTGGTGTGTTCAATTCCATTTAGGCCGTGAATTGCTATTGGTTTTTTTTTTCTTGAGTGCTTTTGATTTATTCTAGAATAAAGGTTTGTTTTCGTTTATTTTGTCAAAGAAGTAGAACCAACTTTTTGATTTGTGGTCTCTTTATTCTTGCCAGGAGCGATTTTGAAGATGGTTGAGGTGGTGTTTGCTTTTAGGATTTCTGGACCTCTGTCATTTTAAAGGGGATTTATTTTTTTGGCGGATTGGCTTTTTTAGACTGTTTAAAATGCCGAGTAAGTTGTCTGGCCTGGAAGTATAGTAAGTAGTAGCGTCGTGGCAAGCAGCAATAATAGTGTTGGTCAGATCATTTAGAAACTTAACATCATACGGTATGCGGACGATACGGTTATCTTTGCCGACACTATAGAAGGACTACAAAAACTCATAGACAGAATAACAACAAGTAGCCAAATGTACGGACTCGAAATCAATACCAGCAAAACTAAGTTCATAATTATAAGCAAAATTAATATACAAAACTGCTACAGCTATAGCACTCAGCCTATTGAGCGAGTGAGTAAATACACATACCAAGGAACTAACATCAACGATCAATGGGATCACTTGCAAATACGCATCAAAAAGGCCAAAACTGTATTCAACGCAATGACCTCAATCTTACATTAGACACAAAGATAGGATTTAGGCGTTGCTTATATTCCCAGAGCTGTTATATGCAAACAACAAGCAAAAAGTTAAAGGCATTTGAGATGTGGTTGTATTGTAGAATATTGAGGGTATTGTGGACAGAGCACGTGAACAAATGAAAATATCTTACAATCACCATCAAAACACGCAAACTTGAATACCTTGGACATATCATGAGGAACAAGAACAGATTTTAACTACTTTAAAATATACTATAAGAAAAAGTGCTAGGAAAAAGAAGCTTAAAAAAACGACGAATATCCTGGCTCAAAAACTTAAAAAACATGGTTTTCAATGACCACTACAAAATTATTCAGAGCCGCAGTCAACAAAGTGATAACAAGTAACATGGTTGCCTACCTCCGGAACCCTAACAAGAAGAAGATGATTTATGGAGTAGTCGATATCTGATTTGGCATTAATTATAGGATCGGATTTTAATTTGTTGGCCATGATTACATTAAAATGCTGTGTCAGTTGGTAAAATAGGGGCAGGTTGTGCAAAAAGAAAGAAGTGGTAAAGGTGCCAGGTTGCAGAGAACCGGGTAGTGGTCAAAGCTTAGTTCATTTAACACAGTTAGGTAGGCTTGAAAGCCTGCTGTGAAGGCGTTTTTTTTTTTTTAACTTGCTTTTTGTTGTAGTTTGTATGGCTCTTTCAGTGGTGATGTTTAGCTTTAATGTCGCCCGCTAGTATGGTTGGGGTATTACCCACAAGTAATAGGTTCATAACATCGGTAATGAAGGTTTTGGAAAGCTTGATGTTTGCAGAAATAACTTTGAACTGACTATAATTTCTGGAGTTACTAATTATGGCAGTTACTTCAAGCGTTTCTAGAACTGGGCAAATAAATTTGGAATAATCAATGGAACGTTTGATGTAGATTGCAGTGCCGCCGCCGCGAGTAGAGTCTCTATCAGTACGGTAGAGATGGTAGTTCAGTATGTTGGTTTTGTGAAGGGGCTTAAGGTTAGTAGTGCTAAGGATCATGATGTCAATTTTGTTCTTAAAAAAAAGAGTTCCAATTTATTAAGCTTATTGAGAACGCTATTAGCGTACCAATAAAAAATGATAAGAAGTGGATGTTTGGTTATTATTTATAGTGTTGCTGGATTGACATAAGAGAAGCAAATAGGGTTGACAAAAAAACATTATTGCTGTCTTTATTGCGGGAAAGATTGTCAAATATTTGATTGCGCAATTGAATGCAGGGGTGCAGATTGTGCCTAAAGAATATCGTAAAATCGGTCGCTAAAAATCGTGAGAAATTGTGAGACATAGGAAAAAGCGGGAAATTAAAGCTTTCAGTATGAAAATAAAAGAAAATAAAATTTTCAACATATATAAACCAATTTAATTTAGTTTATGTTAATGTAAAGTAATAAAATTTGATCACAAAAACAAATATTTTTTGAAATATTAGAATAAACATTAAAAACTTACTATAATATAACATTCTACAAAAGCTAACAAAATTACAAAGTCTTAAAAGTTTAAAGCCAAGCTATATATCATGATTACATTTATCCTAATTAATATTTAATCTTTTTTTTTTAGTATATTTTGCTATTTAAATCTTTAATTAGTTTTGAAGTTAGAACAATTTCCGGTAGTGGCTATTAAATTTTTTGTTAAAAGATTCCCTTCCAACGTTTCTGTTTTTAAAAAAATTTTGATATTTATTTTGTTAAGGTTTACTTGAGAAAATTCTCTTTCCACATTTGCACTGAAATATTCATCATAGCCACAGCGGTATATTTAGAGTCGTCCATCTTAAATAAAAAGATGCTACAATCGACCAAATAATTTTTGTTTTATATAAATTTTTTTTTGTAATTTAATTAATAATTTTTTCAACTTTTGCTCAAATTTGATCAAGATTTAAAAAAATTGTGAATTCTTGTTACTTATCGTAAGATCTTGAAACTCGAAGCAAAATCGTGAGAAATTACGATAAATTGTGAAATCTGGCACCCCTGATTGAATGCGACTTGGAATGTTTTGTAGTCTTAGATGCTGAATAGCGCCAACTGTAGAAGAGTAAGACCTGTGGTTACTGACAAAGTTTTAAGCGGGGAAAAAAAATTTGTTTTGTACAAGTTTGAGGTGAATCCGCTGCCTGCACATTTTGATGGTGAATGAGATTTCCTAGTACGATCACAAGTAGCGGTGGGGTGGTTACCGGCGGAGCATTTTACGCAACGGTAGGGAAAGCTGCACCTAAAAGATGAGTGCTTGTATCTTTGACAGCGACACTGAAAGATTAAATTTGACTTCCTTTTGGTCTCAACTTTGATGGTAAGGTTAAATAGCCTGTTGGATTGGAATATCTCCTTGTTATAATTATTGTGTAGAAGCTGGACGATTACAAAGGGATAAATGATTTTACCCTTTTTTATTCGTTTGGCGGATATGACTTCTTATTTTAAATATTTGAGGGATATTACGAAGCACAATTTTTAAAATTTGTTTTTTCTTTAATTTAAATGGCTAATGATGTTTGTCTAGATACGCAACGGTGCGACGGAAGTTGGAAATAGTTGCTGGTTGCAGACAAACGCCATCTTTAATGTTCTTTGGCAAGCTAGATGTAAGTTGCTTTATTTCCGTAAATTACTGGAGGTGGTAATGACTGTTTCTGAACTGAGATGGTGTTTTCCGTAGTGCAGATAATTGCAGGAATAGTTGATATTGACTTTCTAATCTTTAAGCATTGCCCAGCATCATTTCTTCTCCCAGACTAGCTGTAATGAAAAATAGAATGACCTGGCAATAGTCGTCAATTTTACCGGTTGCTTTTACTTTGCCCGTAATTTGCACTAAGATCTTTAGGTTGGCAGTTTGGTTCATCCGCTTGATGGTGATGTTTTAAAAGTGATAATATTTAACAATTTCTGGTTTGAAGTTTTACCAAATTGCAAAAGTGTTAGACATATCTTCTGTGGAGTGGTACAATGAGGCTTGTAAATGGACAAGCTTCATTAGGTTTGAGTACGGACAAAGAATTTTTTACTTTAAGTTTGGCGTGGATTTTTTGAGTATTTGGTTTGGCTGCACTTACTACTAGGCTGTTTCTAAAGTTTTCTGACCTAATAAATATGAATGCAGTTAATTTGATTGTCTTTTTTTAATAATTGATAAAAAAAATTATTGGAAAATTAAATTTTTTATTTATTCCATCCCTAGTGGAAAACTTTTTCAAACTTTTAGAAAAATTGTTTGAAATTTTGCAGAATGATTCTGGACCTTTATATGGCTTTCTGCCAAAGCTTAGTGATTTAGGTACTATTAGTTCTTTTGATGTGTTGCAAAGAACTCGAAAGCTTTACCAGTACGACAGTCTGTGCCTTTATATTTTTTTAGCGCGCGCAAGTTTTATAGTTTTGTCTTTCTTATTTTTTTTGTCTATCTTTTTTTAAATTTTTTTTCTTTGTCTATTTTCTTTTTTTTTCATTCTTGTTAGTTAGTTAATATTGAAAATCTCTTTGTCAGTGTTCTTTTTTTCCTCTAAGGGTAGTGTTTGAGATCGTAGGGGCATTTGCCATTTGTCTTCCTGGTCTGGAAACAGCAACTAAATAAATAGATTTTTAGAAAAAAATAAAATTTACAAATTATGAAATGTAGCAAGAAATATTAACAAGACAAAGTACAATTAAAACCATTAAAACCATTAATCTATATTATTTGTATTTAATTGATTTTTTTTTTAATTTGTAAATTAATTGATGTTTACAATAACAATAATAGCATGCGCTTAACTAAATTAATTAAAATAATATTTACCCACTACAATAAATTACCTAAACAAACATTAAAGTGGAACCGTATTTTTTCATCAGTTGCAAACATGTACTTTACCGAAAACATCAAACTTTTATTAATAACTGCTTCCTGTTTGGGCATCATACCATTCTACAATTCAAAAAAGAATCAATTTTATCAAAACCGGATTTATGTATTTGTAATATTGGCTATAATAACTACTTTAAAGTTTGATGACTACATTAGCCAATATAACTATTTCTTTAGTATAAACTATGATTTTATAAATAAAATAGCAGAAGTTATTTACAATCTTAATATATGCATAATGATAATTAAATGTTTAACTTGGAAATATCATAAATTTGAAACAATATTTAATAACATTAACAAAATTGATGCATTTGCAGAAACACACCAAGTGGCTATACCAAATATTTTTTATTTCAAATTGAAGATGTCATTGTTTTATATAAAAATTATATTACTAATAATATTCAATATAATATCATCAGTTAATATCATAGGCCTAATATTTTTTATTTTTTGTATATCGCAAACTTATATATATTTTTTACTAATATATTTTATATTGCGAGGTATTTTGGATAGAATAAAGTTAATAAATTTTATGATTGAAACAATTTCTTATAATACTGTAAAAATAGATGGTGTGTTGCAACTTCATAATTTAATAAGTGATGCAGTAGATAATTTTAATGATATTTTCGGTATTCACATATTGTGTCATATAATGATAAGTGTTATGAATATATTGGATATTCTAAAGGATTTATTAAATTATAATTTATATAATTTTATGAATTTTCAAGTATACTTGCCGATTATTATGTATACGTTACTTTTGAGCTTAATGTACTTGGTAAGTTGCAACTAATTTATTACATATTAATTATATTTTGAATTAGGTTTATTTTTTTTAATATGATTATTTTATAAGTGTTATAAATTAGATCTCATAATAGAAACATTTTAAACAAAAGTGTTTTCTGTTATGATAATAAAGTTGTTTACAAAAACATGTTCAATGTCATACCCACTTAATTAAATTACTTCCTATATTATTCAAACATATTTGACTAATATAATTGATTGGATAAACATATTGTTTACTATTAACTTACATCAGTATCAATAATGTGCTTCACAGAAAACATCAAATTTTTATTAACAATAGCGACTCTTATGGGTGCTTTACCACCATACAATAGAAAAACAAATAAATTTAAACCAAACTGCCTATACGTTTGGATTTTATTTATTATATCTGCAGCATTAATAGTATATGTTGATATTTCAGTAATAATTAATACAATCCCGTTAAATAATTACAAGGATTTAATCATTATGATTGTAGTTTCTACTTACATGTTAAGTGTAGTTGTAATGATGATCAAATGCTCTACATATTATTTTAATAATGTTGAAAGTTTATATAACAATATGAATCAAATTGATTTGTTTGCAAAATCAAATCATTTGTCAATTGCAAAAGTAAATTACATTAAATTGAAAATGGCTTTTCCTTATTGTTTGTTTTTTTATATAATATGTAGAAGTATTATTACCGAACCGTTTCTTGTATTATTTGG
This sequence comes from Tachinus rufipes, assembly GCA_963932245.1. Classification (NCBI taxonomy): domain Eukaryota; kingdom Metazoa; phylum Arthropoda; class Insecta; order Coleoptera; family Staphylinidae; genus Tachinus; species Tachinus rufipes. Next base: position 15,813,911 of record OZ010744.1, read on the forward strand.
TTTGTTTGTATTAATTATTTACACATATTTTTTTATAATACTTTTTACATTAGAAGGAATTTATTATAGAATAATTTTTGTCAATAAATTTATTCAAAGATTTTGTGATGAAAGTAGTATTGATCATTTACTGCTACTTCATGAATGCTTAAATGATTCAGTTGATTGTTTTAATGAATTATTTGGTGTTTACATTTTTATTCATATATTGATAACAATGCTGCAGATATTATATATTCTCAAAATTATATTACAACTTGTTAGTTTTCAATTTGATACAACTGTTTTGCAACTGTATTTGACAACTTGGTGTATATCGTATTTGGTGAGTTTAATTGATTAATTGTAATTTTATTTGTCATAATACATTATTCTATCTACGTTTACATTTATTCTACATAATTATTTTATAATTGCTGTTTGGTTAACTTTAGATTATTGTGTTTTTCTTAAAAAAAAAGTTTTTTTTACTAAGGTTATAACTAATTGGCTAACATTACTAAAATTTTTAAAAACTTTGGTGCTAGAGCCTAAAAAATAATCCTAACCTAATATTACAGCTGACATCAAAGTTATAAAATACTTTAATGCAAGACCCTAAAAGTATTCGTATGCTTACATCACAAAGTGCACCAATGTTGTAAAAGATTACAGTGCTTTAAACTACTCAATAACATGGACTAATCATTAAGGACAAATACATAAATTAACTTAAAAACTAGTAAAATACAGTTGGATAGTTTGATTTTGCTTTCAAAGCTGTTTTACTTTTGTTGCCATTTTTTTGTCGTTTGTGAGCGGAATTTTTTTCACAAAGAAAGTGCTTTCCGATCAAATCAAACTATAGAGTTTCAAAGAGCATCTACAAAGTCAGACTTTGAAAGACCTTAAGGTGTCAGTTTGACACATTTCCCCAAATGGGAGACACATATGTAATTATTGGTCTGATTGTAGAAGTGTAGAAGATTTTTAGTTCTGGCTTTATCAAAAATAGACTGCTTTTGCAATTTGTGTATGAGTCTTTTGTCAAAAGTTGTTCTTAGATACTTGGCATCATTGAATCACGGTATAGGAAAGTTGTTAAAATAAACGTGCTTATAATCTTTATAGTTTGTAGTTTTTTTTTTACATTTTTTTGTCTGATCCTTTTGACTATAGAGTCTGCTACGTAGTTTAGTTGATGTACAGCTGAGTGGTCCATTCTGAACCAATTTTGGTAGGAGAAAAAAGAAAAAGATTATTATTTTATTTGTGGTCTTGAATTTTATCCATTTTCCGGTTGATCAAATCACTTTTCTTAGATTCCCAGTAGTACTGGGTTGCGGTCTAAATTAAGGTCATTGATGATGATGCCAATTGCTATGTCAATAAAGTTCCTTTAGTGACCCGCGTATTTGTAATGTATGGGTTTATCATAACTTTGTGTCTTTTTCCGCTTTTTCTTGACCACCTGGAGTTTTGTTGTCCATGCAAGGCCTTTTCAGTGACGGTAGAGGGGAAAAGATTACATACTTTTGGAAGATCTAGAGGTGGGTGTTGGCGGTTTTGCTTTTGTCTTTCGAATGGAAGTCCTCCGTTGCTGCACGGTTGAGAGATGTTAAAACAGTTTCTTTAACTTTATCTTTATTTGCCGTTTTTATGTTTTTTGCGGCGGCAATTGCGCGTCGTGTTGGCCAATGTATAGGTTTATCCGGACCTACTACTTGGAACTTTTATTAAACCAAATAGTTGAGCTACACTTGACTTTTGGGATTAGTTCTTAGTTGTTCCACGCCGGGTGCTTAAAACTATAACCTCAAGATTTGCAAAGATTGTACCAAAATCTGTCGTTTAAATTTGATTGGTTAGTTTAATGTAATTAGATATTATCTTGATTATGCACAGCCAAAGCACATCAACAGTATTGCATTAGTTTTAAGCAAAATAATGATGGAAGTTTCCACTTAAATGTAGTCAACACTTTTTTTGCAAAGATTAGTATTTCATACTTTATGAGTACTTCCAACGTTACCAAATGCGCGAAAGTATTTGGAAGTCTCAGCGTTAAAATGTGTTTGTGGTTTGACACTAACATGATGTTAAAGTTCTGTTTGATGAAGAATTCTTCTACTTCACCCATTTTTTTTTGTACGGTATAAATTTGGCTATCTTATCATTTTCCATTGCCGGTTTTAGAGCCGGTAGAGAAACGTTGTTTGTTAACATTTTGTTTGCAGTAGCCTTGTCAGGTTTGTGGAGACTTGCACTTTGTGATGTAGACGTAGACGAGCCCGCGGCCGGCACGGGCTTTTAGCCGGTTTAGCACTTTTTTTGCCTTTTCTTTGCAAAGCTTTCAATTAAATTTGTTTTCTATGCGTGGAGGTTTGTGGGATAACGAATCCAAAGAGTTTTAACGTCATTTTGTTTTCTGTGGGGCATTTTATAAAATGTTTAATTTGTTAGCGGTCAACCATTTATGATAATTGGCATTTGAGGTCGAAATTATGCAAATATCTTTATGCGTATTTTGCAAAGATTGTATGGCATTTTTCTTATTGCTAAAATATTTTGAAAGCCCGAGAAACGGTACTTTTCAATAAACACAATTTTTTGGGAACAGAATTTTGAATTGCCTGTGTTAGATTAGAGGGGTTGAAATCAACTTCTTTATCGTCTAAGTCAAAACCACACTTTCACTTTGGTGAAAATCTTTTGTGCGTTTCTCTTTTTAGTGGGACTGCTTATCTTAGGATCAAATAGCTTTTGTACTTTTTGACTCAAAAGACCAAGAAGTTTATTTGTTGATGGCTGTTAGACCGCAATTGCTAAAAGCAATTGTGTTAAAAGCCTTTTATTTAAAGATGAGGAATTTAGAAGATGGTTAATGGAAACGCTATGTAAGCTGTGGAGTAAGATGTAGTGTTATTTATTTTAGGTTTTTAGATGGTTATTTAATTCACTGGACATTTGTAAATAAAGGCTTTCTTGTTTGCAAAAGTTTTGAAATGTTGGCGTAGCGGGAGAATCTTAAAATTGCCCCTTTCTTTAGACAAACTATAAGAGTCTTTTGGTTATTTGAAATAGTGAATTTACTTTTTTCTGTTTTTGCTGGATCACCTAAAATTTTTTGTTGTCCTTTTGGTGGCGGTAGCGGGAAAAGAAGTTGCTTGCTTCTGGACGGTGAAGTTTATGGCGGCGGGTGAGGTTTCGACTTCTTGGCCTTGTCTTCTAAGTGAAAGTTTTGCGTAGCGGCTGTTTTGACTTTATCTTTATCTAGTGTTTACATGTTTTTTTTTACTTTAACTTTTGTTCTTAGAGCGGAGGCGTTATCGGCGGTATTTGCAGCAATGTTGAGCATGAAGTCATAATCATATCGTGAAAGATTTTGATCTTTCCGTTGAGATTTACTATTACTTTGGACATCTGGTGCTTGAGTTTCTAGACTTGGACTTGGATCTAGTTTAAACAGGAGTAGGACCTATTTCAATTCTAAAAACAGTTTTTTTTTTCGCTTTTTGTTTATCTGACTTACTTTTAGAGCAAAGACATTGGCGGCGGTAATGTTGGCTATGAGGTCTATGATTATGGCGTGAAAAACTTTGATTTTTTGGTCAAATTTTAGTATCATCTTTCACATCCAGTCTTTAAGTTATTGGACTTAGACCTAGTTTGTACGGGAGTAAAATTTGAACTAAATAAAATTATATTATTAAGTCAAAACAATAGAAACAACCCAATTACAAATTATTACTAAAAAAAGTATAGCTTTACTATACAGTTAATTTATCCTATGATAAAAGTCATGTAACCAATTAAACATTTTTTAATAACATATTTTGGTAACATATCCGACAAGTTAAAAAATATTTTTAAAAGTTAATTACTACAAATTCTATAAGTTTTCTACAAAGAAGTAGATTTTTTTTGGAAACTTTAAAAACTAGATACTTCTGCCTAAAATTTTTTGAAAAGTTTTACAAATTTTCTGATAAGCTTTAAATAATTCAAAATTTTTACGGAATCTTTTTACACATTTTAGATTTATCTGAAAAACTCTAAATACATCTTCTAAATATTTTGCAAAAAGTTCTACATTTTTTTTATAAAAAGCTTAAAATTTGTAGACAACTTAGAATTTTCTAAAAAGATTTAAAAAAGTTTTTATTTTAAAATCTTTTGAAAAATTTGATCTCATTTGCTGTTTTAGGTATCTACTTATTAAAACAATCTTAGATGTTTTTTTAATTTGTTATGTTTGTTTTTCACCTGTAATGCCTAATGGTATAAAACTTACACATACAATGCCGGACCGCTTTTTAAAATCTCTGTTTGAAAACAGCGCTTTATTGTAACTGAGCAAAATTTGTTGGTGACTATACTGTTAAAGCATAAGTTTTTCCAAAAAGAAAAATGGATGGATAAATTGCTAGTAGCAGTTGGCGCATGCATGTGCATTAAATAATAAGGATGATCTTTAACATATTATTTGATTTTCTTGAATTGACCATTGTAATTTGCGATTAATCTGCTTAGTGTTGCTTACAACATCGGTTAGTCTGTCGGCAAATGTAGCTGACGTATTTTAGTTTGGTTTAATCACAGTTAATTGCAGTTAAATTGTATTATAGATCTTTAAAGAATCTCAAAAAAAAATAAGAATAATTATTATCATAAAAAATAATCCAAAAAAAGAAGCATATATTTTTGCAAACCAATTTGCATATAACTCTATTATTATAAATCTTTCTATTGCTGTACCTACAATGCCGGTTGGTAGAAAAATAATAGGTCAAATTAATTTTAGACCACGGGTTATCAAAAGATATCTTCTTAAATTAAATATCAGAGAAGCATCAGGTACAGATTTAATTTTACTTATTATTTTTAAAACATATGCAAATAAATTTGCTTGCATTTCGACCAAAATATTTGCGTTATCATACAAAAATAAAATGTTTCTAAATTAATGAAAAAATGCAAATGTTCAACCTATTCTTAAAAAGGAAGTCAAGTCTGATTCTTCAAATTATAGACCAATTGCATTATTGTGCAATCTGTAAAATTTTTTTGGAAAATATATTAATTTTCACATTGTCAAGTTTTTAGAACAAAGTAACTTTATCTTAGATATTTAGTATGGAGTTCGATCAAAACGTTTGACAACAGATCTTCTGACTTATGTTAGTCATAAATGAAATTTTACTTCAGACAAACAAAGAGAAAATCTTGCCGTAGCTCTAGAAATTTCCACTCATTGAAATTCAAATAAATTTTTGAGAGATTTTTATATTATTTAATTCTTAAAGATTACATTTTAAAATAAAAAAAAATAAAAGGGGATTTGAGCTGATATTTTTTTTAAACTTAATTTTCAAGTTTATAGAAAATAATAATTACAGAATTTTGCAAAAAATAACGTAGTACAACCAAAATCAATTAGCATATATTTTAAATAAATTATTTTAATCCAATTGATTATTTTTTTAATTTATAAACTAATTGATGTTTACTTTAACAATAACTGCGTGTACTCAACTAAACTAACTAAAATAATATTTACCTACCACTATAAATTAATTAATCAAACATTAAAGTTGTTCCGTAATTCTTCATCAGTTGCAAACATGTATTTTACCGAAAATATCAAACTTTTATTATTAACTGCTTCCTGTATGGGCATCATACCATTCTACAATTCAAAACAGATTCAGTTTTATCAAAACCGGATTTATGTATTTATAATATTGGCTACAATATCTACGTATTACTTTATCGGTAACATTGGTGATTATAAAAATTTTCTTAGTATAAAGTATGCTTTAAATAAAATAGTACAGTTTATTTACATTCTTAATATATACATAATGATAATTAAATGTCTAACTTGGAAATATTATAAGTTTGAAACAATATTTATTAACATTAACAAAATTGATACAATTGCAAAATCTCACCAAGTGGCTATACCAAATATTTTTTATTTCAAATTAAAGATGTTAATGTTTTATGTAAAAATTATATTACTAGTAATATACGAATACAATATAACATCATCATCTGTTATAGGGCTAATATATTTAATTTATTATATATCGCAAATTTATATATATTTTTTACTAATGTATTTTATATTGCGGGGTATTTTGGATAGAATAAAGTTAATCAATTTTATAATTAGTACAATCTCTTATAATACTGTAAAAATGGATAGTGTATTGCAACTTCATGATTTAATAAGTGATGCAGTAGATACTTTTAATGATATTTTCGGTATTCACATATTTTGTCATATGCTGGTAACTGTTGTGAATATATTGGATCTTCTAAAAAACTTATTACATTTTGATTTTAATAGTTTTCAAGTATACTTCCTGGTTATTATTTATCCGGTAGTTTGGTGCTTTATGTTCTGGGTAAGTTGCAACTAATTTATTACATATTGGCAGTTAATTTTTTTTAAATATTAAAAATAAACGTTTGTTTTATAAATGGTATAAATTTGATCTCATAATAGCAAACATTTTAAAAATAAGTGTTTTCTGTTATGATAATAAATTTGTTTACAATTAGAAAAAAATGTTCAATGTCATACCCACTTAATTAAATTACTTCCTATATTATTCAAACATATTTGACTCATACAATTGATTGGGTAAACATATAGTTTAGTATTAACTCAATATATGTCACACCAGTTTCAATAATGAGCTTCACAGAAAACATCAAATTTTTACTAACAGTTGCGACTCTATTAACAAGTTGTAATATAATTTTAAGTATATATAATATCTGCAGCATTGTTATCAATAAATGAACAAAAATGTAAACACCAAATAATTTATTAAAACAATCAACTGAATCATTTATGCATTCATGAAGTAGCAGTAAATAGTCAATACTTTGACTACTTTCAAAACAAAATCTTTGAATTAATTTATTGACAAAAATATTCTATGATAAATTCCTTCTAATGTAAAAGATATTATAAAAAAGTATGTGTAAATAATAAATAGAAACAAAAAAAATAATACAAAAAATGGTTCAGTAATAATACTTTTACACGTCATAAAAAAAATCAAACAATAAGGAAAAGCCATTTTTAATTTAATGTAATTTATTTTTGCAATTGACAAATGATTTGATTGTGCAAACAAATCAATTTGATTCATATTGTTATATAAAGTTTCAACACTATTAAAACAATATGTAGAGCATTTGATCATCATTAGAATTACACTAAACATGTAAGTTGAAACTACAATTGAAATAAGCAAATCCTTATAAAAATTAAACGTGATTGATTCAATTACTATTGAAATAGAAACATATATTACTAATGCTGCAGATATAATAAATAAAATCCAAACGTATAAGCAGTTTGGTTTAAATTTTTTCGTTTTTCTATTGTAGGGTGGTAAAGCACCGTATTCAATTTGATACAATTGTTTTGCAACTATATTTGACAGCTTGGTGTATATCGTTTTGGGTGAGTTTAATAGGTTAATTGTACTTTTTTTGTCATAATACCTTATTCTATCTACGTTTACATTTATTCTACATCAATTTTTTTTTAACTATTTGGTTAACTTTAGATTTTTGTGTTTATTTAAAAGAAAATTTTTTTTACGAAGGTTTAAACTAACAGGCTAACAATACCAAAAAAAAAAAAAACTTAGTACTAGAGCCTAAAAAATAGACCTAACCTAATATTACAAATGACACCAAAGTTTTAAAATACTTTAATGCAAGACCCTCAAAGTAAACTTAGCCTTATATCACAAATTGCACCAAAGTTGTAAAAGGCTACGGTGCTTTAAAGTACTCACTAACATAACCTCGTCAATTAAGACAAATACATAAACTAACATAAAAACCAGTAAAAAACAAACAGTAAGAAAGTTTGATTTTGCTCTTAAAGCTGTTTTACTTCTGTTGCTTTCATTTGTGGTTTGGGAGAGGAATTTTTTTTCACAAAGAAATTGCTTTCCGATCAATTGAAACCTTAAAGTTTTAAAGAGCATCTGCAAAGTCAGACTTTAGAAGATCTTGAAACGATTGTGGTGACAATGACGCAGTTTTTCAGATAAGGGACGCATATGTGATTATTGGTTTGGTAGAAGTGTAAAAAATTATTAGTCATTTTAGCTTTATTAAAAATAGGCTGCTTGTGCAATTTGTGTGTGAGACTTTTGTCAAAGGTTATTCTTAGATACTTAGCATCATTGAACCAAGGTATTTACGTTTTTTTGTCTTATTCTTTTGACTATTAGGTCTGCTACGTGATTTAGTTGATGGACAACTGAATCACCTTATCTGAACCCATGTTGGTATGAGGGGAAGGGAGAAGATTATCATTCTCTTTGTGGTCTTGAATTTTATGCATTTTCCGGTTGATCAAATTACTTTCCGTACATTTTTAGTAGTACTGAGTTGCGATCTAAATTAAGTTTATTGATGATGAAATCGATTGCTATGTCAAGAAAGTTTCTTTAGTGACCCGCGGATTTGTAATGTATGGGTTTATCTAGACTTTGTGTCATCTTCCGCTTTTCTTTGACTACCTGGAACCATTTGTTAACTTTGCAATTGCATATTTTTGAGTTTTTGGGGATGGTTCTTAGCTGTTCCACGACGGGCTTATATCAAAATCTACCGTTTAGATACGATTGGTTAGTCTAATGTAACTAGATATCAATCTTGATTATGCACAGCTAAAGAATATTTACCAGTATTGCATTTATTTTAAGCAAAATCATATTGGGGGTTTCCACTTAGAAGTAGTCCATAGTTTTTTTTGCAAAAATTAGTAATTTATACTTCCTGTGTACCTGTGATGTTACCAAATGCGTGAAATTATTTGGGAGTTTCAGCGTTTGAGTGTGTTTTTGGTTGACTTAGACACTAGCATGATGTCGAGGTTCAGTTTGATGAAAAGTTCTTCTCTTTTAATCATTTTTTTTTGTAATGTATAACCTGCATTTTGTCATGTAGACGTTAACAAGCCCGAGGCCGGCACAGGCTCGATAGCCGGTCTAGCATCTTTTTTGCCTTTTTATTGCAAAGCTTTCGCTAAAGTTAGCGTAATGTAGGTCAGAACATAGTACACACTTGGGCGGTATATTTTTGGGACAGGCCGCCAATTGGTAGTGTCCTAAACAGTAGCAACATATAAAACTTGCTTTAATTTTGGTATTAAGTAATGCCACGTTTTTTTTTTGGTTTGACTGAGACTTTTAAACCCAAAAGCTTGGTCAAACCTATAATCTCAACGCTTTTAGCTCTATTTAAAAGTTGCACAAAGATTGTGGAGAAACAAATCAACTTGTTTCCTATGCGATGGTTATTTGTAAGAAAAAGAATTTAAAAGGTTTTAATGCCGTTTTGTTTTTTGTAAGGCATTCTGGATTGTGTTTAATTCTTTAACTGTCTACTTGTAGATGTTTGCCCCGATAGATTTGATGTGTGCGGTTGTTTTTTAGTGATTGGCACTTGAGGCCAAAATCATACTAATGCGCTCAGTATTTTGCAGAGATAGTAAAAAATTTTTCTTATTGCTAAAATATTTTAAAAACTGGAGAAAAAGTACTTTTCAGTAATCACAATTTTCCGGCGACAGAATTTTGAATTATTTGTGGGAGGATTGGAGGGGTTGGAATTACCATCTTTATTGTCACCGGCGGGTTGTGGTTTGAGGCGGCAAGTCTAAACTACTTTACTTTATTTTAAGAACGAATAGCTTTTGTGTTTTTTGGCTTGAAGGACTGACGAAGTTAGTTGGTGATGGCTGTTAAACCGCAAAGCTGTGGGGTGAGATGTGGTGTTATTCATTTTAGGTTTTTATATGGTTACTTGATTTACTGGACGTTTGTAAATAAAATCTTTTAGATATTTCTAATAGTGGTAATTTACTCCGTATATTTTTTTTTCCGCTGGACCTAAAATTTGTTGCCCAGCAGGGATTTTTGGTAGCGGAAGCGGGGGAGGAAGTTGTATGTTTTTTTTTTACTTTAACTTTTGTTCTTAGAGCAAAGGTTTCAGCGGCGGAATTTGCAGCAATGTTGAGCATAAAGTTCATCATCATTGCGTGGAAGACTTTGTTCTTTCCGTTGAATTTTACTATTACTTTGGACATCTGGTCATTAAGTTTCTGGACTTAGACTTGGACCTAGTTTGAAAGGGAGGAAGACCTATTTTAATGCTGACAGCAGTTTTTTTTTGTTGTTCCTTGTTTATCTGATTTTTGCTTTTAGAACAAAGATGTTGGCTGCGGCATTTGCGGCACTGTTAGCCATGAGGTCTATGATGATGACTGGAAAACTTTGATCTTTTGTCAAACTTTACTATTATCTCGGCCATCTAGTCCTTAAGTTCTTGGACTTTTTGGAACCTGAACGGAATAAAATCATATTAATAAATCAAAACAATGAATTTTTAAAAAAACCCAATTACAAATATTATTCAATGTTTTCTTTATTTATTTTATGAAACTTTTTTATATTTATTTAGCATGAAATTCATCATCATTGCGTGGAAGACTTTGTTCTTTTCGTTGAATTTCACTATTAATTTGGACATCTGGTCCTTAAGTTTCTAGACTTGGACCTGGACCTAGTTTGAACGGGAGTAGAACCTATTTTAATGCTGAAAGCAGTTTTTTTTTCTTTTGTTTTCTGTTTATCTGACTTTTGCTTTTAGAACAAAGACGTTGGCGGTGGCATTTGCGGCAGTGTTGGCTATGAGGTCTATGATGATGGCGTGGAGAACTTTGATCAATTGTCATACTTTACTATTATCTCGGACATCTAGTCCTTAAGTTCTTGGACTATTTGGAACTTGAACTGAATAAAATAATACTAATAAATCATAACAATAAATTAAAAAAAAAAAACAATTACAAATATAATTCAATGTTTTCTTTATTTATTTTATTAAACTTTTTTATATTTATTATTATTAAACTCATTTTGTTTCATATGTTTATTTTTATTTTTATTAATTAATATATTATTTTACAACTTGTTTCGTTATCTTCTAACATTTTTAAGTTTATAATATGTTAATTTTTTGATAGATTTATAAATAAATTAAATATGAAACAATATAAGTTTAATAATAATAAATAAAAATATTATTACTAAAAAGAAGTATAGCTTGACTACACAGTTAATTTATCCTAGTATAAAAGTCATGTATTTAATAAAAAAAACATTTTAATAACATATTTTGGTAACATATTCAACAAATTAGGGAATAATCTGAAAAGCTTAAATAAAGAAGAATTTTTAAAAGTAACTACAAATTCTATAAGTTTTCTACACAAAAGTAGGATTTCTTTAGAAACTAGATACTTTTAAAAATCTGGCTAATGATTTTTGAAATATTTTTAAAATTTTAGAATTTTTAGATAAGCTCTAAATAATTCTAATTTTTTACGGAAACTTTTTACACATTTTAGATTTATCTGAGAAACTCTAAATACATCTTTTAAAAATTTTGCAAAAAATTCTACAATTTTTTTATAAAAATCATAAAATTTGTAAACAGCTTAGAACTTCCTAAAAAATTTAAATAAGTAGTCATTTTAAAATTTTCTGAAAAGTTTGATCTTATTTGGTGTTTTTTAGGTATCTACTTATTAGAACAATCTTAGATGGTTTTTTAACTTATTATGTTTGTTCTTTAACTTGTATTGCTTGATGGTAGTATAAAACTTAAACATACAACGCCGGACCGCTTTTTTAAAATGTATGTTTGAAAACAGCGGTTTCTTGTAACTGAGCAAAACTTGTGAGTGTCTATACTATTAAAGCATAAGTTTTTCTAAAAAAAAAAAATGGATAGTTAAATTGCTAGTAGCAGCTAGCGCAAGCATGTGCATTAATAAATAAGGATAATTATTAACATATTAATTGATTTTCTTAAATTTACCATTGTAATCTGCGATTTAGATGTACTCTTAACAACTTAGTCTGCTTAGTGTTGCTTACAACATTGGTTCGTCTGTCCGCAAACGTAACTGACGTATTTTGGTTTGGCTTAAACAAAGTTAACTGCAGTTAATTTGTTTTGTAGATCTTTAAAGAAACTCACAAAAGATAAGGATAATTATTAGCATTATTTGATCTTACTAATTCAAAAGATGAAGCATATATTTTTGCAAACTAATTTGCACATAATTCTATTATTGTAAATCTTCTCATTGCTGTACCTACAATGCCAGTTAGTAAAAAAATAATAGTATCTAAAAAATGTTAAAAGTTTTAAAACTTTGTACACTGATTTATGGGTACCTGAATATGAAGAATATACTAAAAGTCCTGACAAATATGACACGAGCTCATATACATTTTTTTTGTATTATTGTGGATACTGAGTTATAGAGCACTAAATAATAGAAAATAAGTTTTTTGTATTGTCACGAGTCAAGAATTTATTTTGACAGTCTTCCCTCTCTCCTCCAACTACTTGCCTATCCTTCTACATAGCGTTCACAATACGCTTGGCATACGCGTCAAGTTGTAGTGTTAGTGCAGTTTATCTTTTACTTTCTTTGTTTATGGAAAAAGGTGGTAATAAATTTAACGATGTTTCTAAAGATAGCTATCAACAAGCAGAGTAATAAAGACTTAAACAACTATTTATAACATAAGCTTGCTTTTTAACCTTTATCTTTATTTGAGGAAACTGGAATGCTGAAAACAAACAAATCCGCCTGATACGATACTTTTTTTGTACAACGAGAAGAAGCCAATTATTTTAATTTTGACACCGTTTTAGTTGGAGGATTACTGTTATACAAGATGGTGTGGCCGAAAAATCCTCAATCTTAACAATTTGCCAATCTTATGTTGTTTAAGTTCTTAAGCATTATGCCGGCAAGAGTTCTATCGTTGCGTTTGATGGCTATTTAGCGGCAACATTCAGTACTTAGACAGCTAAATAAAACCAAAGTAAAAGCTAAAGAGGTCAGTTGACATAAAATTTAAACACAAAACACAAATCACAGTTAAATAGGACGGTTTTAATATATAAATCCAGACTTATTTCATTCCTCTTAATTGCTTTTTACGACCATGGAATTAAAACAAAACAAAAACCTAGTAACGCTGGTAAGTTGATCATCCGCACAAAAATCATAAAATCCTAATCTAGTGACAAAGTAGCAATAGTTGGCAAAGATGTTGATTTTATTGTCTTCTTTATGGCTTTAACCCCATCTAAAAGGCAGATATTAATTGTTAAACCAAGCCACGGTAGAGTAGAAAGGAAAGTATATTTAATTCAGCAATTGCAAACTATGTGAATACAAAACTGCATACTTCTTGTGCATGCATTCAGCGGATGTGATACGATTTTTGCTGCATATAGAAAATAAAAACTTGTCTGTTTCAATTTGTTCAAGAAGCAAGTTACACTGCAAAGTATTACTGATGTAATAAAGCTAAAGCAAAAAACAAAATATTTCTGGCAACTTACAATGCACGTCACAAGCAAACTTTCCTTAACATGCATTGTTACAAAGCTTTTACCAAACCAGTTTTGAATGCTAAACCAAACTCCTCTGCGTTGTCGCCTACAGCTTGTTGTTGTGTTTACCACCAAATCCAAGTTGGGTTAGGAAATGAACTCCTTTCAGACCAGTGGGGTAGGAAGTTTGAACCAGCCGGTTGATCCCAGTAACTACAGAAGACGCAGAAGAACCTGAGGCTGTCCTCAATCTCATTTCTTGCAAATGTATAACCCCTCTCTCACAATGGTCCAACGTTTTCAAAAGTGTAGGCAAAACTTTGTCAAATATTGATTTACAGGTATCTAACAAATGATGGTAAAAAAAACTCTTACTTTTTCTTGCTTTGGCATCTTTAATAAATTACATATTGTGCCGTGGTAACTTAGTGCTTTATAAATATGTAACTGCTAAGAATACTATAAAAATGTTAATGACCATTTTTATCGAAAATTTTATCAGCTTTCATTGTGTATACAGTTAACTTTTATCTCTAACCTACAGTTCTCAAGTTAATAACAAAAAACCGAAAATAGTGCCCTGTTTATTGTGATTGCCGCTAGTGGTCGTGTTATATTTGTCAAGACTTTTAGTATATCTTTCACTAGGTATTTACAAATCAATTTACAAAGTAAACTTTTTTTAGAGATGATAAGCTACTTTGTCTGGACTATAGGTCAAATTTATTTTAGGCAACGGGTTGTCAAAAGATATCTTCTTAAATTAAAAACCAGAGAGGCATCAGGTATAGATTAAATTCTACTTTTTATTCTTAAAACATTTGCAAATAAATTTGCTCTCATTTTGACAAAAATATTTGCATTATCATAGAAAAAGAAAAGTTTTTTAAATTAATGAAAAATTTCAAATGTTCAACATATTTTTAAAAAGAAAGACAAGTCTGATTTTTCAAATTATAGACCAATTGCATTATTGTGCAATCTGTCAATTTTTTTTTAAATATATTAATTTTCACATAGTCAAGTTTTTAGAACAAAATAACTATTAAGATATTAGGTATGGATTTTGATCAAAACGTCCGACAACAGATTTTCTGACTTATGTTGAAATGAAATTCTACATTGGACAAATACGGAGAAAATCTTGCAGTAGCTCTAGTAGTTTCCACTCATTGAAAATCAAATACATTTTTATGTTGTTGTGGCATATTATTTAATTCTTAACGTTAAAATTAAAAAAAATAGAAAAGGGTTTAAACTGTTTTATTTTTTTTATTAATTTTTAAATTTATAGAATACAATAATTACAGAAATTTATCAAAAAATAACGTAGTACAACCAAAATCAATTAAATTATAATTTAAATTAATTATTTTAATCTAATCAATTATTTCTTTTTTAACTTATAAACTAATTGATGTTTACATTAACAATAACTACATGCACTCAACTAAATTAACTAAAATAATATTAACCTACTTCAATAAATTACTTAACATTAAAGTTGTTCCGTATTTTGTTATCAGTTGCAAACATGTACTTTACCGAAAATATCAAACTTTTATTAATAACTGCTTCCTGTGTGGGCATTATACCATTCTACAATTCAAAACAAATTCAATTTTATCTAAACCGGATTTATGTACTTATATTATTGGCTATAGTATCTACGTATAAAATTATCGTTAACATTAGCGATTATAAAAATTTTCTTATTATAAAGTATGCTTTAAATAAAATAGTAGAGGTTATTTACAATCTTAATATATGCATAATGATAATTAAATGTATAACTTGGAAATATCATAAATTTGAAACAATATTTATTAACATTAACAAAATTGATATAATTGCAGAATCTCTCCAAGTGGCTATACCAAATATTTTTTATTTTAAATTAAAGATGTTAATGTTTTATGTAAAAATTATATTACTGATAGTATACAATATAATATTATCTGATATTATAGACCTAATACATTTTATTTATTATATATCGCTAATTTATCTATATTTTTTACTAATATATTTTATATTGCGGGGTATTTTGGATAGAATAAAGTTAATCAATTTTATAATTGATACAATCTATTATAATACTGTAAAAATGGATAGTGTATTGCAATTTCATGATTTATTAAGTGATGCAGTAGATAACTTTAATGATATTTTCGGTATTCACATATTTTGTCATATGCTGGTAACTGTTGTGAATATATCGGTAATTCTAGAAGACTTTTTACATTTTGATTTTAATCGTTCTATAAGTTTTCAAGTATACTTGCGGGTTATTATTATTACGGTAGTTTGGTGCTTAATGTACTTGGTAAGTTGCAACTAATTTATTACATATTAATTATATTTTGAATTAAGTTATTAGCAGTTCATTTTTTTATAATATTTAAAATAAACGTTTGTTGTATATAGTGGTATAAGTTTTATCTCATAATAGCAAACATTTTAATCATAAGTGTTTTCTGTTATGATAATAAAGTTGTTTACAATTAGAAGAAATGTTCAATGACATACTCGCTTAAATAAATTACTCTATTATTCAAAAATAATTGATTAACTCGATATTTCCGACAACAGTTTCAATAATGTGCTTCACAAAAAACATTTTTACTAACAATAGCCACTCTATTGGGTGCTTTTTCACCCTAAAATAGAAAAACGAATAAATTTAAACCAAACTGCCTATACGTTTGGATTTTTCTTATTTCTTCTTTGCGTGCCATATCCGCTTAGCGAACGTTGGCTATCATGTTGGCTATCATTATCTTATTCACTGCTGATCGGAACAGTGATTCTGTGGTTTAGCCGAACCATTGCCTCAGGTTCTTCAGCCACTATGTAATGCGCCTTCCTGCGCTACGCTTTCCATTTATCTTCCCTTGAATGATAAGATGTAGGGCATTGTATGTTTCGGGGTGTCGCATTACATTGGCGAAGTAGGAGAGTTTTCTGGTCTGGATGGTCTTGACAAGTTCTACCTCTTTGTTCATCCTATTCATCACTGTATCGTTGCGGACTTTATCCACCCAGCTGATACAATGCATGGATTTTTTTTATTATATTATTAAATTTAAAAAAAAATTATTTGGTGCTAGAGCCTAAAAAATAAACCTAACTTAATATAACAGATAACACCAAACTTATAAAATACTTCAATGCATGACCCTTAAAGTATACTTAGGCTTACATCACAAATTGCACCAATGTTGTAAAAGACTACAGTACTTTAAACTACTCACTTACATAGATTAGTCAATAAGAACAAATACATAAATTAACAAAAAAACTAGTAAAAAACATACAGTTTGAAAGTTTGATTTTGCTCCCAAAGCTGTTTTACTTCTGTTGCCATTTTTGGTCGTTTGGGAGGCAAATTTTTTTCACATGAATGTGCTTTCTGATCAAATCAAACCATGGAGTTTCAAAGAGCTTCTGCAAAGTCAGACTTTGAAAGACCTTTAGATGATAGAGGTGCCAGTTTGACGTATTTACTCAGATAGGATTGGTCTAATGGTAGAAGTGTAGAAGATTTTTAGTTATTCTAGCTTTATCAAGAATAGACAGCTTGAGCAATTTATGCGTGTTTTTTGTCAAAAGTTATCTTTAGATATTTGTCATTATTAAATCCCAGTATAAAAACGTTGTTAAATCAAACGTGCTCATAAACCCAATAGTAAGTTGTTTTATTTTACGTTGAAAAAAACCACTATGTGGTATGTGGTCTGCCACGCGGTTAAGTTAATGAACAGCTGAATGATTTATGTTGGTGGGAGGTGGAAGTAATAAGATTATAATCTTCTTTGTGGTCTTGCATTTTGTCTAATTTCCGATTCATCAAATCACTTTCCGTAGATTTCTAGTAGTACTGGGTTGTAGTCTTAATTAAGGTCACTGATGATAAAGTCAATTTCTATGCCAAAAAAGTTTTCTTAGTGGCTCGCGATCTGTAATGTATGGGTTGATCTAAACCATGTGTCTGTTTCCACTCCCTTGACCACCTGAAATCTTTTGTTGTCTTTGCAGGGCTTTTTGGTGGCGGTAATGGGGAAGCAATTGCATACTTACTGGATGACCTGGAGGTGGGTGTAGGCGGTTTTGTTTTTGTCTTTTTAATGAAAGTCCTGCGTTGCTGTACGTTTGAAGAATGCCAAAACAGCTGCTTTGACCTTATTTTTATTAGTGATTCAGTTTTTACTTTTGTTTTTAGATGCATTTGCGGTGGCATTTGCGTGGCGATGTTGGTCAATGTATAGGTTCATCTGGACCTACTACTTGGAAACTTTGTTGAACTACATAGTCAAGTAACGCTTAACTCTTTGGGTTAGTATTTAGCTGTTCCACGCCGGGTGCTTAGAATTCAAATCTATAGATTTGCAAAGATTGTATCAAAATTTGCCGTTTATATACAATTGGTTATTTTAATGTAACTAGATACCATCTTGATTATGCACAGCCAAAGCACATGTACCGGTAAAGCATTTGTTTTAAGCAAAATCATGCCGGAAGTTACCACTTAAGCGTAGTCCGGATTTTTTTTGCAAAAATTAGTATTTTATATTTTATGGGCATCTTCCGACGTTACCAAATACTTGAAAATATTTAAAAGTTTTAGCTTTTAAGTGTGTTTTTGGTTTGACTTAGACACTAGCATGATGTCGAGGTTCTGTTTGATAAAAAAAAATTTACATTACCCTTTTTTTTGTAACGTATGATTTTAGTTATCTTCTCATTTGCCGTTGCCGGTTTTAGTGCCGATAGAGAAACGTCGTTTGCAAACAAATTGTTTGCAGTAGCTTTTTGAGGTTTGCGGGTACCTGCACTTTATGGTGTAGACCTAGACAAGCCCGAGGCTGGCACGGGCTTGGTAGCGGTGTATTTTTGGGACAAACAAACAGTAGCGACATATAAGATTTGTTGCCATTGAGTAATGCCACGTTTTTTTTTTTTTGGTTTGACTAAGACTTTTAAGTTCTTTTAAAAGTTGCACCAAGATTGTGGAGAATCAAATAAATTTGTTTCCTATGCGATAGATATTTGTGGGAAGAAGAATGCCTCTTTGTTGTCTGTAAGGTATTCTAGAATGTGTTTAATTTTTTAACAATTGACCACCTGTGAAAGTCCGCTTTGGCAGATTTGTTGTGTGCGGTTGTCTTTTAGTGATTGGCATTTGAGTCTAAAATCATACGTATTTTGCAAAGATAGTATGGCATTTTTATATTGCTAAAATATATTGAAAGTCCGAGAAACAGTTACTTTTCAATAAACACATATTTTGCTGAAATCAATTGAGTTAAAGGCTTTTCAATTAGAAGTACGGATTTTAGAAGATGCTTAATTGGAAAGCTATATACGCAGTGGGTGAAATGTGCTGATATCTATTGTAGGTTTTTGGATAGTTACTTAATTCACTGGACGTATGTAAATAAAACTTTTTATGTTAGGCTTGGCGAGTTGAGCCAAGACAATTTTGGGGTATACCGCAAGCACAAAATATAAAAATATTTTTTGGCCAAAGTTTTAAAATGTTGGCGTAGCAAGAAAATTTTGAAATTGCTTCTTTTTTTAGACAACCCATAAAGGGCCTTTTAGATATTTTTAATAGTGGTAATTCACTCCGTATCTTTTTTCGTTTTTGCAGGACCACCTAAAATTTTTTGTTGCCTTGCAGAGTTTTTAGTAGCGGTAGCGGAGGAGGAAATTGTATGTTTCTAAACGGTTAGGACTATGGCGGTAGGTAATGTGTAAACTTTTGCTGAGGCAATCTAGAGGTGAATGCTGACTGTTTGCCTTTGTTTTGAGAAAAGCCAAAACGGCTGTTTTTACTTTATCTTCATTTGCTACTTCTATGTTTTCCTCAATTTCAACTTTTGCTTTCTATGATAATAGCGTGGAAGTCTTTAATCTTTTGGTTGAATTTCACTATTACGTTGGACATCCGGTTGTTGAGTTTTTGTCTGGTATGATCAGGAGTAAGGCTTATTCCAATGCTGAATACTTTTTTTTCATTTGTTCTCTGTTTATTTGATTTTGGTTTTAGAACAAAAACGTTGACGGCTGCAATGTTGGTCATAAAGTCTATGATGATGGCGTGAAAGACTTTGATCTTTTGGTCAAACTTTACTATCATTTCGGATGTCCAGTTTTTAAGTTCTTGGACTTAGACTTAGTTTGTACGGGAATGGAATCTGAAATAATTAAAATTATATCAATAAGTCAAAACAATGGATAATTTATCCTAGGATAAAAGTCATGTAACATATAAAATACATTTTAATAACATATTTTAGTAACATATCCGACAAATTAAAAAAATATTCAGAGTAGAGTGACTTATGTTAGTCATAAATGAAATTCTACATTAGACAAACATGAAAAAAATCTTGAAGTAGCTCTAGTAATTTCTACTTGTTGAAATTCAAATGTATTTTTATGTTGTTGTAGCATATTATACAATTCTTAAACAATAAAATAAAAAAAATAAAAAAGGGTTTGAGCTGTTTCGTTTTTTTTTTCTATAATCTTAAAAAACTTAATTTTTAAGATTATAGAAAATAATAATTACAGAAATTTATCCAAAAATAATGTAAAACAACCAAAATCAATTAGCTTATATTATAAATTAATTATTTTATTCCAATCGATTATTTTTTTTTTGCTTATAAACTAATTGATGTTTACATTAACAATAATTGCATGAACTCAACTAAATTAACTAAAATAATATTTACCTACTACAATAAATAATTTTATTCAAACATTAATGTTGTTTTGTATTTGTTCATCAGTGGCAAACATGTATTTTACCGAAAATATCAAACTTTTATTAATAACTGCTTCCTGTATAGGCATCATACCATTCTACAATTCAAAACAAATTCAATTTTATCAAAACCGGACTTATGTACTTATAATATTGGCTATAGTATCTACGTATAAAATTGTCGTTAACATTGGCGATTATAAAAATTTTCTTAATATAAAGTATGCTTTGAATAAAATAGTAAAGGTTATTTACAATCTTAATATATGCATAATGATAATTAAATGTTTAACTTGGAAATATCATAAATTTGAAAAAATATTTATCAACATTAACAAAATTGATATATTTGCAGAATTTCAGCAAATGGCTATACCAAAAATTTTATATTTCAACTTAAAGATGTTAATGTTTTATGTAAAAATGATATTACCGTTAATATACATTATAATATCATCATCTGATATTATAGACCTAATACATTTTATTTATTATATATCGCAAATTTATATATATTTTTTACTAATGTATTTTATATTGCGGGGTATTTTGGATAGAATAAAATTAATCAATTTTATAATTGATACAATCTCTTATAATACTGTAAAAATGGATAGTGTATTGCAACTTCATGATTTAATAAGTGATGCAGTAGATAATTTTAATGATATTTTCGGTATTCACATATTTTGTCATATGCTGGTAACTGTTGTAAATATATTGGTAATTCTAGAGGACTTATTACATTTTGATTTTAATAGTTTTATAAGTTTTCAAGTATACTTGCGGGTTATTATTATTACGGTAGTTTGGTGCTTAATGTACTTGGTAAGTTGCAACTAATTTATTACATATTAATTATGTTTTGAAACATAAAAAAAAACTTTAGTGCTAGAGCCTAAAAAATAAACCTAACCTAATATCACAGAAGCCACCAAAATTATAAAATACTTCAATGCAAGACCCTCAAAGTATACTTAGGCTTATATCACAAATTGCATCAAAGATGTAAAAAACTACAGTTCTTTAAACTACTCACTAACATGGATTAGTCAATAAGAACAAACACATAAAAGATCTGATAGTAGAATTGTAGAAGATTTTTAGTTATTTTAGTTTTATCAAAAATAGACTGTTTGTGCAATTTGTGCGTGAGTTTTTTGCCAAAGGTTGTTCTTAGATACTTGGCACCATTAAATCACGGTATAGGAAAGTTGATAAAATAAACGTGCTTATAACCCCTATAGTTTGTAGCTTTTTTTACTTTACGTTTTTTTGTTTAATCCTTTTGACTATAGAGTCTGCTACGTAGTTTAGTTGATGTACAGCTGAATGATCCTGTCTGAACTAATATTGGTAGGAGAAAAAAGAAAAAGATTATTATTTTATTTGTGGTCTTAAATTTGATTCATTTTCCGGTTGATCAAATCACTTTTCTTAGATTCCCAGTAGTACTGGGTTACGGTCTAAATTAAGGTCATTGATGATGAAGTAGATTGCTATGTCAGAAAAGTTCCTTTAGTGACCTGCGGATTTGTAATGTATGGGTTTATCAGAACTTTGTGTCTTTTTTTGCTCTCTCTTGACCACTTGGAGTTTTGTTGTCCATGCGAGACCTTTTTAGTGACGATAGAGGCGAAAAGATTACATTCTTTTGGATGATCTGGAGGTGGGTGGTGGCGGTTTTGCTTTTGTCTTTCGAATGGAAGTCCTGTATTGCTGTACTTTATCCTTATTTGCCGTTTTTATGTTTTTTTGCGGCGGCATTTGCGCGGCGAAGTTGGCCAATGTATAGGTTTATCTGGATCTACTACTTGGAAACTTTGTTAAACCAAATAGTCGAGCAACACTTGACTTTTGGGATTAGTTCTTAGTTGTTCCACGCCGGGTGCTTAAAACTGAAATCCCAAGGTTTGCAAAGATTGTACCAAAATCTGCCGTTTAAATTCGATTGGATAGTTTAATGTAATTAGCTACCATCTTGATTATGCACAACCAAAGCACATTTACCAGTATTGCATTTGTTTTAAACAAAATAATGTTGGAGTTTTCCACTTAAAAGTTGTCCAGACTTTTTTTTGCAAAGATCAGTATTTCATACTATATGAGTTATTCCGACGTTACCAAATGCGTAAAAGTATTTGGATGTCTCAGCGTTTAAGTGCGTTTGTGGTTTGACTTAGACACTTTTTTTTGTACGGTATAATTTTGGCTATCTTATCATTTGCAGTTGCCGGTTTTAGAGCCGGTAGAGAAACGTTGTTTTTGAACAGTTTGTTTGCAATAGCCTTGTTAGGTTTGTGGGGACTTGCACTAATAGATGTAGACAAAACCGGGGCCGGCACGGGCTTGGTAGCCTGTCTAGCACCTTTTTTGCCTTTTCTTTGCAAAGCTTTCAATTAAATTTGTTTTCTATGCAATGGAGATTTGTGGGATAATGAATCCAAAGAGTTTTAACGTTATTTTGTTTTCTGTAGGCATTTTGGAAAGTGTTTAATTCTTTAGCGGTCAACGATTTTTGGTAATTGGCATTTGAGGTCGGAATTATGCAAATATTTTCATGCGTATTTTGCAAAGATTGTATAGCATTTTTCTTATTGCTAAAATATTTTAAAAGCCCGAGAAACAGTACTTTTCAATAAGCACAATTTTTCGGGGACAGAATTTTGAATTGCCAGTAATATAATTGGAGGGGTTGAAATCAACATCTTTATCGTTTGAATTTAAACCACACTTTTACTTTGGTAAAAGCCTTTGTTCGTTTTCATTTTTAGTGGGGGCAGCGCTTATCGTAGGAACAAATAGCTCTTGTACTTTTTGGCTTGAAAAACCAAGGAGTTTATCTGTTGATGGTTGTTAGACCGCAATTGCTGAAGGCAACTGTGTTAAAAGCCTTTTATTTAAAGATGAGGAATTTAGAAGATGGTTAATGGGAACGCTATATAAGCTGTGGTGTAGGATGTGGTGTTATTTATTTTAGGTTTTTAGATGGTTATTTGATTCACTGGACATTTGTAAATAAAGGTTTCCTTGTTTGGCTGGGCAAGTTGAGCTAAGACAGGATTGAGGTAAGATTATCAAAATAATTTTTGGCAAACGTTTTTAAATGTTGGCGTAGCGGGAGAATCTTAAAATTGCTCCTTTCTTTAGACAAACTATAAAAGTCTTTTAGGTATTTCAAATAGTGGATTTACTCTTTCTGTTTTTGCTAGACTACTTAAAATTTTTTGTCCTCTTTTTGGTGGCAGTAGCGGGAAAAGAAGTTGCTTGCTCTTGGATGATGAGGTTTATGGCGGAGGGTGAGATATTGATTTCTTGCTATTGTCTTCTGAGTGAAAGTTTTGCGTAGCGTAGAAAGTCAAAACAGACTTTATCTTTATCTGCTGTTTACATGTTTTTCTTGACTTCAACTTTTATTTTTAGAGCGGAGTTGTTATCAGCGGTATTTGCAGCAATGTTGAGCATCAAGTCCATAATCATATTGTGGAATATTTTGATCTTTTTGTTGAATTTTACTATTATCTTGGACATCTAGATTTTGAGTTACTGTACTTGTACTTGGATCTAGTTTGAACGGGAGTAGGAAGTATTTCAATGCTAAGAACAGTTTTTTTTTTATTTTTCTTTATCTGACTTGCTTTTAGAGCAAAAACATTGGCGGCGGCAATGTTGGCTATGAGTTCTATGATAATGGCGTGAAGAACTTTGATTTTTTGGTTAAATTTTAGTATCATCTTGCACATCCAGTCTTTAAGTTATTGGACATAGACCTAGTTTGTACGGGAGTAGAATTTGAACTAAAAAAATTATATTATTAAGTCAAAACAATAGATATTTAAAAAACCCAATTAAAAATTATTACTAAAAATAGTATAGCTTCACTATACAGTTAATTTATCCTATGATAAAAGTAACTAATTAAACACTTTAAATAACAAATTTTGGTACCATATCCGACAAATTAAAAAATTATTTGATAAGTTTAAATAAAGAAGAATTTTTAAAAGTTAATTACTACAAATTCTATAAGTTTTCTTCAAAGAAGTAGATTTTTTTTAGAAACTTTAGAAACTAGATACTTTTAAAAATCTGGCTTTTTTTGCTGATTTAGGTATCTACTTATTAAAACAATCTTAGATGTTTTTTTAATTTGTTATGTTTGTTCTTCACCTGTAATGCTTAATGGTATAAAACTTACACATACAATGACGGACCGTTTTTTTTAATCTCTGTTTGGAAACGGCGGTTTATTGTAACTGAGCAAAATTTGTAGGTAACTATACTGTTAAAGCATAAGTTTTTCAAAATGAAAAATGGATGGTCAAATTTGCTAGTAGCAGCTGGCGCATGCATGTGCATTAAATAATAAGGATGATCTTTAACATATTATTTGATTTTCTTGAATTGACCATTGTAATCTGCGATTTAGATGTAATCTTAGAAACTTAATCTGCTTAGTGTTGCTTACAACATTGGTTAGTCTGTCGGCAAATGTAGCTGACGTATTTTAGTTTGGCTTAATCACAGTTATTTGCAGTTAAATTGTTTTGTAGATCTTTAAAGAATCTCACAAAAAATAAGAATAATCATTAGCATAATAAATAATCCCAAAAAAGAAGCATATATTTTTGCAAACCAACTTGCATATAATTCTATTAATATAAATCTTTTCATTGCTGTACCTACAATGCGGGTTGGTAGAAAAATAATAGGTTAAATTCATTTTAGACAACGGGTTATCAAAAGATATCTTCTTAAATTAAATATCAGAGAACCATCAGGTACAGATTAAATTTTACTTATTATTTTTAAAACATATGCAAATAAATTTGCTTGCATTTCGACCAAAATATTTGCGTTATCAAACAAAAATAAAATGTTTCTAAATTAATGAAAAATTGCAAATGTTCAACCTATTCTTAAAAAGAAAGACAAGTCTAATTCTTCAAATTATAGACCAATTGCATTATTGTGCAATCTGTAAAATTTTGTTGTTTTTAGAAAAAAATAACTTTATCTCAGATATTCAGTATGGAGTTCAATCAAAACGTTTAACAACAGATCTTCTGACTTATGTTAGTCATAAATAGAGTTTTACTTTAGACAAACAAGGAAAAAATCTTGCAGTAGTTCTAGAAATTTCCACTCGTTGAAATTTAATTGAATTTTTGTGATGTTTTTATATTATTTAATTCTTAAAGATCATATTTAAAAATAAAAAAATAAAAGGGGTTTGAGCTGATTGTTTGTTTTTTAATTAATTTTTAAGTTTATAAACAATAATAATTACAGAAATTTTGCAAAAAATAACGTAGTACAACCAAAATCAATTAGCTTATTTTTTAAATGAATTATTTTAATCCAATTGATTATTTTTTTTAATTTATAAACTAATTGATGTTTACATTAACATTAATTGCTTGTACTTAACTAAATTAACTTAAATAATATTTACCTATCACTATAAATTAATTAATCAAACATTAAAGTTGTTCCGTATTTCATTATCAGTTGCAAACATGTATTTTACCGAAAATATCAAACTTTTATTAATAACTGCTTCATGTATGGGCATTATACCATTCTACAATTCAAAACAGATTCAATTTGATCAAAACCGGATTTATGTATTCATATTATTGGCTATAATATCTGCGTATAAATTTATAGATTACGTTAGCGATTATTATGATTTTTTTAATATAAACTATGCTTTGAATAAGATTGTAGAATTTATTTATAATCTTAATTTATGCATAATGATAATTAAATGTCTAACTTGGAAATATCGTAAATTTGAAACATTATTTATTAACATTAACAAAATTGATACATTTGCAGAATCTCACCAAGTGGCTATACCAAATATTTTTTATTTCAAATTTAAAATGTTAATGTTTTATATAAAAATTATATTACTGTTAATATACGAGTACAATATAATATCATCATCTGATGTTATAGGGCTAATATATTTAATTTATTATATATCGCAAATTTATATATATTTTTTACTAATTTATTTTATATTGCGGGGTATTTTGGATAGAATAAAGTTAATCAATTTTATAATTGGTACAATCTCTTATAATACTGTAAAAATGGATAGTGTATTGCAACTTCATGATTTA
This sequence comes from Tachinus rufipes, assembly GCA_963932245.1. Lineage (NCBI taxonomy): Eukaryota > Metazoa > Arthropoda > Insecta > Coleoptera > Staphylinidae > Tachinus > Tachinus rufipes. The sequence continues at coordinate 15,840,263 of OZ010744.1, forward strand.
ATAAGTGATGCTGTAGATAATTTTAATGATATTTTCGGTATTCACATATTTTGTCATATGCTGGTAACTGTTGTGAATATATTGTATGTTCTAAAAAACTTATTACATTTTGATTTTAATAGTTTTCAAGTATACTTCCTTGGTATTATTTATCCGATAGTTTGGTGCTTAATGTTCTGGGTAAGTTGCAACTAATTTATTACATATTGGCAGTTCAATTTTTTTTTTACTATTAAAAATAAACGTTTGTTTTATATGAGGTATAAATTTGATCTCATAATAGAAAACATTTTAAACATAAGTGTTTCTGTTATAAACTTTAAATTTTTTCTAACAATAGCGACTCTATTAGGTGCTTTACCACCCTACAATAGAAACACAAAGAAATTTAAACCAAACTGCCTATACGTTTGGATTTTATTCATTATATCTACAGCATTAATAATGTGTTGCAGTAGCAATTTATACAATTCCGTTAAATCAATATAGTGCTTCACTTAATACGATTGTAGTTTCTACTTACATGTTAAGCTTAGCTCTAATGATGATCAACTGCTCTTTATATTATTTTAATAAAGTTAAAACTTTATATAACAATATAAATCAAATTGATTTGATTGCAAAATCAAACCATTTGTCAATTGCAAAAATAAATTACATTAAATTAAAAATGGCTTTTTCTTATTGTTTGATTTTTTATATAATATGTAAAATTATTATAACTTATCAATTTTTTATATTTATTGGTTGGTTAGTTTCAATAGTTTACACATATTGTTTTATAATGTTTTTTACATTGCAAGGAGTTTATTTTAGAATGTTGTTTGTCAATAAATTAATTCAAAAGTTTTGTGATCATTTACTGCTACTTCATGAATGCATAAATGATTCAGTTAATTGTTTTAATGAATTATTTGGTGTTTACATTTTTATTCATATATTAATAACAATGCTGCTGATATTATATATTATTTATTTTATCTTACTACTTGTTAGTTTTAAATTTGATTCAACTTTCTTACAACTGCATTTGACAACTTGGTAGATATCGTTTTTGGTGAGTTTAATTGATTAGTTATAATTTTTTTGTCATAATACATTATTCTATCTACGTATACATTTATTCTAAATATTTTTTTTATATTAACTGTTTGGTTAACTTTAGATTATTGTGTTTTTCTTTTAAATGTTTTTTCTTTACTAAGGTCATAACTAACAAGCTAACATTACTAAAATATAAAAAAATAACTTTGGTGCTAATGCCAAAAAAATTAACCTAACCTAATATCACTAACATGAACTAGTCATTAAAAACATATACTTAAATTAACATAAAAAATAGTAAAAAACATACAGTTGGAAAATTTAAATTTGCTCTTAAAGCTGTTTTACTTTTGTTTCCATTTTTTGTTTGTTTGGGAAATCATTTTTTTTTTACAAAGAAAGTGTTTTCCGATCAAATCAAACTATGGAGTTTTGAATAACATCTACAAAGTCAGACTTTGGAAAACCTTTAGACTATGAAGGTACTAGTTTGACGCATTTCTCCAGATAAGAGACACATATGTGATTATTGGTCTGATATGGTAGAAATGTAGAAAATTTGTAGTAATTCTAGTTTTATCAAAAATAGACTACTTGTGCAAGTTGAGCGTGAATTTTTTGTCATAGATTACTCTTAGATACTTGGCATCATTAAATCACGGTATGGAAAAATTGTTAAAACAAACGTGCTTATAAGCCCTATAGTTTGTAGCTTCTTTTACGTTTTTTTGTCTACATTTTTTGACTATAAAATCTGCCACGTAGTTTAGTTGATGTACAGCTAAATGATCCTATCTAAACCAATGTTGGTAAGAGAAGAAAGAAAAAATATTATTATATTCTTTGTAATCTTAAATTTTATCCATTTTCCGGTTGATCAAATCACTTTCCGTACATTTCAGTAGTACTGGATTGCGGTCTAAATCAAAGTCATTGATGATAAAGTCAATTGCTATGTCAGAAAAATTCCTTTAGTGGCCCGCGAATTTATAATGTATGGGTTTATCCAAACTCTGTGTTTTCTTTCGCTCTCTCTTGACCACCTGTATTATTTATTGTCCTTGCGAGGCCTTTTGGTGACGAAAGAGATTATATACTTCTGGAAGATCTAGGGGTGGGTGTTAGCGGTTTTGCTTTTGTCTTCCTAATGGAAGTCATGCGTTGCTGTACGTTTAAGCTAAAACAGTTTATTTGACTTTATTTTTATCGGCCGTTTTTATGTCTTTCTCAATTTTAACTTTTGCTTTTGGAGACTTTTGCGGCGGCATTTGCGCGGTAATGTTGGCCAATTTTTATGTTTATCCGGACCTACTACTTGGAAACTTTGTTAAACCACATAGTCGAGCAACACTTGACTTTTGGGGTTAGTTCTTAGTTGTTTCACGTTGGGTGCTTAAAACTAAAATCCCACCTTCACCTATTTTTTTTGTAATGTATAAGGTTGCATGTGAAATAAATAATATGATTTTCTTGAATTTACCATTGAAATCTGCGATTTAGATGTAGTCTTAGACATTTAGTCTGCTAAGTATTGCTTTCAACATCAGATAATTGCATTTAAATTGTTTTGTAGATCTTTAAAAAAACTCACAAAAAATAAGGATAATCATAAGCATAATTTGATTTTACTAATCCAAAAAAAGAAGCATATATTTTTGCAAACAAATTTGCATATAATTTAATTATTATAAATCTTTCCATTGCAGTACCTACAATGCCGGTTAGTAGAAAAATAATAAGTCAAATTTATTTTAAGCAACGGGTTGTTATAAGATATTTTCTTAAATTAAAATCCAGAGAAGCATCAGGTGTAGATTAAATTCTACTTATTATTCTTAAAACATTTGCAAATAAATTTGCTCTCATTTTGACCAAAATATTTGCTTTATCTCATAAAACAAAATTTTTTTTTGAATTAATAAAAAATTGAAAATTTTTAACATATTTTAAAAAAGGAAGACAAGTCTGATTTTTCAAATTATAGACCAATTGCATTATTGTGCAATCTGTCAGTTTTTTTTTTAAATATATTAATTTTTACATTGTTAAGTTTTTAGAACAAAATAACTAATAAGATATTAAATTTGGATTTTGATCAAAACGTCCGACAACAGATCTTCTGACTTATGTTGAAATAAAATTCTACATTAGACAAATACGGAGAAAATCTTGCAGTAGCTCAAGTAATTTCCACTCACTGAAAATTAAATACATTTTCATGTTGTTGTGGCATATTATTTAATTCTTAAACATTAAAATAAAAAAAATAAAATAGGGTTTGAGCTGTTTCGTTTTTTTTAATTAATTTTTAAATTTATTGAAAACAATAATTACAGAAATTTATCAAAAAATAACGTAGTACATCCAAAATCAATTAGATTATATTTTAAATTAATTATTTTAATCTAATCGATTATTTTTTTTAAGTAATAAACTAATTGATGTTTACATTAACAATAATTGCATGTACTCAACTAAATTAACTAAAAAAATATTTACCTACCACAATAAATTAATTAATCAAACATTAAAGTTGTTCCGTATTTGTTCATCAGTTGCAAACATGTACTTTACCGAAAATATCAAACTTTTATTAATAACTGCTTCATGTATGGGCATCATACCATTCTACAATTCAAAACAGATTCAATTTGATCAAAACCGAATTTATGTATTCATATTATTGACTATAATATCTACGTATAAATTTATAGATTACGTTGGCGATTATTATGTTTTTTTTAATATAAACTATGCTTTGAATAAGATAGTAGAATTTATTTACAAACTTAATATATGCATAATGATAATTAAATGTCTAACTTGGAAATATCGTAAATTTGAAACATTATTTATTAACATTAACAAAATTGATACATTTGCAGAATCTCACCAAGTGGCTATACCAAATATTTTTTATTTCAAATTAAAGATGTTAATGTTTTATGTAAAAATTATATTAGTGTTAATATACGAGTGCAATATAATATCATCATTTGATGTTATAGGGCTTATATATTTTATTTATTATATATCGCAAGTTTATATATATTTTTTACTAATGTATTTTATATTGCGGGGTATTTTGGATAGAATAAAGTTAATCAATTTTATAATTGGTACAATCTCTTATAATACTATAAAAATGGATAGTGTATTGCAACTTCATAATTTAATAAGTGATGCAGTAGATACTTTTAATGATATTTTCGGTATTCACATATTTTGTCATATGCTGGTAACTGTTGTGAATATATTGGATCTTCTAAAAAACTTATTACTTTCTGATTTTGATAGTTTTCAAGAATACTTCCTGGTTATTATTTATCCGGTAGTTTTGTGCTTAATGTTCTGGGTAAGTTGAACTAATTTATTACATATTGGCAGTTTATTTTTTTAAAATAATAAAAATAAACGTTTGTTTTATAAGTGGTATAAATTTGACCTCATAATAGCAAACATTTTAAACATAGGTGTTTTCTGTTATAATAATAAAGTTGTTTACAATTAACAGAAATTTTCAATGACATACACGCTTAATTAAATTACTATATTATTCAAACATAATTGACTCATACAATAGATTGGATAAACATATATTTTAGTAATATTAACTCGATATATCTCACATCAGTTTCAATAATGTGCTTTACACAAAACATCAAATTTGCTCATAACCTTTATGGTTTGTCGTTTTTTTTACGTTGGTTTTTATTTGCCTAAACCTTTTGACTATAAGGTCTGCCACGCTGTTTAGTTGATGTACAGCTAAATGACCCTGATGATCTGAACCCATGTTGGTGGGAAGGGGAAGGGAGAAGATTATTATCTTTCTTGTGGTCTTGCATTTTGTCCATTTTTTGCTTGAACAAATCACTTTTCATAGATTTCTAGTATTTTCTAGTAGTACTGGGTTACGGTCTAAAATAAGGTCATCGATGATAAAGTTGATTCCTATGTCAAAAAAGTTTTCTTAGTGACCCGCGGATCTGTAGTGTATGTGTTTTTTTTTTCGCTCTCTCTTGATCACCTGAAATTTTTTCTTGTCTTTGCTGGGCTTTTTGGTGGCGGTAGGGGAGAAAAGATTGCATTATGCTGGAAGACCTGGAGGTAGATGTTGGCAGTTTTTCCTTAATTTTTCAAATGAAAGTTTTGCGTTGCTGAACGTTAAAAGGATGCCAAAATAGCTGCTATGATCTTATTTTCATTAGCCATTTCTATGTCTTTCTTAATTTTGACTTTTTGCGGCATTTGCGCGGCGATGTTGGATAATGTATTGTTTTATCCGGACCTACTACTTGGAAATTTTGTTAAACCACATAGTCAAACAACGTTTGACTTTCGGGGTTGATTCTTAGTTGTTCCACGCCGGCTGCTTAAAATTGAAATCCTTAGATTTGCAAAGACTGTACCAGAAACTGCCGTTTAAATACGATTGGTTAGTCTAATGTAACTAGATACTATTTTGATTATGCACTGCCAATGCACATTTACTAGTATTGCAGTAGTTTCAAGCAAAATCATGTTGGGGGTGCAAAAATTAGTATTTCTTATTTCACCTTTGACGTTTAAAGTATTTTGGAGTATCAGCGTTTAAGTGTGTTTGTATTTTGACTTAGACACTAGCATGATTTAAGGTTCTGTTTGATGAAGAATTCTTCTACTTCACCAATTTTTATTTGTAAAGTATGATGTTGGTTATCTTATTATTTGACGTTGCCGGTTTTGGTGCCGGTAGAGAGACGGCGTTTGCAAACGATTTGTTTGCAATAGCCGCGTCAGGTTTTGGGTAAACTGCACTTTGTGATGTAGACGTAGACAGCCTGGGGCTGGCTTCTATTTTACTTTATTTTTGCAAAGTTATCATTTATTATATTTGGGCGGTGTATTTTTGGAGCAGGCCTTCAATTGGTGGTGCTCCAACCAGTAGCGACATATAAGACTTAATGCCACTTTTGGTATTGAGTAATGCTAGGTATTTTTTGGTTTGATTAAGACTTTTAAGCCAGTAGCTTAATTAAACCAATAATTTTGGCGCTTTTAGCTTTTTTTGAAAGATGCACTAAGATGAATGTGTTTAATTTTTCAAACAACCAGCTGTGGAAGTCCGCCTTGACAGATTTGACGTGTGCAGTTTTCTTCCTGTGATTGGCATTTGTGGCCGGAATTATGCAAATGAAAAATTGTATGGCATTTTTGCTATTGCTAAAATGATTTAAAAGCCCAAAAATCAGTATTTTTTAATTAGCACAATTTTCTTGGGACGGAATTTTGAATTGCTTGTGAGAAGATTGGACAAGTGGAAATTGACATCTTTATTATCACCTTGTGGTTTGAGGCGACAAGTGTAAACATTTTGATGAAAGCTCTTTGTACGTTTCCTGTTTTAGCAGAGGCTTGCTAATCTTAAGAACAAATAGTCTTTGTGTTCTTTGGCTTAAAGAACTGAAGAAGTTAGCTGCTAATGGCTGTTGGACCGCAATTGCTGAAGACATCTATGCTAAAAGTTTTTCATTTTAAGATGAGGAATTTGGAAGATAGTTAATAGGAACGTTATTTAAACTGTGGGATGGGATGTAGTGTTATCCACTTTAGGATTTTAGATGGTTACTTGATTAATGGACGTTTATAAATAAAAGCTTTTTTTGCTTGATTTGGCAATTTGAACCAGAACAGGATTGCGGTGAATCGCGAGTAAGATTGTTGAAAAACTTTTTGGCCAAAGTTTTGAAATGTTGGCGTGAAAATTTAAAAATATAATTTTGAAATTGCTCCTTTCTTTAGACAAACCATAAAGGGCCCATAAAATAATTTAAATAGTGGTAATTTACTCCGAATCTTTTTTTGTTTCCGCTGGACAACCTAATATCTTTTGTTGTTCTTGCAGGGCTTTTTGGAGGCGGTTGCGGAGAAAGTAGTTGCTTGCTTCTGGGCAGTAAAGTTTATAGCGGCGATTGAGGTATTGGCCTCTTACCCTTCTCTTCTAAGCTTGAAGAAGGCTAAAGCGGCTGTTTTGACTTTATTTTCAGCTGCTGTTTTCATGTTTTTCTTGACTTTAACTTTTGTTCTTTGAGCGGCGGTATTTGCAGCAATGTTGAGCATGAATTTGCTTTTTCTTTATCTAGTTTGCTTTTAGAGCAAAAACATTGGCGGCGGCAATGTTGGCTATGAGGTCTATGATATTGGCGTAAAAAACTTTGATTTTTTGGTCAAATTTTAGTATCATCTCGCACATCCAGTCTTTAAGTTATTGGACTTGGACCTAGTTTGTACGGGAGTGGAACTTAAAATTATATTATTAAGTCAAATCAATAGATTTTCAAAAAACCCAATTACAAATTATTACTAAAAAAAAGTATAGCTTCACTATACAGTTAAATTATTCTATGATAAAAGTCATGTAACTTTTAAAACACTTTTTAATAACATATTTTGGTAACATATTCAAAAAAATAAAAAATATAAGCTTAAATTTAAAAGAATTTTTAAAAGTTACTTACTACAAATTCTATAATTTTTCTACTCATAAGTAATTTTTTTATAGAAACTTTAAAAACTTGATACTTTTAAAAATCGGGCAAAAGATTTTTGAAAAGTTTTACAAATTTTAGACTATTTTTATAAGCTCTAAATAGTTCTAAATTTTTACGGAATCTTTCTACACATTTTAGATTTATCTGAGAAATTCTAAAGATTTCTTCTAAAAATTTTGCAAAAAAATTGACAATTTTTTTATAAAAATCTTAAAATTTGTACACTGTTTAGAATTATCAAAAAAAAATTTAAAAACTTTTTATTTTAATTTTTTTGAAAAGTTTGATCTTATTTGCTGTTTTAGGTATCTACTTATTAGAACAATCTTAGATGTTTTTATTTATTTGTTATGTTTGTTCTTTAACTTGTATTGCTTATTGGTATAAAACTTACACATACAAAGCCAAACCGCTTTATTAAAATCTTTGTTTGAAAACAGCGAGTTATTGTAACTGAGCAAAATTTGTGGGTGTCTATACTGTTAAAGCTTAAGTTTTTCCAAAAAGAAAAATGGATGGTTAAATTGCTAGTAGCAGCTGGCGCATGCATGTGCATTAAATAATAAGGATAATCTATAACTTATTATTTGATTTTCTTGAATTTACCTTTGTAATCTGCGATTTAGATGTAGTCTTAGAAACTTAGTCTGCTTAGTATTGATTTTAACATCGGTTAGTCTGTCGGCGATAATAGCTAACGTATTTTGGTTTAGCTTAAACACAGTTAATTGCAGTTAAATTGTTTTGTAGATTTTTGAAGAATCTCACAAAAATAAGGATAATCATTAACATAATAAATAATCTAAAAGTAGAAGCATATGTTTTTGCAAACCAATTTGCATAAAACTCTATTATTATAAATCATTCTATTGCTGTACCTACAATTCCGGTTAGTAGAAAAATAATAAGTCAAATTTATTTTAAGCAACGGGTTGTTATAAGATATTTTCTTAAATTAAAATCCAGAGAGGCATCAGGTATAGATTAAATTCTACTTATTATTTTTAAAACATTTGCAAGTAAATTTGCTCTCATTTTGACCAAAATATTTGCTTTATCATAGAAAACAAAAACTTTTCTGAATGAATGAAAAATTGCAAATGTTCAACATATTTTTAAAAAGGAAGACAAGTCTGATTTTTCAAATTATAGACCAATTGCATTATTGTGCAATCTGTCAATTTTTTTTTTAAATATATTAATTTTTACATTGTCAAGTTTTTAAAACATAATAACTTTTAAGATATTAAATATGGATTTTGATCAAAACGTCCGACAACAGATCTTCTGACTTATGTTGAAATAAAATTCAACATTCACAAATACGGAGAAAATCTTGCTGTAGCTCTAGTAATTTCCACTCATTGAAAATCAAATACATTTTTATGTTGTTGTGGCATATTATTTAATTCTTAAACATTAAAATAAAAAAATAAAATAGGGTTTGAGCTGTTTTGTTTTTTTTAATTAATTTTTAAATTTATAGAATACAATAATTACAGAAATTTATCAAAAAATAACGTAGTACATCCAATATCAATTAGATAATATTTTAAATTAATTATTTTAATCTAATCGATTTTTTTTTAACTAATAAACTAATTGATGTTTACATTAACAATAATTGCATGTACTCAACTAAATTAACTAAAATAATATTAACCTACCACAATAAATTAATTAATCAAACATTAAAGTTGTTCCGTATTTGTTCATCAGTTGCAAACATGTACTTTACCGAAAATATCAAACTTTTATTAATAACTGCTTCTTGTATGGGCATCATACCATTCTACAATTCAAAACAAATTCAATTTTATCAAAACCAGATTTATGTACTTATATTATTGGCTATAGTATCTACGTATAAATTTATTGTTAACATTGCCGATTATAAAAATTTTCTTATTATAAAGTATGCTTTGAATAAAATAGTAAAGGTTATTTACAATCTTAATATATTCATAATGATAATTAAATGTTTAACTTGGAAATATCATAAGTTTGAAACAATATTTATTAGCATTAACAAAATTGACGCATTTGCAGAAACTCACCAAGTGGCTTTACCAAATATTTTTTATTTTAAATTAAAGATGATAATGTTTTATATAAAAATAATATTACTGATAATATACAATATCATATCATCATCTGATATTATATATATATATATTTTTTACTAATGTATTATATATTGCGAGGTATTTTGGATAGAATAAAGTTAATCAATTTTATAATTGATACAATCTCTTATAAAACTGTAAAAATCGATTGTGTATTGCAACTTTATGATTTAATAAGTAATGCAGTAGATAATTTTAATGATATTTTCGGTATTCACATATTTTGTCATATGCTGGTAACTGTTGTGAATATATTGGTAATTCTAGAAGACTTATTACATTTTGATTTTAATCGTTTTATAAGTATTCAAGTATACTTGCGGGTTATTATTATTACGGTAGTTTGGTGCTTAATGTACTTGGTAAGTTGCAATTAATTTATTACATACTAATTATGTTTTGAATTAAGTTATTAGCAGTTCATTTTTTTTTTAAGTATTAAAAATTTACGTTTGCTTTATAAGTGGTATAAGTTAGATCTCATAATAGCAAACATTTTAATCATAAGTGTTTTCTGTTATGATAATAAAGTTGTTGACAATTATAATAAAATGTTCAATGCCATACCTGCTTAATTAAATTACTATATTATTCAAACATAATTTATTCATTCAATAGTTTAGTATCTCACATCAGTTTCAATAATGTGCTTCACAGAAAACATCAAATTTTTACTAACAATAGCGACTCTATTGGGTGCTTTACCACCCTACAATAGAAAAACGCAGAAATTTAAACCAAATTGCTTATACGTTTGGATTTTATTTATTATATCTACAGCAATAATAATATGTGTTTCTATTACATTAGCAATTTATACAATTCCGTTAAATCAATATAGTGTTTTATTTAATACATTTGTAGTTTTTAGTTACATGTTAAGCTTAGCTTTAATGATGATCAAATGCTCTTCATATTATTTTAAAAAAGTTGAAACTTTATATAACAATATGAATCAAATTGATTTGTTTGCTATATCAAATCATTTGTTAATTGCAAAAATAAATTATATTAAATTGAAAATGGCTTTTCCTTATTGTTTGATATTTTATATATTGTGTAAACTTATTATCAATTATCAGTTTTTTATATTTTTTGGTTGGTTTGTTTTAGTAGTTTACACTTATTGTTTTATAATGTTTTTTACATTGCAAGGAATTTATTATAGAATAACGTTTGTCAAAAATTAATTCTAAAGTTTTCTGATAAAAGTAGTAAAAGTATTGACCATTTACTGCTACTTCATGAATGCATGAATGATTCAGTTGATTGTTTTAATGAATTATTTGGTGTGTACATTTTTATTCATATATTAATAACATTGCTGCAGATATTATATATTATTTATTATATATTACTACTTGTTAGTTTTGAATTTGATTCAACTCTCTTGCAACTGTATTTGACAATTTGGTGGATATCGTTTCTGGTGAGTTTAATTGGTTAATTGTAATTTTTTGCCATAATACATTATTCTATCTACGTATACATTTAATCTAAATAATTTTTTATTTAAACTGTTTGGTTAACTTTAGAATATTGTGTTTTTCTTTTAAATTTTTTTTTTTTACTAAGGTTATATCTAAAAGGCTAACATCACTAAACTAAAAATAAAAACTTTAGTGCTAAAGCCTAAAAAATAAACCTAACCTAATATCACAGATAACACCAAAGTTATAAAATACTTTAATGCAAAACCTTCAAAGTATACTTAGGCTTACATCACAAATTGCACCAAAGTAGTAAAAGACTACAGTACTTTAAACTACTCACTAACATGGACTAGTCAATAAGAACAAATACATAAAATAACTTAAAAATTAGTAAAAAACATACAGTTGGAAAGTCTGATTTTGCTCTCAAAGCTGTTTTACTTCTGTTGCAATTTTTTATTGTTTGGGAAGGGATTATTTTTACAAAAAATGTGCATAAAGAGCATCTGCAAAGTCAGACTTTAGAAAACATTTAGACTATTGAGGTGCCAGTTTGACGCATTTTTCCAGATAGAAGACACATATGTGGTTATTGGTCTGATGTAGAAGTGTAGAAGATTTTTAGTTATTCTAGCTTTATTAAAAATTGACTGCTTTTGCAATTTGTGCGTGAGTTTTTTGTCAAAGGTTGTTTTTAGATACCTGGCACCATCAAATCATGGTATGGGAATGGGTTTGGTTGGTAGGTTTTTTTACGTTTTTTTGTCTTAATGTTTTGACTATAAGGTCTACCACGTAGTTTAGTTGATGTACAGCTGAATGATTTTATTTGAACCAATGTTGGTAGAAAGAGAAAGGAAAATATTATTATATTCCTTGTCGTTTTTATTTATCCATTATCAAGTTAATTAAATCTTTTTTTGTACATTGCGTTGCGGATTTGTAATGTATGAGTTTATCTGAACTCTGTGTCTTCTTCCGCTTTCTCTTGACCACCTGAAATTTTTTGTTGTTTCTAGGGGGGTCCTTTGGTGACGGTAGGGGGGTGGGAGGGGGGAAAGATTGCAAACTTCTAGAATATCTGGAAGTGGGTGTTGGCGGTTATGTTTTTGTCTTCCAAAAAGAAGTCTTGCATTGCTGTACGTCTAAAGGATACTAAAACAGCTGCTTTAACCTCATTTTCATCTGCCGTTTTCTCGTCTTTCTTAATTTTAACTTCTGCTGTTGGAAACATTTAGGGCGGCATTTTTGCGGCGATGTTGGCCAAAGTATAGGTTCATCCAAACCTACTACTTGAAAACTTTGTTGAACCACATAGTCGAGTAGCGCTAAACTTTTAAGGTTGATTTTTAGCTTTTTTACGATGGGTCCTTAGAATTGAAATCCCTATATTTGCAAAAATTGTATCAAAATTTGCCGTTTATATACGATTGGTTACTCTAATGTAACTAAATATCATCTTGATTATGCACAGTCAAAGCACATTTACCGGTATAGCATTTGTTTTAAGCAAAATTATGTTAGAAGTTTTCATTAAAGAGTAGTCTGGATCAGTATTTTATACTTTATGGGCATCTATAAAGTTACCAAATGCTTGAAAGTATTTAGAAATTTCAGCTTTTAAGTGTGTTTTTGGTTTGACTTGGACACTAGCATGATGTCAAGGTTCTGTTTGATAAAGAATTTTTCTACTTTACCCATTTTTTTTGTAATGTATAATTTTAGTTATATCTTATCATTTGCCGTTGCCGGTTTTAGTGCCGATAAAGAAGCGTCGTTTGCAAACAATTTGTTTGCAGTAACTTTGTCGGGTTTGCGGGAACCTGCACTTTGTGGTGTAAACCTAGACAAGCCCGGGGCCGGCTCGGGCTTGGTAGTGGTGTATTTTGGCCAAAGTTTTGAAAAGTAAGTTGCTTCTTTCTTTAGACAAACCATAAAGGGCTTTTTAGATATTTTTAATAGTGGTGATTTACTCCGTATCTTTTTTTGATTTTGCTGGACCACCTAAAATTTTTTGTTGCCTTGCAAAGTTTTTGGTATTTTTAGCAGGGGAGGAAATTGCATGTTTCTAAACGTTTAAGTTTATGGCGGCGGGTGATGTGTAGACTTCTGCTGAGACAATCTAGAGGCAAATGCTGACAAATTTGCTCTTGTCTTGAGGAAAGCTAAAACGGCTGTTTTTACTTTATCTTTATTTCCTGCTTCCATGTTTTTCTTGATTTTAACTTTTGCTTTTAGAGCAAAGGCGTTATTTGGAGCGGTATTGAGCATGAAGTCTATGATGATAGCGTGGAAGGTTTTGATTTTTTGGTTGAATTTCAGTATTATCTTGGACATCTGGTTTTTGAGTTTTTGGACTTGGACTTAGATCTAGTATGAACGGGAGTAGGGCTTATTTTAATGCTGTTTTTTTTTTCTCTTGTTTCTTTTTTATTTGATTTTTGGTTTTAGAACAATAACGTTAGCGGCGGCAATGTTGGCTATGAAAGTCTAGGATGATGGCGTGGAGAACTTCGATCTTTCGGTCAAACTTTACTATCATCTCGGACATCAAGTTTTTAAGTTTTTGGACTTTGACTTAGTTTGTACGGGAGTGGAACCTGAACTAAGTAAAATCATATCAATAAGTCAAAACAATGGATAATTTATCCTAGGATAAAAGACATGTAACGAATAAAATACATTTTAATAACATATTTTGGTAACATATCCGACAAATTAAAAAATATTCTGAGTAGAGTGACTTATGTTAGCTATAAATAATATTCTACATTAGACAAACAAGGAGAAAATGTTGCAGTAACTCTAATAAATTGAAATTCAAATGCATTTTTATGTTGTTTTGGATGTTATTTAATTTTTAAACAATTTAATAAAAAAAAGGCAAAAAGGTTCGATCCGTTTCGTTTTTTTTAACTCAATTTTTAAGTATATAAAAAACAATAATTAAAGAAATTTATTAAAAAAAAACGTAGTTCAACCAATATCAATTAGCTTATATTAATTGTTTTAATCCAATCGATTATTTTTTTAACTTATAAATTAATTGATGTTTACATTAACAATAATTGCATGAACTCAACTAAATTAATTAAAATAATATTTACCACAATAAATAAATTAATCAAACATTAAAGTTGTTCCGTAATCGTTCATCATCATTTACCGAAAATATCAAACTTTTATTAATAACTGCTTCCTGTATGGGCATCATACCATTCTACAATTCAAAACAAATTCAATTTTATCAAAACCGTATTTATGTACTTATAATATTGGCTATAGTATCTTCGTATAAATTTATCGTTAACATTGGAGATTATAAAAAATTTCTCATTATAAAGTAGCTTTGAATAAAATAGTAGAGGTTATTTTCAATCTTAATATATGCATAATAATAATTAAATGTTTAACTTGGAAATATCATAAATTTGAAACAATATTTATCAACATTAACAAAATTGATATATTTGAAGAATCTCAGCAAGTGGCTATACCAAATATTTTATATTTTAACTTAAAGATGTTAATGTTTTATATAAAAATGATATTACCGTTAACATACATTATAATATCATCATCTGATATTATATATCTAATACATTTTATTTATTATATGTCGCAAATTTATTTATATTATTTACTAATGTATTTTATATCGCGGGGTATTTTGGATAGAATAAAATTAATCAATTTTATAATTGATACAATCTCTTATAATACTGTAAAAATGGATAGTAAATTGCAACTTCATGATTTAATAAGTGATGCAGTAGATAATTTTAATGATATTTTTGGTATTCACATATTTTGTCATATGCTGGTAACTGTTGTGAATATATTGGTAATTCTAGAAGACTTATTACATTTTGATTTTAATAGTTTTATAAGTTTTCAAGTATACTTGCGGGTTATTATTATTACGGTAGTTTGGTGCTTAATGTACTTGGTAAGTTGCAACTAATTTATTACATATTAATTATGTTTTGAATTAAGTTATTAGCAGTTCATTATTTTTTAAATATTAAAAATAAACGTTTGCTTATTAAGTGGTATAAGTTTGATCTCATAATAGCAAACATTTTAATCATAAGTGTTTTCTGTTATGATAATAAAGTTGTTGACAATTAGAACAAAATGTTCAATGCCATACCTGCTTAAATAAATTACTATATTCTTCAAACATAATTCATTCATTCAATCAATTGATTAAATAAGCATATAGTTTAGTATCTCACATCAGTTTCAATAATGTGTTTCACAGAAAACATCAAATTTTTACTAACAATAGCGACTCTATTGGGTGCTTTACCACCCTACAATAGAAAAACGAAAACATTTAAACCAAATTGCCTATACGTTTGGATTTTATTTATTATATCTACAGCATTAATAATAGGTGTTGCTATTGTAGTAGCAATTTATACAATTCCGTTAAATCAATATTTTGTGTTAAAAAATACAATTGTAGTTTCTACTTACATCTTAAGCTTAGCTCTAATGATGATCAAATGCTCTACATATTATTTTAATAAAGTTGAAACTTTATATAACAATATGAATCAAATTGATTTGTTTGCAAAATCAAACCATTTGTCAATTGCAAAAATAAATTACATTAAATTGAAAATGGCTTTTCCTTATTGTTTGTTTTTTTATATAATATGTAATGTAATGATAAGTTATAATAATTTTATTATTTATCAATTTTTTATATTTATTGGTTGGTTTGTTTTAGTAGTTTACACTTATTGTTTTATAATGTTTTTTACATTGCAAGGATTTTATTATAGAATAATGCTTGTCAATAAATTAATTCAAAAGTTTTCTGATAAAAGTAGTGAAAGTATTGATCATTTACTGCTACTTCATGAATGCATAAAAAATTCAGTTGATTGTTTTAATGATTTATTTGGTGTTTACATTTTTATTCATGTATTAATAACAATGCTGCATATATTATATACTATTTATTTTATATTACTGCTTGTCAGTTTTAAATTGGAATCAACTCTCTTGCAACTGTATTTGACAACTTGGTGGATATTGTTTTTGGTGAGTTTAATTGGTTGTTTTTAATTTTATTTGTCATAATTTAGTATTCTATTTACGTTTACATTTATTTTACATAATTTTTTATAATAATAACCAAATAGGTTATTTTGTATTTTTGTTAAATTTTTTTTAATTTTTCTACCATTGACTAAGGTCCTAGTTACCAGGTTAACATCACTAAGATTGTAAAAAACTTTGGTGCTAGAGCTTAAAAAATATACCTAACCTAATATCACAAATGACACCAAAGTTATAAAATACTTTAATGCAAGACCTTCAAAGTAAACTTAGACTTACATTATAAATTGCATCAAAGTTGTAAAAGACTACAGTGTTTTAAACTACTCACTATTATGGACTAGTCAATAAGAACAAATACATAAATTAACATAAAAACTAGTAAAAACAAACAGTTGGAAAGTTTGATTTTGCTGTCAAAGCTGTTTTTTTTTCTGTTACAATTTTTTTTTGTAAAAAGGAATTTATTTTACAAAAAATGTTTATTGACTAAATTTTTCTGAGTTGATCAATTCATGAAGTTCCGAAGAGCATCTACAAAGTCAATCTTTGAAAGACTTTAAGATAATTGAGGTGCCAATTGGACGCTTATACGATTATTGGGCGAATAGTATAAGATTTTTAATCATTCTAGCTTTATCAAAAATTGACTGATCGTGCAAATTGTGCGTGAGGCTTTTGTCAAAAGTTATCTTTAGATACTTGGCATTATTGTATGGGAACATCGTTAAAACAAACGTGCTTATGGGGAGTTATTTGTTGCCGTGTGAAAAGAACAGCTTCCGGATTTGTTTTGACTTGTCAGTTAAGAAATTTGACTTCCAGGATTCTGCAAAATAAATATGAAGCTATCAGCTCTATAAGACGCAGTAAGAATTTATTTCTGTGCAGTTAATTTAAAAGTCTTTTATGCCAGATCTTATCGAAAGTTTCTTTGATGTCAAAAAAAAACTACTCACGTGTTTTTTTTTTATCTGAACCTTACGACTGTAAAGCCTGTCACTCAGTTTAGTTGATGGACAACTGAATAACTTACTTTTATTGGTTGGAGAGAAGATTATTAACTTCCGTGTGGTTTTGTTTGATTTTGTTAATGATTACTCTTTATATATCATTATTTAAGATGCATAAAAAATTGATAAGTTGGTAGTTTAAGGAAAACTTTTGGTTTTTATCCGGTTTGAATATGTTTTTACCAAGTGAACCTATTTAATATGAAGGATATAATATTGGTGAATGTCATTATTACTTTATGCAAAAATCACTTTAGCAGTCTGTTAGGTATTTTATCGGGGCCAGAAGCAGACCAAATTTTTAGATTTTTTATCATTTTTTCTTTATTCAAAAAGGTCAATCGTTTTCCTGCGCTCTGTTGTCAGCGTTTTTTAAGAAGTAGTTGACTACCTAGTAGACCTTTTTTATGTGCTTTAGATTATTATTTTTGTCATATGAGCTAGAGCTAATTTATATAATTTTATAAATTTTTAAGTATACTTGCAGATTATTATGTATACGGTACTTTGGAGCTTAACGTACTTTGTAAGTTGTAATTAAATTATTACTTATTAATTATATTTTAAATTAAGTTATTAACAGTTCATTTTTTTATAATATTAAAAATGAACGATCGTTTTATAAGTGGTATAAGTTTGATCTCATAATAGCAAACTTTTTAAAAATAAGTGTTTTCTTTTATGATAAAAAAGTTGTTTACAATTAGAAAAAAATGTTCAATGTCATATCCACTTAATTAAATTACATCCTATATTATTCAAACATATTTGACTCATACAATTGATTGGGTAAACATATAGTTTAGTATTAACTCGATATATGTCACATCAGTTTCAATAATGTGCTTCACTGAAAACATTAAATTTTTACTAACAATAGCGACTCTATTGGGTGCTTTACCACCCTACAATAGAAAAACGAAGAAATTTAAACCAAACTGTCTATACGTTTGGATTTTATTTATTATATCTACAGCATTAATAATATCTCTTTTTATTATAACAGCATTTTTTATAATTACAACAAAAGAATACAGTTATTTAGTTCATGCAATTGTAGTTTTTATTTACATGTTAAGCGTAGTTCTAATGATGATCAAATGCTCTACATATTATTTTAATAAAGTTGAAACTTTATATAACAATATGAATCAAATTGATTTGTTTGCAAAATCAAATTATTTGCCAATTGCAAAAATAAATTACATTAAATTGAAAATGGTTTTTCCTTATTGTTTGATTCTTTATATAATATGTAGAAGTATTACTGATTTTTTTTTTGTAATAATCGGTTTGTTTGTATTCATTATTTACACATATTTTTTTATAATATTTATTACATTACAAGGAATTTATCATAGAATAATTTTTGTCAATAAATTAATTCAAAGATTTTGTGAAAAAAGTAGTCAAAGTATTGACTATTTACTGCAACTTTATGAATGCATAAATGATTCAGTTGATTGCTTTAATAAATTATTTGGAGTTTACATTTTTGTTCATATATTGATAACAATGCTGCAGATAATATATATTCTTAACATTGTCTTAATTCTAACTAGTTTTGTACCTAATACAACTCTTCTACAACTATTTTTGACAATTTGGTGTATATCGTTTATGGTAAGTTTAGTTTGTATTTTGTAATTTTATTTGGCATAATACATTATTTTGTTTACTTTTACATTTATTACATTATACTTTTTTTGCGTTGATCTTTATAAAATAATAATATACACAGGTTAGAGAAAGCAGCTTACATTAAAACATTTGAAGTAATTAATAAATACTAAAACAGTTTTAATAACACCCAAATTATAATAAACTTTGTTACCAAAGCCTAAAAAATAAATCTTACCTAAAATTATAGTAGACCGTAGGGCTTATTTATACACCTTCCATTTGGAAATGAAAAATTTATAATATGGTTAATTGAGATGCTCTATAGGTTGTGAGGATTGTGGTAAACTGCAAGATTATTGATTTTTTATTTTTTAAGTTTTAATATGTTGGCATAGCCGGGAAATTCAGAGGTTGGTTCAACTGTTTTTGTTTTAGGAAAACTATAAAACTCCGAAGAGTTTCTGCAAAATTAGATCTCTAGACATTAAGATACAAGTTTGTGGCAGTTTCCCAGATAGGCAAATGTGATCATTAGTTTAATGATAGAAGTGTAGAACAGGGTTTGTTTTGGAGCGACAAGCTACTGTTTCGGCGCAACATCAAAACATGAAGATTTTTAGACATTTTGGCTTTATTAAGAGCGGCTTTCGACCACGGTATAAGAACTGTGTTAAAATAAATGTTTTTATGGGGGTGATTTGTTGCTGTGTAATACCTTTGGAGTTGATGGTGGTTTTGGTAGCTTTGAGGGGACTACTCTAGGTAAAATTGAGGATTATAGAAGTGCTGTATGTTTAACGGATTAAGTTTTTTTTTAAACCGTGCGTCCGCTTTAAAAGGTGTTAGCGACAAACAGATTAAATAAAATAAGAGAAAGAAAATATAGCCTTGAAAAACTTTTGGCGTAATCTGCCCTGAGGTAGAAATGTCGTGTTAACTTTTGACTGTTAAAATTCTGCAATTTAGATATAAAGTTAGCTGCCTTATATGACGTAGAGTCATGTTATTTTTTTTGTGTTTTCTTCTGTCTAATTTCTTTCACTATAAGGTCTGTCTTGGATTTTGTCCAGGATCACTTTGACTTTACTTGAGGCTTATATAGGACTGATAAACCGGAAGTTTTAGAAAAACTTTATTTTCTTGTGTGGCTATTTTTATCATTGAGCCTTTCTAATCTGTAGAAAAGTGCTCGGTGTGTAGAATTGTGTTTGCATTATTAGTAAATGATATTATTATATTATGCAAAAATGACTTTAGCGTTCTAAACCAAACGCTTTCCAGAAAGTCGTTGACTACCTGATAGACTAACAAGCTAGATCAGTGTTTTTGATAAATGAGCAATAGCATTGGAGTTTAAAGCTGACAGCAATTGCTTTGGCTTTTTTCTCAATAACATATTGAACTTAATATTTGCCATAAATGGCTGGAATGAGAAATTCTTTGTTCCTTAAAGTTTTGGAAATTTTCTTTATTGGATTGTTATTTTTTGTGATTGATTTTTGAGTGTTTTTCTAGCACAAATTTATGTGCAACTAACGCTTTCTTATTTTGAAATAAAGCAAATTTAAAATTTTGCAATTTTTACGGTTGCAATGCTTCTACTATTGATGTTTGACGGCATTTCTTTTACTGGTTTCTAAGATAATCTAAAAAAATTATAAGCGCAATTCTGGTGAGTTTTAAAAGCTTTTCCGTAGTTTAGTGGATTTAGTTAGTTAAAAGTGCGACGGTTTTTTCTATGTCATTAACCGTTATTACTAGAGCCAGTAGAAATTGTAAAAAAACTCCAATCCGTATGTGTTTTTGTTTTATTCTGGTTGATTTTTTTTTGTAGAGCTTCAGTAGTACTTCCTTGTAGTCGAAGCTAGGTTTATTGATGACTTGAACGTTAACTTGGAAATTGACTTTTTGGAGTATTGCTACGTCAAAAACATCCTTTTAGTGGCTTGCAAAGCTATATTGTGTAAGATTGTCTAAACTCATTATTTAGATATTTTTTTGCTCTACATAGTCAAGCAACGCACGTTTTTTTGGCTTGACTCCTAAAAAAAGGCAAAAAATTAGTAAAAGTACAGAAAATCCGAGGAAAAATTCTTAAAAATAACACATTTTTAATCAATTAAGTGTTATATTTTACCTTATGGCAAGCAAATCTAGTTGTTTAATTTTTGTGATCAAAAGCACTATGTTTCATGGGTATCATATTCAAATTTTAAGTCTCCAGGTGTAGCAAATTCGAAGATATCAAATTTTTAATAATAGTAATTTTTGCATTTTACGCAGAAAATTTTGGAAAACCAAGAGTGGGATTGTGTTCTACGGAAAATTTTCTATAAATACACTCTTTTGAATATGATTATTGCTTATTTACAGCACAAAAACTGAAAGAAAACAAAATACTTTAAAAAAAAATTAAATGGCCGCCATTTATTCTGTATTGCACCTAGAAATCTAAAATTTTAGGAATGGTCATATTTTGGTACCCCAAAATTCAGAGATATCAATGTGAGGTCGATTGTCAGAACTGTCGTGGAATTACCCACAATCAATATTAATTTCTTTTAATTTATCATTTCAATCAATATTTACTTTACAAATTGCTATTTTAATTATAACAACAATGACTTCTTATTATCCTAATAGCTAATTCAATTAACTCAGTTAGAAAACATGTTTTTCATCGATAACATCAAACCCCTTATAACAATAGCATCGTATTTAGGCTTAATACCTTTCTATAAAACTAATCGATTTATACAAAATCGAACATTTGTATTTATTTTAACTTTTTTATTATTAATATTAAACTTATATATTAATATTTATAGAAATGTAATACTTCTTAAATATTATGAAATTTTAATAATAGAATTAATGTTTTCAAGTTATACAATAAATTTAAGTTATTTTATGATTGGGAGTAGTACTTGGAATTTTAATAAATTTGTGAATCTGTTTGAGAAATTAAATAAATTTGATTTGATTGTACAATCTAATCAATTATTAATTCCAAAAATTGGTTATTTTAAATTAAAACTTTTAAATCTTTATATTTTTCCAATTTTGCTTTTAATTTGGAATTTAATTTGTACTAAAGATTTTTTACAAAGTATATCAATAGCTGCTATTGTATTATTGAGTTATACTGTTATTTTGTTGTTATATTTTATACTCAATGGTATATTTCAAAGAGTTACACTTTGTCATACTATGCTTGATGAGGTTGATTTGTATGAACGAATTGATGTAATACTTCAGCTTAATAATTTGATTCGTGATTCTGTTGATATTTTTAATGATTTTTTTGGAGTACAAATTATTGTAACAGTTATGTTAATTATTACACAAGTATTAGATTTTGTTAGGGCTATAATAAATGCAACATATTTTCAAAGAAATTTTAGTGAGCAGTGGTTGTTGATTTGTTGGAGTTTGTTTTATGTGGTAAGTTTTTGAACATTTATATTTAATTATGATTTTTAAATTTATGTAAATAAATATTAAAATAACTATAGAAAACGTGGTAAATAAAAAAGATATTATTAAAAAAAACTATTTGCAATTCTACACATTCTTCTAATTGGATTATTAAATCTATAAATAGTAGATTGAATAGATTCTCTAAATATTGAAGACTGTCTTGTTTGGCGATTATTATTGGGTACTTGATATGGAAGAGTTACTAGTAACTCTTGGCAATCCGTCTCAGACATCATTAGTTCACTTAAGCGGAAGATTATATTGCAATGCAATGTAGTTAAAATCAAATTTTTGGATAAAAATCTTGATTTGTACGATAATAAACAATTTTTTTTTTTTTTTGTTAATTTGATCTACACTGCTTATATGAATGCTGTAAACATCAATTATACACAAGATCTTAAGATAATTTTAAGGCGACAACAATTATTCAATGAAAATATTAATATAATTCCATTTAGTAATTTTAATTTCTCTGTAATGTTATGCGGACTTCCCCACTAGATGAAATGCAGGTGGGCTAGTTGATCTTATCTCAACGAAGCTCGCACTCTCGCAGTCGCTCGGTGTCTTTCGTGCGAGTAAAATCGGCGCGCTCGGGTTAGAATTAATTGCGACGCACATGTATTACGTTGTAGAATGTAATGGAACAATACAGCCTATATGACTTGCAATTATTGTAGTGTTGTCCATGGAAGTGATTTGTACTTTATAAGTGCCATATTGACTACAATTTGAAGGGAATAAGGAAAAATTTAATTCTGTAATTAATGAAGACTTTGGAATACTAATTGTAAGTGTTTTTGTTTGCTTTTAATTGTATTTGATCAAAAAAAAAATTAAAATATTGGTTATTAGATGAATAAAATCTTTATATTCAAGATAATCATTTTTTAATTTGATAAGTATGACTAGGTCTAAGTTGTAGAATTTATTATAATCTCAACTAGGGCCAAATATCATACCTCCTTAACCAACATTTTATTGTAAAATTAGAAATTTTCTTTGTAATATTTTATGATTGCTTGATTGAATCATTCTTAAAACTGAATTTTATGCTTTTTTGTGATTTAATAAAACAAAATTAATTTATTTCAAATCTTTCAGGGGTTTATTGTGTGGTTGAGATACACTGTTTATGATTGTGGACAATAAGCAGTTGGGTGAGTGGGCGGAACACTCAATTCATTAATTTTGAGACAGAAATTTCAGCTATGTTTCTTGTCTACCCATCTAAGTGTTGGTAATCTAGAGATTTGATTTTGTTCAGAGTGACAAATCTAATATATTGACAACAAACAATTGTTTGGGGGGCTGGCACTTAGTTTATTGATCTCAGGACAGTAGTTTTAATTTGGGTTCCTGCCTACCTAACCAAATGTTAGTTATTCAAGGATTGGATTTTATTCCGAGTGACGAATTCAATCTATTGACAACAAACAGTTGGGGGTGGGTGGGGCTTTCCACTCAAGTGCTAATTATTTAGAGATTGAATTTTTCTTCAGAATGACAAATTTAATCTATTGATTCACAGTTGGGTGGGTAGGCGGGCACTCAGTTTATTGATTGTTGGACAATATAAACTTGGGTTTCCGCCCGTCTACCCAAATGTTAGTTATCCAGAAGTATAATTTTCTTCAGAGTGACAAATGCAATTTCTTGATAACAAACAGTTGGGTGGGTGGATCAATAAACTAAAGTTATTGATTTTAGGACAGTAGTTTTAATTTAGGTCACCGCCCAGCCACCCAAATGTTACTGATTCAAAAATTTGATTTTTTCTGAGTTACAAATTCAATCTATTGACTACAAACAGTTGGGTGGATGGGTGGGTGGGGTTTTCAATTTATGGTGGGTGGGTGGGTAGTAGTTTTAACTTTGGTTTCCGCCCACTCACTCAGGTGTAAGTTACTCAGAGATTGATTGATAAATTCAATCTATTGATAACAACCACTTCAATGCACTTAGTTTATTGATTGTTGGACAATAGTTTCAACTCGGGTTCCCCACCCAAGTGTTGGTGATAATGAGATTTAATTTTCTTCAGAGTGACAAATTCAATCTATTGACAACAAATTGAGTGGGTGGTTGGGTGAGGCACTCAGTTTATTAATTGCGAGACAGTTATTCAAAGATTGAATTTTTTTTATAGTAACAAATTCAATCTATTGATAACACAGTTGGGTGGGCACTTAATTTGTTGATTGTTGGACAGTAGTTTCAACTTGACTTTTTGTTTACCAACTCAAGTGTTAGTTATCCAGAAGTAGAGTTTCAAAATTTCCGGAAAAATTGAGTGTCGGTTTTTTTCCAGAAAAATTGGAATAAACGGAAATTTTAGAAAAAATTTATTGTTTTCTGTAAACTAGAAAAAAAGAGTATTAATTACTAGAATTGATTTAAAATATTAAATATAAATATTTTAAATAATATTTATAAATTGTTTTGATTAAAAAATGCATGTAATAATCAGGAGATAGAATGAGACGCGCGGCTATGCAAAGTCACCGGTAATTCCCTTTCGTATTTTGGTAAATCTCCGAAAAATTTTACTTTTTTTTTGATAACGGAGACTAAATTATTTGATTTTATTACTTTAAAATAAAATATTTGGTAATTTATAAAAAATATTAAGATTTTAGTTTACTTCTTAAGTTTCCTGTTTTGTTATAATTTTTTCCGTTTATTCCAATTTTTTTAATGCTGGAGAAAAAAACAAAAAAAACCTGGTTTTTTCCTAATTTTTTCTTTTTTCTTGCATATCGTTAAATCTCTATCCAGAAGTGTGATTTTATTAAGTGTGACATTCAATTTATAGATAACAAACAGTTGAATGGAGGCGGGCGTTTATTAATTGCGGGACAGTAGTTTCAACTTTGGTTCCCGCCAACCCACCTAGGTGTTGGTGATCCAGTGGTTTGATTTAAAAATTGAGTTTTGATTTTTGATCATTTTATTAGTGGATTTGTAGCAGTAGTACATAATGTTTAAAGTGAGGTTAGGACGCTTTGTTTACTTTTTGTTCACTTCAGTTTGAAAATGTTTTTTTGGAGTTGACAAATCATATCTTTTATCTTTATGAGATGTTTTTTTCAGAGATTACCTAAATTTTGAATTTGCTTTTTAATTTTTGATATTTCTGTGGATGGATTTTGATTATGTATATGGTTCTAATAGGTTAGAATGTTTAAATTTAAAACAGCGCTAGTTATTACGGCTGATTTGTTGATGCCTTAAGGTATTAGAATTGACCTGTAAATTGGCTTTTAAGATTGTGCAACTATTAAGCTAATAAACTAGTAACAATTGAAACTTTGGAAACAAACATTGTTTGACTTGTTTGTGATAAACGGCTAGCAAACATATTTATACAGAATGCAACCGTTTACTTGCTAATACGGGTTCTTATTTACAATATCCAGCATTTGCTTGTATTAACTATTTTTACTCTCTTCTAGAGAAATATTGTTTGCATTGGCGCCCCTCGCCATAAAGCAATATACAGGTTGATATACCAAAAATCTAAGCTAAAATAGAGCTATAAATAGTACGTGATAGACTTCTTCTTCTTATGGTTCCTCTCCAACTAGTGAAGATTGGATATTATCAATGCCCATTTTATTCTATCTTTGGCCATCCTAAATAGCTTGCTGGCGCAAGATGTTTTTGTTCATTCTCTTATATTTTGTAACCATGGTTTTTTACGTCTTCCTACTGCTCTGCTACCTTCAATCTTTTCCATCATGATTTTTTGCAGTAGTTCGTACCGGTTATGTTGCATTATATGACCTAGATATTGCAGTTTTCTTTCTCTAATCATATTTATTATTTCCGGTTCCGTTCCCTTTCTATTAAGTACATCGACGTTAGTTATTTTGTTGACCCAAGATATTTTTAACATTTGCCTATATAACCACATTTTGAAGGCTTTGAGTTGCTGTTTGGTGTTCTGTTTGATGGTCCAGGCTTCACATCTATACATAACAATAGGTCATATAACATTTTGACAGTTTTGCTCTTAGTTTGATGTTATTGTTATTGTTATTATTGCATAAAAGGTGCTTTATTTTCTGAAAACTTGCTCTTGCGATTTCTATTTTGGTTTTTATTTTGCCTTTACTTTCCCATTTACGTTCCTTAGTATTTGTATTTTTGTACTCTGTTTAGATTTTTTTTAGTGTTACATTTCTATTCTGCCTATTATTTATTATTATAAATTTTGTTTTTTAAATGTTTACATTGAGCCCTCTTAGTATGCTTTGTGTATTTACTTGATTTTGCATATTTTGCATTTCTTCCTGCGTCGACGCAATTAAATCGGTATTGTCTGCATATCAAAGATTTTTTTATTATTTCCTCATTGACTTTTATTCTTTCTTTTATTTGGTACAGTGCTTCCGTTACTATAGCCTCAGAATATAGATTGATTAAGTTTGGGGATAGTTTGTGGTGTCGTTGCCTGTTCTTACTGTCGATTTTTGGTTCTAGTAGAGATTTTTAATTATTTGTATATCTTTGATATCTAGGTTTATGTTCTGCAATGTTTTGATTAGTTTATTGTGTTTTACTTTATTGAATGCTTTTTCGTAGTCTATAAAACACAAAATTATTTCTCGCTGCATTTCTTCACATTTTTGTACCAAAACTTGTAGTGAGAATAGCGCTTCTCTTGTACTCACACCTGTCCGAAAGTCAAATTGATTGTCGCTTGAATTCTATAATCTAATATCTTTAAGCATTGGCTCATAATGTTGATGGTACGATGTTCTTTACATCTTTTCATCATTGTACCGGTGTTGTAAATGCGATTGAATAATAAAACTAGTACATCTATGTTTTCTTTGGCTTTTAAAATTTCTATGTTAACTTTATCAGAACTTAGTGCTTTTAGAGTTTCTTAGCGCTTTCCATACTTCAGCTGCTATAATAGGAAAGCCATCGTTATCAGTATTTTCTATTTGATCATCAAAACATTCTTTTTAATGCTAAAGATTAAGTTGACTCTTTAAAAAAGTCTGGTGTATATAAAATGTCATGTCCTGAATGTAATAGCCTATACATAGGTCAAACGGGCCGTAGCTTTGAAAAAAGATATGCTGAACATTATCGCGCATTTCGTTTAAATAAAAATTCTAGTTCATTTTCAAATCATATTTTAGATTGCAATCATTCATTTCCAAACATTAATCAGTTAAAAATTTTACATACCTGTACAAAAGGTACTAAGCTTAATCTTTTAGAAGCCGCCAAAATTTATAAACACTCCCATAATCCGCTCGTTAACCTTTTGAACGAGCAAACCGATCTAATTCAGTATAATCCACCACTTTTTAATATTCTGTAAAATTCCTTGTATTCTCCTGCCAATTCACCAATTGCTCTATATATATATGTATTGTTTCATTCATTTGTTTCTCGCTTGATAATGACCGTAAAACGTTGAACCTTAAGTCGTGAAATGTATTTTGTAAAATTGTATATGTCTTATATATAGTTTTACAACAATAAATTAGTGGTAAAAACATAGTAGTTGTTTTATTTACTTATTATTTTCTATTTCTTTCTGATTTTTGTTTGTGAGCTTCTTGTGGTCCGTCATCAGAAAATAGTTTTTGTATGTACGCTAACCAGGTGCTCTTTTTTTCTTTGCTATCTATAATAATTTTATTATTGTTGTCCATTAAAACGGAATGCGTTTTCTTTTTGTTCTTTCCTGTTATGATCTTGATTTCTTTGTGTAGATTCGTTCTTTGCATACCGTACTTTTATTTTTTATTTTTGTATATAATCTTTTGTATTCATAGTTGTTGTTTTTATGAATTCTCCTTTTGTCCATGAGATCTAGTATTTTGTCATTCACTCTTCCCCTTGATCTTTACGTTTTTTTTACGAATGACTCTGTAGTTTATATTGTTATCATTTACTTGGGTAAGTAAAGCGCCTACTCTAACTATTTGCAATACGAATAGGGAGTCAAAATTTTGACATTTTAATATGGGTGTAAAGATAAGAGCCAATTTTATGTCACAAAAAGCGTTTTGCAATCTAGAGTGTATTCAAACTTTTAATTTCTTTTAGTAAAATTGGAGAAACGCAAAAAATGTTGTTTAAATTTGCGATACCAATAAGCCATTCCAATTACACATTAGATGTCCGAAATGTATTTTGACACTTCCAGGCTACTTAGCTTGCATCTTATTAGGATCTACTAGTAGATCATGTTTATTTACCAATTATCCTGAGTATTTAAGTTTAGGACGACAAAATTAACACGTATCTTTGCTCAAAACAAGTTTGCTTTTTTCAACTTATCAAATGTTTCTTCACAGTGCTTGTTAAAACTTTGTGTGATAACAATTATTTTGTCTAGATAAAGGAAAACGAAAAGCTTAAGTTTTTGATCTAAAACCTGGTTTATTAACGCTGCCAAGTTACGAAAGCGTTGTACTATCTAAAAGGCAGTATTAGCTGAATTTCTAGCTTTACGGGTCTCTCCAGAATCTTCATGCTATTCACTTGTAGAAAACAGAATTTTTGTAAACTGTTTAAGTGATGTACAAATTTTATGAATTGCATTTATTTCTAGTGCTCATCTGGCTAAAACACTGTCCGTAATGCTGCGCCCTCGTGTCAAACCATGGTTATGGTCATATTTGACCAAACTCCAGTTTAAACTTTATTAGTTCTTTGCACTGTAAAAATACCTCAGTATACAAATTTTTAGAATTTTGATAGGGTCATAACAGAGGGTACAAGTAGCTTAAATGATTTTTCTAAACACCTGAACGTTCTGCATGAATTTAATTTTTTAACAGAGTAATTATATTAAATTACAGGACCCAAAGGATTGCTGTTGGCCCTATAACTTTGTAACCGTTGAAAATCTAAAAACAATGTATATGATCATTTTTATTGCAAATTTTATCAGCTTTTATTATGTATATTATCATTTTACCTCCGATCTACAAATACGAGATATTAACAAAAAACCGAAAAAAGTACCTTGTTATCAGTGAATGCCGCTAGAGCTTGTGTATTTGTCAGGACTTTTAGTATATTCTTTATTAGGTACCTATAAATCAGTGTAAAAAGTTTCAATAATTTTGAATTTTTTTGATGATGATATCAATTTTTGAGCATATTTAACTGGCCTTAAATTTATGTCAAGTGACGATAGATAGGTTGTATTGTACAACTTGTCTATTATTGAAAATAGATACAATATGGTATAAACGTCTCCTTCTGGTACGGCTTTAACTTTTTAAAATTAACGCAAAACTTTCATGAACCTTTTTTTAAGAATAAGCAATTACCATCTTAATTTTAATTTTGTTCAACTTGCTTGAATTATATTATCTAGATTTTGGTCGATGCATTTTTAGACATACTGAATAGTATCTCAGCTTTATAGGCGGTGAATCAGTGACTATTTTGTGTTCTACTAAACTAGTACAACCCAACCAACCATTTGCAATAGATAATGACAAATTTAAATCTTTATTTATTAACTTAATTCCAGCTTCTTTTCTCTAATGTTGTATAAGTTGCAAACAAATCTAATAAACCTAAAACTGTTCTGCCAAGAATTTACACCGTTAACGTGCGATAGTATGAAATCTAGAACTACTATATTCTTTTTAAAAGTTGAGTTTGGAATTACAGAGGCAGCCTTACAACTCGTCTCTAATTTCCGTTTACATCAACTTGCATTTGGGACAATTTGTGTTTTCTCGGCGGCCACCTTTGAAACATTTCAAAAGTCTATTGGAATTGAGAGAAAAAGTGCAAAGGCTTGTAATTAAAGCAAGTTCAAGTCTTGCTTTGATTTTGCTGAGTACTGTTTATTTCCGCATAAGAATTAAAATTAACGTTAATTACGCTAAATGAGGTTCAAGGCAATATTGAATTTTTGTCTCCAATTTTCTATAGTATTCTTTCAACTCTTTCAAACTTGTTTGCTTAACTAAGCTGAGATCATGATGGTAAAATAGTAAGATTTGTGCTGTATAAGTTAGGGTTTAATACTGGTATTATTAAACTTCAATTCACACAGCACATTTTCTTAACCCCAGATTTATAAAAAAAAAACTTGTGCTACGTCTTATTCATGCAATACGTTTTTTTGCAAGTCACACATGGCTTATTATATCGATCCTTTGACATAGTTAAATTGCCTAATAAAGTATAATAATTAATTAGCAGAATAAATAAAATAATATTTACCATTTAACTACTCAATCAAATTACCATCTGACAGTTCAATACAATTATATTTACCAGCTAATTTAATTAATTGAATATACTGTCAGTTACAAACATGTTTTTTACCGAGAACATCACACCTTTATTAATAATACCATCGTTTATAGGCGCAATACCATTCTACAATAGAAAAACAATGAAGTTTACACCAAATTTCAAATACGTTTATACTTTATTTATTTTATTAACATTATTAACATTATATTCTTACCCAAGCAGAATTATAGAAATTTTTAAAATGCAAGGTGAAACATATATCATATTAGCAGGTTTTGGACATTCCCTAAGCGTTATAATAATGTTACCTAAGTTATCAATATGGAATTTTAATAAATTTAACGATTTATACAATAAAATTAATCAAACTGATTCAATTGTCAAAAATAATCAATCTATAATTAAAAAATTAAAATCAAAATTATTAATGCTTTTTATAGGATTAACTATAATTTTATATGTTCAAATACGTGTTTTAAAAGATATTCCAAGCGCTGTGCTTGCAGTATGTATTACTTCATTGTCTTATACTTATTTTATTATAATCTACTTTACATTAAAAGGTATTTTGCTTAGAATCAAATTAATTAATGATATAATTGATGGAGGTAACAATAAAAAAGTTATGAATAATATTTTAATTCTTAATGATTGTATTAGTACCTCCATTGAAAAGTTTAATGAAATATTTGGTTTTCGGTTAATTTTTCATTCTTTGATGACTGTGCTTCAAATATTAGATTTTATTTATGTTATGCTAAATAGTTACTTATTTGGAAGAAATGTGGCTATGCAAATATTTGTGGTTCTTTGGTGTGTGCTGTATGTGGTAAGTTATTATTTTTATAATAAATTTTATTTATTTAATTTTTTAATAACAAATATATTGAGTGATTCAACTATTACACGCAAGTAAAATACTATACTTTATCAATGACCAAATCTATAATTTTTGAATTTTTGAACTTAAAAAAATATACCATTTGTGTAATTTAATTATTACATTCAAATAAAGTCATTACACTTTGTGTATGACTTTATTAATAACATAATTAACCACACTAATTTAGGTTAAAAGTAAATTTCAATGTTATTACTACAATTATGTTTATTACCTAACCAAATTGCTTTTTAAATTATTCACAACACTAATTAATTAGTTAAACTAATCGAATTCACCTTTCAGTTACAAACATGTATTTTACCAAGAACATCGCACCGTTATTAATAATATTATCTCTTATTGGCTCTATGCCTTTCTACAATAGAAATACTATGCAATTAACAGTAAATCGCAAATACGTCTTTACTGTATTTATTTTATCATTAATATTATTATTAAACTCTATTTATGATCAAATTATAGATACTATAAACATACCTGTTAATACAGTGAATAATATAGTAGGATCTTTGCATAATTTAAATGTATGCTTAATGATGCCAAAATTTTCAACATGGAGTTTTCATCAAGTTGATGATTTATACAGTAAACTAAATAAAATTGATTTTATTGCTAAGAATAATCAACAATGCATACCTTTAATAAAGCACTTTAATTTGAAATTCATATTGGCTTGTACCATGTTTATTTTATTAATATGGTTTAGCGAACAAGTTATGCCAAATATTCAAACATTTTTGCTTTTTACATATGTTGTAACATTATCTTTTACATATTTTTTATTAATGTACTTTACACTTCAAGGAATATTAAATAGAATAATTTTTTTTAATGTTATGATTGATAAATTTACGGATATTGAATGGGTTGATAATTTGTTGATTATTAATAGTTGTATTGGCGACGCAGTTAAAAATTTTAATGAAATTTTTGGAAGTCGATTATTGTTTCATGTAATAGTGACAACGTTGCATATATTGGATTTTATTGCTGAATTGTATCATAATCATTATATACAACTTCACGTCATTATACAGCAATTTATGATCTCTTGGTGTGCACTGTTTACGGTAAGTTATTTCTAATTAATATAATTATGTAATTTTATGCTAATTTGTCAAACTATACAGAATTGTAAAATTGTATTTTACTTCATTGGTAAAACAAAGTTGTAATTTAATAATTTGACGCATTAATGCAATAGAATAACACTTTACCGCACTACTGCAATACTAGTGCGATAAAATTAAATATATTTTACACAACACGTTTGAATGTAAAATATTTAAAGTAAGATATAGAACTGGCCAATAAAATTGATAAATTAGTGAACAATATAGTAAACTTCAACTATAAAAATCAAAACACTTTAAGCATGTTATAAGTGACAATGGACATTAATTTAGTAATTTTTAGGGACAGTCTTAAAGATTTGTTTGTAGTTTGTTTGATTGGTGTATTTGTGGTCGTAATTCTGTGCTTTAAAGTCCGCAAAGATTTTTTTTTAGATTTTGAATGAAGTTTTTGCGTGATTTATCTCTTGCCTGAGCGACTGTGTTGATTCTAGTCGGAGTTTTTACTAACTGTTTTGTTTTTTTTTGTTTTTGGTTGTTGTTTATGGCCGCATTCTTTAGACGGTAAGGGTTTGGCTGAGTATGCTCTTAAAAGCTTTGTGTTTTTTTTTCTGATTCAACAACCATACAGTGATTTTTTTTTAAATAGGTTCTATTTTGTATGTGCTGTACTTTGGTGGAGGTGCAAACGCAGAGTACGGAGTTGCATAAAAAATCTTTTGCTTGGTGGTTATGAGAAAACTACAGTTTGGTTGTGAGTGGACTTGACTAGCGTTTTTTTTTTGTTGGTTGGCAAAGGAATTTTAATAAGAATTTGTTAGATTTATTTTAAGTATGAAAGCATCTACTGACTAAACTGTCATCTACTTTAAACACACACTAGAAAGTTACATTAATGTATACAACCTTTCTATCTAACTGTGCCTTATAAGTGACGTTTTTGGGATCTGATTAGAAATCTTGCGTCAGCTTTGAAAGCGTTGATTTAGGTGTGGTGACGGTTAAAGAGCTACAAATTTTCTCAAAACGGCAACCATGTTAGTATTTGGAAGTTTGTTTGTCTTGTACAGAAAGACGAGATAACTTAGAATCTGATTGGTTAACAATTTTATTGAAGAAGTTTTTTGCCAAAACCAACATGTGATCTCTGATTGAAACACCAACCAACTAGCGAATGTAAAAGTAAAATATTTATAAGAATGAAAGACAAAAAACTATGATGGAGTGAGGCTCCTACAAAACCTACAAAGCGGCAATAATTTTTTTAACTTTATTAGACTGAGCTTTCAACTTTTCTGTACGGCAATGCACTATGGTTGGGACCGAAATAGTTTATGTTTTAAAAATAATTGCAATGGTTTTAAGTTTAGGTTTGAAATGTCGGAAACACTCACGACACGGGTTAATCCGTAAGTTTTTGGCTTTGGCGGTGGTTTTTGTGGTGATTAGCACCGTAGTGACACATACTGTCTAATCTCTTGCGCACCAGATCTTAGATCTTAAGACACTACGCGGTGGATTATAATCGCACAAATTTTACTTAAGGCGATGTTTGGCAAAGATTGTTTTCTTTTTCCTAAATGTGTTAGTTTACTAGGTGCACAACATAACTTTTTTTTTTGCGATGCCTATGGGTAACGGAGTCGGTAATATGCACATGCACTATGAATGTTGTGTAGCCGGACTGAAGTTGTTTTGGTAGGACGTCGTCGGTTTCCCCTGAGAGGTCAAATACGCGGATAGACGGAATATGGTTAGTCTGTATTTTCCACAATACCTCTGGGGTGCAAACAATTGTAATATCAATTGTGAACAATTTTTATCTATTTTGTTTTGTCCAATTAGGTTACTGATGATGACTAAGCTAACGTGTAAAACCTCTTTAATTTCTGTTGGCATTTAATGTTCAATTATATTTACTTTTTTGATTTTTTTGGTAAACACATTGAAGTTAGCTTACCAGTAATTGACTTTGCACAGTCAGCCATTTTCTTTGGTTGTCTATGTAGTTGGTTACGTCCAACAAGTACATGTAAACTTTGTGCTCTATTTGCGGATTGCAAATGTACTGAGCATTTGTAATCATTGTAATTACGTCAGTTCTTTTTTTCTAAACCAATGTATAACGTCGTAATTAGTGGTATCTTTGTGTAGTTTTTCATTAACCTGGAAAGCGTTTACCAGGTAGGTCAAGTGTTTTGTTATAATGAAAAATTTGTTGACGTGATGGTTTACGGTAATTCTATGGTGCCACCGTACTTTAGTGTTATGACGGTAGTATATAGCGCCAGGTATCTGTTCATGTCTGTATAGTTTCAAAATTGGAGACGTTGCAAAACTTTAAATGGGTTTTTTTGTACTTATGTCCTATGATATTGGGTATGTTGACTGGGGTCAAAGCGGTTTAGTTGACAGGGGTCTTTATGGTTTAAAGAATACTTGACAGACCGAAAAGAAGTAACATCCATAAATGGAGTAGAATCAAATACATTATTTACAACACATGGTACCATACCTCAAGGTACAATTTTAGGTCCACTACTATTTACGTTGTACATAAATGACATAAACGAAATATGCCAGAATGACTTTGAGTATGTTATTTTGTTTGCGGATGATACTCTGTTGGTTGTGGAAAATAACAATATAACAATCATTTAATTGTCAACACAGACAAAACAAAAGTAATGGTGATGGACCATGATATGGCCAATCTCGATGTCCGAGTGTGTTTACTGGGTGAAATATTAGAATATGTTAATGAAATTTAATATCTTGGTTTGATAATTGACAACAAATTAAACTTTAAAAGCTATTGTAAACAAGTGACATCCGAAATATTGGATAAATGTAAATACTTTCATCGTATATGTCAGTCTCTTGACTGTAAAAATAGATTTGTAGTGTATCAATCAATTATTAGTCCGCTTTTTGTTTACAGCTTAACAGTTTTATTTTATTTAAATAAAACTGAAGTAGATAAGTTACAGGTTCTCCAAAATAAGTGTCTTTGATCTATACAATGTGACAGGCGCACACCCATCAAAAACATGTTAGAAAAGTTAAAATTATTTTTAGTTTGACAGTCACTTTATTTTGGAAACATGTGTTATATTTACAAACTATTAAATAATTGTTTACCTCAATATCTATGTGGTAAAATCATTAAAAACAGTGATATTTATAATTACGCTATCAGATCTAGACACAACATTCATATAAATACAGTACACAAGCAAGCAACATATAGATTTAACTATTAACTATTATTTATTTATAAAAATAATAAAATAAGTATAATAAGTTGGATATTAAAATTGTGTAGAAATTTACGTTAGGCTAACAACATTAAACTTTGAGCGATTCAGCTCTACGGACTGAATTAATAACAAATTCTTGTTTTTATATGACAAGATAATGATTCTTTGAATTGCTCAAAGTTTTTTTATTGTCAGCGATTTCGTTTCCAGGGAAATACATTTAGATACCGGATTTCCGGGATGCTTCGTTATCGTTCTTGGGTGCAGGTGTTAACTTCTCCCTTCTTAGAGTGAACCAAGGGTTGGGAGTTTGTTCCAATTCTTGGGTTGCTGACATTTTGGAAGATGGTTGTTTTCTTTTAAAGTACCATATTCCAATAATAACAACGATTGCGATTGCCGTGGTAGTTACTAAGGCGGTTGTTGAACTCCAATTGTTTGTGGTATGAGCGTTGGATAACTTCTCCAATCGGGCGTTAAATTTGGCTAACTTTCCTTGGGTTTCATTCAATCCTTCCAAATGCAAGTTTTTTAGGTGGACGTCTTCCAATCTTCATTGAGGTTGTTTTGACCATGCAAATTTATTGGTGTTAGGTGAATTTGTCGATCCAAACAGTGAATTGATGTGGTTTGTAGAACTTTGTTTCCTAGACTTATTGAACATTTGGATGTCGATTGTACAAGCAGGTTGTCTTGTAATTTTCTTACTTCTTGGCGAAGATCACATTAAACATCGGCAGATTTATTGGCTTGAAATAGAATCCAATCGGAGTTTGTGGGATGGATCATTTTGGCATCCCGTTGCGACCATCTGGTGTAACTGCAGGCTGTTATTGGCAGATGTCGTAGTAGCTGATGTCCATACGAGGTATGTTTTGTAGCATCTAAACTAATGGCCGAACACAGATATTGTTGATGTTGCAATAATTTGCATGGATCTGACATTGCAATATACCTATCATTATTTTCTGCCAGGTAAGGTTGTGGAATATTTAAAACAAGGTAATCTGGATTTTGCTGGATTGGTAATGGAATCAATTTATGGTGTTGGTAAATTGTAGGTTTGACTAATGAAATTTCGAGTAAAAATGTGAGGACGTACGTTTTGACATAAGCTTTTACAGTTATAATTTTTTCAAGAGCATAAAGGTTTTCTGTTTCTGGTGGTAATACAATATTTTGTTCAGAAATAGACGATTGAACAAATTTCAATTCATTTAACAGTTCTTCTGCAGAAATAATTGCAGGATGATAAGTTTGCAATTTGGAGAAAGTTTTTGCTGTTAAAAGTCGGCTGGTGATGGTCGAGGCTGCCGTTATGGTATTAAATACTGACATGTGGGCTCTCCATAAATTTTATTACTCGATTTTCAGTTCCTGTTTATTTAATTGCGTAATAATTTTGTGAAAGCAATGCGCTGTTTTGTTTTGATTTTCTGCAAGTATTTGAAGATTAGCTTCATAGCTCTTAAGAGTTTCTTGGGCTAAATAAATCTATGCCTGATTGTTCTTGATTAGTTCTTCTCGGCTAGTAGCGAGGTCTTGTATCAATTTATTATATCTGGCGGTATCTTCTGCGTCGAGGTTTTCTGAGATTGCTTTTATAATGGAACCGACAAAGTTTACCGCTCTACGAGCTTTTCTAACTATTGGTACTAATTGGTCCTTTTCATAGTTTAATTAATTGAGTAGGCTTTGAAGCACTATAGCAAATGAATGTAATTGTGATTTTTCTTCTTTGTCCTGGATATTTTGTCTAGCTTTTTATATTGTAA
Organism: Tachinus rufipes; assembly: GCA_963932245.1. Classification (NCBI taxonomy): domain Eukaryota; kingdom Metazoa; phylum Arthropoda; class Insecta; order Coleoptera; family Staphylinidae; genus Tachinus; species Tachinus rufipes. Next base: position 15,877,859 of record OZ010744.1, read on the forward strand.
ATGGTTAACTGGTTAACTTGATCCACTAAAGGTTGTAGGTCGCATCGTACTACTGTAGTCCAATAATTTTTTGCAATTTCAAAATGTAGGGGGAATAGCGGGCCATCCAAGAATGTTATTTTTACGTTTGCAAAGACGTGGCAGTAGCATCTGTAACAATGTCATGTTTTAGTCGTCTAGTATGATATGTTTAGGTACTTCTTCGTGTCTCTACGTTTACAGTACCGTTATTGTTTATGCTGATAATTTTGTAAGGTCCGAGAAAAGGTTTCATCATTTTATTACTTTTATTAACATTTTTAACATAGATTTGTTCTCCTACTTTCCATGTTGTTGTCTTGACTATATCTTTGTGTTTTTTTTTTATTTTCTCTTTGCTTAGAATATCTTTTTGTTTAATATTTTTGTACAGGATTGACATACGATCTTTATGGCTTGATATTAACTCTTGGTAGGTAGTGGTATCATAAAATAGGTTTTTGTATGACCATAAAGTGCTTCAAATGGTGTCATTCCAATAGCGCTATTAATTGAACTGTTGTAAGCTATTAATGCAAGTCTAACTCTTTGTTCACATGGTATATTGTTGTCATCTGCCAAACATCTAAGATGTTCCAAGAGTGTCGAGTGAAAGCGTTCAATATTTGATTGGCTTTCTGGATTTTTAGCTGTACCAAGGTGTAAAGTAATTTTGTAAAAAGATGCTAATTCTTTAATTAGTTTGTTGTTAAATTCTGATCCTTGATCAGATCTAATTTTTTGAGGTATTCCATGGTAACTAAAGTATGTTAATAGAGCATTAAAGATGTCTGTCGGATGTTTGCTATAAACTTTTATTGCATGTCCTACTCTAGTGAAAGAGTCAATGATTGTAAGGTATTTTTCATTGCTACAAGAAAATAAATCAATAAAAACTTTCTCAAGAGGTGCATAGGGTGTTTTCGTTATTGGTATATATGGTCCTAATATTCCTAAAAAATCAGAACAATCTAATGACTGGTATCGGAATTAACTCGATTTTATAAAATTTTAATTCTTCAATTAATTTTAAAATTATTTCAAAAAAATATTGAACGTATAGATTTAGTTGAAATTTTGAAAATATTTTGTACATTATATAGTCCTAATCTTCCTACAAAATCAAAATAAACTAATGTCTGGTATGAGAATTAACTCAATTTGTTTCAAATCAAAATTTAGGTGCTTTCATTAATTTTGCAAAATTTAAAAACTATTCTAAAAAAATATTAAAAGTATGGATTTAGTTGAAATTTTGAGAATATTTAGTACATTCTATGGTCCTAATATTCCTAAAAAATCAAAACAATCTAATGTCTGGTATAGGAATTAAGTCAATTTGTTTCAAATAAAAATTTAGTTGCTTCAATTAATTTTGCAAACTATATAAATTATTCCATAAAATATTTTAAGAATAGATTTAGTTGATTTTTTTTAAATATTTAGTACAATATATGATCCTAATATTCTTGAAAAATCAAACAATCTTATGTCTGGTATCGGAATTAACTCAATTTGCTTCAATAGAAATTTTAAATGCTTCTATTAATTTTTGCAAAATTTAAATATTTTCTATGAAATATAAGACGTATAGATTTAGTTGAAATGTTCAAATTAATTAGTATTCAGATCAATCTAATGACTGGTATAAGAATTAACTCAATTTGTTTCAAATCAAAATTTAATTCTTTAATTAAGTTTGCAAAATTTAAACCTATTCCAAAAAAAAATTGGACGTATGGATTTAGTTGAAATTTTGAGAATTTTTAGTACAATATATGTTCCTAATAATCCTAAAAAATCAAAACAATCTAATGTCTGGTATTGGAATTAACTCAATTTGTTTCAAATCAAAATTTAGTTGCTTCAATTAATTTTGCAAAATTTAAAAATTATTCCAAAAAAATATTGGACGTATGGATTTAGTTGAAATTTTGAAAATATTTAGTACAATATATGGTCCTAATATTTCTAGAAAATCAAAACAATCTAATGTCTGGTATCAAAATTAACTCAATTTGTTTCAATATAAAATTTAGTTGCTTCAATTAATTTTGCAAAATTTAAAAATTATTTCATGTAATAGTGGACGTATGGGTTTAGTTGAAATTTTTGGAATATTTAGTACAATATACGATCCTAATAATCCTAAAAAATCAAAACAATCTAATGTCTGGTATTGGAATTAACTCAGTTTGTTTTATTATAAAATTTAGTTACTTCAATTAATTTTGCAAAATTTTCAAATTATTTTATGAAATATTGGACATATGGATTCAGTTGAAATTATCAAATATTTTAGTACAATATACGATCTTAATATTCCTAAAAAATCAAAACAATCTAATGTCTGGTATCGGAATTAACTCAATTTGTTTTATTATAAAATTTAGTTGCTTCAATTAATTTTGCAAAATTTTCAAATTATTTTATGAAATATTGGACATATGGATTCAGTTGAAATTATCAAATATTTTAGTACAATATACGATCTTAATATTCCTAAAAAATCAAAACAATCTAATGTCTGGTATCAGAATTAACTCAATTTGTTTCATTATAAAATTTAGTTGCTTCAATTAGTTTTGCAAAATTTAATAATAATTCCATGAAATATTGGCTGTATGGATTTAGTTGAAATTTTGAAAATATTTAGTACAATATATGGTCCTAATATTCCTAAAAAATCAAAACAATCTAATGTCTGGTATCGAAATTAACTCAATTTGTTTCAATTTAAAATTTAGTTGCTTCAATTAATTTTGCAAAACTTACAAATTATTCCATGAAATATTGGACGTATTGATTTAGTTAAATTTTTTAAAATATTTAGTCGCATACTACATGATAATAACTGTTGTCTTGTGATCTATTATTATAACCTACACGTTATTAAAAATATAATTAAAAAGAACAATAATATGTCAACTCTAATATTGAATTAATTTCAATGTTTACTTTACATTAATTGTTTCATTACTTAACCAAATTACCTTGTAAAATGTTTATATCAACAACCATTACTAATTAATATAGTAAATTAAGTTTACCCTTCAGTTTCAAATATGTATTTTACCGAGAACATCGCACCTCTATTAATAATATCATCTTTTATTGGCTCCGTGCCATTCTATAATAGAAAAACAATGCAATTAACAGCAAATCGCAAATACGTCTATACTTTATTTATTTTAGTATTAATAAAGTCTTCATATGCTTTCACTAACAAAATTATAAATACTATAGACCAGCATGGTGCATTTCTAAATATTTTTGTAGGATTTTGTCATTCGCTAAATTTATGCTTAATGATGCCAAAGCTATCAGCATGGAGTTTTCATAAAGTTGAGGACTTATACAGCAAATTAAATAAAATTGATTCAATTGCTAAAAATAATCAACAATGCGTACCAATAATAAAACTGTTTAAATTGAAATTTGTATTAGCTTATATTGTTATAATTTTAATAATAGGGTTTAGCGAACAAATTTCTGACGGTATTATATCGGGTTTGCTTATGATACATACTATGTTATTATCGTTTACATATTTTTTATTAATGTACTTTACACTTCAAGGGATATTAAATAGAGTCAAATTTATTAATGTTATGATTGATAATTTTATGGATAATAAATGGGTTGATGATTTGTTGATTATTAATAATTGCATTAATGACTCGGTCGGAAATTTTAATGAAATTTTTGGAGGTCGATTATTGTTTCATATTATATTGACAATGCTGCATATATTGAATTTTCTTGATGAAATGTTTAATAATCATATTTTACAAAAAAATATTATTATGCAGCAATTTTTGATTCTATGGTTTTTTGTTTTTACGGTAAGTTGTTATAATTATAGTAATTTTTTTACAAATTTGTTTTCTGTCAGCATTACTAATTGTTTTATTTAATAGTGTACTAGTGTATAACGTGCTATTTTGTCACACAAGTGCAGTAAAATAACAAACGTAATCTAAATCTAACATAAATATTTACATAACTATAACTACTTCCATTACTTAACTAAATTGTTTAATAAACTATTCATCAATATTAACTACTAATTAATTGGTTTGATGTTATCCTTTCAGTTTCAAACATGTTTTTCACCGAAAACATCGCACTATTATTAACAATATCATCTTTTATTGGTTCAATGCCATTTTACAATAGAAAAACAATGCAATTCATATCAAATCGCAAATACGTTTACACTTTATTTTTGTTAATAGGAATAGCATCATTCTATTGTTTGATTGATGGATTTAAACCTTCTTTAAACCCATATTATGCGGTTAAAATTGTAGTTGGTTTTGGTCACGCTTTAAATATATGCTTAATGATGCCAAAATTATCAATATGGAGACTTAATCAAGTTGAGCAATTATACAGTAATCTAAATAAAATTGATTTAATTGCCAAAAATAATCAACAATGCACATCTATAATAAAAAAATTTGAAATTAAATTATTATTGGCTTATATTATAACAATGTTAATGTTGCTTGTTAACTTACTTATTACACGGAGTATTTTAATCTCTTTGCTTGTATTCTGTTCTGTATTATTGGCATTTACTTATTTTTTCCTAATGTATTTTACACTTCAAGGAATTTTGTATAGAATCAAGTTTATTAATGTTATGATTTTCAAATGTGCTGATAATAATAATAAAGTGATTGTTGATTTGTTGATTACTAATAATTATATTGGCGATTCAATTGAGATTTTTAATGAATTGTTTGGTTTTCGATTATTGTTTCATATAGTTATGACGGTTTTGCAGTTATTAGATTTTATTAATATATTATTAAATGATCCATATTTGGAAAAAAACCTCAACGAGAAGTATTTTATAGCGTTTTGGTGTATAATTTATGTGGTAAGTCTGTATTTTTATATTAATATTAATTCATTTAAAAGAAAATTTGTAAGTTATTAGTTTCATTTCTAGAAATGTTTAAACTATAACTGAAAAACGTCCCACATCTCATTTAGTCTTTAAATGACAACGTCAAAATAATGAAGAAAACGAATGCTAAAACAAGAAAGATTTTCAACTTTTATTGTTCCCAGGCTTGTACAGTCTTGTGTGCTTTTGTAGGCGCTTCTTTTTCACTTGGTTTTATATGGTTATATTGTTGCCAGAAATGGTGGATCTCTTTTTTAACCAATTATCAAATAATAGCTTCAAAATATAATACTAATTATTGTTCATTACAAACAATAACAACTTAACTCTTTTATCAATATAAACATAAACGTTTACATTACAATTAATTTTATTACTCAACCATACTGCCTAGTCAGCTATTAAAATTAATAACTGTTAATTTAGTTAATTAAAATAACCATTTAGTTTCAAACATGTTTTTCACCGAAAACATCGTACTTTTATTTACAATATCATCTTTTATTGGTTCAATGCCATTTTACAATAGAAAATCAATGCAATTTATACCAAATCGCAAATATGTTTACATTTTTTTTTATTTTATCAATAAATTTGGTTTTTTTGCAGAACTTATGATCTTATAATGTAATAAATTAGTTTTTATGTTAATTTTATGCAATATAAAAGCAGAACAGAGGAGAGGGGGTGCGTCGAGAAACTTGTTTTAGTATTTTTGTTTGTTTTTATAACTTATTAGTAGTCTATTTATTGGTATATGAGAAAATAAAACTCTAAAAAATAAACTCTTTTTAAACTTTTTTTTTATTAAAAAAAATAATTAAAGTTAAAAACGACAAAAAACTTAAAAAGTCTTAGATTTTTATTAAGGATTTTATATCTTTATGAACCGATTAAAAAACTACTATTAAATTATAGAAACGGAACAAAAATACTAAAGCAAATTTCTCGATGCACACCCCGCCCTCTTCACCCTGCTCTGGTACGTTTAAAACGGAAATTTTGCGCAATTTATTAAAAAAATCAAATTTTTGTGCTAATTTTGTAAAATAAATGGGTTTGTTGCTCATATTATGATGAATTTTTGCAATAAATAATTTTTTATGCATATTCCATGTACTAAAAAGTTTTTGTATTAAATAGTTGGGGTTTGTACGCAATTTATGATAAATTTAATAAATATATAATTATAAATTTTTCATTAAATGAGCTTTATATTTTTGGTGCATAATTTATGCTATCAATAAGTATTTTGCGCGTTTTATGATAAACTATATAAGATAATTTAAAATGTTAGTAATAAAAAGGATTTATGATGAATTTCTTGAGTTAAATCAGTACTTTGTACTACATTTTTAAAATAATTAGTATTTCTTTGCAATCAATATGTTTCTTATACAAAGAAGTTTTCTGAATTTTATGCAACAAAAAGTTTTTTGAGCAATTTTTTATTAATTTTTTTGTATAATTTAGTTTTTTGTTCTCATTCTATGCAATAAAATGATTTTTGCGCAAATCATAATAAATTTTTTGATTCACAGTTTTTTGTACTATAAAAACGTTTTTTGTGCATTTATGAGAATTTTGTTCCAACTTTATGTAATGAAAGGTTTTTATCTATTTTTTAATCAATTTTAATAGATAAATTAGTTTTTTGTGCAATTTTTTTTTAATTTATAATGAATTTAATAATATAAACCAGTTTTTTAAAAAGTTTTTTTTAGTTAATTTAGAATAAATTTTATAAGATAAACTAGTTTTTTGTGGTAATTTTATGTAATAAATGGGATTTTTGATACTGATTTTACTCTTGCCGACCCAGAAGGTGCTTTACGACAACCAAAAAGTGCTTTAGTTTTGCGAACTGTGACTGAAATATTTTGAATTTTATTAATTTCAATGCGTTGTTGAAGCGTGTATCATTTCATTTTTTTTTTAATAATGGCGTAGTTTTTACTTGTCAAATGTCAAATGATAATAGCTTCAAAATTGACAGCTGCACAAATATTTAGATTTTTATCAAATAAAACTTTAATAATCTAATTAAATTTTTTTGTAAATTGTTAATAATATTATTTATTTTATCATTCTTTGTATTTTAGTTATTATCTGAGACGGCGATTAATATAAAAACATTAAAATGAATACTAAAATATCTAAAAGTTATATAATGAAATACTATACCATTTTAATAATCAATTAATCCATTTGATTTAATCCAATTGAAATATTAAAACTGTATTGAAATTATTTAATTTATTATGATTTTTAAATAATAATAATAAATTAAAACAAATCATGTTTTTTCGTCCATTAATCTTAAATAATTGTACAATTTTTTAACCAGTGCGTTGTTTATTCAAATACAAAATCATTTTGCTGTAAAAGTGCCAATATATATAACTTTATAAATTTATTTTTAATTAATTAAAAGTTATTTTATTTTAATTACTAATAAATTAAAACAAAATTAAGTTAACGCTTCAAAGAAACAGGCAAACTGAAGTGACAAACTGTACGTGTATGGTCAATTCTCTCACTTCACTACGTAGCGCTCTTGCCTCAACGGGCAAATTCATGAACAAATTTGTGCGTCTATGGGCAGCTTAAGAAGCAGTTCCTGGTTTTATTCACATTAAAGAAATGACAAACTATAGCTAAACTTTATTTGTCTTATAAAATGGCCAGTTGCCATTTTGCTTGAATTTACTGATAGTCACTGTTTTCTACGGTATTTAGTGCATTTTGCATCAAATTTGTTACAGTTGCTCCTAACTTTCTGTTTATTAAAATGATAAAATTATAGGCGTAGCCTATAGCAAAGACGTTTATGTTTTAACCAAATTAGAAATGAGAAATGATTACACACCGCTTTGTGAGCATTCAACAGCGACTACAGCTTCTATAGTTTTGCTGTTTTTTATTTTAAATTATTGGCTACTCGCCTAAGTGTTTGTTATTAAGAAATATAATGTTTGTCTTCAATTTGGACGTCAAAAGTAATTTCGTTACAAAAAAAGGTTGTGATTAAACCTTTTAATAACTACTACTTGGGTGGGTAGGTGGGTCACTTTATTTCATTAAAAAATTAAATTTATAAAAAAAAAAAAAAAAAAAAAAAAACATCCATAGACGCGTTTCGAGGTTTACCTCTCATCAGTATGGCTTTATTTATTTAAACTAATTGATTTTTAACTTACTTCGTCAACATTGTTCACCACCACAATTCAAAGTGAATATTTTAAAGGGTGTATTGACTATTTATACTAACTGACTTAATGACTTTATTTAATGGCTATGGTTAATAGCATTCTGAGAATGAACAAATAAACTAATTATTTCGGGATATTAAGCTGATGGTAATGACATGAAAGAATTAAAACGGAAATTTGAAAATTAAAAATAGAATAAATTTTTTGCATAAATTATAATTACTATTATACAATTTCGTGTATATCAGAACATATATAAAATATATAAAGAAGAGACGCAATGTCCTCAAATGAGACAGACAACTGTCTCATTTGAGGACATTGCGTCTCTTCTTTATATATTTTATACACTTTATTTCAAACTATTGGCCCGGTACCATGCTATGGAGTGACCCATCCACTCGCTCAAATGTTTGTTAGCAAAAAAATTAATGTTTATCTTCTATGCGGATGTCAAAAGTCATTTTGTCACAAGAGAAGGTAATGATTCAACTTTTTGATAATTACCACTTAGGTTGGCGGTTGGGTTACTCCATTTCTATCTATTGGCCCGGTACCATGCTACGGAAAGTCTTACTCACCCACTCATGTGTTTATTATCAAGAAGTTTAATGTTTGTTTTCTATGCGGATGTCAAAAGTCATTTTGTCACAAGAGAAAGTTGGGATTGAACCTCTTAATAACTACCATTTGGGTGGGTGGGTGGGCCACTTTATTTCAAACTATTGGCCCGGTACCATGCTATGAGTGACCAACCCACTCGACCAAATGTTTGTCAGCCAGAAATTTAATGTTTATCTTCTATGCGGACGTCAAAAGTCATTTTGTCACAAGAGAAGGTTGTGATCCAACTTCTTGATAACTGCCACTTAGGTAGGCGGTTGGGTTACTCCATTTCTATCTATTGGCCCGGTATCATGCTACGAAAAGTCTCACTCACTCACTCAGGTGTTTATTATCCAGAAGTTTAATGTTTGTTTTCTATGCGGATGTCAAAAGTCATTTTGTCACAAGAGAAAGTTGGGATTGAACCTCTTAATAACTACCATTTGGGTGGGTCGGTGGGCCACTTTATTTCAAACTATTGGCCCGGTACCATGCTATGAGTGACCCACCCACTCGCCCAAATGTTTGTCAGCCAGAAATTTAGTGTTTATCTTCTATGCGGACGTCAAAAGTCATTTTGTCACAAGAGAAGGTTGTGATCCAACTTCTTGATAACTACCACTTGGATGGATGGGTGAGCCAATCCATTATAAACTATTAACTTACTACTATGCTATGGAGTGTTCCATCCACCAGCCCAAGTATTAAAAAGTTAAATACGATGCTATGGAGTGCCACCCGTCTAAGTGTTTGTCCTATTCCGGGCTTTAGCGGGAACTCAGGACTATTTGTCTGGCGGAGGCGACATGTTAAAATGTTGTTTAGTTTTTTACGGGATTTATAGCATTGGTTTTACTTGGTACTGCGTATGGTCAAACATATTTAGTGAAACGTTGTTTGTTAAAGTTTTTGTCTATTATGGTTGGCCAAGTTTTGCTCAGGGTTGCCTTGCCCTTGGACTTCTTATTGTTGCCATTTTGTGTCTATTCTATAAGCGACTAAGTATGTTTTTTTTGTTTTTAGACTTATATCTTGAGTTCTAGTGAGTCTCAATTTTCTCCGGAAATGTCAAAAGCCAGAGCTTACGTTTCTTAGCTCTCTAGCTGTTTAGTATATATGAAAATGCTAGGCTAGCTCTGAGAATTTTGCATAGAGGTTTTCTAAGAGCAATTTCTTTCTGTAACATGATGGGCTGGTTTAGTAACTTGAATGGTTGAAACGTGCTAATTCTCTATTCTAAGGTGCCTTTGTTCTTATGGCATTTGCATCTGCTCGGTAAGTTTTCTGGGAGTTGGGAGATTTTGTTAGCATAGTGTTTTCGGATCTGAAGTAGGTCCTGCAGAGTTCTTTTGAGACGAGAACATGTGGATTTGTAGTGTAGTTTAGTATAATCGGTTAAGTTTGGATTTTTACATTTTTTTCAGTTTAATTTTTTTTTTCTTAGAGGATTATCTTGCACTTTTTGAATAGATGTGTGTTGACTGATTTTTATTTCTATTTTTTGGTAAGTGCTTATGAATTGAATGTGTTTGCTCTGTTTGTCACCGTCGTGGTCCTGCAATTAAATCCATAAAACAATATTGTCAGTTTTTTTGTTTCTGGTGTCAAAGCTAAGATAGCAGTGTCAATAAGAGAGTGGCAAAAGAGTCGCCTTTGTTTTATCTGCTTTACAATCTTGTTTTGTTTTTGCCTTATTTGATTTTTTTGGCTGCGGCGTTATTAACCTACGACAACGGTTATGAGGGTTATTTTACAATTCTTTAATAAGTTTAATTTAACTGGAGAGTTGTTTATTTTTTGACAGGTGCTTATGAGTTAAATTTGTTTTTGTGTTCTAAGGTTTATTGAGAATCTTGAAAATAAATTTGAATAAGGTTACTATAAAAGCAACTAGTGCTGACATTTATAAACGTTCTAAATTAATAACTTATTTGACAAAGTAGTAAATACTACTACAATATTTTAAATTTCAAATTAGAAATTTAATAATTTTTATGGTAATTATGTTTTGATGTCTTTAACACTTCAATTTACTTTACGAGTTGGACGGATGTCTCTAACAAAGTGATGCAGATTATAGCGTTTTTTTCCAAATGGATCAGTTACTTCACATAGGCATCTAAACATACATGTCTGTGGCTCGGTGTGCTTGACACCTTAATTGTTTACTCCGAAAGAAAACGGCTTGACTAGGTATACAATTTTGTGTATTAATTTATGTTTCATATTAGGGCGACTTGTTTTGAAGGTGGTTGCTAGGACTTAACGGCTTATTAATAGAATTCTAAATCACTCAATTGTTAAATTGGTTTTATTTGTGTACCATTAAGTTTTTCTGTAGAATTAACGTGCCTTATTGTGTACTTATCAAAACTGATTATTAATAAACATTTTCAATACAATATACAATACAGTTATCAAATAATCATATTAATGATATTAATGGTTTAATAATAAATTGAATCTAGCAATGTCAATATTTGTATGTCATATTTTGATCAGTTTGTATAACATAAATTGACTCATAAAATGGTTCAATTTAAAGAAGACATGTCAATTCTCCTGAAAATATCAAGTTACTTAGCGTTAATTCCATTTTGTCATAAAGGAAAATTTACAACAAAATCGTATTACGTGTTTATAGTTATTGCGTTATTTATAATGTTAATAATTATTACACTTATTGATAAACTATTTGACAGAAGTTTTAAAATTTAAAATTTAGTTTTATTGTCATCCGTATGGAGTATCATATATATTTGCACAATTTATAATATTTTATCAACGAATTTTTGGGATTTTCATAAAATTCAAAAATTTGTTAATAATATCATTTTGATTGATAGTTATTTTCAAAATGTTAAAATTACAGTTATTGCTAATATGTTAAGCAATATTAAAATTGTTTTAATTAATATATGGATAATTGTTATGCTACTATGGTATATGTTTACACTTGGAAGTTTTCATGAGATTGGTATTATTTTTACAATTACTCTAATATGTACTATGGTTTTGCTAGAAGTTTATTTTCTAGAGTGTGTTAAAATCAGAATAAAATTATTGAATAATTTTATTAAATTACAATTTTGTGAACAGAAATATATTGCTCAAAATGAATTGCATTATAAATTAAATATTGTGATTCGTGTACATGAGTTGTGTGCGGATTTAGTGCTTGGATTTAATCATATGTTTGGTGTTAATATGTTGCTAGGGACAGTGTTTATTGTTTGTCAAATGCTTATGTTAATTATTATACTTTTGACTGATACTTATTTGAAAGCTACTTTGAATAATAAAGTTCTAATAGTTGTACGGACTGCATATTTTATGGTAAGTTATTTTTTTCTATAATTTTTAGTTTTTAGTTTATAAATTAATTTATTTATTATGTGCTTGTTAGTAAAAAAATTTAAAAATTACACTGGCGAGCAAAAAATAGAGGTCACTATAAAATTATGACTTAGTTTTGGATTTTTTTGTTTTAATCTTATGTTAGCAAATTGTAAACAAGTGTACTGTATTCTGCACACTAAATTAAAAATTCAATGTTGAATTGTAAAGCATATTTATTGTTTTCATTGCATGTTTTGGAAATATCACAAATTCACAGTTCAGACGAATTTTGAATTTTTGTTCCTAGGACTAATATGGAACAAAAAATATGAAAAAAAAGCTTATCGCTAACAACGAGTATTACCTCTTCTTGCAATAATGACTGCTTGATGTTAACGAGGAACACTTTAGATTAAATTAAGGATTATATTTTGGTCGATATTATTCTATTCCTGCAATAGAAACTGTCTTAGCTTTTGAGCAGTTTTTGGAGCAGTTGTATGCTTTTGGATAAGTTGTCTTAACATATTCTAGACATGTTCTATGAGATTTATGTCTGGGTTGAGAGCAGGCTAATTGAATCGCAAAAATCTCACTTTATCCAGATAATCTCTGACAACTCTGGCTAAGTGAGGTCTAGAATTATCTCGCGCTCACACATAGTTGTCATGAAGGGCATAACATATTCTTTAAAAGTTTTCATAATGTATCTGTGAACTGTCAAGGAGCCATTCTCTCTAAAGACCAACTCTATGCGTGCTTTGGTAGAAATTCCTGCCCAAACCATAACTAACCCACCGCCAAATAAAAGTTGCTCATCAATACAAGCTAAAGCGTATTTTTTTTTTTTTTTTTTTTTTTTTTTTTTATTTTATGATAGTTATATTTACAATATTTACAATTTGTATTTAAATATATAATATTCCAGCAGTGCCGCCATCCATCTGTTAAAGACTCGAGGGGCCTGGTATTGGAAATTAATTTCTGCTGTCTTCTTTTTCTTTTTTTGTTTGTGTCTTAGTTTTGTGTTTGTTCTGTCATTAGGTGTTGTTTTAATTTTGTTTTAAATTGTTGAATGCTGGTAAGGTTTTTTATTTCATTAGGCATTTTATTGTATTCTTGGATTCCTTTAACAGCCAAGCTTTGATTTTTTGTAGTTGTTCTATTAAGTTCAATATTAAAGTCATTTTTTTTTCTAGTGTTGTAGGTGTGAAATTCTTTTCTGCTTTTTAATTTAAATTCCGTTTTTATTTGTCCGAGTTTGATCTTGTGAATTAATACTATATTTTGTTGTTTTATCTTGTTTTTAATAGTTAGTTGTTTAGATAGTTCATGTATCTCTTTAGTAGGTGTTAGTTTTTCCAGCTGATAAATTGTTTTTATAGCTTTGTTTTGTTGTCTTTGCAATTTGTTTATGTTTCCTTGTTTGGTATTTGCCCATATGTTCATTAGGTAATTTGTTTGTGAGCTGAATAGTGCGTTTTCTCCACATTTTCCGACGTTTTTCTGATTCATTTGAAAACAGTCCTCATTATTCTATGCCCGGTGATTTTGGGCAAAAACCAATCTTGCAACACGATGTCGACGTTGTAAATGTGAACCTATATTTATCTTTCTACAAGACAATCTAGCAGCCAATATCCTTTTTCTAACGGTCCATTCACTAACATTTACATCTCTAACTTTATGGAGTTGATTTTGTAGATAAACTGCAGAAGCTGTTCTATTTTGCAAATTTATGGACACCAAAAACGGTTATTTCTGTTTGTAAAGACTGTTTTTGCCCGGATCTTGATTTTCTGGTAATCAGGCCAGTATCCAAGTAAAGCTGATACACCTTTTGTACAGCACATAGGCTTTTACCAACAATCCTTTCAGATTTACGTTTTTTTTGCTCATCTTCAAACGACGCATTAATTCTTGCTACAACTATAGAGTTTAAGGGCATTATGACCTGTTAAGTACAGTACACCGTGTGAATAACAAGTATAGCAGAGAAAAATTAACACTAAGTAAAATAACCACAACGAAATGTAGGTTTTCAATTAAAGCAAAATGGATGCTGATTCATAAAAGTCTGTAACATGGTAATAATAATTGACAGATAGATAACATTTGTCAGAAAATTTTGGTTTACAATTTGCAAGAATAATGTTAAAACAGCAAACATAAAGTTAAAACAAAAAATTTCAAAATTAAGTCATAATTTTAAGGGAGGAGAATAGTTGCGCTATTATAAGGGTTCACAGCATCCAACTCGGCAAGAAAACGCCTGAATATATTTGAATAAAATTTTCACACAATGTAGAAGATAGTCTAATCTGTGTCCTGAAATTTGTAGAAACTTGATTCAATAAGTCGTTTCTTTGCAAAAATTAAAAAAAAATTAAGTTTTTAGTCAGTTTTTTATTAACTTTTTACTCGTTAAATGTAACTTCAAATCATTAACCAAAAATATACTATATAATGTTTGGATATTGAATTGGTTGGCGTTTTGTTCTATAAGAACCAATTTTAATTTAAAATCGGCGCTGTACGTGTCAATATTTTTCTAGAAAGGAAGGTTCACCGATATTCTCGTAGATGTGATAAGATTTAATATTTTTCTATCACAATACTACTAGTGGCTCCACAACATAACGTGGCGACTAAACCCGGAAATTCTCTAGCATTAAAGTGACTTCTATTTTAGCTTGCCAGTGCATATTGTTTACTAGTTAAAGTAAAGCAAATGATGGACATGATTATATTACATATGACATAGACTGTTATTTTGACAAAAAAATTATTGTCAGAAGATGCATTCTGAATATGTGAAAGAAGTAAAATTTATTAATACTGTTAGTCAACTTATTACGAATTAGCACAGAACATTAATTAATTGCTTGAAATTTATCACAAATTAATACAAAACTATTAAAGTATAAGAAACTACAAAAAAATATTTCATAAACAAATTCTGTGCGGGTCTTTAATTAACAATTATATTTTCAAGAATCGCTCTTTACTCAAAAAAGTGGATAGCGTAGCAACTACGCCACTTTTGTTACAAACTTTGGTGCTTTACCAATGCGGAGTTTTTGAAGTCACGTGTTTTTTAGCGATGAAAATTCAATATAGTTATGTGAAATTGGATAAAGTTTTAATAAAAAAAATAAAAAAATTTGGAATAAAAATCTTACTTATTTTTACGTAAAATTAACACTTAAGAAGGGAGAATAGTTACGCTATTATAGGGGTTTACAAAATCAAACTCAGCAAGAAAATGCCTGAATTGAATAAAAATTTTGCGCATTGTAGAAGAAAGTCCAATCTGTGTCTTCAAACTTGTAGAAATTTGATGCGATGAGTGGTTTCTCTGCAATTAGTTTTTAAAAAGTGGCGTTTTGAATTAGATCTTTATTAATTTTTTACTTGTTAAATATCACTTCAAATCTTTAACCAAAATCATGAAGACATAGAATATTGTATGTAGTTCAACATATAAAAAGAGTGATGACTAAAATCTTAACGTTTGGATATTGAGTTGGTTGGTGTTTTGTCCATTAAGAACCAATTTTAATTTTAAAACGGCGCTGTACGTGTCAATATTTTTCTAGAAAGACAAGTTCACCAATATTCTCGTAGATTTAATATTTTATCATAACAATACTACTAGTGGCACCCCAATAGGACGGGGCGATTAAACCCTACAATTCTCTTGCGTTAATTGACTATTGGTAGGTTTGACAACGATATTTTTACCGTTCATTCTTAAGCCATTAAAAAATACCAAAAACCCAATTGTTTTTGTTTTTTTTTAATTATCTTTATACGAATTTCAGGTTTTCTTTTAGATTTTAAAATAGAGAATAAAATCTAGTTTTTTTTTGGGTTTTAGACGTCAAACACTATTTTGCAATTAGACGCAATTGCTCCTACAATTAGCCACCAACTTCAGCAGATGCTTTGCTAAACCGGAAGTCTATTTGCCAAGTGGTCATTAAGAAAAATTGATTTTTGTTGTGTGTGTACACGCGTTTCCGTTATTTAATAAAAGATTGTTTTAACGTTTTTCCAGTTTTTCCATCATTATGTTTTAAAAATTACTAAAAAGATTGATAATTGATTTATGTGATTATGTGAAAAAATTACATTTAGTTAAGGCATGGTAATGTAATTGCTTACCGACCCCGGTTGGTGATTTGCTAAAACAGAAATCCGGAGTTTATTGTTCAGCAATCACAAGAATGTAAAGTTTTATTAAATTTATTTATATTTTTTTTAAATTTTTCCATTTGCTTATGTAAATTGATTTTTGATTGATTAATCTGTTTTCTTTAACATTTGGAAAACGTGAATTAATGCAAAATTATAGCTTTTGGATTGTAAAAATTCACATTTTGATTAGGCAGGCGAACGCCAAAGATTTTTAAATATGTTCTGCTAAATTAAAAGTGTGAGTCGAAACGTTTTGCAATTAAAGTATATATTTTGTTGTTGTTTTTGTACAGTTATTTGGTTACAATGCTGTGGTTTCCACATACAGTTTTTAACGTTTCTTTAGTTTTTGCAAATGTTAAAAATCTACAAAAACGTTTGACTTTTATGGGCTACAAGGTTATAAAATTCAAGTGTACTTGTTTTGCAGTTTTGTAAAAGTATGAACTACATGTGAATTGTTTGCATTGGTACATATTGTATCAGTATTTGGTGTGGTAATAGACTAGATTTCAATTATTAGATACTGCACAAATGCTCTTACAAGTTTTAATTATGACACAAATTGTATGACACAAATTTATTTCTAGCATTTACAAACACAGCCTTTTTAGATGGTATTTGGTGAAGTAAGGCTAGGGCAGTGGCAATATTTAGTTTGTGTATTAAGCAGTTGGTTTGGTCTTACGTTACGCTATAGATTTTACAGTTTGTGTAAAATTATTATTAGATACAACCAAACATACATGGAGTTTTACGCTTAAATACTAACACTTATGATGTGAAGTGATATACTTTTTAAGAGTTTGATATAGTGCTCAAATTTTTTCATTAATACAATTTACCGCGGCTTGTTTATCAATCTTGGATATAATTTTTTTCTATCGTTTTTCATCGATTTCTTTTGTCTTCCATATGTTTCTAGTTAAGGTAGTTTTGTGCAAGTCAACCAATTTTTCTTAATGACCACTTGGCAAATAGACTTCCGGTTTAGCAAAGCATCTGCTGAAGTTGGTGGCTAATTGTAGGAGCAATTTTCCGCAGTTCTTTATCATTTAGTTTTTATTATTTTATTTTTTGTTACTTTTTAATTTTAAAGAAAAATATTCTTTTCTTTCACTAATTTTTGCGTTTATGTTTCTTATAGTTATTTTGTTAATTTTGTTATTTCTAGGATTTTTTCTATTGTGTTCTAGCTTGGGGCATACACTTGGATAATGTTTATATTTACTTTATCTGTTGTCAGATGTGTTAACCAATTTTGAGGCTTTTTTATTAAGAATATTTGCTATTTAATTTCAGTTTTCATTTCCTTTGTTACTTGAATAATATATGGTGTAATTATCTACTATTGATTATCTTTTGCGCAATGTTGTTTGATGCCGAGCACATCAATTTTGAGACATTACATTTCTTTAATAGAGTTGTGTATCTTTTCTGCTTTATGCATACTTTTGATGTTCAAGTTGTTATTGTTTGTATGTTTTCTAGTTTGACTTTAGCTGATTGGGATATTCTTTGCATTCTTATAACATTTAAGTGGCGCCCGTATTCAAAACTACTGAATTAAAATTAAGTGGTTCTGTGGTTTTCTTAAGCGGTTTCTTTCTTTTTAAAAACAGTTAAAATTGATTGCTTATATATATGTATACCGGGTTATAACGTTTTCCGTCTTTTCTAATGTCCACTCGTTTCTATTTATCCAGGTATCTCTATTCCTTTTTTTTTGTAAATCTCCGTCGTTACCTTTTCTCCCTCTTTTTCGTGGTCTTCTTTGCCTTCTTCTTTTTTGTGGTTTTCAGAGTAGTACTTTCTTTGGTAGACGATCTTGATCCATTCTCTGTACATGTCCGTACCATCTAAGTTCTGTAGTTCTTATATCAACTAGAATGTCATGTTTAACTTACATTATATCTTTTATGTTTTTGTTTCTAATCCTTTTTTATCTAGATTTTTCAGATGTTCTTCTCCAGTAATCCATTTCTGTTGCTTCTAGCGTTTTTTCCGTCTTATCCTTTAAAGGCCACACTTTTCAACTATATATTATTATACTTTTAATTATTGAGTTGTATATTGTGTGTTTATTTTGTTTTGTTATGTGTTTATCCCATAGTATACCGTTTAGCGTGGATACAGTCTTTCTACCTAGTAGACTTTTCTCGGCTATGGCTTTGTCAAATGTTCCTTCTTTTGATATTTTGAGGCTCAAATATTTGTATTTTGCTTATCCAAAATAGGTAGATCTTGTTGTTCTCCTTCTATTCACATTTTTTTGGTTTTCTGTATGCTAACCTCTAAGTCCCATTTATTAGTTTGCGTGTCATATAGTCAATATCATCAATATCGTGTGCAATAACAACTTAGTCGTTGGCAAATGCCAAGTTGTAAAGTGTCGACGTACTATCGGTACGCTCATTGTTTGGCATTTTCTTTTCCATTTTGTTAATGCGCTTTCTAAGTTAATTTTAAATAGTGTTGGTGATATACAACTCTTTTGTTTAAGTCTTTTTGTTACTTTAAACCTATTGTTAAGCTATTTTTTATTTTTATTTGTGATCTGGCATTGTTATTTAAGGATTTTATTGCTTTTAATATTTCAGCATTTATGTTAGTGTTTTCTAGAGTTTTACTAAAGGGATGCTGTTATATATTTTTTTTAAGATCAACAAATAGCAAATGTACTTTTTGGTTATATGTAATTTTTTTTCTAAAATTTATGTTATTGTAAATAGATGATGAATAGTAGACCTCCCTGCTTTGTAACCGGTTCGTTCTTCTACCTCCATTGCACTGTATTTGTCTTTAATTCAGTTTTTGAGTACTCTTCCATATGTTCTGCTGATAGTATAGGTTACCGATATTCCTCTATAATTGTCACATTTATTTTTATTCTCTTTCTTGTGGATTGGCGAAATATATGAAAGCTTCCACTCTTTTGGTACTTCCAATCTATTTATACATTTTTGAAATAAACTTGTGAGCATCTGGTTTAGATTGTCTGTCTCATATTTAATAAGTTTTCCAGGAATATTACCCGGACCCGCCGCTCTTCCATTTTTTAGCGCTGCAATTGATTGTTTTACTTTTCATACAGTTATTCTTATTGGTGATCTTTGCGTGATTATATGTGTGTTATTGTTATCTGTAATTTTAAATTCTTCTGTTAACATCTTTTCAAAGTATTGATTCCATGTTTGCTCTGTTATTGGAGAAATTATAAACTATTTCTACCCAAAGCTGTTTGTCAACAAAAGGGATCTGTTTATTTCAGTGGAAAATTGGTCGACAGACCGTTTACTGTGTGCAGGTACGGTTGGTGTTTGGGTTGACGCTCTGTCTTCACCTTTTACAGCCACAACCGTATGGCTTATATAGCACTGCAAATAATAATTTTAACAAGTTAAATACTGATATTTTGGGACTAGGAATGCAGTTCTTCTCTACTCCGTTCTTCTAATTAAAAACATCATTTAACAATTCTCCTAAATGATCCTCAAAAAATTTAAATAGCAGTCTGCAAGGTTGTATTCACCTATGTTGATATTCTTACACTGTAATTTTGAGTGTATTTTTTAAATCTTAAGAGTAATTGGTCTTTTTGTTCATTAATCTATTTTTTATAAATGTTGTTGATAAATAAAATTAATAGGTGTTGATTTAAAGTTATCTAGTCTCAAAATTCTATACAAATAGCGAAGTAAATAAAAGTGTTTTAAACAGGCAAGGCATGAGAGTGACATAAACCAGGACATATTAATGTTTTTTTAATTCGGGTTCATGGTACATTAAATTGTGCAGATACACAAAGAAATTTTTATCAATCTCTAAGGTAAATTGTTTTTATTGTTTAGTAATTTGCTGTAGTTGTGCATATGTTGCAAATTTTTTTAATCCGGTAATTGCCGGTTTGGAAATCTCAACCCATATTTTTGATACTGAATTTTCATCACAAAAATTATAAATTTAATAAATATAAAAGTAAACATCAACACTGGTTATAAGCGCAACTACAAAAATAAACTTTAATGTGCTTTACTGTTTTACATACAAGTAAATATTTTTATAATTATTTAGACAATTTGTATCAAATACATTTCTTTTTTTAGCTTGAGTTGTCTACCGCTGGACGTAGGCTTCTTTTAAAATGTTTTCAACTACCTTTCTTTTGCTATTTGGCGTCATTTTTTTTTTTTTTTCGTTGTTGTCAACCTATTTTTGTTTGGTGGTTCTTAATCTTTAGTATGTTCTGTTGGTTTTTCTTCTAATTATGTGGCTTATTTTAACTCGGTCATTTGTTCTATTACGTTTTTTACTTTATCTTGACGTTTGAATTCTTTGTTCATGATCTTATTCCTTAGACTTATGCCGAGTATTGTTTGGTATTGGTTTTCTCTCAGCTTTTCAGTTTGTTTGCATTTTCACCGTCTATGCTATAGTAGTTTGTACGTTGTCAATGGCACTATGCGGGATTTGTAGATTTTTGTTTAAGGCTGAAGTGTTTGGGTCTTTATGTATGTCACAGTTTGTTAAATGCTGCCTAGCTGTCTGTTATTCTTCTGGTAACCACTGCTCATTGATTTTTTTAATGATATTTGGTGCCTGATGTACATATATTTAATCTTATTGCCGTATATTTTATGCGTTTGTTGTTCGGGAGTCATGATCTTGGTTGTTTCATATCTATTTTGAGTCAGATTTTTTTAGACTTTACATTTAGTAGTACATTTAGTGTTTTGAGATTCTTCTACATATTTTTTTGTTTTTATATTTTGTCTACAGATGCGTGGAAAAGGGCATTTGTGTAGATCTGTTTCACTAAGTTAGTGTATTTTAAATAGACTCTGGTATTGTTCATTGAGCCAAAACCCGTCTAAAGTTGTAAGACGTTGTATTTTGTGCACTTTTTGATTAATTATGGTTGGCATGTGTTATATTTTTTGCAAACACCAGCTTTATCTGGTGGTTCTTAGTTTTTTTGTCAGTAGCTGTAAGTGCAAGTTTTTACGTGAGTAGTATGTTAGTGTTGTCTTTTTTTATACAGTAAGATGACATCTTTATTTTTCTAGCTTTTTTTGAAAACATTGCTATACCAAATTTAAATCCATGCACGTGAACATTGTCTTTAGTTATGTTGTTAAGTTTAATTTGTGAAAGCGCGTCTGCTGTTTTATTTAATTTAAAGTTTCTAGAATAGATACTTAATTACACAATGGTTAAGGGAGCATTTAGAGATGTAATTTAGCTATCAGAGGTTTTTACACATAAGTCGGTCTTAGAGATTATTACATTGGCAGTAAAATCATTTTGTGCGGCTTTTTAGTTTTAAAATAGAATTAGTTTAATAGTTTACATGGTTATTATGTTTTGATGTCTTTAAAACCTCAATTTACATATCTTCTCCGTGGCTCGGTGTGCCCGACAGCTCTATACTCCGAACGGGAACGTGTATATGTAGGTATACAATTTTGTGAATTATTTGATTATTTTATGTTTTCACTTGTTTTGAAGGTGGTTGCTAGGACTAACGGCTTATTAATAGAATTCCAAACCACCCTATTGTTAAATTGTTTTTATTTGTATACCATTAACTTTTTAGTAGAATTAATATGCTTTATTGTGTACATATCAAAACTGGTTACTAATAAATTCAATACAATATACTTCAACAATACAATACAGTTATCAAATAATCATATTAATGGTTTATTATTAAATTGAATCTAGCAATGTCAGTGTTTGTATGTCAAATTTTGAATCAGTCTATAACTTAAATTGACTCATAAAATGGTTCAATTTAAAGAAGACACGTCAATTCTTTTGAAAATATCAAGTTACTTAGGATTAATTCCATTTTATCATAAAGGAAAATTTACAACAAAGTCGTATTACGTGTTGATAATTATTGCGTTGTTTTTAATTTTAATAACCAGTATAATTAATAATAAACTAATAGACAGAAATTTAAAAATTTATAATTTAGTAATATTGTCAATCGTATGGATTATAATATATATTTCCACAATTTATAATATGTTATCAATGAATTTTTGGAAATTTAATAAAATTCAAAAATTTGTTAATAATTTAATTTTAGTTGATAATTTTTTTCAAAATCTTGAAATTGAATTCAATGCTAATATGTTAAGCAATGTTAAAGTTGTTTTAACTTATATATGGATAATTGTTATGCTACTATGGTATATGTTTACACTTGGAAGTTTTTATAAGATTGGTAGTATTTTTCCAATATTTCTACTGTGTACTAGATGCTTGCTAGAAGTATATTTTCTACAGTGTATTAAAATCAGAATAAAATTATTGAATAATTTTATTAAGTTACAATTTTGTGAACAGAAATATATTGCTCAAAATGAATTGCATTGTAAATTAAATATTGTGATGCGTGTACATGAGTTGTGTGCGGATTTAGTGCTTGGGTTTAATCATATGTTTAGTGTAATTTTGTTGCAATCTACATTGTTTACTGTTGGTCAAATGCTTATGTTGATTATCATAGTTTTGACTGATAGTTATTTGGAAGCTACTTTGAATGATAAAATTCTTTTAGTTGTATGGACTGCATATTTTATGGTAAGTTATTTATATATATATATATATATATATATGTAGTTATAAGTTAGAAACAATATTGAATTAAATCTTGTACAGTTTAATAGTTAAACAAGTTGTCGGCATGATTATATTACACATCAAGTAGACAGCTTTTGAAACTGTTACTTTGAATAAGAAATTATTGCTGCATTTTGAATACTTGGAAGAAGTATTTTACTAATATTGTTATGAATTTATTGCAGAATATTGATAGAGCATTTTTAATCTAATATTTTTAGTAACTATAGAGTTATTGTTTTTCTCTGCGACAATTGTTAAAACTGTTAAATTTTTTTTTTTTTTTTAATTACATTTGCTTTAAACTTTTGGTTTTTTAAATTTAATTAAAATTCAGTGTATCTCTTAAGGTTTTTACTAAAGTTGCAGCAGTGGTAAACCTCACGCACCCTACAGTATTGTGACCGCATTATAGCAGCACGCAACTTTACTAATAATACGTGCTGAAAACTGATAAAATGTAATTTCTTATTTGGGCAATTTCATTTCAAACGAACCATTGCATTTTTGTTTTTTGTTTTTATAACTTATTAGATGTCTTTTGATTGGTTTAAAAAGGTATAAAATTATAAAAAAGTATCTACAAATTTTTTTAGTTTTTTTTTGTCGTTTTTTAACTTTGACTTTGAAAAATTGTATTTAAGTCGCAATTTTAACTAAAAAATAAAATTGCTAATAAAATTATTCAAAAATTTACCGTAGAATCCAATTCTGGCTCTATTTTAAGTCTTTACTTGTCTATAAGCCGTAAAAGCCGTAAAAGCCATAAAACCAATTTATTGTTTTCAGTGAGCTGAGCAAAACGAAGTATTTTTTTTTAATTTTTTTAACCGTCAATTTTGACTTATTTCAATTATTTAAATTAGAAAAATATAAATTTGTTTTTTGTATTTGGGGTTTAGGAGTCTAAAACTCAAAAAAACTGCAAAAATAGGCCTATTTATTGACATAAACTCTAACAAATACTCATTTAGCTGCGTTCAAAGGAACCATACACCAAACAATATTAAAAGTTTGAGTTTTGCAAACAGTTCTACATTTAAAATAGTCAGTGTAGTTCTTATCAAGCGTAAAAAAGTCCATAAAAAAAATTCAAAATTCAAAGAAAAAAAGTTTTAGAAGTTTAACAAAAACATCTTTTGACTCAATCTATTGGCTTCAAAATACGCATACTGTTTTTAAATATATATTTGAAATTGCTAAAGACTGTTAATTTATTGTAAAAAATTAGGTCAAAAATTTTTGCACAACATTATTGATCAAAAATTATTAAAAATATTTTATAATAACATTGCGCGTGCAGAAAGTTGGTTTAAAGCAGAAAAGACTCAACAAACTTTTCTGTCACAAAAAAATGTATAACTTATTTTATGCTGAACTTTAATTATATGTTTTTTAACAATTATATTTTCAAGAATTACTCTTTACTCAAAAAAAAGATTGCTACTTTTGCAACAAAGTTTGGTGTTTTTGGAGTGTTTTTTGGCGATGAAAATTTAGTATAGTTATGTGAAATTGGATAAAGTTTTTATAAAAAAAATAACTTTTTGGAATAAAAAAATGTTTTTCTTTTTTATTTATTTTTACGTAAAATTGAAACTTAATTGACAATTTGGTAGGTCCGACAACGATATTTTTACCGTTCATTCTTAAGACTACCGACCGCTACCTTGATTTGTAGTATTTTAACAATAACGGCAACTTTGGCTTCATCGCTGCTTCTACAAATAATTTGTTAATCGATTTATTTTTTTACCAGTACATTTAGAAAGGGTTAAACTATGATATGTCAAATTTTTTTTTGTGAAATTATATTTGCAAATAGCAACAAAATGCATTCAAAAATAGAGAAATACGCATTTATTTCTATATTTAATGGGTTTTTTTGACTATTTTCTAACTATTATTTGACTTCTTCTTCAAGTGGCAACTTCTTTCTAGAGGTTTGCAATCATCATCATTATTTTTTTTTAGGCAGCTTGGAATAGTTCTTTGGATGTTATATTGTACCATCCCTCAGATTTTGCAGCCATGAGATTCTGCGTCTCCCAATATTTTTTCTACCAGCTATCTTTTCTTGCAGGATCAGTTGGAGCAGTTCGTATTTTTCTCCTTTTATTATGTGACCCAGATATTTTAGCTTTCTTTCTTGAATTGTTCTAATACCTTGCTGTTTGACACTTTATCTTAATTTCCTTGTTACAACGTCCATGCTTCCATTTTGTAGAGTAAAATAGAGAAAACGTAACATCTTATCGTTCTGGTTCTTAGCTCTGCTTTTATTTGTCGATTACATAGATAAGCCCGCATTCGAAGCAATGCATTTCTAGCCACTTTTATCCGGGTTTTGATTTCGACTGATGTTATTTGTTATCCAAGTTCCGAGATATTTATATTTATATGTTTTTTCAATTATTATGTTGTCAATGTATAACTCTTGTATTGGTGTTGGTGATTTTGTTATTATCATGTATTTTGTCTTTTTCAGGTTTATTCTAAGACCATACCGTAGACTGACATCTTTAATGTTCTGGACTACTCTTTGTAGATCGTTTAAATTTTCTGTTATAACTACAGTATTGTCCGCGTATCGAATGTTATTAATTGGCTGCTCTTCATTTAGAACCTCTTTGAATATCGTCTCAGAGTACAGGTTGAATAGCATAGGGGACAGTGTACACCCTTGCCTCACTCCCCTTTGTATTTGTATTTCCTCTGTAACTTCCTTGTCAACTTGAACAACAGCTGTTTGGTGCGAATATAGCGATTCTATAATCTTTGTGTCTCTTGAGTCGATGTTTCTTTGTTTAAGTAAGTTTATCAAGGTCTCATGGCGGACTTTGTCAAACGCATTTTTGAAATCTATGAAACATACGTGCATATCCTGGTTCATGTCTAGACATCTTTGTGCCAATACGTTGAAACTGAACAATTCCTCCGTTGTACCAAAGCTTTTCCTGAAGCCATTATTTGACTAAAAGCAACCTATTGAGCGAGTGAGTAAATACACATACCTAGGAACTAACATAAACGACCAATGGGATCACTTGCAGGAGATAAATATACGCTTCGAAAAGACCAGAAACTTAATCAAAGGAATGAGCAACATATTTAAAAACCATAATCTTACATTAGACACAAAGATAAGACTTCTGCGCTGCTATATATTCCCAGTCCTGTTATATGGCTTACAGTTATGGACACTCAGCAACAAGCAAAAAGCTAGAGGCATTTGAGATGTGGTTGTATTGTAGAATAGTGAGGGTATCGTGGAGCACGTAACAAATAAAAATATCCTACAAATACTGAACAAAGAAAAGAAAGTGTTAATCACCATCAAAACACGCAAACTCAAATACCTTGGACATATTATGAGAAACGAGAACAGATACCAACTACTTCAAAATATACTCCAAGGAAAAGTGCCAGGAAAAAGATGTCTAAGAAGACGACGAATATTCTGGCTCAAAAACTTAAGAACATGGTTCTCAATGACTACCACACAATTATTCAGAGCCGCAGTCAACAAAGCAATAATAACAAACATGGTTGCCAACATCCGGAACGGATAGGAACTCTAAGAAGAAGAAAAAGTTTTTGCAAGTGTTGAAAATCTTAGTGTCTTTTTTGGAAAGTTGCTTGGCTCTGGTGGGCTACAAGGTTTTAAGATTTAAGTGAACTTGTTTTGTTGAACGGCATGTAAATGTCTCTATTAGTACATTTGTATCAGATTTGATGTGGTATTAGACTAGACTCTAGCTGAGTGTAAATAGTTAGTAAATAGTGCTATAAAAATATTATTTTAATTGACTTCTTTTTACTGTATAATATTGATTGATAATTGTGTATAACTTTATTAGCAAAAGTTTATTGCAGGCTGCATGAATTTGTTAATTTATATGGTAAAACTTAATAATAAAGTCAAAAGTTTCAGAAATAAGAACAGTGCATTAAATATTAAGAACGTTTGCAAAAAAGTTTAACTCTGAGTTTGTGTTGCTTATAAATTTGCATTTATTATTGCGCATAGCAAGAAAACCTTGAGTACATGGTTCATCAAACTTTTAGTACAATAATTCTTGCACTTGTATTTTATGGGTCTATTTTTTAGTATTTTTTCTGGTTGCCATTTCTTATTTTTGAAATAATTTTTTTAGGGCGAGCGTAAATAGCTTGGGTGAGATTGTGACTCTTTGTCTGACTCCTTTTCCTATTTTGTATTTTTCTATAGTTCGGTTTTTATCTACAGTCACTTGGAAAAAGGCATTTATGTAGATCTGTTTGAGTAGGTTGGTGTATCTGGCTATCAAAGCAAAGACCACTCATAGTTTGATAGTGTCAATCGTCTTTAAGTAATCGATGAATGCAAGGGGACGTTGTATTTTGTACACTTTCTGGTGTTGGTTTGTTGTGCTTTACTTTCTGTAGAACATAGCCATTTGTTTGTATATTAAAGCAAGCAAGATTACTTTTGCATTTTTCTAGCTCGCGGGTATTTTTCTCTTGTTGATGGATTTATTTAGTAGTAGTTTTTTCTGGTTTTAGCATCTCTGCTGATATTTTGTCTTTGCTTGGTGTTCTGTCATTTGTAAGCTGTTTGAGTGTTTCATAATTTTTGCGGTATCAATTTACATTAGCAGTAAAGTCATTGAAGTGCTGATCGTTGTAGCATGTTTGTAGAGCTATAAAATAATGTTATTTACACACTGGCTAATAACACTGTATCCAGCAGTAAAACCTTATAAGTAATAGCCAAAACCACGTGCACTGGCAGTTAAGGTCTTGGAGTTACACAACAATTATAATAGATTGCCAAGCTTACATAAGCCAGTTGGGCCTCAAGGTTGATTTGCATTAGTAAGGAGTAGTTATAAATATAAGTGACTTTTATTGTGATGTATTATGTATTGATATTTTGATGATGTTGTACAACCTTTTAAGTACCTATTTTATAAAATAACAAACTTTTTTTTTTTTGATTTAATAAACTTTTTTGCGTACCATCTATACTAACAAGAAGAGCGAAAATCTTCTGAAATCTTTCATATGGTTTGATTTAAATTAGACATTTTTTAATTGCTTACCCGTCATGCAAACGTTTATTTTAGCAGTTTTTTTTTGCCGAGTTTGATATTGTAGCTTCGATAGTAGTACATTAAGTACCAAGGACAGGAAAGCACTGTTTGCAGCACGCCGCTGTTTGTCCGCCCGATTAAGCGAGGGCGGCAGGCAGCGAAGTGCTGCAAACGCTTTTCTGCCTGTGGTGCTTACGACTGTTTTATGCCTGCCCCTGTAAGAAAACAATAACGTGTTACAACTTCAATAAATTTATTAAAAAAAATTTGTTAATACTTCAAGTGCCAATGTTTTTTTTTAAAGGTTAATATTTAAATTGTCAAATATTGTTATGACGTAACCAAGAAGTCTTGTAATACAATCATTAAAGCTGGGATTATATGCATTTGCATATTTTATAATACTATGCCAATTAAATAGTTTTGTATTTACACGAATTAGACGAAAACAACTGACAAAAAGTTTTTTTTTTGCATATTTGCATACTTTTGAGTTTCTGAGCATATTTCCATAAAGTGCATATCAGTGCATATTTGGTGCTTATTCAGTGCTTATTTGCATATTCAATGCATAATTGGTCTTACAACTTAATTCAACTTTTTCTTGTTTGTTCTAAGAATTATTTTCTGGAACATTTTAAATTAACAATTTAAAAAACATTTTACAGTGCACAGCACACATTTACATATATTAAATTAATTATATGTCTGCCTATTTTTTTATTATTTAATTTTTTTTTTAATAAAAAAAAATGTTAAATTTAGTGCATATTTTGGCAAAATTGCGTGCATATATATGCGCATATTTTTAACCTTTTGAGTGCATATAATTCCCTGTTTTAACAATCATTGTACACTAGATGTCAATAGTTCTGTCTTTTGTATATAATATTATCAAATCAAGCATATATTAAAAAATATTATTACTAAATTATGTAATAAATAAATAAATTTAATTTTAGTTTTTAATTAATAATATTTACTGTTAATTTAGTACAACAAAAATTAAGAATAATATAAAAAAATATTATTCTTTTTACCTAGCGCCATCTGTGTTTTAAAAGCAAAACCCTTAGCAGAAGAAAAAGTATTTTACCTTCCTAGGGAGGGAAAGCTTATTTCCTTTCCTAAAATAGGGGCGGAAAAACTGTTTTTCAGAGTGGGCATGCAAAAATTAGTACATTAAGTACCAAAGGCAGGAAAGCACTGTTTGCAGCACGCCGCTGTTTGTCGAGTAAAAGCAATGTTGACAATTTATATTAAATACATCTTTTTTGTCCACTGCTGTACCTCATGGGCCTTCTTTAAATTATTTTACAATTTTATTTTTTTTGCTAATGGTACCATTTCTTTCTTGTGATTTTTTTAATGTCGTCAACCCATCTCTTTTGTGGTTGGCCGATTTTTGTTTGGGGGTTCTTAATCTTTAGTGTGTTCTGTAGGTTTATTTTTGTTATTTATTTTTCCAGTTACGTGCCCTACTCAGTTCCATTTTAACTCTGTTATTTGTTCTTTCACGTTATTTACTTTACCTTGACGTTTGATTTTCTCATTTGTGATCTTATTCTTTAGACTTATGCCGAGGATTGCCCGTTATATTGCTTTCTCTCAATTTTTTGTTTACCGTTAAATGCTGCCCACCTGTTGTTATTTTTCTGATAACTTCTGCCATTTAATTTTTTTTTAGTGTTAATTGTTGCTCAAGGCACATATATTTATTGACTTTTAATTATATTTTGAGATCTGGGCTGTTCAAAACTGTACTGTTGGCAAATTGCATGGCTAAGATGGTAAGGTGTTTCCCGGTATTTATATATCAATATCTTCTAGGGCGAGCGTAAATAGATTGGGTGAGATTGTGTCCTTCTGTCTGACTCTTTTGCCTAATTTTGTTTTTGTTTTTGGGTTTTGTTTTTAGTCACGTGGAAAAAGTCTTTTGAGTAGATCTGTTTGACCACGATGGTATATTTTAAATCAATATTGGCATTGTCTATCGAGGCAAAACTCGTCCAAAGTTGTAGGTCGTTGTATTTGCATTTTTTTATTAAATATGGTTTTTTTATAGTTTGTAGTAATATATTTTTTTGGGACCCAGCTTGCTCTGGCAATTGGTACAAATCTATCTTGTTGGATAAGCAATTTCTATTATAATATTAAAGCTTATAAGTGTGTAGTATGTCGGTGTCGGTGATGACTTTTTTGATCTTTTTTTCCAACATTTGGGTATTTTTCTCTTGTTGATTGATTTATTTAGTAGTAGTTTGATTAAGTTTAGTAGTGTTGTTTCTTTTAGTTTTAGCATCTTGGTTGATATTTTGTCTTTACACGGTGCTTTGTCATTTGTAAGCTGTTTTATAACTTTCGCGGTATCAATTTACATTGGTAGTAAAATCATTGAAGTACTGATAATTGTATCATGCTTGTAGAACTGTAAAAGTTTGCTATTTACACACTGGCAGTAAAAGCCAAAAGTTTGCTGTGCACTGGAAATTGAGGTCTTGGGGTTACACAAAATTTGTAAAAGATTTCTAAGCTTACATAGACTAGGTTGTTTTTGCATCAGCAAGAAGTAGTTATAAACAGACTGGTATTCGTGTATATTTTGCGGTTGTATTAATTAAGTGACTTTGATTGATAATGTTATGATGATGTTGTACAACCTTTTTAGTACTTATTTTTAAATTAAATTATTTTTTTTGCATATCATCTATACTAGCAAAAAGAGCGACAATCTACTAAAATCTTTTATATGTTTTGATTTAAATTGAAATTATTTTTTTGTTTATTTTAGCAGTTTAAATTTTTTTGTCAAGATTGATATTGTAGCTTAGATAAACATGTTTGTCTACATGCTCTATGGCTTATTGTCAACCACTACTTTAATATTACTGTTGATCATTATTTTAGTTTTTTAAGATTCATGAACAGTCCTACAGTCTGCGATACGGTATGTAGTTGTTTTGGCATTTTTCTTAGCTCTTTGACATTGAAGCAGTTCAGTTTTGTACTAAATTGTTTAGACAAAATGTTGCTCCACGTTTGTTGGTTCTATTCTTAAATTTAAGTTGGGTGTCTCTACTTAACCTTTCAAGTTTATATGGTTTTTTGCTTGGATGCATTCTGCTTTTTAAAGAGCATTATGTTAGTTTTAACTAGTCCACTGGAAGTTGTCCGGTATCGTAAATGGAGCTGAACAGCTTTAAGATAACGTTTATGTTTTCTTCCTGTATGTGTTTAAGGAATTTTGTGAAAGTATTGTTTAGCATTGGTGTTTGTTGTTGTTTGAGATTTTTATAGCGTAGATTACTTTGAATTTTAGCATAGTTAGCATTGCAAGCTAATTTATTGGCAATTCTACTCATTTGAAGTATTGTGTATTCAAAATTTTACATTTAAGCATAGGTTTGTTGGGAGGTTATTGGCCACGCCAGTTCTGAGGGTTGGTGGTAAGTAGTAATATGTTTTGAGATTGTGAGCGTCACCGTTGATATTAATTACGGTCGCACTTAAGTTGTACCCTTACTTTGATTACAACGAGTTAAGAAGTCAACTATGCTAAAGATGTTTTTTAGGGGTCTTTTACTACTTTTAGTAGAAAGATAGTTGCTTGGTTGCCATTGTTTTGTTAGTTTTCTAGCAGAAAGCACAATTGTACTCTCTCGTTCACTCAAATGATGTATTTTATTATAGATCCATCAAGTTGAAACTGAAAATCAAAACTGTTGCTCTATTGAGAAGTGTGGCTTCTAAACTCTGTTAAGAAATAAATAAAACACGTTTGCTATGTACTACATTACGAATACGATTAAAAATCGTAACTAGTTTCAGTTTTTGCAAGGTTATTGTCAGACGGTGATACAAACAAGTATTAATATAAAAGAAAAATACAAAGCATATATACGGCAGTAAAATGTACAGAGAAAATGTGGAAAATTAGATTGAATATTATTATGATTAAAATGATTATGAATTACATACAATAATACAAAAAGTATAAAACAAATTAAGCAGGTAGAATAGGATTAATGAATGGCGGTTTTTATTTAAAGATAATTAAGACATAGAACATTCTGCAAAAATGGAAAGGATTGATTATTTTAAACAAAGAAGATTTATAAAAGTTGGTTTGATAATTAAACAAGTTTATTAAAAAATTATTGTTTGATTTAGTATGTCTAGGAGCATCTAACAAATTTAATTTTTTGCTTTTAGAACTGTTGTGAATGATTTTAAATTTATCAATATGGAATAGTGTTAGTATTTTCTAAAATATGATTTGCAAATGTACTATCTGAATGGCGTAATCTGAAAGAACGGCAATGTTTTTTAAATTTAGTGTCAAAATTTCTTCCTGTTTGCCCTATTTATTGTGCATTACATGTGGGACATCTTAACTCATACTTCTGATGTTAAAATTGTATCTGTACGGTCTTTTGAACGTTTGATAACCTATTTTGACTTTTAAACGATACTTTATAATTAAATTTATTGAGAACTAATTCTTTTTCTTGTGTATTTTGGTCTAGGTGATACCTGCTACCTCTTTAACGTTGTCTAGCTATCTTCTTTGTGGTCTTCCAATTCCTCGTTTTGTTTTCTTTGGTCGCCAAGAAATAATTCGATTTGTCCATTGACAATAGTCTTGTCTGGCAACGTGCCTTATCCAGCTTCATTTGAGTTCTGCAATTAGCGCCATAATGTCTGCCACACGGGTTCTTCTGCGGATCTTTTTGTTCCAAATTCTGCGTTTCATCGCTTGTTGCGTAGTGCGTAATCGATTTGCACTTTTAACGGTGAATTCCATAGTTTCTAAACCGTATGTTGCTTCCGGAAGAAAGCATTTTTCATAAACCTATTGCTTTAAACCATTTACCAAACGCAAGTCAACTATGCTGAAATTATCTTGAAATTTTTGCCGTTTGGTTGTTCTTACCCAACATGATTTTATTACATAAAAAATCATGCTTAAAACTAATTATAAATGTGTTATTATAAGAAATTTTATTAAGTAATATTTGAATAGTAAATATTGTTCAACATAACACATTTATTAAAAAACCTTAATGGTTTATAATCAAATTGATTCTAACAAGGTCAATATTTGTATTAGTGCGCAGTATAGTAAATTAATTAATTAGTTATACTCTTCATCAATTTCTTTCTGTATAGAACTAGTGTACGCGAACATAAACATAGTCGAATTTACTAAAAAAATGCACAACCTTTTAAAAATATCAAGTTATTTAGGTCTAACACCATTTTATCACAAAACAAAATTTAGAACAAAACCATTCTACGTATTAATAATTATTACAGTAACTATAATTTTAACAACACCTCTAGCATACTACAAACTATCAAACAAAAATGTTAACTTATTAAATAAATCAATTATGAGTATTGTATGGAATATATTGTATATTTCCATATTTCATTCCATGTTAGCAATGAATTTTTGGTCTATTTGCAAATTACAACAGTTTTTTACAAACATGATTGAAATTGATAAATGTTTTTATAATTTGCAAATTAAACCAAGAGATAAAGTATTAAGCAATATGAAAATTGCTGTGGTTTATTTGTGGATGTTTATTGTACAATTATGGAGTTTGCTTACATTTGGCAACCTTGATGAAATTGTTTTTATAATTATAGTGCTTCTAGTGTCTACTATATTCTTACTTGAAGTTTATTTTCTGGAATGTATTAAAATTAGGATAAAATTCTTGAATAATTTTATTGATTTAAAATTGAAATTTGTTGCTGAAAATGAATTGAATTATAAATTGGACAATGTGATCTGTGTACAAGAGTTGTGTGCAAATTTAGTGATTGGATTTAATCATATGTTTGGTGTGAATATGTTGCTAACAACATTGTTTAATATTGGTCAAGTGCTCCTTATGATCAATGTATTTTTGACTGATAGTTATTTTAAGAATACTATGAATGATAAATTATTGTTAGTTACATGGTCTGGAAACTTTGTGGTGAGTATTTTTTTTGGAGTTTCTTATCATTTTGATTATAATTATTAACTTTTAAGGTAGCAATCTTTAATTTAAATAAAATTTTGACTCAATATTTTCATTACAAGTTATTATGTTTACGTTTTTATTTTAATGGATCTTGAAATGTTTGTAAATAAAGAATCACAAGAATTTCTTATTAATTTTGGGCAAACACATAATTATATAGAAACATTTTTGATCTAAAGTGGATTTACAACATTGACATGTAAAGAAAATATGGGAAAAGAAAAAAGTTTTTGTTTTTACAATTAAGAAAAAGTTACAAATAAGTTGAAATATAAATATTATTCATTTTTAAATATTTTTTACAACAATTTATAGGTATAAAAACACATAGATAATTATTTTAATGGATTAAATGTTTTTATCGTTATTAATTCAATCCATTACTAACTAGATAACTGCTTAAATAAATAAAATATGACAACAACAAAAACACAATTACTTAATGGAATATACTTAAGTTGTTATCGTATTATTCATCAATAAGTTCTCACAATGTATACCGAAAACATAAAACTCTTGCTGAAAATAGCTTCCTATTTTGGACTGCTACCTACTTACAATGAAAAAGCAATGAAATTTATTGCACATCACAAATTTATCTATGCATTTGTCTTTGTATTAACTGTAATTGCATTATACATTTATATTGAAGAATTTATTTTTCACACGTATAGTCCAATTGGTACCGTTATAAAATTTTTTTATTCTTTAAGCATGTTCATTTTAATGCTTCAATGTACAACTTGGAAATTTCATGTTGTTGATCGATTATTTACTAATATAAACAAAACTGATTTGATTGCAAAATCTTATCAATTTGCCATACCTAAAATATCTCATTTTAATTTAAAATTAATGTTCTTGTACGCTGCTTTTATTTTTATATTAATTATTAATTATACAATTTCTGGTCAAAATTTGCAATATGAAATGTATGCCACTTTCAATATATCATTGGGTTTTACCATATTTTTAGTCATGTTTTTTTGTTTTCATGGAATTTTAGTTAGATTCAGTTTACTAAATGTTATGATTGACAAATGTGCAAGTAGCAAAATGATGGATGATATTTTGATTTTTAATTATTTGATCAGTGATTCAGTCGATAGTTTTAATGAAATATTTGGTATGCGAATATTAATTCACGTTTTGTTTACTATATTGCAGTTATTGAATTTCATTTCAATTTTATTGAATCTTAAGAATGTTCAAAGTGTGAGTTTGGGTATAAAATTGTTTCGTGTATTTTGGAGTACAAAAATAATAAACTTTTATTAATAATTTAAAGTATGCTTAAAATAAGTAATATTATTTAAAGTTGAAGTTCTTATATTTTAATCAAAATACTAATAAACAATTTTGTTTAAACTTACAAGGTGATTCAGAGGAAGCGCATGGTTTTAAAATAATGAGTTTTTTATTGACATTAAAATTTTTGTTACTTGGTTTACCAGTCGTTTATAGAAGAATATTTTCCTGTCAGGCTCGGCGAGTCAAGCTAAATCAGGGTTGGGATGATTTGCAAAATTGTCAAAATACTTCGCAATCAAAGTTTTGAAATGTTGACTCAGCGAGCTTAACCCGAGTTCTGTCCGAATTTTTCTAATTCGGAGATACCATAGAGTTCTGTTGAAAATCTTGTTTTGAAAGACCTCTAGCCCGTTAAGATGACAGGCTTTTGCAGTTTCCCAGATTAGGGACGCGTAAGTGAGCATAGGTCTCTATCATCATGTGTAAAGCCGGGTTTTGTTCCGGATCGACAAGCCACTATTCCTACAACAACATCGGAACAAGAAGATTTTTTGTCAATTTGGTTTTATTGAGAATGGACTGCACGTGGAGTTTGTACGTGAGTCCATTGTCAAGAATAATTCCTAGATACTTGGCAGAATTAGATCACGGTATGGGAATATCGTTCAGAAAGACGTTCTCATCGGGTTCAATTTGCCGTCTTGTGAAGAGTACAGCTTTGCTTTTTTCTGGGTTAATCGTGGCATACCACTTGTCTAATCATTTTTCAAGGTTGTCGGTGGCATTTTGAAACCTCAAGGTGACCATCTCAAGCGGCCTTGAAAAGTAAAAAAGTGCTGTATCATAAGCGAATTGTGCCATTCTGACCCCATGCTTTGCTCCCAAAGGCATGCCAGCAAAGTAGAGGTTAACTAGCATTGGAGAGAGAATGGAGCCTTGAGGGAACGGCAGTGGTTATCTCTCGAGTAGAAGATATGTGCTTTTCAAGCTTTACCGCCAGCTGTCAAGATATAAGGCTATCAGCCTTACTTGACGTGGAGAAAAGTTAGTTTTGTACAATTTACAAAGACCATCGTGCCAAACCTTGTTGAAGGCTTTTTTGGCGTCAAAAAAGACTACTCCGGTGTTCAATTTAGTGTGTTCCTGGAATTTGTCCAAGACCACCCTTTCAATAACCTTACTTAAAGTTTTTAAAAGACTGATGGGTCAATAGTTTTGAGGAAATTTTTGGTTTTTTCTTGGTTTTGGTATATGAATCACTAGAGAGCTTATTCAAACTGAAGGAAAGTGCTTTGTTCAAA
The DNA here is from genome assembly GCA_963932245.1 of Tachinus rufipes. Taxonomy (NCBI): domain Eukaryota; kingdom Metazoa; phylum Arthropoda; class Insecta; order Coleoptera; family Staphylinidae; genus Tachinus; species Tachinus rufipes. The sequence continues at coordinate 15,914,447 of OZ010744.1, forward strand.
GAATAGCATTAGCAATGTTGGTGAGCGCTATTATTGCTTTATGCAAAAACGCTTTAAGAGCCTTGTAAGATATATTGTCAGGGCCAGGAGCCGTACGAGGTTTAAACCGTTTGATAATTTTTCTGATGCGAAAAGGGCGTACGTATGAAGTTTGAGGCTGTCAGCAAATGCCTCAGAGTACTGCAGCTCATTTTTGCCATGAATGATTGAAATGGGAAGTCGTCTGTTTTGTAGGGCTTTGAAGATCTTTCACATTAGATTGTCATCTTCTGTGATTGATTCCAAGTTATTTTGCCAACACAAATTTTTGTGTTACCTTATCGCCTTCCTTACTTTGCCGTGGAGCGAGTTTAAGACCTCACGATCTAGGGGTTGCGAGGCCTATGTCATTGACGTTTGGCGGCATTTCTTTGAGGGATCAGTGTCTTAGTTTTGCGTGACAGTGGGTTATCTACCCGGACATGATGGGTCTTAGAAGTCTTTTCCGAGGCTTGATGTATTTGGCGCGTAAAATTTTCGACGGCTTTTTTAATATCGTCAACCGTTTGTACTGGGGCAAGCCTGCCAATACTCTCTTCCAGAGATCTCGAGAAGAGATTCCAATCCGTATGTGTTACAAATTTTCCTTCCTCCCTAGCTGAGCCTGGGCTAGCGGTGGCCAGAATATTTTGTTTACTTTGCAGTCTTCAATAATTATTCGGAATTCTGATTGCGTTAGGAAGTTCATGCGAATACCGTTGTACACGTTTATTGCTTGTGGGACAGTTATGCTTAATAATTTGTGCGTTGCTAACAGTCTTTTATTCTTGATAGTAATGAGCGGAAGACGGCGTGGGTGCTGCTGGCGGGTTTAGGTCTAGAGAGTTAGTTGTTTCAGAGTTGGTTGACGGCGTCTTAGGGGCTGACGATGCTGGCTGATTGCCCTGGTGGTACTGAGGCACATAGTATACTTAAGGGGCCGGTTGATGGCCTAGCAGTAGATGTTAAATAAGACTCACCCGTTGACTTCTTTTGCTATTGGAAGTTTGTCGCTCTGCGACATGGCTTTCCTGAATTGCAAATACGGGAACATTTGCATAATGCATATTTGTACTAATCTTATAGGCCTTGCTTAAATTTGTGAAGATTTAGTTTTACTTCAACTCTGGATCTTAGACTGACGGACAGTGTTGTAGCTTTACAAAATTTCTGTTACTTGCTTGAGACAAGCGGAGTAACAGCTGATCTTTTGCTGATGGTAGAGAGGCGCTAGGCCTGTCTCGTTGCTTGTGCGAAAGATTTTTCCGAGGTGCAACTTGAGTCTGCTTACGGCGAGCAGGTGTCTTACCGTGGACCTGGTTGTTGCGGCTAGTCTTTTGTTTTTGATGAACCAGGCAGCTATTTAACTTGCGGTGTGCGGCTCACTACACGTGATACATTTAGCTAAATGGCCGGACTTTTTTGTAAAAGTGCAGCTGGAACTTGTTTGGGCTCTAGCGCACTTGACACACCGATATGGTGTGTTGCACCGGGATGCCTTGTGTCTGTAGCGTTGGCAACTGTGACATAGTGCAATTTCAAGACATTTGCGTTTGACCTATACGGCCACGTAAAGCCTGCATAACTCATTGAGAAAGAATATTTCTCAATTCTTAGCTCACTGGGTAATCTGAACGTACACTATGGGGAAGGTATTTTCGTCCCTGCCTACAGGTGTCGTAGAAGTAGCGATAATCTCAGCCTGCATCAGCTTTGATGAGGTACACTCTTAATAACAAACTTTAGAATCTTTTCAGACTCTCATTGGTAATTTTGTGCTACGTGCAGTAATCAATTGCCGATCTGAAATTATCTTGCGTTTGTAGATGCAAGCAAATCCAGTTGAAGGTTGCCGTCAGTCCTAGGTACCTGCTCTTATTGTGAAAAGTAATATGAGGAGGGTGGCGTGTGGCAGCTCTGTCTGTGGGCGTTGACTGGTTTGGGTGGCTTAAGGCTCTATTTGCTTGACCAAAGTTGGTCGGCTGTGCTTTAGGGGCTTTGTTAGCTGATTGCCTTGGTGGTGTTGAGGGTACCTAACAAAATTTCCCCGCTGATGGTCTAGTAGTTTTTAAAGTTGAGGGAAGCTTATCTAGTTTGTTCCTGGATTTTTTTTTGCCTCTTAAAACGGTGTAGATCTTCTCTTCTAGAGGCAGAGCGGAGCAACTCGGTGGGAATCGGCATTATATTTTTGAATGGTCTCTATTTCCACCTCCATTTCCGCATTACATTCTTGAGTGGTCTCCAAACGGAGACGGAGTTGGGCGGTCGGGGGCAGGTTTCTTCAGGGGGCCTTGAATCTAGAGGACCGTTGGCTTGCTTGGTCAGACCTGGTTGACCGTGCAGGTTTTTATTGGGGCTAATAGCGACCTTTGCTTCCTTAGCATTACGTCGGATTGATTTGACCTGGGTCTTTTTTGCTGGGTAGGGAAATTTTTAAAGAGTTAATGTGTCGGATTTACTGCTTAAATGTTTGGAAACGTCTACCGACAAAACCAGGGGAGGTTTTTGAGAGGTCATTCAGAAGTGCGCATTTTGTGCTAGTCTTGTAAGCGTTGATTAAGTGGGGTGGCGGTTGAAGAACTACTAGTTTTCAAGCATGTTGATAGGCCTTTTGTATTAGAATGATTGTTTGTTTGCCGTGTTGATGATTTGGCAACAAGTTTTCAGCCGCCGTGTGATCTTAAATTTTATTAAAGATTACAGTTTCTGTCACCTTACTTAGGGACGACAGGAGACTTATCGGGCGGTAACTTTGCAAACATTTTTTATTCTTTCCAACCTTTGGGATAACATAAGACTTTTTTAAGACGGCGAAAAATAAGACGTCTTTAAGAATGAATTTGTAATGTTCGTGAGGAATATTACAGCTTTTTAAGAAAATACTTTCAAACCTTTGTTTAGAATGCAATCTCAAACGACCTAATCGATTCCAGAATAGAAGCCGTGTTATTGCGCTGTATACATTGTTTTACTTTGTTGTGAACCTTATCCATGTGGTCCAAATCCAAGTTGTTTTTGAAGTCCGGTTTGCATTGGAGTTTAAGGTTGTCCGCAAATGCTTTGGTCTTGCCGTCTAAGTTGTATTTAAAGTCTTTTTGCCATGAATGAGTTTCAAAGAGTTTTAGCTATCCTCTTCATCAGACTCTCATTGTCGCGGACTTCCAGCACTAATTTTTGTGCATTTTGATTGCCTTTTTTACTTTACTATTTAGCCGGTTTAGCTTGGTTTGGTCACTTTGGTCTTGTGGCCTTTGCTATAAATATCTGGCACGATTTTGAGAACGGATGAGTTCTCTAGTGTCTAGGTCAAGACCCAATCTCTTCGATAAAATTATTGGAATAATTTTGGTAGATTTTTCCATTGCTAGCGAAATGAGGCTAGTGAAGTCACTGACCGCCCTGTCAACTCCTTTAGCCGTTTGAATGTCAGGTAGTGATTTAATGTTCCTTTCTAAGATATGTGAAAACAGAGGGGAGTCGGTCCTGCAGACCAAATCGACTCTATTCTCACACTTCCCATAGAGTTCTAATGACCTCGTTACATAATACGAGTTGCTGACCTGACAGTAGACAGCTACTGCGAGAAGCTAGTAAAAACAAACAATGCTATAGTAACTGGGATGCAAAGTATTGACCGACTTCCACATGACAGTAATTATGATGGAATCACACGGTGCGAGTAACTTTACTGCAGAAACTGGTCAGCTTGGATACTAGCTTGCACTGTGTAACCAAGCCTTAAGACTACTGGCCTGTGGTTTGAGCTTAGATTGTTGATTACCAAAATGTCAGTTTGCGCTGTAATATTTTTAAGCAACGAATCATCTGGATGCTCATGTGAATAATGATGAGTTAGCATGTCTGGGCCTAATACAGTATATCCCGTTTTTTGGGCATACTTTAACAGTATTTTGCCTGTAGCATTTGTTAGTCTGCTATGCTAAGCTGGATGCTTTGCGTTGAAATCTCTTGCAACAATTGTAGGAAGCTGGCTGTCTAGTAAAGGATCAAGATCTGCTACTACTAGTTGTTTAGTTGGCGACTGATATGCTGAGATGAGTTTTATCAGTCCTAGTACATTTATTGCAATTGAGTTAGCCTCTAATTTGACAGTTAGTGGCGTAGAGATTTCCAAGTGGTCACCTGATGATTTGGGCTTTTTGCTCGCTGATCTTTTTCTGTTTTTATTCCATCAATGCCATGAGGTGGGATTCTAGAGCGTGGATTTTCTTTGTCTGGTTCTCAATGGCCAGTTTGTTTTTTTCTACCAGTTGACTCTCTTTTCGCTTTCTTCTTACTCAAGACCATAGTGAATTTCTTTTCTAAGGCATCGTTTATGTCCTGGTGGACTTTCATGTGTTTCTCTTCCTCAGACTCGACTTGTCTGTTTGAAAATCTCTTGAGAAGACCTTGGGCAAGATTTGCTTTTTTCACAGTATTCTTTCAGCTGCGGTGGATAGATTCATTGCTGTTTCTTTGATGGTGAGCGATGCGGTTGTGTTTGGTGAAGTTTCGGGCTTGGTGGGCTGCTCGCCGATTATCTTCTTCATCGCAGTTTTCAACTGCGTCTTCAGTAAGTGCATGGCGTGAGTCAATGAAGCTCTCAAGCTTGTTAATCTTGGAAGCCTGCTTCTCGATCAACTGCTTATTCTTCTTTAGCTGTTAGTACATAAAATTGGATATTAATTCTTGACTAACTATATTATTTTGGACTTATGAGCTAAGTAACTTTGTAAATTTAAATAAACAAATTTTTAGTTTGTTTTTAAATAATTGCTATTAAGGTATGTAACCTTTTATGCTTTTCTGAGCCTATTGTGCATGTTATTTTGTTTGTACAATATGTAGCTATATGATTATATTATGCAGCCAAAATGGTAATTTAGTTAATGATACACGTACAAAGTTTTGCTTATTATTAATTTATTCCATTACTAAATAACCACTCAAATATACAAAATTATAACAACAACAAAGCCATTACTAAATGAATAAGCATAATGTTTATTATTTCATCAATTAGTTGACATCATGTATACCGAAAACATTAAACTCTTACTGAAAATAGCTTCATATTTTGGGGTGCTACCCACATACAATAAAAATACAATAAAATTCAAAACAAATCACAAATTTGTTATTATATTTGTAACTATATTAACTATAATTGCATTATATTTGTACATTGTAGAGGTCATACTATTTATACAAATTGATACTTTTGTAAAAATTATGTATTCTTTAAGCACATTCTTTATGATGCTTGGCAGTACAACTTGGAAATTTCATATAGTTGAACAATTATTTATTAATATAAACAAAGCTGATTTAATTGCACAATCTCATCAATTTGCAATACCAAAATTATCTCATTTTAGTTTAAAATTATTGTTCCTGTACGCTGTTTTGATTTTTATTATAATATTTAATTATTTAATTTCAAGGGCAAATTTGTTGTATGATATCTATACCATGTTTATTATATCATTGGGTTTCACCATATTTTTAATAATGTTTTTTATTCTTCAAGGTATTATGATTAGAATGAATTTACTAAATAACATGATTGAGAATTGTGCAAGCTCTAAACTGATGGATGATATTTTAGTTTTTAATAACATAATTAGTGATTCAGTAGATAATTTTAATGAAATATATGGTTTCCGATTATTGATTCACATTTTGTATTCTGTCGTGCAGATATTAAATTTTATTTCAGTTGTATTAAATAATGTGTATTTTGAAAGTAGTTTGAGTTTATGGTTTCGAGCAATTTGGTGTACTTTATATGTGGTAAGTTATTCTAAAGTTTTTATTTTCAATTGCTATGTATTAACAAAACTATATAAATTACATACATTGCAAACAACATCATATTTTTCATTAAGATACTTAGCCAAATTAGATATTTATTTATCAACATGTTTTCTTTATGTAATTCTATTACTTAATTAATTTATCGCATTAACTCCCTAGTATCAAACATGAGTTTTACCGAGAACATCACAACATTGTTAACAATATCATCGTATATTGGCGTTTTACCTGAATACAATAGAAAATCAATTTTCACACAAAATAAAAAATACATTTACATTTTAGTTATATTAATATTCTTATCAATAATATATTTTGAAAGGCGATTTATTGGAAATGATAATTTTGGCATTATATTTGTACAAATTTGTTATGCCATCAGCATATGCTTTACGATTATTGGTCGTACAACATGGAATTTTGATAAAACTTTAAATTTATTTACCAATTTAAACAAAATTGATTTAATCGCAACTTCTAATCAATTTCAAATACCGACAATACGCTATTTTAATTTAAAACTATGTTTAGCTTACTGCTTACTGTTTTTTATAATATTTGGTAATTTTTATGTTTACAAAATTGCTCTATATTTCTTTTATGTCGGGGTTTTCTTATTACTTATAAATACAAATTTGTTTTTAATTGTTTTTACTCTTCAAGCTATTTTAAGTAGAATTAAATTGTTAAATTTGGTGATTGAAGATTTTTGTTCAAGAATTCAGTTTGATGATTTTGTTAATTTTCATAGTTTAATTAGTGATTCAGTTGTATATTTTAATGATATATTTGGTGTACATTTGTTGGGTTTTATAGTATTTACTATGATGCAGATATTGAATTTGTTAAATGCTGTTTTGTCAAATGATGAAAGAGATATTGATTATACAGTGTTTGGAGCGTTTTGGTGTATAGTTTATGTGGTAAGTTACTAGTTTAGTGAAAGCACTTACATAAACATAACTTATTTATTTTTTCAGTCATGACTGTTTTAATTTTATTTTTGGTAACCAATAGTTTAGATAAATTTATTTTGATTACGACAAAAAAATCTTTAAAAGATGTTAGATTTTCAAATGTTGTTGTCTATTTTTTGGTTTGTATTATGTAGTTGTACGTGTTTTATTGCTATTTTGATTCTGACTTTAACTGATTCTACTAATAGCATTCAAAAAATTGGTGTTTTTTTTTTTGTTACTGTACAAGCAGATATCTTTCTGATTAGTACTTTTAAAACAGCTATGTTTAGTTAAATTGGGTCATGTAATAATTAATTTTTATATTTTATTTTTTAACTATTTATCATCAAGAAATTAAATCTTAGTTTTTCTAACTGTGTTTTTGCAACTGTAGCAAAATAGCAAAAAAAAAGAATAAGTGAAAATAATAAAATCGTACTTTGTTATTGTTATTCATTAAACGGTTGGCGAGTTAGTTTATTGATAGAAAGTTAGTTTAGCAAACTAGAAGACTTAAATAAAAAAATTATCCACCAAGGTAATAAACCATTAATTTTATTAACTTTTTTCAACAAGTAGTAAAACTTTTAAAGCTATGATTTTTTTTGTAAAAACGCACAAAATAGAACAGAACCGTTTTTGAAAAGTGTGATACCAACAGGTGTAAAAAGCAAGTCTGCAAGTACTGGAAGTCTTGTGGTACAATAAATATGGGTGGTCCAATCTGACAACAGCTGATTGGTTTTAGTACAAGTTTTTGATTATTCTTAGGTCTTTTCCATCTATTCTAACGTTCTTTAAAATTTCTATCATCTTTTGATGCTGTACTCCATCGAAGGCCTTCTGGTAATCAATAAAGCAAGCAGAAATATTACAGTTCATGTCTCTGCATTGTTGAAATAACACTTGAATGCTATAGAGGGCTTCTCGTGTACCTACCGCGTTTCTGAAACCAAATTGCGTTGATGATGTTTGCTCTTCACAAATTCCGTATATTTTCTTATGGATTATTTTGAAAAATAGTTTTAGAAGGTGATTCATAAGACTTATGGTTCTAAACTCTTAGCATTTTTTAGCACCAGGTTTTCTGGGTAAGGTGATGAACTCGGACTTCAGCCACTCTTGTGGGATGTTACCAGAGTTATAAATGTTGTTGAATACTAAGGTCAGCTATTTTATGCTTTCTTTGTCGAGGATTTTGATAAACTCTGTCTGGATATTGTCAGGTTCGGATGCCTTTACCTCTTTTACTAAAATTGTTGGACTTTTAGGATTGTCTTTAGGTGTAGACTCTGGTTTATTGTCATAAAACAGTTGTTTAATATAATTTTTTCAGTTTTCCGTGATTTTGATTTTGTTAATGATTATTTTTCCTGTGTTATTTACTAATTTATTTGTTGTTTTTAAATTATTTTTTTTCTGTTACATTTCTAGTTTTCTGGTGTACATTAAAGTTATTGTATTTGGATTGTAGGTTTTTGATTTTATTGCAGTTATCTTTAAGTTCAAATTCTTTGGCATTTTTAATTTTTGCCTTAATTATTGCTTTTATATTTCTATATTCTTTTATGTTGTTTTGGTTCTTAACTATTTTTCTTCTATTCATTAGTTCTAGGATTTTGTCTGTCATCCATGATTTCTTCTTAGTAGTATTTGGTTTTAGTACTTCCTCTTTGGTACTTTTTATGACGTTTTTTAAAATTCTAATTTCTTTTTCATAATTTATCCCACTCTTTAGTGTTCTGCACACATTTTATCGATGGGTCTTTGAGTTTGCGAAGATTGTACTTGTTAACGGTTTTCTTTCTTACGTTCTTTATTGTTACTTTAAATACTCCCACCACTGGGTTATGATCTGAATATCAGCTCCTTGATATGTTTTTACCGATGTACAACTATTTCTATATCGCTTGTTCACTAAGGTATAATCAATTTGATTTCTCATATTTTTTTCCGTTGTATGTCTAGGGGCAGTCCACTTATATATTTTTCTTGGCGGTAGTTTGAAGAACGTGTTTGTTATTATTAATCCGTTTTTTTCTGCAAATGTACCAAGTCAGATAATTCCGGTTGATAGTTTAAGAAGCAGTCCACAGTGCAAGCATCAGATAGGTTATAAGAGCATTTTGCACTGGAAAAGAATTTCAATATTAAATATGTAATAGTATTTGATGTTAGCTGTAGCGAGTATCTATGCTGGTTGAGTAATAATTTGTCTTGATCTGATTTTTTAAAGCTAACGAGAAACTTGCTCCGACATTTTGAGTTTGAAATTGTTGCTGAATATATAGATTCTTCGCGGTTGTATACGAAATTTTTGAAAACAGATTGAGATGTGAGATGTATTTTTGTTTTAATTGGTACTACCTAAAAAAGCTTTTGTATATACCGCAGACTTATGCGCATTGCATAAATCCCTTCAAAATTGCGAGTTATTTTGTTTTTTCTTTGTTCTTACTTGCTGAATACCATTCTGAGTATAAAGATTATGTACTTGGTTGATTCGCTAATGTAACTTTGTACAATCTTTGCTTATTTGTCTGGGAGGTGTTTTGACAAAAAAAAATTATTACGTCAGGCGGTGGTCTAAAATTTTACAGGCAACATTTTTGTAAGGACCAATGACTTCAAAAGTTATCTTATTTTAAAGTTTATTGAGGATTAGCAACAAGTATCTAACAGTTTCTAGAGCAAATTAAAGAAAATCAAGCTTTCCTTGTCGGAATGGAAATTTCCGGTAGATCTTAAAGAAGAGAGGAAGTCAAACACAACCCTCTAACAGTAACGCACATTTTGAAGGAATTACAATCTTCCTCACCGTAATTCTTTTTTCTGGCGTGCTTTATCCGCTCCGGATATTAGCGATTATTATCAGATCTTCTCCTTGTCCACTGCACTGCGAAAAAGTTGCAGCGAAGTCATGTCAAACCACTGGTGTAGATTTTTAAGTTATAAAATTCGGCGTCTTTCCGGTTTTTTTTTTCCTATTATCTTTCCATCCAGAATCAGTTGGAGTATTCTGTATCTATCACTATGCCTCATTACGTGCCCGATATATTCCAATTTTCTTGCAGTTTTCAATACTTCCTGTTTCTTGCCCATTTTCTGCAAAACCTCCTTATTACTATTGTGCTCTTTCTATGAGATATTTAAGAGACGACATTATGTCCACAATTCAAAAGCCTCTAGTTTTTTTCTGTATCTTTTAATAGGGTCCAGGATTTAACGCCGTACATTAGTGTTAAAAAAACGTAGCAGCGCAACATTTTGATCCTAATTTGCATGCTCAAGTCTAGGTTATTGAAAACTTTTCTTATCTGGATAAATGTCGTTCTCGCATTTGATTTCTACTAAATGATCCCAAAGTTTATTCAAGCATGTGCCTAGATATATGTATTTGTCCACTTGGTCTATGATTTTGTTGTTGAGAAGTATCGTCTGCTATGATGGATTATCTTTACTGACAAGCATATATTTTGTCTTTTTGAGATTGAGATCGACTCCGTATTTCTCGCTGACTAATTTGACCTTATGCATCATCAGCTAAAGTCATTGAGGTAGGTGTACTTGCCAATATAACAGAGTCGTCCGCATACCTTAAATTGTTAATTATCTTGCCGTTGATCGATATTCCTTTCTTTAAATATTTTTTTTTAGTATATGTTAAACCAGGTTGGCAAAAACCCACAACCCTGCCTCACACCTCTGCGAATTTGGATATTTTTCGTACTTTAGTCTTCAAATCGTACTAGTAGAGGTTTGTTATTAATTGGATGTTTTTGTCGTTGGCTCCGGTGGTCTTGAGTATCTTAAGCAATTCTTTGTGTTTTATTTGATTGAAGCCTTTGCTAAAATCTATAAAACATAAGTATGCTTTGCAGTTAACGTCTCTGCATCTTTGGATTAATACATTAAGCGCAAGTAGTGCCTCTCTGATACCCAACGCATTCTTGAAACCAAATTGCGTTTTTTTCAATATACGCTTTGCATTGTCGGTATATACGGCGGCGTATAATTTTGAGAAATATTTTAAGGGCATGACTGGTTATGCTTTATAGTACGATATGTTGCACTGCTTTGATGTTCGTTTTTTTGGAATAGTAATATTGTGGATTTGAGCTATTCTTCGGGTATTTTTCCGGTATCATGTCGGGATTTTATCTGAATCTACATCTTTGCTATTGTTTTATGTGTTTATCGCATTTCTAACCTCCTTTGTTACTTGAGGTCCAGTGTGAGCGTTCTTCATACCATGATTCTCCGGATGAGCATTTTCAAAAATTTTGGGGATAGAGTCTTTCCACATCGATATTTTCTTTTTGGTGTCCGTAATTTTATTTTCACTTTTGTCAACATGTCTTCCTTGTACTCTTTTTCTTCCAGTACCCGCGGCCATCTTTATCTTTTGATGCATATTGAAGTGGTTATGTTTCTTTTGTAGTTCTTTTATTTTTAGACATTCAGTTCTCATCTGTTCTTTCTTAGCATTTCTGTTTTTTTTTTTTTCGTATTTGTATGTTTAGTTTTTTGTATTTTTCTTGGTCTTTTCTTTTTTCTATCATTTATCATTTCTAAAATGTCATTTGTCATCCACTTTTTATGTTTTTTTGCGTCTTTTTTTTGGTACATGTTCTTTAATTATAGCACCAAGTACGTTTCTGATGTTTTTCCATTCCTGCTCTACGCTTAGATCTTTTGTGTTTATTGTTTCGAAACTTTTGGTTATTGAGTTGGTTATAACTGTTCTAAGATTAACGTCTTCTCTCACCTTACTTAAGTCGTATGTTCTGTTTGGTGATTGATGTTTATTTTTTATCTTTTTTAAGTCTAGTCTTAAATGATGCCACAAAAAGGTTGTGATCAGAGTTTGCATCTGCTCCCGGATATGTTTTTGCAAATTTTATACTGTTTTGAAATCTCTGGTTGATAGTTATATAGTCAATTTGGTTTTTGACTAGTTTTTAAGTTGTATTTGCTGGTGTTGTTCAAGTATATAAGCGTCTTTTGAGAAGCTCATAAAACGTATTTGTTATAACAAGTTTTTTTTTACTATAGAATTGGACAAGTCTGTCCTTTCTATCAATTCGTGACCCAAGTCCATAAAATCCGACATTATTGTATTCTTTTTCTTGTACAACGTTAGCATTAAAATCTCTCATTACATGTGTAGTGATTTTAGAACATGTTCTATCTGTTTATACAATTCTTCTACCTCTGTGTCATGAATTGATTTGACTTTTTTAACAACGCAACGTGTAGTTTAATAAGTAAAGAAGAATTTTTGGGAAAGTAAATCAATTTTTTAAATTTTTACGTTTGTGTCAAAACATATTAGTTTTATAAGATTCTTGATGTTTCTATTGCAAGTTTTTACAAAATTCAAATTGTGTCTTACTGATATTAGTTTCTGTTTTTTTTTTAGCAAGAAAGAAATTCTCTTTTACAAACGTCTACCGATTTCGTGGAGAACTTACAACGTCTATGTTTGGGTTTCAAACTGTCGAGCATTGTCTGACTGCTTAGCCATCTAATTGGCTAGAACTTTTGCTGAAATAGGAGTATCTCAAAAAAATCATTATCAATTATTTGGGTCAAGCAAAGCAACAAATTTTTAGATGAAAGTAGTGCGTTTTGCTTATTTCCCGTAGTTTGCGAATAGGATTGCTCTTGTGTGATGCAGTTGGAAAGTAGGTGCCCTACTGTTTGTGTTAAACTGGGCAGCCCTTGTAACTATAAGCGGTGTGCAGCCCACCCCACGCGACGCATATAGCAACATGCCTGGACTTTTTGCTGAATGTGCAAGAGGAGCTTGGGTGTTATTCGGCGTATTTGACTCACTTATATGGAGCGTTGCACGACCTCTATCTTTTGAGTTTTTAACAGGCTTCTTGAGCGAGATCTGAATTTTTGTCAACTTGAGAGCTGCTTAGGCTGCAAAAGAAAATGCTAGGGCGTTAAATCTTTTGTGCAGGGTGGGGCCAATGCATTCAGGTTGTAGCTTGAAGAATAAGTCTAGGATGGACTTTTAGGCAATTTTTTTTTACGTTTTTTTGTTGAATTTTTTGCGGGTCTCTTTTAATTGTTTTTTGTGGTCTAACTTGAGTTGTTTGAAGTCATCTTTGGTGTGTTTGAATTGGTCTAGGATGCGGTCGGACTTTTTGTCAATAGATTTTTTTATTTGATTTTTAAGTTTTTGATCGTGTTGGTTTTTGGTTGATGAGTTCTTCTGCTTTTTGAAGTTGGGTTTACATCATGGATATCCTCCATGCTCAGTCAGAGGAGAGGAAGGCAACATACTAAAAGAAATTACGAATTAATCATCAGTAGCTTGGTTGCAATAGGAATTGCAGTTCTTTATTGGTAGTCAGCTATAAATTGTCATTTATATGTTCATTAAGTTTTAAAAAGTTTGCTATTTATTTTTTGATGTTAAATAACAATGCGGTTAGAATAATATTTATTAATATAAAGTATCATAAACAAGTACTAATGGGAACAATATTGCCTATCTACATCAACAATTACTTATAAACGACAAAAGTAGTTATCATTATCATTACAACAATCATAATTATTTTAATGTATGTGTCCATAACAATAACACATCAGTTTCAAATATGAATTTTACCGAAAACATTCAACCATTATTAACTATATCCTCCTATTTAGGAGTGCTACCAATATATAATAAAAAATTTAAGAAATTTACAACAAATCGCATTTACGTTTACACTATATCAATTATACTAATAATATTATCAATATATTTTAATCTGATTGCAAACTTTTCTAAATTGAACTATTTTTCAGTTATAATTCAATCAATTAATTTTTTTTACGATGTAAACATTTTTATTTTGTGTATTGCTTGTACAACTTGGAAATTTCAAAAAATTACCAATATGTTCATAAAAATTAATAAATTTGATAAAATTGTTTCTAACCAAGTTAGTAAACTAAAAATATTTTATTTTAAATCTAAATTGGTTATAGCTTATACAACGTTAATTATAATGATTATTGGTTATTTATTAGTTTCAATTTATTCAAGCAATTATCAAAATGCTATATATGTTGCTTGTACTCAGTTACTAGTTTACACATATTTTTTAATAATTGTTTACACGCTTCAAGGTATTTTTCTTAGAATTAAATTACTTAATTTTATGATTTTTGAAATGCCATACAGGGATACTGATAATAATATTTTGCTCCTATTTACTTTTATTAGTGACGCAATTGAAGCTTTTAATGATATATTTGGTGTACATTTACTAATTCAAATAGTGTACACTGTCAAGGAAATTTTGATTTTTTTAGATTTATTTTTATCTAATGTTTACGTGTTACAAGAATATGTTAGTGTAACCGTGCTTTTAGCATCTTTGGTTTCATTTTTTGTGGTAAGTTATTGTTTACGCTACTTTTTGTTAACATTATAGTAAATATAGCTTTCTATGGGGTTCCACAAGTAGTGTATGTATTCTTTTATTATTTTTATTTTATTGATCTGACTGAGGTATTTAACAAATTTAATATTACAATAATTATTAATGAACAGAAAATTTAGAAATAAATTCTGACGATAAAAGTATTAGTTTATGTCATAAACAATGTAGAAAAATACTTTTTGTTTAGTCAGAACTTAATACTTTATTTTAGTATAGCTTTAATGCATCAAAATGAACTCTAGTATTACCTAAAGTAGGTCATTTTAAATTGCAAAAGATAAATATATACTAATGATATTTTAATAATTCTAATGAAGATGGTGGTATAGCGTGACTTGATATGATACTATCTATATTAATAGATATTATCACAAAATATACATTCTACTTATATGAGCTAATAACACTTGAAATAATTACATGAATATTGTGTTTACTTATAACAATTAATTTGTTCAGTTTCAAATATGAATTTTACCGAGAATATACATTGTTTATTAACAATAGCATTTTATTTGGGAATGCTACCAGTATACAAAGCAAAATTAAAGAAATTTACACCAAATCGCATTTATGTCTACTCAGTTTCTACTGTACTAATCATTTTATCAGTTTATTTTAACCTGATTGAAAAGTTGTTTTTTGAATCATATGATTCTTATGTTATTATAAGTCGGTCAATTAAAGTTTTCTACGAAGTAAATGTATGTATTTTATGTATTTCTTGTACAACTTCAAAATTACAAAAAGTTGACAACTTATTTATAAACATTAATAAAGTTGATGAAATTATACAATCTAATCAATTTTGCATACCAAAAATATTTTATTTTAATTTTAAATTGATGATAGCTTATATAATATTATTTTTGATGACGTTTGCTTATTTATTTGTAGCACTAAATTTGTTTTATGCAATACATGGTTCTTGTGTTAACTTACTAATTTATACGTATTTTTTAATAATTTGTTTTACAGTTCAAGGTATTTTAAGTAGAATTCAATTAATGAATATAATGATTGATAGAACTTTATGCAAGTGTAGAATTGATGATATTTTACTTTTTGGTGATCTCATTAGTGATGCGATTGAAGCTGTTAATGATTTATTTGGTGTTTATTTATTAATTTATATATTGTATATTATGTTGCAAGTATTGTATTTTATATACGTAGTTTTATTTTCGGTGTCTTTATTTCATCAATATGATGGTACAGTAGTATTATTACTATGTTTGTGTGCATTTTTTTTGGTAAGTTATTAAAACTTTTTGTACTTTATGTTCTATATCCATTAGAGATTCAGGGCATTTGCCTTTTAACAGTGTGCCTAGCATTTTACTGGTCGGACAATAATTATTATACATAAAAATAGGTTTGAGGTGCATTGCTTTCTATTACGAGAAACGTGAGATGCTAGGTACACTGATAAAAAATGCGTGCCCTGAATCTAATATATGTGTCCCACACTAGATGGAGAGACAATTTACATAAACAACATTTTTTATTAAAATTAATTAATAAATTTGTTTTGGTTATCTGATTCAAACAAAACCTGCCAAAAATGCTATTTTCTGTCTGTATAAAGATTTAACTGTACACTCTTTACACATACACTCAGTTTTTGTCTACACAAAAATTTGCATCAATGGCTATAACAGTTTTTGGATCATTTGCCAAAAAATTAAGTGCCAAATGCTTTAGATGGTAAATGGCCGGATATATGAAGTTTAATATGTAACTATATTTAAAGTGTAAGTGTTCAGAGGTTCTACAGGATCATAACGCCAAAAAATACATTGTAATTGTCGATCATATTGGTTGACCCAAGTTAGTCTACACATTTGTTCTGTTTGCACATACCACAAAATTGCGTTGTCGATAGCAAAATATTATTGTAAGTACATTGTTCTAAATTACAGGCCCAATATGTTGTAAAGCAGGGGTCAAAAAAGGTCATTGGCTAATACAAAATAACAATAATCTCAGGTCAAAGACTTGAGAAAACAACATGACACATTAAAATGTTGAAAAATTAAAATTGAAATAAATATATACTAAAGCTTATATCACAGTTGTAAAATATCACAAATTCTACTATCACAGATAAAATAAAGTTGTAAAAACCGTTAAAGTAACATATTATAACTTTATCAGTAAAACTGCATTTTTTGAAAAACTACAAATTTTTTCACGGACTTCGGACTGTTTGAGAGAATGGCTTCTACGTTATTTCCCAGCTTCAGGCTATTGCGTTGAATGGCACAGGCTAGACATTCTTCTAAAATGTGTATTACCGTTAAACGGACAAATTTTGCATTCAGGCTGTGGGTCACCAGTTAAAAAATAAGACGAAGTCAAGTTAGTGTGCTCTATGCGTAAGCGGCATGGAGCAACCTCCTCTCTTCTGTTTAGGTTTCCTGGCAATTTCCATGCGGTTACAGAGGGTTTTACAAACGCAACTTGCTAAAAGTGGTTCCACTCGTTCTGCAATTTTTCTATTATACTTGTAACAACGTATTTTTTAGGTTATTAGGTCTTATGGGAATGCCATCTCTGTAATACGCATCAGCCAACTCGTTGCCTTTAATGCCCACATGACTTGGTGTCCAAACAAAAACAATGGATCAATCGTGTATAAAACGTCTATATTTTGAATGGCACATAACGAGTCAGAACATATGAGGAACTATTTGAGGCTTGTAAAGCTTGGTAGATTGCATATACTTTAGCAGTTTACACGCTAGCTGACTCGTGTAGAGATTAGAAATGAGCGGCATTATCCATAGAGATAGCGCTACTCACTCCATTTTTTGTCTTTGAGCCGTCAGTGTAGATTTGCACAGAATCCGGGTACTCTGCATTAATGTTGTAAAACTTGACATTGTAGATGTCAGGGATAGGGTTGTCAAGTTTGAACCCTGGTTAAACGCCAGGGTGGAACCTTCCCAAATCCAACCTCAAATACTCTTGGCAGGTTTAAATTGAGGCCGTCCATAAGTTCTCTGGCACGGACACACATTGGCTTTTCGACTGATGGCCTGATTTTGTATTTCCGCTGTTGCGCGTTGTTTGAAATAAATATTTGACGGATTAAATGATGTTTTTTGGCTTGCACTGTCGCTGTGTATGTGAGTACAAAACGGTCTCTGTGGGCTTTTAGCAAAAGCACGCTCGACTTGCAGCAGAGGCTAAGTGCTGGGCTTGTACGGTAAGCTTCTGTGGCATACCTAATGCCTGTCTTGATTTGCGTGCGGAAGAGTAGACTGCGCAGCAACAGCACTTTCTTCTGTGCTCTCCAATTTAAATTGGCTAGACACTATTAAATTGAGAAGGATACTTAGAATCCCGTGGACGGCTAGAAGAACCAATGTTTCCGTTTAAGCCGAAATAAACGAACCACAACGGTTATCAAAAATCGTATACTCGCGGATTCTAAGTCACTTCGGTCAATTCAAAACCCAGCAAAAATTTGGAACGGTTCATAGTACAGGGCAGAGTAGAAGGTTCCAGGCCAAGAGGTAGATCTCCTCATTGTTGGGCTGATCAAGTTAAAGAAGCCACCAGCTCAACAGTCTATGATGCAGCAACACGGTCACGCAATAGAGAAAGATGGCGTGTCGTCATCAAACGGGCCACAGCTAATTGAAATGACATGTCAGTCATGGTCACGACTCCTCTGACAAGAGGAAATACGAAGAAGAAGAAGATTAAATTGAGAGGTTTTCTGAATCGTGTAACTAACTTATCTAAATGTTTTTGAAATGGTAATGACCAATCAAAAGTTAGTTTCAGGAAACAAAAAGTTTCAACGCAATTAATTTGTGTGCCTGGCAGAGTAAGGATAGTATTACGATGAGGTTTACGGAGACGTCAGAAATTAATGCATGAAGTTTTTGCTGTAGACAGACGACAACCTCTTGCTTCCGCATTTCTATTTACAGCATCCATGGAGGATTGCAAATGACGCTTTATAGCTGGAATGAATGGTATCTCTTGCCATGTAAATTGCCAGGTCGTCAACGTATAAAGATTTTTTGACGGCAGTACTGACGGATGACGCTATGTTGTTCACCGCAATAGCAATTAGATTCACACTTATAACTGAGCCTTGGGGAACACCGTTATTCAGCAATAATGTGGAAGAGTTGGTGTCTCCGACTTGGACTCTAAAACAGCGATAAAGGATTCTATAAAAAAAGGCATACGGCCTTTAAATCCCTACAGGTGCATTTTCTTTAAACATCCGTATCTTTGGGTCATGTCATATAATTTTTCTAAGTCAAAAAACAACGCAACTAGGAAGGAAGGCATTGCAAACGTCGTTCTTAAGTTGGATCAGTTGGTCAATAGTTGAGTGGAATTTACGTAAACCAATTTGATGTTTTACCAGGGATCTAAAGGATTCTAGTATCCACACCAAGCGGTTCTTGACCATCTTCTCCAATATCTTTGCGAGACAGCTTGTAAGTGAGATTGGTCTGTAGCTTATGGGATTTTTGCCTGATTTTAAGAGAGGTATAATAATTGATTCTTACCAAGTCGTTAAGTAAGCGCTTTGGTCTCGTATCAAATTATATTTATCAAGCAATCTAGCTCTGATAGCATGGGACAGATGCTTGACCATCTGATATGGGATATTATCTGGTCCGGATGCGGACAAAGTTTTCGTACTACTTACTCAATGCACTTTCTAACTCTTTTATTGAAATACAATGACTCCCGGGATAAAAAGCCTAGGGCAGTTTCTAAACTTACCTTTGTACGAAGTAACTCAGAAATTGCGTTGCTTATGCATCTGCTATTTCAGCCGCGTCAGTAATTTTGCGTCCGTCGACGTGAAAAACGGGTGCAACACCAAGAAACTTTTTTCCCGCTACTGCTTTCACTTTCTTCCATACTTTACCATCCGGAGTGGCTGGTGATATTGTTGAAACGTGTTTTTCCACGTCTTAGTTTTGCTTTTAAGCATTTTTTTGCAAGCAACGGCACGCAGTTTCTTGAAGACAAACCATATTTTTTTAACAACAAAATTCTTTTGAATTTGGTTTTTCTTTAATTGCTATCTTAATTTCATTATTCCACCAACAAGGAACTGTTGGGCCGGCAAGTTTACCACTAGTTTTTGGAATAAACTTGTTAGTTGCTTGTAGAACGCATTGAGTAAATTTGTTAACGGCAGATTTGATGTTTACGCTCTCTAGTGAAGGTAACGTTAGATTATCTAAAAAGCCTAGCCAATCCGCGCGGTCAAGACACTATTGTCGGGTAACGGACTGTTTTACACGTTTTAATTGCAATTAGGAAATGATCACTACCGTAAAGATCGTTGAGAATTTCTCACTGAAAACGTGGAACTAATTGTGGAGATGAAAATGACAGGTCAATTGCAGAAAAGTTGAAATTTCTTGCGTTAAAGTGCGTATAACTTTCAGTGTTGAGAAGAACCGCATCGTTTTTATCTAAAAAACTTTCAATCAGACGACTATGCGGATATTTTCTCTGAGAACCCCATAGAACCCCATAGAAGTTAATATCACCTTGCAAAAGAAACGGAGGTTGTTACACCAAATCTTCTATATCTTCCAAAGTCCAGTCAAACTCTGGGAGATACAGGTTGCAAACGGTTATTGCTGTTGGTGAGGATAGTTGTATTGCAACGGCTTGAAGTCTACTTCTGAGAGGAATTTTTCTAAATGGGAGGTTTTATCTCAAAAATATGGCTTTGGCTCTACGGTCTGGTATAATGTTATTTCTAATATACGTATAACCCTTAAGATTAAAATTCTTGTGAGGTTTGAAGTGGGTTTCTTGAAGGCACACCCAGAAAGGCATGTGCCTTACCAGAATCATCTTTAGTTCACAAAAGTGAAGTTTGCAACCATTGCAATTCTATTGAATTATTGTTTTTAATGTCAGTTTAATAGAAAAAAGTAAATCAAATAACATAAATAACACCAAAGATTAAAAGGTCTTTGGTGTCTAGACAAATACTGTTTAAGGCTAATATCACAAATGACACTGGAGTACTAAAACAAATTGACAAAAATAGACTTGTAAGCAATTTGAATGTTGGTAGGTAAAATAAATATTTCAATACTTTTTTTCCGAGTTTTTTTCCTTTGGGTTTTTGTTTCACTCTCGGATTAGTAGTCAAAAGCTCTTGACGTCGATGCGGCTTCTTTTGTACTTAGGGAGTTTAAGTCTCTTTTTTTTGTAGATCTCCTAACTTCATTACAGTTTCAACATTGGATAGTATTTGTTGTGAAACTGTTACATGAATGCCATCAATTAGATCGGTTTTTGGTAGAAGATGACCTGTTTATTGTTTGGCATGATTTCTTTTTGAGATCTTGTCATAGTGCTAGAAGGCTTAGACACGTCTTCTGCTGTTGTGTGAGGATGCTTGCGATGCACTCCTACATCTGGGCTTTCGTTTAAGTGGGATTTTAGGAGCGGGCGTAATTAACCTGGCCGCCTGTGAGGCAAGAGCCGGTGGCCGTTGCAAGACTGAGCGCCCTTCTGCAAAGGTTCCTTTTTGGCTAACTGCTTGCAAAGCAATAGTCAGATAAGGAATTAATTTTTCAACAAAGTAAAATTTTTTTAGCATTGTACTACGGTAATTTATTCTTTGTCATTAATTCTTTTTTGTATACTGTGCAAATGCGTGATCAAGCAGAGTGTTGTCCTTTGCAGTTTACGCAACTGATACGATCAGCACATGGCGATCCTTTGTGCGGTGTCTTACCACAGGTGCAGACTTAGTCATTTGTACACCGTGTGGCGGTGTGGCCAATTTTTTGGCACTTAAAACAACGCATTAGTGCCGGGGTGTACGGTTTTACCAATGAATTATAAAAAGCTTCTTTTATGAAAGAAGAGAAGTGTGGAGTATCAAAGGTTAAGATGTGTTTGGGAGTCTTGGATTTTACACCGTCTCTATTTGTAGAGATACGACGTACTTCAATCACACCCTTGCTCTTTAGATTTTCTAGAATTTCTTTAGTGGAACAGTTTAGAAAGTCGCGACTGTACACTAAGCCTTTGCTAGTATTAAGCAATTTGTGAACTGTAACGCACACTTCAAAATTGGCCAGTTTAGTTTCTTTAATGAACCTTGTTGACTGTGCTTCGGAGGAGGTTTCTACAAGTAAACCGTTTTTGACTTTACGTATTTGTTTTGTTTTGCCAATAAATCCATACAATGTTTTAGAAATTAAGAACGGAATAACATTTCAAAAATTGCCTTTTTTTCTAGTAACAAGCAAAAACCAAGTATATTGTTTCGGCTTCTTTCTCTATGCCGAGAAAGAAGTTTATTTGTTGATTCAGAATCAAACTGTGACTGAGTAGCAATATTCATTGGTGTAGCCCGGTTAACTGCGCCATCTTCCAAACAACTAGTATCACTACTTGTGATAGCGTTGTTTTTTAAACTTAGTAGTTGTCTTTGGCTTGTTGATTATGAAGCCCTTGCTAGATTGAACTAGCGGCACGTACTCAGGGCATGATTGTTTATGTTTTTGTGACATCATAAAAATTTATGGAGTTCGTTTTTAACATACCGGCAGGTTGGGAAAGATTAGGAGTGAAAGGTAGGTGCAGTATATAAAGATAACAGGAAAAAGGGAAGGTTGCCAGGAATGGCTTTGGGTACGTTTGGCTTCTTGGGTTCTAATGCTTGAAAACATTTTACTGGATTAGTCTTAAAATTATCTAGTTTACTGAGTGAATTCTTGAAAAAACTTGACTAAACTGTTCTTTTACTTTCACTTTTTGTTAATAATCAGAATAAGTAACGCCATCTACCTTTGCAATTTAAAACTAGTGACGCTTTGCCAACTGATATTTTTGCTAATAAAGATGCCCTTACAATTTATAAGATATTTTTTCAAAAAATAGTAGTTACTTTCTTGCCTCAATTAATCTTAAATCAATTTAAAAGAATATAACAAAAATAAATTAAAGTTTATTTAAATTTATTTTATTGTGCAAAAAAGCAATTACGCATAATAAAGTACAGTTTCTTTAATAAAATGACAGTATTTTATACCGTTTCATGATGGCAATAAACATATTTCCTGTCAACAACTACTTATAACTATGAAGTAAACATCATTAACTAATTGAAACGTAAAAACAAATAAGTCAAATAGAAATAACATTATTAGTAATTAATTAGTACAATATTCAAATACATACATTAGTTTTATACATGATGTTTACTGAGAACATACAAACTTTACTAACAATGTCTTCTTATTTGGGAGTTTTACCAGTATACAATAAAAAAATAATTAAATTTACACCAAACCGGATTTACGTATACACTTTATCAACTATATTAATTATACTCACAACGTATTTTAGTTTTCTTTCATTTATTTTTTCAATTGGATTTTTTACCAAATTAACTACATTAATTCAATTATTTTACGAGGTATACATATGCATTACCTGTATTGCTTGTTCAACTTGGAAATTACCCAAAGTTGGCTGTTTATTTATGAAAATTTATAAAATTGATGTACTATTACGGTCTAATCAACTGTTCACACCAAAAATTTATTATTTTAAATTTAAATTGTTAATAGTTTATATAATATTACCTTTTATAATTATTGGTTTATTTTATTTATACAACTTTGATTTAGCTATATATCAAACTTGTTTTATATTTTTTCTTTATAATAGAATTGTTGAACTTCATGATTAATGACATTTTATGCAAATATAAAATTGATGATATTCTGCTTTTAAGTAGTTATATATGTGATGCAATTGATATTTTTAATGATTTATTTGGTGTTCATTTACTAATTTATTTATTGTTTATTATAATGCAAATATTGGGTCTTTTAAATATTATTTTGACTTATTTTAATGAATTTCAAAAACAAACTGGTTTAACAGTGCTTTTAGCATCTTCGAGTGCATTTCTTGTGGTAAGTTATATAGTTTTTTTTACAGTTAGTTCAAGTTGTTTACTTCTAAATAATTTTTTTGTGCAAAATGCTTGAAACTTACTGTGCCAGGAAATAGACAGTGACTTATGAGCCAGTTTTGTAACTGGCAAAATTAGTGTAGTATTTCTTACGGCCGAACCACTTACGAACAACTAACAAACGGAGTTTTCAAAGACTACATTTTTACCGGCACAGCTTCAAGGATTAATCTGGGCAGTGGTGGTAGAGTTTTTCAGGGTTTGGTACGTCTCTGTGAAGATGGTGGGTGTCAACCTATAGAAATGTATTGTGGTGTTGAGCTGTAGTTCAAAGATTGGGAAGCGGCTCCAGTGCTAATGCCACAGAGAGTGATAAACTTCAGTGTCAGAAGTAAGGCTGTGGTGCAACGGTCGACAGATTGATGCAAAATTTTAAAGCTGCACCATGAGTCTTGAGTTGGCTGCGTATAAAAAAGAAAAAAAAAGGGTTAACAGTTTTTGTGCAATAAATTGTTAGATAATGGTCCATTAGGTAAGAAGTGTAATGCCGCAATCTTGCAGTGGAAAGTTCAAAACAAAATTTTGTAGTGAGCGTTGATGATGGTGCGTGTCTAAATGCGTAGTCCAAAGGATGTGCAGGGGTTGTTATTGTAGTTTAGTTTGTAGTTAATTTGGGGGTTTGGTGATCTATCTGGAATAATTGAAGACGGTGATATTGTTTTTGTTTCATCTTTGTTGGTGAATTACTCTCAAGTACCAATGATTTTTTTTTGTAAATTTGGGAAGAAAATTTGCTTAGAGACTTACAAAGTGTCGGATTTATTTTTACAAGCGCTTTTGACTTTCTGAAAGCTCTAAACTTAGTGGGTTATAGACTTTTTTTAATGCACCTAGTGCGCTTGTCTTATGGGCGTTGCATAGAAATTGTGGAAAACAATTTGTCTGTCTTTAGTTTTTACACTAGCAGATGTAAGTATCTTCTTAAAATCAGTTTTGTTTGCTTGTGCTAAGCGGAAAAGAAGCTAATTTTTGACTGAGACGATGTTAGCGTAATTTGCTTAGTTTTAGGAGCAGGCATTTGCCGTTGAGAAATATGTGCATTGGAGCCGGCCTTAGATGAAGTTTGACTTGTTTTCATTTTGAGGTAAGCTGGAAAGCCTTAGTACACACGACGCGTGTTGCAACATACCCTAATTCCTTAGTCTTAGTGCAAATAGAAGGTGCTGTTTTTGAACTTGATGGAGGGTCTAAGGAGCTATTAAGCTAACCATAGACGGAAGCCTAAGCTTTATGAGTCGGCCAAGTTGAAGATTCTTTGGCTTAGTTGGCTGATGATTTAGAAACTAAAATTAGATTATTCAATTCTTTTTTTAGTTTATTTTTGGAGTTGGCCACGATAGTAAATTCTTTTTTTAAAGACGAGGCTTCTTTGTTATAATGGATGATCTGAAATCTACCAGATTTAAGGCAGGCTTTTTAAGGGAAACCTGGACATCCGGAGTTTTTAAAGGCTAGGGTTTGTCGGCAGCAGCTGTAAAAATTGCAGGGTCTATTGGGTAGTATTGAAGTGGTTGCTTTTAATGTTGTTGCTTTGGCTACAGTTGAATTCCGCGCCCGTTTTTTTTGTCAATTGCTACTCACACTAGCAATTGACAAAAAAATTGGGATTTCATTTACACCTTTTTACTTGTCCGGTATTGCTAACCAACTAAGCAGAGGGAGGCGTGGCTTGTACCGCAACAACACAACTGACTTTTTCATGTAAATTTGAGGATATACCACCTGTTATTGTAAAAAAGAACGGCAAGGCGAGCAACAGAATAAAGATATCTAGTCATCTTCAACACTTTTATAAGCACAGGCATTTTTCCAAATAGATGAGGGAAAAAACGGTACAGTATTTGATAAAAGCTATTTGCAGCTACCTGGAAACAGCAACATTTTAACAAGTGACAAGTACAAGCTAAACTCAGTCAAACATTTTTGTACTTGGCTACAATGATGCGGTGAACATAATTATTGTGCGCAAAAATATTGAAGAGATGGTTTAAAATGTTGATTAGAGTCGACAAAATTAAACTTTAATTTGTTGTCTAAAAAACCGCAGTTTGTTATCTTTGCAATCAGGAAAAGACTTCAATCCTTTTTATTTGCGGTGCATGTTAATACCCAACCAGAGCAGCATGAAATACCTATCAATCACTTTTATCTACAGTATAAATTTTTAGTTTTTATATTGTAAAGCCATTAAAAAAGACATTAAAACTATTGTGCTAACCAGACTGATACCCTAACATTGAAGGACTTAAAAAGGATAAAAAAGGGCAATGTGCAACGTTGATTTTTTGTTAATGCTGTAGAGAATTTCCGGTTAGAGGCGTTAATAAAAATACAAAAAAAAATTTAGTACGCAGAAAAAAATACCTATCCGAGTTTTGTTTACGTACAGGACAGCTACAAAAGCAATATTAGTTAATTACTAGTACTTTACCGCTGCACAAACTGGTTTTATTACGATCGTACTCGGTTTAAGCAAAAGAAAAAGATAAAAAAAGCGATTATCGTAACGTAAAAGAAAGCGTGACAACTGCATAAAACAGAAACATCAAATTTCTGGATAACCAAGACTTAAGGTAGATGATTGGGGCACACTAGTTACAATTTGTAACACGTAATCAATGATTTGAGTGCGACGCCTACCCACCTAACTTTTTTTATTAGAGAGTTGTCATCTTTCTGCTACAATTTAGTGACAGTTGTAGGAACTCTAATTCAACTACTAGCCCGTAATTAATAATCTGAGTAGACAATAAGGGATTGACACGGCCAGAATGCTTACAGGAGGGGAATCACTACGGATTAGAAAAAATAGTTCCTAGAAATGAAAAATTCTAGGAATTTGTTTAGAATTAAAAAAATCATTATTGCCGACTGGGTATATATAATAAAGATTTTTGCTCTATATCTTATTTGACTATATTTTTGACATCACTTAAGAAAGTTTGAAAAATGGATTTTAGTTTATGTGACTGCTTTTTAAACTGTTATTACATGCAAAATTTTGCATTCTGAAATTTAATAATTTTAGATTTGTTAGTCAGATTTCTTTATTGTTGTAGTAATTGCGTGTTGTTGCTGCTTTTGTGAACATAAAGTTTAAATTGCAGATACTTAATACGGCAAACTTATGAATATAACACTTTGTTTTTATACTTTAAATATTGTTAATTAAATAATATAAAAAAAAATTCTACATGTCCACAATTAAGTATTAACGAGTAGTAATTATTATCAACTAAAATTAGAATGTAATGAAGCATTAAACAAATTACAAAAAAATTTATTATTTATTTATAATTAACAATATTTTCATATCTTTTCTTGTTTCATGATGTATTTTGAAATGATTCTCTTTTATTCTGAGAAAAATGTTTTTTTTAAATAATTATTTATACTTTGTATGTTATTTTTTGTCTCCTTAGATTGCATTTTATTTGTTTGTTTAGATCTTGTTAGGGTTTTGTACCAGATACGGTTTTTACGGATTTAAAACTGATGTATTTTGTCTATCTTATCAGAATGTAATCTTTTTAAAAATAAATTCTACGAAACGGTAGTTTAAAGAATGTGGTAACCACTGCAAATTGTTGTTCTAATTAGAATTCCAGCAATTAATTCTTTTTTTCAATCCTAATTTTGAAAACGTAATTTTCTTTTAAATCTTTGTATTTTCCTTAGTCAATTTAGCGTGAAAGTTACCCAATACAAGTAAAATGTCTTTTTTTTTAATCATCTAATTAATAGAAGAAATAATTTTAGCTCTGCTCTCAAAATCATACATCAGAATCTCAAGTATCTGCAGTTTCTTTGATTTTGTTTTTTTGGATTAACTTAACTAGCATTTATAAACAAAAGTTTTAAATCAATATTTGAGTAAGGTACTCTCACCCAACATGTTAAAATTTAATATTCACTATTTTAAAGTTTCAGTTATAAATTCATCAAATATTAAACTAAACTAATTAAATTGAAGAAGTGTCTATATTTAAATTGTTTTCAGTTCGTCTTCTTTTTTTGCATTGATTAATGTTTCCGAATACAAACACAGAGCTTTTAACTCAGACTAAACCATAAAACGTTTTGCTATAAATTTGGTTAGATAAAACACTGGGCATCAAAGTGACTCAAGAGTGTCATGCATTTTCTGTAATATCTTTTAAAGCCTTAAAAATTCGTTCTATATCTATATCTTTTGGTATTAAGATCAGACGCATGCTGTTGTCTGTAGCTAATGCTTCTAGACATAGTTATGTAATCTATTACTTGCAAGAGCATTGTTTGTAGTGCCACTCGGCCGTCCAACATGATGGTTATTGGTCTGTTATAAATTTGTTACAATGTTGTCATGTTTCTACAGTTATCTACAGTTAAAAGATTAAGGCGTGTTAATCTAGGGATACCGTAGTCAACACTTTTTGGTTTCTCCTTTTGTATAATCTGGCTCCGGTGATATGGTAATCTTTAGCTTATATTGTAAACCAGATGGTTTGTTTGATTGTGCTCAAGTATTTTTTTACCATTTATAGTTTGTTTACTTATTTGTAGTTAGTACGCTGCTTTTTTTGGTTTTATTAAGACAACTTAGTAGTTTTTATGGTTGCTGTGGGAGTTGTTTTCATTGCTTTCGTTATTAACAAACATACTTTACCTAGTTTGGTTGTAGTACTTTTAATGATTGTTTTTTCACTCCATACAAATGCTTTGTATGTGTTAATCAGTTAAAACAAAATTACAGTAATTGTTGGAAATGATTTCGGATTTTTTACAAGATACAATTATCAAATTTTTTATATTTTTATATGGAGTAGAATAAACCAAAAACTTTAAGTAATCTCAGATTAAAAATCCAAGCGATGCAAGCTTAAAGACGAAGAAAGCCGAAGTTGTGCTCTAGTTTGACCTATCTACTGATTCAAATACAGCATCTAAATTCATACGGGCAGTTTGGTTAAAATGTGCTAGTGCACTTTCATGCATAAACCACATTTGGTTTTAGATCTGAAGTGACACATTCTTTAGCAGTATATTTTTTTGAGTAAATGTTAGTATGTGTCATCTGTTCGCTTCCCCGGTAAAAAGTGCGGCTCAGTTAAGAAATTACTGTAGACATGTTTAACAAAAATTAATTGAAGTTCCTATTATTGCGTATAGGCAATCTTCACATAGATAATTTTTACAAAAATTAGTAATGGTTACTGTAAAGAAATTGAAGATTTTCTGCAATCATCTGTAGGAATCATAGACATAAAAACAACTTTTTGCGAAAACTTTCTTGGTAATAGTGGTTGTACGCACTTATTATATTTTAGTTCTTCAAACTGATTGGTGACTCTCGCATTGTGTACAAACATCCTGCTTTGGTTAAAAACTGCTTTTTCTAGCTTTACTGCCTTAACTTGCAACAATCATATGATTTTTTTTTTTAATTTAGCAAATATGCATAATTAAATATTGTTCATTAATAATTACAGTATTTAATATCTTTTTATGTTGATTATTATATAGGCAAAAACACATTACTTATCAACTAATTAGAACCTGAAGTAAACATCATCAACTAAATTAGACAAAAAAAAGTCATTTGTAGAAATTACATACTTAGTAAATTGCTCAATATAATATATTCATTACAACCAAATACATACATTAGTTTCTAACATGAAGTTTACTGAAAACATACAACTTTTATTAACAATATCTTCCTTTCTTTTAGTTCTACCAATATATAACAAAAAATTAAAGAAATTTACATCAAACCGTGTTTACTTGTACACATTATCAATTATATTAATTATAGTAACAACATATTTAAATTTGATTAAATATTATAATTTTAATAATTATGCTGTTATTTTAATTGGATTAATACAGGTATTTTACGATATAAACATATGCATTACCTGTATTGCTTGTACAACTTGGAAATTACAAAAACTTAGCAATTTATTCATGAAATTTGATCAAATTGATGTAATTTTACAAATCAATCAACTTCTTACACCAACAATATTTTATTTTAAATTAAAATTGTTATTAGTTTATATAATATATTTCATTAATATTTGTTATTTTTATTTTATTTTATCCTATGATATTGCAACATATCAAGCATGTTTTCAGTTATTAACATTTACATACATTTTAATAGTTGTGTGCATTCTTCAATGGTTT
Organism: Tachinus rufipes; assembly: GCA_963932245.1. Lineage (NCBI taxonomy): Eukaryota > Metazoa > Arthropoda > Insecta > Coleoptera > Staphylinidae > Tachinus > Tachinus rufipes. The sequence goes on from OZ010744.1 coordinate 15,943,867, forward strand.
TTCTTGGTAATTCAAATTATAAACAATATGATTGCTGAAATATCATGCAAGTTTAAAATTGATGATACTCTGCTTCTAAGGAGTTATATAAGTGATGCAATTGATATTTTTAATGACTTATTTGGTGTACGTTTACTTATTCATATATTGTTTACTATGATGCAAATATTATATTTTTTATATATGGTTTTATTCTATTTTGTTCAATTTCAACTTGCAATAATAGTGCTTTTAGTATCATCGTGTGCTGTTCTTATGGTAAGTTATTATAGTTTTTTTAAATGTATTTTGACAAAATAGTTCAAACAAAAAGCAGTAAACATTATCAACTTAAATGAATCAATTAAACATTTATAAAAACTACACAATTACCCTAATATGTTGCTTCTTCAGCTAGCACCAAGAGCCTTTGTGTTGGACGCGTAAAAAAAGAAAAAATGAAATAGCGGTTTATCAACAATGATCTGGTGGATGGTCTATTAGATCAAGAGTGTAATGCCGCGATCCCACAGTCGAGAGTTTAGAACAAGAGCTTGCAGCGAGTGTTGGTGATAATGCGTGTCTAGTTGCGTAGTCCAAAGGTAGTGCTGGGGTTGTTATAGTAGTTTAGTTTGTAGTTAATTTAGGTATTTGCTGATACATTTAAAAAAGTTGAAAACGGTGACCTTGTCTTTGGTTAATCTTTATCGGTGGTCTAGTCTCAACTGCTAGTAGTTTTTTTTTTATGAGGAAGAACATTTTCTTAAGACTTAAGTGTTGGATTTACTTTACAAGCGCCTATCATCTGAACTTTCCTGTACTTGAACTCCTGGAAACTCTAAATCTAATGGGTCATGGACATTTTTATTTTTTTAAAGCTCTTAGGATGCCAGCTTTATAAGTGTTGCATAGAAATTGCTGAAAACTTGTATGTCTATGTCTGGGAACAGACTGTCGGATAATTTATCTGTTTCTAGTTTTTACACTAAGAGATGTAAGGAAAATAAATGTATGTATCTTTTTAAAATTAGTTTTCCTTGCTTGTGCTAAACGAAGAAGAAACTAACTCTTGAATAAGATGATAATAGCGTAATGCGCTTTAAATTTCTCTTTGCGTACATTGGGAATGCTCCAGGTAGAAACAAGAATTTGTCGTTGAGTGGTAAGTGCATTGCAGCAGACATTAAAAAAGTTTGACCTGCCTTCAGTTTGAGATAAACTGGGGTCTTTGTAGCTTACTCTGTGTAGCCCATTGCATTTAAAGCTTGTTGCAACATACTCTGATTTTTTAGTCTTGGTGCAAATAGAGCTGCGGGTGCTGTGTTTGAACTTGATGGAAGGCCCAAAAAGCTATTAAGCTAACTAAAGAGGCGGACTCCTAGGCTTTAGGGGCCGACCGGGTTAAAAACATTTTGGCTTGACTTACTGGGTCTGCCGATGGTTTATTTTGAGTAGAAAGTAAAAGGAATTTTTCAAATCTTTGCAATTATCTGTAGAAATCATTGACACAAAACAACACTTTGCCGAAACTTTCTTGATAATAGTGTTTGTACGCGCTGAATTTTCTTCAAATTTTCCAAACTGTTCAGTAACTTCCATTTAGTATACAAACAATCTGGTTTGTACTTGTATTCGTACGTTTTTCAATTTGGTTAAAAGCTGCTTCTATTAGTTTTACTGCTTTAACTTGTTACACAACAACTTATTCAATTTTTACATAAAAAAACAAAAAGGAAATTATGCATAATTAAATAGTTTAAAATAAAATTAAAGTAGTTAATACTGTTTTATGGTGACTATTTTAATGATAAAAAACAACATTACCTTTTAATAACTACTTATAACTTTGAAGTAAACACCATCAACTAAATTAGACGTCAAAAAGTCAATTGTAGAAATTACATACTTAGTAAATTGCTCAATAAAATATATTTATTACAACCAAATACATACATTAGTTTCTAACATGAAGTTTACTGAAAACATACAACTTTTATTAACAATATCTTCCATTTTGGGAGTTCTACCGGAATACAATAAAAAATTAAAGAAATTTACACCAAACCGTGTTTACGTGTACACATTATCAATTATATTAATTATATTATCAACATATTTAAATTTTATTAAATATTTTGATATTATTAATTCTATTAGTATTTTAGTTTCACTAATTCAGATATTTTACGATGTAAACATATGCATTACCTGTATTAGTTGTACAACTTGGAAGTTACAAAAACTTGGAAATTTATTCATAAAATTTGATAAAATTGATGAAATTTTACAAACCAATCAACTTCTTACACCAAAAATATATTATTTTAAATTAAAATTGTTGATAGCTTATTTAATATCTTTCATTATTATTGGTTATTTTTTTCAATTTTCCTATGATGATGCAACATATCAAGCAAGTTTTCTATTACTAACATTTACATACTTTTTGATGTTTGTATGCATTCTTCAATGTTTGTTCTTAACAATTCAAATGATGAACACTATGATTGCTGAAATATCATGCAAGTATAAAATTGATGATATTCTGCTTCTAAGTAGTTATATGAGTGATGCAATTGATATTTTTAATGACTTATTTGGTGTACGTTTACTTATTCATATATTGTATACTATGCTCCAAATATTATATTTTTTAAGTGCTTTTTTAACTTATTATGGTGAACCTCAACTTGCTGTTACAGTGCTTTTAGTATCTTCGTGTGCTTTTTTAGTGGTAAGTTATTAAAGTTTTCTTTTTAAATGGATTTTGACAACATGATTTAAACATGTTATTATTCTTCTATTAACAATTAATCAGGCAATAAAAGGCAGTCAACATTATCAACTTAATTAAATCAATAATACACTTATAAAAATTAAACAATTACCCTAATATGCTGCTTCTTTCACAATCAAATAAATACACCAGTTTCAAACATGAATTTTACCAAAAACATACAACTTTTATTATCAATATCTTCTTATATAGATGTGCTACCAATATATATTAAATAAACCAAAAAAATGATAACAAATAGCATATACGTCTGCACTATCAACTATATTAATCATCTTATCAATAAAATTTAACATTATTAGAAATTTTTTTGAATCACATAACTATATTTTGATCACCACTGCATCAATGCATTATTTTTAAAGTGAACATAGGTGTGTGTATTGCTTGTTCAACCTGAAAATTTTACAAAATTGAAATTTTATTTTTGCAAATTAAAATACTATTCTATAATAAAATGACAATATTTAATACCATTTTAAGATGACTATTATAACGGCAAAAAACACATTACCTGCTAACAACTACTTACTACTATAAGTAAACATCATCAACTAAATTAGACGTCAAAAAGTCAATTATAGAAATTACATAATATAGTTAGTAGTTTAATTTATATAATATTTTCATTACTATCAAATATATACATTAGTTTCAAACATGAAGTTTACTGAAAACATACAACTTATTAACAATATCATTCTTTTTGGGAGTTCTACTAGTATACAATAAAAAATTAAAAAAATTTACACCAAACCGTGTTTACGTGTTCACATTATCAATTATAATAATTATATTATCAACATATTTAAATTTTATTAAATATTTTGATATTATTAATAATATTAGTATTTTAGTTGCACTAATACAGATATTTTACGATGTACACATATGCATTACCTGTATTGCTTGTACAACTTGGAAGTTACAAAAACTTGGCAATTTATTTATGAAATTTGATAAAATTGATGTAATTTTACAAACCAATCAACTTCTTACACCAAAAATATATTATTTTAAATTAAAACTGTTAATAGCTTATATAATACCTTTCATTATTATTGGATATTTTTTTCAATTCACCTATGATGTTGCAACATATCAAGCAAGTTTACTGTTACTAACATTTACTTACTTTTTAATATTTGTATGCATTCTTCGATGCTTTTTTTTTGTAATTCAAATGATGAACACTATGATTGCTGAAATATCATGCAAGTATAAAATTGATGATATTCTTCTTCTAAGTAGTTGTATAAGCGATGCATTTGATATTTTTAATGATTTATTTGGTGTTTATTTACTTATTTATATATTGTATACTACGTTCCAAATATTATATTTTTTAATGGCTTTTTTAACTTTTTATGGTGAATCTCAACTTGCTCCTACAGTGCTTTTAGTATTTTCGTGTGCTTTTCTTGTGGTAAGTTATTAAAGTTTTTATTTTCAAAATGGATCTTGACAACCTGATTCAAACATGTTATTATTCCACTATCAACAATTAATTAAGCAGTAAAAAGCAATAATCATTATTAACTTAATTGGATCAATAATACATTTATAAAAATTACACAATTACCCTAATAGTTGCTTCTTTAACAATGTAATAATTACATCAATTTCCAACATGAGTTTTCTCAAAAACATACAACTTTTATTAACAATATCTTCTTATACTTGTGTGTTACCAGTATATAAAAAATATACCAAAAAATATATACCAAATCGCATATGCATCAACTATATTAATCAATCAATAAAATTTAATATTATTGTAGAAATTTTTGAACTAAATAACTATTTTTTGATTACCAATTTCAGCAATACTTTCTTTTTAAACTTAAGCTTGCTTCACAATTTTTTTTTAAGACATTAATTATAATTGATAAATGTAGAATTAAAGTTATTGATATTTTAAATTAAATTAATCTCACAAGTTATACAGTTGATGCTTTTAATGATTTATTTGGTGTACATTTACTAATTTATTTAGTGTATACTATCTTGCAGATATTGTAGTTTTTAGACAAAGTTTTATCTAATTTGTATCTATATCAAATACGTACTGGGCAGACATAGTTGCAACAACTATGTCTGCGTTATATATAGTAAGTTAACATTATTTATTTAATTAGTCATTTTTGGTTTATAAACATAAAACTGACTAAATAATTTGAATCGTCTTCCAATTTTTTTAATTTTTGGAGACTAATAACGAACTTTGCAACGATGTAAGATTAACAATCTACTTTAATCTTGTTTTTATAGATATATTATTTAATTTGTTAAGTATCACATCTAAAATACTCCTCAGCCCGCTATGCAGCATGGGGTTTTAAGACTAAGAGCTTATCTGGTTTGAAGTTAAAAAAAATTGTTACATTGGCTTAGAATTTATTCTACACTGTTGCAGTGCCGTAACTAGATTCTGATGCACCCGGTGCGAGAGCGTCTTTTGCGCCCCCTTCCCTCTGCTCACAATGGGACCAGTGCAATTTTCTTGAATTTTCTGCTAGCAAATTCTTAATTTTTTCCTTTGACGTTTCCAAATTCCAAAGTTTTATAGTTAAGGTGGTTATCTGCGCTCCAGTCAAGTTTGAACAAAAACATTTTCCAGGGGGTCCCGTTAACTCGGGAAATCCGCTCCAATAAAAACAGTGAATCTGAGAAGAGCAGGCTAAACGTATCTAACACCGGAGACTACCTGCGCAATGAACTGAAAAATGAGACGATAGAAGAATCCGCAAACTGAAATAGCGGACGAACTAAACAACTACTTTGCAACAGTGGGAAAGAAATTGGCGGAAAAAATTAAAAAAAATGATGACAATGAAACAATAACAACCGCAAGAATTGAAGAAGAAGCTACATTTAACGAAACATCAGAAGAAGAGATAGAAGAAATAATCCAACAACTAAAAATAAGAAGCGCGCCAGGAGAAGATCAAATAACCCATGAAGTGATAAAAGTCATAAAAAAAGAAATAGCACCAATATTGAAAAAACTCATAAATAAAATGATACAAACAGGTGAATACCCACAAATACTTAAAAAACAAATAATAAAACCAATATACAAAAAAGGAGAAAAATCAAAATGTGAAAACTATAGACCAATATCACTTATATCAGTTCTGAGCAAAATTACAGAAAAGGCAATATATAACAGATTAATGACACACATAAACAAACATAATATTATAAATAAAAAGCAATACGCATTCCAAAAAAAATCAAACACAATGGGCATAACAACTGATATAATACAACATATAGCAGAAAAGTTGGACAAGAAACAGTATGTTATACCAATATTTATAGACATGAAGAAAGCTTTTGATATCATTGACAAAAACAAATTGATTAAAAAAATGGAGTTATTAGGAATAAGAAACACAAATTTAAAACTGTTAAAAACATATATTAAAAGCAGAACACAACGAACACAAATAAACAACATACTTAGTAAAACAACGGAAGCAGAATATGGAGTACCACAAGGTGGAGTGTTGGCACCAATACTGTACATACTATACATAAATGATATATATAATATAAATCTGACTGGTGAAATATATACGTATGCTGATGACACATGTATTATATATCACGGAAAAAGTAAAGAAGCAATAGAAAGAAACATAAATGCAGACATTAAAAAACTAACTAAATGGTACGACGAAAACATACAAACAATAAATGAAGAAAAAACAACTTTTATGGTAATAAGACAAAAAAACACAAAAGATATTGACATAAAAATTGTAATAAATAACATACCAATTACTAGAACAAAACAGACAAAATACTTAGGAATAATATTAACCGAGAAACTCACCTGGGATGCACATATTAACAAATTATTAAAAGAAAGCGCAGCAACAATAGGAGCTGTCTATAGAGCCAGAAAATGCATACTAAAAGAAACAGCAATAAGTATATACCACTCACTTTATTTAGCAAAAATTAACTATTTAATAAATATATGGGGTGAAACAACAAAAACAAATATACAAAAAATCCAAAGACAACAAAACAAAATACTTAAAATAATACATAAACTTTCAAAGCTAACACCAACAGAAGAAATATACAAAATAATTAACGAAACAAACATTAACGAAAAAATAAAAATAGAAAAATGCAAACTAATATATAAAGTTAAAAATAAAGAAATTAAAACAAATCTACAAATAATATTAAACAAAGAAATTCACGGACACAACACGAGAAGAAGAAGTAATATATATGTACACACAACAAGAACAGAAAAAGCAAAAAAAACAATACTAGGAAATGGACTAATCACGTACAATCAACTACCTGAAAATATAAAAAAAACGAAAACTTTTAAAGAATTTAAAACAAAAATAAAAGAACACTACATAATAACAAGACTAAAAAAAACAAATTAATTAAAAAAAAAAGAAAAAAAAGAAAAGGATAATGCACACACAAAAAAAAAAAGAAGATAAATGGTGCCCCGAATACGAAGCTCTGCAGCCGACCATACATGGAAAGATGCAAAGCAGCAAGTGGGGAGAGAAAAAAAAAAATAAATAAATTGAATAATTTATATTTATACACTCAAATTGACACTGTACTTAACAATTTATTATTTATAATTTATATGACAATAAAAAAAAAAAAAAAAAAAAAAAAAAAAATATGGAAGTATATAAGTAGAAAATATTCGGCACTTGCTTAATAAGGTCACCACAGCGGCCAAGAACGCAGCCGACTTCAGACCTGACTTGACCTGAGAATTGAACTCTTCGATGAAGTCTGTAGGCAATACATTAAACACAGATTTTTTCAAAAATTTGTAAACAAATTCAAAAGCTAGAATAGGCTCTTAAGAAAAACTACAAGCCCAAAAGGGATCTGGTAGCTATAGCCGATAGCTTAACTATGCAAAGAGAGAAAATTCAAAAAGTTAAAGAGTGGTTTGAAAAAATCATGAGATGTAATCAAGAAAACAACCAAGTAGAAGAGCAAAACACCAAACATATGGAAACACTACTATTGGTACCCAAACCAAAAGTCCAAGAAGTGGTGATAGATACGCAAACAATAAAACAGAAGGAACCTAACCTAAATAGAAAGCTGGTTCAAATAAAAAGACAAAAGAGCAGCAGACAATGGGCTCATAACATTCAAAATAAATCCCAAAACAAAAAAAGAAAAACTAAAAACACTTTCAATCAACGCCTTTTATAAATGAACTTAAGTAGCAGTAATAGTTGCATGACACATACGATGCAAGTGGATTGCTAAAGAAAACAGAAAACATAGATCATATAGTCATAGACAAAGAAGAAAGAAGTAGAACTGTTTGTTGCACTACATGCAGTACCTCTTAGAGTTAACCAAGAGGTTTTCTGCTTTCTTAGCCTTCTTAGCCACCTTAGTGATAAGTATATGCCCAAATATTTGAACGTCTTTGCTGTTGTTATTTACACATCATCCATCTTTATCGTGATGCTTGCAAGTTTTCTGCAGGCTACAAGTACTTTCGCCTAGGTTTTTTGCTGCACACTATAGTTCTACAGGATAGTACTATAGCGTGCAGCTTCGGAGAAACTCTGGATATGACTTGAGGGGTGCCACAGGGCTCCATACTGGGCCCCACCCTGTGGAGCATTTACTATGACTGTCTATTGAGGGTACAGATGCTACGCGGACGATCTTGCCATAGTGGTCAGGGGCAATATCATAAGGGAAATAGAAGATAGCGAAAAAGGGCGTCCTATATAATTAGGATCAAGAAGATAGTCTTAGAGTTGGCAACACAAAAGACGGAAGCAGTAGTCCTGGTAGGAAGGACCTCATAGTCGAGATTAATCACACCACAATCAAATCCCAAAATAGTATTAATACCTAGGGATGAGAATAGGAAAAAACTGAAACATGGGATCCCACATAACTGAGGTCAAACAAAAAGCAGAGAAACTAGTAATGGCTCTAACACAAATCATGCCAAATGTGGGAGGACCGATAGCGGAGAAACGCAAAGTAATGGGAGCAAGTGTGAACTCGATACTGCTATACGCTGCGCCTATATAGAAAAAAACCTGCGAGATTAAAAAACACAGGATAATCTTAGAAAAGGCTTCAGAACAAAAAAGCCAATAGAATAAAGATGATGAAAAAATGGGAAGAAGAATAGCCCGTAGTGACGCCTTGGGTAAACAGGAAACATAGAAATCTAAACTACCATCCCACACAGACCCTAACAGGACACGGATGCTTTGGTCGTACTTAAAGAAAATGTGTCTTGCGGTGCATGAAGGCTGCCCCTACTGTGGGGAATCCAGAGCACACACTCGTGAAGTGCCCTTGCTGAAAGGACATCAGAGTGAAGGTACAGAATAAAGTCGGAAAAGAGATAACTATCAGAAATCTGACCCCACTTATGATGGAAAGTGCAAGCAACTGAAGAGCTATTAATGAAAGAATAAAAAAAATAATGGCAACAAAATAAGAGGAAAGAATAAGACTAGGAAAACAAAAATAGAAAATGTTTTGGTATTGTACAGTAATACAACAACAGGAATTCCGCAAACTCTGGAGAAGGTTCAGGGTTTTAGTGAGTATACGAGAAACCGGGAGCCCCACACAATGTGCGTAATGCATTTCCTTTTCACAAGAAAAAAAAATGGTTTTTGCAAAACCAGCTGCAGTTTTCTTCCCTTATTCCATTTTTTATTGTTAACTCCTGCGTAGCAGCCAATTTTGCTATAATAACAATAGCCAAGTCATTGGCATAGCCTATCAGGCATACTCCTTCAAGCAGCGCCGTATCTAGCTTCTGATGCTATAATGCGATAACACTAGAAAAAAATATCACATTTTAGAAATCAGAGATTTTCAAAAACTTGAAAATAATGGATAACAATGGCAATTTTATTTATAGAATTTTTTTGACTTTTATTTTCTATTCAGCTTGTATTTGTCTAGTGATAAACGTAAGCTTTTTTTAGACTATTTTATGTATTTATTTTTTTTGCGACTTAATACCATTTATTTTTTGCGATCTGTTTTATGTTTTTAAGCCATTTTTTGCGGTTTTCTAATGTTTTGTTTAGTGGTTCTTGGTTTCTAATTTGTGACATTTGTTGGTATTTTTGCTAGCTACATGTTCCCACCCAGCTTCACTTAAGTTCTGCAATTTGTCAATCACATTTTTAACTTTGGTTTGGACTTTTTCATTTGTGATTCTATCTCTTAGGCTTATGCCAAGTAGAGCACGTTCCTTTGCTTGTTGGCATGTTCTTAATGTGTTCATAATATTGGTTTTTCTTAGGATCATTTTAAAAAATGATAGTGATGCCTTGTTTAGTTTTTCTAGCATGTTATGGAGATTTGATTTTATTAGAGTAATATCATCAACAAACCGCAAGTGATTAAGATATTTGTCATCTACGTTAATTTTTTTTCCCACAATATGTTTTTAGAGAGCTTAGGTGATAATGTATCTTCTTGCCTGATTTTTGTACCTTTTTTGATCTTGCCAGTGCTTGAATTTTTGTCTGATGTCACTTGGAAAGTAGCATTTTGATATACCTGTTTTTTTTTTTTTTTTTTTTTTTATGTGTTAAAATTAGCTATAGCTCTTACACAAGTCAGGTACATCAATGATATAAAAAATATTTAAAATAGTATGTGTAAATTTAAAATACAATTGTACAATTAAAATATAAATCTTAAGTAAATATAATACTATACACTTTGTAAAACATTAAAATGTTAAAAAAAGAAAAAAAAATGCTAATACGAGACCAAAAATAAAAAAAATATAAACTAACAAAAATAGTAATATAAAAACCTACAAATTAAAATCTTGAAACTTATTGGATAGACATTCGTTTATACTATAAAAAGCTTTTTTAAGAAAGTAGCTCTTTATAGTTTTGTTAAAACTTATATTAGGAAGTGACTTAATGTTTTGAGGAAGTAAATTATATAGTTTAGGAGCAAAATGATATGTAGAATTTTTGGTTTTTGTCAAACGGGTTCGACTGGGATAGAGTTGTTGTCTAGCTCTAGTAAAGTGGCTATGTATTTGATCGTGAGTAATAAAACAACCTAAATTTTTTCGAACATAGTGTATGCATTTAATCATGCAAACACATGGTAGTGTAAGTATGTTCATTGAGATAAAAACTGTTTTGCAATTATCTCGGTACCCAGTTAAAGAAATAACTCTTACTGCGCGACGTTGAATACAAAAAAGTCTATCCAGAATGGATGAGTGACCCCATGTTAATATTCCGTATGTAATATTATAATGAAAATATCCATAATACGCAGCCATTAATGCGTTAACTGTCTAAGTAAAAAAATAATTTTGTTTAATTTTGCGGAGACCTCATCACCGTGAGAGTACCAATTTAGTTTGGTGTCAAGATTCAAGCCTAGAAATTTAATTGGAACATTACGTTTTCAGTTCTTAGGGAAAAATGTAAAGTCTCGGTCTTGCTATCATTTAGTGTTAGACGATTAGTTGAAAACTACTCAGATATGTTTTCTAAAGATCTATGGCTATTAAACCTTGCTGTTGACATATCGATAGACTGATGTATAAGAGTAGTGTCATCAGCATACAAGATGATGTTAAAATCATTTGCTTGTTGGGGTAGATCATTCACATATAGAATAAATAGCAAGGGGCCGAGAATTGAACCTTGAGGAACTACATGGGTGATATTGGTTTCAGTAGATGATAAAATATTATTAACCAATACCCTTTAACGTCTCTCACACAAATAAGAGTTTAACATACGACAAGTTTGCGGGTGAAAGTTATAGAAATATAATTTCCAAAGAAGAATGTCATGAGACACACAGTCAAACGCCTTACTTAGATCAAGAAATGATGCTACTGTGCAAACACCAGCATCAAAACCCTGTTAAACTTGATCCGTAAGTGCCAAAACTGCTTCCTCTGTAGACTTACCTCTACGGAAACCATATTGATGTTTGTTGATCATATTATATGTGTCTAAATAACTGCAAATTTGATTAAACAATAACTTTTCAAATACTTTCGAGATGACGGGCAACAGAGATATTGGTCTATAATTATTTGTTTCGGATTTATCACCCTTTTTAAAGACTGGTACAACACATCCTAGTTTTAGTACATGAGGAAAACTTGCTGATGTTATGCAATAATTTATTAGTTTAGTTAATGGACAAATTATAACATCTAGAACACACTTAAGCAGGTTGTTTGTCATGCCATAAATATCACGAGCGTGAGAACTATATAAGTTTTTGATCACATCTCTTGATTAGTTGTGTTTACCTTTATTCAATTTTAGCTTTATTCATAGCGGAAAATATGGCTTATAGCTTAATAGAATCAAACGCCTTTTTGTAATCGATAAATGTTAAGTATAGGGGTACGTTATATTCTGTGCACTTTTTGATTAATGTACGGGTGGTCTGTTATGCTAAATTCTTTGCGGAGCTCAGCTTAATCTGAAAGAGTTTGTAACAATTCTTGTTAAATACTTGTACAGGTGCAATAGCAGGCTAATAGTTCTTGATTTTACATATTATGTTTGTGGTTCTAAACATGGTTAATTATGACTATTGTTTTTTACTTATTTTGATAATGTTATACTTGTTTTTTTTTTAGTAATTGCAAATAAATATATTGTTATTGCAATCAAACCATCCTTATTTTTGGTTTTGTGGATTTTCGTTTTTCTATTTGATATTTTTGTTTTAAGGACTTTTATACTTTTGTTGTTTTCTAATGTATTTTTTATGCGTTTTGTTTTTTTATTTTTTTCTTAATTTCTTTGTTAATTGTTTTATATATTTGTCTAACTTTTGATTTAAGTTGATTCTTTGTTTCATTAAGTTTATTGTGTTTTGTTAGTGGTTTTATTTTTCCAAAGTTTTGTTTTTGTGCAAACTTTTTTATTGGCTGTTTGTATGCTTTTCACGATTGTTTTATTTAGTTTTATTGACACTCATTGTCATAAAATTTGTTTGATTTATTTTAGCTTTAAGTTTTTATATAAATTGGTCCCGGGTTTATTTTAGGTAGTTTCTAGTTAAAAAATGTTTTTTAGCAGTTTTTTTTGTTCTATTTTTGTGTTAATTTTTAGACTAGCTTTTAGTAGTCTGTGGTCACTGCCGGTATGGAAGTTATTTAACACAAAGACGTTAGCAATTATGATCTTATTGTTAGACAATATGTAGTGAACATTTCATTTTTTTCCGGTCCAAAGTTTTCAATGTTTGGTATATTTTTATTTTTATTCTTTACACCTAGCTTAGACTTGAATTCTCTGAGTTTTGAGTTTTTTAATATTTGAGCATTTGTGATATTTTTCTAGAATAGATCCATTTTTTCTTTATTAGAATTACATTAAGGGGCGTATGTTAAAATTACTTCAACCTTGTATAGTTTGTTAAATTAAAAAAAAAATCAACGATATTACTTTGCAGACAAGGTGACGCATGCTTTTATTTAGGTACACATTGTATAATATCAATTTCATTTCTGCTTTATTTTAAAGCTTGGACAATGCAGTTATGTGTGAAATAAGATATTGTTCAAATGTCCACCACGGGCTCATTGACACTGACGCAACCGATCGCTCCAATTTCTGATCACTCTGTGCAATAATTCCGGCTGTATTTCGCCAATAACTTGACGAATATTCTCTTCTAAGTGATCCAAAGACTGTGGCTTGTTGGCATAGACTTGTGCTTTCACATAGCCCCAATGAAAAGAATCCAGGGGTGTCAAATCACATGACCTTGGCGGCCAATTCACAAAACCTCGTCGTGAGATGATCCAATCGCCAAACTTTTCCCTCAGCAAAGCGAGAGTAGCTTCAGCTGTATGACACGTAGCGCCATCTTGCTGGAAACACATCTCTTCAATATTGATGTTCTCAAGTTCTGGCCATAGAAATTCAAGTAACATGGTCTTATAGCGATTACTATTCACGGTTACGGCTGTTCTATTCTCATTTCTAAAGAAATAAGGTCCGATGACGCCGCCATACCATAAACCGCACCAGACAGTGAGTTTTTCGGAATGCAACGGAACTTCATGTAACACTTATGGGTTGTCCTCGCACCAATAACGGCAATTTTGCTTATTAACAAAGCCGTTCAACCAAAAATGTGCTTTGTCTGAGAAGATGATTTTTTGGTCAAAATCAGGATCGTGTTCCAAGTGCTCAAGGGCCCAGTCAACAAATTCTTGGCGCAATCTATGATCATTTGGCTTTAGTTCTTGAGTCAATACAACTTTGTAAGGATGCAACCCCAGATCCTTACGCAATATTCTCCAAGTTGACGTCTGAGATAGCCCCAGTTGTTGCGATCGTCGTGAAATCGACAAATTTGGCTTATCGACAACACTGGCCGCTGTAGCTGCAATGTTCTCATCACTTCGCACGTTTCGTTGTCTTTTTGGTGGCTTATTGTCTTGTAAAGTTAACTCACTTTCAAACTTTTTTACAGTGCGGCGTATAAACTGCGCAGAGTACCGATGACGGCGACCCAATTCTCGAGTGAATAAACGTTGAGTACCCACAACTGAGCTACCACTTTGGTAATATTTTTTTATTACTTCCAACCGATCGAGAGGAGTCAAACGCTGCATCATGAAACTGCACACTATACTACATATAGTTACACCTAGAAATAAAAAAAAAATGTATTAGAAACCGAGAAATCTCTATTTAAAAAACTATCACTCTTATTGAAAGTCCCTTTATATATATATATATATATATTTATATATATATAGCTTCTCATTCATTACATCATTACTTTTTTTTGCCTGTTTTTGATTGCTGTTATTTTTTAACATATTATTTTTACTATTAATTTAATTAATTCATGTTTAATTAACATATTTAGCTGAACAGTTAACAGTGATACTTACTCTTTGTCCGCTCTGTTGTATTGCATGGTCAATAAGATCAAATTACTCAAAAAAACTTTTATTGCTCCAAAATGGTTTTTTCTTGTATACTTTCTTTACGTTTATTAGAACTAATGTAATTGTTATATATTAAAATAAAAAAGCAATTATGCATACCTAGATACTATTTTTTGTGATAAAATAACAATTTTTAATACAATATAATAATGAGTACTATAACGGCAAAACAACACATTACCTGTCAAAAACTACTTATAAGTAAACACTATCCAATTAGTTAATTAAATTGGACGTAAAAAAGTCATTTATAAAATTACATAATATAATTAGTATTTTCATGACAATCAAATACATACGTTAGTTTCAAACATGAAGTTTACTGAAAACATACAACTTTTATTAACAATATCTTCCTTTTTGGGAATTCTACCAGTATACAATAAAAAATCAATGAAATTCACACTAAACCGTGTTTACGTGTACACATTATCAATTATATTACTTATATTATCAACATATATTAATTTTTTTAAATATTTAGATATGAATGGTTATTTTAATCATTTAACTGCATTAATACAAATATTATAAGATTTAAACATATGTATTACTTGCATTGCATGTTCAACTTGGAAATTACATAAATTTGGCAATTTGTTCATGAAAGTTTATAAAATTGATATAATTTTACAAACCAATCAACTTCTTACTCCAAAAATATATTGTTTTAAACTGAAATTGATATTAGCTTATATAATATCTTTTATAACTATCGGTTTATTTTTTTTATACAATACGTTAAGTTTAGCCTTATATCAAGCGTTTGTTTTGTTACCAACTATTACATACTTTTTGATATTTATATGCATTCTTCAATGTTTTTTTATTACAACTCAATTATTGAACGTCATGATTGATGAATCATTGTGCAAGTATAAAATTGCTGATATTCTGCTTTTAAGTAGTTATATAAGTGATGCAATTGATATTTTTAATGATTTATTTGGTGTATATTTATTAATTCAAATATTGTATAATATATTTCAAATATTAGGTTTTTTGAACCTTATTTTAACTAATATGGATTATTTTCAAAAACAAGCTTATATCATAGTGTTTTTAGTACTTTCGGGTGCGATTGTTGTGGTAAGTTATCTATCATTTTATATTTTATAAACGGATTTTGACAAACTTGTTTTAAGTTATACTTTTTTGATTATAAAATGAATTAAACTTTGGCTTTTGTTTGTGCAATTTTGATTTACATTACCCATGCCGTTCTCCTCTCTTTCAATATAATACATTTTTACTTCTTGGGTCATATAGACCATAATTTTTATTGTACTTAAAATAGTACTTTTTTTTATTATTAATAATGTTATTTAACATATATTTAATAGAATTGATTATTACAAAATATAAAAATTAGTTTAAAACCTCGTATAATATATTTGACGGGATTTTGTTGGGCGCTAATAAAAGTGCAATTATCACTCATGTGCAAATAAATTGTAGCAGTTTGTAATTTAGATTCAACAAATGGTTGATTAAAATGGCTAAGGATTAGAATTAGGGAGAAAGTATACCCCTGCAATAAGCAGTTACGCATCGCAATAAAGCCTTAGAAAATTGTCACAGTGCACACATATAATTTTTATGATTGCAATAAACAATAATGCAGGCCATGAAGCAGCGCAACAATTATTATGTATATACAAATAAATCTAATTAAAAGCGTATAAGCGTAATTAAAGGCAGCAGAGTTCTGCGACGCGTCGAGTGCTAGTTTTAACTCTGTCTCGTGCTCGAGATGGTTCCCCTTTAATACTGCTCGATCCATTACTCTAGCTTTGGAAACGCTTTTGCACTGTCGTAGAAGTTTCTGCACGTTACAATCTTTTCCTCTAATTTTGGAAAGAACAAAAAAGAATCGTTCAACGTATTAACAACGTTTTCTGATTAGATAACTGTTGCTAAATTCCTGAATACGTCATCCTAACTTTGCAACTCTATTCCGTATGTTAATTGGGCAGGCGTGTTACTAATAGTTTGGTTTTTTGTTGAGTTTGACTAGAAAAGAACTGCTGGCAGCTTTTTAGACCAACTTGTGTGATTGTTGCCAATTAACATAGAAAGTTGTGGCATTCAGTTTTGGTTTCTTCTTTAAATTACTTTTTATCCTGAATCTAGGATAAAAAGTTATTGATTAGCATGCAATGCATTACTTATTGCATAACAGAACTGACAAACTGTGCACAAATGTTGCTCAATACCTACGTAGAAAGCAATAGCGCAGGACAATTTTATTAATAAGAACTTTGACACTGGTTTTGATGGTGGCTCTTTCTAATAAGAATATTTCAATTTTTAGAGAAGCCACATCGAGAATAAATGTTATTGTTTTTAATTATTTTAAAGTTGGTAGTTGTTAAAATAAATTAAATGGGAGTACTTTAAATTGCTGGTTTAATGAGGATGTTTTGAGTAATTCTGTAAGTTTCAAATTAGTGACTTTGTACTTTTAACACAAAGTACAGTTCTAAATATACTCGGTAATGTTATATATTAATTTGTTCTAATAGTATCGAGCGGAGATCAGACATTTTTTTTTTATTTCTACATGTTCAGCGGTTGGATCTTGATGGTAAGTTTTAAGACTTAATGCGATCTTGTGTTTTGGGAGGACTAGTTTAAGTTTTTTTTTAATTAGTATTTTGGTCATACCGATAGAACACTTTTTTTGTAATAATATAAACTTTGGAAGTCAATCAATGTATATTTTTGTTGGCGATTGACTTTTCAAAACATTTGATAATATTCTGCAGACGTAAAACTGTTCTGTACGATTACCAGCGCTAGTAGGAAGGGCGTGTTTTAAACTTTGACAGTTGTGTTAAGTTTACTCCAAATTAATAGTTTACCAATTTTTAATAGAATCCCAAAAGCCAATTCAGGCTCAATAAATGTTTCAGCAGATTTTGTTAGCAAAATAGTTCGTCTTAAAGCTACTTTTTATACCCCGATAATTTGATATTCTAATGTCTCTAGACATAGTTATGCAATCTATTAACAGTTTGGATTTTATAAATCGCGAGCGCATTGCTTCTAGTGCTGCTTAACTATCTAACATGATTAGTTATCGGTTTGTTATAATGTTGTTTCAATTTGGACATCAACATTTGTTTATAACATTTTTTTTATTGAATAATAAAGTGTAATCTAATGACGTTTTTTGGATTTATTTAGGAACACTTTGTATAATTAATTGTAAATCGTTGGGTTTTCTGCCGGCGATTATTGCTTTAGAATTATTTTAATTTTTTTGTTTAATTTTATTTTACCTTTGAATGTTGTCAGTTATTTTTGTATTTTTAGTTTGTTTAAAGGACGAGTTGTCGATAAGCACTTTAACATTTTTTGTTGTTTTTTAATACTGTTTTCTTTTAATTCATTGTTTAAATTTTTTAATATTGTATTACATTTACATATTTTTTTATTATCCATTTAATTAATTCATGTTTTCTTAACTTTGTTCGTTATGTTGTCTGTGTTATCTATGGTCAATAAGATCAAATTAATGAAAAAAGTTAAAAAGGTTTTTACTTACATACATACTTTCTTAAAAAAATGTACAACTAATTAGTAACAAATAAAAATAAAAAAGCAATCATGCATATTAAAACACTATTCTTTAATAAAATGACAATATTTATTACCGTTTCATGATGACTATTATTATTATAACTAAAAAAAAAAAAACAGTTTACCCGCTAACAACTACTTACTACTATAAGTAAACATCATCAACTAAATTAGACGTCAAAAAGTCAATTATAGAAATTACATAATATAAATAATATTATACTTAATATAATATTTTCATTACTATCAAATACATACATTAGTTTCAAATATGAAGTTTACTGACAACATACATTTTTTATTAACAATATCTTCTTTTTTGGGAGTTCTACCAGTATACATTAAAAAATTAAATAAATTTACACCAAACCGTGTTTACGTGTATATATTATCAATTATATTAATTATATTATCAACATATTTTAATTTTCTTAAATTTTTGGCATTAAATGATTATTTTGATAAAGTAACTGCATTAATGCAAATAATTTACGATGTAAACTTATGCTTTACTTTCATTGCTTGTACAACTTGGAAATTTCATAAACTTGGCAACTTATTCATGAATGTTCATAAAATTGATGTAATTTTACAATGCAATCAACTTCTTACACCAAAAATATATTATTTTAAATTAAAATTGATAATAGCTTATATATTATCTTTTATTATAATGGGTTTGTTTTTTTCAAACAATATATTAAGTTTAGCATTATACCAAACGTGTGTTTTGTTACTAAGTTTTACATATTTTTTAATATTTGTATGCATTCTTCAATGGTTCTTTTTTATAATTCAACTGATGAACGTCATGATTGCTGAAATATTGTGCAAGTATAAAATTGATGATATTCTGCTTTTAAGTAGTTATATAAGTGATGCAATTGATTTTTTTAATGACTTATTTGGTGTACATTTACTGATTTATATATTGTATACTGTAATTCAAATATTAAGTTTTTTGAACATTGTTTTAACCAATTTCAATTATTTTCAAAAACACGCTGCTATCATAGTGTTTTTAGTATTAGTGTGTACTTTTCTTGTGGTAAGTTATTATAATTTTAAATTTTATAAACGTTTTTGACAAACTTAATTTAAATTTTTTTTTGTTATATAATTTTTTTGGAAATTATTTTTACAAATTTTTTTATTATTAATTTAATTAATTCATGTTTTCTTAACTTTGTTTGCTATGTTGTATTGCATAGTCTATAAGATCAAATTACTGAAAAAAGCTAAAATGGTTTTATCTTACATAGTTTCTTTACATTTTTTACAACTAATATAGTAATATATAAAAATAGAAACCAATCTAGCACATTAAAATACTATTCTTTAATGAAATGACAATATTTAATACCATTTTATAATGAGTATTATAACGGCAAAAAAACACCTGTCAACAACTTCATATAAGTAAACATCATCAAATTAATTAATTAAATTAAAAGTAAAAAAGTCAATTTAGAAATTACATAAT
The DNA here is from genome assembly GCA_963932245.1 of Tachinus rufipes. Taxonomy (NCBI): domain Eukaryota; kingdom Metazoa; phylum Arthropoda; class Insecta; order Coleoptera; family Staphylinidae; genus Tachinus; species Tachinus rufipes. The sequence continues at coordinate 15,963,694 of OZ010744.1, forward strand.
ATAATTAGTAATTTACTTAATACTATAATATTTTCATTGCAATCAAATACATACATTAGTTTCAAACATGAAGTTTAGTGAAAACATACAACTCTTATTAATAATATCTTCCTTTTTGGGAGTTCTACCAGTATACAATAAAAAATCAAATAAATTTACACCAAACCGTGTTTACGTGTACATATTATCAATTATATTAATTATATTATCAACACATATTAATTATTTCGGTTTAATTGATTCTTTTAATAATTTAACTGCATTAATAGAAATATTTTACGATGTTAACCTATGCATTACCTGTATTGCTTGTACAACTTGGAAATTACATAAACTTGGAAATTTATTCATAAAATTTAATAAAATTGATGTAATTTTACAAAACAATCAACTTCTTACGCCAAAAATATATTATTTAAAACTAAAATTGGTATTAATTTATATATTATTTTTTATAACTATTGGATTATTTTTTTTATACAAAACATTAAGTTTAGCATTATATCAAGCGTTTGTTTTGTTACCAACTGTTACATACTTTTTGATATTTTTAAGCATTCTTCAATGCTTTTTCATTACAACTCAATTAATGAACGTCATGATTGCTGAAATGTCGTGCAAGTATAAAATTGATGATATTTTGCATTTAAGTAGTCATATAAGTGATGCGATTGATATTTTTAATGACTTATTTGGTGTATATTTATTAATTTATAAATTGTATACTATATTTCAAATATTAGGTTTTTTGAACCTTATTTTAACTAATTTGGGTTATTTTCAAAAACAAGCTTTTATCATTGTGCTTTTAGTATTTTCGTGTGCTTTTCTTGTGGTAAGTTATCATAATTTTATATTTTCAGAAAGGGTTTTGATAAACTTAATTTTTTTTTTTTTGTTATACTAGTTTTTTTGTTTGTGCAATTTTGTATTATTATACTATACTACAATTTTTTTTATTGGGTTATATAGACCCCAACTTTTATGTTACTTGAAATAATTGCATTATTTTTATGTATTAGTAATTTTTAGCAAATCTGAGTAGAAATTTTCTTCCACAAAGTTATCTGATTAAAAAACTGTTGTTAAAACTTTGAATACGTCATCTAAGCTTTGTAACTCTTTTCTATAAACAGGCCGGCGTGTAACCAGAAATTTGTTTTTTTGATGAGATTAACTAAAAAAGAATTGCTGACAGCTTTTTTTGCCATGTAGTGTGATCGTTGCCAACTAACATAGCAAATAGTAGCTTTAAGTTTTGGTTTCTTTCCTTAACTGGGTTGGATTAAGGATAATAGGTAGGTGTAAAAAAGTAGTGGATGTGTAGGCAATGCATAACAGAGCTGACAAACTATGTACAATTGTTGCTTTACGCGATATGTACCAATTTAAGGATTAATTATATTGATTAATAAATTTATTTCTAAAAAATCAATTTAAGATAGAGATTTTTAATTTTTTTTTTAAATTTTTTCTGAAGCTTTCTGGGGCAGTCATTTCTCAAAACTTTTTCATTAAGCTTGTAGAATCAATCTGAATATTTTAAAAGTTTTTTAGAGAAGTAAGTAAGTACTAAGTTTAAATTTTGAGGGCGAGTGGTTTTAAGTAGTGTCTTTACCTACCCGCCCAAGTGTTTCAAATCCTATAACTGAATCACAAACACTTGAGTGGGTGGGCGGGAACTAAGTTCTTGTAGGCGTGTTGTTTGGGTTGGTGCTCCCGACCACCCGCCCAAGTGTTTATGTTTAACTAAGTTAAATTTTGTGAGCGTGTTGTTTAAACTTGTGTTTCTGCCCATTAACCCAAGTGTTTGTGATCTTATTTTCTCATCACAAACACTTGCAGTTGTGCACCCAAGTATAGAAGTATAGGCAAGAACACAAATTTAAATTATACTCCTACAAAATTTGAACTAACTTCAAAACTTGTAGGTGTGTGGTTTGGATTGGTGTTTCCTCCCACCCTCTAAGTGTTTATGTTTAAATCTTTTGATTGCAAACACTTAAGGGGTTAGCAGAAACTAAGTTTAAACTTTTCAGGTGTGTGATTTAAACTTGTTTTCCCTCCTACCCACCCAAGTGTTTGTGTTCAAATTTTATAGGCGTGTAATTTAGATTGTTGTTTTGTGATGAAGAAATTGGATTACAAATACTTGGGTGGGTAGACGGGACCACAAGTTCAAATTACTTGCTCACAAAATTTGAACTAAGTTCAAAACTTGTAGGAGTGTGGTTTAAATTGGTGTTTCTGCCCACCCACCTAAGTGTTTATGTTAAAAAAATTTGATTACAAAAACTTGTGGTGGGTGGGCAAGAACTAAGTTCAAAGTTTGTGGGCGTGTGATTTGAACTTGTGAATTTGCATATGGAGGTTTTATTGGTGGCTTTTTTTAATGGAAATAACTCAAATTATTGAAAAGCCACATTTTTTTATCACTTAAAGTTGGTACTGGCTCAAATAAATTAAATACGGTTTTTAAAATTGCTGGTTTGCAGTAATTCTGCAGGTTTTAAATTAGTGAGTTTGTACTTTTGACATTGGTACAGTTTTTAACAAAATTGGTAATGCTATTTTTCATTTTATTCCAATAATATTGTGATCCTACAAAAAGTGTTTTGCACTATTTTATGTTCAGCGGTGGGTACACCGTAATGAGTTTTAAGAATAAATGTGATCTTGTGTTTTTGGAGTTGAAGTTTTTTGGAATTGTTATTTTTGTCATACCGATAAAGCAATTTTTGTGTTATAATATGAGCTTTAGATGTCCAATTGTGTAAATTTTTGTCAGCAATTATCTTTTAAAATCATTTGTTAATATCTTGTACACGTGGATCTTTTAGCTGTTCTGTGCAAATATCAACGCTAGTCAATTATTATATTGCAAATACTGCAAAAAGGTTGGTACTCTAAAGTGAATTGTGGTCTTAATAAACCAATTGTTTTTCCTGGTGAATACAATATTTTAAATTTATTAACCATTTTAATGCTTGATGATCCGTTATGACTGATACTTCACATCCTTCAATATATCTTTTAAATTTATGGATTCATTTAACAATAGCAAATTTGCTTTGTGTTTTGGAAGTGTTTTGTTTTGCACAAGTAAACAGTTTACTCGCATATTTAATCGGATGTTTTTTAACATTTTTGTTTTGTACTAAAAAAGCACCAGTTGCATAGTTACTTGCATCAATTTTTAGTATAAAGACTTGATGTTTATCAAGAGGCTTAAAAGTAAAAGATTATGTAAGACACTTTTCTTAATTTTGTAAACGCTTTTTGTTTAGGACCCCACTTTCAATTAATGATTTTTCTAGTAAGTTAGCTAATAGAACGCGAGAGTAAATTAGAACAAATTGGTGGTGACATGCACATGCTTGTTTCAAAGAGGTTGGTTTTGCCATATCTAAAATTGATTTTACTTTTTCAGGATCAGTTTCTATATTTTTTGACGAGACTATGTGTCCATTGAATCAAACAAAAGGACACTTTCTTTTATTTGTTTTTAGATTTGTGGGTGTGTAAATGCTGAAAGATTTTAATATGTTCCTTAAACGTAGTTGATACTAACACTAGTAATCTAAATGAACAACGGTCAAAAATCCATTCTTAAATTGGTATATGATTTGTTGAAATGAAGCCGGTGCATTTTTCAAATTAACTTGTAAATTCATAGGTTTTAAATGGTGTTACAAAACTATTTTTTTTTTAATCTTTTTGTTGCATTTAAACCTGATAATATCCAGCGCGTAAGTTAATAATCAGCTTCTATAACAATTCATTCATTTAATATTTTGTTTACTATTTTTTTCTTGCTCATTTAAATTCTCAGCTTATGTTGAAATTTTACAGTAAGGTTTGAAATATCAATCTTTTACTAGGTTTTTAGTTTATATGATTTGCGAGTTTCTTTAGTTATTTATCTAAAGTTTATTCTGCAAAAAGGTTATTAAGGTAGCGTTATTTGATAAGGATAGGCAATTTAATATAATATATTACTTTTACATATTTTTTTATTATTAATTTGATTAATTTATGTTTTCTTAACTTATCTAGCTGAACAGTTAATACTGCAACTTACTCTTTGTTTGCTATGTTGTATTGCATGATCAATATGATCAAATGACTGAAAAAAACTATTGTTGCTTGTTGTATTTTTTTTTGCTTTCTTTACATTTTTTACAACTAATTTAATTTTTATATATAAAAATAAAAAAACAAATATGCATATCTAAATACCATTCTTTGATTAAATGACAAATTTTAATACCATTTTATAATGAGTATTATAACGGCAAAACAACACATTACCTGTCAACTACTACTTATAAGTAAACACTATCCAATTAATTAAATAAATTAGACTTAAAAAAGTCAATTATAAAAATTACATAATAAAATTAGTATTTTCATGACAATCAAATACATACGTTAGTTTCAAACATGAAGTTTACTGAAAACATACAACTTTTATTAACAATATCTTCTTTTTTGGGAATTCTACCAGTATACAATAAAAAATTAATGAAATTTACACCAAATCGTGTTTATGTGTACATATTATCAATTATGTTAATTACATTATCAACATATTTAAATTTGTTTGAATATTTTTTTTTTATTAATTATATTAGTATTTTAACTGCACTAATACAGGTATTATACGATCTAAACATATGCTTTACCTGTATTGCTTATACAACTTGGAAGTTACAAAAACTTGGCAATTTATTTATGAAATTTCATCAAATTGATATAATTTTACAAACCAATCAACTTCTTACACCTAAAATATATTTTTTTAAATTAAAATTGTTGATAGCTTATATAATATCTTTCATTATTATTGGTTATTTTTTTCAATTCACCTATGATATTGCAACATATCTAGCAAGTTTTCTGTTACTAACATTTACATACTTTTTGATATTTGTATGCATTCTTCAATGTTTATTCTTTATAATTCAAATGATGAACACTATGATTGTTGAAATATCATGTAAGTATAAAATTGATGATATTATTCTTCTAAGTAGTTATATAAGTGATGCAATTGATATTTTTAATGACTTATTTGGTGTTTATTTACTTATTCATATATTGTATACTACGTTGCAAATATTATATTTTTTAATGGCTTTTTTAACTTTTTATGGTGAATCTCAACTTGCTCCTACAGTGCTTTTAGTATTTTCGTGTGCTTTTTTTGTAGTAAGTTATTAAAGATTTTATTTTCAAATTGGATTTTGACAAACATGACTCAAACGTTACTATTCTACTATCAACAATTAATCAAACAATAGAAAGCAGTAATCATTATTAACTTAATTAAGTCTATAATACATTTATAAAAATTACACAATTACCCTAATAGTTGCTTCTTTAACAATGTAATAATTACATCAGTTTCCAACATGAGTTTTCCCAAAAACATATAACTTTTATTAACAATATTATACATTCTTATACATGTGTGTTACCAGTACATAATAAATATACCAAAAAATATATACCAAATCGCATATACGTCTGCACTTTATCAACTATATTAATCAATCAATAAAATTTAATATTATTAAAGAAATTTTTAAACTAAATAACTATTTTTTGATTACCAATTTCAGCAATGCTTTCTTTTTAAACTTATGCTTGCTTCACAATTTTTTTTTAAGAATTCATTAATTATAATTGATAAATGTAGAATTAAAGTTATTGATATTTTAAATTAAATTAATCTCACAAGTTATACAGTTATATTTAATGATTTATTAGGTATTCATTTACTAATTTATTTAGTGTATACTATCTTGCAGATATTGTACTTTTTAGACAAAGTTTAATCTAATTTGTATCTATATCAAATACGTACTTTGTTGACAGTGTGTATTGCAACTATGTCTGCGTTTTATATAGTAAGTTAACATTATTTATTTAATTAGTCATTTTTGGTTTATAAACATAAAACTGACTAAATAATTTGAATCGTCTTCCATTTTTTTTAATTTTTTGAGACTAATGACGCACTTTGCAACGATGTAAGATTAATAATCTACTTTAATCTTGTTTTAATAGATATATTATTCAAATTGTTAAGTATCACATCTAAAATACTCCTCAGCCCGCTATGCAGCATAGGGTTTTAAGACTAAGAGCTAATCTGGTTTGAAGTTAAAAAAAATTGTTACACTGGTTTAGAATTTATTCTACACTGTAGGTCTACTTGTTATGTGAGTTGCCAGCATTATGGGTAGAAAAGAGGCTATATGCGTGACGTTTATATGGTTAAAGATAAAACTAGAGAAAATTATCACGTTTTAGAGATCAGAGATTTTCAAAAACTTGAAAATAATTTATAACAATGGCAATTTTTGTATAGAGTTTTTTTGACTTTTTTTTCTATTCAGCTTGTATCTATTTACTGATGAACGTAAGCTTCTTTTAGACTATTTTATGTATTTTTTTGCGACTTGATATCATTTATGCAATCTGTTTTATGTCATCAATAGTAATAATAATAATAATAATAATAATAATATTTTTATTTGCACTTAAGCCACTTTTTACAAGTACTTTACAATGTTTTCATGTACATTGAAGCGGATGTGGATGTCAAACCTAATACTATATACACATACATACTTAAATTAATTAAAATATAATACATTTAGATATTACAAAAACATATTAAAAAAAAAACAAACACAGTTTGTTGTATATCAGTTGGCATGAATATGTCGCGTTGATTAATGATGGACGTTACAGTTTTTAACAAAGTTACTATTATTTTTATAAACATATATTCCGCACTTGTATAAATATATATTAATTAAAGTCAAAACTTTATATTTAGTAAATACTGGACGGCAAGATTCAGTACTTCTTATACCAAATATTAAGCGAATGATTCTCTTTTGTGCAACAACACTTCCTGCCCCAGACTAGTACATTAAATGACATGCGAGTATACAAGTGCGTATTACATGTCAATCAATGATTTAAAACTAAAATTACGTTTCAGTTTTAATATGGCATAATATGCGCTATTTAGTTTACTGGTTACGTGATCAACTTGCTTATCCCATGACAGTTTGTCATCAATTAGGCTTCCTAGGTGTTTGACAAACTTTGAATTATTTTCTATAGGATTTTCAGGAGGCTTCCGATTATAGAATTGAATAGAAGTTGTTTTTTCTTTATTTAAAATAAGTTTGTTTTTAAAACACCAATCACTTACTTCTACAGTTGTTGTATTTATTTTAGATACCAGGTCTTCCTGGTTGTCAGCTGATAAAACTATTGCGGTGTCATCGGCAAAGTTGATCATGTATCCTGTGCTAATAGACTCACTAAGATCGTTAATAAACAGAAGAAATAGTATTGGACCTAAGGTTGAACCTTGCACAATTCCTTTACTTAGATTACATATTTTCGATGTTGTCTGATTTGCACATACAGATTACGGTCTGTCAGAAATGATTGCACAAGTTTTAACGCTGTTCCTCGTATGCCAAGCGCATTAAGTTTATCACTGATAAATTTCACTTCCACGGTGTCAAAAGCTCGCGAGAAGTCATAGAAGAGACTTACACTTTTGAAATTATATCCAGAAGTGCTATAGGACGGTAATTATTCTTATCTTTCTTGTCACCTTTTTTTTGTGTATTGGCACAAACTTTGATGTTTTTAGTATACCGGTGCTGAATGATAGATTTATTAGGTATTGTAATGGATCTATTATCTCATTTACTATACTTTTAACTAATAGTGGTGGTATTTCATCTCTGCCAGAACTTGCATTATTTCTAAGATTGTGAATGACATGATTACATATTTCGGTTTCGCTTACCGGAGTTAGGAATAAGGTGTGTGTTTTATTTGTAGACGTCGTGCATGCACTGGACACGTTATGTAAAAAGTGTTCAATAATTTTATTATCAGTTATACTTGAGAAATATTCTGCAAAAATGTTAGCTACTTCATTGGAGTTTGTTACTATGTGTCCATTTTCCTCTTTTATATTTATTGTCTCATGTTTTTTTTTATCACCAAGTTTTTCACGTACCAATTTCCATATTATTTTTTGTTTGTTGTCACTATTTATTATTCGTTTGTCATAAAATTCTTATTTTGTATTTTTTACAAGTGTAATATGCTTTTGTTTTTCATTTTTATAGTGTTCTTTTAATTGAATTAATTGTGTTTTGACCATAAGAGAATGCAGCATCCTTAGATTGCAGCTTGATATTTTTACATCAGCATTTAACCATTTGTTTTTATTATGCATATTTTGTTTTTGTTTTAATGGGCATGAAATGTTAACACAGTATAAGAACTCATTCACAAATATTTCAAATGCTGTATTTGCATTTTCAGTTTTGATTATCTGCCAATTTACTTTGCTTAGATAATGTTTAAGTTCATTTAAGTTTTCTTGTTTAAACCGTCTTAGTTTTTTATTTATATTAAGATAAGCGTTTATTATTTGTTCATGGTGATCTGATAATGAAAATAGTGGTTCTTGGTCTGTAATGTGTGACTTGGTAGGTCCATTTGTTGGTATTTTCCTTAGCTATATGTTCCACCCAGCTTCACTTAAGTTCTGCAATTTGTCAATCACATTTTTAATTTTGCTTTGTCGTCCGACTTCTTGATTTGTGGTTTTATCTTTTAAGCTTATGCCAAGTAAAGCACGTTCCATTGTTTGTTGGCAAGTTCTTAATATGTTTTTTGTTGTTCATGACATAGTTTCAAGGCCTTATATTGTAACGGGTAATATGTAGGTATCGTAAACGTTTTAAGCAATGCGGTATATCAGGGTTTTTGAGAATATACTTGAATTTTCCAAATGAGACCCAGCTTTGTCTTACTTTTTTGGTGATCTTTATTGTTTGTTTTTTTGTGTCCAAGATATATTATGTATTTGTCTACTTGTTAGATTTTGTGGCCGACCTTCTTGTTCATGATTTTGGTTTTTCTTAGGTTCATTTTAAAACTAAATGATAGTGATGCCCTGTTAATTTTTTTAGCATGTCATGGAGATTTGATCTTACTAGGATAATATCATCAGCAAACCGCAAGTGATTTAGATATTTGTCATCTACGTTAATGTTTTTTTTCTCTTAGAATATGTTTTTAAAGAGTGAATAGCTTAGTTTAAGGGTGGCCAACCCAAATGACTTTGGAAATGCATCGTAACTCCGCGGGCCGCATATAAAATATATATCCATATACTAGATTTAGACTCACTATAGTCATTTTTATGAAGTAAAAAATTTAAACAAAATATAATTTAATTATTCTGCGAACTCTAAGCCTTATACTCTTTGCAACATTAATAGACAAGGCTATAAAAAAAAGTCAAAAAAGAGCCAAAGATACGATGATAGAATACTGAAAAATGAAACAAATTGGTATTCAAATCCTAATGTTTGTAGATGGCATGATATTAATAGCAGATAAAGAAAATACAATACAAAAAAACTAAATAATATACAAAAAAAAACTAAATAAGATAAACATAGAAATAAGCACAAGTAAAACAAAGACAATGGTAGTAACTACAAAACCTAAATGGCACAAGATAGAATTGGATCGACAAATAATTGCAATAAAATATTACAACCACCTTAGTACAATAATAGAAGAAACAAAGAATATAGACATGGAAATAGGTGCAAGAACTGAAAATGGAGAAAGAATATTCAATGCACTCAAAAGACAATTCTTGGTTAAGAAATAAATAACAAGAACAATAAAAACTGAAATACAAAAAGTAGTAAGATAGCCCTATTATACTCGAGCTTGAACAACAACAGAAAGAAATAAAAGCAAAATTAATGCAATGGAGATAAGATTTCTAATAAAAATTGAAGAAATAACGAGAAATAAACTAATAATTAAATCTATAGAAACAGTAATAGAGGAGAGACAGCTAGAAAGGCTAGGTCACATACACAGACGGGATAGAACCAGAATAACAAAATACATTAATTGAAAACAGCGAAAAAACAAAGAGCAGGTTCAAACAGGCTCAAAAGAAATAGAGTGGAGCGAGATAGCGAAAATGGTCCAAGATAGACAAGATTGAAAATAAAAGAATATAGGAATTATACCAACACCCAAAAAGGGTCTTAAGTACTAAGGATAAATAATAATAATATTCTGCAAATTTATAACTGTAAACTTCTAAATAAACCAAGCAATATCTGTGATATATGCACAAAAATATTATTTTAAAATCAAGTTAATTTTTTGTCATAATTTCTACAGTTAATTTTTATGCATAAAAAATGTATTTTTTAAATAAATTGGTTTTCACTACTTTGGCCATTATTAAATAAATATATTTGGTAAAAGTGATCTCGCGGGCCGCAAAAATGTTCTAGGCGGGCCGCGGGTAAAAAAATACTATATTAACTAAGCCAAGGGTGGCCCTTGGCTTAGTTAATATAGTATTTTTTTTGCCTGATTTTTGTACTTATTTTGATCTTGCCAGTGCTTGAATTTTTGTCTGTTGTCACTTGGAAAAAAGGCATTTTGATATATCTTTTTGATTAGTGGTGTATACTTTTAGTCAATTTTAGCCTTATTTATAGCAAAAAAATTACACATTGCTTAATGGAATTGAACGCCTTTTTTTAATTGATAAACGTTAAGTATAAGGGTACGTCATATTTTGTGCACTTTTTAATTAACGTACGGGTGGTCTGTTGTGCTAAATTCTTTGCGAAGCTCAACTTGATCTTGAAGAGTTTGGAACAATTTTTGTTAAAAACTTGTATAGGTGCAATAGCAGGCTGATAGTTCCTGATTTTACATATTATATTTTGTAATTCTAAACGTGGTTAATTATGATTATTGTTTTTTACTTTTCTTGATGATGTTATAACAGTTTTTTTTTGGTAATTGCAAATAAATATATTATTATTGCAATCAAACCATCCTTATTTTTGATTTTGTGGATTTTTGTTTTTCTGTTTGATATTTTGGTTTTAAAGATTTTTATACTTTTGTTGTTTTCTAATGTATTTTTTATGCGTTTTGTCTTTTTTTTTTTCTAATTTTCTTGTTAATTGTTTTATTTATTTGTCTTACTTTTGATTTAAGTTGATTCTTTGTTTCATTAATTTTATTGTGTTTTGTTAGTGTTTTTATTTTTTCGAAGTTTTGTTTTTGTGAAAACTTTTTTATTATGCTTTTGACGATCGTTTTATTTAGTTCATTGATATTCATTGTCATAAAATTTGTTCGATTTATTTCAGCTTCAATTTTTTTATAAATTGGTTCCGGATTTGTTTCAGTTAGTTTCTAGTTAAAAAAATGTTTTTTTAGCACTTTTCTTTGTTCTATTTTTGTTTTAATTTTTAGACTAGCTTTTAGTAGTCCACAGGGCCGGTGTGGAAGTTATTTAACACAAAGACGTTTGTAATTATGGTCTTATTATTGGACAATATGTAGTAAAAAGGTTTTTTATTCCGGTCCAATGTTTGGTATATTTTTCTTTTTCATTTTTACACCTAGTTTAGAGTTGAATTTTCCGAGTTTTGTATTTTTTAATATTTGAGTATTTGTGATGTTTTTCAGAAATAGATTCATTTCCGCTTTATAGGAATTACATTTAGAGGCGTATGTTTAAATTACTTGGAGCTTGTATATATTGTTAAATTGAAACAAAAAAGTATACGATTTTTAGATATAGATATTACTTTGCAGACAATGTGACGCATGCTTTTATTTAGGTACACATTGTATAATTGAATATCGTTGGGTTTTCTGCAGGCGAACATCGCTGTAGAATTAATTTAATTTTTTTGTTTAATTTTAGTTTCCTTTTGATGTTAGTTATGTTTGTATTTGTAGCTTGTTTAAAAGACAAGATGTCGATGAGCACATTAACATTTTTTGTCAGGTACATTTTTTACTTTATAATTTTTTGTGTAGGTACTACTTTCTTTGTTTTTTCACGAGATCAGTGCTTGATAATCAATGCGTTCGTTTATTTATTTGATGAGTTTATATATATATAGCTTTTCATTCATTATATCATTACTTTTTTTGCTTGTTTTTGATTGCTGTTATTTTTTAACATATTATTTTTATTATTAATTTAATTAATTCATGTTTACTTAACTTATTTAGCTGAACAGCGCAACTTACTCTTTGTCCGCTCCGTTGTAATGCATGGTCAATAAGATCAGATTACTGAAAAATGCTATTGTTGTTCCAAAAAGGTTTTTTCTTGAATCCTTTTTTTATGTTTTTCAGAACTAATTTAATTGTTATATAAAAACAAAAAAAACAAATATGCATATCTAAATACCATTCTTTGATTAAATAACAATATTTAATACCATTTTATAATGAGTATTATAACGTTAAAACAACACATTACCTGTCAACAACTACTTATAAGTAAACACTATCTAATTAATTAATTAAATTAGACGTAAAAAATCAATTATAAAAATTGCATAATATAATTAGTATTTTCATGACAATCAAATACATACGTCAGTTTCAAACATGAAGTTTACTGAAAACATACAACTTTTATTAAAAATATCTTCCTTTTTGGGAATTCTACCAGTATACAATAAAAAATCAATGAGATTCACACCAAACCGTGTTTACATGTACACATTATCAACTATATTACTTATATTATCAACATATATTAATTTTTTTTATTATTTGGTTATAAATGGTTATTTTAATAATTTAATTGCATTAATACAAATATTATACGATTTAAACATATGTATTACTTGCATTGCATGTACAACTTTTAAATTACATAAAATTGGTAATTTGTTAATGAAAGTTCATAAAATTGATATATTATATTCGGTAATGTTATATATCAATTTGTTCTCTAATAGTATCGTGCTGAAATCAGACAAAAATTTTAATTCCTACATGTTCAGCGGTGGGATCATCATGCTAAGTTTTAACAATAGATGCGATCTTTTTTTTTGGTTTTTTTTTTTATTAGTATTTTGGTCACACCGATAGAACACTTTTTTTGTAATAATATAAACTTTGGATGTCCAATAGTGTATATTTTTTATGGCGATTAACTTTTCAAAACATTTGATAATATTCTGTAGACGTGAAGCTGTTCTGTACAATTACCAACGCTAATAGGAAGGGCGTGTTTTAAACTTTGACAGTTGTGTTAAGTTTACTCCAAATTGATTGTTTACCAAATTTTAATAGAATCCCAAAAGCAGAATCAGGCCCAATAAAAGTTTTAGCAGCTTTTGTTAGCAAACTAGTTTGTTTTAAAGCTTTTTTTTATACCTCTAATATTCTAATGTCCTTAGACATAATTATGCAAGCTATTAACAGTTTGGATTTTATTAATTGCGAGCGCATTGCTTGTAGTGCTGCTTCACTATCTACCATGATAGTTATCGGTTTGTTATATTGTTGTCTCAATTTTGACATAAACATTTGTTTATAACATGTTTTTCATTGAATACTTAAGTGTAACTTAATGACATTTTCTGGATTTATTTAGGAACTCTTTGTATAATTGTAAATCGTTGGGTTTTCTGCCGGCGATATATCATTAATTTCCTGTTTTCTTTTTATCTTGTTGTTTATATTTTCTTATTATATTACTTTTACATATTTTTTTATTATTAATTTGATTCATTCATGTTTTCCTAACTTATCTATCTGAAAAGTTGATAGTGCAACTTACTCTTTGTTTGCTAAGTTGTATTACATGGTCAGTAATATCAAATTACTGAAAAAAGCTATTGTTGTTTATTGTTTTTTTTTGCATACTTTCTTTACATTTTTTACAACTAATTTAATTGTTATATATAAAAATAAAAAAGCAATTATGCAAATCTAAATACCATTCTTTGATAAAATGACAATATTTAATACCATTTTATAATGAGTATTTTAACGGCAAAAAAACACATTACTTGTCAACAATTACTTATAAGTAAACATCATCAAATTAGTTCATAATAAAGATGTAAAAAGTCAATTATAGAAATTACATAATACAATTAGTAAATTACTTAATATGATATTTTTATTACAATCAAACACATACATTAGGTTCAAACATGAAGTTTACTGACAACATACAACTCTTATTAACAACATCATCCTTTTTGGGAGTTCTACCAGTATACAATAAAAAATCAAATAAATTTACACCAAACCGTCTTTATGTGTCCATATTATCAATTATATTAATTACATTATCAATACATTTTAATGTTCTAAAAATTTTGATTTTAATTGATTTCTTTAATTATTTAACTGCATTAATACAAGTAATTTACGATGTAAACATATGCATTACTTGCATTGCTTGTACAACTTGGAAATTACATAAACTCAGCAACTTGTTCATGAAAGTTTATAAAATTGATGTAATTTTACAATCCAATCAACTTCTTACACCAAAAATATATTATTTTAAATTAAAGTTGATAATAGCTTATATATTATCTTTTATTATGATTGGTTTGTTTTTTTCATACGGTACATTCAGTTTAGCATTATACCAAACGTGTCTTATGTTACCGAGTTTTACATACTTTTTGATAATTGTATGCATTCTTCAATGTTTCTTCTTTATAATTCAATTGATGAATGGTATGATTGCTGAACTATCGTGCAAGTATAAAATTGATGACATTCTGCTTTTAAGTAGTTATATAAGTGATGCAATTGATATGTTTAATGACTTATTTGGTGTTCATTTACTAATTCATATATTGTATACTATAATTGAAATATTAAGTTTTTTGAACATTATTTTAATTTATTTGGATTATTTTCAAGAACAAGTTGCTGACTTAGTGTATTTAGTATTGATGTGTACTTTTGTTGTGGTAAGTTATCATAATTTTAAATTTTTTAAACGGATTTTGACAAACTTTTTAAAACGTTTTAAGTTTTTTTTGTTTCAATAGTATTGTGCGGAAATCTGACAATAAGTGTTTGAATTTCTCTATGTATAGCGGTGGGATCATCATAGTAAATTTTATAAATAGATGCAATCTTGTGTTTAAAACATATGATAATTTACTGACGAACACAATTTTTGCTGACATAAATTTGATAATTGTTTTTGCCTATCATATCAAATTTTTTTTCTTCAACATATTGTCGTTTATGGTTAATTTTTATGCTTTTATTGTCTAATTTCATAAAACTTAATTCATAAAAATTTGGGAAACAGAAGAACTAATTAAGTTAAAAATATTCATAAAACTTTATTGATAGTGTCATATAAAAAAAAATGATATAATTTACATATTTTTTTGTTGTCCAAACTGAGAAAATCAAATAATTTTAATTTTTAAGGAATAATTTTTTTTGTGTACGATTTTTTGGAGTGCACTACTTCCAAACAATCTCTTTTAATGTTCCAACAGTAGTCAGCCATCATATGAATATCCCACCTTTTTTGGTATTGCCTCTCTACATCTTTTAAATCTTGGTGAAAACGTTCACCCAACTCGTCAAAATGAACTTTAATGCTCATGTTGCAACCTAGACAATGAAAATTTTTTAAAAATCTTTAAACAATTTTAACTTAATTGTCTGCATTTTATTTCCTAGAACATTTTTGATGTGTTTCGCAAAAAAATGTCATTTATTTTTTTTCACTTCATTTATGAAAATATTTGATTCGTTAATTTGTTGCTCATTAAAAATGTTGGCTTTTGGTTTTTAAAGCTCAGTTTGGGAAATTCATTGCATATGTATTTAAAACATTGACCATCTAATTTTAAAGCTCTAACAAACTGCTTCATTAGACCCTGTTTTATGTAAAGAGAAGGAAATATGATCTTTGGACGCTCTACTAAAAGTTGGTGTATTACATTTGGGTCCCCAACATGTATAACACTTCTTGCTGGTTAATCTTTCAAAATCCAATGTTTGTCCCTAGCTTTGCAGTTTTATAAACACAAAAAACATGGATACTTTGTAAGTCCCTTTTGTTGACCAAGTAAATAGTTGACTATTTTAAGATCCACGCAGATGATCCACTTATGATCTTCATACTTATTTAGCCCCATCACCTTTTTAATTGTATCGTAGTCTTCTCTGAGAAGTACTGAATGCTCAATTGGAATTGACCCGTATTTCATTTCTTTATGGAGCAAAACGCACTTCACGCTCTTCTTTGGACTGTTCTAAAACAATCGCCACTCACTTAGGTTATATAAGGTCACATTCATAAAATTTAATAAACCTGGCACATTATGGAAATAAATTAAATCACTGTTAACTTTAAAATATTGTAATAATTTTGTTTTTCTGGTACGATAGATTGTAACTTTAGTACCTGGCTCAAGCAATTTTTTTTATTAAACCTAGAAGCAAGCATTTTTTCCTCAAGTAATAGAAATTCCTTAAACACTGGCACAAGTACTTCTTCAGAATGGGGTGTTGGGAGCATTGCTGATTCTAGGTTTGGGTATGTGATTTTTGTCTAGTTTTTTTGTTGTAGCTACTAGTTTTTGGTAAACAGAAATAACAATTGTCCGTGTGATTTTTAGGCTCTTGCCATATCATTGGAATGTCAAATGCCAGTTTTTCTTGCTTTTCTTTATTTCATTGTCGTAAATTTTCAAGACAAGGTTTACATACCTTATGTGGAGCTCAAGACTTGTCTTGGCACTTTAAAGTTTGCGAAGTACACCTGCTTTACAAAATTGCTAATATTCATTCTTTGACTAGGCACAGTGAAGCTTCCACATAAATAGCAAAGCGTATCTGGCGAATTGAAACATTTTTTCCTGGTAGACATTTCACTTGCACACTCTTGTATATTCAAGAAACTATCTTACAGTAAAAACTTTTGATTATAAAAGAACAATTGACCAATTAAGGGGTCATGCTAATTACCTGACAGTGCACCCATTGCAGTTGTAAATAGGTAGGCGGCCGTTACCTGCAAGTGAAGTCTTAATAAGAAATATATTAGACAATAAGATTTGAGTTAAAATTAAAATAAACGCAGACTGAAACGTAAATAAAAAAATCAAAATGCAATAGAACAAAAACTTGACGTAGTAAGCAAAAACTGTTATCATTTTTGAAATCAGCACCTCAAAATTAGTTAATAACAAGTATCAGATTTTATGTCATAAAAAAAAAATTAAAATATGTTTCCCAAATATTCTGTAGACTTATTTTTTTATAATGACAATTAATTCGGCAAAAAAACACATTACCAGCTAACGACTACTTACTACTATTAGTAAACATCATCAACTAAATTAGACGCAAAAAAAACAATTATAGAAATTACATAATATAATTAGTAATTTACTTAACATAATATTTTCATTACAATCAAATACGTACATTAGTTTCAAACATGATGTTTACTGAAAACATACAACTCTTATTAACAATATCCTCTTACTTGGGAGTTCTACCAGCATACAACAAAAAATCAAAGAAATTCACACCAAATTGTATTTACGTCTACACTTTATCAATTGTATTAATTATATTTACAACATATAATAATTTAATAAATTTTTATAATTTTATAAATTTTTTCATTATTTTAACTATATTAATGCAAATATTTTACGATGTAAACACATGCATTACTTGCATTGCTTGTACAACTTGGAAATTACATAAACTCGGCAATTTGTTCCTGAAAATTCATAAAATTGATGTAATTTTACAAACCAATCAACTTCTTACACCAAAAATATATTATTTTAAATTTAAATTGATAATAACTTATATAATATCTTTCATAATTATTGGTTCATTTTTTTCATTCAATTATGGTTTAGCAATATATCTAGCGTGTTTTCTGTTACTAACATTAACATACTTTTTGATATTTGTAAGCGTTCTTCAATGTTTCTTCTCAATAATTCAATTGATGAATGGCATGATTGCTGAAATATCGTGCAAGTATAAAATTAATGATATTCTGCTCTTAAGTAGTTATATAAGTGATGCAATTGATATTTTTAATGACTTATTTGGTGTACATTTACTTATTCATATATTGTATACTATCTTGCAATTATTGAGTGTTTTAATTATTATTTTAATTTATCTTGATGAATCTCAAAAGCAAGATATTACAGTGTTTTTAGTATCTTCGAGTGCTTTTATTGTGCTGGTAAGTGTTTTTAAAATGTATTTTGACAAAATAATTCAAACATGTTATTATTCTACTGTCAACAATTAATAAAGAAATAAAAGGCAGTAAACATCATCAACTTAATTGAATCAATAATACATTTATAAAAATTACACAATTACCCTAATATGATGCTTCTTTAACAATCAAATAAATACATCAGTTTCAAACATGAGTTTTGCCGAAAACATACAACCCTTATTAACAATATCTTCTTATATAGGAGTGCTACCAATATATAATAAATATACCAAAAAATTTATACCAAATCGTATATACGTCTGCACTTTATCAGCTATTTTAATCATATTATCAATAAAATTTAACATTATTAGAGAAATTTTTGAATCATATAACTATTTTCGGATTACCACTGCATCAATGCATTCTTTTTATGAAGTAAACATAAGTATTATGTGTATTGCTTGTTCAACCTGGAAACTTTACAAAATTGAAACTTTATTTTTAATAATTGATAAATTTGATGTAATTATTCAATCTAATCAACTTCTCATACCAAAAACAAAATATTTTAATTTTAAACTGATATTAGCTTATTTATTGTTATTTTTTGTTATAATCGGTATGTTTTTTTTCATATTCTATAAAAAATGCTATATTTCTTGCATGTTATCAGTTGTTAGCTTACACATATTTTTTAATAAACTCGTGCTTGCTTTACGAAATTTTCTTAAGAATCCAATTAATAAATATTATAATTGATAAATGTAGAATTAACGTTGATGGTATTTTAGGTTTAATTAATCTCATAAGTGATGCAGTTGATGTTTTTAATGATTTATTTGGTGTACATTTACTAATTCATGTAGTGTATACTATGTTGCAGATATTGTATTTTTTAAACAAAATTTTATCTAATTTGTATCTTTATCAAGAACATGCTGGTTTAACAGTATATATTGCAACTATGTCAGCATTTTATGTGGTAAGTTCTTATTTATTTAATTAGTAAATTTATGTTTATAAATATAAAACTGGCTGTAAATAATTTGAATCGTCTTCCAGTTTTTTTTAATTTCTTGATCCTAATAATGCACAATGCAACCATGTAAGATCAACAAGCTACTTTAATCTTGTTTATATAGCTATATTATTTGAGTTGTTAAAAATCACATCTATAATGCTCCGCAGCCCGCTATGCAGCATAGGGTTTCAAGACTAAGAGATTATCTGGTTTGAAGTTAAAAAAAATGTTATAGTAGTTTAGAATTTATTCTACACTGTAGGTCTACTGGTTTTGTGAGTTGCAAGCATTTTGGGTAGAAAAGAGGCTATATGCGTGGCGTTCATATGATTAAAGATAAAACTAGAGAGAAATATTACATTGTAGAAATCAGAAATTTTCAAAAACTTAGAGATAAATTATAATAGTGGCAATTTTTTTATAGATTTTTTTACTCTCTTTCTTGCTTGTATCTGTCTAATATTAAACGTAAGCTTCTTTTAGACTATTCTTTGTATTTGTTTTTGTTGCAACTTGATAATATTCATTTCTTGCAATCAGTTTTATGGCATCAAGCCATATTTTTTGCAGTTTTCTAATGTTTCTTTGACTCTAATGTGTGACTCAGTAGGTCCATTTGTTAGTATTTTCTCAGCTACATGTCCCACACAGCATTACTTAAGTTCTGCAATTTATCAATTACTTTTTTAATTTTGGTTTGTTGTCTGAATTCTTGATTTGTAATTCTATTTCTTAAGCTTATGCCAAGTAGTGCACGTTCTATTGCTTATTGGCAAGTTCTTAATATGTTTGCGTTTTTTGTTGTTCATGACATAGTTTTGGAAGCCGTATGTTGTAACAGGTAATATGCATATTACCTGTTACAACAACAACAACAAAAAATTTAAAGACTGAGCGGCATGAAGATATACTGAAGCTTCCATCTTACACAAATAATATTAAATTAGATCCTACAAAACAATCAGTCTACCTTGCTAATAGAATGAACCCAAATCCATTTCAAACCAGACGTCGAGATGCTTCTCCTGATGAATGTTAAAGTAATGAAACCTTGCTACAATTATGTGATACAGTCTGTAATAAATATTTTAAAAGAAAAGAAGAAAACAAAAAAATCCATAAAAAAAGAATTGAGATAGCAACAATCTCCAGAAATAATTCCGGAAAAACTATTAAAAACAAAACTTGTCGAGGAGCCTTAAAATCAATAACAGAAATTGAACGATGCTTATGTGAATCTGGTTGCTAATGTTTGGGAAGAAGGTTCAGCGGATTTTGATGGTCTAGTACCAGAAAGACAGACTTCCAAGAAGGCCAAGAAACACTCAATAGAAGAGAAAATATATTATCTGAAGATGTTTGCTAAGCGAAAAAATGTACATCCTGATTCAAGCAAAGAACATATACGTTTTAAACAATGCGGTAATGTCAATGTTTTTGAAAATATATTTGAGTTTTCTAAATAAAACCCAGCTTTGTCTTACTTTTCTGGTGATCTCCGCTGCTTGTTTCTTTTTTGTCTAGTTTTATTTGATGTCTAAGACATATTAAGCTTTTGTCTACTTGTTTGATTTTGTGGCCGACCTTCTTAGTTCTTTATATTGGTCTTTTTTAGGTTTATTTTAAAACCGATTGATAGTGATGTTTTGTTTAGTTTTTTAAACATGTTTTTGAGTTCTTAGAGATCTTATTTTATTAGGATAATGTCATCAACAAATTGCAAGTGGTTTGGATATTTGTCATTTACATTAATACCATTTTTTCTTCCATAACATGTTTTTAAAGAGTGAATAGCTAATGTATCTTTTTTCTTGATTCTTGTACTTTTTTGATAATAATTATAATTTATTTGGTATTAGGCCATTTTAAAAATGGATACATAATGTTTAAAATTTACAAAATACATAATAAAAAAGTAACAAAAAATATCACAAGATAAAAACAGCTAAAAGAGACACAAGAATATATATTATTAATCATTAAAATAGTACTGAACAGAGTAAAAACATTTTATTAGTAAATAAGATTTTATAACAGTCTTAAAATTCTTGAGATTCATATGTTGTGCCTGAAGTGGTTGTTTGTTGTACAGTAGAACTCCTATGTAATATGGTTTTTCAAATTTAGAAGATTTATGAGGTGCTATTAGCAGTGACGTAACATGGCG
This sequence comes from Tachinus rufipes, assembly GCA_963932245.1. Lineage (NCBI taxonomy): Eukaryota > Metazoa > Arthropoda > Insecta > Coleoptera > Staphylinidae > Tachinus > Tachinus rufipes. The sequence goes on from OZ010744.1 coordinate 15,985,003, forward strand.
TGTATGATACTTGTAAAAATCGGAATTTTTGGAGAATGTTGAGATATTTTGTTTGACCATTAACAGTGTTCTATAAATGTATATCGATGGCAGGCTTAAAATGTTATATTTAATAAAAAATGGTCGACATGAATCTTGATGGTTTATATTAAAAATGAGGCGAATAATTTTTTCTTGTCCAATAAAGACTCTTTGCCTGTTAAATGTTGCTACCCAAAGAACGACGTTATATGTTAGATGACTATATATAAATGAATAACATGCATTAAGATGACCCGTTAAGTCTACTTATGATTTCAACTGAGATATTGCATAGCAACCTGTGTTAATTTTTTTACATACATGTTTCAGGTGGTAGTTCTAGTTTATAAGATTGTCTACTACAAAGCTAAAAACTTAGTTTTATTTTCCGATGAAATATTTAGATTGTTCATTGCAAATGTTAATCCAATGTTGCTATTTGAGTTACGAAAATATATACAAACTCTTTTGTTGCCAATGTTTACCATTAACATATTATTTTCACACCATTGATAAAACTGAGCAGCTGTATTTTCAACATTAATACAAAGTTGATTCAAACTATCGGCAGGTATTAAAAATGATGTATTATCAGCATATATTGTAATGGTAAGATGTAACTTACTAGGTCATTGATAAACAGTAAAAATATGAGAGGACCTAACACTGAGCCTTGCGGCACCCCTTCTTTGCTTTTAAAATATGTAGAATATTTTCTATTTGCCTTTACACATAATTTTATATCACTTAAGAACAATTTTATTAATTTAAGCGTTACACCGCGGAAACCGTAACATTCACCGTAACAATCAAAAGCCTGAGAGAGATGGAAAAAAGCACATGCTACATGTTTACCTTTATACAATTTTAGGATCTTGAGTTATTTCATTATTGTGCTTTAATTTAATACTTTGATTAGTTTTTGTTCTCCCTAACGTTGATGATTTTCTATAGTGTTTTAGATTTGTTGTCTGCTTCAGAAATTATATTTTAGAATTATTTTTGTTTGCGTGCGTTAATAAGTTTTTTATATTCTTTTTTATTGTTTTTGTATCTAATTTTAAGGTTAACGTCATTACTATTTAATTATATCTAGTAAAGTTCTTTTAAGTGTTTGCTTTTTTCGATTATGTCATTTGTGATCCATCTATTATTCCCAAGTTTTTTAACTTTAGATTGAATAATACGACAATTAATGTCTATAGCCCACATTAGTATGTAATAAACTCATTAAATTTTAAATCGACATCACTATTATCATGGTTGCACTTTAAAATTTTGTCAAAGTTAGCATTAATTAAAAATAAAAACAATTCATCTAAGTTATTATTATTATTTTTTCTATAAATATTACTTTTATCATAATTAGGTTTACTTATTGGTATACATAGTTTTACGGTATAAATCATAGTTAGATTATTGCCTAAGTTAACTTGGACAGTTTTTGAATGCTGAGATCTATTATCTACGTTAGTCACTATATAATCAATTTTTGTGATGATCTTGTCAGTGCTTCAATTTTTGTTTATTGTCACAAGGAAAGTAGCATTTTGGTATATCTGTTTGATTAGTTGTGTATACCTTGAGTCAATTTTAGTCTATAGCACAACAGAATTGAACGTTTTTTTGTAATTGATAATTACTAAGTATACGGGTTTGTTTTATTTTTATTAATGTGCGAATAGTTCTTCTTCTTCTTCTTATGCCATTATCCATTAATGGATGTTAGGGACAATATGGTTCATATTTTTGCGGTTCCTGGCTGTGTGGATCAGATTTTTGATGGTCCATTCTTTTATTTTTTCTAGCCACGACATTTTTTTTCTTCCAATTTTTCTTTTTCCTTTGATTTTGCCCTTGATAATAAGCTGTAGTATATGGTACTTCTAATTTTGCATAACATGACCCAAATAAGCAGTATCCTTCTTTTTATTGTAGTCAACAGCTCACAATCTCTGTTTGCCCGTTGTAGGACTTCTTCTTTGGTTTTTGCTACGTTTAAGGGATCTTGAACATTCTACGGTAATGCCACATTTTGTTCATTGATGTTACTTTTATTGTTCACCCCTTAGTATCGTAGAGAAGCACAGATCATATATAGCATCTTATTTGGAGGTTCAGCTCAAATTCGGTGTTAATAAGGACTTCTCTAAATTTTATCAATCTATTGCGTGCGCACTCAATTTAGCACCTGATTTTGGTATTTGATGACCAGTTTTCAGTCAGCCATGTTCCCAAATACTTAAACTTGTTGACCTTTTCCACCGGTAGGCTGCCAAACGTTAGCACCGCGTTTCATGCTAGATTTGGGTCGCGGAATATAACTATAATCTTAGTTTTTGTTAAGTTTATGTTTAGTCCCATGAGCTGGCTCTGATTCCCTACTTTGTTGACCAGTTCTTGGAGATCTTCTAAGTTATTGGCGATTAGTATTGTGTTGTTTACATGACGTATATTGTTTAGCCATTTTTCGTTGACCTTTATGCCTTTCTCTAGGTCCGTGAGTGCTGCCAGAAATATATTCTCAGAATAGATGTTGAACAATAGAGGTGACATAACACATCTTTGTCATCTTAATTTCACTGGTTTTCTCATCTTTTACTTTTACATGGGCTACCTGGTTCCAGTATAGGCTCTCTATACTTCTAATATTTTTTTAATTGATGTCTAATTGTTTTAGGATATCAATAAGTTTGATGCTGAATTTTGTCAAAAAGCTTTTTGTAATCTATAAAACAAAAATATACTAGTATGACATCTAGTTGATTTTGAACTATATTGTGCGGCTGCTCGGTTGGGGCTCTCCACGTGTACAGTCACCAGCCCGACGACTGTACACGTGGAGAGTCGAAACCAAGTGTTGCTGACTTTCTTATCTTTTTCTTTGCAAAACTGTAGAAGCCGATTTCTTCTCAAGTTTCTTGTTCTCAGTCCAAAAGGACCAACCAGGTTTTCAAATCTTTCTTTTACCAGTTTTACGTTGAAATCTTTCATAATTATATTTGTGTCATGTTTCTTTGTGAGTTTTACTAGACTTTTTATGTTGGAATAGAATTGCTCTACTTTCCCATTTGCTGTTGGGGCGTATACCTGTATAATGTTGATATTTTCAGGCTTGACGTTGATTATTATGAGTGCTATTTTGTCAATATAAGGAATAAAATTTGTAATTTGTTTATCGAGTTGATTAGATATGAAAACTTTGATTCCCCTTCTGTGGTTTCTGTCTTGGTGCCTGAGTAGTAAAGAACTTTTTGTTTCTAAGAAAAAAGACTGAAGATTCCATAGGATCATCCTGTATGTGTTAACTGTAGCTCTCAAAACAAAGAATTGTTACTCAGTTTAACTATTGTTTTGGGCAATTAAAGTGTGTCAATTAATACAAACTTATTTAAAAATTTCAAACTGTGACTTTGACCGTATATTTTTTATAACCAAATAAACATAATAAAATAAATAATATATAAAAACACCTCTTGTTATTAGTCTACATCAACAATTACTTTAATAGGTAGTAAACATCATCACCTAAATTAGATGTAAAAATACATAACGCAATTATAAAAATTACTCAATTACCATAATAAATTGCTTCCATATCAATTAAATAAATACATCAGTTTCAAACATGAATTTTACCAAACACATTCAACTCTTATTAACAATATCTTCCTACTTGGGAGTGCTACCAATTTACAATAAATATAAAATGAAATTTACACCTAATTGGATATACGTCTGCACTTCAATTATACTAATTATTGTATCAATATATTTCAATATTGTTAGGGAATTTCTTAAATCAAATAATTATTATTTGATTACGACTGCATCAATGCAGACTTTTTATGATGTGAACATATGTATTATGTGTATTTCGTGTACAACCTGGAAACTTCACAAAATTGAAACTTTATTTTTAAAAATTGATAAATTTGATGAAATTATAGGATCAAATCAAATTTTTATACCGAAAACGGGTTATTTCAATTTTAAATTGATATTAGCTTATTTAGTTTTATTTTTCCTTATAATTGTCATGTTTTTTTCATATGGTTTAAAAGTTGCTGCATATCTCGTATGTTATCAGTTATTAGCTTACACATATTTTTTAATACATCTGTGTTTGCTTCACGGATTTTTTGTAAGAATCCAATTATTGAATAATATAATTGATAAATGCAATAATAAAATTATTGATATTTTACGTTTAATTAATCTCATATATGATGCAATTGATGCTTTTAATGAGTTGTTTGGTGTACGTTTACTAATTCATTTTATTTGTATTGTCTTGCAGACATTGTATTTTTTAAACAAATTTTTATACAATTTGTATCTTAATCAAGTAGGTGCTGGTTTAACAGTGTATGTAGTAACTATGCCTGCATTTTATGTGGTAAGTTAATAATATTTATTTTATTAATTAATTTTTGTTCATAAATAATTGAATTTGGTTTTCAAATTCATTTTTTTCTGAGACTACAACGATACAATATCTATAGACTGTTTTAACTTTCTTTTTAACGTTAAATAGTTTTTAAAATAATGAAAAAATATATTTTTTAACAATAGTATTTGTTTCTGATTATTGCACAGTTGAAAATATTTGAGGTTAGGGTATTTTAATAAAATTTATATATATATATATATATATATATATATATATACAATGCAACATGCAAGACCATTTTAGATACGCAACGCAACATGCAAGATCACAAAGAACATACGAAGTCGTGGTCTTGTATGTTCTATATACGCAACGCAACATATGAAACCATGGTGAAGGCGCCAAAATATATGTGATCTTCTATAGGCGTGACCAGCTCTTTGGTGGGTTGCTTGTTTAGCAATGATAGAAATTTGTGACCGCCTACTATTTTCTTTTGTTATTGCAACGTTTGATATTAATTCAATTTGCATCATTTAGTTTTGATTAAATTTTTATCCTGTGCTGCAATATGCTAATTAATTATACAAAACACGCAGTACTATTTATTTTTATTGGAATAATCTTTAATTTTATTTTAATACCTAGCGACGGCAAGTGGCATAATAGAGATATTGTTAGCATTATATTGTTTGAAACATCTGCTGCTTAAGCAGGCTATTGAACTGGCATGACTTTGAGATAAACACAAATTCACGGCGATGTAATATAGTATCATTATATTATTTATTACTGCTTTTACTTATTGTTTTATTGCGCGTTAATATCATACAACACTACACCAATCACAATAGTTTTCAATAATAAATATAAACTTTTTAATTATAATGTAACCTAATTAACAAATTTATTTTGCAGTTTTTAATAATAAATATTATATGAAAAAATAGTTTTTGTAATTTAATATGCAAAATTGTTCTATTTAATTGAAATTTATTTAACAAAAATTTCTAAGTATACAGATTACAAAATATACAATAAGTAAACTTTTACTTCCACATTGTTTGACAAGTTAAATTGAATGCATGCAACTAAAACTAACTGAATTAAATAGTAATGATCTGGCGGCTTACTTATTTAGACGTTTAGTTATTTACTTGTTTACATGTGTATTTGTTTAGTTGGTTACTTCTTTACTTGTTTATTTGTTTACTTGTTTACCTGTTTACCTGTTTATTTGTTTACTTGTTTACTTGTTTATTTGTTTACTTGTTTACTTGTTTACTTGTTTACTTGTTTACTTGTTTACTTGTTTACTTGTTTACTTGTTTACTTGTTTACTTTTTTATTTATTTAGTTGTTTACTTGTGTAGTTGTTTACTTGATTACTTGTTTACTTGTTGTTCTGTTTAGTTGTTTATTTGTTTACTTGTTTATTTGTTTAGTTATTTACTTGTTTAGTTGTTTACATGTTTAGTTGTTTTGTTGTATACTGGTTTACTTGTTTATTTGTTAACTTGGTAACTTGTTAACTTGTTTATTTGTTTATTTGTTTACTTGTTTACTTGTTAACTTGTTTATTTGTTTATTTGTTTATTTGTTTATTTGTTTACTTGATTACTTGCTTACTTGTTTACTTGTTTACTTGGTTACTGGTTAACACATTTAGTTGTTTACTTGTTTAGTTAATTTGTTGTTTACTTGTTTACTTGTTTACTTGTTTACTTGTTTACTTGTTTCACACAAACAACTGTATAACAAAACAATTAAATAACTATATTATGTGTATGTTGAGATAATATAAAATAAGTAATTTATCCGCCGTCGGACCATTACACCTTAATCCAGTTAACATATTTTAAGTTTTAATCTTAATGAATTCAATTTAATTTAAAACAAGTTATCTTGTAATAGTGATCAGTCAGATTATTTGAATACAAAATCTTTGTATTTATTGATAGCTTATTTTATGCGGTGCAATAATATAAAATAAGAAATTCAACTGCCGACGGATAAATACTATAAAGTTTAGATAATATTAAATGTTACATTATAGAAAAAATGTTTAGTTAAATACATAAAAAATTGCAATTGCAAATTAATTAAACTATGATTATGCGCAAAATAGGTTTATACTTAATAAGTAAAAAAAAAACAATAAATACAATAAATAACAATAAAAGATTACAGAATAAATTGTTTACTTGTTTACTTGTTTTTTTTGTTTACTTGTTTACTGATTTACTTATTTAGTTGTTTATTTGTTTACGTAATTACTTGTTTACTTCTTTGCTTGTTTACTTGTTTGAGTATTACTTATTTACTTGTTAACTTGTTTACTTGTTTTGTAAGTTTGTTGTTTAGTTGTTTAGTTGTTTAGTTGTTTACTTGTAAACTTGTTTACTTGTTTTGTTAGTTTGTTGTTTAGTTGTTTAGTTGTTTACTTGTTTACATGTTTACTAGTTTATTTATTTAATTCTTTACTTGTTTAGTTATTTGTTTACTTGTTTACTTGTTAACGTGTTTGCTTGTTAACTTGATAACTTGATAAATTAATAAATTGTTTATTTATTTACTTGTCAACTTGTTTACTAGTTTACTAGTTTGCTTGTTAACTTGTTAACTTGATAATTTGTTTATTTGATTATTTGTTTACCTGTTCACTTGTTAACTTGCTTATTTCTTTGCTTGTTTATTTATTTACTTGTTTACTTGATTACTTGTTTACTTGTTTATTTGTTTATTTGTTTACTTGTTTACTTGTTTACTTGTTTACTTGTTTACTTGTTTACTTGTTTACTTGTTTACTTGTTTACTTGTTTACTTGTTTACTTGTTTACTTGTTTACTTGTTTACTTGTTTACTTGTTTAATTGTTTTCAATTTAATTCAAAACAAGATATTTTGTAATGTGATAATTCAGATTAATTGAATAATGAATTTTTGTGTTTATTAAAAGCTTATTTTATGCGGTGTTATAATATAAAATAAGAAATTCAACTGCCGACGGATAAATACTACAAAGTTTAGATAATGTTAATTGTTACATTAAAGAAAAAATGTTTAGTTATATACTTAGAAAATTGCAATTGCAATTCCATTAAACTATTACTATGCGCAAAAAAATATTACAATTAATAAGTGAATAAAAATAAAATAAACAACAAGAAAGAGTTATAGATGAAGCTTGTTCAATTGTTTACTGGTTTACTTGTTTATTTGTTCACTTGTTTACTTGTTTACTTGTTTACTGGTTTACTTGTTTATTTGTTTACTTGTTTACTTGATTACTTGATTATTTGTTTACTTGTTTACTTGTTTACTTGTTTACTTGTTTACTTGTTTACTTGTTTATTTTTTTACTTGTTCACTTGTTTACTTGTTTACTTGTTTATTTGTTTACTTGTTTACTTGTTTACTTGTTTACTTGTTTACTTGTTTACTTGTTTACTTGTTTACTTGTTTACTTGTTTACTTGTTTACTTGTTTACTTGTTTACTTGTTTACTTGTTTACTTTTTACTTATTTTGTTGTTTACTTGTGTAGTTGTTTACTTGATTATCTGTTTACTTGTTGTTCTGTTTAGTTGTTTATTTGTTTACTTGTTTATTTGTTTAGTTATTTACTTGTTTAGTTGTTTTGTTGTTTACATGTTTAGTTGTTTTTTTGTATACTAGTTTACTTGTTTATTTGTTAACTTGTTAACTTGTTTAGTTAGTTTGTTGTTTAGTTGTTAACTTGTTTACTTGTTTCACACAAACGGAACAAATAATTAACAATATTATGTGTTTTTTTGAGATAAAATAAAATAAGTAATATCCGCCGTCGGACTATTACTGCTTAATGCGGTTAATATGTTTTAAGTTTTAATATTAATTCATTTAATATAATTCTAAGCAAGTTATCTTGTATTAAATAATAATTTAATTAAAAATTATAAAATAAAAAATTTAACTGTTACTTAAAAAACAAATTTTTTATTTGTATACTTAGACAATTGCATTTTCAAATTAAATAATCAATTAACATGCGTAAAAACGGTTTACACTTTTTACAAGTGGAAAAAAATAACAATAATAATTTCTTCACGCTTATATACGTAGATTGATACCTAGCATAAAAGTGTTTTTAATTGTACTACATTTATTGTGATATAATAAGAAATAAATCCATTCATCATAATTTAAAATAATATAATGTAAAATAAAATAATAGTAGCCTATACAAATATCATTACAGCGAAAATAAGCTAAAAGGATGCTGTAATATCCAAAAGAAAAGGTCTACTACAAAAAAATACACATAAAATCTATTTATAGTTTTACGTTTTCCCTTTTATTGATGAAGGTTGAGTGAAGAAGTAAAATATTCCTGTCTTTAAATGCTTCATTTTATACTAACTAATATAATTATCTCGCATTTAATGTAAAATATTACATTATATTAAATGCAACTTGATTTGTTAATAGTATAAAGAAGATTTAAATTAAAAAAAAAATTGTTTGCTTGTCTAATAAATTAATTGAATGATTGGTATATTTAAATTTGTGTGATGGCATTTCATTCAGAATAGGGTAAAATAAAATTACAATGAAGATAAAGAATTGTATTATGTAAAAGGTTAGGTATTTACAATCATAACAGTTTGCTTAACAAGCAACGTTGGCCACGGAAATAAAATAATGGGCGTGCGTTGTTTGTTCTATCGGCCAGCCTACACAAATTAAAACCTGCTGTAACTTTTTAATTTAAGAGTGTAAAAGAAAGGTACAGTTAGCTTTCTGCTACATATTTGATTTTCTATCTATATGTTCAATAATTAGAAAAGTATAAAAGTGACTTTGCATGTTGCATTGTAAATATATATATATATATATATATACTTTATTGTGCTGATTTAGTTTTTTTTATTTTTATTAAGCCCCGGTTCGGCTGTTAGGCCATCATCAGTTTAAACTTTTTTTTCTCATCTGTGAAAAGCAAAATAAGTTTTAACTAACCTAACCTCATTTTTTTTTTAAGTGGACTCTTACAAGTGTATTACTAGTTTATGCTCTATTAGAGCCTTTTACAAATGGTTATTTTTGACATTTTAAAACTTAAAATTTTGTCGGCATTAATTCAAATGCACCAGTAACAAAATGTACTCCTGAAGACTGCGCCAAAACAGTTTACATGTAAACAAATTTTGACAACAAATAAAAACAATTTTGACGTTTAAAAAAACATTTTGACTTATAGTATTGTCATTTAAAAATTAAATTAAGTAGATTAGTAAGAAAAATTATATCTTACCGACGGCGCCAAAAACTGTGGTGTTTCATGCTTATTACACGTTATGTTGCGTTACTAGCGTAATTTAAATTATGTGACGTTAAGTCTTTATAAACAATTTGGCATTTGAGTACAGATTTTAAGTATTATGATATACTACAAATACATTTTGTATTAGCAAGCTATCATCCTTTTTGTGTATAATTATTATGAGAGCATTTGTCTAGCCTTGCGGTATATCTTCCATTGAACAGTATTTTTAGTTGGTTTTCAAATATTGCTGCTCCAACTTGTAGCATTTTTGTTAGCATTCCATCTTTTCTTCCTGTTTTCTTATTGTTTTTGTGCTATTCTAATTTCGTATTTTATTCTGAGTTTGCGTTTTGTTCTTTTTTTCTCAGATTTTGTTTGGGTTGCTATTTGCCTTTGTTCTGTGTATTAAAATAATATGTAAAAACACTACATTTGACAAATAATTTAAACGTGTTATTAGTCCACATCAACAATTAATAAAAAAATAAAAAGTAGTAAACATCATCAACTAAATTGAAATCAATAATACAATTACATAATTACCCTAATGTATTGCTTTCATAACAATCAAATAAATACATCAGTTTCAAACATGAATTTTACCGAAAACATACAACTCTTATTAACAATGTCCTCTTATTTAGGAGTGCTACCAATATACAATATACATAAAAAGAAATTTACACCAAATCGGATATATGTCTGCACTTTATCTACTATACTAATCATTTTGACTACAAATTTTAATATTATTAGAGAGTTTAATAAATCAAATAATTTATTTTCGATTACTACTGCATCAATGCAGTTTTTTTATGAAGTGTACATATGTATAATGTGTATTCCTTGTTCAACCTGGAAACTTCACAAAATTGAAAATTTATTTTTAATAATTGACAAAATTGATAAAATTATACAATCCAATCTATTTCTCATACCAAAAACAAGTTATTTTAATTTAAAATTGATAATTGCTTACTTATTGTTATCTTTTATTATAATTGGTATGTTTTTTTCATACAATTTGATAGTTGTAGCTGTATATCTTGCATGTTATCAGTTAGTTGCATACACATTTTTTTTAATAGTTTTATGCTTGCTCTACGAAATTTTCTTAAGAATCCAATTAATGAATACTATAATTAATAAATGCAGAAATAACATTATTGATATTATTAAGTGTATTGATCTTTTAAATGCTGCAATTAATGTTTTTAATGATTTATTTGGTGTACATTTATTAATTCATTTTGTTTATACTATCTTACAGATATTGTACTTTTTAAACAAATTTTTATCTAATTTTAATGTATATCAAGTAAATGTTGTTTCAACTGTGTATATAGCAACTATGTCTGCATTTTATGTGGTAAGTTAATATTATTGTTTAAACTGGTCATTTTTTTGTTTATAAACCTTTCAAAACAAGTTTCTTCTTTATTTGTTTGCTGTCGTTTTTTTTATTTAAATTTTTTTGCTGTTACTAACAAAAATAGAAAATTTGTTTGGTTGCTATTGTCTTGTTAGTGATAACAAGTTGCACTGCGTAGTAGTGAGGTTGGAATTTGGATATAAAAAACCATTGACTCTTTTTTTTGAAAATTATTATAAAAATAGAGGTTGGCCAGAATGTTCAAGATATAAACAGGATTAGTAATAATTTGATCATCTGACAGTAATCCGCTAAAAAGTTCAGATGCGGTTTGCCCAGAAAACTGCACACGTTTCATACAAGTCGTCTCATATTAACAGTTTTTACAAATTCTGGTCATAATTTTCTTTTAGTAATATTTGCAATTTTCTTGCGCTTGTACTTCAAATATACCAACAAAATTTCAGTCAAAAAAAATCCTGATCCCCACAAAGGGCAATAATACTAACACAGAAAATTACGCCTGGTTAGTACCTAAGTTCTGTATACTAAGGCCATTGCTGTTTGCAATGAAAGATAAAGTACCAGTCAAAATAGAGCGTTTGAATAAAAAAATAGATATAAACAAATGAGCAATGTTTGTAGTTCCTATCATAAACAAAACTACATATGAATAAATACTTGTGCCAAAAATAAAGGAGTTATTTGCTACTTCAAATTAAAAGAAAATATTTAGTCAAATTGCTATATCAGAAGCATATGCACTATATGATGGATACAAAAACAATAAATACGCATTCTTCTTTTTTTTCTAACATCGTGTCCGATGTGTAGTTGTTATATTGACTAATTCTCTTCAATGATACCGCGCCAGTTTTGTCGGTTGTTTGCTCTGCGGATTGCTGTCTTCAAGTTCAGGTTTGTCACGCCCGCGCTTACGTTTGCCTTTAGGTTTGCCTTGAATGATGAGCTTTTCTATGTTGTCGTGGCGTGTGAAATGTCCAAAGAATTTTAGAATACGCGCATGTCATACTTGAAAGTCGCTACTTTGGTTTAATTTTGGTCAGATCCGAGATATTTGTGCGTCTGTCCGTCTAGGGTATCCTCAGCATACTACGCCATACCCACATCTTAAAGGCATCGATTTACCTCTATTGGCAGCTTTAATGACTAATGTTTTGGAAGCATACGTATAGACAAGAAATACTAGAGCTTTTGTTAGTGCAATTTTGGTTGTTTTGGTTATATTCTGGTCTTTCCATAGCTTGGTAAGTTGAGTTATTGCGGAGCGTGCTATTTCAATACGCCTTATTATCTTAAATCTGCAGGAGCCGGATCTGTGGAGTGTTGCGCCAAGATATATAAATCTCTCCACGACCTCGCAGTTCCCAACTTAAGAAGGCTGTTGCAGCTGTTTTGTCTTTCAATCGACAATCATGACTTTGGTTTTGTTGTAATTTATATCCAACTTATATTTCCTGTTTATTGCTTTGAGTCTATTGAGTAAGGCGGTAAGTTATTTAGAGGTATTGGCTATCATTAGGGTATCGTCAGCAAATTGCAGATTGGAAAACTTTTTTCTGCCCCTATTCCAGTTTTCCAAAATTTGCCGCATTACATACTCACTGTAGGTATTATACAGTAATGGAGACAGTATACAGCCTTGTTGTAAGCCCATTTGAATTTTGCGTTTTCTTGAATCGGCGTTATCAGTCTTCACAATGGCTGCACTCTTTTCGTATAGTGCTCGAATTAGGTTGGTTAGGTGCATTGGTAGTCCCAGAACAAGCCATAGTTTTGCCCATCGTACTTTATTGAATGCTTTGGCGTAATCTACAAAGCATAAATACATGGGAACATTGTATTTGCGAGCCTTTTCAATGAGTTGTCTTGCATTGAGAATTTGTTTACTGGTACCGCGTCCTTTAACGAAGCTCTAGAGCGATTTGATGTGATAGAAATGCGTTTAGTTGTGCTTGTCGGATGTACAGCATGTGTGACGTGAGAGCTATAAGACGGTAGTTGTCGCATATGCTCGTTAATACTTTTTTGTGTAGGGGTACTATTACAGAGGTGGACCAGTCCCCGGGTCAAATGCACGATTTCCATATATTTTGGCACAGCTCAAGCACCAGTTTGTGTCTTTTTTTGTCCAACATTTTGATGATTTTTGTTGTTAAACCATCAATTTTTGCTGCTTTTTCTTTATTTATTCTTGTTTTTTATTGATGTTTTCTTTTAATTCATTGTTTATATTTTTTAATACATTAATTTTACATATGTTTTATTATTAATTTAATTAATTTATGTTTTCTTAACTTTGTCTGCTATGTTTTATTGCGTGGTCAATATGATCAAATTACTGAAAAAAGCTGAAATGGTTTTTTCTTACACACTTTCTTTATATTTTTTACAACTAATATTGTAATATATAAAAATAAAAAAGCAATCATGCATATTAAAACACTATTCTTTAATAAAATGACAATATTTAATACCGTTTTATGATGACTATTATAACGGCAAAAAAACTCATTACCTGCAAACAACTACTTATAAGTAAACATAATCAACTAAATTAGACGTCAAAAAGGCAATTATAGAAATTACATAATATAATTAGTAAATTACTTAATATAATATTTTTATTACAATCAAATACATACATTAGTTTCAAACATGAAGTTTACTGACAACATACAACTCTTATTAACAATATCATATTTTTTGGGAGTTCTACCAGTATACAATAAAAAATCAAATAAATTTACACCAAACCGTCTTTATGTGTACATATTATCAATTATATTAACTACATTATCAACACATTTTAATTTTTTAAAATTTTTGGCTTTAATTGATTTTTTTAATAATTTAACTGCAGTAATACAAATAATTTACGATGTAAACATATGCATTACATGCATTGCTTGTATAACTTGGAAATTACATAAACTCAGCAACTTGTTCATGAAAGTTCATAAAATTGATGTAATTTTACAATCCAATCAACTTCTTACACCAAAAATATATTATTTTAAATTAAAATTGATAATAGCTTATATATTATCTTTTATTATGATTGGTTTGTTTTTTTTATACAGTACATTCAATTTAGCATTATACCAAGCGTGTGTTATGTTTCCGAGTTTTACATACTTTTTGATAATTGTATGCATTCTTCAATGTTTCTTCTTTATAATTCAATTGATGAATGGTATGATTGCTGAACTATCGTGCAAGTATAAAATTGATGACATTCTGCTTTTAAGTAGTTATATAAGTGATGCAATTGATATGTTTAATGACTTATTTGGTGTACATTTACTAATTTATATATTGTATACTATAATTCAAATACTAAGTTTTTTGAACATTATTTTAGTTCATTTGGTTTTTTTTCAAAAACAAGTTGCATATTTAGTGTATTTCGTATTGGTGTGTACTTTTCTTGTGGTAAGTTATCATAACTTTAAGTTTTAAAAACGGATTTTAACAAACTTGTTTCAAGTTTTTTTTGTTTAACAAAATTAGTGAGTTTGTACTTTTATCATTGTGTACAAATTTGAACACACTTGGTATGGCTTTTTATTATTTTGTTTCAATAGTATTGTGCGAAAATCCAACAATAAAAGTTTTAAGTTTTAAGAATAGATCTTGTGTTTTAGGAGTTGACATTTTTTGGAATTGTTATTTTGGTCATACTCTTTGTGTTATACTATATAATCTTTGAATGTCTAATAGTGTATTTTTTGTCGGCGATTTATTTTTTAAAACATATGATAATTTGCTGACTTAAATCTGATACTTGTTTTTGCCTATCACATCAAATTTTTGTTCTTCATAAAACTTTAAAAAATTGAATCGTTGACTATTTTTTTTAATTTGTGGCTCAACGAAAATGCCAGCTCAGTTTGGGAAATTTATCGCATATGTATAACCATGACCATCTAATTTTAACGCTCTAACAAACTGCTTCATTGGACCCAGTTTTGTGTGAAGAGAAGGAAATATTATCTTTGAACGTTCTACTAAAAGTTGGTGCATTACATTTGGGTCCTCAACATGTATATCACTTCTTGCCGGCTAATCTTTCTGAATCCAATGTTTGTCCCTAGCTTTGCAGTCTCATAAACACAAGAAACATGGATACTTTGTAAGTCTCTTTTGTTGACCAAGTACATAGATGACTATTTTAAGATCCACGCAGATGATCCACTTATGATCTTCACACTTATTTAGCCCCTTCACCTTTTTAATTGTATCGTAGTCTTCTCTGAGAAGTACTGAATGCCCAATTGGAATTGACCCGTATTTAATTTCTTTATGGAGCAAAACGCACTTCACGCTCTTCTTTGAACTGTTCTAAAACAATCGCCATTCACTTGGGTTATATAATGTCACATTCATAAAATTTAATAAACCTGGCACATCATGGAAATAAATTAAATAGACTAAAAGTATCGTCTAGGCCTTTAGCTTTAAGTACTCTTCTTGCTGCAATTAGGTTGAGAGTTTTTGTTGAGAGTCATGGCTGTTTTTGGTGAGTTTGTGCATTTGTGGAATGCTCCGCTAAGGATTCTAGCATTGCCTGTTTTAAGTATGTTAATGTAGTTTCTGGGTTTTTAACGGCGTTTGTTAAACGTGTATTTTCTTTCATTTAGTTTGGCAAGTGTTGTAGCTTTTGTTATTTTACATGTTTTGTATTTTATAGCAAATTTCGCATGGTGATCTCCATGTAAAGAGTCTTTGTTTAAAATGGTTGTACAGAGTATTTGTAATGGCCAGGAAGTTATCTATGCTATATTGAATTAATTGCTTGCCTCTATCGTTTCATTCCTCTAACCCATACTTTTATGATCATCCTTAAGCGTGTTACCGACTTTTGCATTGCAGTTCCCCAAAAGTAATAACACTTTTTTATTTGGTATTTTCTGGATCATGGTTTCTACGGTTCTGTAGAATTCTTCTATATATTCTTCATCGGCTTCCGAGGTAAGCGCTTAGCTTAGAGTATATTAACAGTGCGTGGGTGTGAGTTAAGTTTTATCAACATTATTCTTTCATTAATGGTTTCGTATTCCATCACATATCTATTCAGTTTGTTAGATATAAGAATCCTACTCCATAAATCTTTCTGTCTGTAAAGCGGAGAAGTATACGGTGTATTTTGCCGATGTAAAATTTCCTTTGCCATTCCAGTGAGTTTCTGAGATATTTGATTTTGCAACGGTCGCGTTTATCTTCTAGTATGGTTAGTTTTCCTGCCTGGTTTAATCCCCGGACATTTCAAGTGGCTACTCTTGATTTTGTTTGGTTGTAGCGTTGATGTTTTTTTTTGGTTCTATATGACTTCTTGGAATCTATCTCTTTATGGATAGTTGTCGATTTCTCGTTGTTTGCCCTGGACGCTTAACAGAGCCAGGCGCTATCCGGGTCGCATGGCTCAACTTTGTCTGAATTAGTAGTCATTCTAACGTTCGTGGAAATATAATGTGGTAGTTTTTTATTGCTTTCCACACTGCAGAGATAAAGCCATGGTAATTGTTACAGTAACGCTCTTATCTGTCCAGTACAGAGTTTTTTGGTTGATTGTTAGTGTTCATCATATTTAGCTACTCTAACTTAGTTTAGCTTGCAGGTCAATGCAGTTGCCCGTGGTGTGGCGCGTAGAGCCATAAGTTAGAGTTAGGTATTCTGCGAGCACCAGTCCCAGTAGTCCACCTCCTGATAATATCACTTGGTGTAATCGACAACTGGTAAAGGTACGACCTCTGCACCATATCCTTACCCCCAAATACGCATTAATGGCTTTTTAATTTTGTAAACGGTCTTGCATGATTGTCACGTAAATGTTTCTCTTACTGGACCGAGGTAACCGGTCAATAAGATCAACGTTGAGTGTTTCTTATGGCTCCGATATTTGTGACTTTGTCATCTTGCCGAGGGTTTGTTGCTGGAGTCGTTTAAATTGTTGGCATTTACTTCACTTGCAAACGTTGCGATACATCTTTAGACAGTAATAATTGCGTGCAATAGATTTTGTCACTCTTTGGTGACCTGCAGTGGGGTCGGCTTGATTTTTCTTCAAGATTTGTGTCCGTAGCAGATTACCCACGCTGGGATTACACGGAACAAAACTTGCGGTGTCAGGGTATGCAACAGTATTCCTTAAATGTTTGTATAGTTTACCGTCTCTGATGGCAAGTCCGGAAATGCTTTGGTACCTACTCCAACATGTTGCCGTATCAAGAATTGGCCAAGGGTTTGATATTATTTGTATATTATTGGCGGGTGCTTTGCCAATAAGACATTTGCAACTTGATTAAGTATTTTTTGTTTGGTAATTTACGGTAAATTTAAATTGCATAAGTATTGACGGGACTACTCAGGTTTTTTAATAAATGCAGCCGTTTCAGTAATTGGTAATCAGTGATTGCCTTAAACCGATACTCTTTTATTTTCTGGGTGGTTCTCACAATTGCCAAAGTCTCTTTTTTGATTGTAGAATAATTAATTAATAAATCTCAGATTTGTTCAATTTGTATAGGTTATGTACTTGGTCATAGTTTGTAGAAAAACTAAATGCTGGAAATAGTGACCGACTAACTGAATTTTAGTTGCTTAAAGTGGTTTTTCTTCTTACTGCTTGTTTCTTTAGCAGGACAATTAATGGCGCAGTAACCGTTGAGTAAGCAGACATAGTGATGCTTAGAAGATTAATATTGCTCCATATTTGTTGACAAAATACCTTAAGTAATTTTGCAAAATTTAAAGTTTTTAAAATTTAAATCTAATCTAGCAGATTGAAATCGACATGAGACTTTTCTCAAACTGTTTAAGTAGTTGGCTTTGTTTTTAACTGGAACGATAATGTTGTCGAGATAAGCAAATGCTCTAGGTTTTATTGCGGGTCCAATTATCTTGAAATTAAAAATTGCTGAAACGTGGCACCTTAAACTAGAATAGTCTGCGGCCAGGAATAATAAAAGTAGTTGTAGGTTTATTTTTGGGTGTTAACAGGATTTGCCAATACTCATTTTAAAAAATTTGTTTAGAAAAAATTTGGGAAACATTTATCTAGATTTCCATAATTAAATGGTAGGGGATTGTTAAAATATTCTGTCAGACAGTTAGGGTAACTGACTACGTTGTGGTTTTTTCTCTTAAGGTTCCATCTCTATTACTAAAAGTTGGAAACAATCATGCTGAACCCTATCCGATCCTTTGCCGCTCTAAACAAGGAATGGGCATCTAGGCCAGTCCAATCTCAGATATTCTTCAGCCAGGAGTATTTCTTACGACCAATGCTTTGTCGCCCTTTTATCTTGCCTTCTATTATCAACTTTAAAATTTCATATTTATTATTACGGATTATGTGCCTCAAATATGCATTTTTTTCTGTTTAATATTTAGCAGTAATTGTCAATCTTGGTATTTACGTTGCAACACTTCTTCATTAGTGGTGAAATCTACCTACAACTCTCTTAAAAGCCTACAGAACGCCCGCATTTTTAATGCCTCTAATCAATTTATGGTGTTCATCTTTAATGTCTACTTTTCACAGCCAAACAACAATACTGAACACACATAGAACTTCACAAATATTAGACGGAGGGTTAAGCTTAGGCCGGTATTTGTTAACAGTGGTTTCATGCTATTGAAAGTGGCACGGGCTTGTTCTATTTAAGCACGAACCTCAAATTCTAGATCCAGATCTTTTGTGATCCAACTTCGAAGATATTTGAATTTAGGTACTACCTTAAAGATTTCTCTGTAAATTTGTATATTGCAAAATTGTGTTTTCCTGTTTACTATCATAACCTTTGTTTTTTCTGTGTTAATTTTTAGGCCAAGGTTGTCACCAGCATCTGTAATTTTTTTTAGCAACCGCTGTAGTGCTTCCGGGCTGTCAGCAATTATAGCTGTATTATTAGCGTACAGTATAATGTTCAATACTCTTCCATTGATCTTGATTCCGTCCATTTTGTCTTGTAGTGCTTGGTTAAAGGCACATTCTGAATACAAGTTGTATAATAAAGGCAAAAGAAAGCAACCTTGTCGCACTTCTCTCTTGATTTTAGCGGGTGTAGTAGTATCTTCAACTCTGACTGTGGTTGTTTGTTGCCATTACAAATTCTTGATTATTTCAAAATTGTTCCGGTCTAGTTTTTTTCAATTTCAGTATTTTTAGGAGGTCCGTGTGTTTTACTCGATCAAAGGCTTTTTTGTAGTCAATAAAATATATAAATGCGTCTTTGCTGATTTTTGCATTTTTGAAGAAGTACAATTAACCCATATAAAGCTTCCCTAGTTCCCAGAACTTTGCGGAATCCAAATTGTAAGTCGCTAATATCTCTCTTGCATTTTTTGTAGATTCTTGTGTGGATGAATTTTAAAAAGATCTTAAGGACTAATTAGTCGGAACTGATCAAATTTTCTGGAGCACGGTTTTTTTAGGAATCGGCAGTAGTTAAGCCAGTCTTTTGGTATTTCTCCAATTTTGTAAATACGATTAAATAGCGATGTTAAGTTATCCAGGTGTTCTTCTTCTAACAATTTTAAAATTTCTACATGGATTTGATTTGGTTCAGCAGCCTTCCCCGATTTGCTTGTTTTGATTGCTCTCATTTCCTCACTTTTGAATATTTTTGGTGCTTCCTCCATTTTTGTTGTATTGTCATCAAATCTAGGGGGCTTGCTAGTATAATTTCTTTTCCAGTATATCTCTGTTGTTGTGTACCAATTGTGGTGAGATTCTCTTTTGAGTTTTTTATGTAGTTATTCTTATTTTCTTATGAATTGAGAAATAATGCTTTTTCTGCAATTCTTTTATTTTTTTGCATCTTTCTCTCATCCACGACTTTTTTGCTACCCTAATCTGTCTTTTTATTTTACTGTTTACTTGTTTATATTTTAGTGCTTGTTTGCTCTTCAAGAGCCTTCTCTCTTCCATTTTTTTTTTAATATCTCCTTTGTCATCCACTTTTTTTTAATGCTATTTTTTTAGACCCTACTTCTTCTGTTTCTATTTTGTTTAGGATGTTTCTGATTTTCTCCCAGTCATTTTGTATATTTTGTGTATCTATTTTTTTGTTGGTGTTACCCGTATTAGCCCGTATTTTTGTAATTACAGAATTGATTCTTGTTCTTACTTTTTTCTTAATTTCTCAATTTTGCAATGTCTACCGATTTCTTTGTGCTACGTTTAAGTTTCTTTAATTTAATGTTTAAGTTGCCTATTACTGGGTTGTGATCGTAATGTATGTCGGTTCCTGGGTATGTTTTTACTCTACGCATTCCGTTACTATATCTTTTGTTGATTAAGATAAAATCAGTTTGATTTCTAACTATGTTGTTTGTTGTATGCTTGAGGGACTGCCAGGTATACAAGCGTCTGAGTGGCAGGTTGTACCAGGTGTTTGCTATTACTAGGCTCTCTTCTTGGCAGAATTGTATTAGCTTATTTCTTATATGATTACGTAATCATATAAAAAATAGGCTAGCCCGTATTTACCAACAATATTCTCATCCTGTTCTACTTTTGCGTTGTAGTCTCCCATGATAATGTTAACTTTGTTTTTTTGTGCAATTGAAAAGTTTTTCAATCTTTTTATAAAAACTTTCCATTTCTTTATCTGGTTTATTAGCTGTTGGGGCATAGCATTGTATAATATTAATATTGACAGGCTGGGCTTTGATTTTAAATAACATGGTTTTGTCTAAATGTAGGATAAAGTTTATTACCAATTTCTAGACATTATAAGATACAAGTAGGCCTTTGCCATTGAAGTGTTGGTTAGTTGGAGTTATTCTTGTTGCATCTTTCATGGGCATTTTATCTTACTTTGCTCATGCTTAGCTCCCCGATGTCTAAACTTTGCATCTCTTTTATAGCGTTATCCAGTTTTTCTGACATGTTTAAGGTATTAACATTTCACGTACATATTTTAAGGTAGTCATTTTTCTTGTTTTTCACTTTCCACTTTAAATTTGTTTTAACTCTATAGTCTCTTCTAACTTCAGCTGTTCTGCTAGGGTTTTGCTGGATGACGGCCGGAGAAGCTTTGCAATTTAGTTTTGATTGTCTTTTCATGCCGGATCTTGGTATCCGAGTCTCATGATCATTATATGGTTTGTTGGTTTGTAGTAGTTATGATTGCTATATTAGTGATGCTCATATAAACTATTAATGTAGTAGTTTCTCCTTACTTTCTACATCTCCATGCCTTAGACCAGTTTGCTGGTTCATCCGTCTTTAGTAAAAAAAAAATTATTATTGACAAAAAGGTGCCTTTGTTCATTTGGTTGACAGAGCTTTGTTGGTTTCTTTGCAAGGTGTACCACAAGCAGGTGAGGTTGTCAATTGAGCTAGAATTTTCATCATTCCGTACACTCATGTGGTTGTGGTTATGAGGCACTTTTGTTTGGTTAATACTGAACTGGTGTCAACTACAGACAAGTTTCAGAATGTAACGTAAACTTTATCACTGCTCTTCAACGACCCAGATCATCGTTTCCAAATTATGGATGTAATTTAGTAGTTTACTTAGCAATATAACAGGCTAGACAAAACATTTAGTGGTCACGTGCTATCTCATACTCGGAGGTTAGCTATCATTGTGGCTATTATCTTTAAAACAGCAGTTCGGAAAAGATCTTTAGAGGTGCAGGCAAACCAGTCTCTTAGGTTCTGCATCCAGGACATTCTGCGTTCTCCCAGACTTTTCTTGCCTGTTATTTTTTCTTGCATAATCAGCTGCAGTACATTATATTTATCCCCTTGCATGGTATGTCCCAAATATTTCAGCTTTCTAATCTTTATCATGTGAATGGTTTCTAGGTCATTTCCCATTCTTGTGAGGACTTTGGCATTTGGGGTTTTGTCCGTCCATAAAATCTTCAAGATTCTCCAATACGTCCACATCTCAAAAGCTTTGAGTTTGTCGCTGAGGTGTTGGTTCAGTGTCCATGCTTCCATACCATACAGTATAATTGGAAATATGTAGCATCAATCTAGTGGTCACTAAGATTGTCTTATATATAGGGGTAGGAACTAGTCTTTAACTTTCAAGCCACTGGCTAAATGGGGTGTTTACATATAAGCGCTGTGAACCGGTGTTGATCAAAACACAGCAGCTGGTGTCCGTTTTCTTTAACTGAGTAATTATCTGATTTTCTAAAAAGGGGGCTAGAGTAGAATAATTTGATTGGCTTACCCGTGTATTCCGATCAGTTTCTAGTTTTTTTTGCCTTTTACATTTGCACCTAGAAGTCCAAAAATGGTTTAAAATTTGAGGATTTTTGAGTCTTAAATTTTAAGTGACTTTTTTGTCCTCAGTTAATTATAGAACGAAAACCGGTCTGAATGTTAAAGTTCCGGGGTTGCTGTTTAGGAGTCCCAACTTCTAATAAACAAGTATGGTTACCAATAGGTATAGGACTGTCAAAGGCAGTAGGGAGGATTAGTTTTTTTGTGTTTTTTCTTGTTGAAGGTTCTCAAAGACTAGTGCTGTCTTGATTAATTTGATGACAAATCATAAGGTTGGAAGTTGTCAGTAGAGTCGGCAAAGGCTTTGTTCATATTGTTTGTGGGTTTTGACATTTTTTACAAACTTCTGTTTTTTATTGCGGACTTCATCTTCTTGGTTATGTAGCAAACAGGCGGGCATAAAATTTGCTCAAGAAACTATAAAATCAATGTTCATGCAAAAGGTAGCTTTAGGACTATCGAAACTTATTGTGGATGGATGGGTTGAGAGGTTTTTGGGGATGAGATTGCACTAAGTTTAAATGGTGGGCGGATAGCTTCTTTAACCTTGTTCCAACTACCAACTCAAGTAAAAGTCATCAAAGCATTAATGTATTTTTAATTCTTATGATTTGGCAAAAACTTTATGCAACAAAATGACTATTGTTGTCACTTAAATATCAAAGAAGTATTTAATAATAAATTTCTTAATAACCAACGCTTAGGTGGAGAGGCAAGCACTAAGTTTGGCGGGTAGCTTTTTTAACTGTGTTTTATTCACCCGTTCAAGTGTTGGTCATCAAAAAAGAAGTTTTTCTTTTCTGCAAGTGTTAGAAATCTTTTAGTCAGTATTAGAAGTATTAGAAGTCCCTTAGTCAGAGGAGAAGGGGGTAATATTTAATCTTTTAATGACCAACGTTTGGGTGGGTGTGCGATCACCAAGCTCTAATTGTGGGCAGGTAGATTTTTTAACTGTCCCACCACCCACCCACCCAAGCGTTAATTATCAAAAAATTAGAAGTTTTTTTTTCTGCAAATATTAGAAGTCTTTTAGTTAGACGAGGAAAAGGGAATATCCAATCCTTTAATGACCAACGTTTGGGTGGGTGGGCGGGCACCAAGTTTTAATTGTGGGCAAGTAGCTTCTTTAACTGTGTCTCACCCACCCACCCAAAAATTAGTCATTAAAGAATTGGATATTACCTCCTTCTCCAAATTGTGGTAATTTTTATTAGTTTGGGATTGTTATTGTTGTCTAAATTTAAAGCAATCTGGGGGGTTATTCTGGCATGTATCTCGTATCGCTTATCGCAATTAATGACGTCATCATTAATTAAAAAAATCTGCCTGTGATCTCTTTTTGTACTACAGGATCATCTAGTAATATAAATTTAATACCAAGCTTTATGTTAATTGTATTTTTTAACGTCAATATGTATTATTAATTACAAATTTATGATTTAAATATCGCACTTTCCCTCTGGTAGGGTAAATCTATGACGTGGCGCGAGATCGCAATGAGTGCCAGAATAGGGGTCCTGGTGTAGAAATATTTTGTTTGTTTTAAAAAATGATTTAATTTTTAATATTATTTTTCATATACTAATTACAAAATAAATAATGTACGTATCCTCATTAAGAATTATTTAAACATAAAAAAGTAGTAATCATCATCAACTAAAATCGGGGTTATAATGCATAATATATACACAACAAACACATTACATAATTACACTAATGTATTGTATCCATACTGATTTCATAGTTCGATCAGTTTCAAATATGATGTTTACCGAAAACATACAACTTTTGTTAACAATATCATCATGCTTGGGAGTGCTACCAATATACAATACAAAATTAAAGAAATTTACACCAAATCGAATATATGTCTGCATTGTATCAATTATACTAATTACATTATCAATATATATTAACATTATTGAAGAGATTTCTGATTTTGTAAATTTTTTTTTTTTTATTTCAACTGTTTTAATGTCGATGTTTTACGATGTTAACATTTGTATTACATGTATTGCTTTTACAACTTGGAAATTTAATAAAATTGAAAATTTATTCATTAAAATTAATAAAATTAATGCAATTATTCAATCCAATCAGTTTCTCATACCAAAAATATGTTATTTTAAATTTAAATTGCTAATTGCTTACACAATCTTATTTTGTGCAAGCATTAGCTCTGCAGTTTTATCATACGATTTTCTACTAGGCATATATACTGTGTTTGCTGAGTTACTAGTTTACACATATTTTTTGATAATAATTTTTATGCTACAAAGCATTTTACTTAGAATTCAATTAATAAATGTCATGATTCCAAAAGTTTCAAATAAAAATGAAATTGATGATATTCTACTTTTAAGTAATCTTATAAGTGATGCAGTTGACACTTTTAACGATTTATTTGGTGTATATTTACTAATTCATATGGTTTATACTATTTTATCATTATTGGGTTTAATAAAAGAAATTTTGACATATTTGTTTGTGTTTCAAGAATATGTTGGTTTTGCAGTGTATTTAGGAGCTGTGGTTTGTTTTTATTTGGTAAGTTATTACAATTTTTAATTAATAATTTTGAGAATAATTTATAAAACATTTTATAAATATAATATAAAATTTATTTTGTAATAATAAATTACGGTTATCACAAGCAGAGCGTAAACTGTTGATTTGGATAGGAAAAATGTTTTTTTGGGGCTGCTAACAGTATATTTGTTTGTTTTACCTATAATGCATGTTTTAAGGTATAGGTATAGTATTGTTAGGTTCTCCACGTTTTTAGTTTCAGTTTGCTACTTTTTGTAACGTTTACATATTGCTTTTAGTAAGTTGCTGTAATTGAAGTTATTAAAGAACAGTTCTTTTATAGAAATACTTTTGGTAATTGTGAGTATTTTAATTTTTGTATTAAGCCTTGATTTAAGCATTTTTTTGCACAAAACGTATAACGTTCAAATTTTTTTAAATAAAAATTTGACGAGCAAATGCAAAGTTGTGTTTGTACAAATCAACAATAAACTCATAACTTTATAGTAAAACAGCAAAAACTAATATCAACCGAATTAAATTTATAATAACAATACATCAACTAATTAAATAATTTATATTACATATAAAATTGTAGTAAACACCATTACCTAAATTAAAGATAATAATAATTATGATAATCATCAAAGTAACTTTATTAAATTGTATCCACAATAAACAATTCAAAATACATCAGTTTCAACATGAGTTTTACTAAAAACATAAAACCATTATTAACAATATGTTCCTATTTAGGAATACTACCAACATACAATACAAAATTAAAGAAATTTATACCAAATCGCATTTACATCTACGCTTTAACAACTGTAGTTTTTATATTATCAATATATGTCAACATTATAGTTTTTTCAAGCAATTACAGTGTAATTATAAGTTTAATAATTGGATGTGGGTTTAGTATAAACATATGGATTACGTGTATAGCTTGTACAACTTGGAAATTTCAAAAAGTTAACATTTTATTTATTAATATGAATAAAATTGATTCAATTGCACAATCTAATCAACTTTTTGTACCAAAAATACGTTATTTTTGTTTTAAATTAATATTAGCTTATCTATTTTTTTTTATGGTATGCATTGCCACTTTTTTATTAATATTGTTAGAAAACGCAATGTATTCTACATGTATGTTGTTATTGGTGTACACAATTAATTTAATATTGATATTTACCCTTCAAGGAATATTTATTAGATTTAAATTATTGAATGAAATGGTTGAGGAAATTTTATGCAAGTATAAAATTGATGATATTTTGCTAATAAGTGAGCTTATAAGTGAAGCGATTGACGCTATTAATGATTTATTTGGTGCACATTTACTAATTTATATATTGTATTCGGTGGTGCAGTTATTATATTTTGTAAATGATATTTTAGCATATTTATATGCAGTTAACAAAAAATCTGGTGTTTCGGTGTATATAGTACTTTGGTATACATTTTATGTGGTAAGTTTTAATTGATTTTGGTAAAATTATTTCAGTTTTGATTTTTTACAAGTAGAAAATAGATTTAAAATTTTTGATTAGAATAGAGATTGTTGGACAGAGAACTAAAAGAATAATTTAATAGCAATAAGCTTTTCAGTGTTGGAAAGCCTTAAGGTTAAAGTCAATTGGCGTGGGAGTTTTCTCTGCATCACTGCAGTTTGCGTACAATTTATGTACCTTGTTGTTGTAAGGTCGATTGCGTTTATAAAGTGACGTAAATTATATTACGCCGGCTATTTTGTGTGTGTGACTTCATAATTCTAAACATGTATTAAAAACATCTTACATTTTATCATATCGTGCTATACATGCTTTATTTAACATTTAAACTTTTTTATTTTTTTTATGTCTATATTAAGCATATCTTTTGAGCTTACATTAATAATTGTCTGCTTATTATTGATCGGAGCTGGGGTTGCTAACTTAAGCATCGAGAAACTTGGAAACTTCTGGTCGTGTTTTTTTAGTTTCATATTGCATTTTGGGCTTTTTTTTAATTTATATATAGAATAGGTGTTTGTCTTGTAAATAGTTTAACATCGTGTCAACTCTAGTGTTTCATACGCATATGCCAAATTCTCCTATTTTGGTTATTTACATCGTTTTTGCTTCTAATTTTGCCTTTAAGTCGCCTATTATAATGGAGTATTGGTCTTTCTCTAAACTTTTGGCAGTTGTTACATCTTTGTACATCTGCGTTATTTCATTATCATCAGCAGTACTTGAAGGTGCGTATACTTGAACGACTTGCATCTGGAAACTTCACTCCACTTATATGTGAGAGTTGGTGTCTGAGTTTTTCTAGTATAGCTTATATCTTGATCTTAAAATAGTAAATTTTTTGCTCGGAAGTTTAGTCTTGACTAAACTAAAAAAAAAAAATATTTTATGTGTTTTTTTCTCTTTTCCTATGGTTCTGTTGTTGTAGTTAGCTACATAGAGTTTCCTCCTGTGTTGACGTCAAGGTTTCTTAACGTCAAATATTTACCTCACCCAAAAACTATGAGTATGCCTTGTGTACAAGTGTGTGACGTAGTTATCAAGTAAGCAAGAGTCTGCAATGCAAAAACTTTTAAAACTTGAAGAAAGGGGAAAAGGGAATTAAAATAAATATAACAATAAATTTACACTTTATGGTAAAATTTTGCTATTTTTTACATTTTATGAATAGAATTTTGCACTTTTTACCAGTTTATTTTGATTTTTTTAACAATATTTGTTATTTTTCTCTATATTTTGCCATTTTGCATTTTTAATTGTTTATGGTCAGATTTAAAAACATTTTGACAATTGAATAAAATTTTTAAACGATCTAATGTTTGGTTTGAAAGATATGCTAAATAATAGTAAACAGTAAATAAGTTAGTCGATTGTAGATTGATTGATTCTAGTTTAGAAAAGTTGTGCAATAAAATTAATCTTATAGAAACTAATCAAATTAGTACAATTAGTAGTACTAAAACAGTACTTTAAACTTAAATTTTAAAATGATCTAATGTTTGGTTTGGCAGATATGCTAAATAATAGTAAGTTCGTCGAGTCTATAAACTCAAAATTTTGGAAAATCGTGTAATAAAATTTATCGTATAAAAACTATTTAAATTAATACAATTAGTAGTACTATAATAGTGCTTTTAACAAACTTAAGTTTCAAAATGATCCAATGTTTGGTTTGGAAAATATACTGAATAATAGTAAGCAGTAACTAAGTTAGTCGAGTCTGGAAATTCAAAATTTAAAAAATTGTGCAGTAAAATTAGTCGTATAGAAACTATTCAAATTACTACACTTAGTAATACTATATCAGTACTTCAAACAACTTAAATTTTAAAATGATCCAATGTTTGGTTTAGGAGATATGCTAAATAAAAGTAAGTAGTAATTAAGTTATTAAAGTCTGAAAAAAGAAAATTCAAAAAGTTGTTCA
Organism: Tachinus rufipes; assembly: GCA_963932245.1. NCBI lineage: Eukaryota > Metazoa > Arthropoda > Insecta > Coleoptera > Staphylinidae > Tachinus > Tachinus rufipes. The sequence continues at coordinate 16,013,340 of OZ010744.1, forward strand.
GTTAAATTGATTGTATAGAAACTATTCAAATTAGTAGTATAAGTAGTACTATAATAGTATTTAAAACATCTTAAATTTTAAAACATTCCAATGTTTGGTTTAAAAGAAATGCTAAATAATAGTAAATAGTAAATAAGGTACTTGAGACTAGAAACTCAAAAATTTTGAAAAATTGTGCAATAAAATTGATTGTATAAAAACTATTCAAATAAGTTTAATTAATAGTACCATAATAATCCATAAAACAACATAAATTTTAAAATGATTCAATGCTTGGTTTGAAAGATATGCCAAATAATAGTAAATCGTAAATAAGTTAATTGACTCTACAAACTCAACATTTTTAAAACTTATTTAATAAAATTGGTTTTATAAAAACTATTCAAATTAGAACATTTAGGAGTAAATTAATAGTACACAAAACTACTTAAATTTTAAAATGATTCAATGTTTGGTTTGGAAAATATGGTAAATAATAGTAGGTATTAATTAAACTTGTGAAATCTGAAAAAACAAAATTTGAAAAATTGTGCAGTAAAATGGGTCATATAGAAATTTTTTAAATTAGTACAATTAGTAGTATCGAAAAAATATTTAAAACAGCTTAAATTTTAAATCAATCCAATGTTTGGTGTGAAATATATGCTAAATAATAGTAAATAAGTTAATTGAATCTAAAAACTTAAAATTTTGAAAAGTTGTGCAATAAAATTAATTGTATAGAATCTATTCAAATTGGTACAATTAGTTATACTATAATATTACTTAAAAAGCTAAACTTTAAATTTGATGCAATGTTTGGTTTAGGAGATATGCTAAATAATAGTAAGTAGTAATTAAGTTAGTTGAGTCTGGAAATTTAAAATTTGTAAAATTGTGCAGTAAAATTAGTCGTATGTAAATTATTTAAATTAGTACAATTAATGGTACTATAAAAGTACTTTAAACAACTTAAATTTTCAAAATGATTGAATGTTTGGATTGGGAGATATGTTATATAATAGTAAGTAGTAATTAAGTTAGTCGAGTCTAAATTGAAAATTTAAAATACCGTGCAGTAAAATTAGTTGTATAAAAATTATTTAAATTAGTACATTAAGTAAGATCATAATAGTACTTGAAGCAAAAATTTTAAAATGATCTAATGTTTGGTTTGAAAAATATGCTAACTAAAAGTAAATAAGTTAGTTAAGTCTAAAATCTCAAAATTTTGAAAAATTGTGCAATAAAATTGATCGTATAAAAACTATTCAAATTAGTACAAATGGTAGTATCATAATAGTACTTACAACAACTTAAATTTCAAAATGATGCAATGTTTGGTTTAGGAGATATGCAAATAATAGTAGGTAGTAATTAAGTTAGTAAAGTCTGAAAAAACAAAATTCTAAATTTGTGCAGTAAAATTAGTTGTTAAGAAACTATTCAAATTAATACAATTAGTAGTACTAAAATAGTACTTAAAACAGCTTAAATTTTAAAACAATCCAATGTTTGGTTTGGAAGATATGCTAAATAATAATAAATAGTAAATAAGTTAGTTGAGTCTAGAAACTCAAAATTCGAAAAACTGTGCGATAAAATTAATTGTATAAAAATTATTTAAATCAGTAAAATTAGTACTACCATAATACATACAAAAAATTACTTTGATTTTAGAATAATCCAATGTTTGGTTTGAAAGTATGCTAAATAATAGTAGATAGTAATTAAGTTAGTAAAAAAACAAAATTCAAAAAAAAAATTTCAGTAAAATTGGTCGTATAGAAATTATTCAAATTAATACAATTAGTAGTACTATAATAGTAATTTAAATTTCAAACTGATTTAATGTTCGGTTTGAGAGATATGCTAAATAAAAGTAAGTAGTAGTTAAGTTAGTTGATCTAGAAACTAAAATTTTTGAAAAATTGTTCAATATAATTGATTGTATAAAAATTAATTAAATTAGTACAATTAGTAGTACTATAATTGTACATAATACTACTCAAATTTCAAAATTATGTAATGTTTGGTTTGGGAAATATGCTAAATAATAGTAGGTAGTAATTAAATAAGTAAAGTCTGAAAAAACGAAATTCAAAAAATTGTGCAACTAAATTGGTCGCATAGAAACTATTCAAATTAGTACAATTAGTAGTATTACAATACTTCTTAAAACAGTTTAAATTTAAAAATGATCCATTGTTTGGTTTAAAATATGTGATAAATTATAGGAAATAAGTTAGTTGAGTCTAAAAACTCAAAATTTTGAAAAGTTGTGCAATAAAATTAATTGTATAGAAACTATTCAAACTAGAACAATTAGTAATACTACAATAGTACTTAAAACAACTTAAATTTTAAAACAATCCAATGTTTTTTTTTTGACAGATATACTAAATGATAATATATTTACTTTATATTGTTATTTAATTTAAATAATAGTAGCTGTAAATTAAGTTAGTGAAGTCTAAAAAAGCAAAATTCGAAAAATTGTGCAGTTAAATTGGTTGTATAGAAACTATTCAAATTAGTTAAATTAGTAGTACTACAATACTTCTTAAAACAATTTAAATTTCAAAATGATCTAATGTTTGGTTTAAAAAATGTGATAAATAATAGAAAATAAGTTAGTTGAATTTAAAAACTCAACATTTTAAAAAGTTGTGCAATAAAATTAACTGTCTAAAAACTATTCAAATTAGTACAGTTAGTAGTATTATAAGACTACATAAAACTACAAAAATGATCTAATTTTTAATTTGGGAGATTGCTAACTAATAGCAAGCAGTAATTAAGTTAGTCGAGTCGGGAAATTCAAAATTTGAAAAATTGTGCAATAAAATTGATCGTATAAAAACTATTTAAATTAATTCAATTAGTAGTACTACAATAGTACTTAAAACAGCTTAAATTTCAAAATAATCTAATGTTTGGTTTGAAAAACGTGCTAAATAATAGTAAATAAGTTAGTCGAATCAAAAAACTTTAAATTTTGAAAAGTTGTGTAATAAAATTGATCGTATAGAATCTTTTTAAATTATTACAATTAGTAGTACCATAATTGTACTTTAATCAACTTAAATTTTAAAATGACTCAATGTTTGGTTTGAGAGATATGCTAAATAATAGTAAACAGTAAACTAGGTAGTTGAGTCTAAAAACTCAAAACTTTGAAAAGTCGTGCAATAAAATTGATCGTATAGAAACTATTCAAGTTAATAAAACTAGTAGTACCATATTAGTACTTCAAACAGTTTGAATTTCAAAATGATCCATTGTTTGGTTTAGGAGATATGCTGAATAAAAGTAAATAGTTAATAGGTTAGTTGAGTCTAGAAGTAGTAATTAAGTAAATCAAGTCTGGAAATTTAAAATTTGGAAAATTGTGCAGTAAACTTAGTCGTATAGAAATTATTCAAGTAAGTAGAATTAGTAGTACTATAATTGTACTCAAAACAACAAAATTTTAAAATGTTTGTTTTAGAAGATATGCTAAATAATAGAATTTAGAAAAAATCTGTAGCAAAATTGATCGCATAAAAACTATTCAATTAGCAAAATTAGTAGTACTACAATAGTACTTGTTACAACTTTAATTTCAAAACGTTCCAATGTTTAGTTTAGGAGATATGCTAAATAAGGTTGAATTTTTGACATTTTTTGAACAGATTTTTTTAGATTTAATTAGTTTTTGATCGAATTTTGGTTCTTTTTAAAAATATTTTATTATTATATAACCAAATTTTACCATTTTTGATTTTTACGAGCAGAATTATACATGTTTGACTAGTTTATGACCAAATTTTAGAGCTTTCTGATAATATTTTTATACTTTGTAGCAAAATTTTGTTGTTTTGACATTTTATATACATAACTTTGTATTTTTAAATTTTTACTACTAGATTTTTAGGTTTTTTTAATAATATTTTGATGTTTTAAAGCTGAATTTTGTTATTTTTACTATTTTATTAATAGAATTTTGCACTTTTTGAAAGTTTTTGGTCAAAATAGGCTTTTTAATAATTTATTAAAACAAATTTACAACCAACGCAAACGCACTGTTGAATAGAGACTGAAAATCTTCAACCCAGTTTAAGCAGAATTTTAGCGCTCGTACTCTATGACTTGAAAATGCAAAATTACGATAAACAACATCCCTAAATTTAGCACTCTAAGATCTAATAATATACTTTCAGAAGCTAAAAAGATTTATGGTGGAATAAACATATCCTAACTAGATCTCAATACAGTGTGCTTATGAAAAGCTTAAAAGGTTAGAGCATACGAGGATCAATTCCAAGGGCAGTTTAACTACAAAAAAAGGTTGATATGTTTGTACGCCGATCCACGACAAATCATTTATTTAGTAAAAACTTTAGTGACAACGGCTCAAGACCCACAAGAACTAGACAAAAGATTTTTTTGATGGCAATAGGTACTTTACTGACCGGTCTACTCGGGTTATTTATTACTGAGACGGCAACAATTTTTAGAACTAATTCTATACCAAAATTGTCTGAAAAACTACAACAGGACCGGAAAGTAAAAAAATAATAAGCACGCTTTTGGTTGGAGTATACCAACAAAACACATGGAACAAACAAAAACAGACAAAAGCACTTTCAAAAATAAAAATAAGCATGGAAAGCCAACACCGGGAAACTTTAATCTATAGTTAGACAAGCAAAAAATTTACAAAATCAACCCAACCGCCACTTTACACATCACAGGCAAAGTTACAGCCACGATTGCAACCAATCCGGAAAATAAGTCATATTAGGCCACACCTGGTTATTAGAAAATGCTTACGTTTTGGTTGTCACTTTTATTTTGCATTAATTACTGACGGCGCAACGCAGTCACCAAAGACAAAACAGCTTAATTTCCAAAAATTTTATTTAAGTTAGACTTAAAGATTGAATACTGGCAAGTTTCTATGAAAAAAACTCATAAGCATTCAACTACATTTGACGGAGGGACGTATCATTTTTGCGTCAAAAGATTTAAAAATGCTTCCGTAACGTTTTAAAAGCTTATGTTAATTTGGAAAGATTATAAAAATCTTACCTAGTGTATCTAAAGAAATTTTTAATATACTAAACAATATGATAAACATTTACACCATATCCGATGGGTTCTTGAAAAGTTTCAAAAAAAACAGACTAAAGTGTAACGTACTTGCAAGTGTGCAAAGTCGGAAAGACCACGATAGAATACTTAGGCCACCAAACAACGGCTGGAAAAAACTTATCACTTAAACGTCACTTGACGCTGATTAATTCAGAAACGACTTAAGACGCAAAAAAAAAAGCTTTCTAAGTTTTGAGAATACGTGCCAAACTTTTCAGTAAAAGCCGGGCCACTCAAGGATCTCTAAGGTTCTAAGAAACCGTTATGTTGAAACGTCACGGCATAAAAAACGTCAAGAAACTGTTTGTTTAAAATAAGCACGATCTCAACCAGGGTAATTTATATCAAGAAAAAGAAGATAACAAAAATTTAATGTTGTACACCAGTGCCCGTTCAAACACACGTCAAAAATTTTAATCAAATGAGCTGGAATGCATGATTATAATATGGGTGGTCAAAAAATAACGTCAATAACTGGAAGACGCTTTATTTACATTGCGCACAGATATTAAATAACTGGTCTGCTTAAATAAGTTACAAGGTAGCCCCTATCATAACTATTACATTACATGAGTATTCGATTAAAATGGAACATTCCTCAGGTGCCATCAATTATTTTCCCGATGCAATATTAAAAACTTCTGGTCCAGTATTTGTGGGAGACGATATTTAAGATATTATATATATATAAGACTAAACTTTGTTTGATCAAATTATTTGTGTCAATAATTTTTTTTTAAACTATCTTGACTAAAATATTAATCAAAATCAAATAATATCTACACCAATAATTAATTGTATTATAAACTATAGTAAACACCATTAAATAAATTGGAAACAATAATTTACATAACGACTTCATTACACTAATGTATTGTACTGGTAATTATAACAATGAATACATACATCAGTTTCAAACATGAATTTTACCGAAAACATTCAACTTTTATTAACAATATCTTCTTACGTAGGAGTGCTGCCGGCATATAATTCAAAATCAAACAAATTTACACCAAATCGCATTTACGTCTACATTTTATCAACTTTATTAATTATATTTTCAATATATATTAATGTTATTGCAGTCATTAATATTATAACTAATTATGATTTGGTTATAACTGCAGTAATTGATATTGGGTTTAATCTAAACATCTGCATTACGTGTATTGCTTGTTCTACTTGGAAATTTCAAACAATTGTAAATTTATTTAAAAATATAAATAAAGTTGATTTAGTTATACAATCATGTCAACTTACATCAAAAATTAATTATTTTAATATTAAATTAATATTGTTTTTTTATTATTGTTTATAATGATTATCTACAATTTTTTAAGCTACAATTTTCAATATGCAATGTACAGTACGTGTATTCAGTCACTAGTTTACAATTATTTTTTATTATGTTTTTTTGCTCTTCTGGGTATATTTATAAGAATTAAATTGTTGAATGTTATGATTGGGGAAATTTCATGCAAATATAAAATTAATGATATTCTGCTTGTAAGTAATCATATAAGTGATACAATTGATGCTTTTAATAATTTATTTGGTGTATATTTGCTAACTCATATATTGTATGCTAATACTTTAATATTATATTTTTTAAACGAAATTGTATCTAAATTGCATGTATATAAAGAAGCAGTTAGTGCGATAGCATTTATAGTACTTTTGTGTATATTTTTTGTGGTAAGTTGATGAAAAAATTTAATATATGTAACTAAAGTTTGTTATTTTTGTAGCATAGCTAAAATGCTCGGTTGATCAAAATGTTAAAATAATTTGTTTGTATTGGTAATAGCTTAAATAACTGTTTGCTTGTAATTCGAGTAAAAAGTGAGAGTGATTACTAAAAATTGTGTTGTTAGTACATTGAGTTTTTTGTCTTCTTTTGTCCACCCGTAAACATGTTAGGTTATGACAATCAGGTTAAATAACAGAGGCAAAAGGGAGAACTTTTGTGATCTGCCGTAAAGTAGAAAATAATTTTAAAATGTTATAGTTTTGCGGTTTAAATATAAAACTATCAGCTTTATAAGACGCAGAAGAAAGTTTTTTATGTGCGGCTTAAAGAGAAAGCTTTTGTGCCAGATCTTGTCAAATACTTTTTTGACGTTGAAAGACTAACCTGGTAGATTTTCTTTGTCTAAAACTTTTAGCTATGTGGTCCGTCACGCGGTTTAATTCATAGACGGTTGAATGACCCAGTTTAAACACATGCTGGTGCACAAGCAATAAATTATTAGTTAGTATTAGTGCAAATTTTTTTTTTTCAATGACCTTACTTAGGGTGCATAGAAGATTTGTTTTGAAGAAAAGTTTGAATTTTTAATATTGATTACAAGTGAGTCTTTTTAATCTGCAAAAAAATGCCCAGTTGGTAAATCGCATTAGCAATGTTGTGTAAAAATAATTTTAAAGTTGAAGCAGACCAATATTTAATTTTTTGATAATTTCTCTGATTTATGAAGGTCTTTTGCAAGTTGTTTATTTTTTTGTAGAATCAGTGTTCTCAGCCATATAAAAAGAGCGCTGAAATTTATAACTGTTGGCAAATTTTTTGATTTTTTTTTTCAATTGTATATTAAACCCAATTCTTGCCATGAATTGCTGGAAAATCTTTCGCATTGAATTGATATCATTTGTGATCGATTCTAAAGTATTTTTCAGCACAGGCTTTTGTGTAACCTTATGGTTTTTCAAACTTTGCGTTCTCTGGGGTTGCGATGTTTCTGGCATTGATGTTTGGTGACATTTCTTTTCCTCAACTGTCCAATCCGGATAAATTACAATTTTCTTCATTTTCCAGTTGATTTTTTTTCGTAGAGCTTTAGTAGTACTGGGTTGTGGTCAGAGCTGAAATAATTGATTGTTTTTATTTCGACTTGGAATTTGACGTTTGTAAGTATTGCTACGTCAAAAATGTCTCCTTGGTAGCCAGCATAGTTATAGTGTGTAGATTTATCCAGATCCAATACTTAAAAACCTTTTTGCTTAACATATTTAAGCAAAACATTGGTTTATAATCTGTTCTAAGCAGGGTGCTTTGAATTAAAATTTTTAGCAATTATTGTAAGAAGATGGTTTGTAAAAACCGTATTAACATCCACAGTTCTGATAAGGTTGACCGGATTAATGTAAGCAGATGCTATATTAATTGTTTCCAGCCTAGGCATGTTCACAACAATTACATTTGTTTAAAACGTGATCTTGTTTCCACTTCGGAGTAATTTTTTGCAAAGAATATAGACCCACTCTTTTAATTTACCACCGACGTACTCAAGAACGTAAAAGTATCTAAGCGCTTGCATTTATTGGTCTCATGTGTTTTAGCTAGTGTTTGGTTGAAGTACAGCTTTACTGGAATAGGAAGGTTTAGTACTGCTGAAGGTTTAAAAGGAAAAATTAAGTTTTGGCTCTGTTTTTTAATTTTGCGGTTGTAGCAACCAACGCAAACACATTGATAAATAGAGACTGAAAATCCTTACCTTTGCAACTGTCCCAGTACATCTTTTACAAAGTGAATATGTTATTGCAACAAACCCCGTCACCGATACCACTTCTTAGCAAACAAAGCTGGAAATTATTACATTTTATTATTATTATATTTAAGCTGTATATAAGTAGCAACCGATCTTTAACATTGAGGACTCTCACAATATGGCGGATTATAAAAACACAATCAACACGGCAAATTAAATGAATTCAAAATAGCCACAATTGTATGAATTAAAAAACTATGCACTACAAACAAACAATAATATGGGTTAGTCAAAAAAATACCTGGAACACCAACTTTAACTACCAACTTTGTGGAAAGACCAAGAAAAGTTTAAGCCAAGTTTTAGCGCTAGCACTTAGAGACTTGAAAATGCACAATACGATAAACTACGACGTCCCTAAATTTAGCACGTACTCCGCGCTATTTAAATATTTTCCAACAAAGGCCGTCATGTAGCAGCAAGTGGAAGAATTACTTGTTGCAGAAACAAAGCACAAATGACTATTGCGTTTTGGTCGTTATAATATAAAAGAAAGATAGAGCTCACCAATTTTGCATTGATTACCGACGGCATAACGTAGTCCCCAAAAGCAACTCCATTTTCAAAAGAAATATTTACAAAATTAGACTTAGTCTGGATACCGGCAAGTTTCTATCTATAAAAGAAACTTATAAGCATTCAACTACATTTTCCGAAAAGACGTATCAATTTTGCGTCATATTGTTTAGATTCAAAAACGTCCTTGCAACGTTTTAAAACCTTATGTGACAATTGTTGGCAAGATTAGGAAGATTTGTATATAGACAGTTTCTTAATATAATGAAAAATTATAAAAAACGGACCAAAGTGCAGCTTACTTAAGTGCAAGTTTGGAAAAACCAGATTGGCCACCAAATAACTGAAGAAAACTTATCACTTAAACATCATCTGGCACTGTTTAGAGATGACAAACGACCTAAGGCAAGAAAACAATTAAAAAGCTTTTTAGGCTTTGAGAATACGTGCTAAACTTTTCAGTAGTAACCGGACTACTCAACGACCCAAAAAACCGTTTTGCTAAAACGTCACGTCATAAAAACGTTAAGAAACGGTTTGTTTAAAATTAGCACGATTTCAACCACGGTTAAGATTTATTTTGCAAACAGACGCATGCAATACTAAACTGAGAATCATAATACATTAAGAAAAAAAGATAAAAATCATATAATATCGTACAGCAAATATTTTATTCAAACAAATTAAAATGCAAAAAATATTGTGCATAATTAAAATACGCTCTATTTACATTACGCACAGACAATAAACCACTGGTCTAGTTAGATAAGTCAACTGATGTCTACGCAAAATTTTCAAGGTGGTTTTTTTCATTACAAGAGTTCTTGTTCAAAGTGGAACACAAATCAATCAATTATTTGCCCGATGCATAATCGAGAAACCCTGGTTCAGACTTTGTGGGAGACAGTATTGAATATAAAAAACGCTGTTAGACCCAGACATTCTACTCAGTAAAGATCTGGGATATAAGGTCAATAAAGCAGTAAAGTATTACCATTACTTTAATGATACCTTATGCCACCTAGGCAGAGATAAAACTTAAGCTTTAATTATTGTGTTAAGAAAGATGTACAAACTTTTGTACAAAGATGCCTATTATGTGTTCAATCAAAAACGGGACACGCAAGAGCAACAAACTCACTGCTACTTTAGCAGCGGAAAAATAGCAATTAATTACGTAGGATGTCTAGACGTTACGCGGAATGCAAATAAATTTTCTCAAACTATTATGAATATGAGCACCATATGGGTAGAAGCAATACCTGTCCTAGCTGCGACAAGTGACGTAACCACAAAGGCAGTCAAAGAAAAAAAATTAACCAATATAGTTACCCCAAGGTTATACTAGATAATGGTCAACAATTTACCAGCCGACACTTTAACAACTGAGTGAAAAGGTGAAAGTGCCTACATCAAACAAAGGCCACATATCACCCTTAAGCAAAATCCGTGGAACTTAGAAACAGTCTCAAAAGTTTGTTGCAAGTTGAATTTTTTTTAATTGTATAAACATTATTTTGACTAAAATACCAATTAAAATGAAATAATGCCTATACCAATAATTAACTGTATAAAAAACTATAGTAAACACCATTAAATAAATTGAAAACAACAACTTATATAATGACTTCATTACACTAATGTATTGTACTGGTAATTATAACAATGAATACATACATCAGTTTCAAATATGAATTTTACCGAAAACATACAACTTTTATTAACAATATCCTCCTATTTAGGAGTGCTGCCAGTATATAATACAAAATCAAAAAAAATTACACCAAATTGCATTTACGTCTACATTTTATTTACTTTATTAACGGTATTTCTTATATATGTTAGTATTATTGCAATCATTGTTTCGACATCGACTTTTAATTTGGTTACTGCAGTAATTGATATTGGGTTTAATTTAAACATCTGCATCACGTGTATTGCTTGTTCTACTTGGAAATTTCAAACAATTGTAAATTTGTTTAAAAATATGAATAAAGTTGATTTAGTTATACAATCATATCAACTTACATCAAAAATTAATTATTTTAATGTTAAATTAATATTGTCTTTTTTATTGTTGTTTATGATGATCATCTACAATTTTTTAACAGAAGATTTTCAATATGCAATTTATTATACGTGTATTCAGTTACTAGTTTACAATTATTTTTTAATATGTTTCTTTGCCCTTCTGGGTATATCTATTAGAATTAAATTGTTGAATGTTATGATTGGGGAAATTTCATGCAAATATAAAATTAATGATATTCTGCTTGTAACTAATCATATAAGTGATGCTAGTGATGCTTTTAATGATTTATTTGGTGTACATTTACTAACTCATATATTGTATACTACTATTTTATTATTATATTTTTTAAACGACATTATATCTAGATTGCATATATATCGAGAAGATGTTGGTGCGACAGTTTATGTGGTACTTTTTTGTATATTTTTTGTGGTAAGTTGATTGCTTAAAAAAAATTGATTAATGAATATATTTAATTAAAGTTTGTTACTTTTGTAGCATAGCCAAAATGCTAGGTTTTATTGATCAAATTGTCAAAACAATTTGTTTGGAATCGTAATTTTAGCTTAATTTATGTTTTTTATATTGCTCATATCTGTTTGCATGTAGTTCAATTAGAAAATAAATTTTTGTTAGTCACAGCCGAAAACGCCATAAGTAGTTAGTCACCAAACAGTTGCGGCAAATGGGAGAGGTTATGTACCATCTTTTGGAGGTGTGCCTGTGTTGCTGGCACTTATGATATTGAGGTATGCTACCGCCTCGTTCTTTAGTTCAACTGAGACTTGTAGATTTAAGAATTTAGTCATTTCTATAATCTCTAGGCTTTTTGTTTCCTCTGTGAGTTGCACAGAAAATATTGAAAAGCCAACAAATTTGTTTCCCATTCTATGGTTATTTGATGAAGTCTACGTGTGAAACTTTGTCTTTTTAGATTTAAGGTAGGCAGTTTCTTTATTATGGTTAGCATTTGTGGCTGAATTACTGCTAATACCGTTGTGGGTGTTTTGTGCAAAAAAATTGCAATCATATTATTGCTAAATTACTTCGTGTATTAAGGGAATAGGAGGGCGGGATTTAAAAAAATCATCTATGGGATTGTCGGTGAGATTGGATTTGTCGTTGTCACCGGTGGGGTTAAGGTCTAAAACTTTGGTAAATATCTTTTTGGCATCCCGTTTATTTTTTGCGAAAGCGGCGTTTTTTTTTTAAGTGTGGTAGGTTTTTGTGCATTTGTGCCAGCAGGTCTAGCCGCTGATAGATTTACTAGCAGAAGAAGAAGACTCACCCTGGATTTTCTTGTGTTTCTGTTTTCTTTGAACCGTTGTGAATTTTTTGGTGGTTTTGGGGTTTCCATAGGTAGCATTGTCGGTTGAAAAATGTGTCTTTTTCGGACGGTGAGGTCCAGGATGTTGGCAGCGGTGTTGTCTACTTCGAGGGCTTGAAGATGGGTGGTTTATAGTTTGCCTTTGTGCTCTAAGGGAGAGTCCGTGGCAGAAAGGACGCTTGTAAAAATTTAAAACCGCTGCTTTGACCTTTACAATAATGCCGGCGCCTTTTTTTATTTTTTTACTACCCTGGCAAATCGGGGACAATGTATGTAAAGCAATTTTGTTGAAAATCTGGAATAGACTCTAAATGGTGTTGTTTAATTTTCGTAGCTTTTATCCAAAACTAGTGAACATGGCTTTTATCAGCTCTATTAGATCCTGGACCTGGTAGATGAATAATACTAATTTTGACTTATCTTTTTTTCTTTTTCTCTCTGATCTTTTAGAGAGAGCGGACAATTTGGAAAATGTGGTTATCGATGCCTTTTTGCGCTGGTGCTCTAGCACGAAAGCCATTGCATTCCATTACATTTTGTAACATAGCCTTTCTCTAAGTTTTTACTTCTTTTATACAAAAGTTATATGGCAACAATTCTGGGAAAATAAAATCTAATGTTAACTATAATTCTGATAGAAAGTTTTACACGCAAATTAAGATTTTTGCTGTTTTAGATAGTGCTTGGTTGAAGACTCAGTACAGTTTTACTAAAGTAGTAAATTAGGTATTTTTGCCCTAGAAAGGTTTAATAGAAAAAAAGAATGTTTTTGCGGTTGAGGATACATGTAGTTTTTGTGTGGTCAACATGCTCTTTCAACTATTTTTCATACTTTTAAGACAAAACTTTTTGGAAAAGTGATAAATTCAGGGAGTTGCATTATAGTTTTACGTAACGTGGCGCATTAAAGTTTTATATAGTAGTAGGAGTTGTGATAAATGTTTACAATAAAATTTTAAACTGTGAAAGGAGTAATACTACTGTCTAATGTCTACTGCCTACTATATACTCAATTAGTTAAAAGCAAATAAAATTGTCCAAAATTGCATTTAATGTCTAATGTAATAAAAAATTGCTTTAAAACAACTTGATTGCACTACAAAATTTCATTCATTAACAATAAATTGAATTTACCGCATTAAATCGTTTCAAAAACATGATTTACTCCTTAAAATCTTTGAAAAAGTTATTGACATCTAAAGATTGCTCATAATATACTTACAAAATTACATGAAAATTGCATAAAAATTGCATTTATTACAAATAATTTTATAAAACACAAAAAATTGATGTAACATGATATTTTTTTACAAATTTTATTTTTCATAAACGCATTACTAGTTTGACTTGGCTAGATTTGTAGATGTTATCATTTAATTTACAAAACAGCATTTTTACTCAGTTTATTAGTTACGAAACAGTATTTGCAACTGGAGCCAAGTCTTTCTGATCTAATTTTTTATTCACAAACAGTTGTGTGGGTGAGCGGGGCACTAAGTTTAATGATTGCGGGACATTAGTTTTAACTTTACTTACTTCCCACCCACCCAATTGTTTGTGATTCAATTTCCTGATCACAAACAATTAGGTGGGTAAGTAGGACACTAAGTTCAATAATTGCGCGACAGTAGTTTTAACATTAGTTCTTGATTGGGTGGATAGGCACAATTTATTGGTTACAAGACAGTAGTTGCAATTTAAGTTCCCGCCTACTCACTCAAGTGTTTCTAATTTAATTTTAGTAATTGCGGGACAGTAGTGTTAACTTTAGTTCCCGCTCACCCACCTAAGTGTTTGTGATCTAATTTCCTAATTACAAACTATTGGGTGGGTGGGTAGGGCACTAAGTTTAATAATTGCGCGACAGTAATTTTAATATTAGTTCCTACCCACCTACCCAAGTGTTTGTGGTTAAATTTCTTGATTGGGTGGGTGGGCGGGGGACTCAGTTCGTTGGTTACGACACAGTAGTTGCAACTGATAACTGATTTTGAACAATTGTCAGAAAGCACAAAAATCCTACAATAAACTGTTAAAAAAATTGTTGAAAAAACCAAAATCCTGCATAAACTGTTAAAAAATTTAACATTCTTTTAAAGAAATGTAAAAAATATCAAAATCCGGTCATAAAATACTTGAAAAGTGCAATTTATTTTAATAAAATGTCGAAAACAGTATCATTCTGCTATAAAATATAAAAATATTGTCAGAAAGCACTAAAGTTTTCGCAATAACTATTAAAAAGTGCAATATTTTATTAATAAAACGCCAAAAATAGCAAATGCTAGTTCTTAAACATTAAAATATTGTTTATAAGCAACAAAATGCGATCATTAAAAGTTAAAAAATGTAAAAAAAAATTATTTAAATTAAATTAAATGAATTATCAAAGTTAAAAAATTTCAAAACCCAAACATAAAGTAAAAATTGTCAGAAAGTACTAAAATTTTACATAAGCTGGTAAAAACTGTTAAAATTCTATTTATAAAAAGATTAAAAAAAATTATTTTTTGTCATAAAATATTAAAGTATTTTCAAAAAAAAACATAATCTGGCTAAACACAGTTAAAATGAGCAAAATCCTTTTTGTAAATTGTCAAAAATAGCAAAACAAAACAAAAAAATTTTGGACCAAAATATGAAAAAATATTGTCAGAGAAAACTGAAATCTAGCATAAACTGTTGAAAAGTGCAAAATTTTATTTATAAAATGTCAAAAATATCAAATTTTGGACCAAGTTTTAAAATAAACGTCAAGAAGCTCGGTATGTTTGTGAGTCTTTCCGCATTGTAGATCCTTGCTTACAACTCGCTACTCTAAAAAAAAAGCTAATTGTTCTTTTATTGCTTGTCCAAGTTCGTGAAACTTGAAAACATTTACTTAAAACTGGTATGATTGTGGCTGATGACTTTTGTTATTAGTTTTCATAACTTTTTTTATTTTTTTTGTGATAACGGCATATTTACAATATTAATAATATCTTTTAGAGGTCGGCGGCATTTGCTCCAAATCAATCTTTTTTATAAGTTTTTTGATATTGCCATTTTGTAAATTACTAGAAGAATGCTGTTTGTATAATTTGTTTACATTTTTTTTTATTTGGAAATAAAAATTCATAATCATACAAATAAAAGACGCGACAAAGGGGCTGTGTATGTTTGCATTGATTTAACCAAGGAATTTGGCAGGGTTCCGCCTGAAAGACATTTTATAAATACTAATATAAAATAAAACATTTGCTAACATAACAAAGATAATCTTTAACCTAAACACCAACAACACAACAAAGGTAAAAATAGGAGACCAATTATCTGAAAACATCTCAACTTCAGGAGGAATCAGACAAGATGACGTCATAAGTATTTTCTTATGTAACCTCTTGGTAGACAAAATAATAAACAAAATAACATTTTGTATGATTGAATTTAGAATAGCAATAGAAAAAAATTGGAATGACGTGCTACCTAGACGACGCAGCAATTATTGCCGAATCAAAAAATGATTTACGGAGACCGCGTTTTTTTTTTAATCATCAACTTAATATAAACAATTTTACTAACAAAACCAAATGCATGACAATCGCAAAATATCCAATCAGATGCAAACTTGTGATAAAAAATAAAAATCGAACAAGTGATGCAATTCAGATACAATCCAGTTAAAGATCTGAGATGTCAAATTAATAGAGCATTTGCACCATTGGGATGCCTAGCATGGTCTATAGCACTAATCAAAACATACGGCACAAAAATGCTCAAAAACTCAAACAAAAAACACGCTAAGAGTAGCCGAGATTAAAAAACTAGGAACATTAATGGTAAAAACAAGAAAAGAGTGAGAAACACTGACATCAAAGAGCAATGCAATGTACAGGACATAGTAAGACGGACAAAGCAGAGCAAGAGACAATGGTACAGCTATGTAAGATGGATGGACAAGAATTGACTTTTGAGAATCTTCTTCAAGAGCGACGCACATGGCACAAGAATACCCGAAAGACTACAAAAAAGATAGAAGGATAGCTGGTAGCTTATTTAAAAAAAAAACATGCAAATACAGCTTCAGGATTAACAGATTAACAGATCTTCAAAAAGTAAGAGATAATGTTTTTAACAAGTTTTTCTAATGTACAGTTTAAATTTATTCGCAAAGACAATTCGTTTGCCGGTATTTATTGTTATTTAGGCTGCGACACATTCATGCCAGCAAACCGAGTAAATTTTAGAAGTTTTGTTGACTGAGCAAAAAAGTTATGTTTAATTGTTTTAATTGATTTTGTTATAATAATTTGTATAAATTTATGCTATTTTGAATAAATTAGTTGACTTTAATAAAGTTGTTTTACTTACGTTTTTGTTTTGCCGTAAAAGAAGTGGTAAAGTTTAATTTGTCCTCAGTCATAAACTCGGTAGCCATTGATACAACCCAATCAACTGAATCAATTTTTGAACAATTAGTTCAACTACTACCGGAGCATTTTTCTCTAACACATGACAAGAAAAACAGGAAAGGGTAGTTAGAATTAGTTTTGAAATATATTTTGCTTTGCTTCTACTTATTAAACTCTTGCCGGTATGGTTCAAACAAAATCCTTTTCTCAACAAGATAGTTCCTATAAAGGGACTTTTTTGTATTTTAATTTAACTTTTTTATGACACTTTATGGTTGATTAAGACTTTATATTATTAATAATTATTTTCTTTTATTTTTTTTTATTTTTAGAATAAATAAGTAATTATATTTTTTAACAAACAACATCTGAAACATTAATTAACTAATTTAATGTGTTTTTGCTATAATTAACCAGTTTGGTTTTTATTTTAATAACATTCAGTACAAAATGACACTTACAGCTAATAACATCCTATATTTACTCAACTGGTCAGCATTTTCTACCATTCTACAATACAAATTATGAAAAGTTTTAATTTAAAAGTTTAAGTTTCTTATTTTATGTTTGGAATTTTACAAAAATTGAATTATTTTTTAAGAATTCATTAAAAATAGATTTCATGAGTAATTTCCAAAACAATAAAGGAATTTGTGTAAAATTGCAGTTTTTTATAGTGCTTATTCGCTTTACAATTGTGCAATATAGCAATTACTATGGATCTCTGTTTAATTGGTTTATTAGTAATACTGCATTACACTACTACAATATTTTTATTGGAGTATTTTTTCCTTTGATTAATATTGGATCGTAAAGTTGTTGTCAATCAAGCAATAGAGAAAGTGATTGATATTAAAAGTCAGAGTTTTGATGTTATTTTACAAATAAAAATTTTTTTTGATGATATGGTTGATATATTTAATGATATATATATGTTTCCATATTATTTAGATTTATTTATATGAGTACAGAATTTGTAACACTAATTGAAGTTTTAATTAGTAAATAGACTCAAAATTTAAACCTTTATCTTCAATCCATTTATGGTCATTTCGACCGCATTCCAGACTGTAAGTTGATTTATAATAGAATTAATATTATTCATGTTAGCATATATTTGTTTCACTTTTTTAATTAAATTCTACTAAACTGAATTATTTAAAAAAAGTGTAAAACAAATATAAGCTAAAATGAATAAATAAGTTCCACAGAACAAACCAAAAAATATAAAATGTAATAAATTTGACTGCATACTATGTATTTGTTTTTAAGATTGAAATATTTTACATATTTTAAAACAATTCGCCTGATTACTGTCCAAATATTCAATTTATTTAGACGTATTTCTTTTCTTTCAGGTACAAGGAGTCGTTGTGGCAACAATGTGCGAAAAAGTAGTAGATGAAGGCAAGAAAACCATAACAATATCCTATAAGGCCTTGTACAGATACTCAAATATAATATCGTTGCGCGAGAAGCTCTTCATATTAGCACAACAAGCAACTGCAAGATGCCCTCAATTCACAGCAGCAGGATTCTTTAACGTGGATTTCTCGATGCTGTTCACGTTTGTCAATCTCATTACCACTTATGTCATAGTTATTATACAATTTTCATCACCTAATAATAGTAGTAATAATAATTGTAGTGCTGGTAATTTAACGAAAAGTTAAAACTTTGTGAATATATTATAAGACTGTGATTTTTAAATTCTGCAGGGAAGGTATAATCTTATATTAAATAATATACGGGTCAAGTTTATTTAATTTATTTTAAAAATCGCTGTCACAATTTTAAAAACCAACTTGTTATCTGATTAATAAGTAGATTAGTATTGTGATAGGTAAGATCCACCCATCCTAATAAATTGCATGAATAAAATTGATTTTATTTGATTATTTTCAAATTTTTGATAATTAGGAGAAATATTTGTTATTTATTAAATGTTAATTTATGTTTGTAAATATTGTTTATAATCAATAAATTGTTTATTTATTATGTTTGCGTATTGTATTTAATGCATCGAAAAGTTTCAATGTATACCAAAAAACGCAAATCCTTTACATCTATTTATTTTACGATTAAAAAAAGTAAATATTAAAAATGTTTTACCTGCACACTATGAAAAACCGTTTTTCTGCTCAAAAAGTAATGCTTTACGACCAAAAATCTATTGCTGCAAACTAAAAAGAATAGTTTTGATTTAAAACTTTATTTTAAATTTTACTTTATAGTTGTAAGCACTACGGACAAGAAAGCGTTTGCAGAATTTTGCTGTTTGCTGTCTTCTCTTTGCTTGTACAGCCAATCATTGGCGTGCTGTAAATAACGCTATCTTGCCCTTGGTATTTAGTACACAATCTATTCTTACAATGATGACTTTCAACATTTTTAGCAAAGAAATATTGCGACATGTAAATGATGATAAAAAGTTTATTCTCCGCATGTTTATATCAGATGAAGCACATTTTTATTTAAATTGTTAGCTTCCGCGTGGATTATGTTAAAAATTACAATTTCTATGACCTTACTTAAAAGTGCATAGAAAACTCATAGGCC
This sequence comes from Tachinus rufipes, assembly GCA_963932245.1. NCBI lineage: Eukaryota > Metazoa > Arthropoda > Insecta > Coleoptera > Staphylinidae > Tachinus > Tachinus rufipes. The sequence goes on from OZ010744.1 coordinate 16,032,828, forward strand.
GGTAGTTTTGAGAAAACCTTTAGTCTTTCCCAGGATTTGGTATGTTTATCACAAGTGAATCTTTTCATTTTGTAGAAAAATGCTCTGCTTAAAGAATCGCATTAGCAATGTTGGTAAGCGCCAATATTGCTTTATGCAAAAACCAAGAACTAAGAGCAGACCAAGTTTAAAGTCTTCTAATGATTTTTTTTGTTTGAAAAGGTCTAACGCTTTCTAGAGTCGTCGTTAGTGTTTTCTAGGAAGTTGTTGACTTCTCAGTGGACTTTTTTGATTTTTGTCCTCAGTTGTTGAGAGGGAGCATTACAATTTGAGGTTGTTGGGTTTGTTCTGAACTACCTCAGTATTTCTTTTAGGAGTTTCTTTTTACTTTTTATGGCACTGACATATGCTGTGAGACTGGTTCTGTATAAGGCCTAAGTACAATTTCTCTTGACTTTGTTAGACAGCCTTTGTTTTATCAAGCTTTCTATTCTATGAAGTAATCTTGTTGGTGGCATGTTTAACAGTGCTTGGGCAGCTTTCTTCAAAAGTTAACAAATCCGCCGTTTTGATGCGATTTATTGGCCTGATGTATGCAGATGCGATCTTGATTGTGCCCAGCCAAGGCGCATTTACTCTTATTGCGTTTGTTTCAAATAAGATTATGTTAACTGTATCTACTTCGGAATGGTTTAGCAATCTTTTTGCAAACATCAGTGTTCTACTTGGAAATATCAACGCTTACTTGGGAGTGTAGTCACACACTAGCATGACGTCGATGTTTTGGTGGATAAAGCATTTTTTTACTTTACCTTCACTTTGGCATTCCAAAAATAAGCCAAAAATAAAACTTTTGGAATATTGTTTACTATTGATTGTAAAAAAACAAACTTAATTTTTTGGTAAAAATTATTAAAGTTGGCAAAAGTAGCAACTATTTTTTTGTTTGACCAAAACCTTCAAATTAAGGAATTTAGTCAAAGCTTTAATCTTAGCGTTTTTTCTTTGAGAACCAAAACTATAAAGAATTGATCCCAAAGATTCCAATGCAAGACCCGCTTTTTGCTCAGTGAGGTATTCCGGAACATACCGAATAACTATCTTGAGGCATCATTTCTCGGCGGTAGATTACGTGTAGAAGTCTGCTTCAACAAATTTGAGATAGGCAGTTGCTTTCCTGTGGTCGGCTCTAGAGGCTAGAACTATGCAAATGCCATTGTAGGTATTTTGCAACAAAAAAAATGCAAGTTGTTTTTTGTTAAATATTTTGATCTTGTGGTGAGTTGAGAAGGAGTAAAATCAACGACGTCTGTACCGGCGCAGTTAAGGTCAGCGGCGGCAGGCTAAAATTTCTACGGGCATTCTTATTTTTTTTAACGGGAGCGGCGTTTTTTATTGGGGCAAAAAAACTGCTAATAATACAAAGAGCAAGTTTTCTTCCTTTTGGTTTAATTGTTTTTTTCTTTTGGAAGGTAATGCATTATTAGGTTGCTTTTTCTTTAAGTAAGAGTGGCCAAATACGTCCAGCCGGTATCGGCTCTGTCTTTGGAAATTTTTTTAAAGATTTTTTGTTCACAGGACGTGTTGGGGGCGCCTACTCACTAAACCCCATCCAATCTGCAAATCCCCGGAAGTTTAATCTTCTTACTGTTTATAGACCCGTTGTTTGAAGATATGGATTTAGGAGTTTTTAAAAGTTTAACCAGTAGACAAATTTTTCCCGATCTGGTTTGGCAAGTTTTGCCAGATCAGGATTGAAATTCTTTTTAGCCAAAGCTTCTATGTGTTGTTGTAGTGGAGGAATCTCAAGATCGTTCCAAATATCTAAATTTTGAAGAAACCATAGAGCTTCAGTGAGCATTTGCAAATTCTTGCTTTGGAAGACAATTGAGGTTGCTGTTTGCAGCTGTTCCGCGAATGAGGAAGATGTATGAGATCATCGGTTTGATGGTCGAGGTGTAGAGCCGGATTTATTCCGGAGCGACATGATACTATTCCGGCTTAACATCGGATGTGATACCGGTGGTGGTCAATACGCCAAATTAAACCGACAAATAACAAAAAAGACAAGACGTAAGAAGCTACAACACCGAAATAATAAAGCAAGTAGTTAAAAACAACAAAAACATGAAAATCTTAAAGACAGCACAAAGAAATAGAAAACTGAGAATACACTAGATAATTGACAAAGATGGAAACACGCACCAAAACAAATCCAAAATAACGTCAATAATTCAAGAATACTACAAAAAACTCTACTCCGCACCTGAACTAAATTGGAAGACATACCTAAAATATTTATCTCGGAAATTGAATTTGCTCTAAAACAGCTTAAATCTGGCAGAGCTGCGGGGCAAGATAGAGTTACCACGGAATTGATGATTTAGGTAAACAAATGCTTGCAATCTAACAAGACCCCAAACCAATGGCACAATGCGAAAGTCATCATCGTTTGCAAAAAAGGAGACAAAAAGCAAATAGACAATTATCAACCTATAAGCCAACTGCCCACATCCCTATAAGTTCCTCACAAAAATAGTAACAAACAGGCTCGAAGCAAAGCTAGATGCATGTCAACCAAAAAAGCAAGCTGGTTTTAGAAAAGTTTACAGCACAATCGATCATCTCCAAACAATACGCACAATAACTTTCCACTACGCATTTGATTTGCTAAATCTGGCAGCAATGTTCAAAGCAATGGATTACGCCCGAGTTTACTTACGTTACACAATTCTTCTTAAATATGTAAGTTATATGTCATTCACCCTTTATAATTTCATTACATAAACAATACCGCCACAATTGTGTAACGTGCATGTGCATGCTTGATCAGCGCTATTGCTGATATTATAATCTTAATTCCTAGAAATGTCGCAATCATTAGGAATGCTGAATTATCTTTTCTTTTAGTATAAATACTTTGTTATTACGAATATTAGTTTAGTTTAGAATTATATCCATACAATTGTAGTCGCATGTTGCGAATTATAAAAATAAACCTTTTTAAAAACGTAATCATTGCAAATCAATATTTAAATGGCGCAGTCGGTAGGATACTCTGAGTGAAGGTGTCCGTATACCACCTTTTCGTTTGTATTAACAATTGACAGAGTTCCAAAATAAAAAAAATATTGTGGGTGCATAACAAACTTGGGAGGACTCTTTAAGCATCAAGAACATCCTTCAACAAGTGAAGCAAAGCACACCGTTCCAGGCAGTCCCAAAAGAATATCGAGCTAAATGGATAGGATCACCACAAAAACATTGAGCGTGTGAGTACAAAATATTTTTTTAGAGGTTTCGCGATTTTCATGAATAACGAAAATAATTCAACGGATTTAGATTCTGAACCACCAATTCAAAATAATAATCGATCCCGATCCCGTTCCCCTGGACACCGTAACATTGTTAATAATACAGTTAAAATGGCTATCCCATTACCCTTATTAAAAGCGGAGTATATTAAGATGCTCCCCGAATTCAAAGGAGAGGCTGAATTATTGTCACGTTTCATAGAAATAATCGAGAAATTGGTTAATAAGTTCTATAATATTGCGGATGTAACTGATTTCCAAAATGAGTATCTAATGTCGAGCATACTCGCCAAGATAAAAGGCGAGGCTGCAATTAACATTTCATCGAGCATTATCTCAAACTGGTTAGATCTAAAAAACGCTTTACTAAGTGCTTATGGTGATAAGAGGGATCATTACAGTTTAACGCAAGAAATAACGTTGCTAAAACAATCTTTTAATGAATCGCCTTTTGATTTCTATAATAAATTGCAAAACCTGCTTAACTTGCAAATCTCTTATGTATCAAATTACATTGTCGACGCAGCTAATCGACACTATTTAATTCATTATTTTAGAAACTATGCGTTGCGCGTTTTACTACGCGGTTTAAAAGAACCAATAGGTGCACAAATGCGGGTAAAAAACCCAGCGGACTTAAATGCCGCATTAAATATGTTAACAAATGATTTCCAATACGAAAATAATACTAATAAAAATGATAAAGTAAAAACACAACAACAACAACGTCCGAACGGTCCGATATTTCAGCCCAGATTTAATAACTATCAATCAAGGCCGAATTTTAATAACTCGTGGCCCAATTTTAATGCTAACAGGAATCATTCTAATCCCCGTATGCATAATAACAACTTCCCTAATCCGCGTTGGAATAATAACAATAATAACTTAAACAGAAATAATGGGAATAATTCTCAAAATTTTAACAGGCCAACCCTCATGTCAATTTCCACTAATAATACGGTAAGCCCGCAAGGCAACGGATTCCGCCCAAACCAAAATAGGAATTTTATTCCTGGACAGTTATATAACATGGATGAACAATCATCCAAACAGGGAAATGATTTTTTAGACGCGACAGCCCCGGACGAACAATCGAATTAATGAGCTTAACTAATAATGCAAGCCAACTACCTTATATAATCGAACCCATTCATAATTTAAAAATATTAATCGACACAGGTAGTTCAAAATCATTTGTTAATCCATTAATAGCCAATAAGTTTTTTAAAAGTCACATTAAAAGTGACCCATTCCAAGTTGCCACTGCACATGGCACCTCTACTGAAAAATATAGTACATTGATGTCATTAAATGAATTATTCAATTTTAAAAAACCCTTAAAAATGAGGTTTCACTTATTCGATTTCCACTCTAATTTCGACATCCTGTTAGGATTCGATAATTTGAAAATATCAAAAGCAACTATTGATTTGGAGCACGATTTATTAACACCTCCTAATTGCAAAATAAAACTCAACCATCACAAGGTTCAAGTGACCCAAAGTATGAATTGCACAGTAATACTTGCCAGGTCCGAACAAGTGATTGAGGTTGAAATAAAAAATGTAAAAAATGGCGATGTAATTATTCCGCACATGAAAGTAAATAAAGTGGAAATCCCAGAATGCGCGACACGCGTAATTAATCATAAAGCACTATGCACTATTATTAACCCACTAGAAGTGGATATGAATGTTAGAATAAAAAATCCCTTTATAGTCGAAAAAATCGATGAATACGATTGGACTATGGATGCAAACTTAAATAATTTAAACTACGAAAAATTTCAAGAAGAAAGGGAAGTCATACTAAAACTAATTTAAGAATATTCAGATATTTTTCACATAAATAATAAACAATTAACATTCACAAATAAGATAAAACACGAAATCAAAACGACGGATGAATTGCCCGTATACACCAAATCGTACAGGTATCCTGAAATTCATAGGATAGAAGTCCAAAATCAGGTTCAAGATATGCTTGACCAAAAAATAATTAGGCCATCATATAGCCCATGGTCATCGCCCATTATGGGTTGTGCCAAAAAAGATTGACGCCTCAGGTAAACGTAAATGGCGTGTCGTAATAGATTATAGGAAGTTAAATAAAAAATCGATAGGTGATCGATATCCACTTCCGAATATTACTGACCTGCTCGATAAATTAGGCCGCTGCCAGTACTTTATAACCCTCGACTTAGCATCAGGGTTTCACCAAATCGAAATGGCAGAAAAAGACATTGCTAAAACCGCATTCAATACCGAAAATGGCCATTTTGAATTCTTAAGAATGCCATTTAGGTTGAAAAATGCGCCGGCCACATTCCAAAGAGTCATGGATAATATTTTACGTGGCGTTCAAAATGAAAAATGTCTAGTTTATCTAGACGATATCATAATTTTTAGCACAAGCTTGCAGGAGCACATAGAAAGACTAAGAAACGTTTTTGATCGATTACGAGATGCCAACCTAAAAATCCAACTTGATAAGTCGGAATTTTTACGAAAGGAAGTAGCGTACTTAGGGCATATTATAACACCTGATGGTGTTAGGCCCAATCCTGATAAAATTATAACAATACAAAATTACCCGATTCCCAAGACTACAAAACAGTTAAAAGGATTCCTTGGACTTCTAGGGTATTATAGAAAATTCATAAAGGACTTTGCTAGATTAACAAAACCGCTAACTAAATGCCTCAAAAAAGATGCTGTTATCAATATAGATAACCCTGAATATAAAAACTGTTTCAATTTATGTAAAGATCTACTAATTAATGAGCCTTTGCTCCAATATCCAGATTTTTCAAAAACTTTTAATTTAACAACGGACGCTAGTAACTACGCCATTGGCGCCATTTTATCCCAAGGAAAAATAGGCTCTGACTTGCCAATAGCGTATGCAAGCAGAACGCTGAATGAATCAGAAATTAACTACTCAACAATCGAGAAGGAGCTTCTTGCAATTGTCTGGTGTAATTATAAGTTCAATAATTGGATGTGGGTTTAGTATAAACATATGGATTACGTGTATAGCTTGTACAACTTGGAAATTTCAAAAAGTTAACATTTTATTTATTAATATGAATAAAATTGATTCAATTGCACAATCTAATCAACTTTTTGTACCAAAAATACGTTATTTTTGTTTTAAATTGATATTAGCTTATCTATTTTTTATTATGGTATGCATTGCCACTTTTTTATTAATATTGTAAGAAAACGCAATGTATTCTACATGTATGTTGTTATTGGTGTACACAATTAATTTAATATTGATATTTACCCTTCAAGGAATATTTATTAGATTTAAATTATTGAATGAAATGATTGAGGAAATTTTATGCAAGTATAAAATTGATGATATTTTGCTAATAAGTGAGCTTATAAGTGAAGCGATTGACGCTATTAATGATTTATTTGGTGCACATTTACTAATTTATATATTGTATTCGGTGGTGCAGTTATTATATTTTGTAAATGATATTTTATCATATTTATATGCAGTTAACAAAAAATCTGGTGTTTCGGAGTATATAGTACTTTGGTATACATTTTATGTGGTAAGTTTTAATTGATTTTGATAAAATTATTTCAGTTTTTTTTCTTACAAATAGACAATAGATTTAGAAATTTTGATTAGATTAGAGATTGTTGGACAGAGAACTAAAATTTAATAGCAATGAGTCTTAATCAGCCTCAAGGTTAAATTCAATTGGCGTGGGAGTTTTCTCTGCATCACTGCAGTTTGCGTACAATTTATGTACCATGTCGTTGTAGGGTCGACTTGCTTTTATAAAGTGACGTAAATTGTATTACGGCTGCCATTTTGTGTGTGACTTGACAATACTAAACATATATTAAAATCATCTTACATTTTATCATATCGTGCTATACATGCTTTTAAATGTTGAACATTTGCGCAAGTTTTACTTAAGTTTTTAATTGTTAAGTTTAGAAAAGTGTTTTATATTAATTATTATAAACTATTATTTGTACTTTTTACTATAAAACTCCGTAAATACATTTACTGATTGATTTAAAATAAATCAACTAATACTTAAAAATATTTTCTATTGCAAGGGTAAATAGTTTTGGAGATTTAGGGTTATCCTGTTGTACACCTTTTATAATTTGTATGGTTTTTGTGATTATATTCTCTTTAATCTCAATTTTGATTGTGGCATTGTTCTAAGTATTTTTCTTGAATCAATTCAAACCAAATTTAACGCCTTTGTGATGTCTTACATTTTTAAGGTACTAAATGCTTTTTTATAGTCAACAAAGGCCAGATACAAAAAGATATTGTATTTAGCACTTTTTTATGACATTACACAGTGTTTTGTTATATAGTGTTTGCAGAATCGTGCCTGTTCCACAGATAATATAGAAAAAAAAATCATAAACGGTTGGTAACTATTTTAGAAAATAATTTGTACATGTGTACTTATTGTTTAATAGTTTTTAATGTTAGAAGTATCTTTCTTTTTGAATAACAATAAAACTTTTGCATTTTGCCAAGCAATTGGTTTTTTTTTTCTATAGACACTTGTTTAGTAGTATTTTAACTGCTTTTAAAAGAGTTTTTCTACCTAATTTGAATATTTTGATAGTGACTTAATCTTACTTGTAACTTTTAAACCAATCCAACGTTTGGTTTAGGAGATATGTTAAATACTCGTAATACGATAAGTAGTAATTAAGTTAATGTAGTCTGGAAGTTTAAAACTTAAAACCTTGTGCAGTAAAATTTGTCGTATAGAATCTATTCAAATTAATTTAATTAGTAGTACTATATTAGTACTTAAAACAACTTAAATTTTTAAACGATCTAATGTTTGGTTCAAAAGATATGCTAAATAATAGTAAATAGTAAATAAGTTAGTTGAGTCTAAAAACTCAAATTTTGTAAAGTCGTGCAATAAAATTTATCGTATAAAAACTATTCAAATTACTACAATTAGTAGTAATATAATAGTACTTTTAACAACTTAAGTTTCAAAATGATCCAATGTTTGGTTTGGAAGATATACTGAATAATAGTAAGCAGTAATTAAGTTAGTCGAGTTTGGAAATTCAAAATTAAAAAAATTGTGCAGTAAAAATTAGTTATATAGAAACTATTTAAATTAGTACACTTTGTAGTACTATTAAAGTACTTCAAACAACTTAAATTTTAAAATAATCCAAAGTTTGGTTTGGGAAATATGCTAAATAATAGTAAATATTAAATAAGTTAGTTGAGTTTAAAAAGTCAAAATTTTGAAAAGTTGTACAAAAAAATTGATTGTATAAAAATTATTTAAATTATCAAAATTAATAGTACCATAACAGTACCTTAAACTACGTAAATTTCAAAAAAATCCAATGTTTGATTTGAAAGATATGCAGTTAGTTGAGTTTAAGGACTCAAAATTTTGAAAAGTTGTGCATAAAAATTGATTGTATAGAAACTATTCAAATTAATACAATTAGTAGTACCATAATAGTACTTTAAACAAATTAAATTTTCAAACTGTTTTAATGTGTGGTTTGGGAGATATGTTAATAATAGTAAACAGTAAATAAGTTAGTCGAGTCAAGAAACTCAATATTTTGAAAAGTCGTGCATCAAAATTAATTTTATTGAAACTATTTAAATTACTACAATTAGTAGTACTAAAATAATACATAAAATTGCCTAAATTTCAAAATGATTCAATATTTGGTTTAGGAGAGATAATAGTAGGTATTAATCAGTTGATCAAGTACAGCATAACAATTTCAATTTAATCAAAAAACTGCATAACTTTAGATTGAATAACAATATAATTTCTTTAATAGCTTTATATCTTTACAACAGAAAAAACATTGTTGAATATCAAGGATATAAATCGACAATTTTTATCTCAACTAGTGGTGTACCTCAAGGATCCATCCTTGGGCCACTATTAGTCTTACTGTTTGTAAATGATATTGTAGACCATATTTCATCACCAACGCTTATATATGCAGACGATTTAAAATATTTAGAACGGTAGTAAATAACCATGATTTTTTAGCACTACAAAATGACTTAAATTTGTTAACAAATTGAAGTTGTAAAAATGGTTTAATGCTAAACATCACTTAATGTAAAGTTATGTCAATTAGTCGTAAACGTCTTACTCAAAGATTTAATTATTCTCTTAAGTAATCTGAATTAACGAGGGTTGAACTGTTCAGAGACCTAGGAGTTATTTTTAATTACACACTAACTTTTTCTGATCATATAAATACATTATAAAAAGAATGCTATAAAATACTAGGCTATATTCTTTGCAATACTAAACCATTAGTTGGCACTAAACCTTTACTTAGTTTTTATTACGCTTTTATTAGAAGCAAATTAGAATATGCATCAATTATATGGCATCCAAAACAAAAAACGATTATGGAAGAAGTAGAAAAAATGCAAAACAAATTTTTGAAAGCATTATACTATCGTGCACACAATGTATATCCCGAACGTGGTTATCCTCAATCCCGATTGTTAAATGAATTCAACATACAATCACTAAACTCTCGACGTATTATTAACCATGTATTGTTTATATACAAATTAATACATTTTGAAATAAAAGATACAAACTTGTTGCACAAACTAAACTTTGTTGTTCCAAGAATTAATAGTAGACTCAGGCACATTTTTTATATTAATAAGACCAACAGAACGCATCGTCAATCTTCACCATTGTTTTCTATGTGTGAGTACGTCAATTAAAAGATATTGTTCCGAAATTGACATTTTTTGTATATCCTGCTCGGAATTATGTAAAAAGTTGAATAATATTGTTATGTAAATATTATTAACTTTAAACTAAAATTGCTATTCCGATAACTATATTTATTATTTCATATAGAATACATAGAAATATTAAATACTGTAATTGTATAAGTTATAACATGTAAGTTTTGTTTCTATTTTGTGTTTGGTTTATGTGAGTTAATTTTCATTGGGTATTTGACTTATAGTAGATATTTTAATTTTTTTGTATTTTGATTTGTTACAATTTAATTTGTTGCTTTATTTTACAATTTAATTACTTATAGTTTATTTTTACATTATCCTGTTAATAGTTTTTAGAACTGTTGGATAATAAATATATTAATATCAGTTTAAAAAACAAAATTTGAAAAAATGTGCCGTAAACATGATTGTATAGAAAATATTTAAATAAGTACAATTAATAATACTATAATAGTACTTAAAGCAGCTTAAATTTCAAAACAATCCAATGTTTAATTTGAAAAATATGCTGAATAACAGTATATAGAAAATAAGTTAGTTGAGTCAAGAAACTCAAAATTTTGAAAATTTGCGCAATAAAATTGATTCTAAAGATATTATTTAAATTAGTACAATTAGTAGTACCATATAGTACATAACATTACTGAAATTTCAAAATGTTCCAACGTTTGGTTTGGAAAATATGCTAAATAATAGTAAGTAGAAATTAAACTAGTGAAGTCTAAAAAAACAAAATTCCAAAAATTGTGCAGTAAAATTGCTTGTAAAAAAACTATTCAGGTTAGTAAAATTTGTAACATTATACTAGTACTTAAAATAGCTTGAATTTCAAATCAATCTAATGTGTGGTTTGAAAGATATGTTATATTTTAGTGAACAGTAAATAATATAGTTGAGTCTAGAAACTTAATATTTTGAAAAGTTGTGCAATAAACTTGAATGTATAAAAACTATTCTAAGTAGTACAATTAGTAGTACCATAATAGAACATAAATTTACTTAAATTTTAAAATGAATTAATGTTTGGTTTAAAAGATATGCTAAATATTAGTAAATATTGAGAATTTAGAAACTGAAAACTTTGAAAAGTAATGCAATAAAACTGATTGTAAAGAAACTATTTAAGTTAATACATTTAATAGTACTACAATAGTACATACAATTACTTAATATTCAAAATGATTTATTGTTTGGTTTAGGAGATACGCTAAATAGTAGAAGGTAGTAATTTAGTTAGTGAAGTCTGAAAAAAAACAAAATTTGAAAAATTGTGAAGTAAAATGGGTTGTATGTAAACTATTTAAATTAGTAAAATTAGTAGTACTATATCAGTATTTAAAACAGTTTAAATTTCAAAACAATCCTATGTTTGGTTTAAAAGATATGCTAAAAGATAGAAATAGTGAATTAGTTGAGTCTAAAAACTCAAAATTTTGAAAAGTCATGCAATTAAATTGATTGTATAGAAACTATTTAAATTAGTGCAATAAGTAGTACCACAATAGTACATAAAATTACTTTAATTTTAAAATGATCTAATGTTTAGTTTGGGCTAAATAATATTAAGTAGTAATTAAGTTAGTAATGTCTGAAAAAACAAAATTTGAAAAATTGTGCAGTAAAATTGGTTGTATAGAAACTATTCAAATTAGTAGAATTAGTAATACTATAATAGTACTTGAAACAGCATACATTTCAAAACAATCTAATATTTGGTATAAAAGATATGCAAAATTATAATAAATAGTAAATAAGTTAGACGAGTCTGAAAACTCAAAATTTTGAAAATTTGTGCAATAAAATTGATTGTATAAAAATGATTAAAATAAGTACAGTTAGTAGTACCACAATAGTACATAAAATTACTAAAATTTCAAAAAGTTCCATGTTTGGTTTGGAAATTATTTTAAATAATAGTTGGTAGTAATTAAGTTAATAAAGTCTAAAAAAAAAAGTTGTCGTATAAAAACTATTCAACTTAGTACAATTAGTAGTACTATTTTATTACTTAAAACAAATGAAATCTTAAAACGATCCAATGTTTGGTTTAGGAGATATGCCAAATAATAATAAGTAGTAATTCAGTTAGTGAAGTCTGAAAAAAACTAAATTCGAAAAAGTGTTCAGTAAAATTGGTCGTATAGAAACCAGTCAAATGAATCTCATTAGTTATATAACAATTGTACTTAAAACAGCTTAAATTTCAAAACAAATCAATTTTTAGTTTAAAAGATATGCTAAATAATAGTATGATTGGACAATACATTTTAAATGCTTTTAATAATGAGCATCAAGTAGATATGTTACTGATCTATCCAAGGCATTTGATAGAGTTAATCACAATGTGTTAATGTCCTTTTAAACTGGTTAAGTAACTATCTTAATAATAGATCACAATATGTCATTGTTAATGGTTTTATTTTTGATGCAATAGCAGTTACCTCAGGTGTTCCACAAGGTATTCATCTGGGACCTTTTTTATTTCTACTTTTTATCAATGATATTTCTCAGTCAATAAAATCGTGTGAATTCCTTCTCTTTGCCTATGATTTAAATCTCTTTGAAGCAGTAACTACAGCTGATGATGCGTCTTTAATTGATAATGACATCAAAAATGTTGAAAATTGGTAACTTATAATGGTATGGACTTAAATGTAAGGTAGTGACATTTATTAGATCAAAATCTAATTTTGCATACGACTATAGTATAAACACACAGATATTAAAAAAAAGTAATTTTTTTTTTAGATCTTGGTGTATTTATGGATACCAATTTGAAGTTTGTTAAACATTTTAATTATGTCACCAACAAAGCTTTAAGAATATTAGAATTTATCAAACGCCGTACAAAGCATTTTACGTCGCTAACAGCTCTTTGATCGCTATTCTGTAGCCTGGGTTGCCCTTTCTTGGAATACCGTTCTGTGGTATGGTCTCCATCTTACGGAATTCATATTGATCAAATTGAAAGAGTCCAAAACAAATTTATTAAATATTTGTCATTTAAAAGAGGAGATATTTCATATAACTTTTCTTGTACTGAAATGAGAGAACTAATCCAACTCTCTGTGAAAGAATAAAATTTGATGTTGAATGTATTGTAAAAATAACAAATGGGATTATTGATTGTTCTAGTTTTTTTTTGTGTCTAGTAAATTTTATTGTACCTAGAAGACATACTAGATATATAAAAACATTTTATACCAAGTTTTGTAGATCAAATTATTTTAAGGACTTTCCATTGCAGCGTATGTGTCGATTTATAAATGAATCAGATCTTAATATCTTTAATGTGTAATTAATATTATTTAATTGTTTAGATTGAATTGTTTCATTTCAAATGATATGTTGTAATCATCTTATTATTTGTAATTTAATTTAAAATTGGGTAACCCCCGTTAATAAATAAATAAATAAATAAATAAATATAGTAAATAAGTTAGTTGAGTCTAAAAACTCAATATTTTAAAATCTCGTGCAATAAAATTGATTGTATAGATATTATTTAAATCAGTACAATTAGTAATGTCATAATGGTACTTTAATAGTATTTCAAACAACTTAAATTTTAAAACGATCCAATTTTTGGTTTGAAAGATATGCTAAATAATAATATGTAGTAAATAAGTTAGTTGAGTCTATAAACTTTCAATTTTGAAAATTTGTGCAATAAAATTGATCGTATAGAAACTATTTAAGTTAGTGCAATTATTAGTACCATAATAGTACTTCAAACAACTTAAGTTTTAAAATTCAATGTTTGGTTTAAATGATATTTTAAATAGCAGTAAGTCAAATTTTGAATGTTTAGAGTCTAGTCGACTTAAATTTTGTTTTTAAAACCGTGCTGTATAATTGGTCGTACAAAAACTATTAAAATTAGTGCAAATAGTAGTACCGTAATAGTATATAAAACTACTTAAATTTCAGAATAATTCAATGTTTTGTTTAGGAAATAAGTTAGTTGAGTTTAGTAACTCAAAATTTTGAAAAGTCGTGCAATAAAATTGATCATATAGAAACTGTTTAAATTAGTACAATTAGTAATACTGTAACAGTACATAAAACAGCTTAAATTTCTAAATGATCCAATGTTTGGTTTAGGAGATATGCTGAATAATAATAATTAGTAATTCAGTTAGTCAAACGAAAATTCAAAATTTAAAAAATCGTGCTGTAAAATTGGTTGTATAGAAACTATTCAAATTAGTACTACTATTTGTACTAATTTGAATAGTTTCTATAGAACCAATTTAATATTTTTTTAAATTAATTTGTTTTCAAAATGATCTAATGTATGGTTTAAAAGATATGACAAATAATAGTATATAGTAAATAAGTTAGTCGAGTCTAGAAACACAAAATTTTGAAAAGTTGTGCAATAAAATTGTATAAAAATTATTCAAATTAATACAATTAGTAGTACTATAATAGTACTTTAAACAGCTTAAATTTTAAAACAATCTAAAGTTTGGTTTGAAAGACATGCTAAATAATAGTAAATATTAAATAAGTTAGATGAGTTTAGTAACTCAAAATTTTGAAAAGACGTGCAATAAAATTGATTGTATAGAAACTATTCAATTTAGTACACTTAGTAGTATCATAATAGTACATAAAACAGCTTAAATTTTGAAACGTTCTAATGTTTACTTTAAGAGATATGCTAAAAAAAGCTGGATTTGCTATTTTTGACATTTTAGGATCAGAATTTTCTAGTTTTTGACCGGATTTTGTTTTTTTTTTTTAATTATTTTAATATTATATGACCGGATTTTATCATTTTTGATTTTTACAAACGGAATTTTGCATTTTTTACTCATTAATGACCAAATTTTGGAGCTTTTTGATAATATTTTTATACTTTGTGGCAAAATATTGTTGTTTTTGACATTTAATAAACAAAACTTTGCGTTTTTTAGCATTTTACGATCAGATTTTGATGCTTTTTGATTACATTTTGATGTTTTAAAGCTGCATTTTTGTATGTTTTGACAGTTTATGGTTAAAATAGGCTTTTAACAGTTTATTAAAACAAATTTACACTCTTTAATAGGTATTGGTTTTTGACAATTATATCGCTCGTCTACTCCGCCACGTGGATGTGCTCAACTAACTACGCACTACCAAGATGCATAAAAGAAATTAAGTCTTAAATTCCATGGTCCTACACCCCTGCAACTGCTCCAGCATATCTTCTACATAATAAATATGTTAACGCAACAAACTCCATCACGTCTAAAGACAACTAAACAATTGCAAATTTAACCGGCACAAGGTTATGCCATCGACACTTCAAGACATGTCGCAACGTAAAACTGCTACGTCATTACACGTGACTCCGGTGCTTCTCAAAAGTGACATACCACAATCAACACGGCAAATTAAATGAATTCAAAACAGCCACAGTTGTATAAATCAGGAAACTATGCTCCACATACAAACAATAATATAAGTTAGTCAAACAAATACTTAGAATCAACCTCAACCATGAATTCCTTGAAAAGACCAAGGAAAGTTTAAGCCAAATTTTATCGCTGGTACTCAGAGACTTGAAAATGCACAATACGATAAACGATGACGTCTACGCGCTATTTATATAACGCCAACAAAAGGCGTCATATACCAGCAAGTGAAAGAATTATTTGCGGCATGAACAGAGCACAAGTGACTACAGCGTTTTGGTTGTTAAAGTGAAGAAGAATGATAAAACTACCCTGTTTTGTTTTAATTACCGATGGTTCAACGCACTCATCAAGGACGAAGCAGCTCTATTTTTAAACTGTTTTATACAAAGTCTTGATTCTGGCAAGTTTTTATGAAAGAAACCCATAAGCATTCAGCAACATTTGTCGGAGGGACGTATCAATTTTTGCGTTATGTTGTTTGAATTAAAAAACGCACTTCGGACGTTTCAAAAGCTTATGTGACAATTGTTGGAAGGATTAGGAAAATTTGAGCAAGTGTATCTAGACGATTTTTTAATATACTCGAACCATAACAACAAACGGGTTTTTGAAAATTACAAGAAAACGGACTAAAGTGCAGCGTGCTTGAGTGCAAAGTTGAAAAAATTACAATTGATTACGTGGGCCACCAAATATTAGCTGAAAAAAATGTACCAGTTAAACATCACTTGATACTGATTAGAGATCACAAACGATCTATAAAGCAAAAGCAATTGAAAATATTCTACGTTTTGAAAACCACTCAAAGACCTTTAAAAATCGTCAAAATTATTAAAATACCACTGGTTTAGTTAAATAAATTAAATCATGTCAATGCAAAATTCACGAAGTAGCCCCTATCATTACAGGAGTTCTTGTTTAAAATGGAACACACCTCAGGTGCTATCAATTATTTACTTGATGCACTATTAAAAACCTCTGGTCTACAATTTGTGAAAAACGACATCAAAGATATTGAACGCTTGCTACCACCAGAAGAATTGGCCAAAAAGAAACCAGACCGTCTACAGTACGCATACTCTCCATCAAACCAAAAATAACGAACAAAGGATGCAAAAAATCATCTTGGAAGACGATACTTTGGCAGCCATGGTGCGACTATACCAGACAACTTGTCCTTACACACATAAAGTTATGAAGCAACACAGGGAAACGCTGTTAGGCCTTGAGATTGTACCCTACCTAGTGTCAAGAAAGACGTACAAACTTTTGTACAAAGATGCGTAGTAAGCGTCCGTACAAAAACAGGACACACAGGAACAGAAAACCCGTTGATATCTTAGCCTGGCAATAAACCTTAGGAAAAAATAGCAATAAATTATGTAAAATCATTAGATAAGATAACCATATGGTTAGAAGCAATAATTAATAATTATGTCAGCTCTGAGACAGCAATTATTTCTGTCTCAGAGCTGACATAACCGCAAAGGCACTTATAGCGAAGATCTAGTTATGCTATCAAACAATTGCCTAAAATTTACCAGCCGACACTTCAAAAACGAAAAGAAAGAAGTGCTTACACCAAACTACGGCAAAATACAAGCAAACCCTGTAAAATTTAAAAAAATTCTTAGAAGACTGTTGGAACAGAATTCACAAAAGAAATAGGATGTACTAATAAGCCTAGCCGTGTTTGATATCAACAATGCAGCTACGGGACAGAATTTAAACAAATTGCTTTTAAAACAAACAATACAACAAGCTGAAGATAAAGTATATCCGGAAAAGATGACCACAGCAAGTTAGACAACGGCAAGGTACTTACCGGAAATGCCGCTATTTACGTCAAAAAAAATGTGACCAAGGTATACAAGCTCGGAGATATGGTGATAGTTCAAAGCAGAACTCAAAAGTTGAAGTGAAGAAATGGTTGAGCCCAAAATGATTAATAACAAACTCTGCTATTGGGTTAAGGACTTAATCTAACAACCTTTAGCAAAGCTACACTTGGACGACATAAAACCTGCTCCAACAATAAACAACATCTTCAATATGCCAAAACAAAAGCAAATTTTTGTTTAAAAAAGTGGTAAGGAATTGTTTAGGCTACCAGGCGGCAACACAGAACACTTCTTTGACGACAAGCAAAGTTATCGCGAATACCGACTACAAATATAAATAACAAACTCGGACGGCCTTTGCTACATACCCGGATTATGCAACCGGACATTATAATATGATGACGACACCAAGAGCACCAATTTGAATTGTTTTACCTGTTTGATCTATCGTCTATGAACAACCACGGTTTTGCAGTAAACAAATACACGCGTTGTTTTCGTGCACAGCTTGAGGAACAGGGTCGCAATAAAAGGGGATTTTTGAAGGTATATTAATAAATATTAGGAAAATATAGATGTTATATACATAATTATAAATATTTTACTTAACAACTGCAAATATTTCACTATGTTTAAAATCTCACTTTAATGGGGTCTGGATTGAGCAGCCGCGCTACCTACTAACGACCAATTGCATACAGGCTTGCATGGGTTCATACTTTTGCTGTAGCGTGGTTTTGAATACATTTTAAGAACAATATCACAAATTAATATTAAAATAGATTAAAAAATAAAAAAAAAATAGGAACAACAGATAAAATATTTAACATGAAAATAAATGGACAATGATAGAAAAACAAAAAATTAGAACAGATACGCTAAAAATGATGTATAAAAAAAATAGAAAATATAAAGAACAAGATACACAGACACAACCTCCAAATTTGAGCAATAAACAAACAAATAACAGAAGAACAGATGAGATGATTAAAATATGTCTGCAGAATTAATAAAAACAGAAACACAAGGAAAATATAGAGCAGCAAAACGATACAATAAGTAGCAGAAAGAAGTTTACAAAATAAAATAGAATTAAAATCAAAATGTACCAAATATATGCTTTACACTGTCGGTTTGAATCAATTTTATGTATCAGACTAAACTTTGTTTGACCAAATTATTTGTGTCAATAATTTTTTTTTTAACTATTTTGACTAAAATATTAATCAAAATCAAATAATATCTACACCAATAATTAATTGTATTATAAACTATAGTAAACACCCATAAATAAATTAGAAACAATAATTTACATAACGACTTCATTACACTAATGTATTGTACTGGTAATTATAACAATGAATACATACATCAGTTTCAAACATGAATTTTACCGAAAACATACAACTTTTATTAATAATATCTTCTTACGTAGGAGTGCTGCCGGCATATAATGCAAAATCAATCAAATTTACACCAAATAGCATTTACGTCTACATTTTATCAACTTTATTAATTATATTTTCAATATATAGTAGTAAAAGAAGGTGCGCGCTAGGGCACCTCCCACCACTTTTTTCAAGGTCAAGGCCATTGCCATGGCCACGCCTCCTCAAGGCCATCACGCCCCTCCATGGTCAAGGCCATCACGCCCTCTCCAAGGTCAAGGCCATGGCCACGCTTCCTCAAGACCATCACGCCCCTCCAAGGTCAAGGCCATTGCCATGACCACGCCTTCTCAAGGCCATGGCCACACCCTTCCAAGGCCAACTTGGCACACTTCTTCAATACCACTTTTCTAAAGCTACACCTGTCATAGTCACCACTTTTTTTTTTTTAGATCAATTTGATTCTCAGGCTAAAACATTTACTTATATAATGTTACACAACAACATTGATTATTGTATCTTTTGCCGTCGCTATGAATGTAACAACTTTTATTTTACTCTCTACAATTTTAAACAACACATTGTATGTGTCAAAACCAAAAATACAAACGAATGTTATATTTCAATTAAAAATTCATCATGGAAACAAATTGATATGGACTATATTTACCATCCAAAAACATGCAAAACCTCGATAAATGCCAACAACCATTTAGGATACAACATCATTTATAGGTTAAAAAATAATACAAACATAACAGCAAGTTTTCAAAATACCATTAGTTTTAATAATTCAACATTGTACAATTTTGTTAACATATTATCAATTATTATTCTAACATTGTTTCTTACTTATATATTATATTTTATTACAAATAAAATGTACACTAAATATATTACTTATTAATAAATATTTTTAAAAAGTTACGAGTGCTTCATTCTCAACCACTTTCCATAATAGATCTATATTACTTTGCCAAAGTGATTTATTATTTACACTAAATAATGTCTCTACATTTTGTTCAGATTCTTCTTTTTCAATTTCTTCTGCTACTTCAAAAAACATATCAATATTTTGTTTCCAAGGGTCACTATCTAATAATTTATGCCCCCAAGCTAATGTTTTCATGGAATCAGGAATTATATATCTTTTATCATCAAAGTTGGTCAATGCTACTTTATTTTTTAATTCAGTGTACATATTGTGTAAATGTGACCGAAAAATAAACATTCTACATAACTTGTTATTACCTTTTAGAATATTTTGGAAATCATGCACCGTTAATTGTTTATCAATAGCACACTTTTTAACTCCTTTTGCTTTTTTTGTTACTGATGTCGGTGTTACCACACAATATGCCTTTGCTCCGGTACCATAGAAACTTTGAATAGGTTCACCAACATATTCATCTTTCATTTTACCCAAAATAGATTTATTTCTTTGTATGTCATGAATATTACCATCCTTGTAATTGGATGTGTCAAAATAATTTAAATTTTGTTTCATATCATCAAAAAAATTATCAGTTTTTACATCTAATATTAGTGAATCGGTATCCGTATATAATAATGACACGTTTTCATTATACATTGGTTTTAAATAGTTATAATAAAAATCATACATAACTGTCTTTGATAAATCTAATATAGAAAATCCAACATATATTGGTTTATTATAATACACTTTTACTTTATTCATCTGAATTGCAACTAAATTTTCCGAAAATATTGAACAATTTTTAAAATTTGGTTTGGCTATAAATACTTCTGCTCCGAATTGTTTACCTAACTTACTCCAATGGCTAACAAGTTTTATATCAATTTGATTGTTTAAATTTTCCATTGTTTTCCCAAATACGCTATTGTTCATAAGTTTAAAGAATAATTTCTCAAAATCATTTTTTGATGCATTTCGCATCTTAGTATTTAAATCAATATATCCTTTAAGCCAATGTGATTGTTTGAATTGAATAACACGATGAATTTTTTTCAATTTTAAACCATTATTTAAACATTGCTTTAAGTTTCTGTAATGAATAATGTATTTATTTTTATCATATAAATTTGGAATCAATTTTGCAAATTTACTGTTTGGTGGAATTATGTTTTCTGGACAAAATGGAAAATCATTATGAGTATCATGTAATTCAGATGGATATTCTAAGTCAACTTCCAAAACATAACCTATATCGGATGTATCAGATATATCAAATACATTTAACTGTTCTATTTCTTCAGGTGTTAACCAATTAAAATCTTTTTCGGGTAAATATTCAGACATAGAACCACCATATAAATTAGTTGCATCAAGGTACATTAAAAATGAGATTAGTTTAGTGGGATCATAGTTTGGTAAAAATTTGTTGTTTGCTTCAGCTTGTCTACCAACACATGTACTAACACCACCACGGATACCCTTTTTGAAAAAATGTAACATATCAATGTCAGTTAGTAGTTCTAATTTTACCTTGGTAAATTTTAACATAGCATCCCAACTTAAACCAGGGGCAGTAAAGTAATGTGCCGGGTCTAGTTTATAATTTTTCAAACAAATTTTACGAAAATTTTCAAAAACGTCTGCTAAAATTAGAACATCTGATTTTAAATATATGTCAGCATAATCACCAATAGTTTGACATTTGAATAAATCCCATACATCACAAGCTCGTTGGTAATCTTTTATCGAAATATTTTCTTCTCTTAATTTATCATAAAATTCTTCAATTGCAGGCAGTTTTCTTTCATTTAATTTTAAACAATTATCAATGTAGGAGTAAGGAAATACACCTTTTTGTCTTATAAAATTGAATTGTTTTGAATCTTTAAAATATTTTTTTACTTCAATACATTCTTGAGGACTTAAATTTTTTGATAATTTTTCTAATGATTGTGGCATAAATTTAAAAGAGTTAAAGAACCTCATTTGAATGTGTACGTTTTCCTTATTAATTACATCAACCAGAACTTGTTTTGTAAAGGATATATATTTTTCTTTTGTTTGTGCAATAACATTAATTTTTTCATTATTTAAAGCCAAATTTCTAATAAACAAATGAGAGTCATAATTTAAATTGTGAAAAAATATAGGTATATGATTTGGATTTTTATATTGTAAATTACAGTTGGAGTGAGCGGCACCTCTGAATTTTCTCTCTTACTCTTATATCTTTATCAGAAAAGGTTGTATCACAAATATGACAAACTGTTGAATTTAGATATTCATTTTTGTCTTGCATCGTCATTATCATCATTTTTATTGGTTTCAAATGTTTGTGGTATATATTTTTTAAATCAGTTTCTAATTTCTCAATAAATATTAGTTCGGGGTTGGGACCACGATAAATTTCTAATTTTGATAATGAATCATCATAATTACATTTAATATAGTATGCAAAAGAATATGGTTCATGTTCATATGTTTTAGTACTGAAAGACTTTGTTGGATCAGGAGAGCAAGTTAACATTGGTTTTAAAGCACATTCAAAGTCAGCGTAAACAACAAATGGTACCGATAATTGTTTTTGGAAATTTTCAAATTCTAATATATTTTCTGGCACTGATTTTCCAAATTTATTAATTTTTGTTTCCGTGCAAGGAATTTGTGTATACAAGTAATTGCAATCATTTTCTAAATGTCTTAATAATTTAAAATTAGTTTTAAAGTATTGTAGACATCCATCACAAAAGTGTTTTGCTTGATGATGATTAGAAATTTGAGTTGAAACTAATTTAGATAAGTTTTTAATGTAGCAGTAGTGATTAATACCATCATCATCACTGAATAATAGCAAATTTATGTGAATAGGTTTTTTTAATTTTGTGTAATGCATAGGACCAACAATTTCATATTTCCTGATTCCATCTTTAAAGTAATACTCTAAACCATAAACATTAATTGACACATTATTACTTTTTTCAAATTTTTCGATATCACTTAACTTAATTGGAAAGTTTATATCATTAAAATTAAATACCTCACTATAATGTTCATATGATGAAGTTTTACTGGGGTTTCCAGTCGGTTGGCGTACTGCTGCAACAACACTCTATGCAAAACAGCAATCATCTTCATTTTGAATGTTTACAATTGCTTGCTTTCTTTTAATTTCTGTAGGCAGTGGAATGTATGATGAAGCACGGAGAGGATTATACTTGTTGAAGTTGACTTCGAAAAACAGTATTTTTTCTAACGCCCAACCTATAACAATATATTTATTAAGTTAAATAATATATAACTTACAACTTAGCACTTACCTGAATCACGTTCTTGAAATTCAGACATTTTTGTGTCGATAATTTGTCTAAAAGTATCATACAACTCTTCAAATGATGTAGAGATAGTTGCAACTTTGTTAGCAGTATTGAACGATTTTATTTCAAATAATTCTTTTTCACTAATTGTGTACATACCAAATAATTCAAAACTTATTTTAACAGCACAAAATTTATTTACAACTTTGTTTGTTAATTTATTTACTTTATCTTTAATTTCATTCATAAAATCAGTTAAATTTAAATAGTCGCGGTTTGATTTGACTCTATATGTAACAAATCTGCTTTTAAATGCAGTTGTTATTAACTCTACACTATCATCTATAGCCAGACAACATTTCTTCTTATGGTGAAAGCTTTTTAGATGACTGTTGTATGAACGTGACGGAATGATAGTTTTACAATCATTGCAAAACTTATCTGAAAAATATTATAACTTAATAGATTTAAAAATATTTAAAAAAATAAACTTACCTGGATTTGTTTTTTGTTGTTTGCTCGGAGGTGAATCATTGTTTAAACCACAACTCTCTTTATAGTGTCTTTTTAGCGACCTTTCACTTTTGTATAATTTATTACACTTAGAGCAGTTCATGATGTGTATTATGTTTAAAAGATGCACACTGAATGTTTCTATTTTCTTCGGAGAATTTTATTTAAAGGAAGCTGATCTTGGCGTTACCCAACAATACCACGGGGAGGTGTCAGCACATTGTCAGGAATGATAGGAAATAATGGAAAGGGTTGATGGAAGAGGGGGGGTTACTATAAATAACTACTTTTTAATTAACCGCGCTTTCAAATCGGATAGTTCTTGCAATCTATTTATTCGGTTGTATATTGAATTTTCGAGAGCATGCATTTCTCGATCAATATCACTAACCGCACGCACTATAGCTGTGTCCATTGCATTGTCTATTAAAGAAGTATTGAAACTTTCATTTAGATTAAATTGTTCAATGGAACCCATACTTAAATCCAAATCGATAGTATTTGGATTTAAATTTGGGGGGGGGGGGAAATCTCCGACTCACTACACATTAATTTATTTGGAGGAAAGTCACTTCCACTCGAGGAATTGTTAATTATCATGACTTCGGGGATAATCTCCGAGTCACTACACGAAGAACTGTCTATTGTAATCGCGAGGAGAGACTTACTACACTTAAGTTTATTGTTTGAAAAATCACTTCCGCACCAAGAACTAGTCGTACCATAAATGTTGTCCCTTTGATATGGAGTTGAACAACGTATAACTCCATTTTCAAAATTGCTATAAATGTCACTATCATCACTATCACACATGAAATTGTCAATTGTTGTTACACTCACATTTAAAGAGGCACGGGAAGAAGAACCATCATTGGGATTAATGACATTCATAATAATGCTGTCAACACTATATGAACAATCCATTAATCCCTCTTGAAGAATAGATGTTGGATTGATGGCTTCTTGATCCATACACACACTCACTATACTTTGTGGACAGGGGGTTAAAACTATATTTGTTAAATTGCTGTTAACAGTTACAGCACTTGAAACGTTTAAAATTTCAGGCAAAGGGGGTGGCCCGAAAAAGAATTCATGAAGTTCAGGTTGATCATCAACGTTCAACTCGTAGTCGCACCCATCACGCCTCAACGGAGTTTCCAACAATCCCCGTAAGATGGAGTTAGGTGCTTCTTGAGAATTCATTTTGCAACTATCTCAAAGATTGAAAATACACACGGTTTTATACAAGTAAAATAAGAAATAAAAAAGTATTGAAATGTGGTTTCGCCTTTATACAGATAGGTAGTAAAGTAATAAATAAAAAAAATTATTGGAATGTGGTTTTAATTGCATGCATTTGCAGACTAGATCACCTTGTAAAACACCACCTTGCCCCCAGCCGCCAACTCACAGCCCCCTGCCCCAACTCACAGTCCATGCCCCTTGCCGCCCCTACCCCCACCGCCTCCGGCCGCCCCCACCCCCTGCCGCCCCCGTCGCCCCTGGACCAGGGGGGGGGGCTCTGCCCCCCCTGGACCCCCCAGGTTATTTTCTTTATTTATGTTTTTTTTTTGTTTATTTTTGTTTTTAACATATATGTTTTTTTATGTGTTGCAGTGGACCAACAACCAACTAAAAACATTTAAACTGCGACAATTTTTTGTCGCGAGTTTCTTGAAGAAGACATCTGCATGATGCAGTTTGTCAGCCAAGTGAGCGTGTATCTGATGATCCGGCCATTTTTATCAAGGGCAGTCAGATACATCCCTGAACAAATTTTAAGATTGGTAGGGATGCATAAATTCGACGATTTTCCAATGGCTTCATGGGAGTTGGATTCGTTTTTGGTTGGAAACAATCCACTTCCAGAAACATTAATTGCTGAGTTGTCGAGTACTCCCGTGGACCCCTGGAGCACTACACCACCACCAGCAGCAGAAAGTTTTTCACCACCACCACCACCAGCAGATGAATAAAATGTATTTATATTTTTATATATGTATTTATAGGTTTAATTTTATATATTTTTATTTTTGTATTTTTATAATTTTTTTTGTATTTTTATATTTTTATATTTTTATATTTTATAGGTTCAATTTAATTTTTTTTTGTATTTTTACTTTTATAAATAAATGTTTAATTTTGTAATTATTTTTGTATTTTTATATTTCTTTTTGTATTTTATAATTTTGTAATTTTGAATTTTTATGTTTTTATACTTTTTATAGGTTTAATTTAATTTTTTTTGTATTTATACTTTTAAAAATAAATGTTTAATTTTGTAATATGCAGTTTATTTAATTATTTTGTGATTCCTTCCTTATTGGCAACAATACACTTTCTGCAACAGCAATAGATGAGTTGGGCAATACCCCACTTTATACTGAGGACCCGTGGAGCACCACCAGCAGCAAAAGATTAAAAAAATTATATTTTTATTTATAGGTTTAATTTTATATTTTTTTTGTATTTTTAGTTTTATAAATAAATGTTTAATTTTGTAATATGTAGTTTATTTAATTATTTTGAATCATTTTGGAAAGATAAGTAATAGAAAAAAAAAATTATTTTTGTATTTGTTGTAATACATTAAGTAATAATAAATGATAAATCTGTTCTGATGTTTTCTTAAACTTTTTTTGATCTTCTTTTTTTTCTTCTCCTTTGCTAAGTAATTTCGCAAATTTACAATTTGGTGACAATCTTATATGTTCTCCCATAGCTGTATCGGTTGGTTCCCAACGTACAATACTGACTCTACAGCAAAAGCAACGAACGTTGTCCATGTGTTGTAAGTAGACAAAACCAGCTTCGGCAAGTGATTTGGGTGTTATAACTCCAACCCAATTCTTAAATGTTAGCAACCGTTCTTCAAATATTAAAAACCTTGTAGGAGAAACACCATCATCCAAAGACATTTTATCGAACATTAAGGTTGTGTACGTTTGAAATCTTTTATATGCTAGACATGGGAAAAGATGTTTATTGGACATTATTCTTTGAAATCTAAGAGTTGTGTGATGAGTCAAATCCTAACCACTTAACAAATACTTTATTTCTTTTTTTTTTTATTACTTTTTCAACCAAATATATATCTGGATATTTTACTTTCTGTAGTTCATATTCATAGAAACCACCCTTAATCTCTTGTTTACTTTGATTGATTAATAAATATGTTACTGGATATGTTGATTGAATTTTATGTATAGTAAATATTTCATTTGACCAGTTAGGAGTATATCCTTTAACAAATTCACTTCTATATTTACTTATACGTACGTTGTCACCGACACGAAATTTCTTAGCTTTAGGGTCAACTAATTTTATATGATTGTATGAATTTTGTAAGACAGCTTTTTCTGTTTTATTGTCAACATTAATGGGTTTCATACCAATAGTGTTGTGTTTGGTATTATTGTATTTGTTAACAATTTCTGGTAAAATATCTAACCATTTATAATTTCCTTGTAAACTAAACTGTTTCCACATGTTATTTTTTAAAGTTCGATTAACTCTTTCTACAACGGACGCCTTTTGAATTGAATATGTGCTATAGTGATTTATGTTGTATTTTTTCATTAACGTTTGAAAGTCTTTATTGTAAAATTCCGTACCCATGTCTGTTTGAACATTTTTTACAACATTTTTTTTAATTAGAAATATCTTTTCCATAAGCAGATGAAACATCTTTTCCAGTCTTTCTTTTTACTGGAAATGCCCAAACAAATTTTGAAAATACATTAATAACTACTAAAATATATCTAAATCCTTTATTGAATTTAGCATAAGGTATCATTTCCACTAAATCTGCTTGAATTAAATCTTTAAGACCTTTTACTATAACATGTCTTCGCTTGAAATTTTTACGAGCTGGTTTGTGAATTTCTTCAACAATTTCTTGTTTAACATTTGTTATCTTATTCTTAACCATTTTCTTCAACAACTGGACTATATTCTTCTTTCACAGGACATTTAAGTACTAACTCAGCATATAACGTTACCATATTTCCACCAACATATTTTTCTGGAAATTCTATAGTATTCCCCCTTTTTAAATTACGTAAAGCATTCTCATAGAATGGTGAACCGTTTATTCTTATTTGAGAATTATTACTAATGAAAGTCGATACAATTGTAGCCGATTTGTGTGGAAAAATGTAATTTGATAAAGTATTATATAAAAGATATCTATTGTTGAGCGTTGTATCACTAAAAAAATTTAGTGTAATTGTATAACTGTATTTTTTTGGTGATGTTGATTGAAGTATTATGTCGATATCGTTATGTTTCGAATAAAGTGTTCTTCCAAATTTATCAATGGTCATGTTTATTTCTTAAAACTCAATCAGTTAATGAGAGTTTACATCTATGTTACCGTTATTTAATAATTTTTGCTTCTCGCAACTCTTCAATTATTGAAGTAATTTCATTATTATGTCCAGTATGCCCAGCAGCTTTGGAAGAAATTAGAAGGCGCAGACGATTAACTAATTCATTAGGATTGTCCCAATATATAAATTCTAATGGCTTATTGTCGTATTCAAGTAGTGCTTTACCTGTACGAAATAATTGAGGTGTGAGTCTAACCGGAATTGCTTTTCGCTTATCAAGCAAAGGTGCAATTATGTTATTATATTTTGGTAGTTTAGTTCCTATTAATTTTCCGGTTGGTATATAACCATGTTTTGCTGCATTTGTTTTATTAACAATTTCCATATAATTAGTTACATCCACACTCTTAAATCCTGTTGGTACCTTCTTGAATAATAACTCATACAAACCCGGTGTACCTGTATATATGCGTTCAAAAGTTTGCCCATTTATAACTGTTTTAATAACTACATCATTACCTCTGAAGGTAACAACTCCATTACCAATAGCATAATTATGTTTGTCTCCATCTTCAGTTGGTACCACTCTTATTCCATATGTGTGATCCATAGCTCTCGTTGTATCAGATATCATGTCGTAAATGTAGGCTTTAGGTAATGTGGAAAATTGTTTTACATATTCATCCAAATCACTCATCTTTTTAGTTTGGACTTCAACATTTGCATATTCATCATCATCATCAACATCATCATCATCATCATCATCATTATCAGCAACATATAGGTCTTCGACTATTGGCTGTGTATTGGATGTAAAAGGGGTGTGCTCGTAAACTTGTGGAAGAATACTTGTATCAATGGTAGTATTAGTTGGTGTTACAAATTCTTCCATTTTAATAGGGGATGACCTTCTACCATACTTTTTCTTTTTTGGTGTTTAATTTTTAATTTCTTCAGTTTCCTCAATTTTTTCAATTTTTGGTTCCAATTTAACTTTGAGATTTGCAATAAGGTCTTCTATTGGTTTAGTTATTAGTTGATAGGCCGATCGCATATGTGACTGCGACTGTGCATAATCAGATTTCAAATCTTGAAACTTTTTTTTTACAATACGTCGAGTTTTTAATAACTGCTTGACTAATTGCTTGTCCATGATGTTTATTAAACTACATGTAGATGCAAACTGTTGGAACTCAAACATACAATATATTTATATATTGTTTATAAATAAATAAATGAATCAAATCCTTTTCTATAGCGTCCAGATTTTATTTCACTTTCTTTATCAATAACTAAAAATCCATATTTCTGTTTCCAACAATAGGAACAAATATCTCTAAATTGTTGGTATGACATATCTACACCTACATGATCATCGTAAATGTGTTTTAAATTGGTATTATCTTGCTCAAATATAATCAATATATTAGCATTATCTCTTATAAGTTGTTTTGGTATTTTAGTGTATGTTTGACAAATATAAAAGCAATCTATGTTATTGTGTTACCAAAACTAAAATAATCCCTCATTATGCTTTGATTGCAACATACAACATCATCAAATATAAAAACTGAATTTTCTTTGGTTTCTTGTGGTGATGAAATCTGATCACTGTTATCATATTCAAAATAACCCATACCCTTTATAGGTTCAATAACTTTTTTTAAATATTGATATTTTGATTGATGTAATGTTTTTGAGTAAATATAAACATTTTGAAATCTTAAACCGTTTGGATGTAAAAGTAAACTAATTATAATATTTGTTTTTCCACACCCAGAACAACCAATAATCAATCCTCTTTTACAACCACCACTAAGCAACTCACTATGTCGTTGAAACGTATTCTCAGAACAATCTACATCTTGATTGTTAATTGGTAAAGATTGAGTTTGTTTTACAACTCGCATTATGCTTCTAAATCTGTAGTTAAACTGATCAATTTGTCAATACTTCATAGAATATATAAGTACACCTACATTCTGTATTGTTATTTAGTATATTATGTTAACTCGTAAAAGAAAGACTAAACGTACCAAAAAAATTAACGGACGTGGATTTGTCAACAAATTAATTAATAAAACTACACGGGAATTTCATATTCCGGGATACAATTTTTGTGGTCCAGGAACAAAATTAGAAAAAAGACTCAAAAGAGGTGATAAAGGTATAAACGTATTAGACGATCACTGCAAACAACACGATATTGCATATTCAAAATATTTTGATATTTCTAAACGACACGAAGCGGATAGATTACTAGCCAGACAAGCTGCAATAAGATTAAAAGCACCTGACGCTAGTTTTGGTGAAAAGTTTGCAGCACTAGGTGTGTCTGGTGTTATGCGCGTAAAAACCAAATTA
Organism: Tachinus rufipes; assembly: GCA_963932245.1. NCBI lineage: Eukaryota > Metazoa > Arthropoda > Insecta > Coleoptera > Staphylinidae > Tachinus > Tachinus rufipes. The sequence goes on from OZ010744.1 coordinate 16,062,994, forward strand.
GGTATGAGTCTAAGACGTCAAAAAACTTCAAAAAGAAAAATTTCAAAATCAAAGTCTAATGTAATGTCAGCAAAAATTAAATTAGGTAAAGGTGGTAAACGTAAAACAAAATATATAAGAAAAAGAAAAATACCTTCAAGGATTATTAAAATACCACAAAGCGGGGGTTTCTTAGGAGCTATAGTTTCTGGCGCTATCGGAATTGCAAAAACTATAATAAAGAAAAGAGCATTAAAAAGACAACTAGAAGAACAACAAAGACATAACAAAGTGGAAGAAGATGTATTAAAATCCAAAGTAAATAGCAAAGAGGGTTATAAAATTGGTGATGGTTTATATGTGAAACCATATAAACGTGGTTACGGTCTTTACATTTATCCTTATAAAAAAAACTAATAAGAAAGCTACCACAAAGAGCATTAACCAATATTGACTTGTATAAATATGCAAAAAACAATCCATATTTTAGAGGTGTATACATGCTAGATGATTTACCAACTATAATGAATGCAAAAGAATGTGGTATTGTAAATTTAGAAACAAAATCAAAAATTGGTTCTCATTGGGTAGCTTATATTAGAAATGATAATAATATTAAATATTTTGACAGTTTTGGTAATGTAAAACTACCTTTAGAATTAGTAAGATATTTTTATAAAGATGGTAAAAAGAATATTTTATATAATCATGATGCTTTTCAAAAGTATAACACTTATAATTGTGGACATTTATGTTTAATATTTTTATATGAAAATACATTATGAAAAATCCATCATTCGTATGTTTGATGTCAAACGAGTATGTCTTATAATATTACTTTTACTGGCAAAAGTTCAATCCTAGAGGCAGATTTCAACCCACCTTTATATTTAAAACAAGATGAAAATTTTGTCTTGGGCCTAACAAATTTTGAATCATTTTATTCAATTGCAAACATAGATGAAAGCAATAACAAATTTTACTATGGTGACAATAAAGAAATTACAATTCCTGTAGGATCTTATGAAATTACTGATTTAAACACATATTTACAAAAACAACTTCAAAAGCATGACGAAGATATCAAAATTAGAGGAAATAATAATACATTAAAAGTGCATATAAAATGTACAAAACCTATTGATTTTACTAAAGAAAATTCAATTGGAACATTGTTGGGTTTTAGTAAAAGAATTTTACCAAAAGATATTTCCAATGAATCAGACTTTTCAACAGATATTTTAAAAATAAATTTTTTATGTGTGGATTGTAGTATAACAACCAGCTCTTATAGAAACGGAAGATTGGGTCATACATTGTTTCAATTTTTTCCCACGGTACCACCAGGTTATAAAATTGTACAGTCCCCTGAGACGGTTATATATTTACCAATTAATACATCAATTATTAATAACATAACACTTAAAATAGTGGATCAAGACGGAAATATAGTCAATTTCAGAGGAGAGACCATCACAGTAGGACTTCATTTAAAAAAAATTTCTTAAATATGGTAGTGCAATATCATAGTGTGCGTAATTATGGTTACGAAAACTTACAATATAACTTGACTACAACAACTAATTCCATCATTAGACAATCCGCACGCACAAGATTAACATCAGAAAACATTATATTTTTAAAGTCTTTAGGATTTAAATTATATTAAATAATGAGTATACTTAATGTTAAAGAAAATGTCTTTATCGACAACTCAATCGCAAATTCTCAATTTTACACTCATCAACCATATGCATCAACAAGTTTCAACAACAATGAAGAAATCAGAATTCCGATTCAACAACAAGATATGCACACATTGCCAAGTGAAAGCTACATTTACATAGAAGGCAAATTGCAAGCTGATGATTCTAAGAAACCAAAAAAAACAAAGTTTATTAACAACGGTATTGCGTACTTATTTAGTGAACTTCGCTATGAATTAAATGGTGTTGTTATTGACTCTACTAGAAATGTTGGTTTAACATCAACATTGAAAGGCTACTTATCCTTCAATTCTAATCAAAAATTACAAAACGCTGGATGGTTTTCAAAAACTGCTACAGAACAAGATGACATGGTAGATACGGATGGAAATTTCAATGTTTGCATACCTTTTAAAATGTTATTAGGCTTTGCTGAGGATTATAAGAAAATTATAATAAATACCAAACAAGAACTGGTTTTAATACGCAGTAATACCAATCTTGATGCACTTGTATCTACTGAAGACGAAGCTGTTAAGGTGACAATTAATAAAATCAATTGGAAAGTTCCTCACATTTCTGAAGGATTGGCTGAACAACTTAGATTGACAAAATTGTTAGGAAAAAATGAGGATTTATCTATAGCTTTCAGATCTTGGGAATTACATGAATATCCTGCGTGGCCAGAAACAACAAGACATACATGGGCTGTGAAAACAGCTACTCAATTAGAAACACCAAGATATATAATATTTGGGTTACAGACTGATCGCATAATCAAAAAACTTAAGGATCAGAGTTGATTTGATGATAATGAACTCACAAATCTTCGAGTTTATTTAAATTCTGAAAGATATCCTTATGATAATTTAAATTTAAATTTCAAAACAAATCAAATTGCTCAATTAAATGAAATGTATGCAAATTTTCAACAATCTTATTATCACAAAGAAATTGAACCTCTTTTTAATCGCAAGGAATTTAAGGAAACAACACCAATAGTACTCATCGATTGTAGTAATCAAAACGAAACATTACAATCAAATGCTGTTGAAATTAGAATTGAATTTGACACAAGTGTACCTACAAAAGCCAACACTTCTGCTGTATGCCTCATTCTTCACGATAAGATGATTAGTTACAATCCATTCACCAAAGCGGTCAGACAGTTGTAAATGGATAAAGAATTTAATAAAAGATTAATTATTCATAAGATAAAATTAAAGAGGTTAAAAAAACAAATTCATTTGTACTCTCTTAAAAATAAACTTTTTAATGAGTTTTCTAAATTGAAAATAAAATGTTAGTTATTGACGTCCAAGGATTTAATATTGGTTCTAAAGAGTTTTCACCGAAAGAATTGGCAATTTTTAATGGCACTCAAATTGCCCACTACGTATTCAAACCTCCCTTTCCATTCTACTTATTGGAAGCAGAATTTAAAAAGCAAGCTATATGGTTAATCAATAATCATCATTGCATCAATTGGAGTCAAGGATTTACACCACAACATCAATTTAAAAATATACTACAAGACATCAAAGATGATACGATTTATGTTAAGGGAAGAGAAAAAGGTATTTTTTTACAAAAATTTACAACCATACTTATACAAGAATTTGATGAACATCCAGCTTTAACTCTAACGGAATCAAAATGTTTATATCACTCAAAACATGTCTCTATGTGTGCATAATCAAATGTTTATCAATTGTATAATGATTTTGTAATGAATTAATTAAACATTTTTTGTAATATATATTTTTTATTAAAACATCAATACATAAATTACAGGTAAAGTTTAATATCAGCAGCAAAATTAAATAATACATCTACTTCTTGAAATCTGGTGTATAGACAATTCATTGAAATAAATTCATTTAAAAAATCTGTGCAAGTATTTATCCCATATTCATATTTTTTCATTAAAGTTTTTACATCTTGTTCAAAAAATGGGTGTATAATCCTATTATTAAACCGACCAGCATCCTTGGATAAATTCTCAAGTTTTTTATGTATGTTTTCAATTGTATTGTTCACTTCTATCATGTTGGGCTGATTTAAAATATCATCTGGAAGAAATTTTTTTATTTCTTTTAAATATTTAAATAAAACATTGGGCTTTTCAAATTTTTGACAAAATTGTATTAATGTAATATGATGTTCTAAAACTTTTTGACACAATTCCACCCCATGTGTATACATATCATTAATTTTTCTTAAATCCATTTTCAAATCTTCATTTTTTATACTTCTTTGCATTCGATCACAATCTTCAGAAAGTTTTTTTAATATATGCATTACTCTAGTAATTGACGAAAATAAATCCACTGGTGTTAATTCATTTTTTTGACGAATGTTGCATTTTATGTGGTTTGGTAAAAACTCTTCTATATCATAGATAAAATCATATAAAATGTCAATTTTTAATAATTGCTCACAAAACTCTTCTAATAAAATTATACCGAGATGATAATCGTAACAAATCTTTATCCCCAAACCATACTTTGTTTCTCTCATTTGATAAACTTCATCACTTTCAAAACTATCAAGTCGATTTTGGGCACGACAAGCATCCATACAGAAAATGTAAAACCGATTATGTAAAGTTTCTACTGCACTTTTTAAATCTATTGGTGTTGGTAAGTTTATCTCAGCGTATGCAGCCCACATGGTTAAACCTCTAGAAATTCAGGTTATACTGTTTATATATATATCTATATTCCCCCACCATCAAAACGTTAATTACACTTTCCACTACCACTACATCGTTCAAGGTAAATTCTGTTCCTGTGTCCTTCATCCAAAACAGATGATATGATTTTATCTATTTTTTCAATACGTTGTGCAAATCTACTTCTATCTATTGCTTTAAGCATCCAAACCCCCTTTCTAGCTTGTTGATGTGCAAAGTTCCAAACATACATATATTTTATTTTGTTTTTGTCTACAAAGTGTACACGTTTCATTTTACAATATGGTTTATAGATCTAATAATAAAAATAAAACTATTTATTCTTAAATATATTCATTTAATATATCTTTCTCAAAATCATCTAATATTATTACAATGTGGATTTTATAACACTCATCATACAGTTTTAACCGTAATATTTTTAAATTATGATTATACACAATAAGATTAGGGTCTAGTTCCAAATTGTTCAAGTCTTTATCAGTAAATTCCACAATAATTTCTTCGTAGGCTTGTAAATCCACGTTCATCATACCAAGCAAAATGTATGCTTTTTGTTGAAAATATTCCGTTGCAATATTGGGGAGCATTGGAATTTCTACACCATTGTTTATAATAAGAACTTCTACAGGAGGTAAATATGCAACTTCTTCGAAAGACATTGATGTAGTGATGCTTAACGTTGAACTGAATCGTATAAAATTTACTTTAAAACTTATAGGAGTTCTAACCGATTGGTTTGTAAGAGGTCGGATTACAAGAATAATGTGTTTCACACAAAAATCACATAATAATTTTGTCTAAACACAACATACGAAGGGAAAGTGGTTGGAATTGTTTCTCAATAATCCTATTATGATATTTCTGAATGCGCATTTTCTTAATAAATTTGTTGTTGTGTAACAAATTTTTACGACATATGGACCACCATTTCCGATTTTCAAAATATATAGCACTCATACATATACCCATATCAAATTCTCGTATAATTGAATTTGAAAATGATTCATGTGATCCAAACTCCATATTTGTTTTAACTATTATATTGAATACGATGTGTCCATTGCATTGTAAATAAACGTTATTCATTTGATCTCCTCCAGAATAATATTCTGTTTCAATTGGTGTAAAGTTAAATCCTATACTCTTTGCATATTGTATAACTAAATGTGCTTCTTTTGTGTTAGTAAATTTATCAATATCTTTATAGGAATTTGTTCGGTTTAATAAATATGATGCAAAACCTCAACAAATACACCAGTACCCGGATACACACTTTATTAATTTAAGAACTTGATTTAAAATATTTATATCTTCATTCTTAATTACATTAATGTTTATTAATTTAGATATTAATTTTATATTATTTTTATAAAAATAATTAATGACATCCATTACTACTACTACCTTTTATAATTGAAGTTATATTCAATAGTTAAAATGCAGCTGAGTAACATTATATAAGTAAAATTGAACACGTGTGACCATGAAAAATGGGGTTGGCCTTGAAAAAAGTGCTGTTGACCTTGGAAGGGTGTGGTCATGGCCTTAGAGGAGTGAAATGGCATTGAGGAGGCTTAACCATGGCCTTGACCTTGGAGGGGCGTGATGGCCTTGAGAAGGCGTGGCCATGACCATGGAGGGGCGTGATGGCCTTGAGGAGGCGTGGCCATGGCCTTGACCATGGAGGGGCGTGATGGCCTTGAGGAGGCGTGGCCATGGCAATAGCCTTGACCTTAAAAAAAGTGGTGGGAGGTGCCCTAGCACGCACCTTCTTTTACTACTATATTTATTAATGTTATTGCAGTAATTAATATAATAACTAATTATGATTTGGTTATAACTGCAGTTTTGGGTTTAATCTAAACATCTGGATTACGTGTATTGCTTGTTCTACTTGGAAATTTCAAACAATTGTAAAGTTATTTAAAAATATGAATAAAGTTATACAATCATATCAACTTACATCAAAAATTAATTATTTTAATGTTAAATTAATATTGTCTTTTTTATTGTTGTTTATGATGATCATCTACAATTTTTTAACAGAAGATTTTCAATATGCAATTTATTATACGTGTATTCAGTTACTAGTTTACAATTATTTTTTAATATGTTTCTTTGCCCTTCTGGGTATATCTATTTGAATTAAATTGTTGAATGTTATGATTGGGGAAATTTCATGCAAATATAAAATTAATGAAATTCTGCTTGTAACTAATCATATAAGTGATGCAAGTGATGCTTTTAATGATTTATTTGGTGTTCATTTACTAACTTATATATTGTATGCTATTATTTTGTTATTATATTTTTTAAACGACATTATATCTAAATTGCATATATATCAAGAAGATGTTGGTGCGACAGTTTTTGTGGTTCTTTTTTGTATATTTTTTATGGTAAGTTGATTGCTTAAAAAAAATTGATTAATAAATATATTTAATCAAAGTTTGTTACTTTTGTAGCATAGGCAAAATGCTAGGTTTTATTGATCAAATTGTCAATACAATTTGTTTGGATTCGTAATTTTAGCTTAATTTATGTTTTTCATATTGCTCATATCTGTTTGCATGTAGTTCATTTTAAAAATAAATTTTTGTTAGTCACAGCCGAAAACGCCATAAGTAGTTAGTCACCAAACAGTTGCGGCAAATGGGAGAGGTACCATCTTTTGGCGGTGTGCCTGTGTTGCTGGCACTTATGGTATTGAGGTATGCTACCGCCTCGTTCTTTAGTTCAACTGAGACTTGTAGATTTAAGAACTTGGTCATTTCTATAATCTCTAGGCTTTTTGTTTCCTCTGTGAGTTGCACAGAGAATATTGAAAAGCCAACAAGTTTGTTTCCCATTCTATGGTTATTTGATGAGGACTACGTGTGAAACATTGTTTTTTCAGATTTAAGGTAGGCAGTTTCTTTATTATGGTTAGCATTTGTGGCTGAATTACTGCTAATACCGTTGTGGGTGTTTTGTGCAAAAAAAATGCAATCATATTATTGCTAAATTACTTCGTGTATTAAGGGAATTGGAGGGCGGGATTTAAAAAAATTATCTATGGGATTGTCGGTGAGATTGGATTTGTCGTTGTCACCGGCGGGGTTAAGGTCTAAAACTTTGGTAAATACCTTTTTGGCATCCCGTTTATTTTTTGCGAAAGCGGCGTTTTTTTTTTTAGTGTGGAAGGTTTTTGTGCGTTTGTGCCAGCAGGGTTAGCCGCTGATAGATTTACTAGCAGAAGAAAAATACTCACCCTGGATTTTCTTGCGTTTCTGTTTTCTTTGAACCGTTGTGAATTTTTTGGTGGTTTTGGGGTTTCCATAGGTAGCATTGGCGGTAGAAAAATGTGTCTTCTCCGGACGGTGAGGTCCAGGATGTTGGCAGCGGTGTTGTCTTCTTTGAGGGCTTGAAGACGGGTGCTTTATAGTTTGTCTTTGTGCTCTAAGGGAAACTCTGTGGCAGAATGGACTCTTGTAGGAGTTTAAAACCGCTGTTTTGACTTTTACAATAATGTCGGCGTCTTTTTTTTAATTTTTTACTGCCCTGGCAAATCGGGGACAATGTATGTAAAGCAATTTTGTTGAAAATCTGGAATATACTCTAAATGGTGTAGTTTAATTTTCGTAGCTTCTATTCAAAACTGGTGAATATGGCTTTTATCTGCTTCTTTAGGTCCTGGATTTGGTAGTTGAATAATACTATCTTGGACTTATCCTTCTTCTCTTTTTCTCTCTGATCTTTTGGAGAGAGCGGACGATTTGGAAAATGTGGTTATCGATGTCTTTTTGCGCTGCTGCTCTAGCACGAAAGCCATTATAACATAGCCTTTCTCTAAGTTTTTACTTCTTTTATACAAAAGTTATATGGCAACAATTCTGGGAAGATAAAATCTAATGTTAACTATAATTCTGATAGAAAGTTTTACACGCAAATTGAGTTTGAAATTTTTGCTGTTTTAGATAGTGCTTAGTTGAAGATTCAGTACAGTTTTACTGGAGTATTAAGTTGGGTATTTTTGCCCTAGAAAGGTTTAAAAGAAAGAAAAAAATTTTGCGGTTGAGGATAGATGTAGTTTTTGTGTGGTCAACATGCGCTTTCAACTATTTTTTGTATTTTTAAGACAAAACTTTTTGGAAAAATGATAAATTCAGGGAGTTGCATTAAAGTTTTACGTAACGTGGCGCATTAAAGTTTTATATAGTAGTAGGAGTTGTGATAAATGTTCACAATAAAATTTTAAACTGTGAAAGGAGTAATACTACTGTCTAATGTCTACTGCCTACTATATACTTAATGAGTTAAAAGCAAATAAAATTGTCCAAAATTGCATTTAATGTCTAATGTAATAAAAAATTGCTTTAAAACAACTTGATTGCACTACAAAATTTCATTCATTAACAATAAATTGAATTTACAGCATTAAATCGTTTCAAAAACATGATTTACTCCTTAAAATCTTTGAAAAAGTTATTGACATCTAAAGATTGCTCATAATATACTTACAAAATCACATGAAAATTGCATAAAAATTGCATTTATTACAAATAATTTTATAAAACGCAAACAATTGCTATAATAGATGTAACATGATATTTTTTTCCAAATTTTAGTTTTTCATAAACACATTACTAGTTTGACTTGGCTAGATTTGTAGATGTTATCATTTAATTTACAAAACAGCACTTACTCAGTTTATCAGTTACGAAACAGTATTTGCAACTGTAGTTCCCGCCCACCCAGCCAAGTCTTTCTGACCTAATTTTTTGTTCACAAACAGTTGGGTGGGTGAGCGGGGCACTAAGTTTAATGATTGCGGGACAATAGTTCTAACTTTACTTACCGCCCGTCCACCCAATTGTTTGTGATCCAGTTTCCTGATCACAAACAATTGGGTGGGTAAGTGGGATTCTAAGTTCAATAATTGCGCGACAGTAGTTTTAAAATTAGTTCTTGCTCACCTATCCAACTGTTTGTGATCTAATTTCCTAATCACAAACAATTGGGTGGGTGGGTAGGGCACTAAATTTAATAATACAGTAATTTTAATATTAGTTCCTACCCACCTACCCAAGTGTTTGTGATTAAATTTCTTGATTGGGTGGGTGGGCGGGGGACTCAGTTTGTTGGTTACGACACAGTAGTTGCAACTGATAACTGATTTTAAACAATTGTCAGAAAGCACAAAAATCCTACAATAAACTGTTAAAAAAAATGTTGGAAAAACCAAAATCCTGCATAAACTGTTAAAAAATTTAACATTCTTTTAAAGAAATGTAAAAAAAATCAAAATCCGGTCATAAAATATTAATATTTGTTGAAAAAAAACAAAATTTAACTTTAAAACATCAAAATATTTAAAAATTTAGGCAATACACCGTTGAAAAGTGCAATTTTTTTTAATAAAATGTCGAAAACAGTATTATTCTGCTATAAAATATAAAAATATTGTCAGAAAGCACTAAAGTTTACTCAATAACTATAAAAAAGTGCAAAATTTAATTAATAAATTGCCAAACATAGCAAATTCTAGTTTTTAAACATTAAAATATTGTTTATGTGCAACAAAATGTGATCATTAACTGTTAAAAAATGTAAAAAAATTAATTAAATTAAATTAAATGAATGATCAAAGTTAAAAAAATTCAAAATCCAAACATAAAGTAAAAATTGTCAGAAGTTCTAAAATTTTACATAAACTGGTAAAAACTTAAAATTCTATTTATAAAAAGATTAATAAAAATTATTTTCTGTCATAAAATATTAAAATATTTTCAAAAAAAAAACATAATCTGGCCAAACACAGTTAAAATGTGCAAAAAATTTTTGTAAATTGTCAAAAATATCAAAACAAAACAAAAAAATTTTGGACCAAAATATGAAAAAATATTGTTAGAGAAAACTGAAATCTGGCATAAACTGTTGAAAAGTGCAAAATTTTATTTATGAAATGCCAAAAATATCTAATTTTGGACCAAGTTTTAAAATAAACGTCAAAAAGCTCGGTATGTTTGTGAGTCTTTCCGCATTGTAGACTCTTGCTTACAACTAGCTACGCTAAGAAAAACTAATTGTTCTTTTATTGCTTGTCCAAGTTTGTGAAACTTGAAAACATTTACTAAAAACTGGTATGATTGCGGCTGATGACTTATGTTATTAGTTTTTATAATTTTTTTAATTTTTTTTGTGATAACTGTATATTTACAATATTAATAATATCTTTTAGAGGTAGGCGGCATTTGCTCCGAATCAATCTTTTTTATAAGTTTTATGATATTACCATTTTGTAAATTACTAGAAGAATGCTGTTTGTATAATTTGTTTACTTTTTTTTTAATTTGGAAATAAAAATTCATAATCATACAAATAAAAAACGCGACAAATGGGCTGTGTATGTTTGCATTGGTCTAACCAAGGAATTTGGCAGGGTTCCGCCTGGAAGACATTCTAAAAATACTAATATAAAATAAAACATTTGCTAACATAACAAAGATAATCTTTAACCTAAACACCAACAACACAACAAAGGTAAAAATAGGAGACCAATTATCTGAAAACATCTCAACTTCAGGAGGAATCAGACAAGATGACAGCATAAGTATTTTCTTATGTAACCTCTTGGTAGACAAAATAATAAACAAAATAACATTTTGTATGATTGAATTTAGAATAGCAATAGAAAAAATTGGAATGACGTGCTACCTAGACGACGCAGCAATTATTGCCGAATCAAAAAATGATCTACGGAGACCGCGTTTTTTTTTAATCATCAACTTAATATAAACAATTTTACTAACAAAACCAAATGCATGACAATCGCAAAATATCCAATCAGATGCAAACTTGTAATAAAAAATAAAAATCGAACAAGTGATGCAATTCAGATACAATCCAGTTAAAGATCTGAGATGTCAAATTAATAGAGCATTTGCACCATTGTGATGCCTAGCATGGTCTATAGCACTAATCAAAACATACGGCACAAAAATGCTTAAAAACTCAAACAAAAAACATGCTAAGAGTAGCCGAGATTAAAACACTAGGAACATTAATGGTAAAAACAAGAAAAGAGTGAGAAACACTGACATCAAAGAGCAATGCAATGTACAGGACATAGTAAGACGGACAAAGCAGAGCAAGAGACAATGGTACAGCTATGTAAGATGGATGGACAAGAATTGACTTTTGAGAATCTTCTTCAAGAGCGACGCACATGGCACAAGACTACCCGAAAGACTACAAAAAAGATAGAAGGATAGCTGGTAGCTTACCTTTAAAAAAAAAACATGCAAATACAGCTTCAGGATTAACAGATTAACAGATCTTCAAAAAGTAAAGGATGATGTTTTTAACAAGTTTTTTTTTAATGTACAGTTTAAATTTTTTTGCAAAGACAATTCGTTTGCCGGTATTTATTGTTATTTAGGCTGCGACACATTCATGCCAGCAAACCGAGTAAATTTTAGAAGTTTTGTTGACTGAGCAAAAAAGTTATGTTTAATCGTTTTAATTGATTTTGTTATAATAATTTGTATAAACTTATGCTATTTTGAATAAATTAGTTGACTTTAATAAAGTTGTCTTACTTACGTTTTTGTTTTGCCGTAAAAGAAGTGGTAAAGTTTAATTTGTCCTCAGTCATAAACTCGGTAGCCATATCAATTTTTGAACAATTAGTTCAACTACTACCGGAGCATTATTCTCTAACACATGACAAGAAAAACAGGAAAGGGTAGTTAGAATTAGTTTTGAAATATATTTGCTTTGCTTCTACTTATTAAACTCTTGCCGGTATGGTTCAAACAAAATCCTTTTCACAACAAGATAGTTCCTATAAAGGGACTTTTTTGTATTTTAATTTAACTTTTTTATGACACTTTATGGTTGATTAAGACTTTATATTATTAATAATTATTTTATTTTATTTTTTTTTTATTTTTAGAATAAATAAGTAATTATATTTTTTAACAAACAACATCTGAAACATTTATTAACTAATTTAATGTGTTTTTGCTATAATTAACCAGTTTGGTTTTCATTTTAATAACATTCAGTACATACACTACAACAATATTTTTATTGGAGTATTTTTTCCTTTGATTAATATTGGATCGTAAAGTTGTTGTCAATCAAGCAATAGAGAAAGTGATTGATATTAAAAGTCAGAGTTTTGATGTTATTTTACAAATAAAAAATTTTGTTGATGATATGGTTGATATATTTAATGATATATATATGTTTCCATATTATTTAGATTTATTTATATGAGTACAGAATTTGTAACACTAATTGAAGTTTTAATTAGTAAATAGACTCAAAATTTAAACCTTTATCTTCAATCCATTTATGGTCATTTCGACCGCATTCCAGACTGTAAGTTGATTTATAATAGAATTAATATTATTGATTTTAGCATTTGTTTCACTTTTTTAAATAAATTCTACTAAACTGAATTTAAAAAAAAAAGTGTAAAACACATTTAAGCTAAAATGAATAATTAAATTTAACAGAACAAACCAAAAAATTTAAAATATAATAAATTTGACTGCATACTATGTATTTGTTTTTAAGATTGAAATATTTTACATATTTTAAAACAATTCGCCGGATTACTGTCCAAATATTCAATTTATTTAGACGTATTTCTTTTCTTTCAGGTACAAGGAGTCGTTGTGGCAACAATGTGCGAAAAAGTAGTAGATGAAGGCAAGAAAACCATAACAATATCCTATAAGGCCTTGTACAGATACTCAAATATAATATCGTTGCGCGAGAAGCTCTTCATATTAGCACAACAAGCAACTGCAAGATGCCCTCAATTCACAGCAGCAGGATTCTTTAACGTGGATTTCTCGATGCTGTTCACGTTTGTCAATCTCATTACCACTTATGTCATAGTTATTATACAATTTTCATCACCTAATAATAATAGTAATAATAATTGTAGTGCTGGTAATTTATCGAAAAGTTAAAACTTTGTGAATATATTATAAGACAGTGATTTTTAAATTCTGCAGGGAAGGTATAATCTTATATTAAATAATATACGAGTCAAGTTTATTTAATTTATTTTAAAAATCGCTGTCACAATTTTAAAAACCAACTTGTTATCTGATTAATAAGTAGATTAGTATTGTGATAGGTAAGATCCACCCATCCTAATGAATTGCATGAATAAAATTGATTTTATTTGATTATTTTCAAATTTTTGATAATTAGGAGAAATATTTGTTATTTATTAAATGTTAATTTATGTTTGTAAATATTGTTTATAATCAATAAATTGTTTATTTATTATGTTTGCGTATTGTATTTAATGCATAGAAAAGTTTCAATGTATACCAAAAAACGCAAATCCTTTACATCTATTTATTTTACGATTAAAAAAAGTAAATATTAAAAATGTTTTACCTGCACACTATGAAAAACCGTTTTTTGCTCAAAAAGTAATGCTTTACGACCAAAAATCTATTGCTGCAAACTAAAAAGAATAGTTTTGATTTTAAACTTTATTTTAAATTTTACTTTATAGTAAGCACTACGGACAAGAAAGCGTTTGCAGAATTTTGCTGTTGCTGTCTTCTCTTTGATTGTACAGCCAATCATTGGCGTGCTGTAAATAACGCTATCTTGCCCTTGGTATTTAGTACACAATCTACTCTTACAATGATGACAATATGCTGGCTTTCAACATTTTTAGCAAAGAAATATTGCGACATGTAAATGATGATAAAAAGTTTATTCTTTGCATGTTTATATCAGATGAAGCACATTTTTATTTAAATTGTTAGCTTCCGCGTGGATTATGTTAAAAATTACAATTTCTATGACCTTACTTAAAAGTGCATAGAAAACTCATAGGCCGGTAGTTTTGAGAAAACCTTTAGTCTTTCCCAGGATTTGGTATGTTTATCACAAGTGAATCTTTTCATTTTGTAGAAAAATGCTCTGCTTAAAGAATCGCATTAGCAATGTTGGTAAGCGCCAATATTGCTTTATGCAAAAACCAAGAACTAAGAGCAGACCAAGTTTAAAGTCTTCTAATGATTTTTTTTGTTTGAAAAGGTCTAACGCTTTCTAGAGTCGTCGTTAGTGTTTTCTAGGAAGTTGTTGACTTCTCAGTGGACTTTTTTGATTTTTGTCCTCAGTTGTTGAGAGGGAGCATTACAGTTTGAGGTTGTTGGGTTTGTTCTGAACTACCTCAGTATTTCTTTTAGGAGTTTCTTTTTACTTTTTATGGCACTGACATATGCTGTGAGACTGGTTCTGTATAAGGCCTAAGTACAATTTCTCTTGACTTTGTTAGACAGCCTTTGCTTTTTCAAGCTTTCTATTCTATGAAGTAATCTTGTTGGTGGCATGTTTGACAGTGCTTGGGCAGCTTTCTTCAAAAGTTAACAAATCCGCCGTTTTGATGCGATTTATTGGTCTAATGTATGCAGATGCGATCTTGATTGTGCCCAGCCAAGGCGCATTTACTCTTATTGCGTTTGTTTCAAATAAGATTATGTTAACTGTATCTACTTCGGAATGGTTTAGCAATCTTTTTGCAAACATCAGTGTTCTACTTGGAAATATCAACGCTTACTTGGGAGTGTAGTCACAAACTAGCATGACGTCGATGTTTTGGTGGATAAAGAATTTTTTTACTTTACCTTCACTTTGGCATTCCAAAAATAAGCCAAAAATAAAACTTTTGGAATATTGTTTACTATTGATTGTAAAAAAACAAACTTAATTTTTTGGTAAAAATTATTAAAGTTGGCAAAAGTAGCAACTATTTTTTTGTTTGACCAAAACCTTCAAATTAAGGAATTTAGTCAAAGCTTTAATCTTAGCGTTTTTTCTTTGAGAACCAAAACTATAAAGAATTGATCCCAAAGATTCCAATGCAAGATCCGCTTTTTGCTCAGTGAGGTATTCCGGAACATACCGAATAACTATCTTGAGGCATTATTTTTCGGCGGTAGATTACGTGTAGAAGTCTGCTTCAACAAATTTGAGATGGGCAGTTGCTTTCCTGTGGTCGGCTCTAGAGGCTAGAACTATGCAAATGCCATTGTAGGTATTTTGCAAAAAAAAAAATGCAATTTGTTTTTTGTTAAATATTTTAATCTGGTGGTGAGTTGAGAAGGAGTAAAATCAACGACGTCTGTACCGGCGCAGTTAAGGTCAGCGGCGGCAGGCTAAAATTTCTACGGGCATTCTTATTTTTTTTAACGAGAGCGGCGTTTTTTATTGGGGCAAAAAAACTGCTAATAGTACTAAGAGCAAGTTTTCTTCCTTTTGGTTTGGTTGTTTTTTTCTTTTGGAAGGTAATGCATTATTAGGTTGCTTTTTCTTTAAGTAAGAGTGGCCAAATAGGTCCAGCCGGTATCGGCTCTTTCTTTGGCGTAGGAGAAAAACCCGTTGTTTGAAGATATGGATTTAGGAGTTTTTAAAAGTTTAACCAGTAGACAAATTTTCCCGATCTGGTTTGGCAAGTTTTGCCAGATCAGGATTGAAATTCTTTTTAGCCAAAGCTTCTATGTGTTGTTGTAGTGGAGGAATCTCAAGGTCGTTCCAAATATCTAAATTTTGAACAAACCATAGAGCTTCAGTGAGCATTTGCAAATTCTTGCTTTAGAAGACAATTGAGGTCGCTGTTTGCAGCTGTTCCGCGAATGAGGAAGATGTATGAGATCATCGGTTTGATGGTCGAGGTGTAGAGCCGTATTTATTCCGGAGCGACATGATACTATTCCTGCTTAACATCGGATGTGTTACCGGTGGTGGTCAATACGCCAAATTAAACCGACAAATAACAAAAAAGACAAGACGTAAGAAGCTACAACACCGAAAGAATAAAGCAAGTAGTTAAAAACAACAAAAACATGAAAATCTTAAAGACAGCACAAAGAAATGGAAAACTGAGAATACACTAGATAATTGACAAAGATGGAAACACGCACCAAAACATATCCAAAATAACGTCAATAATTCAAGAATACTACAAAAAACTCTACTCCGCACCTGAACTAAATCCTGCTCAGGAACACACCACAAATATAAGAAACATAGAATTGGAAGACATACCTAAAATATTTTTCTCGGAAATTGAATTTGCTCTAAAACAGCTTAAATCTGGCAGAGCTGCGGGGCAAGATAGAGTTACCACGGAAATGATGATTTAGATCTAAAAAACGCTTTACTAAGTGCTTATGATGATAAGAGGGATCATTACAGTTTAACGCAAGAAATAACGTTGCTAAAACAATCTTTTAATGAATCGCCTTTTGATTTCTATAATAAATTGCAAAACCTGCTTAACTTGCAAATCTCTTATGTATCAAATTACATTGTCGACGCAGCTAATCGACACTATTTAATTCATTATTTTAGAAACTATGCGTTGCGCGTTTTACTACGCGGTTTAAAAGAACCAATAGGTGCACAAATGCGGGTAAAAAACCCAGCGGACTTAAATGCCGCATTAAATATGTTAACAAATGATTTCCAATACAAAAATAATAATAATAAAAATGATAAGGTAAAAACACAACAACAACAACGTCCGAACGGTCCGATATTTCAGCCCAGATTTAATAACTATCAATCAAGGCCGAATTTTTTTCCGCGTTGGAATAATAACAATAATAACTTAAACAGAAATAATGGGAATAATTCTCAAAATTTTAACAGGCCAACCCCCATGTCAATTTCCACTAATAATACGGTAAACCCGCAAGGCAACGGATTCCGCCCAAACCAAAATAGGAATTTTATTCCTGGACAGTTATATAACATGGATGAACAATCATCCGAACAGGGAAATGATTTTTTAGACACGACAGCCCCGGACGAACAATCGAATTAATGAGCTTAACTAATAATGCAAGCCAACTACCTTATATAATCGAACCCATTCATAATTTAAAAATATTAATCGACACAGGTAGTTCAAGATCATTTGTTAATCCATTAATAACCAATAAGTTTTTTAAAAGTCACATTAAAAGTGACCCATTCCAAGTTGCCACTGCACATGTCACCTCTACTGAAAAATATAGTACATAGATATCATTAAATGAATTATTCAATTTTAAAAAACCCTTAAAAATGAGGTTTCACTTATTCGATTTCCACTCTAATTTCGACATCCTGTTAGGATTCGATAATTTGAAAATATCAAAAGCAACTATTGATTTGGAGCACGATTTATTAACAGCTCCTAATTGCAAAATAAAACTCAACCATCACAAGGTTCAAGTGACCCAAAGTATGAATTGCACAGTAATATTTGCCCGGTCCGAACAAGTGATTGAGGTTGAAATAAAAAATGTAAAAAATGGCGATGTAATTATTCCGCACATGAAAGTAAATAAAGTGGAAATCCCAGAATGCGCGACACGCGTAATTAATCATAAAGCACTATGCACTATTATTAACCCACTAGAAGTGGATATGAATGTTAGAATAAAAAATCCCTTTATAGTCAAAAAAATCGATGAATACGATTGGACTATGGATGCAAACTTAAATAATTTAAACTACGAAAAATTTCAAGAAGAAAGGGAAGTCATACTAAAACTAATTAAAGAATATTCAGATATTTTTCACATAAATAATAAACAATTAACATTTACAAATAAGATAAAACACGAAATCAAAACGACGGATGAATTGCCCGTATACACCAAATCGAACAGGTATCCTGAAATTCATAAGATAGAAGTCCAAAATCAGGTTCAAGATATGCTTGACCAAAAAATAATTAGGCCATCATATAGCCCATGGTCATCGCCCATATGGGTTGTGCCAAAAAAAATTGACGCCTCAGGTAAACGTAAATGGCGTGTCGTAATAGATTATAGGAAGTTAAATGAAAAATCGATATGTGATCGATATCCACTTCCGAATATTACTGACCTGCTCGATAAATTAGGCCGCTGCCAGTACTTTACAACCCTCGACTTAGCATCAGGGTTTCACCAAATCGAAATGGCAGAAAAAGACATAGCTAAAACCGCATTCAATACCGAAAATGGCCATTTCGAATTCTTAAGAATGCCATTTAGGTTGAAAAATGCGCCAGCCACATTCCAAAGAGTCATGGATAATATTTTACGTGGCGTTCAAAATGAAAAATGTCTAGTTCATCTAGACGATATCATAATTTTTAGCACAAGCTTGCAGGAGCCAACGAGATGCCAACCTAAAAATCCAACTTGATAAGTCGGAATTTTTACGAAAGGAAGTAGCGTACTTAGGGCATATTATAACACCTGATGGTGTTAGGCCCAATCCTGATAAAATTATAACAATACAAAATTACCCGATTCCCAAGACTACAAAACAGATAAAAGGATTCCTTGGACTTCTAGGGTATTATAGAAAATTCATAAAGGACTTTGCTAGATTAACAAAACCGCTAACTAAATGCCTCAAAAAAGATGCTGTTATCAATATAGATAACCTTGGATATAAAAACTGTTTCAATTTATGTAAAGATCTACTAATTAATGAGCCTTTGCTCCAAAATCCAGGTTTTTCAAAAACTTTTAATTTAACAACGGACGCTAGTAACTACGCCATTGGCACCATTTTATCCCAAGGAAAAATAGGCTCTGACTTGCCAATAGCGTATGCAAGCAGAACGCTGAATAAATCAGAAATTAACTACTCAACAATCGAGAAGGAGCTTCTTGCAATTGTCTGGGCCGTCAAATACTTCAGGCCGTATTTGTTTGGAAAAAAATTCCAAATCGTCAGCGATCATAAACCCCTTCAATGGCTGATGTCAATTAAAGAACCTAATTCCAAATTAGTAAGATGGCGCTTGAAACTAGCTGAATATGATTTTACAATCATATATAAAAAGGGCATCCTAAATAAAAATGCGGATGCTCTCTCTCGAATTGAAATCAATGTAAACGATGAATTTAACAATTCTGTAAATTATTCTAATCATTTAAATGAACCTCTAGTTGACGACCCAAATAGCATAGATCAGACTAATGAATTTCTTATAGTTGAACTAGGAGACTTGAGCGATTATTTTGGCAAACTGGACGGTGCAGAAACTAATGATGACAAAACAATACATTCAAATATTGAAAATCCAATATTTAATATACCAATCACCGAAAAACCAGTTATTTTTGGAAACAATCAAATCATTATCTCTGAGGTAAATTATGCCCCTTCAAGACCGAAAATAATGTCATTATTCTATAAAAAGAAAATGCGGATTTATGTACAACTATCCAAATCAAATTTTGACCAGGATGTTATATCCTTAATAAAAGAATATATCGTTCCAAAAGTAAAATATTATTTATATTTTAAAGGACCAATTTATGAAAAATTCTGTGCTACCCTTCAAATCGATTTCAAAAACTCATTAATTTCATTAGTAAATTGTACACAATTCATAAAAGATGTTGAAACAGAAGAACAAATTACTGAAACTATTAGAATGTACCACGAGGGAAAATCAAACCATCGCGGCATCGACGAGACAGAAGCGCAGATTAAGAGGAATTACTATTGGCCAGATCAACGACGTATAATACAAAATTTTATAAATCAATGCGAACTTTGCCATGTCAGCAAATATGACAGAAAACTTTTGAGATTAAAATATAATCTAACCCCAACAGCAACAAAACCTTTCGAAATCGTGCATATCGATACAATTGGGTTAGAGGGTGGTAAATTCCTCACTATTATTGACTCGTTTTCTAAATACCCTCAACTTTACAAATTAGACTCGCAACAAGCAATAGAGATTGCAAACAAATTAATAAAAAAATTTACACATCATGGTATACCCGAGCAGGTAATCTCCGATAACCATTTAGAATTCAAAAACACCGTCGTTAAAGAATTACTAGAATTGCACGGGATAACGTTACACTTCATCAGCTTGCAACATCCAGACTTAAATGGACTGGTCGAACGAGTACATTCTACAATAGTTGAACATGTTCGTTTGCTTAACAATCAAACATTATATAAAAAGGAACTTATAGAAATTAAAATAATTTACGCAATTCTTGCCTATAACAATTCCATTCATTCCGTAAGAAAACTTAAACCGTGTGAAGTAATGTCAGGACACCTAGACACAAACTGTCCTTTTAATATTGACATTGAAAAACGTTTATTAAATAATTACGTTTTGAACCATCGAGACAAGATGAAGTTACTATACAAATCAATTAACGAAAACATTCAACAAAATAAAGAAACTGTAATAAATAAACGAAACGAAACTCGAGAAGATTGGCCAAATTTACCTGAAAAAGTATTCATCAAAAATAAACAAAAACAAGCTAAAACAAAAAACAAATATAAAATCGAGAAACTCGTATCAGTGGATCCCAAATTGAAAACAGCACAAATAGATGCTAAGCATCATAACACTGTCGAAAAGTTTTACTTATCTAATATAAAAAGACCACCGATCGATAAAAAAAGTAACACAAAAAAAATTGATGAAAGTTTACTAACCAAAGAAAATGTCCTACATTATAAGCACTACCAAAAATATATTAAACATCATAATATAGTGTCTAACGATATCACTGAAAAAAATGATAACCTATTTTGGGCACCTGATGACTTTTCTCTGGCTCATTGCGTGAGTTCTGACTTAGAAATTAGTGCTGGTATTGCATTAGATTTCAAAACCAGATTCGGAAAAGTTGAAATACTTAAAGCACAAAACCCAAAGAAATATTCACTTTGCTATTTAAAGAATAACGATCGATACATACTTTACTTGATTACAAAAAATAAATATAATGAAAAACCCACCTATTTAGATTTATTTAAGACACTGGTCAATTTAAAGAAATTTTGTACTTTAAACCATATCACTAAATTAGCAATACATCGTTTAGGGTGTGGACTAGATCGTTAAAACTATGAAAAAGTTAAAAATATTCTCCAATACATTTTCAAAGCTTCAAATATTACGATACATGTCTACCACAATATATCTAATATTGATGATTCACTTCCAGGGTCATCTTCATCACGCTAACGCAGGGTGTAGAAATTAAAAATATTACAAGGAATCTTGGAAGACTCCCAATAAACCTGGGACCTGCTAAATTACAAAAAACCGAACATACCTTCGTTCACTACTATGATCTAAAACCACTATACAAAGAATTGACAAGTCTAGATAACCAATTTCAAATCTTAAACTCATCTATTCCAAACGATTATCTACACGAATTTGATAACTATATTAAAATAATTAACTATATTCAAAATGTCATAATCGAGAAAATCAATAATGTAAAAATTCATGAGGAGAAACATACTAAAAGCAAAAGAGGATTGATTAATGGGTTCGGAACAATCATTAAAACTATCACCGGAAACTTAGACTCCAATGATGGAGAACGGATAGAAGAAATCCTGAATCACTTGCAAACAAACCAAAAATTTATTGAAAACCAATTGAAACTGAAATACAGTTTGAACAACCAAATTATTAAAAAATTTAACGAGTCTCTGCAAAGCATAGAGCACAATGAATTACTATTAAAATCAAGGATTTTACAATCAGTTGAGATTCTGAAAGGTGAAATGCAACATCAAAATATACTTTTTATAAAAGATTTATTCAATCAGCTTACTATTCTATATACAACAATTCTGAATATATTGCAAGACGTAAAAAATTCAATATCATTTTGTAGGTTGAAGACACTGCATCCAAGTAGTATAAAGCCAAATGACTTGTTTCTAGAACTTGAGAGAATTTCAAAATATTATAATGAAGAATTCCCATTTGAACTGAAACTCGAAAATATTCTAGATTTTGAATCAATAATTACAATAAACTGTAAAATTGAATCCACAAAAATTAATTACCTTCTATCCATCCCTATAAATTATGAACACAAATTTGAACTTTATTTCCAACATCCAATTCCTACAAAAGATGAATCTAAATTCGTAACGATTATACCAGACGTTAAATATTTGCTTAAGTCCGAAAATGATAACAAAATAAGGCCTCTAAATCAATTATGTACTAATGGTAATAAATATTACCAGTGTGGTAACTACTTGCTCACCACCCAAAATGCCGAGTGTGAAAAACACATAATCCTAACGGAAAATAGCAGCAAATGCCAGTATACAAGATTGGAAATATCAAGAAACCACCTAGAACTTATTCCCACTATAAATCAATATCTCGCCGTTTTTCCAACAACAGAAGACATCCAATTAAAATGTCAACGAGAAACAGACACAACAAATCTTATTGGAATCTACTTAATAACTCAAGGAACATGCACTCTACAATTTCGAAACCAAGAACTTTCCTTCCAAGAACATACTATTGGAAGCCCAACCATTATAAGCAACCAAGAAATGAAGATACCGAAAACTAAGTTCAACGACTTCGATATCAAGTTAAAAAATTTAAACCTACAAGACGTTCCAGCAATCCAAGTAATACAACAATTGCCGTTTCCTGAAGAAACTACAAAATTCCTTATTCCAAGTATCTGGACCACCATCTTGTACACAATGTTCATCAGCGTATTTGGTTACACCTTACTAAAATGGTATAAGAAAAAGAAAACTACCCTTCCACCACAACAAATGGAAGACACCCCAAGCTACAATCTTCACCTTCCTGGCGCTGCCAGAATTTAAGAGGGGAGGAGTTATATGTCATTCACCCTTTATAATTTCATTACATAAACAATACCGCCACAATTGTGTAACGTGCATGTGCATGCTTGATCAGCGCTATTGCTGATATTATAAACTTAATTCCTAGAAATGTCGCAATCATTAGGAATGCTGAATTATCTTTTCTCTTAGTATAAATACTTTGTTATTACGAATATTAATTTAGTTTAGAATTATATCCATACAATTGTAGTCGCATGTTGCGAATTATAAAAATAAACCTTTTTAAAAACTTAATCATCGCAATTCAATACTTATATTAAATAAATTATATATGTCACTACAGTCAGATTGTAAAGTATGACGTCATGTGAAATTGTGATTTTAGGGACAAGAGTACAAAGGCAGGCAAAAAAAGGTTTATTGTCTCACAATTAAAGTCTGTTAAACCGTTTTTAAGAAATACCTAAACGGTAATTATAATAATTTAATATTGAATAAACATAATATGCCAAAATGTATTAATTTTTTTAAATTATTTAATTTATCATTTTAATAAATTAAAATATAGTCATTTTGAAAATACTACTTGTTAAATTAACCTAATTCACAGTGAATTAGGTTAATTTAATATTAAACAAACTTACTATATAAATCATTTAGATGTTTTAGCACTTAACATAATTGTTATTTAATAGATTAAAAAAATTTAAACCAACAAATTTTTTATAATTGAATAGCAGTTAATAAAGTTTGTATTTATTGAATACTTTCTAGTAACATTTATCTCGTTTGTAAATAACACAATATTTTGTTTGCAATGGTTACCAAAGAAATGAGTCTAATTATTAAAGTTGCAAGCCACATTGGAGTAATTCCATTCTACAACAGTCAAACTAGAAAATTTAAACCAAACTTATTATACACATTAATTACAATAATTGTAATTTTATTAATTTACTTTGTTTTAACATTCTACAAATACAAACACGAAGGTTTTGGAAGTAAATTAATTCAATTTGTATCTCTGTTAGAAATTATGTGCAAGTTTTATTTACTGATTGGCATGGTTTATTGGTATCTACCAAATATAAAACAGTTATTTGATTGTTTTAATGAATTTGATATAATTGTTATCAGCGTATTTAAAAAAACTATAGAAAAAATTAGATGGCAAAAATTAAAAGTAATTTTGCCTTTAATATTATTGCTGATTTTTGAGGCATGGGATGGTATACGTAAAAATATGATTGAATACTACAATTTATTAAATAGCATAGCAATGTTACCCATGTATATAACGAATATTTTAGAATATTTTATACTGGCAAGCATATTAATCAAAATTAAAAAAATTAATGAATTAATTTTGACACAATTTAATGCAGAATTTAAAGCAGTATCAAATCTAAAAATAGAATATTTAATAAAATTAAGATTATTAATTACTGAAATGGTAGAATTATATAACAATGTATTTGGTTTGCAAATGTTGATTTTTTTTATGTACATGATCTCAAAGTGTTTGAACATATTTACACTTTCTAGAGGTTTTGAAATTAATTTTGTTAAGCTGATGGTAGAAATTTGATTATATGTGTAAGTATTATTGTGTGTAGATTAATGCCGACTTTAGCAAGAGATCCATAAAGTATTCCGGTTGATGTTTTATTTTGGATAAATAAATATTGTTCACACTTAATAGAATTTTTGTTTGTTTATTAAAAAATATAACATTAATCAATATCTTTTGATATTTTATGATCTTATTGAAATATTTTCTTATTTTCAATAAAAAAATTGACATAAATTTTCATTTTTTCTTTCAATTTTTATTTTATTTTTCCAATATTTACGACTAAGATTTCTAGTTTATTTTAGATTGTTTCCTAATTTTATGTGTGGATTTTTGTGTGTATTGTACTTGTTGTATTTGGGTTTAAAAGTTAAATTACTTTGATATTTTTTTAAAATACTTTTTTCTTTGTAAATATGTCTATACCGTCTTTATAGTCTAAAATAGAAAAGCAGAGACAACATAAATTGGTTTTTTGCTGTGAATTTGTTAGTAGGTGCAAGAGAGGAAGTTAAACAAAAAGTTGGGTTTGCTCAGCGGTGTCAAAATCTAGACTTTGTGGATCAAATTTCTTTAAGATTTGACAAAGTTAGAACGGTTTATACAAAGCATAATTTTGCAATTTTGCTAAAATTTTGTTTTTTTTTTGGAATAATGTTTAAAGCTTGATATACCAAAATGACTGCCCCAACATTAAATAAACAAATATGGGGTTTAAAGTACATATAATAAGGAATATTTTGAGCCATCATAGACCTTCTTATCTTTTTCTAAAAGCCCAAAAATTAAGAAACATAAATGTGAGGGTTGCCGATTTTAACAATTTTTAAATATTAAAAAAATCTTGATAATAATATATACCATTTTTTATATATGTAGATAAATTTTTTTCTTATGCTCTAAAAAGTATTTACTTAAATTCTGACTAAAATCGACATAGGGTGACAGCGCTTTTTTGGGACCTGAAAGTTACAAGTTTTAAAGATTGCAAAAATATGTGCAATTTCATGCATCAAAATATGTGTTGTATACGTATTTATTTTTTAAGTTTTGTGTGATCACTTTAAAAAGCGATTAAACACAAAAAAATCTAGATTTTGTGGATCAAATTTTGTTAAGATTTGACAAAGTTAGAACAGTTTAAAGATAGCAAAATTTTGCAATTTTGCTAAATTTACGGGTTTTTTTAGAATTCTAGAATCCTAAAAATTGAGATACAAAATTAGCTAAAAAAGACGTTTTATTGTGAAATTTCTGACCTTCAAATGTGTGATATTTTGAACTGGCAATATTCTAAGGTCTAAAATTTTGAGAATCTAATTTTTTTAATCCATATTTTGATCCCTGATAATTTGAGCAAAATCAAAGAGGTCAACTTTTTCAAATTAGTCAAAAAGTATTGGAGTTACTTATAATATATAAGTTTTTTTTGTATTGTTTGTGCTTTTTTTACTGTACTTTTTTTTTAATTTTGGATATATAAAGGAACAAAACAAGAGATCTTATGAAAATTGTCTAAACGTCTAATGTTGGGCTCCGACTTCTTTGACTTGTATTTAATAAATGATCAAAGTTTTTACTGTTTTATCAGTTTGTTTTCAAAATTTGTTAGGTTTGTAAACTTTATTGCTTTTTAGTTCAGAGTAGAAAGCTGCATAAAAAGTTTGAGGTTGGCAATGACAGCTAATAAGTTATTTGATCGGTTTATTAGCTGTTCCAGTTGGATTTATTTTGATTATTTTAATTTGGATTAAATAATTCCGTTTAGAACATTTTGTTATATTTGAAAATATTTTGGCAGTTTATTTTAACAATTTGCTTCAAAACAGTTCAAAATATTTTAGGCAGATTCAGATTTTTTTATTATTTTTTATTTTTTTAAATTTTTTTACGACGTAGTCAGGTGTTGGCACTTAGCAAACTGCTCTTAAGAATAACTTTCGTATGGTAATACCTTCTGGTTTTCTTTTCTGCGCAAATCCTGTTGTTAAAATGTCCCTGTCTAAACTAACCAACATTTGGCTTTAGTTTGAGGTGGGCTAGTTTTTGCCTTGCCGATTTTTACGCATCATCTGCGGCACGCATTCTGCCTCCGGTTCTTTTTTTTCTATAGCCCCTATTTTTGTCTGTTTTTTTTGTTTTTTTTTTGTCATTTTGCCGTTTTTTATCTGCTTTGGTATCTACCTCTGCATTCTCATTTTTCTCTTATTTGTTTGTTATTTACTTTAATTATATAATTTGTTCTCAGATGTGTTCTTAGCTTACTAAAATCTTTGTTCATTTCTTTTCCATTATATCCACTCTTTTCCATAAATAGTTTGTGCAGTTCTATTAGTTTTTTTTTTTGGCAGTCCCATTTGTAAGTTTGTCTAGTGATATCTTTGTATCTTTATTTGGAATTACTTTTTTATGTCTTCTTATTGTTAGGTATATTCTGACTATCTGATAAGTTGCGTTCTTAGTCAAGGTCGAGATAGCATATCTACCATTTAGTATTTGCCTTGTTATTTTTGTTATTCTGCTCTTTTTAAATATTATTTTCCTTCTTTTCATTATCTTTACAATTTTGTTTGGTATTGTAATCTTTGTAAATGTTTTTCCTTTTTATTTTGTTTTTTGGTTATGTATTGTCCTGTCTTTTCTTATTTCTTTCTTTTTGATTTGTTTTCTGTTTTTTTTTTGTTTCCATTTAGTTTTTCTCATATTTTTACTTTCTCTTCTATGGTTTTTTGTTTGTGTGTTTGCTTCCATTGTTTGTTTTTCTGTATTCAATTGTCAAACATTTCATTTTTTTTAGTACATTTGTTAAAAAGTTTCTTAGTGTCTTTAATTTATTTTCATTTTTTAAGTTGTTTTATCCACTTTGCATTTTAGTATATTTTCTAGTTTTTTTTTCTATCTTCTTTCCACGTTTTGCATTCTACTAGAGTGTGTTCTGCGTTATTGTGTGTTTTTCTTTTTCTTTTGTTTTTTTTAAATTTTTGCAAAAAAATTCCAAATGTCCCGAGCCCGATCAGTATTTGTGTTGTATAATTGCACGTCTTTTTTCTTCTCTTCTCATTCTTTGATCTCCAGGATTAGTTTTCTCATTCATTTTCCTTTTTCTCTTCTGTTCCATTGTCTCTGCCATCTTTCTATAGTCTTCTCTCTTAATATTATCTTTGCTTTTTAACTCGTTCCTTTCTTTACTATTTTTTTTTTCTATTTTTTTTTCTACCATCATATCCGCGAGAGGTGTTGCCACAATTACTTCTACTGCCTCTTGTGTCACTGTTCTGTAAGCTCTACTAATCCTTAGTGAGCTTGCTCTTGTAGCTCCTTTTACTTCATTTCTGTTTTATTGTTTTTCTGGCTTTATTCCATGTTTCTGCTTTATACAGCAATTTGCTTCTTGCTGCCGATGCTATTAACTATCTGTTTTCTTCTCTTGGACCTCCGTTGTTTGGCATAAATCTACCAAATTTTTTCTTTATTTTTTTTGTTCCCATTACCGCTTCCTTAACTTGTTCATTTCGTTTTGTTGCTTTGAGTGTCACTCCAAGGTATTTGATTGTTTTTCTTATGATTACACTTGATCTTCTAGCTGTATCTTACTTGTTCTTTTAATATTCCTCTTAGTCGATAGTTTTTGTTTTTTGTGTTGCTAGTTTTAAACCCTTACTTCTCAACTATATTTAGCAGCTCTAGTCTTCCTTTTAGTATATTTATTTTTACGTTTCTACCTACTACTGCTATGTCGTCCGCAAATGCTGTTATTGACATGCCTTTTGGCATCTTCATTCAAAGTAATTCGTTATAGACAAAGTTTCACAGTTTTGGTCCTAGTGCTGAGCTCTGCGGTACTCTTCTGGTAAGTTTGAATCTTTCTTTCTTGATCACTAGGTTTTTGTCCTGTAAGTAGCTCTATATGATATTGATCTTTTTTTTTTCAGTTTTTTCTTCTTTGCCGCTTTTATGAATGCTTCTCATGACACGGTATTAAACACGTTTTGTATGTCCAACGCTATCATGACACTGTGCTGTCTGCTGTTTGCTTCTTTTGCTATTGTTTTTACTTTTTCTGCTATTCCTAATTGTCTTAAAAAAAATTGTCGTTTTTTAGTTCCTCTTCCATTTCCTTTGTGTTTTCTCTAGACAGATTTAGATTAATTTTAAACAGTTTGGGTTATTTGAATCTGTTAGGATTACTCTAAGTTCGTTTGAAACAATCAGTTTAGAGAGAAAAGATGACCCATATTTTCTTGCGTTATCTACTGCTTGCCATTCGTAACAACAAAAAATTAATTAAGTTTTTCTCTGGAGTCATGACTGCACAGAACGGTGTATTACCAAGCATCTAAAAATTACTTCTCAATTCAAACTAGTTTGGATTAGTTTGAACTGTTTAAATTATTTAGTTATTTTGGTTTATTTAAAAACATTGGAACAATTTAAACCTTTTTGAATCAGTTGGAAAACAGATTAGAACAGCATTTATTGATGAGCATAGATAATTTTAACAAATTAGTTTGAATCATATAAGTGAAGATCAATTTTAATTAGCCTTTTTTTATTTAAAATAGAAGAATGCTTTATGCGTTGTTTTATTAATATAAAGATGCGTGGGACTTGTTCCCTAATTCAGTAGGAACTTTACCCACTAAACTTCCTTTTTTTATTTTATCTCTCTCAGGTATCCACTTGTCACATTTCATTACTTTAATAGGTTTTGTTATATATTTTTTAGGTTTATTCTACTTGTTGGTGATGTGCTATTGCTCTTCTTCTTTTTCTTTTATTCTTTTTTAATTATAATATAGCTTACTATTTTGGTGATGATGTTCCAGTTTAAGTTATCTAGCAATAGGTGGATTATGTTGTTAATTTTAAGCTCTGTGCAGAGGATAGATTCTGCTTCTTTTTTCTCTGCTTTCCATGTGTCTACATTTTTGCAATAGCTGAATTAATTGCTGTTTATTTAATTTTTTTAGGTAAGTTTTAAAGCAGCCGTGTTCAGTTGCTCAGTTAGTCATTAAGTAAGAAAATATTTTATCTGGCTGGCGTTTGAGATTAAGTAATGAGTTCACTTTTCTACGTTGCATGCAATTTTTTTGAATTTTGTTTACACTTTATCATTTTTGACCATGTTCCAAGTGATACGTCTTTCTTCTTTCAATAGAGTGTATAGTATTTTTTTGGACAACATCATTGCGCTTATCGTCGGTATAGTCTTTTCTGCATTATAAACCCTAATGGCAACGTTTATCTGCAGTTTGTTTAGTAGTAATGCAACATACTTGTCGTTTTTCAAGATTTATGTCTAAATTGAATTTGCATACAAGACAACAAATGTAACCACTAATGCCAAAACTTTATTTTCTTTTTACTTATATCTCTGCATCTTAACATAAAACTACCCATGGACGCAGCATTTTTTTTGTTTTGCAGTTACTTTTTTAATGTGTTTTCTAAGTCTAAGAAATTGGTTAATTGTTATGCTCAACAACTGGGCTTAATTATATCTTTTTCTAGTTTAAAAATTATTTTTTTGCACTTTTTTCTGCTTATGATCTTTTTTTTTATTGCGAGCTTAAGCTTATGGTCAGCCTAGCGTTGCTAGGTTTGCAAATGCCAAAAAGGTTACTTGTTTGAAGACGCCAATCTTTAGTAGGTGTTAATGCGGGACGTTCTAAAAGTGGATGTCTAGCATCAAACCCTGTGGTACTTTTTTGTTACCACGTATTTTTCTCTTTTTTAAATTTACAATTGAACTATTTGCAAAGTAGTTTTTTATCATTTTGGTGAGGTATTTAGAAATGTTTTATCTTGAGGGTTTCAATTGTTCTATCCCATGCTGTTGTGTTGAATGCATGTTTGACGTTAATTGTGATTAGGTCACATTGTCTCCTGGTTTTGTGTGTTTTTTTTCTATGCTTGCGATGTTTTTAACAATTTCTACGAGGCTTAGGGTAGATCTTTTTTTCTAAAATCATATTAAAAGTCTTGTTCCGTTCTTTTTTTAATCTTACTACGATGACTTGCTTGTACAGCTTCCTCAGCAAATCTATAAGGCATATCAAGCGGTATAACTTTGGGTTTTTAATATTTTTTTCTTAGTTCACAAGAGATTTGTTGTTTTCTACAAAATCGGGAATTCTTTTTTTGTCTACATCACATTTACGGTTGCTAATAAGTTAATATCTTGACAATTTTAGCCGAAATCATATCTGACCTTGGGTTTTTTTTTGCTTTGATCTTACTTGCGGCAGCTTTTCCGCCGTTATTTTTGTAGAAGGAATCTTTTCTAATTTTGTTTTTGCCTACTTGATTTTTGTTTGTTCCGAAAACAGTGCTCTTTTTACTTTGTCTTGGAAAGAATCGGCCAATAAATTTTATAGAGCTTCTATTTTTTTGTGCTGGTCTTGTAGCCATTGCCTCAAATGTTGTTTTCTAGTTTATCATTTTTTTTTCCATTATTATTTTTTAACCTAACCTTACCAAATATTAACATTATCATTAAAAACTAAATAATCTGTTTACTAATACTCTTTTTTTAGACACAAGGAATAGTAATTGTTGCGCATTGTCAGATGATCACTAATGCAAGTCAAAATACTACAACCATTTCCCAGAAGCTGTTTATTAAATACATAAATGAAATGTCGTTAACGGAGAAGCTTAATATATTGTGTGATCAGGCATCTAATTCTCTAACATTTACCGCTTGTGGTTTTTTTTTTCAATTGATTACAGCATGTTATTTACATTTGCTAATATGCTGGCAACATGTTATTGTTGCTATACAATTTAGAATGACCTAAATAAATCTTTTTAAGTTTTATTAACATTAGTTTAGTTAAGACAAAAAAATCAAGGATTGATATATTAAAGTTTATTGTATTAATCTTTTAAAATTTCTTTTATTTTGAAAATAGATGTGAAAAAAATAACAAAGACACTTGTAATATCTATTTTTTTTTTATATAGATTAAATGTTATCAATTATTTAATTAATTGTAGTAATAAAAATTATATTTAGTTTTTATTTAAATTTTTACTACTTTTTAGAAGTGTATATAAATATATCACCTACATAAAGAGTTTTATTGTCGCAGTTAATCTATCGATCAAAGTTGTGTTTATGTTTATTCATATACACTTTGCATGTCATTAATTTATTATTTAAATTAAATGTACCTATAAAATAATTATAATAATTAACATGATACATTAAATTCTAATAAATTTGTTAACTCCACACGGGATCATTCTAATTATTCGATCTAACACGCTCAGTTCATTACAAACCATCATTCAATAAATATCAAAATGTATAATAACCAAAAAACCTTAAACAAGAAACAAAGAATGGTAATAGAAGACATTGACCTTATAATCCAAACTGGAATCTTTATTGGATTAATTTCATTCTACGACAAGAGAACTAGAACATTTAAACCAAACATTATATTAACAACAATTAAAGTCATTATATTATTTATCAATTTTATAGCTGCAACATATTATAGGTTAGTACTGCAATATGAAAGTTATAGTATATTTTTATCTGCACAAATTATAACGCTACTAGTAAATTGTTGTAATTGTTATTTGATGATTGGTATGGTGTATTGGTTTTTGCCAAAAATACAACAACTATTTGATTCATTTAATGAATTTGATACAATTGATAACATACATTTTAAAATTGGTATTGATAGAATTAAATATGTTAATTTACAATGTTTTATTGCAATATTGATACCTATAAGCTTGTCAGTTTGGAATATATTTGATGGTGATTTTATTAAATGGTATACATTATTAATAAATCTGGCTTTAATACCAATGCATATAACATGTATTCTAAAACGTTTTATATTTAACTGTATTTATATCAGGGTTAAACTATTAAATAAATTGATGGAGGATATGGATAAAAGTAAATATACCCTATATTTAGTCAAATTGTTGAAAAAATAATACATTTAAGAATATTAACAGCTCAATTGGTTGAATTGGTTAATAATATATTTGGTTTGCAAATGTTGATAAGTATTCTATACATGTTTTTTAATTTAATAAATTTAATAACATTTGGGTGGAATTATGGAGGATATAAAACTGAATATATTTTCATGTTACTCTGGATATTATTTACTTGTGTAA
Organism: Tachinus rufipes; assembly: GCA_963932245.1. Taxonomy (NCBI): domain Eukaryota; kingdom Metazoa; phylum Arthropoda; class Insecta; order Coleoptera; family Staphylinidae; genus Tachinus; species Tachinus rufipes. The sequence continues at coordinate 16,095,740 of OZ010744.1, forward strand.
GTATTATTAAATATTTTTATATTACTTGTTCTATAGAAGTATTTTTAGATTATAGGAGGTGCCGTTACATCTTATTGTCAGGCAATCACAGATGAGGGTCAAAATACTATTGCTATTTTACATAAAGTACAAAGTAGACATATTAATGATTTTGCAATAAACGAGAGACTTGCTTTGTTGTCTAATCAAGCTGCTAATAATAGCCCAAAATTTAATGCTTCTGGATTTTTTGTAGTTGATTATAATTTGGTTTTTACATTTGTTAATTTGTTGGTTTCGTATATTATTGTTATTATACAGTTTTCAACTACAAATTAATTAAAATTTTAATTTATAGTTATATTTTTAAAGACTTAATTGGGTAAAAATAATATAAATTGTTTGTTTAATAATAATATTGTATTTTTTTTTTAATATTTGTTAATTTTGATTATTTTATGTATTAGTTTTTAATTTGACTGAATTGTTAATTTTCTTTTGCAATATTAGGCTAATGTCTTGGTATAACTTTAATACAAAACAATTGCTAAATGTTTAGATTTTTTTTAAACTGAAGCAAATTTTGTTTAATTTTTGCAATATTCAAGATATATTTTGAAATAGCAATTGTTTTTATTGTATTCTTAAACGTCTTTATCTGACGGTTGCTAAGATTTCCAATGCAATTGAATGTAAATGGTAATTAAATAATTTTTGAATAACGTTTCTGCAATTCTATTTAATTTTCCATATTTGTATCAAATTTTGTAACCAAGTTTTTTTAAATGCAATTTCCAAATATACAATATAGGGTGAAAGGGGTTTATGACTAGTTATGATCTGAAACTTTCAACCAAAAAAATATTGACAAACAAACTAGGTACATTAAATATATGCCAATTTTTGTTTTTTATAGAAGAATAGTTTATTTTGTGTTTATTTATTGTGTGGGGAACGTATGCAACGGGTAGGTTAAATAGATTAGTCTTTGAGTTATATATTTAACTCTTTATTATTATTGATTAATAAAAATAATAAAATAAGTATAATAAATTGAATATTAATTGTGTAAAATTTACGTTTAGATTCACAACATTAAACTTTGAGCAGTTCAGCTCTACTAACTAAATTAATAACAATTTCTTGTTTTTATATGATAAAATAATGGTTCTTTGAACTGCTCAAGGTTTTTTATTGTCAGCGATTTTGTTTCCAGGGAAGTAATATTTAGATAATGGGTTCCCGGGATGCTTTGCTGTCGTTCTTTAGTACCGATGTTAACTCCTCCCTTCTTAGAGTGAACCAAGGGTTGATACAAGTTTGTTCCAATTCTTGGGTTGTTGACATGTTGGAAGAAGGTTGTTTTCTTCTAAAGTACCATATTCCAATAATAACAATGATTGCAATTGCCGTGGTAATTACTAAGGCGGTCGTTAAACTTTAGTTGTTTGTGGAATGAGCGTTGGATAACTTCTTCAATTGGGCGTCAAGTTTAGCTAACTTTTCTTGAGTTTTATTCAATCTTTCCAATTGCAGGTTTTTTAGATGGACGTGTTCTAATCTTCATTGAGGTTGTTTTGCTGGCAGCAAGATCAAATTTATTGGTGTTAGGTGAATTTGTTAAAATTTGTCCAAATATTGAATTGATGTGGTTTGTAGAACTTTGTGTTCTTGATTTAATAAACCATCGAATGTCGATTGTACAAGCAGGTAACTTTGTAATTTTCTTATTTTTTGGAAAAGATCACATTAAGCTTTGGCAGATTGATTGGCTTGAAGTAAAATCCAGTCAAAATTTGTAAGATGGCTCATTTTGGCATCTAATTGCCACCATCTGGTGTAGCTGAGACAGTTATTGGCAGATGTTGTAGTAGCTAATGATCACACGATGTGTGTTTTGTAACATCTAAACTAATGGTTATACACAGATATTTTTGATTTTACAATAATTTTTCTGACATTGCAGTATACCTATTATTATTTTTTGCCAGGTCAAGTTGCAGAATATTTAAAACAAAGTAATCAGAATTTTGCTTGATTGGTAATGGAATCAATTTATGGTATTAGTAAATTGTGAGTTTGACTTATAGAATTTTGAGTAAAAATGTGAGTACGTACGTTTTGACATAAGCTTTTACAGTTATTATATTTTCAAGAGCATTTTATGAATTTATTGAAGAAAACTTTGATTTCAGCACTAATACAATTATTGTAGGCGACTTTAATATTCGTAATCTTCAACAATCACTGTCTGGTTATCATCCTGATCAGTTAAACAGTAACTTTTTAAAATTCTTAAACTATAACAATTTTTTGCAACATAATAATATTCTAAATACTAATAATAGAAAACTTGACCTTGTTTTAACGTCTTCTGATATTAAATGTTCACATTCACGTTGATATTTCCTATTTGTAATTGAATAAACACACCATCCAGCTTTTGCTATTGACATTAAAGTTTATACAACTACTAATTTCTCGTTTTGTCCACAACAGACATACAAATATTGTTTAAAAAAAGCTAACTTACCAACTTGTACCCTGCTTTTATTGACACTGATTGGTCATTAGTGTATGCTGAGACAGTTGTTGACGTATGCTGTGATAAAATTTACTAAACAATATCAAAAATATTAGACAGACATGTTCCAAAGTCAATTCCACGTAAATCGTTGTCTAGATATTCTCGGTAGTCAGCAGTGATTTATGCAAACTTTTTGGCAAAAAAAGCTTTACCACAAGTTATACAGTCAACATAAAACCAATAATCATCGGCAAAAGTATTTCAACCTTCAAGCAGAAACAAAACGCCGTATTTCATTGGACAGAAAATATGTTTACTACTGCAGCTGAAGCAAAATTGAAAAACAATCCAAACCAATTTTGGTCATACATTAATTGCTTGAAAAACAGTTCAAGAATTCTATCATTTATGATTCATAATAGAATTATGACGTTAAACCAACAAGAAACTGTAAACTTATTTGCAAATTTTTTTAGTTGTGTTTACAAAACTTCAAATCTTCCATCAAATTCTAATTCCTTTAATAACACTACTCCATTTGGAATTAAATCCATATCATTTGAAGAAGTTGTGCAAGCTTCTAAACGTCTAAAAGCAAAATACACGTCAAGTCCTGATGGCATTATTTCTTTCTTAGTTAAAGACTGCGCTACTGTATTAGCCAATTCACTGCATTATTTGTTTAACTTAATATTAAAAACTTCAATTTTTACAAAACTAGTATCAACCCAATTTTCAAAAAAGAAAACAAAGAAGACATATTAAACTATCGCCCAATTGCTTTAATTAACAACTTTGCCAAAGTTTTTGAACGGATAATAGGAGAACGGCTTTATTTTGGAGTAAAAAGTTTATTATCAGATAACCAACACGGTTTTGTTAAGAAGAGGTCTACTGCGTCAAATTTGCTATGTTTTACAGAATTTGTTTCCACATCGCTCGATAGGCTACAACAAGTGGATGTAATATACACTAATTTCAGTAAATCAATTGACACATTATATTACGGGATTATAATAGATAAACTACGTGCTGTGCTATGCGATAACAATCTTTGTAATCTATTACAGTCATATCTTAATGACAGATTGCAGTACGTTGAGATTTTAAATTTCAAATCCACTAACTATCCCCAAGGGTCTTAGGGCTATTAATATCTATCATTTTTATTAATGATATTTGCAGAACCTTAAAAACCAATGTCTACTATATGCTGACAAATTTAAACTATTTTCTACAATTTTATGTATTGCTGATTGCATATCCCTTCAATCTGATATTTAAATGTTATCTATGTAGTGTAAAACAAACTACTGGCAACTAAATATATTAAAATGTTGTACGATGACATACTCTTGCAAAAAATCAAATTTAGTTTTTGATTATACCATTGATAACCAACTTTTATCAACAATTACAACCTAGAAAGACCTTAGTGTGCTGTTCGACAGTCAATTAACATTTAATAGTCACATAGACAATATTGTCAACTCACTCAACTAAAATTGATAAGATTTATTATTAGGTCAGCAAAACCAATCTCTAATAAAGAATCTTTGCACGTACTCTATTTTGCTTTTGTCAGAAGTAAATTAGAATATTGTAGTAGAGTGTGGTCTCCTAACTACGCAACTTATTCCTATGCTCTGGAAAAAGTTCAAAGACGTCATTTAAAGTATATGTGTTAGCGAGAAGATAGCCACTACCCGTCTCGTGGTCGTACAGATTATGACGATGATTTTGACTCTCTTCAAGATTGTCGTAGATGCGCTGATATATCCTTGGCCACTAAGCTGGTTTGCGGAGATGTCGATTGTCCAATCCTATTACACAGTTTGAACTTCCATGTACCAAGACTAGCAGCTAGAAACCCCAACATTTACTTGTTTTAGGTTGCACAGTAATTTAGGAGTAAATGCATTGATGAACAGAGTACTGAATGCTGTAAATTCCGTAGCGCCCAATCAAGCATTTAATTAACCATTTTATATAATTTTTGTATAATTTTGTAAAACTTTTGTTTACATTTTGTTCATTCATTTTTTTTTGTTAATTCTTATCTCATTCTAATCCAAATAAATAAGAGCATAAAGGTTTTTGCTGTTAAAAGTTGGCTGGTGATGATCGAGGCTGCCGATATGGTATTAAATACTGAGATATGGGCTTTCCATAAACTTTGGGATTAGATTTTCTTGTGTTCCTGTTTATTTAATTGCGTAGTAATTTTGATAAAGCATTGCGCTGGTTTGTTTTGATTTTCTGCAAGTATTTGAAGATTAGTTTCATAGATTTTAAAAGTTTTTTGGGCTAAATGAATCTGTGCCTGGTTGTTTTTGATTAGTTTTTCTGGGCTAGTAGCGAGGTTTTGTATCAGTTTATCATATCTTGCGGCATTGTCTGCGTCAAAGTTTTTTGAGATTGCTTTTATAATAGATCCAACAAAGTTTGCTGCTCTACGAGCTTTTTCAACTGATGGTACTAATTGAACCTTTTAATAATTTAATTGATGGGGTAGGCTTTGAAGTTTTATGGCAAATAAATGTAATTGTAATTTTTCTTTATTGTCCTGGACATATTGTCTAGCCTTTACTGGTTGTTTATATTGTAAATTAAGCTGGTTAATTTGATCCACTAAAGGTTGTAGATTACATCGTACTACTGAAGTCCAATAACTTATTTGATTTTTTGCAATTCCAAGGTATAGGAGAAATAGCGGGCCATCCAAAGATGTTATTTTTACGTCTGCAAAAACGTGGCAGCAGCATCTGTAACAATGCTATGTTTTAGTAGTCTAGTATGATATGTTTGGGTACTTTTTTGCGTATCTACGTCTACAGTATCATTATTGTTTATGCTGATATATTCTATATATATATATATATTTTTTTTATTTTCTTTTTGTGTATAATATTTTATTGTTTGGTATTTTTGTACAAAATTAACATACAATCTTTATGTTTTGATATTAACTTTTGGTAGGTAGTGGTACCATAAAATAAGTCCATTGGGTTGTTGAGTTTTGTATTATCATAAAGTGCTTCAAATGGTGTTATTCCAATAGCGATATGAATTGAATTGTTGTACGCTATTAATGCAAGTCTAACTCTTTGTTTACATGGTATATTGTTGTCATCTACTAAACATTTAAGATGTTTTAAAAATGTTGAGTGAAAGCGTTTAATATTTGATTGGTTTTTTGGATTTTAGCTGTATTAAGGTGTAAATTAATTTTGTAAAGAAATGCTAATTCTTTAATTAGTTTGTTGTTAAATTCTGATCTTTGATTAGATCTAATTTCTTGAGGTATTTTATAGTAACTAAAATGTTAATAGAAGATCAAAGATGTCTATTGGATTGTTACTATAAACTTTTATTGCATGTCCTACTCTAGTGAAAGAGTCAAAAAATATATCAATAAATACTTTCTCAAGAGGTGCATTGGGTATTTTTGTTATTGATAATGACGGTACTTTAGGGTGCCTGTTGTATTTTGACCAATTGCAAGTGTCGCATGATTTTATTACATGGGTTATTTGCTTTTCTATTTTATTCCACCAATACTTTCGTTCTTTTAGATGTTTAAATGTTTTCTTATTACTTCTATGAATTGTCAATTCAGTGTGATATGACGTGGTACGTTCCAATTTTGTATTTTTATCATCAATCACTTCAATTTTCTTTAAACAGCGGATAATTCAAGGGTTTTTATTGGTAAAGTTTTTACTATAAACTTTTCATAGTTTTTTGTATAATTTGCCATTTTTGGGGTATAAATAAAAGGTTTTATATGGCATTTTTAGAATTATTCTTTGTTATTCTTGACAATAATTTTTTTTTTTTTTTTTAATTCGAATTTCAAGTTGTTGTGATAAGTTTTCAGAAACAATAAATTGACTTTTTTTGTTATCAATAATGGTATCTTGTATTTTGATAGTTTTTGCAGGTTCTTGATTTGATGAATAGATTGTATCAGAGATCTCATTCTCTAAAATTTCTTGTTCTTTTAAGTTTTCCATAAGGTCACTGTTGTCTTTATTTAGTGTAGTACTATCTAAATCATTATGTGTAATGATGTTTATTTCTGGAAATCGTATTCTTGATAAAGCATCGGCGTTAGTGTTGTATTTGCTCTTTTTGTATACAATTTTAAAATTGTAATTCTCTAGTTTGATTTTTCATCTCATAAGTTTTGAGTTTGGCTCCTTGAGCAACTATAGCTACACTACACTTGATGATTTGTGTAGATAGTAAACTTACGTCCACAAATATTAGGACAAAATTGTTTGAGAGCGTATACTACTGCAAGTAATTCCTTCTCGATGGTAGAGTATCGTAGTTCTGTTTTTGATAGGGTTCTCAATGCAAAGCAGATTGGTTTATCTCTTTCAATTTGTCGTTAGAAAATCACTGTTCTTAAGGCTATGTCTGAAGCGTCGGTAGTGACAACAATTTTTTTGTTGAGAAATCGGGGCATTGCAAAATGGGATCATGAGTTTGAAGTTCTTTGCAGTGTTTAGATATATTCTGGTTTGTCAATATTTGTTTTTGCATTTTTTTTAGGCATGTTGTAAACGGTTTTGTTACTTCTGCAAAGTTCTTAATAAATTTTTGGTAGTAACTTACTAATCCAAGAAAACTATTGATCTTTGTTCGAGTTTTAGGAATCGGAATTTTAGCGATTGAACAGATTTTTTCAGAGTTTGGCTTAACTTTTTATCCGTTACAATATGTCCAAGATATTTAAGTTTTATTTTTAGAAATTTGCATTTCTCTAGGTGGCCAATTTTAATTGTTTGAATATTTTTATAAGTTTTTGTATATGATTCTGTAAAGAAGACAAAGAGATTATAATTATAAAGTCTAAGTATACAAGGCAAGTATCTTCCAGTAATACTTGTAAAACGTCATTCATGATTCTCTAAAACGTTGCAGGGGCATTTCGGAGACCTTTTAAATTTGAAATGTCTTTGTTTGGTACTGAAGGTTGTTTTTTGCAGTTTTCTTCAATCATCTTTACTTGGTGGTACCCTTAGGCAAGGTCAAGCGACGTAAAATAATAAGCTTGTCCTTGCATTAAAAAATCAAATTAAAAAACAAGACAGGATCCTACCAAAAGTGGTCAAAATAACCGCAGAATACTGTACGGAAGAAACCCTGACGGTAATAAACCAATACCTGCTCAGGTTCGTATTTCTAGAGAATCAACGGAAATAAGAAACCAGCAAGCAAACATTCAAGCCAATCTCCTTTTTGGACGCCAAAAAAAAACTGCTGAAGCAATTACTAAAGATAAAACTAAAAAAAAAAAGATCACAAGTTGGCAGCCAACCAGTATAGCATTTGCAAGAAAAGGTTGACTGTGGACGCAATGCACGCAATCAAATAAAAAACCCAGAAGATCAGTAAGTAGTATTAGTAAGTAAGTAAGTAAAGCGTGATAACCTTAAATATAAAAGATGCCTTTAACTCTGACATATGAAGCAAAATCCTAGAGAAGTTAATTAGGTGGAGGCCAACAACTATTTAATAAAGATAATAAAAGATTACCTAAAATACTTATTATAGTAGGAATTGACATAATAATTAAAGTAACGTGCAAAGTACCACAAGGATCGGTGCTGCAATCAACTCGCTGAAACGTCCTATACGATGCGGTCAAAATAATAGGATGTGCGGACGACACAGGGATATTAGTAACATGTAGGATCCAAGATGAGATCAAAGAAAAAAAAATCAAATAATCAGAGAAATCCTAAAAACTATAAAAGAAAAAAGTTTGCAAGTAGCTTTCTCTTATATGGCAGCAAAAATTATAATCCCAAAAAACACCTGAAAAAGACGGCTGCAATGCCAAAAATCGGCAATGATGCCAAATAAAAAAGGTCCAAGAACCAGCAAAAAGCAAACCATGTCCTCAGTGATAAACTCTGTGCTACTACTATACGCCAAAAAAATTCTCTAATTTCAAAATCAAAACTGGCCATCCTAACAAGAGTATAGTAAAGAGGTGCAATTTGCATAGGTAGCGCGTAAAAGACGCTATTACTGAAAGCTTCACAAATAATAGCAAAAATTACCACAAATAATATCCTCGCTGAAAAGCAAGACCAGTTGATTGAGAGACAACGACATAGCAACTTGGACAAAGTACATGATAAAAATATCTACAAACATTCCTGAACAGGATGCATAGAAAAGTAAATTATTACTTAAGTACTAGGAAAACACTGCTGTTTTGGTGCATACCTAAAGAAGTTCTAAATATTTAAAAAAAAATACCACTGCATGCATACACTCTAGAAGTAAGGATGCGACCACCCACACAATACTTAATTGAAACAAGTCTCTTCAGATAAAAGTTAAAACAGAATAAGAATATAAGAAAAAATAAACAACCTAGTAGATATAATGCTAGACAACAAATAAACTGAGCCTTAGTTGGTCATATAATTACAAATATCATAAAAAAAGAGCTAAAAAAAAAAACAAATAAAAACTTCTGGGCAAATCAAATCCCAAACACAACCTTTAGTAAAACGTAAATTATTCCCGTTAAAAGTATTTTGTCATAAAAAAAAACTTTTGGCTTACCGCTTTTTTGCAAGTTTTTACGGCAAACTTTTGTAAAAAGAATATGCAAAAATTCTATCTAAACCGATGAAATCGTATTGACATTTAACAACCGTCAAAGTTTTTAAAACCAACCTTAACCAAAAAAACAGATTAAAGTGTTTGATTACAGCTATTAACGGTGGTCACATTTTAAAAACTTTTTAAATTTATTGTTAAAACGATCCTTTTGATTAACGATGGAATACAAATACACAAAAGGAGCCCATCCTGTCAACTTAATTTATCAGTAGATGTTTAATAGTGGTTGTATCCACCAAACAGCTTGACCAATATTATGCGTAATCGGTTATTGATTGTCCAAATAACATCAATTTTTAACAGCACACTACAAAAAATCAAACGGCGTCAAATCTCAGCACCGTGCAGCCCTATTGGTATGACCACCAAAACAACTAATTACACAATTACCACATTTAGGGCACTAAAAATCATTTTTTTTACCTCGAGTATTATACTCATTTAGTCACAACCATGTATGTAATTTAATGTGAATTTTTACAAATTTTTGTAACAATAAATATCCATGCCTTAACCGGGATTTGAACCCAAAACCTCAAGTACCGTAACTAGTCTCTCAACCGTTGCGCCACCAAGGTCAGCAAGGATCCATTTATTTTATAAATTTTGTAACATGACGCTCCATCCTGCTAAAACTAAAAGTCGTTCAAGTACATAGCCTCAATTTCTGGCCACTATAAGCCTCAAATACGGCATTTTGCTTGTTACATAGTCGAAAATTTGGAGCTTCTCTTCGACGCAAATTAAAAAATAATAACAAAACTCTAGTTCAAACTATTTGCTGGTAATTTTAATCTAGAGTGACCTACCCACCCATGTCATGAATAGATTAGATTCACCATCCTCTTCTCTAACAAAAACTTCTAAAGTTTTGTTAAAAAACTCTTGTGAGAGTGGGCAAACATTCTAGTTTAAACTACTCAACGATAATCATGATCTGGAGTCCCATCCCGCAATCAAAGTAGTTAACAAGAAATTAGATTTGTAAGCTTGTAAAAAGACACTTAAGCAGGGAGGTAGTCACTCCAGTTCAAACTTTACAATAGTAACCATAATGTGGATTAACCTAACCACCCACCCAAGTGATGGTCATCTAGATATTGGATTTATTGTTCTTTCTTCAAACTTCTAAAGTTGCAAAAAAGAATAACTTTCAATCTCCAAGTAGCAAACACTTAGGCAGGTGGGTTCACTTTAGTTCAAACTATTCAATGCTAATCATAATCTAGAGCAGGGATCGGCAAACTTATTTTGAAACGGGCCAGATCGTAAAAAAATTAAGTTTTAAATAAGAAAATTTCTTTTGTATTTGCATCAAAATTCAAAAAAAACGTTGTTGTAACTGTTCTTCAGAAAATATGTCCGTCGCAGTTTTTTTGGAAATAAAGCCTTTGAGGGCTGAATTAAAAACATATGGCGGGCCAGATTTGGGCCGCGGGCGTAGTTTGCCAACCCCTGATCTAGAGTAACCTACCCATCTATGTGTTAGTCATCGTAAGATTAGATTTACAATCTCCGCTTCTGACTTAAAGACTTCTAACGTTTGCAAAAAGGACAAACTTCTAATATGTTTATAACAAACACTGAAGCAAGTAAACTATCCTGTTCAAACTACTTGATGATAATCATTAATTGGAGTAAACCACCTACCCGTACTGGAGCATTCCATGGTGATATGCTTTCTCTAACTATGTCCCGTCGTAGTAAATCAAGAATTTGCTTTTTGATTTCCTTTTTTTTCTGTGGTTGTTGACAGTTACGTTCATAAATAGGGTTGTTATTCTTCATATTTATAGTGTGATTCATTTTATGAGTAAAAGTTAGATTTTAGAGTTCTACATGAAAAAGATTTTTATTTTTTATAAGTAATGATTTTATTGCTATAGATTCTTCTACATTGAAATGATAATTTTTAAAATTTTTGATTATATTTTTTTTCTGTAGTTGTGATAAGTTGATTTGGTTTTTTGTATAATAACCCATATTAATTTTTTTTGCTTCATTTACTGGTGTTAGCTTCATTGGGTTTAACTTAATATAAATTGGTGATTGACTACAATTTGTTGCTTCTACACAAATTTCATAATTTTTAACCTCAATTACAGATTTGAGTATAATTAATTTTCTTTTCTGGTCTACTGTTTTTGGAAAAAGTGCAAGTTCATTGCAAATATTAGTTATTTGATAATTTTTTGTTGTACTTGAATTAAGTTTGACAAGGGTTTAGGAAATTTTAATGTTTATTATAATATGTCACAACAACCAGATTTTAAGATATGAAGCCATGTGAAATTGTAATTTTTATTCATCAAATATTTTTGGTTCTTGGGTCTCTACTAAATTGTTGTTTTGGTCCGTATTTTAAAAACAAAACTACAAAAGCAAGCACAAAAAAAATTATTTACTCACAATTAAAATCAGGTCAAAGAATTAATAATTTGCATCTCAACGCCGTTTTCAAGAAATACTTAAACGGTAATTATAATAATTTAATATTGAATTAGTACAATATGCCAAATGAATTAATTTTTTTAATTATTTAATTTAGCTATTTTATAAATTAAAATATGGCAATTTTGAAAGTACTGCTTGTTTGCACTGTGAATTAGGTTAATTTAATATTGAACAAACTTACTCAATAATTTATACTAAATGTTTCAGCACTTAACATAATTGTTATTTAATTGATTAATTAAATTAAAACTAACAAAATTATTATAATTGAATAGCAGTTAATAAAGTTTGTATTTATTGATAACCTTCTAGTAACATTTAACTTGTTTGTAAAGAACACAATACTTTGTTTGCAATGGTTACCAAAGATATGAGTCTAATTATTAAAGTGGCAAGCTACATTGGAATAATTCCATTCTACAACAATCAAACTAGAAAATTTAAACCAAACTTATTATACACATTAACTACATTAATAGTAATTTTGCTAGTTTACTCAATTTCAACATACTACCAATTCAAATACGAAAGTTTTAGTATAATTAATCAATTTATAACCCTATTAGAAATTATCTGCAAATTTTGCTTACTGATTGGCATGATATATTGGTATCTACCAAATATACAAAAGTTATTTGATTGTTTTAATGAATTTGATATAATTGTTATCAACGCATTTAAAGAAACCATAGAAAAAATTAGATGGCCAAAATTGAAAGTAATTTTGCCTTTAATAATATTGCTGTTTCTTGAGACATTATGGGCTTGTTTACATAATAATATGATTGAATACTACAAATTATTAAATAGCATAGTAATGTTACCTATGTATATAACAAATATTTTAGAATATTTCATACTGGCAAGCATGTTAATCAAAATTAAAAAATTTAATAAATTAATTTTGACACAATTTAATGCAGAATTTAAAGCAGTATCAAATCTAAAAATAGAATATTTAATAAAATTAAGATTATTAATCACGGAAATGGTTGAATCATATAACAATGTATTTGGTTTGCAAATGTTGAGTTTTTTTATATACATGCTCTCAAAGTGTTTGAACCTATTTACACTTCCGTTCAGTTATAGAAGTTTTGAAATTTATTTAGTTAAGATAATGGTAGAAATGTTGTTTATATGTGTAAGTATTAATGTGTGTAGTTGAATGTCAACGTTAGCAAGAGGTACATAAAGTATTCAGATTTTTATTTCTTATTTGTTGATGTAAATAACATTATGTTCTAATGCTGACTAGTACGTTTAATAAGCATGTTTTAAATATCTTTTAATGCAATGTTTTATTACTACCTGCAATAAAATATTTCAAATTTGACATACATTTTTTTTTTAATTCTTATTTTATACTAAATTTTTATTAAATATTTTTATAAATTATAAAAGCAAAGTTTTGTTGTAGCTTTCAATATTTATGCTCTTTGCAAATAAGTGCTTCTTTTTTTTTTGGCGCGAGTTTTTGCCCATTTTATACTGATTATTTGTTGATTTGATATAAAGTTTTGTTAGTTCTTTGGTAAGTTCTTCTTTATCTTTGGCCGTGCTTGTTAGCGCCAGGTCGTCGGCGTACTCAACTGTTGAGCATTCCTGTGGAAGCTCCAGATTGAGCACATTATTGTACAGGATGTTTCAAAGCGTTGGACTTAAAACAGAGCCTTGTGTAAGTTTTTTTTCGAAGTATTTTAGATCTACAGGGAGTTTATAAATGAATGGGATTATGTAATCACTTTAAATGTGCCGCTTTTGTTAAATTGTTCACTAAACTATTTGTTTTGACAGATCAACTTTGACAGCTTTCAAGCAAACATATGAAAACATATGTAGTATAGTGGACGATTTTAAATAGGCGGCATATTTAAAGTGATTACATAATCCCATTCATTTATAAACTCCCTTTAAAACTTTGTTTGTGAGGAAACTTTCTACAATTTTTTTGATGTATTGGGATACCCCGTTCCATTCAGATTTTTTTGGATGAGACACTACTTTGCCGTGTTAAATGCATTTTGTTGTTCTGCTTCTTTGGTCCTCAACAAAAGATTTTACTTTAAAAGCGACGTCCACCGTTGATAGGCCTTTGCGGAAACCGTATTTGTTGTAAGAGAGCTCGTTTTTTTTCCAGTTTGTCTTCTAGTCATTTCTTAAGCAGCTTTTCGTAGACTTTGCTCATAGTGCTGACAAGGCTTATAGCTCTGACCTTGCCGTTTTTTTTTTGGAATAAGGACTAGCGATGCTTTTTTCCATTGCAAAGATATACTGAGACCTGCCAGTATTTTATTAAAAAAGTCCAACATTTTTTCTGGTAACACCGCAACAGCAAGTTTAACTGTTTCGATTGTTATTTTTTTAGCTTTAACTTGTCTATTGCAAGTTTTAGTTCTTCCATAGTAAACACAGGGACTTCTTCTGTGATGTTGTCTATTTGGTCATAAGAGTCGACACAGTCAAAGAACAGTTCATCCATCTAACCTAATCTAACCTAACCTAATGTGTTCTAGAATGTGCAGCAAAATATGTTTTTTTTCCTAAATCTTTTTTTGTGTTTTGCTTTGGTTTTGTTTTGTCCTTTATAATAGAAATGGCTGTAGTTGTTACTGTTTGATCAATTTGATTCCTAGAATTGCCAATTTTGCCAAAAAAATATTTTTGGGCCGTTAGTGGAAGCTAATGAGCTACTTGATTTGTCTGCTTTAGTTTAAAACAGTTTATATTATTTAGATCTGTTTAGACTACTTTGAATCAAACAGTTTAAAACACTATGGTTATTTTAAAACATTTTGAGTTGTCTTGCTCACCACTGCCGCAACACTTAAGCAAAAACAAATCAAAGCAAAAATCTTTTTGATTCAGTTAAGTTCACTTACGTATTTTGTTTTTTTTTTTAACTTTTTGGAACAATTTAAACCTTTTGGAATAAGTTAAAAATCAGATTAGACCTTAAACTTAGAACAACATTTGGTGATGAGCTTAGATCATTTCAACAAATCAGTTTGAATCATATAAGTAAAGATTTGTTTAAATCTTTTTAAAGCTAAAAAGAATGCTTTATGCACTGTCTCTTTAATACAATAGTGTGTATGACTTGTTTGTAATTTATTAGGAACTTTACCCATTAAACTTTTCTTTTGTTAATTTTATTTCCTCCAGTTTTATAGTATCCACTTGTTGCATTTCTATACTATACTAGGTTTTATTATATATTTTTTGGTTTATTTTACATGTTGGTGTTGCGCTAATGCTTTTCTTCTTTTTCCTTTATTATTTCTTTTTTTTTTATATAATATGGCTTATTATTATTTTGCTACCGTCTACCATTAGCTTGATTATATTGTTAGACCTAAGCTTTGTGCAGAGAACAGATTTTGCGTTTTTTTCTGTTTTTCATGGGTTTACTTTTTTTCAATAGCAATATTTGTTGCTGTTTTTTCAGGTAAGTTCTAAAACATTTGTATTCTGTTGCTCAGTTAGTTATTGGGTAAGGAAGTATCCTATCTGGCCGTGTTCTCTTTTCATAAGTGCACTTTTTTTTGTCAGCTTTCCACATTGTTTGTCATTTTTGCATTGTCTTGAATCTTGCTTACACCTTATCTTTATTGTTAATAATCCAAATATATAGTATAGTCTTGTCTGCACTATTAACCTTGATGGCAACGTTTCTTTGTTTTCTGTTCAGTATTGCAACATACTTCTGAATCTTTATTGAGTTCTTTGTACTTTTTTTAGTGATGACCTCACTCTGTTGTCTTGGCATTCAATCACCTTATATGGATGATGTATGCAAATACAACGCTTGGAGTAGTTTTCCTTATACTTATCCAGCATCTTCCCAACGTGGACTCTCTATTGTATGAGTGAGCCGCGCTTGTATAATTTTTTATTGTTCTTAATGCTTTTTGCATCAAATTGCAGAGTATGATTTCAAATTTACTGCTTAGTAAAATTGTTATGTCATCTGCATAACTAATTGGATAAAAAGTTTGATCATCGAGTAGCCGTATAAGGCTGTCGATTACTATATTCCATAGTAGTAGAGATATTGCTCTTCCCTGGGAACAACATTTAGCAACATTTAGCAACATTTTTTTTGACTGTCGATTTCTTTACAGTAACAGTGACGGCTCTTTTTTTCAACATGTGTTTTATCCATTCACTAATTGTGAAGTTTACACCATGTGTTGCAAGAGCAGTTTCTATTTTTTCAAAGATGATTTTATCAAAAGCACATTTAATATCTATAAATACGCCCAAAGTAGACAATTTGTTTTTTGATCTTTTGATTCGGTTTGTTACAAGACGTATGGCCAATACGTTAGATTTTTCTTGTATTAACCTAGAAATAAGGGCCGTTTTTTAAATATATTTTTTGCACAATTTTCTAATGTCTTTAAGAAATAAGACGTGAAGCTGATTGGCCGATAGGATTTTGCCATTACGCCTTGGTTTTGGTATAAACACAACACACTAGTATGATATCTTTGCCTTATTGTAGAAAGACAAGAAAGACCCTATGCAATCTTGAAGTTTTCTATAGAGATAAGTTTTTAATTGCCCATGCTATATGCGCCTCTTTAACAAGTTGGCGAGCAGCTACTTAGTCATTTTCTGAAGGGGTTGGAATTGTAGCATTGGACCAGACTTGTGCTAAAGCGGGGGGGGGGGGGGGTGTACAGCCTGGGAAATAAGTTTCTAAAAGTATCTCCGTTGCATCCGATAGATTAGCTGTGTATGAGCCGTCAATTTGTTTTAGGCAACCCAATTGCTGTTGGAAGCTTTGCAGCAGTTAAAGTGCTTTCAACATTTTCACGAAAAGATCTCCAAGTTTTCCGTTGACGTTGACGTATGCGTCTTTTATAATCTTTTTGAGCATTTTTGTATTACATCCAGTTTGATTGATTTTTTGCGTTTTTTGCTTTGTTGAAGGATCTCCGTGCAGCTTTCTTAAGCCGGTCGAGTTCCTCGCAAATCCAAGGTATGGTGTTGTTGAATTTGGTAGGCAGCCTAAGTGAACATGAGTTTTTGTACGCTCGTGTTAAAATTTTTTCTAATTTATTTACATAGTTTTCTATTTCTTCTACATTAATAGGTTTACTTAAATTTGCACAAATACTTAAACTCCGCGATAGGTTGATTTGAAAAGCAGCTATATTAGTCAGCTTTGAATTTTGATAAGGCCTGATTTTTGTTAATGTTTTATATTTTATTTTACTTACCTGTGATCTGACATTGAAGCTGACGTAGATACGTTCCAGTCGTGGGTTTTGTTTAAAACGCTAAGAGTTGCCAGTGTGATCTAGCTCAGTCTGGCAGCAATAAATATCAAACGTTGGTTTATACGCATGGATTTAGTATTTTTAGGTTAGCACTGATAATAAAATCGTGAAGTTGCTTACTCTTGCCATTTGTGTTTTTACATATTTGCTGTATTTCAAAGTTTTTGTCTAAATTGGGGCTGCATGCAAGACAACAAATGTAACCAAAAATTGCAAACTTCTATTTTTTTTTCTAATGTTTTTACACTTTAACATTATTCTACTTATGAACGCAGCAATTGTTTTGTTTTTGCGGTTATTCTCTGAATGTGTTTTCTAAATCTAAAAAAATGGTCGATTGTCATGCTCAACTAAATTAAACTGTTTTTGGGCGTAATTATATCTGTCCCCAGTTTAAAACTTATTTCTCTGCACTGTTTTTGCTTATGATTTGTTTTTTTTTAATTTCCAGTTTAAATTTATGGTCAGCTTAGTATTGCTAAGTCATTGTTTGAGGACGCCGATCTTTAGTAAGTGGTTCTAAAAGTAGGGGTTTAGTACCAAACGCTGTGGTACTTTTTTTGTTACCTTGTATTTTTCTTTTTTTTTAATCCACAATTGACTTATTTGTGAAGTAGTTCTTTATCACTTTTGTGAGGTGCTTAGAATTTTTTTTTTCTTAAAGGCTTTTATTGTCCTGTTTTATTCTGCCGTGTTGAACGCATGTTTGAAGTTGATTGTGATTAAGTGATCTGGTTTTGAGAGTTTTCTATTACTTTTCCAGCAATGTTTTTGACCATTTCTACGAGGCTTTGGGTGGATTTTTTTTCCTAAACCCATATTGAAAGTCTTGATCCGGCTCTTTTTTAAACTTTGTCACAATGACTTGCTTGTACAACTTCCTCAGCAAGTTCATAAGGCAAATAGAGCGGTAAAACTTTGGGTTTTTTTTCTTAATTTTTTCAATTAACTGGAGATTTGTTGTTTTTTACTGGATTAGGATCGGATTTTTTTTTTGTCTACATCACGCTTAGGGTTGCTAATAAGTTATTACCTTAACAATGTCAGCTTTCATCATACTAACGGCAGTTTCTCCGCTGTTATTTTTGTAGTAAAAATCTATTCTAATCTTGTCTTTGCCTACTTAATCTTTGTTTGTTTATAACACAGTATTCTTTTCACATGGTCTTAGAAGGAATTGACCAATTAATTTTATAAGATTTTTCTTTTCTTATGATGGTCTTGTAGTCAATGCTCCAAATGTTGTTTTTTAGTTTATCATTTATCATTGTTTACTCTTTTTGTTAACCTAACCTAACCTAATTTAACCTCACCTAATATTAACATAATTATCAAAAATTAAATAATCTGCTTACTAATAAGCTTATATTTTTAGACACAAGGAATAGTAATTGTTGTGCGTTGTCAGATGATCACTAATGCAAGTCAACATACTACAACCATTTCTCAAAAGCTGATTAATAAATACATGAATGAGATGTCGTTAACGGAGAAGCTTAAAATATTGTGTGATCATGCATCCAAATCTTTAACATTTACCGCTTGTGGGTTTTTTTCAATTGATTACAGCATGGTATTTTCATTTGCTAATATGTTGGCAACATATGTTATTGTTGCTATACAATTTAGAATGACCTAAATAAACCTTTTTAAGTTTTATTAACATTAGTTTAGTTAAGACAAAAAAATCAAGGATTAATATATTAAAGTTTATTGTATTAATCTTTTAAAATTTCTGTTATTTTGAAAATAGATGTGATATTAAAAAAAAATAACAAAGACACTTGTAATATCTAATTTCATTTATTGTTTTTTTTATATAGATTAAATGTTATCAATTATTTAATTAATTGTAGTAATAAAAATTATATTTAATTATTATTTAAATTTTTACTACTTTTTAGAAGTGAATATAAATATATCACCTACATAAAAAGTTTTATTGTCGCAGTTTATCTATCGATCAAAGTTGTGTTTATGTTTATTCATATACACTTTGCATGTCATTAATTTATTATTTAAATTAAATGTACCTATAAAATAATTATAATAATTAACATGATACATTAAATTCTAATAAATTTGTTAACTCCACACGGGATCATTCTAATTATTCGATCTAACACGCTCAGTTCATTACAAACCATTATTCAATAAATATCAAAATGTATAATAACCAAAAAACAATAAACAAGAAACAAAGAATGGTAATAGAAGACCTCAACCTTATAATCCAAACTGGAATCTTGTTGTTGCTTTACAGTTTAGAACTTCTTAAATAAACCTTTTTATAAAATTTTATAAACATTGTTATTGTTAATAAAATTTGGTTTAGTTAAAATAATAAAAATCAAGTATTAATATATGTTTTGTTAAGTTTTTAATTTTCTTATATTTTGAAAATAGATGTGATTTAAAAAAAAACGGCACCTGTAATATCTAATTTTACCTATTGTGGTTTTTTTATAGATAAATGCCATCATTTATTTAATTAATTGCAATATTAAAAATTATATTTAATTTCTAATTAAATTTATACTACTTTTTAGAAGTGAATAAAAATATATGACTGAAATTACCTACATAATGACTTTTCCTGTCGTTGTGTATATGTTAATATCATTCGAAGTTGTGTTTATGTTTACTCATATATCCACTTTGTATGTCATCATATATTATGTATATTTGAAGTACCTATAAAACATTCATAATAATTAACACAATACATCAAAATTTCACTATTATTTTATAAGTCCCAATGGGATCATTATTATTCGGTCTTACTTAATCACGTTCAGTGCTTTTGAAAACATCATTCAATAAATATCAAAATGTCTATTAACCAAAAAACATTAAACAAGAAACAAACAACGGTAATAGAAGACATCAACCTTATAATCCAAACTGGATTTTTTATTGGATTAATTCCGTTCTACGACAAGGAAACTAGAACATTTAAACCAAACATTATATTAACAACAATTAAAGTTATTATATTATTAATTAATTTTATAGCATCAACATTTTATAGGTTATTAATGCAGTATGAAAATTATAGTATATTCTTATCTGCACAAATTATAACGTTATTAGCAAATTGTTGTAATTGTTATTTGATGATCGGCATGGTGTATTGGTTTCTGCCAAAAATACAACAACTATTTGATTCATTTAATGAATTTGATACAATTGTTAATATACATTTTAAAATTGATATTGATAGAATTAAATATGTCAATTTACAATGTTTTATTGCAATATTGATACCTATAAGCTTATCAGTTTGGAATCTATTTGATGGTGAATCTATTAAATGGTATACATTATTAATAAACCTGGCTTTAATACCAATGCATATAACATGTATTCTAAAATGTTTTATATTTATTTGTATTTATATCAGGGTTAAACTATTAAATAAATTGATAGAAGATATGGATCAAAGTAAATTATACCCTATATCTACTCAAATTGTTGAAAAAATAATACATTTAAGAATATTAACAGCACAATTGGTTGAATTAATTAATAATATATTTGGTTTGCAAATGTTGATAAGTATTCTATACATGTTTTTTAATTTAATAAATTTAATAACAATTGGGTGGAATTATGGAGGATATAAAACTGAATATATTTTTATGTTACTCTGGATATTATTCACTTGTGTAAGTATTATTAAATATTATTTTCTTACTTGTTCTATATAAGTATTTTTAGATTATAGGAGGTGCTGTTACATCTTATTGTCAGGCAATCACAGAAGAGGGTCAAAGTACTATTGCTATTTTACATAAAATACAAAGTAGACATATTAATGATGTTGCAATAAGTGAGAGGCTTGCTTTGTTGTCTAATCAAGCTGCTAATAATAGTCCAAAATTTAACGCATCTGGATTTTTTGTAGTTGATTATAGTTTGGTTTTTACATTTGTAAATTTGTTGGTTTCGTATATTATTGTTATTATACAATTTCCAACTACTAATTGATTAAATTTTAAATTTATTGTTATATTATTAAAGATTTAATTATGTAGAAATAATAGAAATTGTTTGTTTAATAATAATATTGTATTTCGAATTAACATTTATCAATGTGTATGTTTTGGTTTTTTTAAACTTGTTAATATTAAAAGTTTTCAAAACACAAGTGATAATCAATGCATGATGAACATTATTTTAGAAAACTAAATTAAGACAGCATTTAAAGTGGGTTTTCAACCGCATAGTTAAGATTATGCAGTTGACTGGAATTATTATAAAAAAAAATAGTAAGATAAGTAACAAATACTAAAGAAAATGAAACAAAACGTTTTTTACAAACACACTAAAACTAACAGAACAAAGTAAGTTATTAAAACAAAATTCAGTCAAACACAAAGAGTTAAACAAAACCAATAGCAACTAAATAAAAAAGGACATAAAAAACAACGCAAAACACTTACAAGAAACAATATAAATAAAAAGTCGTTAGACTACTTAAGACCATACCCACCGGTACCTTGATTTGTATAAATTTTTATTTTCTTTTATTTCAACAAAAACGGCAACTTTGGCGGTTTTGCTGTTTTTACATATAATTTGATAATTGATTAATTTCTGTACTAGTACATTCAGAAAGGATTAGACTATGATATGTCAAAGTGTTTTTTGTCAAATTATTTTTGCAAATAGCAACAAAATGCATTCAAAAATACATAAAAACGCAAATCTTTCTATATTTGATTAGTTTTTTAGCTATTTTCTAACTATTATTTGATTATAACACTTCGACATATTACAGTTTGATCCTTTCTGTGTGTATTGGTAAAAAAATAAATTGAATATCCAATTATATGTAGACACAGCAATATCGCCAAAGTTGCCGTTTTTGTTATAATACTACAAATTAAGGTAGCAATCGGTATGCTTTTAAGAGCATTGAAATTGTGAAATTAAATTTGCAAATAGCAACAAAATGCATTCAAAAATTTAGAAAAACGCATTTATTTTTATATTTGACGTGTTTTTTTGGCTATTTTTTAACTATTATTTGATTAAAATCTTCAACATATCATAGTTTAATGTAAATTTAAATGTACTGGTAAAAAAATAAATCGATTATCAAATTATTTGTAGAAGCAGCAATGAAGCTAAAGTTGCCGTTTTTGTTACAATACTACAAATCAAGGTAGCAATCGGTATGCTCTTAAGAGCATAGAAATTGTGAAATTAAATTTGCAAATAGCAACAAAATGCATTCAAAAATACAGAAAAACGCATTTATTTCTATATTTGATGGGTTTTTTTCGGCTATTTTCTAACTATTATTTGACTAAAAGACTTAAACATATCATAGTTTAATGTAAATTTAAACGTACTGGTAAAAAAATAAATCGATTATCAAATTATTTGTAGAAGCAGCAATGAAGCCAAAGCCGTTTTTGTTAAAATACTACAAATTAAGGTAGCGGTCGGTATGCTATTAAGCAAGACTGTAAAATAGCAAAAACCACCTAACAAAAAAATCTAAAAACAAACTTTAAACAGCAAAGATAAGAAAACAAAAATTACTAAAAATTTTTACATCAACTTATAGCATATACCAAAACTACTAAACACAAGCAATCAATAAAGTAGTGATGTGTAAATGTAAATTTAAAAGACATTTTAACGTTTAAAATACAACAAGTATTTACAAACGGCAAAGCACCATTTAATTATCATCATTTAATAAGTCATTTTATTACACAAAAAATGTTAATATCCATATTAAAAATTACAGATTAATCAGCTTCTTATTATATGTACAAACTTTTTACAAAAAAACCGTTTTACAAACAAATTATATTTTTACCAGTATTTCAAAATTTACAGCACAATTGACCAAATACAGATTGTCTGCACACTAATTTTATGTTTTTTGCATCGGATCTTTATTGGTCACAAAAAGACTTTGTTTAGTTTATTGCTGCTTTTCTAAATTTTGTCTATTGCATTTTAAAATTGTGTGTTTTGGGGTGTTTGGTTTTTTGCAATAGATAAATTTTTATGTTTATACGTTTTTAAATAGTTTCCAAAACACATATGTTAGAAATTGAGTAAAAAACTACTTTACTTTCTTATGTTTTCTAGTTACTTATAGTGTAACAACAGCTGTACAAAAATAGTAAGGCAAGAGTACGAATTGATAAACACCTCTCAAACCCCTGCAACATCAAAAAAGGAGCGAGACAAGGATGTATACTCTCACCAATCCTCTTCAATATATACACAGAATACATAATGAGGAGAGTCCTAGAAAACTGGAATGGAGGTATAGGTATAGGAGGAACACCCATAAACATCCTGCGATATGCCGATGACACTGTGCTGCTAGCATCAACTGCAGAAGAACTTACAGAACTGGTTCAGAAATTGAAAATAGAAAGTGAGAGCTATGATTTGGAAATAAACATGAGCAAAACAAAAATCATGATTATAGATCGAGCCAACAACAATTACACAGACATAACACATATAGATGGATACGAAGTCGTCAGCCAATATATATACCTAGGAGCACTCATCACAAATGATGGGGCCTGCACAGAACGAACATATCCATTATTAATGAAATAAATGAAGCCCAGCGACTATCACAGATTGTCTTTGCAAGAATCCTAAAATCCTTCGGCCACATCAATAGAAGAGATGATAACATCCTAGAAAAACTGGTGATACAGGGGAAAATGGAAGGAAAAAGACCGAGAGGAAGATCACCGATGAGGTAGACTGACACTATTAAGGCAACAACCAACAGCACGATAACACAAGCAACAAGGGAATCCAGGAACAGAAAAAGATGGAGGGATATTGTACGAAGAACGACAGCAAAAGAGTAAACCACAATCACAAACTCTCTGAAAAGAGAGAAAACGAAGAAGAAGAAGATAGTGTAACTTCTTTAATTAAGGTTCTGGTTTATAAAATTGTAGTTGCATTTGGGTTTTTTTATTTGATCTTGTATGTGACAAAAGATTGCTGCATAGCCTTAGAAATAGAACCTTTTCTTAACCAACAGGTATTAGAATGCCGCTTTTCTTTGCCACGATATGTTGACATATATTTTCCCATGTTAATCAAATGAGAAATGTAATTTGCTTTCAAGCACACGAAAACACGGTTACCAATAAGTTTTTTTATTTCAAAATAGTTATTTACCATGGGAAGATGACATTTAACTAGTCTTTTTAAACAAATTTTAAACCAAAAATCAAGTTTTTATATATATATATATATAAATTCTATTCAAAAATCCAAGTTAAAGACATTTTTAATATTGATTGTGGCTATAACTGCATATTGCTTGTTGTATTTAGCTCTTGCAACATTTTTCACTTGTTTTAACATCGACCTTAGATCTGCATTTGCATAAACCATAATATTATATGGACAAATCTTTTTTTTTTTTATTTTTATTAATTTTATTTATGTTTAAGAAGCATCCCCAACGTGATAATTAAACATATTGGTCTATATGCCAAGTTTCAATTATTTTGCGGTTTTTAAAATATTGCTAAAAGAGCCTGTTTTTAGAAGTTTGTTGAATAATAGTTTTATTTTTTTCAGAATCTTTTCTACACACATTACAACTACTACTACTACTACCTATCATGTACCGCCTTGTATTGTTTTTTGACGGGAATTAAAATGTTTATCTTTTTTGTTACAATTTTATAACTTGTGCTCTGCGTTACAAAGCTTTTTTTGCTGTTTTAAAAGTTTGTTAATTTTCTTAAAAAGACTTTGTCTAGATTGCGTTTATTTGTGTTGATCATCATTTTTTTGCCCATAAGCAGCACTTTTGCAGTTTGGCAATTTCTTTGTTTTACCAAAAAGCAGGATTTTAACGTTTGATAAAGGTGTTTTTGTAAGTTTTTATTATAAGCAGCTTAGTTAAGTGAAGCTTTTAACTCATTTTTTGGCGCATAATTTGTAGCAGGTTTAAGCTCTAGCTCCGGCAAAAAAAATTAAGATGTTATAACATTTATTAATTAAGGACAATAATCTAATATATGGTTAGTGTTTATTTAACCATAGTTACATTTAATATGAGAGTGTGGGTAGATTGGATACTATGCTTTGTCAGTATCTACAGCGTCTCTATTTTTTTAATTGACGTGTGCATTTGTATCTATTTGTGTTATCAGGTACATATTTAAAGTAAATCATTGTTCATTGTAACAAAAAAAATTAAAAATTTAACGGTAAGCTTAATAGCATTGTTGTTTGCGTTTTGTTAAACATCTTGTTAAATTTTTTTATAGCAAAATCTTTATCTTGTTTTTGTTAATGTCAATTTTCTTTTTTTATAAGACACTTTTTTTGTAATAGTTATTTAATCGTTTAAGTTGGCAGCTTTGCTCACCGCTTTTACACTTTTGCTGCTAAATAATTTAAGCACATTATGGTGTCCACAAAGGATTTTTTATCATTGCATTCATAGGTCAAGGAGCCATTTTTGTTGAGGTTTACCAAATCTAAGCCGCTAAGCTAATCTGTCAAAATCGTACTAGGTACGTTCTGCTTTTTTGCTAATTTTTCTATATGAGGCGTTAGCATTAAAAAGCAATGGCTTACTTTTCTGCTTTATAGAGATTTATTTAGCAATATATAGCATGATTAAAAAACCGTGTTTTACAAGTCAACGCAGTCTTCTTGTGTGTCTTTTGTAAGAATTTATGTTTTAGTTCAGTTATGTTATCTAGCTTGAAACCATTAACAGGTGTTAGCCCCCCAACAAGCAGATACGTCTGAGGAAGTTTATGGTAGCTTTGTACGAGTTTAAATTAATTTGAATATTTTAATTTCTGCCATTGTAAATTGTGCCCCCTTCTTGTGTCTAGGGCATTTTATTGACTCCGCTTACGGATACAAAGCAGAATGCAAACTTTTTTTATGTTACAATTAAATGCTTTGTGCCTTACTCTTTTGTACTTATAGCAGCAGTAATGATTTCCTTAACTCTCTACCTATTTTAACCAAAACCAATTTTTTGTTTGTTTTTTATCAGGTAGGCTGTTTTCTTGCAGAGTTTAATAATAAGCTGCTAGACGTTTTTGTTGTATGATTTATTTAGCATTTTTATATTAATTGTATTATTTTCTGAGCCATTCATTTCTTCTGCAATAATATTTTTTTATTTTATTTCATTGTCTTAACATTCAAATTTAGCGATTTAAGCTTTTTAAACTATGGACGTTACTTCCTTGTTTAGAGTTGTTTTAAGTCTGTTTTTGATTTTGACTTACTTATAAATCTTAGTTGGATGTTGTTGTATTTATGATGTTTTTTATTGTAACTTTGTAAACGTTTATTTTACGTTTGCTTTTTGATTGCTTTGTTCTTTTGCTTAGTTTGTGTGCTCATTTTTGTTTCTTTATTTTTTTGTTTAAAGATATGTAGATTATAACCTTTACATTTTCCTTCTAGTTGTAGAATTAGCATGAAAATGACTGTAGTTTCCAAAGCACTATAAGTAAATTTAAAAACATATCAGACTTTTTTTAATGGCATTTTTGTTTCTAATCTTTGTGACAATTTTTTTTATAGTGAGAATTTTGCAACAAATTGTTTTTGAATTTTAGACTTTACGCCTGAGTCATTTGTAACCCACAACGCCAGTTTGGATATAGTATCCTGAATGATTTTAGAACAACATTTGTGTATTTTGAACCACTTTAAAGCAACATCTATGTATATATTGATAAAAATGACAATTGAATAGCCAACTATTTAAACGTCAAAAACTTAATAATAAGGTAACAGAGTAAACTAGAAATGTTTCTAATCTACAACAAAAAGTAGAATGGCAAGAGAAAGCAATAAACATAGAAAAAGCAAGTAATCTACCTAAAAAAACCTCAAAAAAAATTTACCATTCTAAAACTTTCTATTCTTGAGCTCTCAAAATAACGCACTACGTTGATATATTTTAATGTAACCTGCAATATTGTTAATTAACCGTGGCAAAACTATGTTAAGCTCTAATACTTAAACTTTAAATGTAAAGTTATTGGATTGGGCAAAATCGACAAAAATGTGTTACAAACCCTACACACAATAAACTAAGATTATGTATTTAGTCACCTAAGCATATAAATTTATGCAACAGCTTTCCACCATCAATATTACAACTGTGAAAATCAACTAGGCTTTAGGCTTAAAAATGAACACAATTGGCACACTACCTCCTACATGATTTTATTATTAGTATTTATCTAGAAGTACTAAACCAGAGTTGAGTTTGTTGTTGAAATTTCAACCAGCAAACAAAAACACACAAAACAAAAATTATAAAGTGTGTTATTGCTTATAGAATACTTTTTTTTTTAAATTACAACTAAATATTATATCTAACAGCTGGTAGTAATATTTCTGTTTAACACTTTTATTTGATTGCATCTTTTATCTTTTTTGTATCTTTCAAATGTTTTTGTTTTTCTTTGTTATTTCTAGTCTGTTTTTCTTTATCCGATTGGTGATTTGCTGCATTGCACATTTTGCGTTTTGCTTTGGCAATTACAACTATTGTTAAGTCGTCTGACTATTCTACAGTTGTGACGTATGGTGGCAATAGTTGTTTCAAAATTGATTTTTACGAGACTTTTTGTGTGGGTATTTAGACCGTCTACTCCCTACTAACAAAGTTTTACAAAAATAGTTTTTTACCATTTGTACTAAGTATGATAAAATGTTCTTTTTTTTAAAGTGGACAACACTTTTACACAACCTCAAATTGGCATTTTTAATAGTGTGTCTAGTAGATAAAGCTTTTTATATATGTCACAACTTACAGTTTCTTGCTTTGTCTACTTTTTTTATGAATTTTTTTAATGCATCCAGCATTGACATTATTTTTACAAAACCATTTTGTGACTTAGCTAAGCTTCTTTTTTGTCATTCATGTCTAATATCTTACTTTTTAGCAATTGTTTAGGTAACTTTTTTATACTGTCAAAAAGTCAGAGCGGTTGTTGGTTTATTTTCTTTTTGCATGTAGAGTTTTTTTAACAATAGTCTGTTTTTTTTTTTTTTAATCTGTGCAAACTAACCAGTCAGTAACAGTTTGTTTATTACTAGCAGTCTTTTGTTGTGATTTAGCCACTATTTTTTTAACTTTGAAAGTTATTCTATTGAATT
This sequence comes from Tachinus rufipes, assembly GCA_963932245.1. Taxonomy (NCBI): domain Eukaryota; kingdom Metazoa; phylum Arthropoda; class Insecta; order Coleoptera; family Staphylinidae; genus Tachinus; species Tachinus rufipes. Next base: position 16,123,802 of record OZ010744.1, read on the forward strand.
TAGATGTTTTTTTTTGCTTAATTTTATCTTTCGCTTTTGATATTTTTTCTTTTATATAAATAAGTATTTTCTGAATGTTGATAGTATTTTTTTAAAATTATTTTGCTATTTTAGAAACTACTTCTTCTGAGATGTAGCTAGGTGGTCTTATGCAAAGTGAGCTGGTTGCAATTTGGTAACCTTTCTTTTAAACTTTATTTGTTGCTTTTTTTATGACTTTATCTTTAGTTTTTTGTTTTTTGTTTTACGTTGTTAATTGTTTTTTGAGCTGTTTTTTCCTGTTTGTGCGTTTGTTTGTTTGTGTTATAATTCTTTTATTAATTGATTTTTTCTTTGTTTTTTTTTCAATCTAGCTCAATTCAGGTTTCACTAATAAGTTTTAAGAGCATTTGCAGTGTTTTAGGCTTTGTTCTACATCACCTTCTAACGTGACCTCTTTTTGATAACAGCATCCATATTTACATATTCTAGTTTTTTACTTTTTTTTGTGCTATGCAGCCTGATAAGTTTTTTTTTTAAATTAGTTATCCTGTTTGCTATGGTGTGTGCAACATTAGTAACATTAAGGTACAATTTATTTTTTTGAGGAAGACCAACTGGACATTGCTACACTGTAGAAAAAACTGGCAGACACTGTTTAGTTAAAAAAAAAACTGAAAGTGCAAGTAGACACAATGCTATTCTATTTTGTATTTTTAAAATCCTACAATGTACAAATCCTTAAACCTAAAAAATATCAAGTTAGAATAAGCAAATTCAAGGTTAGATTAGGTCATTTATTTAACATGATCTATTTCTGCTTTCAGTGCTTATCACTAACGCCAAAGGCTAAAACTAGCACATCTAGAAACTTTACTCTAAACTCAGAGATTTCAACATAAATTATTAGATTCTTTAACGTGCACGCAACATTTTTTTTATCTGAAAGCAGGCGTACTTTTTTTAACAGATTTTTTCTTAACCAGAAAAACTAACCTTTCAGATAAAAGACTCCAACTTAAAACCCCTATTGTAGCAGTCAAGTATACTAAGCACTACACCACTTGGGCAGTAAGCAAATTTTAACGGACAATAAAGCACAAAACTGCAATTTTAATTATAAACAAACCAAAGATTACATCAAAGCTAATATTAGAATGGTATTTTGCCTTCACTTTTGCATCTTGTAAAAATAACATCAAACTATGTAAAAAGACATTCCAATACAGTAACAAATACTAATTCAAATAAGAGAGCGCAAAAGGTCAAACTAAAATGTGTGAATGTAACCGTATTACTACTTAAAACAAACTTTTAATTGTAGTTTTCTTCTATAGACCACAATGCCTACAAAATCAGTCATATCAAAGTGCAAATAAATATCTTCTTTTTTGTAAAATAATAATTTAAATTAAATTTTAATTATTATAAAATATAATAATAATATAACAAAAATATAGTTATATAATCCAGAAGTTTTAACAGATTTACAATAGTTCTTACAGCTTAACTGTAGCTCAACATGGCTAGCATTAAAAAAAAAGTAGTGAATACTTGGCATACATTAATGGTATATAAGTTGGTTGTGCGTCAAAGCAACAGAGTTAAAATTACTACTGAAAAAGGTAGAAGAAGCTTATTAAAATTTAAGTGCAGTAAAGTTTGTTTTATTTTCTATACAAAATCTAAAACTATAAAGTTATGTTCAAGCAATTTGGAATAACACTTTTTTTTTCTTCAGCTTCTAATTGTTTACTGTTGAAAGTATGCTTGTTTTAACTTCTTTAATATCTTATTGTTTTTTGCAATGTAGCATTATGTTAATCCTGTTAATTGTTTGTTGTTGTCAAATGATCTTTTTTAGAACTTGTTACATGCCCTACTCAGCTCTACTTTAGTTTAGCTATTTTTTCAACTACGTTAGTTATTTTAGATTGGCTTACCTTTGTTAGTAACTAAGTTTAGTTTTATTGTAGTGACAAATGTCTTCTTCTTCTTCAGCCTGTTTTTATCTATTCCTGGATGTAAGCTTCTTCTAACGTTTTCCATGTTTCTCTGGATTGGGCTGTCTGGATTCAGTTCTTTCCTGCTATTTTTTGTATATCATCTCGCTATCATGTTGCCGGCCGGTTCACGCTTCTTTTTGTGGTCCTTGGGCGCCATTCTATGATTCTTTTGGTCCATTTGGTTCTTGTCTTGCCAGGTGGCTCGCCCATCATTACTTCAATTCTGCTATTCTCTTGGTGACGTTTTTGACTTTTGATCTGTTTCTGATTTTTTTGTTTTTGACGCGGTTTTTGAGGCTGCGATGAGTCGGTTTGCGCTTCCTAGCATATGTGTTGTGGTTTCCATTCTGTAGGTTGTGACAGGTAGTATGCAGCTGTTGTATACCTTTTCTTTAAGGTTGATTGGAATAGTTCTAGACTTTAGAATCAAATCTATTTTGCTGAATACAACCTAGCTCATCTTTGTCCTTCTAGTTATTTTTGCTGTTTGATTTGGTTTGCCGAGTTTGATATTGTAGCCCAGATATGTGTATTCTTTTACCGTTTTTACTGGTTCTCCATTAATGGTTATTCTAGCGTCCTCATTTGTTATTGTTTTTGTTAGGTTCATTTTTAGTCCAATTTGTTCTGTTTCTGCTTTAAGTTCTTCTAGCATAGATTTTAATTTGTTGTTATCATTGCTGATCAACACGAAGTTGTCTGCAAAGCGGAGGTTGTTTAGTCGAGTTCCGTATATATATTTATTTCTTTGGTTTCTCAGGCTAGGTTTTTAAATATGTCTTCTAGGGCCGCTGTGAAGAGTTTTGGTGATATGACATTGCCCTGTCTTACTCCGTTTTGGATCTTTATCTTATCTGTTACCATGTCTTTGTCTATGGTTATGTGCATTGTAGCTTTGTTGTAAATGTGTTCTTTGATCCTTGTGTATTGTGAATCGATTCTTGCACCATTCATTGCTTTTATTATTGTCCATGTCTCCACCGAGTCAAAAATCTTCTCATAGTCCACTTTTCTATCAGACTACGTATCGTCTGGAGGTGGTTGTTTGTGCCGAATCCTTTTCGGAACTCTGTCTGCTTGCATGGTTGGTATTGGTCAAGCTTAGTCGTCAGGCGTTTTGTTATTATCTTTTATAGCAGTTTGTACATGTGATATAGAAGGCTAATTGGTCGGTAGTTGCCAATGTCGTTGGTGTCGCCTTTCTTGAAGATCAGAATTACTTCCGCGTTCAACCAGGCTTTAGGAAACTTTTTCTTTGCTTAAACATCTGATTAGTAGGGTGCAGATGGCTTGTTCTAATGTTGCCACTTCCATTTTTAGCATTTCTGCAGTAACGCGGTCTTCTTCTGGGGCTTTCCTGTTTTTCATTTGTTTTAGCGTGGCCCGTAATTCTGTTCTCGTAATCTCTGGTATTTCTTCCGAGCCTATGTTACGAATTGTATATCTATCCTCTTTTGGTTTTGCTATGTGTGAGGTGTAAAGGTCATGGTATAAATTTTGGATGACGTTTATAGTTTCTTGTTTATTTGCGATGACTTCTCCGTGTTGGTTTTTGATCTTGTACAATTTCTTCTTTTCTTTTGATCTGTTTCTTTATAGTATTTTCATGTTTGCTTTGTTTTCAATTACTTTTTGTATAAGTTGGGTTTTATATGTTCTTATGTCTCTTCGCGTTTCCTTGCTTATTATTTTACTTTGGACCTTGTATTGGCAACTTTCTTTGTCTGTGTTTCTTCTTTGTTCTAGTAATTTTGGAGTGTTGGAACTGAGCTTTCCTGTTTTGGGACTTTTCCTGTAATTGATTTTCTTTACTGCGGTTCTTATGCTGTTTGTTATGTTTTCTTATAGATGGTCTATGTCCATTTGTTCTAGGTCTCTTACTTTTGCAAGGGTTTTTTTCACGCTGTCTTGATATTTGATCTAATTTTTTTCCTGACAAGTGTACAATAGAAAAAAATGTTTGATTTTGACTTTATTTTTGTTTAATTGCTCAAACATGTCTACAAGTTTTTGAAGCATGAGCTTATTAAGACAATGTTGTCTCCAAATTGAAGATGTTTTAAATACCGGCCGTCTATGTTTGCGCTTTTTTACATTTATTTAAAAATATTTTATATGCAAGAGTAGAGATAGTATAGTAAGATTAGTACTTTATAAACTAAAATTATACTTTAGAAAATTAAATTTTAAAATTAAAGACCGGATTTACTCTATTAAAGCGAAATGTACAGTTTTAAAAATTGGATTTATAATTTAGGCCGCTTAGCAATTTGGCGGCAAAATTTAACACTTTTACACAGTTGTGATTGGGGAAGGACAACAAAAAAACAAAGGAATGCTTGGAACCAAAGCATTTTTACTAAATGCAAGGTCGGATCTTGTAGTATAAATTTAAAAAAAAATTTTTTTTGTTTAAACAATTAGAATAATCCTAATTAAACAACTAGAAAAGAGTATATCTTTTGTTATTTTGAACTAAAAAAAGTAAAGAGTATTATGTATGTTACTAAAAAAAGAGTATGTCTGGTCAGCTTAAATTAGGGCGACTGTTGCACAATGGTCTAGTGCAGAGACTGTTGAGCAGGCAATCCGGGTTCGGTTTCCGGCAGCGTCAATATATAATTTGTCAGATATAACATATAAGTATTTGCATAGTAAGCCCTTGGTATTGTTTATATTACACTTTAAACAGTTGGTCCCGCACGTTTGTGTAGAACTATTATCGCACACCAAAAACATACGAGAGGGGTGATTACACTCGTAGCAAGCACGTTTCTATAAAAAGATATGCAAAATTGTTGATAATTCTCTTCTAAGAACAATTAAGTGATTCATTTAAAAAAATAAACATACAAAAACAATTTTGTTTAAAAGAACAATTATTATTATTTCAATGTTAAGCCAAGAAAGCCGTACATTTTTCTTCATAATACCAATTCATTTTCTATATAGAATGTGGTTTTCTAAATCCAACTTTTTAATTCTAAAATTTCTCAATTTTTTGCGTTCTTTCAGTCATTATATACTAAAGAATACACGACAAAAGTCACTGAGATATCAGAGAAATGTTTAACTATAAATTCTACTAAGTTAAAATTGTAAGCCAGCTTCTACTGTGACACCCCTTTTGTTAGTCAATAAAAAATGTTTTTCCTATCTTTTGTGTTTTTGCAGTAACAATACACAAAAATTAAAATTGTGGGCGGGTAGCTTCTTCTATTGTGACCATCTTGCTGATAATTGTGTCTTTGTCTATGCGTATATAAAAGCTTGCGCTGTATAAATTTGTTTTGTTCTAAATTGCGTAGACATACTTAGAATTTATTCCAAAGTAATTTAACATAACAAACGTCACTTTTTTGAAATAATTCATATAACAATTTATTAAAATACACAAACAAACTTTAAATATTTCAGTATAAATGTTTTCATAAATAAATTTTATAAATTAAACACAAAACAATTTTATATTATTATATACAATGTTTGATAACAAATTTAATAAACTTTTTTTGTGTTATTAAATTGAATAATTACAATAACATAAGTTGTAATCAAATTAACAAAAGTGAAAAGCATAGCAAAATCAACATTAAAAAATCCAGCTGCTGAAAATTTTGGACATCTAACTTCTGCTTGTTGTGCCAAGATAAAAAGCTTTTCACGCAGTTCTGTCATTTTGGAATATTTGTAAAGAGCCTTGTAAGAAAGATTTATGGTAATTTTTCCTTCATCCACTACTGTTTCACACATAGTTGCAATCACAACACCTTGACCCTGAAACAATAAAATAAAAAAAATATATTAGAACAATTTTATTTACAAACATTAATCCAAAAATCACAACTTAAAGAATTTAAAAACAATTTGTATCAAACTCACCACCATTAACGATATCCAAAAAATCCCATTTAAATTAACATCTAAACCAAAAAGCTCTTCACCTCTCAGCGCTATATCAACTAAGTATAAAATTTGCAGCATACAATTTATCATTATCATAAATAACTCTTTGCCAAACAATAAATTGAAAGTAACAATTAAATTACTAACACAATTATTAGCATTTATTAATTTGTGTAAACAAAACGACAAATTACTCAAATTATATATCTCAAGATTACAAATAATTTTATTGATAACTTGCATCCTCGATTTAATGCATTTTAAAATAAAACAATGCAATATTGCTGAAGTTAAAACGTAATTAAACATTGTATAAACTACTATGTAGCAAAATCTGTGTATATAGTCTAGTTTTAAAAAAAGAAAGAAATCTAATAAAAAAAAAATTAACATTGATACATATAAAAAAATTAAATATATTTTTTTAATTTTAATGTCCATGTTTACTGGTAATAACAAATCTAGTTGATCAAAGTATTCCAATAGTAATTTAAATTTGACATGCTTTGTAAATGTAGCTTCTAATGTAAGAAAGTTAATACAAATTATTGTCAAAACATCTAATATATCATACGTGCTGAATACTCTAAACTTCAAAAACATGCAGAACACTGATGAGTAAATTATGATTAGTATAATACCATAAATGTATGTCTTAGTAAAAGTTTTTGTTTTAAAATTATAGAATGGCAACAAGCCTATTATACTACAATACATAATAAGTGGTTTCAAGTTGTTAGCAACACTAATCATGTTTGAATGAATTTATTGGATAGAATCGTTTTACTTAATTGGGTAAATATTATTAGTTCTGTATTTCATTAGTTGATTGAAATGTTATTAATGTAAGTAATAATAATAAATTTTTCCACTAACAGCAAAGTATTGAAGTTTTATATTGCGATAAGAAGCTAAATCTAATTGTTTTCTGTCTATACAAACAGACCTTTTTTTATTTTTTAAATTAATAAATGATGTATTTTATGTGAATTGCGTTTTTATCTAGTAAAAGACACATACACTAGTGTTTCAGGGTATGCACTCATTATCAGTGTGCTTAGCATCTTATTGGTTGAAGAGACAATTTACATAAAATCAAAGTAAGTCTTTTTTTCTTCAAATCAAGTACAAAATTAGTCAGTTTTCTTTAATTAATTTAATAAAATTCAATATATTTATTAATTAAATTAAATTATTATTACTTACCACCATCAACAATATCCAAGAAATACTATTTACCGTTACATTCACTCCAAAAACCTTGTCTTGTATCAATAAATAAACTAAGACAAAAATTTGTAGAACACTATTTACTATTGTAATAAAGATTTTCTTGCCAAAAATTATATTAAAAGTAAAAACCACATTACCAACACAGTTATTAGCATGTATTAATTTATCCAAACACAACGACGAATAGTTTACATTATAAAATTCAAGGTCACAAATCATTTTATTAATAACTTGAATCCTCATTTTAATACATTTTAATATAAAAAAGTGCAATATAGTAGAAGTTAAAACGTAATTAACCATTGCATAAATTACCAAATAACATATTCAATGTACAAAATTTAGATCTAAAAAAATTAAAAAATCCAAACAGAAAAAAATAATAATTGAAGAATACATTAGAATTAAATATAATTTAATTTTTTTAATTCTTAAATCATATCCAGTTAGACATAAATCTAATTCATTGAAATAATCTAATAATAATATAAATGAATTATGATTTATGTATGTTGTTTCCAATATGATATAGCTAATACTAAGCTCAGTAATTATGTCTAATATGTCATATGAAAATATTAATTTGCAATACAAATAAATGCAAAATAAAAATAAGTTTAGTATTATTAATATGATACCATAATATGTTTTGGTAATAATTGTTTTTAGTTTAAAGTTATAAAATGGAAATAAGCCTATTAAGCTACAAAATACTATAAGTGGTTTCAAGTTATTAGCAACACTAGTCATGTTTGACTAAACTTATTGAAATACTTCTTTTAGCTTAATTTGATAAATAGAGATATTTTTTTTAAATTATGTTGATTGATTATAGGCACTTTTGTTAATGAAATGAATTAATAATTTATTCAAAATCAGTCAATCGAATCACAGCGGCCAAAGGTCAAGCATACATAATTGTTTCTAGATGGCGATACCAATCTTTCGTTTCATTATTTATTATAGAAGCATTAATTTAATTATACTCTAGTAAAAATAGATTGTTACCAACAAACAAACATCACAATCAAATTTTTTACGCATATTTTAACATTATTAACAAACTTAGATGTGGAAAACATTCCATTCTGTGCTTTATTTATAATTATTTGACATAAACAGTGTTATAAAAAAGAATGATAAATAAACTTTGCGTTAACAATACAACTCCTGGTAAATTTATATATATTTCTGTAACATGAAAATTTCTTGTTGCAAATTGTTTAATTTAAATGTTACTTTATTGCTCCAAACAGTCTTGTGTAAAAACTGTACTTGCTCTGCACATTTTGCTAAGTACCACTCACAAAACTTTGCTCCAAAATTATAATCATGTACATTGCAGACTTAGATTAATCTTAAAATGTAATTTTTTTAATGTGCGCGCTTCAATATGCAATGGATACTTGATTTTGAAGTTGACGATTAGATACTTTTTCTTTTCTTGCGGTGCTTGTGCTCTCATCTTTTAAAGTGTTAAATTAATATGACTAAAAATTTAATACATTTGTAAATTTATTTTACAATGTATTTATTTTACATTGTAGAAAAAAGACAACATTACATTTATAATATAGCTTCATTCTATCCAATCTGCATTTGTGTTGCAGTTACGTCATCATTTATCAGACTTACGTGTAGGCCTGCACGTTGGACATCGAAATTAATTTAAGAGCCCATTCGGGCTGCTATAAAAGAACAAAATTTTAAGCTTAAACTCTAATGATCCTTCTTAATGACCGAAGACATTAATCTGAAGTAAATCAAGAGGTCTACTAAGAAATCAATAATTTCTAAGATGATATTGAAAAATTATAAATTATTTTTGCATAAAGTAATAATAAATAATCCAATTTTTTAAACCAAGAGTTTTTTAAAAGTTTAGAAAGGAATTCGTTATAAACATTCCAAACCCTAGAAAAAACCAAATGTTTATTCAAAATTACTAACCAATCAGTCTTCTATGCACCTTAAGTAAGGTTATAGCAAGGGTAATTTTGGACATAATTTAAAACAACGAATCTAACAATTTTCTCTCCGCCCACTAATATAGGGTTTGAAAAGATTATTCTTTAGTTTACCAATTCCAAAGATCGACTTTTTTGATGTTGAAAGAAACTTTGATAAGATTTGGCTCAAAGATCAATTTTTAAAACTGCTTAGACTGAAGTTAAAAGCGCAAAACTTTGGTAGTTAAACTTTTGAAAAACGTTTCTATTCTGTAATTTGGTGCTGCCAAGTATTTGGGTATTACCCTTGATATTTACGTACAAATTGCACATATAGTTTATCTTAGACAAAGCCCAGATTAGCAAAAAACCTAATAGTTTTTTTTTTTAAAGTAGCGGCATGTTGTTTAAAAATAAAATCTAGATGTACACCACCATTACAAACAGCAAATTATTTTTGCGTGTTTAGTCCAAAAAATAATTTTAAAGTCTTTGGTATCCTCCAGCTGCGCAAATTAATCAAAATATTATCCAAAAAGTATTCAAAAATTGTTTTGGAAAAACTGAAAATTTATTGGCAGGTAGTCGATGCATTACAAAACCTTAATCAAATAGTCAGACAGCTTAATAATCAAACGCACTGCGTCAGCATAGCTGCGTATATATAACTTTTTGATTAACATACTTTTTCATCTTGTCGTTGATGGTTGTAAACAGGCGAGTACTTTTGTGAGTCGTTTTTCAAAGGTCTTTGAATCTTTACAAGCTGTCTGTTTCAGAGACATTGTTTTGTTGCGTTTTTTTTTCTAATGATTCTTTTGGAATTCTACGTTTGCCGGGCTTTGGACAAACAAATTTGTATTAATATTCCAATAAAGACATCAAAGTTTGATATCATTTTTGAGAAGTTTTTTCTAACTTATTCTAATTGCGTAAACAAATAAGCTAAATAAAGAGACTTGTAAAATGTATTTATTAAATTTAAGTGGTACAAAATATTTTTTTGGGTCCTATTGTTCTAAATAAGGTTGTTTCAAAAAAGATTATGTAAGATTGTAACACCTAAAAGACAAATTGAAGAAGATTTTGATATAGATTTGTTGTTTAGTTTAATATTTGGTACTAATAATACCTCTGATTTAAGTTTTGAAACAGGAAGAAATTTTTAGAGTTAAAATTGACCATGTTGAGAGTATCCCATTTATATATTGTTTTGAGGTCTTTGTTTATATTCTAACCTAGAAATTTTAAGACGTTCTGCTATATTTGTCGATATGGTTTTTAGAATGTATGAAGTATGAAGGGTGCTATCATCTGTAAAACTACGAACTGAACTTTTAGTTATTTGAAAAAGTTCATTAATGTAATCTAAAAAAAGTTGACAAAGAAGCAGATCCTTGAGAAACACCAGTATTTATGATTTTGGGGTCTTACCATCAATTTTAATTATAATTTGTGTATTGTCAACAAAACTATTGATAAAATTTACAGCTTTTTTATTAAGACCTATACAATAGTGCTTGTTGACAAGATTACAATGTCGTACTCTATCAAACGCTGTTGAAGTGTCTAGAGCTAGAATACTATAGAATACTACTCCAATATAATTTCTGAATCAGACAATAAATCTAAAACACTATGGAAAATCATCAACTCAACGTTAGGGAGAACAAAAACTAATCAATGTATTAAATTAAAGCACAATGAAATAACTCAAGATGCTAAAATTGTATCGGAACTCTTTGCAATGCACTTTGCAACCAAAACACAAAAAACACTATCAAATCACTTTGGACTACACTCATCTTCTGAATGCACTGTATATGGTAGTAATAATGCAAGTAGTTGCTTCTTCAATTCTGTAGAAATCTACGACGTACTAGCTGTAATCAATAATATGAAAAACACAAACAGCACTGGTTTAATCGACATATCTTCCAAAATAGTTAAGCACATATTTCCTATAATTGCAGAACCGTTAGTTCTTCATATTAATGACATATTAAAAACTGGTAAATTTCCTTCAATGCTTAAAAATGCTTCAGTAGTGCCTATTTTTGCAGTACTTAATGTTTTTTCTAAAATTATTGAAAAATTTATTTTCAACAAAATGATGAGTTTTTTAAACAAATTTAATCTTATTCACGATGCGCAACATGGTTTTCGTGAAGGTCGATCTACTGAAACAGCAACTACTAATTTTATCAATGATGTTTACAAAGAATTAGATAAAGGTAAACATGTAGCAGGTGTTTTTTTCGATCTCTCTCAGGCTTTTGATTGCCTTAACCTAGATTTTATCATTAAAAAACTCGAATGTTACGGTTTCCGCGGTGTAACGCTTAATTAATAAAATCGATCTTAAGTGATAGAAAATTCTGTGTAAAGGTAAATGGAAAATATTCAACATATTTTGAAAGCAAAGAAGGGGTGCCGCAAGGCTCAGTCCTAGGTCCTCTCATTTTTTTATTGTTTATTAATGACCTAGTAAGTTACATCTTCCCAATCACTAATATTATAATATATGCTGATGATACATCATTTTTAATATCTGCTGATAGTTTGGATCAACTTCGTATTAATGTTGAAAATACAGCTGCTCAGTTTCATCAATGGTGTGAAAAAAATATGTTAATGGTAAACATCAGCAAAACAGTTTGTATATATTTTCGTAACTCAAATAGCAACATTGGATTAACATTTGCAATGAACAAACTAAATATCTCATCGGAAAATAAAACTAAGTATTTAGGTTTAGTAGTGGACAATTTTTTAAACTGAAACTACCACTTGGAAAATGTATGTACAAAAATTAACACAGGTTACTATGCAATATCTCAATTGAAATCATCAGTAGACTTAACGGGTCTTCTTAATGCATATTATTCATTTATATATAGTCATCTAGCATATAACGTCGTTCTTTGGGAAGCAGCATCTAACTGGCAAAGAGTCTTTATTGGACAAAAAAGAATTATTTGCCTTATTTTTAATGTAAACCATCAAGATTCATGTCAACCATTTTTTATTAAATTTAATATTTTAAGTCTGCCATAGATTTACATTTAAAGAACACTGTTAATGGTTAAACAAAATATTTTAACATTCTCCAAAAATTTTGATTTTCACAAGTATCATACACGTCATGCTACGTCACTGCTAATAGTACCTCATAACTCTTCTAAATTTGAAAAATTGCCATATTACATGGGAGTTCTACTGTACAACAAACTACCACTTCAGGCACAACATACGAATTTCAAGGATTTTAAGACTTTTATAAAAAAAATTTTACTAAAAAAATGTTTTTACTCTGTTCAGGACTATTCTAATGATTAATAATACATATTCTTGTGTTTTCTTTTAGCTGTTTTTATCTTGTGATATATTTTGTAACTTTTTTATTATGTATTTTGTAAATTTTTAACATTATGTATCTATGACATGTATATCCATTTTTAAAATGGCCTAATACCAAATAAATTATTATTAAAAATGTATTACTAATGCGCATATTAGCTTCTTTAATGTAACCCTTTTACCTGTTAGCGTGCCAACAGAATTAAGCAATATTTACCGTGCAACCTAGTAAAATCAAAATGTTAAAAAATTACACACGGTAACTCAGTAACTATTTGTCAGCGCACACAGATAGACCTAAAAGCATAGTCTAATACAGAAGGCAAACTACTAGTCAGCTACAATAACTAACCAACATTTTAATTAAAGATTACAAATAAATTGTGAAGCAATGAACCAAGGAAGCACAGCAACCGAATAGAATCACAACAACAACTATTGCAATTATGTAGCTTAAAAAAGTAATGAAAACTATCTGCACACTAATAAACGCGCTACTTTTACGCCAAATGAGCTGTTCACTACCAACAGGTGGACTACACGCGCTTGGCGGCATTGCAGACACCGCTTTTAGAGTTATAACTGGACGTACCTAGCGCCGTCTTAACATTGCATCTGAAAATTCTACTAAAACATCTTTAAGACTGTTCCATACTTAGAGAACATATTCAAGAAGTTGTCCAAAACCCGGTGAACAACAAAACAAAAGTCTCCGCGCATCAAAGCTAGGATTTGTTGGCCAGATTTGGTGTATCAACAAAGCTATTTCTAGAGTGTTTTTGTTATAACGAATCGCTTTTAAAACCCAAAGACGGTAACAAAGTAAATCATGAGATCACGATTAAAATTTGTTATTAGTCATTGTAATATTATCATTCTTCATATTTTAAAACACAAAGTAAATATTTTTTTTATTTTTTCATAGTTTCAGTAAGATTCAAAAAAATAATTAAAACAATTGTTTGCAATAATATAAGAGCAATTCTGTTTTAAAAATTATCAGAGCAGGAGGGGGGTGCATCAAGAAACTTGTTTTAGTTTTTTTTTTCTGTTTCTATAACTTATTAGTAGTTTTTGATTGGTTCATGAGAGTATAAAACACAAATACGACTTTTTTTTGTTGTTTTTTAGAGAACTAAAACTTAAAAACAACTGCAAAAATAGACCAATTTTCTACATAAGCTCTTACAAATACATATTTAGCAGCACTTAAAAGAACTATACACTAAATATTGTTAAAAAAATTAGTTTTGCAAACAGTTCTACATGGAAAATAGTCAGAGTTGTTTTTAACGGTCGTAGAAAAGTTTAAGTAGAAAAAAAAAATTAAAAATTAAAAAAAAAATAAATAAATAAATTATTGATTGGCTTATAATTTTAAGATTATTTTTAAAGTTTAACAAAAACATTTTTGGTTGCTTGAACTAATTTTTGGCAATTTTACTCGTTGTTTGCGGTACAAATTTATAAATTTAATATTGTGATTATAAACAAATAATTAACTTTTTGCTTGAATTTTGTAAACATTTCTTTCTAAATAAATTTTTTTTTGGCCAATGAGCCTGTAAGAATTTAAATTTGTAATAATATTTAGTGTATTGTTTTTCTGAGCGCTGCTAAACGTGTATTTGTTAGAGTTTATGTTAGAAAATAAGCATATTTTTGCAGTTTTTTTGAGTTTTAAACTCCTAAAACCTAAATACTCAGAACGTCAACTATGGCGATTAGAAAAAAATATAAAAAGTTTATTTTTGCCAAAAAAATTGGTTTTTTGAATTTTGCGACATATAAAAAGGATGTAAACTCAAAATAACGCCAGAATTGAATTCTACGGAAAATTTTTGATTAATTTTACTAGTAAATTTTTTTTGCTTTAAAATTTTAGTTTTTAAACAATAAATGCAATTTATTAAAGTTAAAGTAAAAAAACAACAAAAAACAAAAAAAAAATGTAAAATGTTTTTTTTGAGAGTTTCATATTGTTATGAATAAATAGACTACTAATAAGTTATAAAAAAAACAAATACAAATTTCTCAACGCACTTTCCCTTCTTGCTCTGATTTGTTTGAAATCATTGCGGATTACTGCGTCCTTGACGTATTATGCTTTTGCTCGGTTATTGCCTAGCGGCATCTTAAACAATCCTGTTTCTTTTAAACTTATGATGCGAGTAATAGTAAGTCTTGTAGGTGGGTTAATAAAAAAAAAATTAAATCGCTTATGCACTTCTACTAGGCTTTTACACTTATGGTAGCACTTCAAAATAAATTTAAGTTTTTTAAAATCTACTCTAATAGTCCAAGAGCTGGTGACAAAAAAGTGCAAGAGTTTTGGAAAGTCTGATATTTTTAAATCGGACTGAATTTTGGTCATAGAACGTCTCTGTAAAGGCAACACTCCAAGTGTCGGTACACCTGGCGCTGGCAAGCTAAGAAAGGTGTAATTTTAATTAGTACTCAAAAATTGTTTTGAAAAAACTGAAAATTCATTAGCAGATAGTTGATGCATTACAAAACCTTAATCAAATAGTCAGACAGCTTAATAATCAAACGCATGGCGTCAGCACAGCTGCGTTCATATAACTTTTTGATTAACATATTTTTCCATCTTGTCGTTGATGGTTGTAAAGAAGCGAGAACATTTGTAAGTTGTCTTTCCCTTTGAATCTTTACAAATTGTCTGTTCCAGAGACATTGTTTTGTTACGTTTTATTTTAATGATTTTTTTTGGAGTTGTACGTTTGCTTTGGACAAAAAAAAATGTATTAATATTTCAATAAAGACTTCAATGTTTGATATAATTTTTGACAAGTTCTTTCTAGTTTATTTTAATTGCGTAAAATGTACTTTGTAAATTTGATTGGTATTTTAAAATACAAAATATTTTTTTTGGGTCCTATTTTTCTAAATAAGGTTGTTTAAAAAAAGATTATGTAAGATTGTAACACCTAGAAGACAAATTGCAGAAGATTTAGATATGGATTGGTTGTTCAATTTAATATTTGATACGCCAAAAATCTAAACTAACTAACTTTAATATTTGATACTGATGACACCTCTGATTTAGATTTTTAAACAGTACGAAGCTTTTTTTAGAGTTAAAATTGACTATGTTGGGAGTATCCCATTTATATATTGTTTTGAGGTCTTTGTTTATATTCTAACCTAGAAATTTTAAGACGTTCTGCTATATTTGTCGATATGGTTTTTAGAAAGTATGAAGCATGAAGGGTGCTATCATCTGTAAATCTACGAACTGAACTTTTAGTTATTTGAAAAAGTTCATTAATGTAATCTAAAAAAAAGTTGACAAAAGAGCAGATCCTTGAGAAACACCAGTATTTATGATTTTGGGGTCAAAGTTTACCATCAATTCTAATTATAATTTGTGTATTGTCAACAAAACTATTGATAAAGTTTACAGCTTTTTTATTAAGACCTATACAATAGTGCTTGTTGACAAGATTACAATGTCGTACTCTATCAAACGCTGTTGAAGTGTCTAGAGCTACTGCAAGATTTTCTTTTTGTTTGTCTATAGCAAAATTTTATTTGCGATTAACATAAGTTAAAAAATCTGTTGTCAAACGTTTTGATCAAAATCTATAATATCGGAGATAAAGTTATTTTGTTCTAAGAACTTAACAATGTAAAAATTAACATTATTTTCAATTTTTTTTTTCAGATAATAATAATGCAATTAGTCTATTATTTAATGAATTAGACCTGTTTTTCTTTTTAAGAATAGGTTAAACATTTGCAACTTTTCAATAATGTTGGGAATGTTTTATTTTAGTATGATAAGGCAAATATTTTAATCAAAATGGGAGTTAATTCATTTGCAAATATTTTAAGAATAATAAATGAAATTTTATTTATACCTAATGCCTTTATGAAGAAGATATTTTATAGATTTATTATTTTTCCACTAGCCGGCATTGTAGGTACAGCAATAAAAAGATTTATAATAGTAGGGTTAGATGCAAAATAGTTTGCAAAAATAACTGCTTTTTTTAGATTAGTTACTAGATTGTTTTAATTATATTGAAGAGTGGGTATTAAAGATTTTGTACTAACAATAAATTTGATGTTTTATAAAAAAAAATGTTGTTTAAGGAAAGTTGAGAAATTT
This sequence comes from Tachinus rufipes, assembly GCA_963932245.1. NCBI lineage: Eukaryota > Metazoa > Arthropoda > Insecta > Coleoptera > Staphylinidae > Tachinus > Tachinus rufipes. Next base: position 16,140,367 of record OZ010744.1, read on the forward strand.
GATTAGCTATGTTTCTGTCAATCCTATCTTTTTCAAATTATATTAGATTGTCACAATAACTACAAGCTAACTTATAATCCTTTTTAGTCTGTTCGGTACAATAACTGATGTGTTTCTTAATTGCAAAAGCAGAAATTGCTGTTTTGTCTGAATTAATCAAATAATCAAATAATATTTTCTTTATCACCAGATTTATGCAATGGAATAATATAAGTTTGTTTCCATACATCAGGAAATTTAGTTTCATTTAATGAAGCGTTGAAAAGTAAATGTAATGGTTTTGAAATTGAATAAATACAATTCTTTAGGAGCATAGAAGGAATACCGTCAGGTCCAGTGCTAAGATTAGATTTAAGGCTTGTAATTCCATTAAAAATATCTAGTAAACTGACAGAAAAATTTGTATAAATTACATTTTTATCAAACTTAAACAATGGAGTTGGATGAATTTGAGAATTATAAACGGAAGAGAAAAAATCTGCAAATTTGTTTACAAGATCGTCACCATTAATACAGGTTTGATCACCATAATACATTGTAGCTGTAAAAACATTAGTTTTCCTAGCTTCTGGCCATAAACAGTTTAAATGTCAAAAATTTTATTTATAAAATTTCAAAATTATCAAATTTTAGCCTTAAAATATCAAAATATTGTCAGAAAGATTTAAAATTCAGTTATAAACTAATGAACTGTAAAATTTTATTTATAGATTGTCAAAATTTGCCATAGAGTGTCAAAAATTTAAAAACTGCAAATTGATATAAAATACTAAAATATTTAAAACAATAATAAAACCCAGCCAAAAATTAATAAATTATTCAACAAGAAAACCAAGTTAATGCTTTTTAAACCTAAACATTTACAAACAAAATTTGCCAACTCGGATAATAGATAAAGTTACAATATAAAAAATATGTTAAAAATTTAGATCTAATTTTTTGTAGGTATTTGTTGTCCACTGCTGGACGAAGGTTTTTTCCAATTTCTATCTTACTTTTATGTCCAGCCTGTGCTACTTTTGTTTGTCTTGGTTTTTAGTATATTATTTTTGATGTCAATCTGTTTTAGATTTGTCTAGCCACGTGGCTTATTCATTGCCACTTGAGCTCTGCGCACGTGTTGTTATGTCAATAATCTTAGTTCTTTGTCTAATCTTTTTGTTTTTGGTCTTGGCACAAATCAAAAACTTTTTCTTTAAGGTGTATCAGTGTTTTAATTTGCTAAAAACTGCCTTGTTAATTTTATTTTAAGTTTTATTTTATAAATCAGACATTTCTTTTGCTTATTTTAATGCCATGTCCCAGGTAGACGTATTCTTTCAAGTTTTCTACAATATTGTTGTCTGTGTTTAGTGTTTTTTCAGTAATAATAAATATTTTGATTTTGCTAAAATTTGTTTTTAACCCTACTCTTTTGGACGCTTTATATTGCTGTTTTAGCATCTCTAATAGTTTTTGGATATTGTTGTTTATTAAGACATATCATGAGCAAATTGTAGATAGTTTAAGCCTTTACTTTTCGATCATGACAGTGACTTAAAAGAAAAATTGTGTCGCCTCTCTTACTTTGGATTTTGTTAGTCTTTAAATCTTTATATATTTTGACCTAGAATGTGGTGTTTACATTTATGGCCATGTATGAACCAAGCGTACTAAATGAAAACTTGTATTTGCTCAAACCATTGAAAATGCCTTCCTCTACATGAACCCTGATTTTGTAATTTTTTTTAGATTTGCATTTTTAGGAAAAACTATAAGATACTTTTATCTTTATAATTGTTTGAAGAATACATTTTTATAGCCAAAACTTTGTTTTCATAAATTTTGAAAACTTTGCAAAACTTTAAAAGAAAGTTTTTCTTAAAAAAAGATAACGGGAATTTTTTTTTTTAAATATAGTTATAAACGTGCTTTTATATGTGCAAAAAATGCCTTCAAAATATCAGAAAATGCCGTGTGCTACGTTCCGAGATATATTACAAAGTATCTACAGAAATACTTAAAAATAGCAAAAAAGGTTTAAATTTTAAATTTACAGTTTTGATCGTTTGTAACTTTAGAATGTAGAGCAAACGGGAAAAATTTTTGAAACTAGATTTAAAGAACATAACCGCTCTTTCAGATTACGCTATTCAGATAGTACTTTTGCGTTAAGTTATAGAATTTATATTTAATAATACATATTGACGTATAAAAAACAATTGACTTTTTGAAACTTGATATTAAGGTTACATAACTAAATGCCGCAGTAGTGCAAAAAGTTTTAAAAATTCCTAATTTAGTTATTTATTTTAAAATGTGATATATTAAATAAGAGCAACTTTTTTAGTTTCTATTGCTAAGTTTATAAATTAACCGTTTTACCTCGAAAGCTTCTTAGGATCAACTAAATAGAAACTGCTGTCTTTTTTTGGAATAAAGAAAACTACTACAGTTGTTCTTCTCTTTAAGCTCTATTCATTGTTTAAAGTTGTCAAGCCAACGCCGTTGAGGTCTTCCAATATTTTGTTTTGTTATTCTTGGTCGCCATTTCACTATGCATATTGTCCACTTGTCAGGGTTTTGACTTGCTACGTGGGGCGATGGGTTGTCACTTTAGTTTTCCTACACGCTTGACTATATTTTTTATTTTTGTCCGCGCACTTATCAGAACAATGTTGTCGGCAAAGCTTAGATGGTTTAGGTTTACTCCTTCTATGTTTATACCTTTGTTTTTTTAGGGCAGCTTTTTAAATACATTTTTTGTGTGAATAATTGTGGACAAACGCTTTTGTTGATTGAGGTTCTATTTGTTACTTTTTTTTAATACTTAAAATGTTACATTTTAGTATATGTATTTTAAAAGGTTAGAATAACTTGTACCTATCTTGGCATTTTTCTTAGTTAGGAATACCCATTTTCTATTGAACCAAATGCTTTGTAATAATTAATGAAAACAAAATGAAGAGGTACGTTGTATTCAGTGCATTTTACAATTAAGTTAGTTATAGTTTGTTGGTAGTCTGCTGTACTAATCCTTAAAACTTATTGGTGGGTTATTTTTCAAATTGGAGTTATTCTCTTTTTTAAAGAGAAAGATAACTAGGTGTATTTCCCCAGTTTGAACATTTTGATTGTAATTTTATCTTTTTGATAGGATTTTTTATTTTTTATTTGTTGAAGTGCCATTTTCAGTTCTGCTTTGTTGTTGTTGGGAAGTTTTTCTAAACCAAGGTTCATTATCACTTGTCGATTTGGTTTTGGCTCTGGTGCTATTAAGTTGTACAGGTGTTGATAAAAGTTCTGGATTACATTTTTAATTCTACATTTATTGGTGGCAACTATTTTTTGTTTATTTTTCATCTTACATATTTTTATCTTTATATTCATATTGTCTTTTATAGTGTTTTGAATTAGTTTTGTGTTATATATTCTTAGGTATTTTCAAAATACTTTAAACATTGTTTTGTTTAGTTGGCTGTATTCAGTTAATTATCATCTAGCCTTCTTTTGCGTTTCTACTAGCTTAGTGGTTTTGGAGCTAATTTTACAGGACTTTTGTTTTGATTGGGTTTTTTTGTAGCTGTTTGGATACTCTCTGTACTTTTGTGTGACGGGGTATTTAAGTTTATGTCTTGTAATATTATCTTTGTTTTTAGTTTAGTCTCTAGTATCTCTTGGTACTTTTTTTGTTCAATTTTTTGAGTTGTTGCGTATCTTGTTTTTTGTATTAGTTGACCTTGCGTTCACTTGTTACGGTTGACAATAAATTAAAGTAAATTCTCAAAAATAGGTTGAAAGAAAATAGGATTGCATATGGTTTGATCTCTTCCGCGAGAGGACTGGATTTGTTCTCTGCTGCTCGTGGTTTGATAGCGATTGGTTCTATGCGCAACGTACCTAACAGTGGCATTATTTTGGCCTGCATATCAAAGTACTAAAATACATTAATAAGTGTAAATGTCCGGCTGTGTTAACCGGTGAATAAATTAATCTATTAAAAATCGATAATAAATCGGAAAATAACCACGATTAAAGAACAAACAAAAATTGGAATTTTTTATTTTATTTAAAAGAAAAGATTCAATGCTATATTTTTAATAGCTGCCTTTAATTATATTTATTTAGCTAAAAGAAATAATAGTTATTATTATACGAAAATCCGACCACGCGGTTCCACAAAGAGGTCTCGCCGCAAAGATAAGCAAATAAGCTAATTATTGTTATTACATAGTTTAATATTTTAATAGTTATATATATATATATATAATTAATTTCTATTATTTTGGCTATTGTCGCATTTGTAAAATTGGCAATGGCGCCGGGTAAACCCTGCGAGCTAGCTATATAGCAGCTAGTCAGCAAATGCAAGAACACTATACAATGCAAAGAAATTGCTTTTCTGGATATTGAAGGGACATTTGACAATATTACCTTCAAATCTATAGCAAACGCAATAGAGAGGCAAGGATTGTAATTATAACACTATATGGAGAATCTTTCATTGAATAGGTGTGGAGAAAAATAAAATAAAAACGAGAAAATGCTTTTTTTTGCCATCTATAGAAAAGAGGGTAAACATTTTTTTTTAATTCTACCAAGCATGTTTTTTTGATGCTAGGAAAGTAATTTTTGACGTAATTTGAATATTTGTGATGAGGGGCATTTTACCTATGTTGTACCTAATTAAATAATTTTGTCCCTATCCAATGGGATAAAAATAATAATAAAAACTGCCAACAATAAACCGCAAGCGAATTGGAAAGCCAATCTAGTTCCGTATCGAACTATTGATTAATCTCAGCTGCAAGGTAAGAAATTTAAACTACCAATCCGTAAAAAAAAACAAGAAAGACCAATTAAAAATGATCAGGCAAATTAAAATGGAAATCATATAAGTGTTATAGCATTTGTGGATCAAAAAATCAACAAAAATAAAATTGAAACTTATTTTAAAAACAATAATATTAGTCATTAATATTGTAAATAAATCATATCAAAAGCGACTGCACAACCTTCCTATAAAATAAGAATCATAACAACAGATTAGATGCTTACCAAAAACTTCTTCAACAAAGTGTGTTAAAAAACAATCACTTTTTTGTTTATGAAAGTCATGCTTCATCATCAACCAATCCCTATTCCATGCGGACAATGCAATTCGTTTGAGTATACTACCAAAAACTGCATAGTAACACCAATTTGTAGTAAATGTGGTCAAAACTACAAAACCACAGCTTGTTCCAACACGCAACCCACAAGATGCACCTCGAGCCAACAGGAAGGACACTAAGCATTGTCATTCAAATGCAAGAACCGTTCTACAAAGCCGATCAAAGGAAATTCAAACATAAAAAAAAATCAACAAACAAAAAGTCAGCAGACATTAATAAAAACATTTTAAAATCATATAGGATTCATGCTCGAATTACTATTCACGATTATAGATATATAACACACATAAATTCAACACAAACCGACTAAAGCTTATCAATGAATTAAAATTTAGATTTATTTTAAGACATAATATATATTGTAATGTTAGATCTTCAAAATCCAAACAATAGCTTTGCTGCTGTCCTCATTAATGACATATAAGTAACAGTATCTCAGCCTCAAAATGCCTATCATAAACATTTTTTACTCAAAATTAATAGCTATCCTCGTAAATCTTTTTTTATTAAATTTTTTTATAAATCAAAATATATCTTGTGCTATGTTTGTAGAGACTAAAATCCAAAATCTTATTTTATTCCAAAACTGGTGTACTATTTAAAATCTTTCCAAAATCCTGCATCATAATAACATAAGAGGCTCTGTAGTAATGATCCACCCAACTGTTACTCTAAAAAAAATAACACTCTCAGCATTAACAACTCAATAAATAAATGCTTTTGCTTCTTACAAGATAAAATTTATATTTTTTTAGTATAATATCTATTACACACAAAGAATGCGTAACCAAAAACGTTGTCGAACAGCAAGAGTTGTTGAAACTAAAAACAAATATGTGTGTGAAGATTGTGCACCTAAGCAAACAAATGTTCAAAATTGTTAGTTGGCTGATATAGAAAAGTTATTAGTAACGTATATTTCCCCATTTCAAAAAGATGTAGCGGAAAGATTAGATAAACTTACCAACTCAGTAGAAAATATGAACAGTAGAATTGATATTTTAGAAGCAGAAAACAAAAGTTTACGAGAAGATCTTACAGTTCTACAAACAAAAGTAGATAATAATGATAATTTAATATATGAACTTAAAGACCGTCAGAAAAGAAAAAATAATTTAATGCTTTATAATATTCCGAATCGTCAAAATCATTAACAAAACTTAGGATTGAAGAAGATTTAAACGAAGTACGTAATTTGCTCGGTTCTATTGGTGATATCACAGAACCATGCAAAGTGATTAGAGTTGGAAAATAATCTAATAAATCAAGACCCATAAAAGTAATATATGAGAATAAAGAAACGGTTATTAAAGTATTAAAAAATCAACAGTTATTGGCAAACCAGGAAATAAAAATATAGCCAGATAAAACTCCAATGCAACAACAAGAACTTAAAGTTGTTACAAAAGATTTTCAAATGAGAAAAGAAGACGGAGAAAGTAACATTTATATTAAATACAAAAATGAACGATCATATATTTAGTAATAAGAAACATCCAGCAAAAAACTAAAAATATATCTACAAAATGCGGGAGGTATTAAAACAAAATTGTCCAAGTTTTATCTAAATGTGAGTCTCAGCAATTATGATATAATTATAATAATGGAAACATAATTATCGGATGATGTTTTAAACCCGGAATTAAACCTTAAAAGTTAGAACATATTCAGAAAAGATAGATGTAAATTGTCAAGCAACAAAAGTGGCGGAGGTGGTGTCTTAATAGCCGTTAAAAAAGATTTAAAGAGCATTAAAATTGAAAATATTCCTCAAACAGTTGATCATTTGGGAATACCAGTTATATATTTGGAGCTTTGTACATACCCCCAAGAGATAATGTTGCTAAATATAAAACTCATTCAGAAACATTAGAAAACATATCTTTGTGTTACCCAACTGACACATTAATAATTGGTGGAGACTACAATTTACCCAATGTTAAGTGGCTAAATGATGACTTGGGAGCAAATTTGGAGGACTATTTAAATGAATCTGCTCATATCTTATGTGAGTCATGCGCTCTTTTAAATTTGTACCAATGTAATAGTATCCCAAATCCTCGCAATGTATTTTTAGATTTAGTATTCTCTAATGAGAGAAACTTCACAGTAGATATAGCGGATGATATTCTGTTTGCAAATAGTGAACACCATGTAGCTTATTCTATCAACATGAATAATCCAAATTATGATCATGGAATGAATTATATTGAAATAATCCCAGACTTTAAAACAGCAGATTATCAATCAATTAATTTGTATTTAGCAAGTATTGATTGGCAAGACATTTTTGTGGAAAATAACATTAGTGGTTCTGTTGAAAATTTATATAAAGTTTTGTATAAGGCGATTGATAGTTATGTTCCACTAAAGCAGTTAATAAAAAGCTCTTGCCTAAAATGGTTTTCTGGAGAGTTGATCAAATTAATCAATAAAAAAAAAAAGAAAATCCATAAACAATATAAAGAAACTGGAAGTCTTAATTTGTTTAAAAAAAATCAAACCTTAAGAAAAACCTGTAAAGATTTAACCACTTCATTGTTGTTGAAAATATTTGTTTCAATCCAAAATCATTCTGGACTTTTGCAAATAAAAACGAAAAACAGTAGGTTTTCCCGAAAGTATGAATTATGAAGATAGAATAAGCAACAATGGACATGACAGCGTAAATTTATTTGCAGTTTTTTTTTTTTTCAAATGTGTATACAGAGGATCATTTGACTATACCAACATTTGATAATGATTCTAATGTAAATTTGTTGCCCTTTAATTTAAACGTAATTGACATTTATAAATGCATAGAAAAACTGCCAAACTTTGCAGTTCCCGGGCCCGATGGAATACCAAACGAGTTTATTAAAGCATGCATTTGCACATTATCCAAACCTATTTTTGATCTTTTTAAGCAGTCTATTAAAGAAGGAATTTTTCTAAATTTCTGGAAAAAGACATATATTAAACCAATTCATAAATCTGGTAGCCGCAATGAAATTAAAAATTATAGGGGAGTTTGCAATCAATCATGTATTCAAAAAAACTCTTGATTCTATTGTTGCTTCACAGTTGAAATGGATGTGTAAAGAAACTATAACGGATAATCAGCATAGATTTTTAAGTAGTAGATCCACACTAACAAACTTACTTTCATTTCAATCAGAAAAACTGGATTCATTTGACAATTAGTTTCAGGTAGATGCTGTATACCCAGACTTTGAAAAAGCATTTGATCATCATAAAATTTTAATTGCCAAATTAAACCATCTTGTCAATCAAAATGTAGTAAATTGGATCAAAAGTTTTCTGGCGGGCAGAACGCAATGTGTTAAAATAAATAACCATTTATCTAAACCAATCAACGTAGTTTCTGGTGTGCCTCAAGGAACTCATTGCGGTCCAATTTTGTTTTTGTTGTTTATAAATGATCTTCCAAATGTATTAAAAAACAGCAAGTGTTTGATGTTTGCAGACGATCTAAAGGTATTTCGGCCTATTAGAAGCGAAAGGGGATTGCATTCTTCTACAAGATGATATAATCCGTATACATGAATGGTGCTAGTCCAATAATTTGGCGTTAAATGCGTCAAAATGTTTTTCAGTGTCGTTTCATAGAATTAGTTTTGTTTTGCAATACAACTACAAAATTGTTGACGATCATTTGAAACGAGTCAATGAAATAATAGATTTGGGGATCATTATGGACACAAAACTTAATTTTAATAAACATATTTCGGAAATTTGCATTAGAGCTAAGAAAATGTTAGGTTTTGTTAATAGAATAACATGTGATCTTGGTCCAAATGCTTATCTTGTTCTATACAGATCATTAATTCGACCAATTTTACAATTCAACGGTTTGGTCACCTTACCAAATAGGCATAAATAAGATCAAAAATATTTAATCAAAATTTATAAAATCATTTTGTTTCAAATTAGATACTACTGGCATTTACTACATTGTTCGAAAAAATGTTGCTACAAAATATAATTTATTAGATCTAAAAGACGATCTGTAAACGATTTGAGTTTTATTTATAAATTAATTCATGGCTACACTTACTGCCCTTTTATATTAAGTAAGATAAGTTTTAACTTTTGCCAACAAAAATATACAAGACAGTCTAATGTATTTAAATGTAAGTTGTATAAATCAAATTATAGTTTGTATGCACCTATGTGTCGTTGTATATCTCTGTGTAATTCTCATCAGAATAATGTTAATTTTGATATAATTATGTAAAATTTTGATAAATTTAAAAGGATGTGTCATGAACTGTATAAATGACATTAAACTGTTTTTATTTATGTATTTATAAATTTTTTTTTTGTGGGTTATTATTTATTAAACTGTATAAACTTATTATTATAAAATTACATGTATACACTTTATAATAACTAAATACTATTTCATTTTGTAAAGGCGGATGCCGTAAATAAAGATTATTATTATTATTATTATTATTAACACTAACTTTAAACGTGTTTTACATTACAGTGTTGCTACTCCCATTTCAAAAAAAATATGATTGTTGCTATAACAACTAGACATATGTACGTCTTAAAAATATAAGTAATTTATTGGTAATGTTGAGTATTTTATAAAAAATAAAAAGTTAAAATTGCAATACTATAGGCCAAAATTTGAGTTAGATTTGCAAAACTGCCATAGTGTGTGTTTTTGGATAGCAAACTTTGAAGTCCAGTTATTAATATTAGCATTATCTTTGAGAAAACTGTAAAGTTTTAAAATACTAAAACATTGTGTTATTTTTATGTAGAACCTGGATAAAAAATTAACTATATTGCAAATTTTAATCAGATTTTAACATTGTTTTAAAAAGCAATCAAAGTAAAATTGTTTTTTTTTTTAATACAAAATTTATTTTTTAATTTTATCCTTCTAGCTTGTTTCAAATCTACAAATTTATTAATTTGGCAAATTCATAGATATTTAAGTCCCGCAACATTTTAGCATTATTGCTGTAAAGATTAAAAAAACCTGTGAGTTTTTTATGCTTCTCAGCTAAACAAAATTAATTTTTAAACATTTAGTTAGCATAAACTACTTTTAGAAATGAGTCTTCTTCAGACACATTAAGTAGTGTTTTGGAACCATAATCAAGTCAATTTTATGTTAGAAATGGTGTGACATTTCTTCATTTTTAAACAATCAAAAATTTTATTAGCTGGCTTTTGAAAACAAAAGAACCACATAAATCAGATTATTAACACTGCACCTATACAGGGTGTTTCAAAACATGTGTCGGAAAATAAAGGGTGAGATTTCTTGGATAATTATAAGAAAAAAAGTTCCTATTAAGTTTTTGAGATGCAGGGTGTAAGAAATTTTTTTTTTTAATATTTTGACAATATCTCAGGAACGGAAAGAAAAAGTAGTAACATGATTACAAAACTTTTATTTTACAAAACTAAGCAATAACATAAAAAACCACAATAATTGTTGATAATGACCTTTTTCTACGGTAACGCAGGCTTCCAACCAACGTCTTAGTGACTGACGTACCCGTTCAAAAATGCCGGGAGTGTTTTGTATTGTATTGCAGGTTGCAATAATGCGATTTCTTAGTTCTTCATCAGTATTAACTTATGTAGTGTAAACTAATTTTTTGAGACCCCACAAAAAAAAATCCAAAACATTTAGATCTGGAAACCATGAAAACCAAACCTTTTGAAGAGCTTTTGCAGCATTTTCTTTGGCATTGCCATAAACAAAATGCAAATTGCACATCTCACTATCACTGTAATTATTATTTTGCTATTACCACGCAAGCAAAATACTAAGAATGAGCAAAATAATTGGGTAATAAAGATATTAAGTTCCCGCAATATTGACTCCTTTTGAAAAAAGGAAGTTTAACAACTAAAAAACAGTATTCAATAACTCAAATGCAAGAAACAAATGCATAAACGCTGACGACTAGATTAAAAACAATTGTTTTTATCATAAACAAAACTTGTTGCTACTTTTTTTATGTTTTCCATCATAAAATGCCGTATTTCTCTAAAACGGTTTACGTTAGAGCTTTTGATTAAGAGTACCTTTTTGTGTAGAAAATATTGGTGGTTCTCAATGTACTTTCAGAATGCCAATTTCTCAAGTGTCATAATAATTAGAGCCATAAAAACCTCGCGCAACCCTAAAATCTATGTCAATGGTACATGAAAAAAATTGAATAAGCACTTATAAAGTAGCTAATATAAATGCTAAGATGTGAATTGTATCTCAAACTGTATACTAGACAATAATTTGAAACTCAACGGAATCTCAAATTTTAATTTAACAGCAAACTACTGCAGACAGGCAAATGGTTCAAAAGAAACAGCATATGGCGGTTTAGCAATATTTACCCACAACTTTCTATAGTGCATAGTTCGGGAGGATATCGGTGCCATGGCGCAGAAGGATACGTTCGAGTGTGCGGCAGTGTAATGGATATTAAATGAACAGAAAACTGTATGTGTTGTTTTATATAGAACGCCTCAATCGGATGTATATGTTTTTTTTTTTCAAAAACTAGATAAACTTCTAGATATTGTTCTCCAATCTTACGTTAATCTGGTGATAACAGGTGATTTTAACATTGACATTGCTACAAATACTAAGATAAGTGCTGATTTTTTTAAATTTGTTACAATCATATAATATGAAACCAACTATTAAAGAGTATACTAGGGTTACTGCTACATCTAAAACTATTATTGATAACATATTAACAAATTTTACTTTTGATTATAATGCAAATGTAGTTCAAACTCATATATTGGATCATTATGCACAAAAAATTATTATAAAACATACAATCTCAACAAATAAAAGTTAACGTATACAGTCTAGAATACTTTTTTTTATTTGTAAGCAATTTACTAGATAATAACATATTTCAAAATATTTACATAATACATTACAATACTAAGGAAATCTGGGAATTCTTTTTTCTAATAATTCGATAAAATTTTGAAGAATGTTTTAAATTGTTAACTATGAACAAACGATGTAAATCAAACAAAAATAAATATAATACCCCAGAAATAATAGAATGTAAAAAGACACTGGATCTACTATGTGTTCTAAGACATTACAGCAATCAAGCAAACAATCTCTATAAAAATCAAAATAAAATATACTGCTCCCAGCTAATAGCGAGAGATAAAAATATAATTAAAGATCAAATAGAACGCAGTGATAACACTCAAAAAACTGCTTGGCACATAATAAATAAGCGCACAAATAAAAACAAAAAAAATAACACTGTTAATTGAAAACGGCATCAAACAAGTTAACGAATTAAACGCATATTTTATAAATGCAGCAAAAAATATGGTTGACATGCTTCCTAATATAAACGTTAGTATAAATATTGAACAAAACAATAAAACAATTTACTTAAATCCAACTAATAAAGAAGAAGTATATAATATAATCATGTCGTTGAAAAATTCAAATAGTGCCGGTTACGACAATATAGATACTAAACTTCTAAAAGCTTTTGCAAATGAAATAATAACACCTTTAACATATCTGATAAACCAGTCGCTAGAAGCTGGTTACTTTCTAGAATCGCTTAAGATAGCAGTAGTTATACCTATACATAAAAAAGGTGATCCAGGAAGTTGGTCAAATTATAGACTTATTAGTCTTTTAAGTGCATTTTCAAAAATTTAGAAAAAATCATTTATGTAAGGCTTTACATTTTTTTTATTAGTTGTAAATTACTGTACGATGGTATGCATGGTTTTATAAAAGGCAAATCGACAAGTACAGCATTATTTGAATTCATTGAGCATATAGCAAGTGTCTTGGAAGAAACTAAAATTCCAATAGGAATATTTTTAGATCTATCCAAGGCATTTGACAGTATAGATCACAATATTTTATTTCAAAAACTTAACAACTACGGCGTAAGAAGTGTGGCTCTGAAGTTGATACAAAGCTACTTGTTTAACAGAAAACAGAAAGTAAAAATGAACAACATAGATTCCGATTATGAATATATAACAATGGGGATACCGCAAGGAAGTATTCTTGGTCCATTGCTATTTATCATATATGTGAATGATTTACCACCTGTAGTGAAAAGAATGGATGCTCTAATCGATAGCTACGCTGACAATACAAATATGCTACTAAGTGACTCATCAATTACAAATTTAATCCATAAATCCGACTTACTCTACAAAGAAACCGAAAATTGGTTAGTTGAAAACAGACTTATTTTAAATCATGAATGTTTAGAACCAACCGAGCTAACTATGTACCTCCAACAGATGTAAACCTTAGCAATCAAATCATAAGCGTAAAAAGCAATGTAAAGTTTTTAGGAATGTTTATAGATGATAAATTAATCTGGCAACTCCATATTCAAAACTTAATAAGCAAACTAAACTCGGTGTGTTATCTGCTTTGCAAACTATCAAAAGTAATGGAATATCCAACACTAAAAACTGTGTATTATGCAAATTTTGAGTCATTTTTAAGATACGGAATTAAATTTTACGGCCAAAGCAGCCATCCACAACAAGTGTTTAAGTGCCAAAAAAGCTATTAGAATATTGTTGCGTCCGAAATACAAAGAATCTTGCAGAGAACAGTATAAAAATCACAAAATTATGACATTTTACAGCTTGTATATATATGAACTTTTAATTTTTAATTTTAAAACAAAAAGTAATTTTAACGAATTTAGATTTAAACATTGTTATGACACAAGACGTCAGCACGACTATGCATTGCCAAATTGCAGGTTACACATCAGCTCAAAATTGCCTTGATATAGTGCTATGAAATTATTTAATTATCTTCCAGAAAATATTAAAAGTATAACTAACTTACAACAATTTAAAAAAGTATTAGCTAATATGCTAATTGATAAAGAACTGTACATTATAAACGATTTTTAAATATGTTAATAATGTTTTGTGTTTGCATGTTTTTTTAATAATTTTTGTACTTGTAATAGTATATGGGTAATTCCATTACTTTTTGACCAATTTAAAAAAGTAGACCTTTTTGATTTTGCTCAAATTTTCAGGGATCAAAATATGGATAAAAAAAATGAGATTTCCAAAATTTTGAACCTTAGAATATTGCCTGTTCAAATAAGTCTTTTTTAGCTTATTTTGTATCTCAGATTTTGGGTTTCTGGAAAAAGATAAAAAGGTTCACGATGGCTCAAATTATTCCTTATTACATGTACTTTAAAACTCATATTTTTATGATTGATATTGTTGCAGTCATTTTGATATATTAAGCTTCAAACATTATTCCAATAAACCCGCAAATTTAGCAAAATCGCAAAATTTTGTTTCCTTTAAACCGTTCTAACTTTGTCAAATCTTAACAAGGTTGTGGCATGAAAAATGCTCAGGGGTTTGGTGTTTGATAAATAAATTTGATTATATGTTTCAACAATATTTAATCTTCGGTAAGGGAGAAAAAGTACAATCGTAAAACTAAAACATATATAAAAATTCTAATATAAGGTACAAAATTAGGGAATGCACAACCAATCAAATAATTATGATAAAGAAACACTTACCTAAAGGCAGGTAATTTATAATAACCAAAAAGGCTTCTAGCTGCGATGTTACTCGGAACACGTCTTTGGAAGGAAAGGACCGCAAATTGACGCGAATAAATATACCGCGGCGCAAGTAAATCACAGCATCAAAAAATTATTATTGATGCTGTTTGAGTGGCCTATGCTATATACGTTATTTTAAACCTTTTCTGTCACAAGGTCTAGATTTCTTCGTGTTTAATTTCTTTTTAAAATGATCACACAAAACTTATAGAATCAATACATATTTACCACTATTTTGATGCAGGAAGTTGCACATGTTTTCGCAATCTTCAAAACTTGTAATTTTTAGGTCCCAAAAAAACGCTGTTACTCTATGTCGATTTTAGTCAAAATTTCAGTAATTACTTTTTGGACAACAAGAAAAAAGGTTATTTATATGAAAAATGGTATATCGCTATTATCAAGAATTTTTTAATATTTAAAAATTGTCAAAATCGGCATAGTTCTTCAGAAAATCTAAATCACGTTTTGTCTATCTTGTTTCGTTTTCGAGATAGTTAGAAAATAGAAAAACTTTTTATTTATCAAAAAAAACACAAACATAACAACATTACTTTAACAAGTGTGCATTAATTTTGAACAATTTTCTTTGGTTCGGTTAGTAAAATTTCATAAAACTGCTGTTCAACAACGGAGAATTCGCAGATATTATTTTTGTTTACGGATTCTGTAATAGTAATGCCCTAGCAATTGAGATTTCTCAACACAAAGCAATTTTCTCGACGAGTTTTTTAGTGAAAACCTTCCTCATTATTATCAAAAGTAAAACACCTAAAACCAGTCAAAGCAGCACAACGACTTGCATTTTCTCAATGGCTTCTTCATAATGCCCGATATACCATTTTTCGTATAAATAACCTTTTTTCTTGTGGTCTTAAAAAAATTTACTAAAATTTTGATTAAAATCAATATAGGGTGACAGCGTTTTTTTGGAAACTGAAAATTACAAGTTTTGAAGATCGCGAAAACATGTGCAACTTCTGCATCAAAATAGTGGTGAATATGAATTAATTCTATAAATCTAGTGTGATTACTTTAAAGAAAAATGGAACATAAAGCAATCTAGACTTTGTGGGTCAAATTTCTTTAAGATTTGACAAAGTTAGAATGGTTTAAACAAAGCATAATTATTTTGCAATTTTGCAAAATTTACTGTTTTTTTTTTAAATAATGTTTAAAGCTTGATATATCAAAATGACTGCCTCAACATTAAATATACGAATATGGGTTTTAAAGTACATAAAAAAAAATATTTTGAGTTATTGTGGACCTTCTTATCTTTTTCTAGAGGCCCTAAAATTGAGATACAAAAATGTGCGGTTCGCCGATTTTGACAATTTTTTGAATATTAAAAAATTCTTGATAGTGCCCAATATATCATTTCTCATATAGATAACCTGTTTGCTTGTGTTCTAAAGAGTATTTACTGAAATTTTGACTAAAATCGACACAGGGCGACAGAGCTTTTTTGGGACCTAAAAATTACAAGTTTTGAAGAGCAAAAACATGTGCAACTTCCTACACCAAAATAGTGGTGTATACGTATTAATTCTATAAGTCCTGTATGATCACTTTAAAAAGAGATTAAACCCAAAGAAATCTAGTCCTCGTGGATCAAATTTTGTTAAGATTTGACAAAGTTAGAACGGTTTAAAGAAAACTAAATTTTGTGATTTTGCTAAATTTGCGTTTTTTTTTTGGAATAATGTTTGAAGCTTAATATATCAAAATGACTGCCACAATATTAAACATAAAAATATGGGTTTTAAAGTAATAGTGTAATAAGGAATAATTTGAGCCATCGCAAACCTTTTTATCTTTTCTCAAAAGCCCAAAAATTGAGATACAAAATAAGCTAAAAAGACGTTTTATTTGAAAATTTTTGACCTTCAAATGTGTGTCATTTTGAACAGGTAATATTCTAAAGTCTAAAATTTTGGAAATCTCATTTTCTTCATCCATATTTTGATCCCTGAAAGTTTGAGCAAAATCAAAAAGGTCGACTTTTTCAAATTGGTCGAAAAGTTATGGAATTACCCATATACTTACAAATTTTTAACATGTTTTTAGATATTTCTAAAAAAATAAACTTAACTTTACTTTACTAGACCATATGCATACAATTTTGTCAAATATCATAATCTACGGCAAATAAACTGATAGAGATCGACATTTTTACATAAACTTTTTGTAACCTGATTTTTCTAAAAACTTAAGAAACTTTTAATAATTTTAAGATTACATTTGAATAAATTATGAAAAGCGTTTTATATTTTATTATCATCACACAGACAAAGATTGTAGAATCAAAACTTTGTTTGTGCTTCACTATTAGCTGTTGTGATTATTGGACAGAGTTTGAATAAATTATTTAGATCATAATAATTAACTAATCAAACACCATACATAATATACAAACTATAAAAACAAAATAAACATTTACTTACCACCATTAACGTTATCCATAAAATTCCATTAATTAGCAACATACTTCCACCAAACTCATCAGCCAGCACCATTTCAACCAAAAACAAAATTTTAAACACACAATTCATTACAACCAAAAACAATTCTTTGCCAAATAACTGATTAAATGTTGCAACTATATTTCCAACACAATTATTTGCATTAATAACAGTATCCAAATAGAATTCTAAATCTCTGTCACCATTCAATACATTATTAAGCATTACCTTATTAATAACATCAATTCGAATTTTAACACAAGTTAATAATGAACATTGCAACAACGCACAGGTTAGTATAAAGTTAAACGAAAAATATATAACTAAATTACATAATTTTTCTTTAATTTCTGGATTCAAAAAACCAAAAAAGTTAATAGTAAAAAATGCTGTAATTAACAAGTACGCAAATGCAAGTTTTAATTTATAATTATTAATAACAATATCATATTTTGATAGAAATAAATCCAGTTGATTGAAGTAATTTAATAATAATGTAAATTTTTTATGTTTTTTAAAAGTTGTTTCATACACTATCCAAATCATGCAGAACATAGTTGCTCCATCGATTGCATCGTATGTTTCTATAAGTCTGCATTTAAAATACAAATAAAATACTAATAAATAAAATAGTATTAATAGGATTCCATAAATGCGTATATTTTTTACACTAATTGTTTTAAAATTGTAGAATGGTAACAATCCTATTAAGCTGCAATAAATTAATAATGGTTTAATGTTATCACTTACACGAGTCATGTTTTACTGAACTTGTGGGATATTAAATTAATTGGTTGTAAATAGTTGTTTTGTTTTTAATGGTGTTATTAAATTAATATTTTCCATTAGCAATTGCGGTCTCTTTATAAATATTAAAACGTTTTATGAAGGCTTTATTAAAATACAAAGTACTAAAACAATTGTTAAATTATAACATAATTTAACTATGTAATATAGTATTTTTTTCCTGCAACACAATTTTAATCCAATTAATTGTAAATTACGCAAATTAAATATCACTTTCCAATTAAATTAATAACCCAATTTATTGTATTAACCTAATTTGTTTGATTAAAACTCCATACATATCTCTTTCAGTTTAACTCGGTTCGTAAACAATGGCAGTAGCTGAAAATTTAAAACCTTTACTCATCCTCACTGAAACTATTGGCCTAACACCAATTTATAATCAAAAAACTAAACAATTCAACAAAAATAATTTACATGGGATTATTTTATTAATATTATATTTAACTTTATACATTATATACTTTTATTGCAAATACATTAAAAATGAATTCATTCTTTATGATCACCTTGTTGCATTATCCATGATATTTATTTTGTTTGATATTTATGATGTCAAATTTAATAAAATTACAAGTTATCAAAAACTATTTGATGATTATAATAAATACGATTTTTATATGAATTATCCATTACGTGTAAAATATTTTAAAATTAAATTAGCGGTAGCTCATGTATTTATAATTTCCGTTTGTGTTTCATCTTTAATTCTCGGTAAAGAATTGCAAATTAGACATAATCCTTTGTATGGAATTGATTTGATTAATGTGTATTTTATTTTTATCTGTTCGTTTTTGGAAATCTATTTATTGTTTTGTATTAAAATAAGAATTGTCTTTATAAATTGGTGTATTGATGAAGTAGAGATGGATACCGAATTGGTTGATAGATTAATCGGTGCACAAACTGCTTTGTATGATGCTGTGGATGGTATTAATATTATTTTTGGAAAGGAAATGATGATGATTATGCTGTATTGTTTTCTGCATATTTTATTTTTGTTTGATATGATGATTGAGAAGCGGTATAGTTTTTCTGGGATTATCTGGATATGTTTAATGCTGGTAAGTAGTGATTTTTATACATATTTTTTAATAAAACTTATTGATAATAACATTGATAATTTAAATTTGTAAAACTGTGTTTTTATTTTTTTATGTAATTTTGATTTAAATCGTTTTTACCTGACACATTTATAATAACCAAATCGATTAGTGAAAACAAAGTGTAATTTAGAACTACTTAACAAACATTTAAAAGTAAACAAAGTTGATATTTCAAGCATTTTAGAATCCATTAATAGTTTAATCATCATGGCGTTAGTAGCTTTGAATGTATCAACATTAATTACAATATGCAAATACCTTTCAATACTACCATGTTATAACAAAGAAAATATAAATAAATCAAAATTATACTCCTGGTTTATTACAACATTATACATATTATCACTTATTTATTCAATTTACATCAAATATACACCCAATATTTTTGCAATAACATTAATCAAACTCACAGTACTAGTGGCCACCTGCCACAATCTTTATACAATTCTAGGAACATCTTATTGGAATTATAAAAAAATTATGAATATATTTAACACATTCATAAGTTTTGATAATAATGCAACAATATTTAATTTACCATCAAATTACTCTACATACAAATCATTTAAATGGATGTTCTTGTTAATTATTATATTAACAACTACGGAATTTTTTATTGTAATATATCAACAAAGTTTTATTATATTAACTTCATATATTCATGACATATTACAGATTTATTTTATTCTAATAGATAATATAATGCAAATATATCTATTACATTCTTTACTTAACAGATTAAAATTTATAAATAAGGTAATTCTAGAGTTAAAGAATTTTAATATGTTTACAATTAATATTGATTTTAATACCAATAAGTTGGCCGGTTTTCATGGAAAGGCTATGGATTTGGTTGATATGGTTAATGGACTTTATGGTTGGAAAAATGTATTGAATATTACTTATACAGTGTTAAATCTGTTGTCGCTTATACAAGGATTGCTTGATGATAAACGTGTTTGGAAATTTGCTGATTATTCTGCAACTGTATTTTGGACTCTGTATCATTCGGTGAGTATGTTAAAGTTTAAAATAACATTTGTAATTGTGTTAAAAAGGTGCTAGCTTATATTTGAGATAAAATCATTGTTTAAAAACAATATATCTAATATCTAATATTACGTTTTGTAGGTATGAATAAAATTATATTATTATTATTATTAAATAAAAATAAATTGTTGTAAAATCTCGTACAATTTTTTGTATTGCTCGATGTTGCAATTACGGTTGATTTAATGCCAACAAAAATAATTACATTACCTATTTACAATTAATATTTACAAACTTGTAAATAAATTTGTCAATTTTTAAGATTTGATAACGTTTTTGAGTAAAATCGCAAAAAAAAACTATCTGTGTAATTCTATTTCAAACGGACCAGAGCAGGGGGAGAAAGTTGCTTTAGTTTTTTTTTTCAGTTTCTATAACTTATTAGTAGTCTTCTCTCCTGCTCTGGCTGAGCATTTGTGGTGCAAATTTTGTGTTAAGCAAATCAAATATTGTTGTAACAAAGTTAAAACTAGTTTCAATAGATGCAAATTGTTAATTTATTTTTAAACTAAATTTACGAACTTTGCTTAGTTTATATAGGCCAACTCAAAAAACTATAAAAAAAACGTATTTTGTGTTTGTGTCTCTCTACAAATGAATGAGTTGAATCTAGTTTCAAAAGACGCAAAGTTTTATGTAGGCTTAAAAATTAATTAATTAATAATTAAAATGCAAAAAATTATCAAAAACCGCATTTGTGATGCAAATTTTGTGTTTGTGTCACCATTTCATAAATTAAGTATTGTCGTAGCAACTTGAATCTAATCTAAAAAAGGCAGAATTTGATGTAGATTTACGTTCTTTAGTTGATTTACATAGGCTTTAGTTAAAGTTTTTGTGTAAAAACTATTGGAAAAATGCATTTGTCATGCAAGCTTTGTGTTTGTGTCTCTCGTACGGAATCAACTATCGTTGTAGCGAGTTGACACTAGCTTTAAAAATTGCAAAACTGTATGTGGATTTACGTGCTTTGCTTAGTTTATATTGATGCAGTACAAAGTTTTCGAGTAAATTTTTTTAGCAAATTTTGTGTTTCTGTCTTTCGTACGAGATTGTATATTGTCATATCAAGTTAAAACAAAATTTCATGTTGTCCAGTACAAAGTTTTTGAGTAAAATATATCTTAAGAAAAATGAATCTTTTCTTATATGATTCAACGTTTTATATAAATTTTTGTGCTTTGCTTAAGTTATATTATTACTTATTTATTTTTTTATGCTAATTTTGTGTTTAAAGTTAGAATTAGTAGAGGAGTAAAGTGCGTTCTGGCTCAAAATCCCATAAGGTTTACATGAGGGGTCTAAAATCACTTCACTTCCGGTCAAGCAGCTCAACTCGGCATGTGATAAGAGGATGTAAGATGTTCATCTGTGTAAATGGTCAATTGGAGGATAAGTAGAATTATGGGGTTGGTCAATTAGTGGATAAATGGTTTGTTAAATTGGTCACGTGGGGGTCCAAAAAATGGTAGATTTGGGGTAGAACCCGCCGTTTGGGAGATATCTCGCAAGGATGTCGCCGTTCAGTAGGTGAGTCATCAGCCGCACGCTTCGTCATGCAGCCGATTTAATTTTTCAATGATATATATTAAAATTAATGATGTATTTATAAAAGTAATGATGAAAGATAGTAAGATATAATTAAAAATTAAAGAATGGCAGTTTAATCAAATGAGGTTTATTGCAACGATTCTTGTTTGATTTTTTGCCATAGTCCAGACAGAGACAAAGTTGACTAGAGGAAATATCCCCGGTGCAAATTATGATTGTACATATTTTGTTAGGCATGAATTAAACATCGCATCAAAATCGCAGTTTACTACAAAAAATCGATGTAAATTATTTTCGTAACACATATTTTGTTAAGAACGAATTAAAAATCATTGCATCAAAATCGCAATGTAGAAAATGTTCGCGTTGATTTTTCGCCATAGTCCAGACAGAGTTTAGTACGAATTATATAATCACTATCGCACAACATCCTGTTTATCAAAATCGACTTGCGGTATACTATAGAAAATCAAGGTAGAAATTTTCCATGTTGATTTTTATTGTAAATTATAAAATCGCTATCGCGCATCATCCCGTTCATCAAAATCGACTTGTAAGGTACTGCAGGAAATGTTCAAGGCTGTGTCTCGATTTACATGTATTCTTATGGGAAAGTGCGACTTATTCGTAGATTTATCCAAATTAACATTGATTCTTATGTAAAACGCGCACAAAATCGACTATTTTAACTGATATTTGAGTACCCTCTGATACCAAACTAATTATCTTAACGCTGATTGGTTGATAAATTTTCGCGGAAAGCTATAAATACGGGAAATGATTGAAAATCATTCAGTCATCGACCGTCTTTGCGACATCAGTGACTTGTGCTCGAAAGCGTCTTTGTGTCAACTGAAACTTGTGCTATCTTATGTTTTACGAACATTTCATCGAAAATCAAAAGGTAAGTTGAGTTTTTGCTTCAGATGCTAACCTTACTATTCTTCAGAACATTTATTTACTGCGGATGAATACTTTACCATTCTTCCACAAAATCGTCAATAACCAGAAGCTTTTTTATATTAATATAATTTAAAATCACAGTTTTATGTGAGCTATCTATTAATCAAGCAAGGTCACGCGAACTCATCTTTTAAACGGGAAGAGATAGCTCAAAAATTCAAAAAAAATTGGAGGTGCACCCATTTATTAGACCTAGCCAGATATTTTCATAATTATTAAAATTTATTTAGGGTTTAACATCAAAGTTTGAAATTTGCTGATAACGTTAATAATTAATATTAAATATTTTTGCTATTTTACTACAACGGAAGTTGCGGTGAGATAGCCGAGTATTTATAAACATCGAGTTTGCCATCTTTATAATTGAACTTATAAAATATAAATCATTTTAAATCTTTAATATATGAAAAATAAAAATTGATTCTTGCTAATGAAATTTAATATTATTACTAAAGTTACCTTAAATCAAATAAAACCTGCGATTTACAATTAGTATTAGTTTATACATTGACCAGTTAACACCTATAATTATCTGCTGATCCGTATATAAATAATTGTTACAGAAAAATGTCTACTAAAGCTTCAATTGAGCGGTCTTTTTCAAGATTAATTGAAGAAACAAGGGCCACTCTGCTAGAGATCAAGGATGATCCGTCAGCAATTGAACCGGCATTGATGGAGTGCGGACGTCACATTCGTGTTATGAATGTTGCCAAGATAACTAATGCATAAGTTAACATAATTACAATCCGAGACCGGATTTAGAAAACTTGCATATTTATCTACGATTGGATAGAAGGGTTTTAAGAATAGAGTTGTTATTAATTTGTTATGATGGATGAAGCTTGCGTACTTCCTTTATCTAATAAGTTTTAATAAAATGCAAAAAGTATGCAAGCTTTATTCTTCATAACAAAGTAATAACAACATTATTCTTAAATCCCGTCCATCCAATCGTGAATAAATGTTTAAGTTTTCTAAATCCGGTCTCAGATTGTAATTATGTTAACCGAGAAGAAAAAGCTTAGCGTTTCTCCTTCATATCTGTCTAAAGACAAACAACAAAAGCACATAAATTTGCTGCTTATTCAAGATTTATACTATGATGATGATGAAAATAGTGAAGACAACAATGCCGGTTGTAAGCCGCGGTACCACTATGTGTGGATTAAAAATTTATCGCGGCTTGTATCGTCGCAACTGAGTAAAATATTTCTGCGATCGGTGTCTT
The DNA here is from genome assembly GCA_963932245.1 of Tachinus rufipes. Classification (NCBI taxonomy): domain Eukaryota; kingdom Metazoa; phylum Arthropoda; class Insecta; order Coleoptera; family Staphylinidae; genus Tachinus; species Tachinus rufipes. The sequence continues at coordinate 16,164,292 of OZ010744.1, forward strand.
CATTACTTCCACAACGAAGAGAAGTTGGAAAAACATCTAGAAGTCTGCAAACAGATGAATGAATATAAGGTGACTTTTAAAAAGGAAGGAAAAATTAAATTTCAAAATTTTGGAAACAAAGAAAGATGTCCATTTATAGTGTACGCGGATTTTGAAAGCATATTAAATCCAATTAACATTAAAATGGGGGACAGGAGCACCAAGTACCAGCTGCACAAAACACCATAGCGTGGTCTATTATTTTAAATGTGCCTATGGCGACACCTTATCCTTCTACCGCAGTTATAGAGGACCCAATTGCGCCAAATGGTTTGCAGAACAATTGAAGCAGCTAGCCGAAGATGTGGAGACGGTGTTCTTATGCGAGATTCCGATGGAAATTAGTCTCAATGAAGAGCAAAAATTTAGGCAGGCGTCCTTATGTCACATATGTGAAAAACCGCTGGATTTTGATCGTGTAAGGGACCACTGCCACTTGACTAGAAAGTATTGAGGGGCCGCTCATAAAAAATGTAACATAAAGTATCAAGATTGCAGAACCATTCCAGTAGTGTTCCATAACATGAGCGGATACGATTCAAACTTACTAATAAAAGATGTTGCATTAAACATTGAAGGGAACATACATTTGATTAAAAACAACAACGAAAATTTTATAGCCATCACCAAATACATCTCTGAAAACTTGGTTAAATTTAAATTTATATACTCAATGCGTTTTATGGCTTCGTCTCTTGACAAACTAAGCACAAACTTGAATGAGAAGCCCATATTAAAATCTCAGTTTACGCACATTAATGACGAGCAGTTTAAATTATTAACTAGAAAAGGAATATTCCCATATAATCATATACAATCGTGGGAGAATTTAAACGAGAGACACCTACCAACTCAAAAACAATTTTATTCAAAACTAGCAGAGAGCAATATCAGCAATTCAGATTACGAGCATGCGCAAGATGTATAGCGCAAATTTCAAATTCAAACTCTTGGAGAGTATAGCGACCTTTACTTCAAAACAGATGTTTTGCTGCTGGCCGATATTTTTGAAAGCTTAAGAGACGTCTGCTCAAAACACTATAAGTTAGATCCAGCTTATTATTATACAACTCCAGGACTAAGTTGGAATTCCATGCTAAAATGTATAAAGCATGAGCTGGATTATATTAACGATATAGATATTCTCATGTTTATCGAAAAAGGGATACGCGGAGGGCTTACTCAATGTTCAAAGAGACATGCAAAGGCAAACAACAAATACATGCACAATTATGATAAAAACGCACCTCAAAAATATCTGATGTACTACGACATTAATGCTATGTACGCATGGGCAATGTCGCAATACCTCCCTCATGGCGATCTGAATTGGGTTCAGGGCGACGTTAGCAACTTTAATTATCACATAGCAAATGAAGCGTCAATAGGATATATTCTCGAAGTAGATTTGGCATATCCTGATGCCATACACAATAAGCACAAAGACTTACCGATGGCGCCAGAAAAAAGATGTCCACCCATATCCAAAGAGTCAAAGATGCTTGCTACTCTCTAAAATAAAGAAAAATACGTCATTCATTATCGAAACTTACAGCAGTATGTGTCAGAAGGGTTAATTGTAACTAAAATCCGTCGAGCCCTCCAGTTCAGTCAGTCTCCCTGGTTTAAAAAATACATAGATTAAAACTCTGAGCTCCGCTAAAAAGCTTAGAATGTTTTTAAAAGATTTTTTTAAGCTTATGAACAATGCGGTGTTCGGGAAAACTATGGAGAATGTGAGAAATAGACGTAACATCAAACTAATTACAAAGTGGGAGGGACAATTTGGAGCGGAAGCCCGCATATCCAGCCCTACTTTTCACAATTGCAAAATAATAGAGGAAAACCTAGTAATGATTGAGTTATTGAAATCTGAAGCGTTGTTTGACAAGCCTGATTATGATGAATATTTCCAAAACACTGCTGTACGACTTCCACTACAGCTACATTAAAAACAAGTATGGAGACAATACTCGACTCTGTTACACCGATACCGACTCCCTTATTTATGAAATTGAAGTGGATGATGTATACGATACACATCAAGCAGGACATTCACCGCTTTGATACATCGGAATACTCGTCAAATAATGTGTATAAGATCCCATTGGAAAATTAAAAAATGCCGGGGTTAATGAAAGACGAAAACAAAGGAGAATTCATGGTAGAGTTTGTAGGGTTACGAGCAAAAATGTATGCGTTTTTAGGGTACCTACATTAAGTACTCCCGTAACGAAGAAGGCAAAGGGAGTCAAGTCATACGTTGTAAAATCCACCATCAAGTTTGAAGATTACCTACAATGTTTGATTGATCAAATAGAAATGAGCCATATTCAAAACAGCATAAGATCATTTAATCATACAGTGTACACAACAAAAGATATCTCTCAGCCCCCACGACAACAAGAGATATCTGATTCCAAAATCACACGAGACCCTACCCTGGGGGCACTACTCAATAATGGAATGAAAAATTATGTTAACATTGTATCATAAATATTACATTTTTTTTTTCAGTTTTGTAACAATAGGAAATATATATAATATTTGAAAAATACAATCTTTTATTTTCCCTTCTAGTATAGTATATAAAACAGGTAAGTGATAATTTTACCAGATGTTGCTATCAAGAAAAAGAAATAAGATAAACATGTAATAAAAATATTTATTGAATGTAATTAATTTATTAAAACATAGATGCTTTTAGTAATAAATAAAATTTAACAAATTAATTTCGCTAATTATTAGCTTTTAACTAGTAAAAATGAAACAGAATCAAATAATAATAATAATGGAGTTATTGAGAAAAAATATTAATAAAATCAATTATAATAGTAATTTACTTTTCGCCGTGTTTGTTTATCACAACAACATCCGGAATTCTTTGATAGCGCAGTACTAACCATATGTCTTCCATTGAAACGAATTAGCAAGCGCAAACTCTTATCGTGTATCACTCCAAACTCTTATCGACACAATTTCATTTAATTTAAAAAATCAAACAAAACGTTTTAATAACTTTTCGAAGCCATTTTTATTTGATTATTAACAACTCTCTAACCAAAATACATTAAATTATTTACAAAAAACGATCAACCGGAAATCCTATATTATTCTTAAAAGAAAATAAGATAAATAAACATGTAATAATAATAATACTCATTCAATGCAATTAATTTATTAATGCATAGATACATTTTAATAATAAATCAATGATAGCAAATTAGTTTTAGCTATTATAACTTATATAATTTATGGAAAAGTATGGATAAATTTTAACTTGCGTTTCCAGATCACCAACCTGTCAACACTACCATTTATTTATCGCAGCGATTATTTAGATTTTAGTGTATGCAACTATAAGATAGTTATCAGAGTATTATAAAACAAAATATAAACAATAAAATATATTTTCTATTAATACAATTTTAATAATGTTATATATTATCAGCAGTACAATTTATTATACGATAATGTCCCCAAGCTAATGAATTCTCATTGTTTATCCAGTAGCGTGAGTCATCCCAGTACACAGCTGATTTCGCGATTTCTTCAACAGATAAGCATCCTCGCCACAATTCATAATTTAAATGTTCAATTCTTACAAGAAACAGGTTGCGTAAATTCTTGTTATACCACTCTTCTAAATTTTCGTGTTGTGTTAGTTGAACAAAATTGTTATAGTAATAATTTCCATCATTCGGTCGTCGAGTTAACAATTCTGTAGATATCCACAGAGGCGATTGGACTAGTTGTAGCATTCGACGTGTTTCAGCTTCAAACGGAATAAAACAATTGTCAAAAAACGTGTTGTTATCTTTACTGATCGGTGTAATGGATGGCAATATCATAGAAGCATTAGGCTATTCAATAAAATCCCAATATATGTTTTTAATATTTTTGCAGTTGGTGCTCTCATCAATACAACCTTCTTACACATCTTAACACTGAGCACTAATCTTCAATTACAATTGACGTAGTTGATTTTATGCGATGAGTAAGTAAAAATGAGCAACACATTTATTAATATTCTTGACGGCATCATTAAAAGAACATTTATATCAATCTATACTGGCAATATTTCTTTGATCAATATGCTTCTTCTTTAAATGTCTACCATAAGCATCGCTACGTGAAAATGTGGATGTGCAATGAACACACGCAATTTGGATGTCATTATGATTTTTCTGATGCCTTTTTAATATTTCAAAACTTGAGAGTTCTTTTTTACAAACTGAACAAACAAACATTCCGCTTTTGAGCTTTCTGTTGTACGACACATCACCATCCTTTGTCAGATACTTAAGAGATGTTTCGGGTAATGTTAAATTTGCAGTATTATTTCTTATCAAGTTTGTTGTTTCATAGAACCGAATATTTAAGTCACTAGCTTTGTTTACGTTGTACAGTATTCTCATCTTAACTGTATGTAACACGTTTGTCTCAATACTGAAATGCAGATGCTATTATTGTTTCTATTTATACTTTTTAAGAAAGTCAATTGTCCTATCAGCGTCGGCTAACGGTGGCTAATCGGTGGCTAACGGTGGCTAACGGTGGCTAATCGGTTTTGTTTTTTGCAAGCGCTAAAAATTGTTTTGTTATAGAAGTAGATAATAAATCTAATCTATTAATGACCAACAGGTAAATGGATGGGTGGGTCATTCCAGATTATAATTATTATTGAGTAGTATAAACTGAAATGCTCACCTACTTACTCAAAAGTTTTTTATTAAAAAATTAAAAGTTTTTTTTTTGTAAGCGTATATTTACACTTTTGATAATCTACACTTAGGCGAGTAGGTAGGTTACGTCAAATTATAATTAACAGTAAGCAGTATTTAAAAAAAAAAGTGTTAGTAGTTCATCTTTTTCTTACTGTGTTGTCTCCTATTAAAAGTGGGCAGCTCTAAATAGTTGAATCAATGTCCGTACCACTCACATAAATTTAATTATAACGTTCTGTGACGCCCTGCGGTTCTTTTTACTTTTATTTTTTTTGTAAAATTGTAAAATTGAGTATTTTTTCCATGTGTAATGAGTCCTGGATACTCTAACTTTTGTTTTTTAATTGTAATGGTAAGTTTTTTTTATTCATTCTTTGCATGACTTTTTTATTGGTAACTAGGTCTGTTCAGAATATAAAAGTTAAATAGTAGTAGTTAAAAAAAGAGAAGATGATATTCAATATCTTGATGACAACACAAATTTTAGATTATGATAACTGTTAAGTTGTTTCAACTAGAGTGCTTGCTCATTTCTCAAAAAAAAATTCTAAAAAGTAATTGCAATTTTTCTATTAGAAAAATTTAGAAATTTTTTGGTTAAATTGGCTTTAAGATCTGGTAGAATAGAAAAAAAAATTATCTGGGCAGTGATAAGAGTATTCCTCATTTTCTTGCTCTAGCAATTTTTTTATCCAACTTATGTTGTTGCCAAACTTGATTTTTTTTATTGGCTTGCGGATATAGACTACTTAGATTTTAAAAAATTTGTCATCTAATAAATTTCTAGTTTAATTTAATTATTTTTATTTTTTTTTAAATTTGTTTGCATTGATAATTACTTTTTGTTTTTTTTTATTAACATTACGTACTAAATAAGAATTTCATTGATTTTTCAAAACTTATCAGGTTGTAGTATTGAACCGGATAGGTTGAAATGAATAAAACTTTTGGATTTTTGTTTGTTTTGATTTGTGTTGTTACTGATAAGAACACAAACATAAAATTTGCTAAAATTATTTTTTTACCTAGGTCAGCATTTTGATTTTCTAATTCGTGTTTTTTAAAAAGCTGTCCAGCAGCTTCTGAATTAGTTGGGCCTGTCTGGAACTTGCTTTACTTGTAAGCAAGTGACCATCTGTTTATTTTTTGTTTGTTGTAGTGCTTTAGGTAAGTTTGTAAAAAGGTAACACAAAACTTGGTTGTGAGCATTGGTTTGCAGTTTTTCCGGTTATGTTTTTTTTAAGTTTTTTTTGTTTTTTTTATTAAAATTTGAGTGTTTCTAACTTTGCAGTGACAGGGTCAGCAATGACGTAAACGAAAGTGTCATCTTAGTGCTTTAAGCACACTATTTATACTTTTGTTAATGCTGAAAACATTTTGTTGACATTTTTTGTTGTTTTGATCAGGTTTTTTATTCTAAAAAATTGTTAGATTTAGTTTATTGCTGCATAGTTAAGGAACATTTTTTGGCTTCTTTTGTGTTTTTTTGTGCTAAGTACATATTAATTTTTAGTGCAACAAAAAGAAACAAAAAAAAACTTTGATGTTTGAAAAACAGTGCTGTGTGGATAATCTTTAAATTATGTTATACAATGCTCCTGTGGTCGCAACAATTGTTCTTTTATAGTAAATGGAGGTTGGCATAATTTTCTGGAAGTTGAGCATTAGTATCTCAAAGGTGACCGGTTAGCTTAATGGCAAAAACTTTTGGGTAATTGTTTTTTGGATTTGGTAGTAGTGAGATGAGTATTCTATCAAGAGTGGTAATAAAAGTTTTATGAATCTACTTGCTTAAGAAATTTTTTTTATCACGGTTTTTACCAGAATTTGACTTTCTGGTGATATTAGTGTTAAGCAATTTTAACCGTTTTGGTTGAGATTAAATAAACTTGTGTTTTTCCATTATCGATTTTATTTGTGTAGTTCTCTATAGTTGTAATGCTGAAATTATTTAAAAATGTTATTTTTTTTACATTGATTAACATAAAACATTTGAGTTGTTTTCTTTTTTAAAGTTTTTTAGATAGTAGCTAATAATAAATTAATTGTTATTTTTGTGTGTAGGTTTGCTGTTGGCAACTCTAAAGCGCAATTCTGATCGATGCAAATTTGGTAATTGGTGACTTTTTTTTTAAATCACGTAATATTAGTAAAATGATACAAAATGCTCAATTTTTTGAAATAAAGTTTAAGTGTTTTTAGGAATACATTTGTGTAGTGGTAGTTAATAAGCAAACATTATCTTCATACAGAAAAACAAAAAAACTGCCAAAATAAAATAATTATTATAAAGTTATGCGCATAAATTGTAAGCAGAACGCTAATTGGGCGTTGTTTTTGATAGTAGAAAAACCGTAATTTGTAAATAGTTTTTTGATTTACTCCAATTCAAACAACGCAATAGTAATTGTAATTTGGAGTAACTTACTCACCCGTCAAAGTGTTGGTCATAAAAAATCTAAATATTACTTTTTTTTTGTTTGACAAAGAAACTTTACTGGCAAAGAAAAAACTTTTTGCAAGCTTTAGAAAACTCTTTGTTAGAGGAGGTGATAATATATCTAATTTTTTGATAAAAAAAATTTAACATCGGGTGAGTAGGCAATTTAGTTAAAACTACTTGCTTACAATTATCACTCTGACCTACTCACCTGCCCAACTGTTGGTTAACATAACATTGAATATAACATCCCTTTCTTTAACATAAAGATTTCTTGTAACAAACGTTTATGTGAGTAGATGCTCATTTTAGTTCAAGTAAGTTAATAACAGTCATAATTTGAAGTAACCCAATCACCCACCTAAGTGTTGATCATTAAGAAAAATTTATCAGCTACTTCTTTAACGTAAACGTTTAAAAAAAAAACTAAAACTACTTAATAGTTATCATAATTTACCTAAGTATAGTCATTAAGATAATGAATATAATTTTTTTTAACTACTAATAAATTTTTATAAAACAAACAAAAAAATATCTGGGACACATTACGAGTGAAAAAAAAAGATACTTAATTTTACAAATTATTATACAAAGAAAAATACAAAAATAAAGATCCGTTAGGCATTGCAAAACTTTATGGTTAATGAACTTACGTGAGTGGTACGGACAAACATAAATCCAATTGTTTAGAGCTGCATCGTCATAGATCAGAATTGAAATGATGATTGCCAACTTTTGATAGGAGACGGCACAATAAGATAAACAATTTTTAACATTTGTAAAAAAAAGAAATTTCAAATTTTTGATAACAAACACTACTTACTGGTAAATATGATTTGAAGTAACTCACCTACTCGCCCAAGAGTAGGTTAGGTTAGGTTAGGTTATAAATTCAATTGATTAGAGTTGCAACGTCAAAGATCATAATTGAAATGATATAATGACAATAAGAAAAACAATTTTTTTACATTTGTAAAAAAAAAGAAATTTCAATTTTTTGATAACAAACATTACTTACTGGTAATCATGATTTGAAGTGTAGGTTATCAAAAGATTAAATATCTTTTTTCTTGGTAAAAAGACAAAACAAACCTTTTATTTTCATAATAACAAACTTCTGAGTAAGTATGTGAACAATTCAGTTTATACTACTCAATTGTCATTATGATCTAAAAAAACTTACTTATCAATTTAAGTGTTGGTCATCAATAGATTGGATTTATCATCTTCTTCTCTAACATAAAGAATGTTTTTTTTAAGCTTGCAAAAAAGAAAAACTTTTATATTATTATTTTTAAGATTGTTTTTATGGTATTTATTTTTTTAGTAAGATATCCAGAGAAGGAAATAATTTAATTTTACAAACACATTACTAGTTTTGGCTCTAGCTTTCTACAGATAAAATAAAATGTATGAGTTAAGGAATAAACAATGACATTATATATAAATATCTAAAATGCAAAGTTACAAAAGGAGATTAAGAAAAATTTAAGTTTATTATTTTCTTTGGTTAGAGTAAGATCCAAAAAATTAATTGCTTTATTGTCTTCTGGTGCTCCCGTAAATTAAAACTTAAGATAGAAGTTGTTTATGAATTTAAAAAAAAAAACGTGAAAGTTGTCCTTGTTTTTTTAAGCAACTATAATCATCTACGTATCTATACTAATATGTTACTTAACTGTTTAAATTATTTTTTTCTGGCAGGTAAAACGTTGATTTGAGCAATGTTGTTGCAATATTCTTATTAAATTTAGATTTTTTTAGGTTGTTTTGTGACAATTAGGTTTTAGTGGATCTGTGATCAAAATTATTAGAGGATTAAACATTGTCTCTTTCTTCTTGAACACAAAGATTTTAAATACTTATATTTGCAAAAAAAAAGAAAAATTGTCAACATATTTTTGGGCTGGTAAACGGGCACTTCAGTTTGAACTACTTTATAATAATTATGATTTCAAATTACACACTTGCTTGCTCAATTGTTGGTCATTAAGAAATGTTATATCACTTTTTCTTTCTTCAACTAAAAGACTTCTGTAATTTATAGAAAAAAGAAATTTTTAATTTTTTACTAACAAATACTTCAGTTCAAATTAGTTGTTAGTAATTAAAATATAAAGTGACTCCCCTCTTCAAGTGCTAGTTATCAATATATTGGATATTCTTTCTTTTTTAGACAAAAAACTTTTTAAACTTACAAATAAAGAAATTTTTATGTTTTGATTACAAAAATTGCAGAGCATGATTAGAAGTATTTAGTTTAAACTGAAATTACTCACCCCAGTGTCAGTCGCCAAATAGTGACTACTAAAGTTTTTACAGATAAGAATATCTATTTTTTTTAATTCTGAAGTTGAATCGATTACATTATCAATAGTGAAATTTATGTATACGTAAAACTGTCTGCAAGTTGAATGAGTTTGTTAGTTTTGTTTGCAGGGATACTCTAGATAAGTTTGCAAAAGGTTACCATAAAACTTGGCTTTGAGCATCGGTTGACGTTACTACAAACTGGATATGCATTTTTTTACAACTTAAAAGTTTTTTCGAACACTGCCACACATAGAGCAACAAACATGTTTACCCAGAACGCTACTCTCCACACACACACAGTGCTTTCACCTACATGTACTAACGGATGTCAGTTTACCCAGAACTAGGTAGTTTTGTGTAGAGCAACGTGTCAGGGCCGTAGGCGTTTTCAGTGGCCGTCTAGAAACTCTGCCGAGGTGTGCAAGTACAGAATGTATTTGTATGAAGCAATTTTAAACAAAAAATTTTAATTTTAAACTAATGAGGTCAACAAAATTTATGAAGCAAATAACAATTCCAAATTCTTTGTGTGTGTTGCCCAAACTAAAAAAACTAATCTCTCAATTGAGTTTAGAATAAAGTTAGCTTACTCTAGCATTAACCGCCTTATACATAAAACTGAATTGCTATATTGTAGCTCGGATTATTTTTATCTAATTAAACGTGTTTTTTCTTTGTAAGCAGCAAAATGTACAAAAGTATTTTGTCAAATATATATTTGAGTTGGCAAACCTTTGAAAGTGCTGTAATAACTGTACGCTTTTTATAATAAAGTTTTTTATTTTTAGTGCGTAACGCGTTTTCAAAACGCTTATAATTTTTGAATATCTTTAAACTCTAAAACTCTTGTAGTCTGCTCTTTTAGGTATTCTTTGAGTTAGTTACAAAAAAACAATATTTGGGAGATAAAAGCGCATTTGCGTAATAGTTTTATAAACAATTGCAGAGCGTGATTTTGCTGCAAGTAACAAATAGACAAATAAACTACTTGAGATGTAACACTTTATTGCAATTATTAAATATTTTACAAATTTATACACATGTTCTCACATTTTGAACTAAAATAATTTTAATTAAGTGTATTCTTGATTTATACTTGATGTAATTTTATATTCTAAGAACACCGGAAATTTCAGGCAGTTTTAAGATCCAAATTGGTTTTGTTATTTTTTATGTATTCTACCCATATTGTGTAACTATTGCAGTTGCCATGTTTTGTGCTGTTTGCAGAGAAAGCATACTCTTACGCTTCAATCAGATTGTTTTTGTTGTATTTCATTTGACTAACAATATTATTAGTTAAATTAAATTAAATACCAAAAAAAAAAATTTGTTATAATTACATAATCTATTAAAATGATATTTATAAATAAACTATACGGTAATCCTCACAAAGCCGTTTTCTACAATCTATCAAAAAAATATTTAATAATATCTAGGTTTTCTCAAGTTGTTAGTCTAAACGCATAGTTAAAATTTTTAATATTATAATATAGTTTATATAAGTAGATTAATGTGTTTACTTAATTTAAATAATTACGTTATTGTGTTTGTTAGAAACTTACTGTAACATACTTTACTTGAAATTAGGTTTAATAAAATAGAAAGCATACAGTTATTAACTTGTTTCTTACACTGATAAAACATATTTTTTTATAACATTTAATAAACTTATTGTCTTCAGTCAGCACTGTGCACTCAATTCAGAATGAAATATTTTACCGATAAATTATACCCTATATTAACATTAAGTAAATATTTATCAATTTTACCACCTTACAATCAACAAACTTTTGTCAGAGCTAAGCTATACTCAATATTTATAGCTCTATTATTTATTACATCACATATGTTTAATATGTACCTGATTACATTAAAAGCACGTCGACCAACTAATACGTTATTTTTTACAATGCTTAGAACTAATTTTTGTGGATTATTAAACTTACATATAATACTTGGATCATCGTTTTGGAATTTTGATAAAATACAAAAAGTTTTTAAAACAATTCATAATTTTGACAAACATGTTGATGGAATATATTCAACAATTTTGATAACTAAGTATCCTATGGTTAAGACATTATTTGTGCCATTATTATTTTGTGTTATGTGTGGTTTGGAAACTATTGTATTTACTACAAGATTTACGTTGTTTGTATTTGCTTATTATGTACATGATAATATACTGGTATTAATATTAACTTTTGATAATATTATTAAAGTTTGCTTATTGACTGCTATACGGAAAAGAATTAAGTTAATTAATAAAAACTTAAAAAATTATAAATTTAATGATAATGATCGACTTGGCAAAATAATATATTTACATGAAATGTTAATGGATTTAGTGGAAATGTATAATGATTTATATCAATGGAACAACTTTCTTACTATGGTTAATACTTTAATGGTAGTTTTAGCAGCATTGAATAATTTGCTTGGTGATTCAATTCCATGGGAAGGTTTAATGCTGATATTAATATGGACTATATTTTTTGCTGTAAGTAAAATAATTTTACAAACTAATTTTTTAATTGAAAACTATTAACTACAATAAAAACACGTTTTGTTAACATTTTTATAATTATATTTACTAGAGCAATGTAGTATAATATTGTCTAAATTTTTTTAATTTTTTATTTAGAAATTATGCAACAGGTTCAACATGTCAGTATCTAAAACATAAAGCATACTAGGTTAGGTTAGGTTTAAGTGGCAGCTAACGTTCACATAGGCCCCAGATGAGCCCGTTGTGTTACCACAGTGCTTAAAAGTACAACCCTCCTCAGGGGATTTTGTCAAACTATTTCGAGCCGTGAATGAATCTCATGAGAGTCTGCGCATCTAGTGATGCGAGGTCAGAGAAGTCATCAAAGAAAGGTTGGCCTAAGAAGAACAATCGTGTTGCGACAGAGAGGGGCATTGGCATAAGTAATGCTGAACTCTCTCCTCCTTCTCCTTGTTCAGGCAGCCTCTGCAGTAGTCCCGCTTTGCTATACCCAGTCTCTCAGCGTGCTTGCCAATGGGACAGTGTTCCGTGATGATTCTCATTGTCACTGTCTGTTATCGTTTCTTTTTAGAGAGACAATGTTAATGCTTTATTTCCTGTTTTAGTGAGGCTATACTTGCCTGGTTACCTCGCAGGTGTCTTTATCCCTCCACCTTTGCTCCGCTAGGTTTGAGGTTATTTTGGCTATGGTTTCCTTGCACGAGGCAAATGAAATACCAATATCCTGTAATACTTTGGTTGAGTGCAGGCTTGTGCCATTCTTTGCAAGTTTATCCGCTTCTGTGCTACCTGGGATCCCGCTGTGGCTTGGTACCCACATGAGTCTCAAGTTTGTGTGTACTGCCAGCTCGTTTAACTTTTTCCGACATTTAGAGACTACTGTTGAGTTGGTGCACACGCTTGTAATTGCCCTGAGAGCAGCTTGGCTATCGGTGTTAATGTGGATTTGTTCACCAGGGCTCCCATTTACTATCAGCCACTCTGCTGCTTTTTTATGGCGGTTACCTCGGCCTGTAGAACGATGTAGTAGTTTGGCAGGTGTAGGCTGATTCTGAGGTTAAGGTTGTTGTAGAAAATTCCGCAGCACACTTTGTCCTCCCTCCGTAAGCCGTCTGTATAGACCTGCGTTTGTCCTGCTGGTATCCCTTTTTTTTCCATCCACTCCTCTTTAGAGGGTATGTGGTATGAGAATTTGTTGCCAATAGCAGGTGTTGCTAGACAGCGGTCTATGTTTGTAAGCACCACTTTAAATTCATTGATTATTCCGGCGTGACCACAATAATCCGATGTCAACATTTGCACCGACTTTAGCCTTAGTGCTGTGGTAATGGCAAGTTGCTTGCCCAGTAGATCGACCGGGGATTGTCTCCAAGGCTTTTGTGGGCGTCGTTCTCAAGGCTCCCTTTATCATGAGCGCCGCCATTCTCTGCACTTCTGTAAGCGCTATTTTATGGATTCTTTTATTAAGTGCTGGCTATCATATAAATACGCTGTAGTAGAGTATAGCTCTGTATAGCCTCAGGATTTTCCTACCGCTCTCTTGAAAGAGTACAGCGCCACCGTTGCTTTCCGTACTCTTTTGTCTATGTTGAGTTTCCATGATAACTTTTGGTCTAGTATAAGACCTAAGTATTTAGCGTTCTCCTTGATCGTCAGTTCAGTGCCTTTTAGCATAAGAAGCTTGAATTCTGGGATGTTGTGTTTCCTTTTGAAAACAACGACGAAAACCTTGCCGGATTGAAATCTACGCCACACCTTTTGCACCATTGCGCTAGTTTTGATAGGGCCCCTTTAACAAGTTGCGACATTATATTGAGGTGTTTTCCTAAGGCCGCTATTGCTACGTCATCCGCATAGGCGACGACCCTGCAGCCTGATTTGCTAAGTTGGAGCTCATTTAGAGTAATGTTCCAAAGCAATGGTAAGAGGACGCTCTCTAGTAGGGTTTTCGTACTCACCTTTCTTTTTATGTGGGATTCTTCGATTGTGGCTCTGATGTTCCTTTCACGGAGCATTTTTCCGATCAGGTGACATAAAGCATTGTTTATTGCTAGTCCAGTTAAGGCTGATTCTATGGCTTCAGGCTTCACGTTGCTAAATGCCCCTTCTATGTTGAGGAAGACAACCATCGTGAACTCATTATGCCTCATCAAGCTCTCAATCTGGTTTACAGCATTTTAGGGAGTAGTGTCTCCTTTATGTGCAAGTCAATTAGTCTTTCAAGCGTCTCTAGCAGGAAGCTGATTAGTCTGAGGTCTTTGGGGAAGGTGTGTGAGGCTTTTCCTCCTTTTGGGATAAAGACCGCTTTGACCTCTCTACAAATTTTTGGGATGTAAGGGAGGTTTATACATGTTTTAAACATAGTCTCCAACCAAGATATAACTATATCAATAGCCTCTTGCAGCTTAACTGGACTGATCCCGTCAGGTCCAAGTGACTTAAAAGGTTTGAAGCTATTGATGCTCCAGATTAAATTGTCTCCATCAAGCTTACTATAGACACCCAAAATCTGTAAAACTAATAAAATCCTTCTGTGAAAACAGTACAAATTTTAATAATTATTTTAAAACATAGTAATTTAACTTAACTTTTTTACGTTAACCTTCCCAACCACCACTCCGTGCTTAATCGACGTATATTAATTAACTTAACACTATTTAGCTATATCTATAATAACAAAGGAGCGGCTTTTGTTGTCAAATTATTTGACCGCATCGTTTTACTGCGCAAAAGTTACTAAACCTTTTTTGAATGTCCCGCGCTTGACCCTTGCTCTAAGCTGCTATGCTTTACTCTACTCCATTTGTGCCGGCTCGAACCATTTCCCGCAATTGTTTCCGCGCTGCTTTTCTATAAATAATTTATACTTAATGAACACATCCTCAAGGTATACTCAAATACCAGTTGTTTATAACTGCTCTTTACTAATGTAATGTGTCCTGCATACAACCTCATGACCAAACTGGCCTGTGTAAGGTTGATAATCTTTTGCAGTTGTTGTGCATTCCCAAGGTCTCAACTGCTAGTGCAAAACTCCCAATGACAGTTACGTATAAGACCTCAATGCCAAACACGGTGTTAACTCATACAACCCTAAGGCCTTGTGCCAGTATATAAATAATTATTTTTTACAGTCTAGTACAACCCCAACTCTGGCAGTTTACCTGATATGTTACAACTGTAAATGTGTAAATAACCTCAAACAGTTGTAAAGTATTTTAATGACTCCTTAGCTATTCAGACAATACATGTACGTAAATAACATCATATACAGTACATTAATGATTAAAAGAAATGCTAACAAAACTACTTTTAACATGATATACCAATAGTTTTGTTGTTAAACATTTACTACTCAATTTTTTTGATAAAAAATGCAGGACTATTATCATTTACTTTTTTAAACACAACAAAACTGAAAAACTACCTACATTCTTTTAGTTAGACACTAAAAATCTATAAGAGTACTGAAGTTTTTTATTTTAGAAATCAAAAACCTGCCAAATTAGCAACATTTTTTTGTTTAGCCACTAAAAACTGTAAAGCCAATTTTTTTTCAAACAATAATTAACTGCAAAGCTATTAAAAATAAGTAATTTTAGACAATAAAAATGTTTTAGACTACCAAAGTTTTAAGACACTAAAATTGATAATTTTTTTAATTTTAGACACCAGTAATTTATTAACATAACAAAAAAAAAATGAATTTTAAGGTTTTACAGCAAAATATTGAGGAAAACCACCTCAGGGTTTTTTAATTTTGTTTTTTTTTTTATTGCGTTAACTTAATCACATTTCTGGCTAGTTTCTTGTTTACTAGTAATGTTGGCAACTTAGATTACAAGTGGGATTGGATTGTTTAGTAAATTTTAAAACAGTATAAAAAATTTTTAGTTGTCTTACGTTGGGAAGTGGGAGAGGGTAGAAACGATTAAAACGGTTTCCATTGTGAAATTAAAACTTATTTTTTTTTTTTTGGTGCAGCAGCCGGATGTCTAGACTACTGCTCAATGCTTTTTTTCAGTCTAATCATAAACTATTAAAAAGCACAAAATTCTATTTATAAAAAGGCAAAATCAAAAAAATCCTGATATAAAATATTATAATACTTTTAGAAAAAACCAAAATCAGGTCAAAAACGTTAAAAAAGTCTATTTATAAAACGTCAAAACCAACAAAATGCAGCCTAAAATATTATCTAAAAGCTCTAAATTTTGCCATAAACTGTTGAAAGTGTAAAAATTTATTAATAAAATGCCAAAAAAATGTATAAATAAAATAGTAAAACTCAATCAATTTCTAATTCTAAGTTCTATCTATAAACAGTCAAAAATAGATAAATCCGATTATAAAACATAAAAATTTTATTCATACAATTCAGAAATAGGAAAATTGCGTCTTTAAACGTCAAAATATTGTTTAATGCACCAAAATTTAATCATAAACTGTGGAAAAATGTAAAAAATAAATATTTCAAAACTAAAAACATCTGGTTATAAAATAAAAAAAGAAACTGTTAAAAAGTGCAAAATTTTATTTATAAAAAGTCATAAATAGCAGTTATAAAATATTAAAACTAATAAATAAAGTACCAAAATCCGGCCAGAAACCGTTAAAAAGTGCTATACTTTAATTAAAAACAGTCAAAAACAGCAAAATTTAGCTTTAAGTTTTTTGTCAAAAGCGGCCCTTAAAGTTTTGAACAAACGCCAGAAAGCACCAAAGTCCGGCAATAAACTATTCAAATTTACAAATTAAATTGTGAACGTAAAAATTTAGTTTTAAAATATCAAAAATATTTTTAAAAATTACCAAAACCTTGCATAAACTGCTAAAAAATTAAAATCTGCAAGAACATTTTGTACAATTGTTAAAAAATACCAAAAGCTTTAAAAAATTTACCACTTTTTAGATTTGTTACAAATCTAAAAAGTGGTATATTTTAAAAATATTGTTTAGAACTTTGCTTACAGATAGCTACGGCACTCTTTATAAGACTCATTCTAACAAATCATTTTGTAACCTTGCATTTTGGGCTATTTTTCTTGTAATCTATGTGAATCATTAGCTACACTCAATACAATTACTTTAAAAAAATTTCTTACACAATTATATGTTTTAATAATGACATTTTGTGGAATAGTTTACTGTTAATTAAAAAAAAATTAAATAATCTAGAAAATACACATGGTTTTTACAAGAATTTTGTCATTAAAGTTTTTCAAAAACAAGTCTAATATTAAAAATGCTGCTAATTTAGGTTTTGCAAATTTTTCTTGTTTATGTTTACTGCAATACGGTTTGAGCTAAGGATGATCTTCTGAAACGACAAGCTGCTTTAGATTGTAATATTTTAATAATTTTTTTTCAATGTTAATCATCTCTGATAGTGAAATCAATTCAATATTAGTTAATTCCATTCTTGCAAAGCTAATGGTACGAATAAAACTAAGAAGGAATGAATTTATATTCTCAATATTTTGCATTGCATATTGAATTTGAAAGAAAGTTTCAAGATTTGCTTCTGTTTTATTAAATGCGGTTGAAAGAACTTTAAAATTATTGTTAAAGTTAGTAATAAATGTTTTAAAACGTTCTTGGGTTAGATTTGCAATAGAAATCAAGTGATTCGTTTTGAAAACTAAATCATTGGTGGTATCTGATATAAGGTGAATATTTTGATTAATTAATTGCCGATCATTTTCGTCCATATTTCCTGTTACAAATTTTATTGCAGAGCCTAGAAAATTAGCTAGACTTTGTTTGGAACGTTGCGACATTAATTTATGAAGATTTTGAATAGTTTCATTAACCAAATGATTGTATATAGAATGATAATCATTTCTTTTTAAGTGAACGTTATTCAAGGTATTTTCTATAAGGTGTAAATCGATGGTAAGTATTATTCGATGATAATGATCAAGTTCCTGTTGGTTACCAATTGCATTCTGAAAGTACCCATTATTTGGATAACATTTGAACTGCAGTGCGATGGTTATTCTGCAACAAACAGAATTTTGTTTACTTTTGTTTTCTTATGCGTTTTATTGATTTTATATTACAAGTGGTAGTTCGATTTTTTAACGACTTACCAGTAACTTTGTCACCTTCCTGCTTAAAAATATCTATTTTTTTTAAAGGAGGGTGATCTTTAGTACGAGCAGATAAACTTGCATATGCAACAGGGTTTGAGGTGGATGGTTGTTCAGAATCTATTAACTGAGTTGTTTTGTCAGTACGTCATTTATTTGCGTTTTGCAAAATGTGCTCTGCACGTTGTTTAGATTTGTTGTAAACATGATCTATAAAAGGAAGTATCTCGTTTTTTCGATTTTGATTGTATTGTTCGTACAACGTTAAGTTGTTATCAAAGTTTATCTCATGAGCATACGGACCATATATCAATGAAAATGGTGAAAATCCAGTGCTTGAATGAATTGACTGATTATATATAGTTACAATAGATGTCATAAGTTCAGGAATAGATTCATTTGGATTAGTTTCTTTCATTATCCGTAATTTCTCTATTATTGTTGAATGTAGTCTTTCAACAGGAGAATTGGAGTTTGGGTTTCTTGCAGTTGTAAAATGCAATTGTATTTTATGAAGTTTGCAAAACTCCTTAAGTACGTTATTTGAGAATTCAGTGCCTTAGTCGCAGACTAGGGTATGTGGGTAATTATGACGTGAAAAGTAATGCCTTAGTTTGGAAAGAATCTCAATTGCAATTTTTGAAGAAAGATGATAACATTGGGCATATTTGGTAAATGGATCAAAAACAGTAAGGAAACTATGTTTACATACAGAATATACGTCTATATGAAGGGTTTTGAATGGCTGTGTTGGCAACATAGGACCTTGAAATGGAATTTTGTAATGATTTTTATCATATTTGTTTGTGAGACATAGTTCACATTTATTGATGTAATTTGTTATTGAATCTTTTAAATTGGGCCAATAGTTCTTTAGTTTAAGTTGAGCATATGTTTCGTTAATACCGTTATGATTAGATGTATGATAATCTTCTAAAATCTTTTGTTGATTATCTTCGTCAATAACATCTTCTAACTTATCTTTACATAAGATTAGTTTTAGTGATATAGTATAGAGAGTATTGAGAATTTTTTCAAGTATTGGGCGTACTTTCTTAGGTTGATACAAATAAATATGGTACGTTTTATTAGGATTAATAGTTTCTTTTAGTTGAGATTTCAACTGAATTTCTATTTCTGGTTCTTGAATGCAAATAGTATAAATATTTTTGTTTTTGAATCTTTTAACAACAGAATGGGCTTGTATTGTAGAAACATTTATAAAAAGCTGTTGGTTGAATTTGTAAATAGGTTCATCTGAAATGGGAAGTTCAGCAGAAGTATTATCGACTTGTGAATGAACAGTACTTTTACCTGTTTCTGGAATTTCTAAATTTTAAGTTTGTTTGGAATCTTGAACGTTGTCTATAAGATCTTGACAATCGTCAAGGTTGAAATCATCGGTTTCATCTACTTGCGGCATCAAAGAGTCACTATCTTCAATGTTGTTAATTTCAATGCGGGATAGTGCATCAGCAACAACATTTTCTTTGTCTTTTTTGTACTGAATTGTATAATCAATCTCGTCGAGTTTTATTTTCCAACGAATTAAACGTGAATTTGGTTTCTTTAGTTTAGAAAGCCAAACTAGCGGATTGTGATCTGTTTCAATAGTGAAATGTTTACCAAACAAGTATGGTCGAAAATATTTTGTAGAAGCAATTATGGCTAACAGTTTCTTTTTGATAGTGGAGTAATTGCGTTCGGCGGAGTTAAGAACTCTTGAATAATATGCTACCGGTTTATTTTCTTGGGTAAGGACAGAATCAACAGCAATATCTGAAGCATCTGTGGTTAGACAAAAAGGCTTGTTAAAGTCAGGGTATTGTAGTATGGGAGAGTGGGTTATTAGAAGCTTACAATTCTCAAACGCTTCAATGTACTTAAGATCCTTTATATCAATTTTTTCGTTTTTTCTTGTGCATTTAGAAATTGGGTAAGTAATTTTTGAAAAAGAAGAAATAAATCTTTTGTAGTAGCCTACCAGTCCTAAGAAAGATTTAATCTCTTTAACCGTCTTTGGAATGGGATACTTTTGGATTGCCGATATCTTTCTAAGATTTGCTTCAAGACCATTATTAGTGACGACATGGCCTAAGAATTCTACCTTCTTTGTTAGAAATTCCAACTTTTCGGGTTGAATTTTCAACTTTGCTTTACGTAGACATTCAAAAATTAATTTGACATCATTTATATGTTCTTGAAGGTTTTTAGAAAATATGATTACGTCGTCCATGTATACAAAACAACGTTTGTAGAGATGTTCGCAAAGGATTTCATCCATCCTTCGTTGGAATGTAGATGGAGCATTTTTTAGGCCAAATGGCATACGAACGTACTTGTAATGACCAATATTAACAAAAAAGCTGTTTTTTGAATGGAATCTTTATGCATGGGGATTTGGTGAAATCCTTGTGCTAAGTCAAGACAAGTAAAATAAGTACATCTACCTAGATTGTCAAGAATCTCATCAATTCTGGGCAATGGGTATTTGTCCTCAATTGTTTTAGTATTTAAATTACGGTAATCAATTACCATGCGGTACTTCCGTTCACCGGAAGCATCTAATTTTTTCGGTACAATCCACATTGGAGAAGAGTATAGAGATATAGAAGGTCTAATAATTTTGATATCAAGTAACTTTTGAATTTGTCTAGAAATTTCCTTTTGCATAGCAGGTGGATGTCTAAATGTTTGAGTATAAATAGGAATATCGGAAGTAGTTGCAATATTATGAGTGACTGATGTTGTAGCCGTTAATGTTTGAGATTCATTATAAAAAATTTCAGAATAGAATTTGCAAAGTTTAATGATGGCTCCTTTTTCTTGCAAATAAAGGTGTTCTAACCTTAGTTGTGGTATGTCCATAGGTGTTTTGTTAATGGGAGTATGGTCAAAGTTATAAAGTTCAAGAGGAGTTACTGAAAGAGGTTATTATTATTATTATTAGTATGGGGAATTTCTACAAAACTATTGGTTGCAGTATGTATGAATTCAGGAACTACAACTTTATAATTATTTATAATTGCTGGTAATAATACATTTCCTTGAGGAACAGAAACTGGAATTTTGGTTACACTTTGTTTGAAATATTTAAATTTTATTGGTATATTATTGATGATTAATGTATTGGTTTTATAGTCAATATTTCCATTTAATGATTTTAAATCAGAAGATGAAATCAAAGCGTCATATTGCGAGTGCCAATCAATCACTCTAAATCGAAATTTAAAAGGAATATCAAATGACTGCAGAATTGGGAAACATAAATTTCTATAATCAGTATAGATCCTAGTTAGTGACCGAATTGTGAATTTTTCTCTAAAAAAATATTGATTAGAAAACATTGAAGCGGCTTTAGGGGTAATCACTGAATCAGTGGCGCCAGTATCAATTAATGTTTTAATATTTAAATCCGGGATGATAAAATATGGTAACTTGGGAAGATTCATCAAGTTATTTAAGTCTACGTGACAGGTTTGTAGAGGCTTGTGTCCTGAAAATTTTGATCGTATTCACAATCGCTATTTTCATCATTTTGTTCTAATGATTGATTGATTTGTCCATCATATTCACCTTGAAACATGATTGCCTGAGCATAATATTGATCTGGTTGTTGATAATCAGATGAATAGTCATCTATATCTTGATAATTATAAAATGTGTTATAATTAGAATCACCTTGTTCAATATTATGATGGTTAAATGGGCCATTCGATCTTATAGATTGAATAGTTTGTGTTGACATGGGTGTAGGTTGAAAGAAATTTTGAGGTCTCTGTTGTTGATTATTAAAATTGGCAAAATTTTGTTTATTTTGAAAATGTTGTTTATTTTGAAAATTTTGTTTTTGAGGGTTAAATAAATTTCCGTTTCGATTTTGATTCTGATTAAAAGGAATGATTTTATGATTAAATCCTTGAGTCATCTTATTAACATTTTGTTGTTGAAAGTTTTGTTTATTTAAATTTGATTGATTGTTATTTAAATTTAAATTTTTTCGATGTGCCATCAAATTGTCATAATCGGAACATTTTTTTAAACAATCCTCCAGTGTATTTGGAGAACTATTGCAAAGAAGATCTCTATAAGGTTGCAAAGTGCCTGTCTTAAATGTTATTAAAGTTTTTTCGGTATATAAACATGTTTGAGCGTTTATTAATTCAAATTTTCCTTCATTTTTTATACGAACAAATTGGAGGAGTTCATTTAATTTTATGTTTAAACGTATGTAATAATCATTATACGTTTTGCTCAAGTGTATTTTCCGAACGTGTTTCGCCGAATTTACTAATTAAATGTGTTTTTATATTAAGCCAAGTATCAAATGTATCAGGAATAAATTGATCAAAATTGTTGGATATAATAAAATCCTTTGGTAAACCACGAAGTTTATTAAGTATATATAAATTAAATAAATGCAACTGTGCATTATTACACATTGCGAACGTCGTCGGAAAGAGTTGTGTAATTTTATTGACGGATGTAATAAAATCCGTAAGATTACCTTTATCATGACTGTATTCAGGAATGGTTTGGCAGAATAATTTAAGTTCTTCATTACTAATTGCAGTCATGTTTAATTTAATATTAAAAGGTTTGTGGCTTAAATTTGATGTGGATGCAGAAGAATCTTGAATTCTAATATATTTATTGATTTAATTAAATGATCAATTTCAAGATCAAATAAATTACCAATATATATTACTTCTTGTTTTTTATCAAAACGAACTGACATCAAAAAATCATACACTTGAGCAGAGATTATATTTTTATAAAATCAAATCTAAATTTGTTTTATTCAGAGGACATAATAATGAATTGAATTATTCAATTGCGTCACAAAGATACAGAATCAAATTGTAAATCGTTATACTTATATTAAGGATATGTTGAAGAGATTACTGAACTTGCTGGATAATGCTGAATATTATTCCGGTAACTTTCATCGCTTCCTTGGCAATCATAACGTACTCCGTGTCGGTGGATTTATCATCAATGAATGCGGTCCAACGCCCTTTCGGATCTGGCTTGCTGATGGAATCTTCTCGAATTATGTCCTTGCGTCTTTTTGATTCTTCGTAAATTGTAGAAACAATCCGTTTCACTTGTTGAACCGTCGAAGAATCCTGTTCGCAGCGCCAATTATGGTTTTCCAATAATTAATATACACACTTTTTAATTGCAATGTAATATTTTATTTATTATTGAAATAACATTAAATATTAAATGACAATATAGGTCATAACCCGATGAAGATCTAGTTTTTAACTAACTAATTCTAATACGTGCTTCTACATTTATATAAATCAATTTGCTGAGCTAAGCAGCAGGTGGCTGGTGTTGTTATATTTCTCGGTGGACGCTTTCTTATCAGAAAGAGTCTGGTTTCGATGCCGCGACCGTAATTCGCATTTTACAGTTATTTTACATTGTCCCAGAAATCTTACAACTTGTTTAAAGGAGTTGATGGGGTTTATATCTATCTATCTATAATAACAATAGTTTATTTTTTTGGCATTTGGCCTTGAAAAGTATTTAAATGTTACAATTTATACATAATTTAATTACAAATTTTATTTAATATAACTTATCTTAACAGATATTGTACCTTGATTTATTCACTCTTGTTATTTTCTCTTGCGTTTCTATATCTCCATCACGCATCGTTGCTTTTTTCCGCACAACTCGTCTATTATTTCTTATTTTTTTCTACTTTCTTGCAGTTATATTCTATTCCATTATAATATTTCTTTCTCTCTACTCCTAATTTTTTATACCTTTTTTTCATTTTTTTTTCCGACTTTTTTCTTTCAGAATTTTGCATTCATTTTTTTTCTCAATCTTTTTTTATATTTTACTGCTCTTTTCTTTTTCTTGCTTTTACTTTTATTTTATTTCTTTTTAATTTCTCTAATACAATGTATGCTGTGGTTTTCCTGTTTAATCTTAGTACCCATCTCCAGTATATTGCCTGTACAGCTTCTAATTTATTTCTCACACCTGTCCTACCACTTTTCGCTTTTCTTGTTAAATCGTGAATGTGCTCATTCTTGCTATTATTTGATCTAAATACATACCCTAAATATTTGAATAATTCTACTTCTTCGATATTTTGTCTTTTTCATTTCCAAACTTTTTTCTTATGTCTTCCTTCCTTTTTAATCTGAGTAACTTTTTTTTTAGACACTAGAAATTTGTTGCAAGTTTTTTTTAGTCACTAAAAACCGACAATTAATAAGAATAATTTTTTGATAAAAGTATTAATTTTAATTTGCTATATAGGCTTAAATTTGAAACTACATTTGTCATGAACTCTTGCTGTACTACATTTAAACTAGATTTTTCTATAGTTTCGTTATTTGTTTGAATACTTGATTAGATATTATTTAATGTTTTTTACTATTTTGCATTCAAAGTTAGTTTTAGCTTGTATCATTTATTTAAAAAAAAATATTTATATTGTAATAATTAATATTACTTTCTTTTGTTGCAGGTAAGTTTTATTTTTATATTCACGTTTTTTTCTAAATGTAAGTACAAAATTGGTAAATTATGCATAAATTAATTTATATGATTTTAAATTAGTTGCTAAACGTTTATGACCTAGATAGTATAGAGTTAATGCAAGACATGAACTAGCAAGACCATAAATGCAGCTAACGCTCGTGGGTATTTTTTTTGTATATTTGTACATTTGTACATACATAAAAACTTGATTAACAAGCAAACGTCAAAAATGACATTTGAGTAATGCTTAAAAACTTTCTAAAAATAACAAAAGTCAATGTTTTTATTATTCAAATTTTGTTTATTACTTATTAAACTATGTTGAAGACGCTGTTAATAACTACAGCTTATCTAAAAAAAAGCATGTCGTGGGTTTTTTCTTTAAAGCTATCAGCTTTCAAGCTTCGACAAAGAACAATTTTTAATAAACTAAAATAAAAAATTGGTGTTTTTCTGGTAACTGTAGATGAAGACAAAAGATGTACCACTAGAACACTGATTAAGAACTTTATCGTAAATCAGTTCAGAAATAATTGCAGTTTAAAAAAAAATTGCAAAATGTGGAAATTGACAAGATCATATAGGTTTGGTAGTATATGTTATGTAACTAATTTATAAGTACACATTCAGAAGCAAATGTGACGTAATAACACAAACATTAACCATAAAATATCGATTTTTGTACCAAAAAAAATTGTTGTATTTGATATACGTTGTATATTTTTTTCTTTTGCAGTTTATTTTTAAATTTATATAAAATTTTCAAAATTAAGAATAAAATTTTTATATTTTGTTCTGATTTTTACAAAAAGTAATAATAATTGATTCATAACTCAGTCAACAGTTCTACAAACAAACTAACAAAGAATGATATTATTATAAAAAATATATAATTTTAAAAACTGTTAAAATGTGTACAAAAAAATATAAAGATAAAAATTTTGGTAAATATTTTTTGTTTTTTGTTTGAAATAATTTTTTTAAAAATCAATTAAATAAAAATTATATTTATTTGCTGTTAAAAAACTAGAAATAATTAATCAATAATACACTATACAAACCGGAAGCGTCATTAGTGTTTTGCTAATAAATGCATTATTAGTAAGTAATGTATCAATATTATTCCACATTTATGCATTAAACATAAAAGATATTAATCATCAAAAACTATTTTAAATTTATTTATTTTATTCTAAAATTGTATTTTTCTATTGTTTTAAGTAAACTCAAATAAATGTATCCACACATATCAACGTAAATAGGTATTTAAGCTATAAAACATATAATTACGTTCATAGCAAATAAACAGGAATAAGTGTTTGTAAATAGAAGTAAACATCTATTTATAAAATACCAGTTTAGATCATTTATTAAACAAATCTTTAACCATGCCGAACGTAGCTGAAAATTTATCAAAAGTGCTTACATTTAGCAAATACATTTCATTATCACCACCATATGATAAAAGCAAAAATCAATTTAAAAAAGCACGCTTATATTTATGGTTTGTTACGGCCATTTATTTAACATCATTATTTTGGAATGTCGCTATTTATATATTTTACGAAGGACAAGCTTCATCATCAATAGCTATGGCATACGTTAAACTAATGCTGGGAAATTTTTTGAATCTATCTACAATATTGGGTACTTCATATTGGAATTTTGAAACAATACAAGACCTTTTTAAGATGTTTCATATATTTGATAAAAAAATTGCAAGGTTTGTTATCAAAAAGATTGATCTTAAACATGTCAGCTTACATTTGATTCTGGTATTAATAATAATTTTTATTTTTGTTATTGCTCAATTGATTATATTTGTATATTCATATACAATTTATTACTTAATTGGGAATATTCATGATAATTTACAAACATTTATTATTGCAATAGATGCTTCTATTAAAACAAGCTTGTTACTTAGTATAAAGCAAAGAATTGTATGGGTTAATGAAATTATTGATAAATGTGATTTTGTTGATGATAATGGTGTTAAATATGTTGGTAATGTTAAGATTGTAGATGATATTATATTACTACAGCATACGGCTATGAATTTGGTAGATTTGTTTAATAAACTGTGCGGCTGGAACGTATTCTTTACAGTGGTTTATATTGTGATTGATATTTTGCAAACGATAAGTTCGTTTTTTGATCGGGCTTATACCTGGGAGACTGATTTATTGATTATTACAATTTCTTGGAGCACAATTACAATTGTAAGTACTTAGTTTAATTAATTTTTTTATAAATAATATGATAACAACAGTTTTACACTTTGAAGAAGACTGCAAAATAATGTTATATTGTGTAAAAATGACAAACTTTAATAATTATTTATGTTTAAATAAATTGATTTATTAATGACTTTTACTGTTTACGTTAATTTTTTAATTTAAAAAAATAATATTTAGGAATAACTTAATATGCCGCAACAACATAACAATACTTTTGAATTTCAACAAGTGAAACCTTACTTATATTGCCATATTTGTCGATAAGGTTTTTGGAAAGTATGATGAAAAGCTTCATCTTACATTTGTTTTTCTTTTTATTATTTTATGGTTATTTCCAGTAACAAAATTGTTGCGCAAACTGCCTGTTTTTATCAGTTAGAATAAAATCAATCTTGTTTTTTATGTTTCTTTTTGGGCTCACCCAGGTGCAATTTATCAGAATCATTACATCAGATATGTGCCCATGACACAAAAAACTAATTTATAAAAGACTACATCTTTTGCGTTAATCATATACATTTCCATTACAATGTGCTTAAGTAAATATGAATTAATACATAATTTATTAGTTCATACTCATTTCATAAATAATAGACAAACATTACACATTCTGCAATTAATATAAAAGTACATTAAACTAACACAATATATCATAATTACGTATAAAAAAATGTTACATGAAAGCATAAAATAATCAGTATTTGTAAATAGCTCAAACAACCAAGCCACTAGAATAATATTTAGTACATACATTTTTTACCATGCCGAACGTTATACAAAATTTATCAAAAATTTTAACATTTAGCAAATATATTGCATTATTACCGCCGTACAATGCAAGAAATAAACAATTTACAAAAGCACGCTTATATTTATGGTTTATCATAGCTATATATTTAACATCATTAACTTGGAATTTTTTTGCTTACATAATATACTTGCAAAATGCATCATCACTTCCTGTGACATACGCTAAATTTATTTTTGTTGCTTTCATTAATCTCAGTTTAATACTAGGAACTTCTTATTGGAATTTTGAAAAAATACAAATTTTTTTTAAGACGTTTTATGTATTTGATAAAAATATTGTAAAGTTTAATGTCTATAAAGTTGACATTTATTATTCAAGTTTGCATTTAATTCTAAACTTAATATCAATATGTGTTATTACTATTGCTGATATAATTATAAGCACGTATATAGTTTCGATTTATTATTTCATTAATTATATGCATGACAAATTAAATTTTTTTTTAATTGCAATTGCTGCTTCAATTAAAACAAGTTTGCTACGTAATATAAAGCAAAGGATTGTTTGGGTTAATGAAATTATTGATAAAACTGATTTTACAAAAAACAGTAAATATAACAATGTTAAGATTTTGGATGATATCATAATGTTGCATCACACGGCTATGGATTTAGTAGATTTGTTTAATAGATTGTTTGAGTGGAATTTATTTCTTACAGTAGTTTATGTTTTGATTGATATTTTGGAAATGATTTCTTCATTCCTTGATAGTGCATATGTATGGGATATTGAGCTGTTAACAATTGCTGTAATTTGGACAACATTTCTAATCGTAAGTAACATTTTTTTTCTATAATTAAATGATTATTTTTAACTTAAATAGATTTAAATGTAATCAAATTGCAGTTTTTTTAATAAGTGATTCAAGCTATGACGAAGTAATTTTTTTAACAATAGTATTTTGACATTAAAAAATCAAATTTTTGAAAAAAATATCCTAAACTAAAAAACATCCATAGACGCGTTTCGAGGTTTACCTGTCATAAGTATGTTACAAATCAATTATTAAGTATAAATAAATAATGCCATACTGATGAGAGGTAAACCTCGAAACGCGTCTATGGATGTTTTTTAGTTTAGGATAATTTTTTCATAAATTTGATTTTTTAATGTTATTATTGGGTTGTCCGATTGAACAAATAGTAACGAGCGCTACATATGTCGTTGTAGCATTCGTATAAATTTACCTATTTAACTAGGCTTCATTCGAAATTATTGCTTAACAACTGTCTCATTAGAGGACACGCAATGTCCTCTTCTTTATATATTTTTTATAATTTTTTATGAAAATATAGAAAAGAAAACTATAGGAATCCTTAAAAATAAATTAAATATTGATATCGATATTTATCAAATATACAGTCATAGAATTGAGAAATTTATCATGGGTAAAAATAGACCAGTTCTGGTAAAATTTACAAATATTAAAATGCGCTCGTTAGTATTTAAAGCGGCATTTGACAGTGTGAGTAGAGAGAAATTGTGGATGTATTTAAGAAAAAGAGGAATAAATGAGCATCTAGTAAAAAGAATGGAAGAAGTATACGAGGAAACAGTTAGCAGGGTATGTATGAATGGCAAAATGGGTGATAAATTTTGGACTACGAAAGGTGTGAGACAGGGATGCCCACTCAGCCCTAGTTTGTTTGCGGCATACATTGCAGATGTAGAAGAAATGCTATGTAGAGCGCAGACAGGTGGGGTGGTGGTGGGCAGAGAGAAAGTGTGGTCGCTGGCTTATGCAAACGATATGGTGATTGTTGCAAAACAAGCAAATGAAATGAATGAAATGATTAGATGTATGGATAAATATTTTAGAAAAAAAGAGTTGGAAGTAAATGTAAATAAACCAAACCCAGTAAACACAGTTACGTTTAAGATACGTTTATTTTTGGTATTACACCTAAGTGTAATATTTGTTTATTTGTTAAGTATATTATTCGGAAAAATGTCCGGCGACTAAACGGATATATCTCGTATATTTAGTGTGTAATATACGTATAGGTTATATGTATTTTAAACGTGTAATTTACACGTATTATCAACGTAAAAAATGCGTTAAAAAATATAATAAATATAATTGTATATTTTTTCAATTTTAATACACGTGTATTATAGGTTAAACTTTATCCGGCGAGTAGACATGTGTATGTTTGGATGCCTATACGAAATAACGGACTCATATTGGGAAGAATTGGGTCACCCATCCAAGTCGTGACCGGAGCGGACGTTGCTTAACTTTTGTTAACGCTGGTATTTGTACATGCCCTCTCTGCCGTACTGCCTACTTTCTCTGATATATAATAATATAAAATATGTATATCATTTTAACATAAAATACAAAGTATTACATCTAAATAAATAAAACATTATAATATTTAACATAGATATTAAAGAACATTACAATTAAATTAAAGATTCATTTTGATTTTTCAACCAGTCTTTTGGTGACATCTGAAAAATATACTGTGTGTATTTCCACAACCTCATATGACACACATGTGGTAATCTTTATTTTAAATAACTTGACTAGTTTGCTATTTGTATTTATAATACTATATATAACAATAGCAATTAATAATATTAAATTTAAATTAAAAAAAAAAAAAAAAATCGATGAATTGATATTAATGTTACTGTTATGGCTATAAAAACAAGTTATTTGAACCAAAAATGTCATTGCATATTTTCAGACTTAGCACAAATTAGGTATTTCATATTAGTACTCCTAAACCTGCGCTTCCAGTTCAATTAAACAACACTTCAGCACTGTTGTGTAACAACAAACAACAACTTAAAACTGTATCGGATATTGCAACTAATAGCAAGTGCACATAATGGTTGATAAAAAATTTAAAAAAAAGATGAATCATGCATCTCAACATACACTTTGCAAACTATATTCACGCGCTCGGGTAGCCTCGGACGTACGAATATCCAAGACAAAATTGATCGGCAAACTAAACCCAGAAATAATAAACGTTAAATATACGTAGATATATTATGCAGGTTATTTATAGATATATTCTAATGGATAATATACGTATATTAATCAACGGTAGAAAAAAAGGAAAATATTAACGTATAATATACAGATATACATATCTTACGTGTACGAGAAATGTATATTATACAAATACACATATACCATATACGCTTTTTACACCATATATACGTGTAATAAACTTATATTATCTAAACTTGTGTTTACTGGGAAAATTATGATTTTTAGAAAGGGGGGAGGAAGACGCAGAGTAGAAAACTGGAAATGGGATGGCACAGAAATTGAAGAAGTAAAATCATTTAAATATCTAGGATATGTTTTTTGTACATACAACAACGAAAATGAACACATAAATAATATGACAAGAAATGCTAATAAAGCGGTAGGACAAGTATGGGGAATTGGTGAAAGAAAATTTGAATGTATGAGAATAAAAAAAATTATGTTTGAAAGTTTAGTAAAAAGTATGTTATTGTACGGAGCGGAAATTTGGGGGTGGAAAAAGCAGGAGAAATTAGAGGCAATTCAAACAAAATACTGGAGATGGGTATTGGGAGTAAACAAAGAAACCCCAGCGTACATTGTAATGGAAGAAGTTAAAATAGACAAATTAAGAGTAGAAGCAGGAAAGCGTGCAATGAGGTATGAAGAAAGAGTGAGAGAAAGAAATGAATGTAAAATATTACAAGAATGCCTGAAGGAGAAAATGAAAGAAAAATGTGGAAAAATAGGAGCTTGCAGAGAAAAATATTTTAACAAGAATGGATATGCTAGTGAGGAAGTAGATAGATTGAGAATAGATAGAAGTATGTGGAATGAAATTATGATAAGAGATAGAGATATACAAGTGCAAATCTAGGTACAATTCAAATTATGTACATATTATAACTGATGCACTACCAACGTACCTAGAAAGTATAAAGTATGGAAAAATAGAAAAAAGAATAATTGCAAGATTCAGATGCGAAAATGAGGAGAAAGTGTGTAAATTTTGGATGGATGAAGAAAAGAAAATGTGTAGAATGTGTGGAGAAGCGAGGGAAAACATAGAACACATGTTAAAATGCAATGAAATGAGAGAAGAGCAAATGAGGAGAAAGGAAGTACTGAAAGAAGACGGAAGAGGAATAAAATGGATGATGGCGGTAACAAAAAGAAGAAAACAAATTGAAACGAAAGTTATAAATAATTAATTAAAAACAGGGATCTTAATTACCCTAGATTATATGTTATATTAGAAATGAATTAAGTTTATATGGTAAATGTTATGTTAAGTTGTAGAATTTTCAAGGCCGAAAGGCAAGAAATAAACGTTTATATAGTATTTAAAGAGAAAAAGAAATTAAAGGGAAGTGGTATAATATTAAGAGAAGATCTTACCGACGAACGCAACAAGCTAATAAAAGAATCAATACATACATTAGGATATACCGACGTATGGACACAGGATGGCTACATATGCATTAAGGTGGGATTGATAATCAAATGAATTTCTACAAGAAACCAACTACTACACATCACAAATGAACATGATAACCGACAGCCAGATGATACAAGTAATGAATTAAAAAAAAATCTCTCTTTTTTAATACATATTGAATTCTTTGTTTGTTTTTTTTCATACAATATTTTATTTGCTGTTTTTGCATTATATAATTTAAACTGGAGTAACTTATTGTTATCTCAAAATTAAAATATGTGCGACCTTGATTTTTTTGATAGTTTTGATATGAACGAAATAAACACAGTTTCATGCAATAACATTGAGAAATTGGATAATACAGTCAAAACTAATAATAAAAACTTTGGTATAATTCACTTAAATATCAGAAGCATTAATAAAAACTTTAATGAATTACAAATACTACTAGAAAACTTAAAAACATCAAACTTTAGCGTTATTGTGTTGAGTGAAACATGGAACATATGCAATCTTGAACTATTTAGTATCACAAAATATGATATTTTTTACAATAAAGCTAATTATAATCAGAACGATGGTGTTATTGTGTATATTAGAAGCGAATTAATGGCATGTCAATCCATTGGCAAATTAGCGCAAGTTTCATTTATGAGAAATACATTTACAATTAATAACGTAACATTTGGAATCACTGCTATATATAGGCCACTTTCAAGTAATGTTGATACTTTTCTTAATGAATTAGAAACATTCTTAGACGTACTAAATAAAAACCAAATAGAAATATTTGTTGGTGATATAAATATAAATATTTTTGACAAAACAAACATTAATACATTAATCTATTGAAATATACTTGAAAACAACAACTATGTATCCTATATTGATACACCAACTCAAGAAACTGATACCTCGGCGTCATGTATAGATCATATATTCATTAAAAAGTCACAATCTATCTCTGAAAAGTTTCACTTCACACCCTTAGTGTTAAAAACCTCAATTACATACCATGACGCGATTTTGTGTTATATGAAAACCGAGTCTTTTTTAAATATAAAAAACAATTCAATACTTATAATAATAAACAATCTTTCTTAAATGCACTCTCATTGGAAAAATGGGAAAACATCATTGCTATAAATGATAGCCTATGACAAGTTTATTCACATTTTTACAACACATTTAAATAACGCCACAACACAACATATACTCAAAGACAAACACACAAAACTTAAATAAAATTTGCAAAATAAGGGAAACTATATATTAGAAACAAAATACAAGCAAATTAGAAATAGATTAACAAACTTAATTAAATTAGTGAAAGACGATTACTATAAAGTACAAGTTACTAAAAATAAAAACAATCTTAAAAAATTGTGGCAATCAATAAATAATGCAATTAATAAACCAAAAAGACACACAACTTTTAAAATTAAAGAAAGCAATGACGGCAGCATTATTACGGACAAAACAATTATAGCTAACAAGTTTAATAATTTTTTTGCAACAATTGGTAAAGAAATGGCAGACAAAATAGATCCAACACAAAATTCACATCTACATGCTTCTACATATACTAAAAATACATCTTTTTTTATTTCACCCATAAGCAATTCTGAACTTATTAATCACATCAATTTGCTAAAAAATTGTTCATCGCCGGGAATTGACACAATATCAGCCCATGTTATCAAACTGGCACATGTATACATTTTAAAATTACATTAAATAATGTGGTGAGGTGCTGTAATATAAACACATTAAAACAAAAAATGAACAATCATGATAAAACTAAACAAACACGTAATGATTTTTTTATATCTGAGGGCAGTTTGTTAAACAGTTTTAAACTTATGTACCTGACACCATCCATACTTTTTTTCAAGCGTATATAACAGATATTACTGCCATTGCAAGTATTATAATTATTGTTTGCGTGTAAATTAAATAAACTCATTTTTTTTTATATAACACAAGCAACGCAGAATATAATAACTTGTAAAAGTTAAAATTTTCAAAGTCTTAAAACTACTTTTACAACAGTCCCTATACCCAATACCAGCTATAATTCGTATTGCTTGTCTTTGCAATTCGAATACACGATGCCGGATCACAGAATGGCCTCAGCATAATATGGCATACGACATGTGTGACTCAAAATATAAAAAATAAACTGTACGTAAACATTCTTCAATTATCGTTTCTTTCAAGCTTCTTTTTACAAAAACAGATCTTAACAACGTTTTTGACAAATCATCTTCATGTATTGTCCACTTGAGTTTAGGATCAAGACTGACACCTTAATATCTAATAGAGCTTAGTTTATTATGCGTTTCTTTTACTGAAAAAACCATATTATTTGTTTTGTTTTCATTTAGCATCAATTTATTATTGTGAAATCAGATTGAAGTTTCTTCTAATAACGCTTGGGAATGCTGATTGGCTATTTCCACCTGAGCTGACCTATAAGGAATAATAGTATCGTCGGCGTAGAGAAAAATTGGTGCTGATATATTGTTAGGTAGATCGTTAATATATAAAAAAAATAATATAGGGCTAAGAATTGAACCCTGTGGTACCCCGTGTTTAATATGCAACATTTTTGATGTTATATTATTGCAATTAACAATCTGCTTCCTATTGCTAAGGTAAGAAAGCAATAACTTGATACTATTCGGGTGAAAATTATAGAAATAAAGTATTTCATGTGATACACAGTCGAAAGCTTTACTCAAGTCTACCAGACTCACTTTTGTGTATTCTTTATTTTCAAGGCTCTTTATTATTTCATCCACAACTTCCGTTATTGCATGCGTGGTTGAAAGCCCTTTTCTAAATCCAAATTGACAAGACGTTAACAGGTTGTTTTTGTCAAGATGCTTAGTAGTCTGATTCAATAAAATTGTTTCAAAAACTTTACTAAAAACTGGCAATATTGAAATAGGCCTATAATTTGAAGGACTTTGCTTATCACCCTTGTTAATTATAGAAACAACTTTTGCAATTTTTAGTGAATCTGGAAAGATGTTATTGCATATGAGTTCATTAATTAACTTTGTCAATGGTATTAAAATTAAATTAACAATTTGTTTGATAACAACTGTACTAAAACCATAATAAACGCGACTGTTACTATTTTGTAGGTTTGTGATTAATTATATCCCTTACATCATTGAATAAGACAGCTTTAGTTAGACAGTTGGTTATAGTTTTCTAAGTTTGTTTTAGGATTACTGGTTTGTTGCGGAAGTGTTTTAATTAAATCGTCAGCAATATTAACAAAATAGTTATTAAAATTATCTGGTGATATTGAGTCATTATTGTTTTCTATTGGCAATTTTTTTCATTTTAGAATGGATAACTTTCCAAGCCGCTTTGGTTTTATTTTGAGTAATGTTAATATAGTCAGTAAACGATTTAAATTTAGATGATTTA
This sequence comes from Tachinus rufipes, assembly GCA_963932245.1. Taxonomy (NCBI): domain Eukaryota; kingdom Metazoa; phylum Arthropoda; class Insecta; order Coleoptera; family Staphylinidae; genus Tachinus; species Tachinus rufipes. The sequence goes on from OZ010744.1 coordinate 16,199,844, forward strand.
ATTGCCATATTATATTTTTTTTTATGATTTAAGGAGTAGTTTATTGCTTTTAGATTTATTTTTGTAAAAAGCTTCCTTTGTCAATCCAGTGTTTTGCGCATGTTTGCTAACTCTGGAGTAAACCAATTAATGAGGTTTCTTTATTTATTGGAGATATTTTTTTCAAGAAAACAACTCAAAAATAAATTGTTTATTATACTTATAAACAAATCAAATTTCTCACAAGAACTCATGAACGAGTCAACAAATGTAAAATCTGTTTCCGCAACTAAGCCGTAAAAGATATTCTGTCCCAACGGTGTTATAGGTCTACACTTGTTTTGTGTCTGCCGTTGGTTAGGTATTTTGATCTATAGTAGTATCAATTCCGCATTCTATATGATCTGAAAAAACTACTGGCACTGAATAAGCAATATTATTACTACAGTTGGTGAAAACATGATCGATGCAGTTTTCAGTCTGGTATAAAATTGACTTTATGTCAATTAGTAATTTAGATCTACCATTTTTGTTAAAATTTACATTAAAATTACCGCCGATGACGATGCGTTTATTTAAGCTGTCAGTGGAATCCATCACATCAAACAGTACATTTAAAAACACATTAAAATCAGCCAATGGTGTACGGTAAACACACAACAATATAGTGTTAATATCTTTAATGTATATACCAGTAACTTCACAGTCCTTTTCTATTGACAAACACGTTATATTGGTAAGTTAAGTTACCTCATAGTCGTTCTTAGATAAAATTACAACACCTCCACGTTTATAACGTATTCGTGAAAAGTGTAAGACAGTTCTATAATTATTTAATACTAATTCATTTGTTTCAGAATGTAACCAGTGTTTACTTAAACATATAAAATTAAAACAAGTATCTAATTTATTCAACAGACATTCAAACTCATTTATACTTGTAGTGGTACCTTCTATGTTTAAAAACAACACAGATAAGATGCTATTTTTATGGTTATTATTAAAAGGACTAATTTTATTTCCTTTTGGCCAAATAAAATCATTATACAGATCATCTTTTAAAGCTAAATTTGCACCAACTTTAATAGACTTACATTTAGTTTCACCATTTATTTTGAGGGTTTGTACAATAAAATCGTCGTTTGGAAAATGACTTTTTAGATGATCGAAAAGATTGATAAAACAAAAGTTAACAGAAATAACAATTTGCGACAACAATATTATTTGTTTATAAAAAAAGCGTAAAGAACTGGGATACATAGTTTTATGGCTTTTGCGGCTTATAGACCTTGTATAGACTTGAAATGGCGTCAGATTTGTATTCTACGGAAAATTTCTGATTGATTTCTGTAGTAAATTTTTTTTTTTTGAGTAAAATTTTTAATTTTTAATCAAACAATAATCGCATTTTTTGATTAAAAATTGAAAAAGTTAAAAAAACACAAAAAAACTAAAAAAATTGTAGAATTTTTTTATAAAGGTGTTATAATCTTATAAGCCGATTAATAGACTACTAATAAGTTATAAAAACTAAAAAAAAACTAAAACAAGTTTCTCAATGCACCCCCTGCTGTGGTCCGTTTGAGATGGAATTGCCCATGTACTATATCACAAATATATTTAAAAAATCGTATCATGTTTTAATGTTCTACATGCCATCATCAGATGGTGATACAAACAAGATTTATTTTTTGGTTGGCCAGGGGATAGAATTTCAAAAGTATTTTTAGCTGTGAGATGTTTGATTTTGCTTTGGCGCGGATCAAGCATTTATAAATGAAAGTGCTTACATCTTAGCGTACATTTAGCCAGTTGTAGGCTTGCACGGAGGCTGTAGTTTTATCTTTTCTTAGTTAACCGGCTATTGGTTATTAAATATTTCTTATTGCCATCGGATAATAAGTTAAATTTGCGCACTTTTTTCTTTAATTTATAGGACTAAGTTTGCTAATGTTTCTCTGATTAGCAAGCATATTCAAGTTTTGCAAGAATTGTACAATTGCTCAAGTTGTTGGTATAGACATTGTATTATGTGTAGTTTTTTTGAGTTTCAGTATTCTATCGGTAGCAGCTGTTTGAACATTTCTACCGACATGACAATGAGATTATCATTCGAGTGGCAATTAAGAGCATAAACTCTTGTTGAATGAAATTCCATTTGTAAAATTCTTTAATTAAAATATAGCCATATTGTCGCTCTGGAGTATAAATGGCTTATCCTCTAAGTAAACCCAATATTTTTCTATTGTCTATACAACTGCCATGCATTACAAACGACATCTCTAGTTTTATAGGTAATGTGGGTGTATTAATATACTTTTATGTGCTGTATAGTTGTTTATTATATTGAACAGACCGGTTTCGGCTGTTAGGCCATCTTCGTGTGCTACAAAAAAAAATTATTCATTTTTTGTTTTTCTTTTTTATAGTATTTTTTTATCAGATTGGATGTATTTTTCATATTAATAGTTGAGTTGATCTTGTTTTGGTTGGGGAAGCATCTATGGGTTATCTAATGCGGTTTTCATTTTTTGGTTTAGCTTTACACAATAATTTAGTTGTTTGTAACGCCATCCAAAAATAGTTTAGCACGTACTTCCAAATATATAAACAACTCCAAAATTGTTTTTTGTTTTGTGGAGTGTCTTGGTCTTTAATAAGCTTTAAATGGTGAGTTACAGATTGGTTTGGTTACCATTGGTACTAAATTTATGCTCCAGCTACTTAACGGAGTCTGTTTAAAATGTACACTTTTTTAAGTAGCTTTGTAATCTCGGAATGGGACACTTCGGCACCGCCGTTTCGGCGCGGCCGATTTGGCGCGAGGACACCTCGGCGCTGGCCATTTTGGCGCCGGACGCTTCGGCGCTAGAACTTTTCAAATAAAACAAAAGTATATAAACACATTATAATAAAAATTGATTTGTTTTGTTAGACATAACAAATATGATAAATAAAATGTACGTATATATTTAAATTGTCAAATATACATATGATTTAGCATGGTTGTATAATAAGTAAACATAATTTTGGACCACAAATAATTTATGGGTAATTAAATATCACTTTTTAATGATAGGTAATAACTTGAAAAATATAAAGGATAATAGTCTATTCAAATAAATAACTAAAAAAACTAAAAATATGAAATAGTAAAAAATACCAAATAAATTTTTATGATTATAATATATATAAATGTATATACTATGTTTTATTTAAAAAGTTTTGGCGCCGAATCGGCTAGCGCCCAAACAGCCGGCGCCAAATTGGTCGCGCCGAAATGGCGGCGCTGAAGTGTCCTAGACCCTTGTAATCTATACTCTTATAAGCGTTTGAGAATTAGTATAAGTAGACTCAAAGACAATTTGAAAGTTTTACCATTTTAAAGACTATATTTACATCTTTAAACCAAATTTACAAAATTTAAAGGTTAGATTTATAATTTGAAAACCAAATTATCAGTTTAAAACTTTAAAAGCCGGAATTACAGTTTTTACATTACTATACAGGCCGGTTTAATATTTTAACAGTGAAATTTAATACTTTATAACTTATTAACTTATCTTTATAAAGTTTTAAGCTTAAAGGTTAAAATTGGATAGTTTATAAACTAATTTATTGTTTAATGCTTATAAATAAACTAATTATTCAGAAATATTGATTAATTATTTAATTAAATTTTTTTTTTAAGTTAAAACTAGGGGCGTTTTTAATGACTCAGCCAAAAATGCCATTAGTGTTAACTATTGATAATAATTTAAATAAACAAGAGTTTGGTTAGGTACGTACGGTTGGTTAAACTTAATGGTAAGGTAACAGAGTGGCGGCAGCAATTACCAAAAAATAAAATCCAGTTGCTGCTGTTGCTTCTATGTTCCAAGTGCCTAAAGACAAATAGAAATTGTAGTCTACAATTACAGTAATGTAAAATATTGAGTATCTGAGATATTTTTAATTTGAAAATTTAAAAATTAATATATTTTTTAAATTTTTTTGACAGATTGGATAACTACTTAATCTAATATTAGGTTAAATATTTAAAATTTTCTAACAGTTTAGAATGTTTCATAGTTGTATGTTTTGGTCAAATGCTTTAAGAATAATAAGTCAAACTTTATCTATACATGATGTCTTTCTAATATTTAATTTAAAAAGATACAACCCTTTGCCAAAAATAAATTATACTCATTATTTTTCTACTAGTAAGTACAGCAATGGAAGGATTTATAATAGTAGAGTTAGATGCAAATTGGTTTGCAAAAATGTCTACTTTTCTTTTTTGGATTAGCAACTATATTATTTTGATCATTTTGAAGAAGGGGTGGGGTATTGAAAACTTTGTACTACCTTGCAATGAATTCATGGTTTTATTTATTTTTGTGGTAAAAGGTGTTTTTTAAGAGCCTGAGAACTTTAAATAATAATACAAGACAGAAATATTCTTGGAATGAATTTTTGATTATTATAATCTGGTAGATAATATCATGGCATTTATTTTTGCCATATGATTTTTGGCATATGTCCGCCGCTGCTACGAGTTACATGGTCCATTCGATCAGTCCAATTTCTCACTACTTTTTCACATAAATCTGGCCGTATGGCGTCAATGGTGGCTGGAATATTGGCTTTCAATGCTTTAAGAGTTGTTGGTTTGTCGCACAAACAAGGGGGCCAGTTAACAGGACCACTGGAAATAAAGTTGTCACCAAATTGATATTGCAATAAATAGATGGTTAAGCAAGTATAGCAAGTTGCGCCGTCTTGTTGGAACCAAATGTTGTCGATGTTTAGCTGATCAATTATTGAAAACAAAAAATCAGTCTGCATGGCTTGATAGCGCTCGCCATTTACCGTAATGGCAGCTCTTTCCTCATTTTGAAAGAAATAACGAAGTGCTCTATGAACTTTGCAAATTATTTTAAATGTAAATTTTTACTATTTGGAAGCGTTGTTGTGGCGTTAAACGATACATGATGATTTGCCTAACCTTACTGAACAGAGATGTCAAAACAGTTTGACACTCCCATTAAGTATAAATAGACAACTACTATCAAAACTTCTCATGCAGCTAAAAAAACGCTTTTTATATAGAAAGTTGAGAAATTTGAAAAGCCTTGTTTCTGTCAATCCTATCTTTTTCAGATTGTATTAGATTGTCACAATACTTATAAGCAAACGTATAATATTGATTATTGATGTGGTTCTTAAATGTTTTATGCTTCTTATTAATTATCTGTTTTATCTGAATTAAAAGTAAATGTTTTTCATCACTTTCCTTGCCTGTTTTTGAATTAATTATAGTATAAGTTTGTATGTCAACAAATTTTAAATAAATATGTTATTTATTCCTATATCGTCCCAAAAAACATGTCAAAAACGTATTCTAATGGAATTATGGTGTCCTCTATTATTTTATGGTTACTTCTAGTAAAAACATTTTTGAGCAAAGTGACATTTGATACTGCTTTTTTATCAGTTAAAATAAAATTAATTTTGTTTTTTGTCTTTCCAGCATTTTCTCAAAATCAATATATCAGATATGTGCTTATGACATAAACTTATAGAATGTAGCTTTTTGCGTTAATCATATACATTTCCATTGCAATGTGCTTGAGTAAATATGAAATAATATATAATTTATTGGTTCGTGTTCTTTTCATAAAGAATACACAAACACTACACATTCGGCAATTAATATGAAAGTACATTAAGGTAATACAATATATCATACTTACGTATAAAAAAATATTACATTAAAACATAAAATAACCAGTTATTGAAAATAGCTCAAACAACCAACCCACTAGAATAATATTTATCACATACATTTCTTACCATGCCTAACGCTATAAAAAATTTATCAAAAATCTTAACATTTAGCAAATATATTGCATTATTACCACCGTACAATGTGAGGAATAAACAATTTACAAAAGCACGCTTATATTTATGGTTTATTGTAGCCATATATTTAACATCATTATCTTGGAATTTTCTTGCTTACATATTATACGTACAACAAAATGCATCATCACTTCCTGTAACATACGCTAAATTTATTTTAGTTACTTTCATTAACCTCAGTTTAATACTAGGAAATTCTTATTGGAATTTTGAAAAAATACAAGTCTTTTTTAAGACGCTTTATGTATTTGATAAACTTATTGCAAAGTTTAATGTCAATAAAATTGATAATAATTATACAAGTTTACATTTAATTTTAAACTTAATATCAATTTGTGTTGTTGCTATTGCTGAAATGATTATAAACACGTACTTACTTTCGATTTATAATTTTATTAATTTTATGCATGATAAATTAGATTTTTTTTTTATTGCCATGGCTGCTTCAATTAAAACAAGCTTGCTACGTAATATAAAGCAAAAAATTGTATGGGTTAATGAAACTATTGATAAAATTGATTTTACAACAAACAGTGAATGTAACTATGTTAAGATTTTGGATGACATTATATTATTGCATCACGCGGCTATGGATTTAGTAGATTTGTTTAATAGATTGTTTGAGTGGAATTTATTTTTCACATTAGTTTATATTATAATTGGTATTTTAGAAATAATTTCTGAATTTCTTGATTGTGCCTATGTATGGGAATATCAACTGGCAATAATTGCTGTAATTTGGACAACATTTGTAACTGTAAGTAATATTTTTGTTTTATAATTAACATACATAATTAGTAGTAGATGTTAATATATTTATTTTATATTATACAGAAAGATAATGTTATATATATACATTGTAGAAATTTTTAGTTGAATATGAAAAGGGCTATCGACCGAGGTCTTTCTGCCCATGTGTATAGTTATGATAATGAAAACGATATAAAGAATATATGTGGGTAAATAACATTAAATAGAAAAAAAATAAAGTATACCTAAGATGACATGATCGTTAGTTAGTCGGATAAGTCTTCTGTTCTATTGGATAATGATAGGATGTATTCAAGGATAGGACTAGATGGGAATTTGTACTTGGCTGTTTTATTATGATTTTGTTGAATACAGAGTTTAGTTATTATCTTAACATTGGCTTCTTTGTTACAAATTTTTTTATACAATTTTTGAGGTCGATTGTTAAGTGGTTGGATTTGTGTCAATTGGTATAAGGCTTTGTTTTGGATATTGTAAAGTGGGCTATTTGGATGGCGTATTTTGGTAATATTGCAAAGTGACAATTGTTCTGCTACTATGAAATTGTTTAAAGTCCCTTTACGGCATGCAAAAAAAATATTAGATGCATAATGTAATAGAAGACGGCAAATTGATTTGTAGATATGGGTAGCTGTTTTTGTGTTTATACCTTTTCCTCTGTATGCTAAGCAGCGGAAGTATTTAGCTCGGGTTACGCACTTAAATTTTATGACTTGGGAATGAGATTTGAAGGAAATTTTGCTATCAAAAAGCACATCTAAGTATTTACAGCAAGGCGTTGGTGTAATTATTGCATTATTAAGGTGAATATTAGGTGAGTTTTTTTATATACGGTGGTAAGGGATTAGGAGTTGGGATTTGTTGGGATTGGCATATAACCTGCAAAGGTTAAACCAAGTTTGAATTTTGTTGTTTAAAATTTGTAAAAGTTAAATACTACTAATGCAATTTTGTGAATGAGACACAAGTAAGTACGGTATCGTCAGCATATTGAAGTATATATGACTTTGGATTAAAATGTTGAGAATTCTGACTTAATATGCCATAGCAGTAGATATTGTAAAGAAGAGAGGAAAGAAGAAATCCTTGAGGAACTAGTTGTTCAGGATAAAACATTGTTGAGAAGCAATTCCACACTTTAACGCAAAGTTCTCTATTTTAGAAAAGATTTTTTATAAGAGATATTAAGTAAGGGTAGTAGGAGTTTGTATAAGAGATCTTTTAGCAAATCAAATACCTTATTTATATCAAAGATCAGGGCAGTCGTTTGACCACCTTCCAAGTGAGTTGTTTGTATATTGGATGTAAGGATACATAATGGATGGATAGTTTATTTATTGGTAGTTAAACCAAATTGGTGTATTGGTATAAAGCTCTAACATGGTTGAATAGCTTTTGCTTAATATAAAATTCAAGAATTTTGGCTATTGCCGGAAGGAGTGTTATTGGTCTATAGTTTAAAGGAGAATCCATACTTAAGTCTTTATTAGGGACACAGATCACAACTCCGCACTTAAACTCAGTAGGTATGTATTGATGGGATAAGCAAAAGTTAAGGATTTTTATAATATCGGTATGGATGTTATTATGTAGGCGTTTAAGAACTTTCCTAAGAATCTTGTCTGCATCAGGAGAGGAATTTTTACTGGATTTTAGGATTTGTAAATAGTAATTTCCAGTCATTAGTGCATTGTCTGGCGTTACAAAGTCAGTTTCAAAATATTTATTGTACCACTTGTCGACTTCAGTTCGTTTATTGTCATTGTAGTTGTCGATTTCACTAAAGCTAAAGGCTTTGTTAAAACGTCTAAAAAATGTGTCTGCTATGTCTTGGTCTTCTTTGCATGTAATATTTGTATCCGGGTCTTTAATTGGCTAAATTTTGCTACAGGGTTTATAGCAACTTATTTTTTTAATTTCTGTCTAATAGTTACGTCCATTCTGTGCATTAATTTTGTCGCATGCTTTTGTCTTGTTTGTAGTCAAGGATCAGTTTATGAATGCATTTATTTAGGTCATTAAACTAACGTTTAGTTGCCCGGTCTTCAGTCTGTTTACAGTCTCTGTACAACTGTCTTTTAAATTTTATAAGTCTATGTATAAAAGGTGACAGTGAGTAATTATGATAAAATTTTCTTTTAACAGGGGGATTATTTTTAATTGAATTACTTAATGTAGCAAGAAACTGTAGTATATTATTTTCAGAAATGGTATGGGGTGCTTGGATATAGTTTGTCATGTCTTTTTTAACATTGTCAATGTTGCACAAAATATATTGTCAAAGATATTTTAGGGATAGGAATGGTTTGGATATTTAATTGAAAACGTATAGCTAAATGGTCGGAACAAAGATTGGGTATAACTTGGATAGAGTTTATAAAAAAGATTAAGTTTCTTGTAACTATTAACATATTTGGGGTGGAACTAGGGTTATTAGCCATAAAAAAGGTTGGAACTGTTGGAATTTTTTGAAAATCAGAATTGTTTATGAATTGGGATAAATGATTTTTGCTGGATTGGGGTTAAAGTTTCCAATAATTATAGCATATTCAAAAAGTGAAGTTTTTTGGAATATAGAGTCTTCAATAGGACAGTGGGGGTGGATATAAACAAGAAAAACATTTACTTTTTTATTAAAAAATAGTACTGTAAAATGTAGAGTATCATTTAGAACATTATTTATCTTGGGAGGGTTAGTTTTGTTTAAATGAAGGGTTGGATTTGCCAAAAATAGTGAACGTCTTTTATAGTTTTGATTGAAGATGGTAGAAGGGTTCTTGATTGAAGACCAATTTTGAAATGACACTTTTTGATTAGCTTTTGTTTCCACAAACATTGCACAAGTGATAATATTTTTAAGAATGTAGTTATATATTAAATGGGATTTGGGATTGAAGGAATTGATGTTGCCGTACAGAAAATTTATGTTTGCCATTTGGATTTTATTATCATTGGGGATGTATAGGTTTAGACTCCTTGGATGGGGACTGTGGCTGGAACGTCTTTGTCATATAGATCAAACATAAGAATATGATTCTGTTTCCGAATATGGTCACAACCGTGTCAATATTGTATAAATGGATAAATTTCTGTTTCAGTTATTGCAATAGTTCTTATTTGTTAGCGTGTTTAGGGGAGTTAATTTTTGTCGTATATGTATCAATGATATAATCATGACTGGTAATATATGAGTGAACACGGCTGCCATTTTTTATTTGTTGATCAATATCATTGCTTCTTTTGTTGGTGGATTTGGTAGGAACATTTAGTATACCTTCTATTGGTTGCAATGGTCGGTTCTTGGATTTGGTGCTCCATGCACCATGTTCAATTTTGCCGCATGATGTACATTTTTCTGGGAGTTCCAAGGTGCATTTATTTGTGTGGTGGGGTCCATTGCATTTGGCGCACTTAATAAGCGTAGTACACTGGTCTATCGTGTGAGTAAATTTGTTACACTTACCACATGGAAGAGGTAGTAGTGGTGGTGCAAGACTCTCCAAGTTCTATAATGTGTGTTGCGGTAAAATAGCCCATGTTGTATAAGTTTTTCATAGGATGAGACACAATAATACGTATTATACGGGTAAGATTACCTGTCGCCCTTGCTACAATTCTTTTGCAATATCTGTGCACTATGTTGTTGGAAGACAGTTGCTGGTTAATTGTTTCGTGTTGTGGAGTATGTCTTTCCGGTTGAGTTCTTGGTGTTAGTTCTTTAAATGATTTGATTATATTTTGTTTTTGCAGTTCCGTTAGTGTTGTTTGAATTTTGGATTTAATTGTATTGGTTTTTAAAATAAATCCGAATTTAGTTTTTAAGATAATGTCAAGTGCTCCCAGTTTATGATTTGTTCATATGTTAACAATATTATTTCTAGACAGTTCTTTATAGGTTGTGAATGAAAACGTATTATCATGATTAGTTGTGGGTGTAACATTGGTTGTGTTTTTGTTAGTTAAAAAAGTTTTATTTGCTGTAGATTGTCAGCGTTTATTATTTGAGGTCAAATTGTTTTGTGTTGAATTTGATAAAGTATTAATATTTATTTTATTTTTTACCTGTGGTTTTTTTTGCGCGTGGAAATATCCGTAACGTTTTTGTGCGGCTTGCCTCTCTTGGCTGTTGGTTTTCTGTCTTTCTCGAACACGTGAATTGTTGAGATTCTTTGCCAGTCAGCTCGGCCTCTTCATCCGAGCTAGACGAGAAAACCATCATATGGATAGGATCCCTCTATTAAAGGGAATACTCCAGATTGAGACGAGATATAACACGGAAACACTACACAATATATATTTGAAATTAGCAATAAATGAAAGCGAGTATACTCAACAGCGGTTGGCATACGAATGATACATAATTAGTTTTTTTTTTTTAACTTAAATTAAAATTTAAAATATATTTTTAGTTTTTAAATATTGATACAAAATAATTGTAGCACTATTTAGTTACCAACCAAATACTATCGGTAAACGTTAGCAATAGATTTAATGTTAATCAAATTGCAATTCTTTTAATAAGTAATTCAAATAATCAAGCCTATTCTGTAACTTTTTTAGTTAAAGATATTGTTAAATAAAAACTTTGTTATGATTAAACAATTTTCTTAACTGTTATCATTTTTGAAATCAGCACCACAAAATTAGTTAATAACAAGTATCAGAACTTAATCAGAAAAAAAAGTTAAAATTTGTTTAACCAAACATCATTTTACATCGTCTCCATCTTAGCAAGTGTTTTTCTTTAAAAAAATAGAAAAATTTCTTTACATTTGCTAGGCAAAATGTTGCACGACTCATCACAAACGTCATTTCCACTCGATATCAAATAATTTTTGACATTCTAAAAATTTGTTTTTTTTTAATAGAAAAAAAGTATACTTTTAAAAATGAAATTTGGTTTAGAATGTAATTTTAATGAATGAACTGCTTAATATACCTAATTGTATACTTTACCAACAATCTTTGCTGAACTACTGTGTTTAATAAAATAGAGCTAAATAAAAAATAAGTTTTAACACTATAAGCTTTTTTTATACAAAACTGTAATTAAGCATTGATTAATTTTTAATTGTTTGTTTAGTTTGTGTTCTAACTACATGCAGCAGTTGATAAATGCCCCGTCGTATGTTTGCAACATAACATTTTGACACAATCTTGAATTTTTTTGTCTGAAAAGTTTTATTAAAACAAAATGAGATATAAATGCGTTACTTTTTTTAAAATTATGTTTTTATTACAAGTTTATTCATAAAATATATTATTAGTTTTGGCTTGACTAGAACCTCTTAAAGACGTAGTAAGTTAACGAATTAAAACATAATTTATCAAGTCATAGAGGTCACAACCAACAATTATATTAATTTTGTTTGTTTTATAAATTAATTAAATGCTTTCTCATATAAAATAAAAGTACTGAGTAAAACAAATAATATACAAATTGATTGTAATTACATTAATATAATAGCATAAAAGCATTCAGTATTCATAAATAGCTCAATCAATCCAGTGCAATATTACAGACTATTTAGTAAATAAACCTCTAACCATGCCAAACGTTGCTAAGCAATTATCTACAACTCTAACATTTAGCAAATATATTGCATTATTACCGCCATACAGTGATAAAAATAAAAAATTTATAAAAGCGCGCCTGTATTCATGGTTTATTATAGCCATATATTTAACATCATTATTTTGGCATATCACTTTTTTTTCAATAAAAGCACAACAATTTTCAACATCAAATTTAGTTTCAATTTTTATATATATTTTGGGTACTATTATTAATCTTAGTTCAATACTAGGAACTTCTTATTGGAACTTTGAAAAAATACAAAATCTTTTTAAAACGTTTTATGTATTTGATAAAAATATTGCAAGATTTGTTATCAATAAGACTTATATTAATTATACAAGTGTACATTTAATTCTAAGCTTATTATCAATTTTTGTTGTTGTCATTTTTGAAATAATTATAAACACATATTTTAACTCAATTATTGTTTCTATTCGACTTATGCATAACAAATTAGAAATGTTATTTTTTGCAATTGATGCTTCAATTAAAACAAGTTTGCTACTTAGTATAAAGCAAAGAATTGTACGAGTTAATGAAATTATTGATAATTGTAATTTAACAAAAAATAATAATGATGATGATGTTAATAATTTGACTGTCATTATAACTTTGCATGAAACGGTTATAGATTTAGTAGATTTGTTTAATGGATTGATTGAGTGGAATTTACTTCTTACAATGATTTATATTAAAATTTGTGTTTTGCATATGCTTTCTGCTTTCCTTGATGCAACAATTACGTTAGCAATTAGAGATTTAATAATTGCTACACTTTGGATAACAATTATAACCGTAAGTATATTGTTAAATTTATTTTATTTTCTAACAAATAAACATATACAATTAAGATTATTTTTTAGTTTTTGTTTAAAAAAAGATAGCAAATTTTATAATTAAAAAAAAATTGTTTTGAATTCAAGCTTTATTTATTTTTATACTAATTATGGTAATTAAAATTATATTTAAAAAAAGAAAAAGTATTTTATATCAAAGTAATTTAGTCCAATTTGTGATTGGATTTAACCTTAAAATATGTACAAAAGTATTTTTAACATTAAACATTTTTTTGTTGCAATTGTAATTTTTGATTTGCAAATTAAACCCAATAAGAATTAACATTTTACTTTTTTAGCACTTTTTGAGCATTTGTTAATTATTGATGAAGTTTTTTGTATTTTATGGACGGTAAAGTTGTAATACAAGCTAACTCTGCATAATAAACAATAAAAACGGTCAATGTAGGGCATATAAAAAGCCGTTTTCTTTTGCTATAGATGTTAACTTATTGGAGGTTGTAATGACGCTTGAAAATTGGTTTGGTTGTTTTTTTGCTTCTTCTTATAGTACTGCTTTTTATTGCATGTTAGCAATTAATACAGAAATCCTAGCTTTTAAAACTAGAGTTCTAAGTATAGTTTTTAAAAGTTCTTCAACCATAATAATGTTCGGCACTCTACGGATCTGTTTTGCAGTATTTTTTTTTGCCGAAGTATTAAGGCTTTCTTATTTTGATGTTAAACAGAAATTTTTTTTACCAGTCCATGCTTCTATGCCATACAATATTGTCAAAAAAAAAACAACGCACTATTTGTATTTGTAAGACTAGGTAAAGATTTTTATATACAAACTGTTTTTTTATTTTGATAAAAGTTGCTTTTAGTATGATTTGATTGTTATTGTTTTTATCCTTATGCCCAAGCATTAGTAGCTTTTTATTATTTCAATTATAGTATTTTCTATAAATACTAATAAAAATTATTTTTGTTTGTTTTAGCTATAAATATTTTTCTTTTTAAGTTGTTATTAATTCATAGTATTAGTTAACAGTATTTGAATCTAACAAAATTTTTTTGAAAGTATTGGATGTTTTATGCTATTGTTACACTCTCTTGCGTTATGTTTGTTTGGTATTGGTATTAAAGTTATCTTAGCCAATCTTGCAGTATAGTTCTAGTCTTATTATTGGTATTATATAGATTGACTAAAGTGATGAGTTTGTATTTATCAATTAGTTTGAAGAATTTTCTGAAATCTTAACTTTAAATTTTTAATAGCATGGTTTACTTCTTTAGCTATTACACCTAACCTTACCATTTTGTTGTGTAGCCTTTTTTCTGGTCCACGCATTATTACTACATTTTCGAGTTTGTAGTTTTAGACTTCTCACGGCGATTCCAATAGGCGGTTTGACGTTCTCAAGTTTGTTGGTCTTGGTCTTAGGGTGTTTTGCAGTGAGCGTCCAAGTTAGTAGAAGCTTGCTCGGTGTTTAACCGGTAGCTTCATTTATCTTGAGGATGCAGCAATATACCGTAAGTGGTAGAAGTTTGCGCTGCTGTTTGTGTGGTTCATCTTCTTGCAGCGCCTTATTTTTTTTTTTTTTTAGTTTAATGTGAATAGATTGGCCCTCTGGGTAATTCCTAGCGGTCGTGTAGTTTTTTGCTTTTTATTGCTGCTTGTACTTGTAAATTAAAATTTGTTGTTCAAAAAAATAATTTTTGAGTATTTCTTTTGTTTACGATTAGTTATTTAGTTTAGATTTATGGCATATCAGTCTTAAAAGACTATTAATGCCGTATTATTTACAAAGCCATATGGTTGCTTGCTTTGATGGCAAGCCTTTGTGGTATTGCTTATACTCATTTAGTGCACAAATTTATAATAATAAGTGCGTATCGGTTTTCTGCCTAAAGTTGACAAGTGCCTTTAGCTGTAAGATGCGTGACTTTACTTTATCACAGGCACATTTTTGTGTACGTTTGGCAAGTGGTAGGCCCGCAGAGTAGTGACTGTGGTTGACCAGTTTTGTTAGTCGAGTGGTGTTGTTTTATGATTTTTAGTTGAGCGTTTGGTGGTTCTGCTGTTGTAACCATTATTGGTCCTTATCAAGTTTTTATGTTTTTCCAATTTGTAACCCAGATTTATATCTGCTGGGTATTCTGGGTCATTAAGCATTTCTAATTGCCGTCGGATAATGAGCTGAATTTGCTAACACTCTTCTTAAGTTTTGCCAACCAACAAGCAAATTTGAGTTTGACAGGGGTTGTGTAATGTTTCAATGTGATATAAACATTGTATTGTGTCTTGTTTTTCTGGTTTAAAAATAACAGTCCAAATAACTTTTCTAGTTTTGTTGTTCGAATGCCGACTGAAGGTGTGTAACGCGGAAGATTTACGGCGTCAGGGGTATATTCAACTGTAACTCCAGGAGAATAAAAGACCACATGGTTAATTTGATCTTAACTTCTGTCAAATTCATTAGCCTAACCAAAGTTTTTTTGTATTCCCAGAGTATAAATTATTGCCTTTACGAGACGTTTGTCTAGAGTACAAACGGCATTTTTGGTTTTGATCTGGCAAGCATTATTAGTTTATTTATGCAGTATTAATCTTAGTGTTGTTTAAAAAATATAGTTGCACAAATCTATGCTTCATGTAGTCAACAGAGTTTGTTCATTTGCATTTTTTTAAGTAACAGCGTTATTGATAATCTTGTAAACGTTTTAGCACCAGTCATAAGTGGACTAAGTACGTGGCGTGATCTGGTGTAGTGGATGCTGTTTTGTTGAGGTTAGGTAAGTAAGTAGACTGATTACCAAAGGGTTGTAAACGTAATACGGCTTTTGGTTCTAAATTTGACATTTTGAAAACCGGATTTATAGTTAAGTAATATAGTGAATGCTGGAATGACAGTTACCATTAACATTTTAGAGACTATATTTACACTTTCAAACTTTGTATTTATTGTTTGAAGGCTCGATTTACACTTTTAAAAACATTTATAGAATTAGATAATAATTAAATTGGTATTAAATACGTTATTGCATTTATTAGATAATTATGAGAAAAAATTCCTTGCTTTTGTAGAAAAGTTATTTGTAGCTTATGTTCAACTTTAGTTCGTGCAATCTCAGAAATTTTTTAAAGCAACATCGCTTACTGCAGACGTTTAGTAAGTCATCAAATTTTATAAATTTAGATTATAATATTAAAATATTTAAAAAGGTTCAAATTTTAGTTGAGTTTTCCAACCATTTAATTTTTATAAAAATTTTTAGCTTTAAAAAGAATTTCAATGAATAAATTTGTCGATTTATTGACAAATACAACAAAATTACATAGTTGACTTTCTCTAAAAATAAATGAAATCATATTTTAATTTAATTACTGTTAACTATTATTGTATGAAAATTTATTAAAATAAAAATAAAATAATTACACTTGGGCGGGTGGGTGGAGAGCACGAATCCAAACCACGCGTCTACTAAATGTAATCTTTGTACCCGTTTACTCATTCAAGTGCTAGCGATTAAGAAACTGGATAACAAACACTTGGGTGAGTGGGTGGGGAACACGAATCTATACTAAGCGCCCAATAAATGTAAACTTAGTCCTCGCCCACTCACCAAAGTGTTAATGGTTAAGAAATTTAATAAAAATCATTCGGGCGGGTAGTTGAGAAGCACGAATCAATACCACGCGCTTATTAAATGTAAATTTAGTTTTCTCTCGCCCATTTAAGGGCTAGTGATCAAGAAATTTGATAACAAACACTCGGGCGGGTGGTTGGGGAGCACAAATCTATACCATGCGCTTACTAAATGTAACCTTAGTTTCCGTCCACCCACCCAAATGTTAGTGATTAAGAAACTGGATTACAAACACTTGGGCGGGTGGGCGGGGAGCACAAATCTATACTACGCATCTATTAAATGTAATCTTGTTTTTCACCCACTCACCCAAGCGTTAGTAATCAAGAAATTAAATAACAAACACTAGGGCTGGTGGGTTGTTAGAACTAATCTATAACCTTAAAAAAATTAAAACTTAGTGCAAAGATCTTACTAATTAATCTTTAAAAAACTAAACTGTTTTTTTTTTTTAAATAGATAAATTGGCTAACTAAATCTACCAGTATGTTGCATGTGTTAATGCAGTACAGCTGATAAGAATAGTGCACTTGCAAAATGTAAAATACATTCTAACAATAATAATAATGATAATAATAATAATAAATTTAGTCTAAAAGCAGAAGCAATGTCATACGTACGGTTATTAAAAGATCAGTGTCATCAACTTGTAGAGTTGTGCTGTCAAGAATCTCTTTGTACTCTTTGTTTTTTTTTTTGGTTTTCTCTTTTTTGATGTGTCTTTTATAAATAAAATTGTAACTCTAAAAATGGTTATAACATTTTGTAGAAAAGTTAATCTCAGAGCCTAATAATTTCGAAGTAGTGACTGGATGCCCTAAACTTTGTATTACTATTAAAAATAGAAATCCAACTAGTAAAAATTGTGCTTAAAAACAGCAAATTTTCTGGCTGTTGTAAGTATTATCAAAGTGTATAAACCGCCGCCAAAATGTCCAATTTTTTCTGTGTAATATCTTACTTTTCTAAGTGTATTTGCAATATACGAATCCCCATTCAAGGCAAAAATCAATTGCAATGCACTACTAAAGAAAAAGTCAAAGCTTTTGCTAACAAGTTCAAACTCCAATGCTATTTTATTTAACTTTAAATTTTAATGCTTCCCTTATAAATTAGAGCACACTAAAAAAAATGTATTAAACAAATTTAACATCTTGAAAAGCCCTTACAATGACATTTTCTTAAATAGCGTCTGCCCGTCTAGAGTTAAATAAATAATCATTTAACTAAAAAAAAAAACTAGTTCATGGCCTTCACAGTATCTCCAACAAAGCTTTTAAAGCCTTTTTGAAGAACGCAACAATAACAACAGCTAATATTGCAAATGCAATTGTCATCACTAGACAATCTTCTGAAAACAGTTTTCTCAAAATTACCGCCCAGTCTGTTATGCACATTAAGCAAAAATATAAAAAAAGTAATCTAAAAATTTTAGTAGTCTAATCTAGTAATAAAATTTAAAATAATAGTATCAGAAGTAATTAATTAATTAAAAAAAAAAGGTTTATTTTATTTTTCAAAATAATGTATTATTTTTTGTTAATTTAAATGAAAACGACGTAACATCTTTGACGTACAAGGATATTGTTAATTGTCCACTTGACTCAACCGTTGTCTCATATAAGTGTTTTAGTTTCTTCTATATTATATTATTTCTTGTTTTAATACTCCTAGCACGATCTAAGCATCATCTATTCTAGCGTTAATAAGTAAACTCTATAGAATTTTATACTAACAAAATCATTACTAGTGTCTCTTAAGATTTCATCTATTTTTGTTATTGTTTCTAGCAAATATACCAGTTTTTTCAAATACTTTTAAATGCCGATAAAAAAAAATTATTTATTCAAAAGCATACCGTAATTTCTATTTGATGTCAATTATTGTTTGAAATTGTAGAAGTCTGGATTCTTTAATACTGGATCAAAAAATACTTCTTAAAATGCAATGCAATTATGTTTTGGCGACGCACATTTTGTTAGCGGAACTTAAGCTCAAATGTGTTGTGAATCTAAACTTTTACCTTACCAACAACCTTTACTAAACTGACATTTTGACTAGGTTTAATGCAAAAATGCTAGATACTAATCTCAACTCAACTTAAATGCGCCCAAAAAGTTTTATTTAAACGTATTAGGTTTATCCAAAAAAGGAATACTAAGTTTGAGTATTAAAAAAGCTTTATAGTTAACTTAATAATAAAGAAATTATTCATTTAATGTGTAGCGTAATTTTATTATGTTTCTAACCAATAGGTTTTAGTCAATCAATTTTCATAAAGTTTAAGCTAAAAATAAAACTAAAACATGAAATTTATAATACTACATTATAAAGTTTAGCAAGTTTTGTTGCAAACCGTAAAATAGACAATAGATTATATAATAGTAAAAATATTAAGTTATACTTGAACTCTCCTGAGACTACATATATTTTTATATTATTGTGCCCGGCGCATTCACCATTTTGTCTCAAATTGAGGTGACTGGTATTGGTTTAAAATAGTTTATTATTTATAACTATTACATAATATTAACCACAATTATTATTATTTTTTTTTTATAACTATGCAACCTTGGGAAACCAGCTGTACAAGCAATTTGATTTTTCAAAACTCTGTTCTTACGTTATTTATGAGAAGCGATCAACTTTAACCGATTTGAAAGAAAAACTTTAATTTTGTTTAAATCAAAGTTTTTTAAAATAGTCAAAAAAGGTTGATCCTAAAAAGGGTTTGAACTAAGTGTACTAAGTTTTAATTTATACTTTACTATTGTTATTATACAATCATACTTAGAGTGTCTTACAATATAAAGTTTGTTTTTAAGTTTAATCTCAAGATGATGCCAAATAAACTAACAGTAGTTGTACTAAAAAATGTTAAAATTGGTAACGTGGATGCTTGTATTAAAAATCTTTAATCGCTTAACATGAAAATAAAATCATTATTGAAATTCATTTAATAAGTAATTCAAATAATCAAGCCTTGTCTGTAACTTTTTTAGTTAAAGATATTGTTAAGTAACAACTTCATTATGATAAAACAAGTTTTTTAATTGTTATCATATTTGAAATCAGCACCCTAAAATTAGTTAATAACAATTATCAGATCTAAATCAGCAAAAAAAAAATAATTTTTGTTAATTAAACTAAACATCATTTTACATCGTCTCCATCTTAGCAATTGCTTTTCTTTTGAAAAAAAATTTTTTTTTTGTTTAATTAATTTATAGCTATTATACTTATTTTATTTAAATTAGCTAGACAAAATGTTGCACTACTCATCACAAACGTTATTTTCACTCAATATCAATTAATTTTTGACATTCTGAAAACCTGTTTTTTTAATAGAAAAAAAGTATACCTTTAAAAATAAACTTTGGCTTAGAATTTAATTTTAATGAAAGAACTGCTTTATATACCTAGTTGTATACTCTACCAATAATCTTTGCTGAACTACTGTGTTTAATAAAATGGAGCTAAATAAAAAAAAAGTTTTAACACTACAAGCTTTTTTTATACAAAACTGTAATTAAGCATTTATTAATTTTTAATTGATTATTTAGTTTGTGTTCTAAGAGCAGCAGTTTATAAATGCCTCGTAGTATGTTTGCAACATAACATTTTGACACAATCTTGATTTTTTTTTGTCTGAAAAGTTTTATTTAAATCAAATTAAATATAAATGCGTTAAGTTACATTTATTTTTAATTATGTATTTGTTACAAGTTTATTTTTAAAATATATTACTAGTTTTGGCTTGACTAGAACCTCTTACAGATGTAATAAGTTAACGTATTAAAACATAAATTATCAAGTCGTAGAGGTCACAACCATCAATTATATTAACTTTGTTTGTTTTATAAATTAATTATATGCTTATCTCTTATAAAATAAAAGTACTGAGTAAAACAAATAATATACAAATTGATTGTAATTACTTTAATGTAATATGATAAAATAATAGCATAAAAACATACAGTATTCATAAATAACTCAATCAATCCAGTGCAACATTACGTACTATTTAGTAAATATATCTCTAACCATGCCAAACGTTGCTAAGAAATTATCTACAATTCTAACATTTAGCAAATATATTGCATTATTACCGCCATACAATGTAATAAATAAAGAAATTATAAAAGCGCGCCTATATTTATGGTTTATTATAGCCATATATTTAACATCATTATCTTGGCACCTCACTTGGATTTTATTAAAGACACAACAATTTTCAACAACAAAATTAGTTTCGTTTTTAAAATTATTTTTGGGTACTTTTATTAATCTTAGTTCAATA
This sequence comes from Tachinus rufipes, assembly GCA_963932245.1. Classification (NCBI taxonomy): domain Eukaryota; kingdom Metazoa; phylum Arthropoda; class Insecta; order Coleoptera; family Staphylinidae; genus Tachinus; species Tachinus rufipes. The sequence continues at coordinate 16,220,806 of OZ010744.1, forward strand.
CTAGGAAATTCTTATTGGAACTTTGAAAAAATACAAAATCTTTTAAAAACGTTTCATGCATTTGATAAAAATATTGCAAGGTTTGTTATCAATAAGATTTATATTAATTATACAAGTTTACATTTAATTCTAACTTTATTATCAATTTTTGTTGTTGTCATTTCGGAAATAATTATAAACACATTTTTTAACTCAATTATGGTTTCTATTGGACTTATGCATATCAAATTTGAAATGTTATTTATTGCAGTTGATGCTTTAATTAAAACAAATTTTCTTTTTAGTATAAAGCAAAGAATTGTATGGGTTAATAAAATTATTGATAATTGTAATTTAACTAAAAATAATAATAATGATGATGTTAATAATTTGACTGACATTATAACTTTGCATAAAACGGTTATTGATTTAGTAGATTTGTTTAATGAATTGATTGGGTGGAATATATTTTTTACAATAATGTATACTGCAATTTGTGTTTTGCAAATTTTTGCTGTTTTCCTTGATGCAACAATTAAAATAAGGATTGAATATTTAGTAATTGCTACACTTTGGATAACAATTATAACCGTAAGTATATTGTTGAATTTATATTGTTTAATAACATATATACATATTTAATTAAGATTGTTTTTTAGTTTTTGTTTAAAAACAAGATAAGAAATTTAATAATAAAAAAAAAATTATATCTTGTATGACAGAGCGTAAGTTTAGTGCTGTTGTACAACACTACGTGTTGGTGTAAGCCGTTTTGTAGTATAAGACGGTTTTGATTTCAAAGTTACACGCGTCTGTCTAGAGTACAATTTGGTTTATCTAAGCGGTCTTAATGCGTCAACTTTGGATTTGCCTCAAACGGTAGTTTAATTTTATGTAGTGCCATCAAAGAATAGTCCGGCACGTATTCCCAAAATTAAGTACAAAAAAAATTTCAAAATTGTTTCCTGTTTTGTAGTGTTTTAGTCTTTAATAAGCTATAAGTGGTAGGTTAACGTTGGTTTAGTTACTTAATTCTATGTCTCAGGTAATCAACGGAATCTGTTCTCTCGCAGCGTAATCAATACTCTTGTAAGCGTTTAGGCACCAGTCATCAGTGGATTAAGTACGTGGCGTGGTCTTCCAAATACACTAATGTGTTGTGCAAATAAATTAAAATGATGATTCCTAATAAGCCTGCCAGCACAACTGTCTTTAGAACGTTGCTAAAGCGTTTTTTAGTTTGAAGGGCATTACTCGGAATTAATATGTAGCTATTGTTTATTGGTATCTGTTAATATCTTGTTTTTTAGTGTAGTTTGCTAAAAATGTTGGCTGTTTTTTTAGGTTTTTCTAAATTGTGAGCAATTAAGCAGTTTTTTTTTCAATAATGACAGAGGCACAGTAACTTGTAGATTTTATTGGTGTACTCTTTACCACATTTTTGTTGAACACTGTTAAAATATTGCAAACCAATTGTTTGAATCTTGTGGTGTCTGATTGGCGGTGTTTTTCAGGTAATTAGTAAACGGTTGATTAGTTATTTTAGCTATAGTGTATGCACTGTCTGAGATAATCTAAGCTTACTTGTTGGTCGGTTAGCTAAAGACTGCCTAGAGTTTTATTATTTTTTTCTTTAATTTTGTAACAATCAGAAAAGTGACCAAATGTTGTTGGTCCCTAACTGTTATTTAAATGGTAATTTCTTCCGTATAGGTTTTCTTCTGCACTATAGATTGTTGACGGTCTAGAGTTTTCTAACTTTAAAGTTGGGACTACTCCCTGAGTTAATCTAAGTTTTTATGGTTTATCCGTTTACTGTTATGGATATTTTGAGTAAGCACCTACCTTTTTTTACCGTACTTATTGTGGCCTGATAGAGTGGTGCGTGCTTACATTTTTAACTACTTTTGTTTGGTTTGGGTTGTTGAGGTAGATTGTTTCTTTTTCAGGCTTATTTCTATTTGTTTCTTGAAGTTGTGCAAGTTTTTGTTGTATTTGATTTTGAATTAAATTTTGTTTTTTATCGGAAAGCAATAATGGTTTTGATTTTAGTGGCCGTGCAAAGTATTTGATCAAACTATGTAAAATTTCTGGTTTTTAGTACATTAACCAAAGTTTCTTCCAGATAGTACTAACAAAGCTGTTAGGTTATATCAACTGCTTTGCGATGCTGATTAAACACTTGACTAATTCTTAGAAGTGTACTTATTAGTCGAGCTATCACGGCTGAGTCATTGTAATGCTTGATTAGTCAACTCTTAATATTTTTGTAAAAAGGCGTTGATTTTCAGTTGTAGTTATTATTAATTTGTAGTGCATTACCTGTCAGGTTCTGTACTAACAGATGATGGTAGATTGTGTATGGTATCTATTATTGAACAAAGCGTTTTTTAAATTAAAAAAAGAAACGGTGTCGGTTTTTATATGGTTTGCTATCAAAATTTGCGTGTATGCATTGCGTTGTTGGTTGTTGGAAAGCAACGTTGGTTTTCTTGCTGTATTGGAGTGCAACAAAACGCGCTTGATGTTTTTCAACTTTTTGTTTTGTTTTTTTTTCTCTTATTAATAGTTAAATTATATTTAGCATTGATTTAACCCTTAACCAGGGACACCCGATTTCTGTGCACTAACAGGGACATGGAATCCACTAGACTCCGGATTAAACAATTTTTATTTTACTAATAATTATTTGATTTTTACAACTATGAGTGGATTTAATTGAAGAAATAATCATTTTTTAAGTACAATGCAAAATAATTTAAAAAGAAATTAAAAAAAAAACAACTTACATAATATAATACATAAAAAAAAGTAATTTATTTTTATAAAAATTGTAAAAAGCGTCATTTTTTTATTTCAATAATAAAATAACTAAAAATTCTAATTTTAAATCAAATGTCTATAGTCTAGTAAACATAAAAAAATATTACAAACATTAAAATAACATATATAACAAAACGTGCAGGGGGTAAAGTTAAGTCTTTCTACTAGACTACCACGACAGTTTATGCAGCACTTTCTTGAGCATTGGATTATTGCATTTTATGCATGAAAATGCTGTTTTTCTTTTTAGTCTGGTAGGGCATATATAGCAATATTTATTTGATTCTTAAAGCTCTGGCATTTGAAGCTCTACTTCCGGAATTTTTAGTTGCGTATAGATCTTTTGAGTTCTCTCAGAATATTTAGATTTCTAATTTGTTTTGCATATAGTCTTCAATCAGTTAATAAGCTAAAGTTTTTACAAAGTTAAATCTAATATCATTATTTTTTGGATATAAAGAATACATGAAATAAGAATTAGGGCTACAGATATCATATATATATATATATATATATATATATATATATATTGATTTTATAACGTTAACAAGGACACGGAGTATGCGAGACTCCTTACTGGCCATAACTCAAAACTTACAAAAGATAGGACAAAATCATTTGAGCATGCATTAAAAGACTGTTATTTAGGAAGGTACTGAAAGCGGCAGATTATATAAAAAAAAATAGGCGCTGTAGAATGCAAAATGCATCCGCCGGAGTCCAGCAGACGTGTCCCTGGTTAAGGGTTAAATTTTACGCTTTCGTGGTGTGTATGGGGTTGTAAAAACACTATGCACTATAATTTCTGGTTCATTTAGTACAAGTGGGCGACGTGATGTGGTTCTTCAGAAGTCAAGAACGCGCTGCGGATATGATAAGTGTGTCCATGACTTGCGAGAGTTGGTGCAAAAGAAATCTAAAACTTCACTTAAAAAAATGCTTTTTTTTGCAAAATTACAGTACAATCAAAAAATAAGTTTTGTACGTAAACGAACAAAAATTTTGGGAATTTATTAATCAAATCGCAGCCTTTAATATTAAACTCTTGACTTCTATTTTATGCCTCATAACATCAGCGCACAACTAGCACACTGACTTTTTTATAAACTTTAAATATATTTTTTAAGGTCTATGATTAAAATTTTGTTTTTTTTTACAGCTTATGACCAAACTTTAAATCTTACTGACAGTATTTTAATATTTTTTAGCCGGGGTTAGCTATTTTTAAGACTTTTTAAACTTTCTGACAATATTTTGATGTTTTAACTCCGAATTATGTTATTTTTAACATTTTATAAATAAAATTTTACTCTAATTGCTTTTGGCCGGAATTTTTATGAATAGAATTTTGCACTTTTTAACACTTAATGACAAAATTTTAAAAAAATAACAAAGTTGTGTACGTTTTTTTTTTTAACCGTTTTAATATTGGCGCACAACAAAAAAAGTTGCGGTAATTTTAACTGGTATTAAAATGGCTAGATTTATAATTTAGTGGTTGGATTAACAATTTGGCTGTAAATTTTTGAAGAAAAGATTTATAGTTTGTATGCAGAAATAACAAAAAATTAAATTTAAGATTTTAAAGATTGGATTTACACTTTTAAACGCAGTATTTATTATTTGATGGCCAGACTTAATCCATCGCTCTTTTGATAATCAATTTTCACACATTCATTGAACATTCCACATCCATGTTCACTGAGCTTTAAACTCTTATTTGATTGCGTATTTATTTATTTTTTACTTTGTTTAGTCGTGAGACTCTCACTGATTTTTCCATCAAGTTCATCTCTACTGCCTCTAACCGTATCTTGTTCCCATCTGTCATGTCTCTGCACCGTATATTAAAGTTGATTTAACTAACGTATTGTAGATGTTATACATTTTACTTTTTCTTTAGAATTTCTATATTTCAGAATACTCCATTTAGGCATTCAATTAATTTGTTTGCATGTGTAGTTTGTGCTGTTATTTTATCATTGCCAGTTCTTTTGTTGTTAAAAATATCTCCTAAGTAAGTGTATTTTTGCAAACGTTTATTGTTTTGTTGTTTTTTAATTGTAAGTTTGGCAGTCCATTAATTGACAAATATTTTTTTTTATGTTTTTTATATAGTGGTAATATTTTGGTATTGGTTGTATATCTTTGTAATTATTGTGAATAGCTTATGTGCTCCATTTTTAGTAGTTTAACATATATTCTTCCAGGTATTGGAAATCTACCGTTTTTAATTTTGCGCACTGTTTTGTTTACGTTATTTCTAATGGTATGCCTTGTATGTTCACTTGTATAAGTGATATTGTGGTAAATTGAGATCTGTTTTTTGTAAGCAGTTTTTTGTATTGTTCTACCCACTTCTGTATTAGTATAAGATGCGTGTTCAAACTTTTCTTATTCATTGATTTTACTCTTTCTAAGAATGTTCAGATTTTAGAGTTTTTCTCCGATATTCTATGTATATATTTCTTGGTACTTTTATTCCACATTAGTTTCTGTTCTTTTTGTATCATTTGTCTTACTTTTATCTTGTTCTGTTAATATTTTCTTTTGTCTTCTTGTTGATCCGAGTTTAATCATGTTTTAAACTGTTTGTTTTTTATCTATTAATTTCTCAGTTTTGTTGTTTTACCATTTTTGCTGTTTTTATTTTGTTGTTTGAGGTAGCCTTTTTCGATAAATTTGTGTCGTGCTTTTGTTTATTGGGCTATTCAAATTGTATTCTTTGCAATCCACTTTGTCTATTTTGTTTTTTAATATTTTTTTTTGTCTTTTACCAGCCGGTAATACGAAAATAAACCTTTTGGCTTTTACTATGTAATGTTCAAATCTACATGTAATTCCTCTATATACTTTTACATTTTTGGTTGTAATTTTTGTATTTTGCCTGAAAATTATATACTCTTTTATTGATTTTATGTTTTTACTAATCTGGTGCCATGTATATTTGTGTATTTCTATGTGTTTAGAGAAGCCGATTGTTATTTTTAGATCATTTCCTTTACATATGGTTATTAGATTTTCACCATTATTATTTTTATGTTCTTCTCTGTGTGCTCCTATTACGTTATAACTCATTTTTTTTTCTGCGCGACTATTAAAATGTCCCATCAATTTGAGTTCTCGTGTTCTTTCAATTTTTTGGATTTCTTCCTGAAGTATATCTATATATAAATATTTATTTGCTTTTTCACCGTTTTGAGTGTAGAAAGTTGGTCTTAGTGGCCTCCAATAAATTTGTTTTATATATTTCTGTCTTTTGTCATTTCCTTAGCTTCTTTCCATGTTTTTCCCTTCTTTGTTAGTATTTTTGTTAAAATGTTATGTCATATTTCTTTTGGTCTGCCTCTCTTCCTTTTTCCTTGTGCCTTGACTTTTCATATACTATTTGTTGGTGTTGAGTTTTCCATTCAGTGCATGTGTCTCTACCACCCAAACTGTCTTCTTTCAATGAATTCTTCTATTGGTTCGATTCCAAGCTCCTTCTTTATCTGCTCTCTCTGTATCTTGTCTCTTATTGTTATGTTATTCCTTTCACTCTTCTTAATATTTTCATTTGTGCTGCCGTATTTCTGCTTCTGTTTCTTTTTGATAGCACCCATGTTTTGCATCCATATGTAAGTATAGGTCTGTAGACTGCTTTATATACTTTCCTCTTTGTCTGTTTAGTTATTTCTTTTTTATTTATTAGCACCTTTCCCAGGAAGTAGTATGCCCTGTTAGCCTTCTCAAGCCTCCTGTTAATTTCAACTTATTGCCTCCCTTCTTCATCAATCATTGTTCCTATGTAATGATAACTGTCTACCTGTTCTATTGTTTCTCCATCTATCGCAATTTGTATCCTTTTATTCTCAGCTGCTACTACCATGACTTTTGTTTTTTTCTTATTAATTTTCATCCCATTTTTTTTCAGAACGTCGTTCCAGACTTTCATGTTGTCCGTAAAAATTATAAATAGGAGCGGACTCAGACTGCCTCCCTGTCTTACTCCCTCTGTGGTGCTAAATATTTGCGACCTCTGGTTTTTGCTTATAACGCAGTTTCTTGTTTCTTTGTACATACATTTAATTACACTAATCAACTTTTTGTCAACATTTTGATTGTGTAAACTCTCCCATATTTTTGCTCTTGGTACTAGGTCAAAGGCCTTTTCAATGTCTATGAAAGCAATGTACGTAGATTCTGATTTTGATAAGGATTTGTTATGATTTCTTTAATTGTGAATACATGGTCCTGCGTGCATCTGCTTTTTTTAAAACCACAATTTTCTTCTGATAGTGTGCCCTCAACTTGTTGTCTAAGTCTTTTCTCTAAGATCTGCTCTTCTTGAAGTTTATCGAAAAATTTGTCTTTTGTATCACTGTGCTTATTATTTGAGATTCAATATATTTCCAGAATTGTTACTGATTGCTGCATAATTTTAACGTTTACTTGTAATATGTTTTTATTTATACACTTTTAATCTGCTATTTTGCTCTTGCTTGTTTTGTGTGTTTGTGTGCAGCACTCTAGAAAACACTTGCATGTAGTCGTTTACCATCTTTATACCTGTTTCTCCCATTTTTGTTTCCGTTGGCACTACTATGCCTATTTTTAATTTTGCAATTTTTTTTCTTTCTATTAAAAAATAATAGCTAGAAAGCGTTTTTTATAGTTTTGTATTTATTTATGTATATATAAAGTTTTATCTAAATTATATATAAAATAACAGTTTTTAATAAATGAATAAATTATTATTATATATTATTGTGCCCGGCGCATTCACCATTTTGTCATAAACAAAGTACATTATTTATAAGCGAACTTTAACCGATTAAAAAAAAAAAATGTTGAAATGTATACAAATAAACTGATTAATCAAAAATATTGAGCTGAGACCAAGAACGCCGTTAGTGTTAATTATTGATAGTAACTTATAACAAGAGCTTGATTAGGTACGTTTGGTTAAAAATGGTCAGGCCGCAGAGTGGCAAAAGCAATAACTAAAAAATTCTGCCGGTTTAATTTTGAAATACATAAAATTCAGTTGCTGCTGTTGCTTTAATGCTCTAATGACTAGCAATAAACTAACATTTTTGTCTACAATTGCAGTAATGTAATTAGTTAAAATTGATAGCATGGATGCTTGTAATAAAATTAAAAATTAAAAATTTAAAAGATTTAACGTTTTGGGTTTACTCCTTAACGCTAGAGAATTGAGGGTTTAGTCGCCCCGACTTGTTGTGGTATCACTAGTAATATTGTTATGAAAAAATATTAAATTCTATCACATCTACAAGAATATCTCTCTAAAAAAATATTGACACGTACAGCGCCTTTTTTAAATTAAAATTGGTTCTTATAGAACAAAACGTCAACCAACTCAATATTCAAACAATAAAAGTTTAGTAATCACTCTTTTTATATGTTGAACTACATACAATATATGTCTTCATGTTTTTGGTTAAAGATTTGAAATTATATTTACCGAATAAAAAGTTAATAAAGAACTAATTAAAAACGTCATTTTTTAAAAATTAATTGCAAAGAAACGACTTATTGCATAAAATTTCTACTTATTTGAGGTCATAGATTGGATTTTCTTTTACAATGTGTGAAA